>JAIOJX010000026.1:92389728-93629728 GCA_022376925.1 Tragulus kanchil | reverse complement strand
ACTTTACAGTGTCCGATACCTTATTTCATTAGAACAGTCATCTCACATTGGCCCACAAATTGGCCAGAGTTTTAACACGTAGAAATGAAGTTGTAGATACCTTGTAAATGAAGCCCCTATATCACAAATGTGCAGCAAAATTCTATTTTATTTTCTTAATTTGGATTTCTGAATTCAGTCAGGAGATTGTTAGTGTACTAGCTGAGAAGCAAAAATAATACGAGGATGGGTTCTATTATTGGTAACAAAGTAATCACAACAATTGTCAGGTGTCAATTTTGATATATAGAATAGTCTCATTTTTGCCTATCAGATGGCATGTTTATCTTATTCTGACTATGCCTGTTCTGCAGATAGAAGCTGCTTTTGAACAAAGAATCAGTCTTTCAGCCACTGGATACTTCAGGTAAAAATTACAATGCCTTGACTTGGCTAGGGAGCTATGAGGCCATCAGATCACTCTGAGCCTCAGTTTCCTCATTCGTAAAATAAATTTTTATTTTGTGGTACTTAAGGTTCCTTCTCAGCCCCAAATTCCATAATTTTATAGGCCTTTGGCCTATGTTCAAGGAAATATTAAATAATAAAAATACCCCTCTTTGGTAAAAATTAATAAACATCTAACTATTATTTACTGTTCTTTACTATGAGTAGTAAGAAGATATCATTAGAAATAGGTTTCGACTTAATTTTACAAATATCCCTCCCTTTTTCATAAAAACCTTTCTATTTTGGAGCTCTCTGGGCAAGAAGGATGGATAAGATGCTTAATTTTGATTTCTGAATCAGAAGGGAATTGTTAGGGTATCAGCAGAGGAGAAAAAATATCGAATGGGTTCTGTTATCGGTAACAAAGCTGGAGAGATGGAGAGATGGACAGGATGGTCACGGCCTCTGATCACCGGAGCAGTGCCTGGGGGTTGAGGCCTCAGTAGATGCATACTAATTAAATGAAACACAGGGCTTCCCTGGTGGTCCAGTGGGTAAGGACACCGCCTTGCATTGCAAGGGGCGCTGGTTTGATCCCTGGCCTGGGAAGATCCCACGTGCTGCTGAGCGGCTGGACCGATGTGTCCAATCACCGAGCCGGAGCTCTGGAGCGCATGCGCCCAGAGCCGGTGCTCTGCGACGACAGATGCCACCGCGATGGGAGGCCCACAGGAGCCAAAGAACAAAGATGGATGAAAATGGATAAATGAAAGACCAACAGAAGTGCCCCACCCACCCAAAAACCTGCCCCACTCCCTCCCCAACCCGCACACCCCGCCAAAAAAAAAAGAAAATGAAACACAAAGAGGAATGTGCATGGTCAGACACTTCAGTCATGTCCGACTCTTTGCGACCCCATGGACTGTAGCCCACCCAGTTCCTCTGTCTGTGGGATTCTCTGGGCAAGAATACTGGAGTGGGTTGCCTGGCCCTCCTCCAGTGGATCAGCCCAACCCAGGGATTGAACCTGTGTCTCCTGCATCTCCTGCATTGCAGGCAGATTCTTTAATGTTGAGCCACCAGGGAGGTCCTCCCAAAGAAGAGAGGGGATTGTCAAATGCAGGAAGTATTGACATTAGCTTTATAATCGAATGATATAAGCCAACAAACAACACACACACACACAGAAAATCCTCATGAAGAAAGGAGGCAATGGCCAGCTCAATGCCCTGTGTGCAATGAGTTCCATATTCCCGAGTTCAGTTATCCGAACAAAAGGGCAGATCAGCCCTCTAGCTGGGTCCATCTTCCATTAACAACCATATCGAATTACAGATCCTTTTTCACCAGTCCTGAATTACCATCAGTCCCTCATGAGTTTGGTTAGCACAGTCTAGGGATCCCTCCAGTCACTCTAATGAAATCAATTGAGGTTTTCAATGTGCAGATCTAAACTTCAGACCTTAAACCTCCAAGATGCAGACACCCTGTGAGGTCCGGAGCAAAGCAGTTTGTTGACTTCTCCTTTTTTCAGCATCCTAACTTCAGCACAAAGTGTTTCCTCTTTAAAAACAGAGGCAAATGTTAGGGTTGCCGTAACAAGCTAGGTTGCAGATACAGATAGCAGTTTAAATGAGCTTAAAAGGCAGTTACAAGGAACATCAATCAAATAAAATGCTATCATGAAAATTTGTGTAACTTATAAAACAAATTAACATTGTTCACACCCCTCCTTCCAAATGAAAGGGCTTTATTTCTTCTATCAGGGGCTACAAGGCCTTCATGGACTGGGAGAAGGGAGAAGGAGACCCTTTTCCCTACTATGTCTATGGAGCAGCCTGTTCTGAGGTTGAAATTGATTGCCTGACAGGAGCTCACAAGGTAAGTCGTTTGACAGCTTTCCTCTTGGCAAGTTAGAACCACACACAACGAAATATGTTTACAGTAATAGCCCCTTTCATTTTGTAATACTTCTATAATAAGAACAAGAGGCTTTCAATTCCGTCGGAATGTCTAGAGATTCAGCTTTACCCTGAATTTCCACTGGAAAAGAAGTAGTCAGGAAAAAATTGCTCATGACAGCCTAAAATGCATTAAACTTTTAATTCCGTTTCAGACAAAATTACATTCCAAAAATTTTGTGGGATTTGGGGGCTTTTTTGGTGGGGTGGACTTTCAAAAAATATGATCTACTCCTAAATGAAGATCAAGTTATCGTCTGACTAGGTAATTTAGTAATCTGTCTTCAATAAGCTTCCCTGGTGGCTCAGATAGTAAAGAATCTGCCTGCAATGCAGCAGACTTGGGTTCAATCCCTGGGTTGGGAAGATCCCCTGGAGAAGGAAATAGCAATGCACTCCAGTATTCTAGGAAATCCCATGGACAGAGGAGCCTGGAGGGCTACAGTGCATGGGGTCACAGAGTCAGACATGACTGAGTGACTGCACTGCTACTACAACTAGTTCAGTAAATGCTTTAAAAGCGTATATGTGGGGCTTCCCTGGTGGTCCAGTGGATAAAGAGTCCACCTTGCCATGCAAGGGGCACCGGTTCAATCCCTGGCCAGAGAGGATCCCACGTGCCGTGGAGCAGCTGGACCAGTGTGTCCAACTATGAGCCAGCACTCTGGAGCACATGCGCCCAGAGCCGGTGCTCTGCAATGGGAGGCCCACACAGATGAAAATAAATAAAAAAATAAATAAACAATAAAAGAGGCCAAAAATTTAAAAAAAAAAAAAAAGCGTATGTGTGCACACTAGGTCACTTCAATCATGTCTGACTCTACAAAGCCTTGTGGACTGAAGCCCACCAGGCTCCTGTGTCCATGGGATTATCCAGGGGAATACTGGAGTGGGATGCCGTGCCCTCCTCTAAGGAATCCTCCCACAAAGGACTCAAACCCACATCTCTTACGTCTCCCGCATTGGCATGCAGGTTCTTTACCACTAGCGCCACCTGGGAAGCCCTTAAAAGCACATAGTAATGTGATATCTCCCTGAAATCAGTTATCCCAAAGGTAGTACCAGTGATACCAGTGATTCCAGAGATATTCCTGAGATAGACCACAGGCATGTAGGGCTTTCTGTGACTCTCCACAGCCTGCATGCCTACGCCTAATGACACCACACCAGATTAGTGTGATGTTTCTCAGGGAAAGGAGGGAATTGGTTTCAACATGCACCCTTAATACACCCAAGATCTTATAAATCATGCCACTGGGTCGATATGATTCCTCAGTAAAACAGCAGTAATACCACCTACAGCAAACCATTATGAGGATTAGATGAGCTTTTGGTGGGTGGACTTTCAAAAATATGATCTACTCCTAAATGAAGATCAAGTTATCGGCTGACTAGGTAATTTAGTAATCTGTCTTCAATAAGCTTCCCTGGTGGCTCAGATAGTAAAGAATCTGCCTGCAATGCAGCAGACTTGGGTTCAATCCCTGGGTTGGGAAGATCCCCTGGAGAAGGAAATAGCAATGCACTCCAGTATTCTAGGAAATCCCATGGACAGAGGAGCCTGGAGGGCTACAGTGCATGGGGTCACAGAGTCAGACATGACTGAGTGACTGCACTGCTACTACAACTAGTTCAGTAAATGCTTTAAAAGCGTATATGTGGGGCTTCCCTGGTGGTCCAGTGGATAAAGAGTCCACCTTGCCATGCAAGGGGCACCGGTTCAATCCCTGGCCAGAGAGGATCCCACGTGCCGTGGAGCAGCTGGACCAGTGTGTCCAACTATGAGCCAGCACTCTGGAGCACATGCGCCCAGAGCCGGTGCTCTGCAATGGGAGGCCCACACAGATGAAAATAAATAAAAAAATAAATAAACAATAAAAGAGGCCAAAAATTTAAAGCAAAACAGCGTATGTGTGCACACTAGGTCACTTCAATCATGTCTGACTCTACAAAGCCTTGTGGACTGAAGCCCACCAGGCTCCTGTGTCCATGGGATTATCCAGGGGAATACTGGAGTGGGATGCCGTGCCCTCCTCTAAGGAATCCTCCCACAAAGGACTCAAACCCACATCTCTTACGTCTCCCGCATTGGCATGCAGGTTCTTTACCACTAGCGCCACCTGGGAAGCCCTTAAAAGCACATAGTAATGTGATATCTCCCTGAAATCAGTTATCCCAAAGGTAGTACCAGTGATACCAGTGATTCCAGAGATATTCCTGAGATAGACCACAGGCATGTAGGGCTTTCTGTGACTCTCCACAGCCTGCATGCCTACGCCTAATGACACCACACCAGATTAGTGTGATGTTTCTCAGGGAAAGGAGGGAATTGGTTTCAACATGCACCCTTAATACACCCAAGATCTTATAAATCATGCCACTGGGTCGATATGATTCCTCAGTAAAACAGCAGTAATACCACCTACAGCAAACCATTATGAGGATTAGATGAGCTTGTGATTATAATAGAACCACAGTCCAGGTTCTGAATCAGATGAACAGTCATGCTCAATTATTTACTAAGTGATACTCAAATAAACCCACATATCATGGACTTTGAAGTCACTTAAGAGAAATCAAAACTATGAATGCCAAAAAAAAAAATTATGAATGCAGAAAACCTTCTGGGGTCATCAACAGTCCTAGCACTAAACTGGGAGAGCTTAGCAGATGCCTTACTACCTCTAATGTTGATGGGGTTCAATGAAGTGCTAATTAGCCACCAAGAGTCCTGGAATAAATTGGGATCATTTGAATAAACTCTAAGATAGTATTTTTAGTTCAAGTTTTTACAGTCAGGCAATTTTAATTTCGGCAGAAAATCAGAACAGACGTCGTCATGGATGCCTGCTGCAGTCTAAACCCAGCCATCGATATTGGGCAGGTAGGTGCTGGCCCACCTAGATGGATGCCGCTTCCTGAGGGTCTTTTTGGGGCAACTGGTAAAGGCCTTCTGAAAAGCCCACACTATCACAGACCTTGTATTTTCCCTCTTCAGATTGAAGGTTCATTTATTCAGGGAATGGGCCTTTATACCACTGAAGAGCTGAAATATTCCCCAGAAGGTGTCCTGTACTCTCGAGGCCCAGATGAGTACAAAATTCCAACCATCAATGACATCCCAGAGGAGTTTAATGTCTCCTTGCTGCCGTCATCACGAACCCCACTAACCATCTATTCATCCAAGGTAAGCATTCACATCTACTACTACACACTGTGCTTTTGAAAGCACAGACAAGACTTCCCTGGTGGTCCAGTGATTAAGAACTTGCCTCCCAGTATAGAGGACGTGGGTTTAGTGCCTGTCCAGGAAGATTTCACATGCTGTGGGGCAGCTAAGCCCATGTGCCACAACTGCTGAGCCCTAGAACTATTGAAGTCTGCATGCTCTAGAGCCCATGCTCCACAGCAAGAGAAGTCACTGCAATGAGAGGCCCACACACCGCACCTAAGGGGTAGTCTCTATTCGTCACAACTAGAGAAAAAGCCCTCATAAAGCAATGACCCAGCACAGCCAAAAATAAATAAATGAATAAACTTTTTAAAAAGCACACACACACACACACACACACACACACACACACACACACCCTTTTCCTTTAGAACAAAGATTTAACCCACACAGGATTTTTTTTTTTAATTCTTTATTTTAAAGGTTTTACAGAGTTTTGTTGTTCACCGACATGTATGTTCCCAGATCAGTCCTATGCATATCCCTGGTCCCCACCCCTCCAGTTCCCCCCATCCCACCCCTCCAGATCAGGATTTTTAAAGTTTAAGTGATAATGAGAATTTCTAAGAGTATGCAAACTTTGTTCAGTCAACAATTATTGAAAATCATTGTATATAAGACTCCGTGCTAGGAGTTGGAGGGGGAGAAATGGTGAAAAAGACCTGCCTCTCACTTACAGTGGCTCATGGTGTAGTGTAGAAGCCTCTGAAACAACTGTGCTTTCCTGCAGGGCCTGGGGGAGTCTGGGATGTTCCTGGGGTCATCGGTGTTCTTTGCCATCTCTGATGCTGTGGCTGCGGCTCGCAGAGAGAGACATAGCTGAGGACTTCACAGTGAAGAGCCCAGCGACTCCAGAATGGGTTCGAATGGCCTGTGCAGATCGGTTCACGGAGATGGGAAAATTTCCTAAAGAGTGATTTTCCTCTTCAGATTGAAGGTTCATTTATTCAGGAAGGGTTTATACCACTGAAGAGCTGAAATATTCCCAGAAGGTGTCCTGTACTCGAGGCCCAGATGAGTACAAAATTCCAACCATCAATGACATCCCAGAGGAGTTTAATGTCTCCTTGCTGCCGTCATCACGAACCCCACTAACCATCTATTCATCCAAGGTAAGCATTCACATCTACTACTACACACTGTGCTTTTGAAAGCACAGACAAGACTTCCCTGGTGGTCCAGTGATTAAGAACTTGCCTCCCAGTATAGAGGACGTGGGTTTAGTGCCTGTCCAGGAAGATTTCACATGCTGTGGGGCAGCTAAGCCCATGTGCCGCAACTGCTGAGCCCTAGAACTATTGAAGTCTGCATGCTCTAGAGCCCATGCTCCACAGCAAGAGAAGTCACTGCAATGAGAGGCCCACACACCGCACCTAAGGGGTAGTCTCTATTCGTCACAACTAGAGAAAAAGCCCTCATAAAGCAATGACCCAGCACAGCCAAAAATAAATAAATGAATAAACTTTTTAAAAAGCACACACACACACACACACACACACACACACCCTTTTCCTTTAGAACAAAGATTTAACCCACACAGGATTTTTTTTTTTAATTCTTTATTTTAAAGGTTTTACAGAGTTTTGTTGTTCACCGACATGTATGTTCCCAGATCAGTCCTATGCATATCCCTGGTCCCCACCCCTCCAGTTCCCCCCATCCCACCCCTCCAGATCAGGATTTTTAAAGTTTAAGTGATAATGAGAATTTCTAAGAGTATGCAAACTTTGTTCAGTCAACAATTATTGAAAATCATTGTATATAAGACTCCGTGCTAGGAGTTGGAGGGGGAGAAATGGTGAAAAAGACCTGCCTCTCACTTACAGTGGCTCATGGTGTAGTGTAGAAGCCTCTGAAACAACTGTGCTTTCCTGCAGGGCCTGGGGGAGTCTGGGATGTTCCTGGGGTCATCGGTGTTCTTTGCCATCTCTGATGCTGTGGCTGCGGCTCGCAGAGAGAGAGACATAGCTGAGGACTTCACAGTGAAGAGCCCAGCGACTCCAGAATGGGTTCGAATGGCCTGTGCAGATCGGTTCACGGAGATGGTATGCAATTACTCTTTATTTTCCTAAAGAGTGATTTTTCCATATCCTGTACCTTACACTACTCAGGTAAATTTAGAATGTGTCTAATTGAATTATAAGATACAAGCTAATCAAGTATTTTTTTAACCAAAAAATACATCACACAAATACCAGTAATATATGTAGTAATTTTAACTTTATAAAAAGCATTTCCCCACCTGTTACATAACTTATCCAGGCAGTCCTGAAATAGGATAATTTATGATGCTTCAGAAACAAAAAGCTCAAGTGAAACAACTGACTGATTTCAACAAACTGTTCTAAGTATTCCCTCCCTCTGTCCTACCTAATCTATCTAATTCTGCAACAAAAACAAATCCAAAACATAACCCAAGTCAAGGAGAAGTGTTTGATTAAGTCACTTTCCATGTTCCCATACAAGTACAAACTACAGCCCGTCTGTCCTTCATTTAGGAAACATGTGATCTCATGTCCTGCTGCTGCTTCTCCACTTCATTCCACTTCATGGCCGTGCCTCCCAGCCCAGGGGCGAGCCTTAGGGAGCCATTTGCTAAACACACACGCACACAGCAATGCCAGCCTGCCGACTGGGGCAGACACGCGACATTGAGTGGGTCACTGGGTCCGTCTGCACCGATTTTCTCATAGCTTCCTTACATCAACAGAAACAGTTAACCCTGACTAACTATTTTACAGATTATCTCATTACTCATTCCCACAACTCCATCAGATAACTACTGTAGTTTTCTTCATTTTACTCTTGATGAAACTGAGGTATAGGAATTTACCCAAGGTCAAGATTCAAGCCCAGATCCTCTGGCTCCAAAGAAGTTAAGAATGGCCTCCTAGAGAGAAAAGAATTGATTCTCTACTTCTTAATAGAAATGTGTATTTTCATATTTGTATTAAAGGAAGCCCAAATACTTAACTGACCTCCTCTAAACAGCCACAAAAAGAAATAACAAAGCGACCCAGGGTTTAGAAATATTACTTAAAGGGATGGGTCATAATTACTCATTTCCTTTCCCTGCATGATCTAGTCCTCTTCCTGTCTCCAACTCTGATTCAGCGTTTCTTGGACTCCAGTAGTACTGACCACCCTGCATTTCCTCCGTCCCCCAGAGATGGCTGTACCCCTCAGGCTGACGCCAGTTGCACTGTTCACAGAAGGAATTTCAGTCACTCAGGTGGTCCTGGCCAGGGAGCCCGACGTCCTCCACTCTAGGAGCTCCTCTGGGCTGTGGGCTGGACAGCCACAGTCACATCAGCACCGGTGACACAGTCACTGTAGGATCATGTGAACTTCACCCTCAAAAGCACAAGTATTTCTGACCTTTAAACAAACAAGTTCTTTACCACCTTTTGCAGTAATAAATATACGTGTTC
This sequence comes from Tragulus kanchil, assembly GCA_022376925.1. NCBI lineage: Eukaryota > Metazoa > Chordata > Mammalia > Artiodactyla > Tragulidae > Tragulus > Tragulus kanchil. The sequence continues at coordinate 93,620,675 of JAIOJX010000026.1, read as the reverse complement.
TAAGTATTCCCTCCCTCTGTCCTACCTAATCTATCTAATTCTGCAACAAAAACAAATCCAAAACATAACCCAAGTCAAGGAGAAGTGTTTGATTAAGTCACTTTCCATGTTCCCATACAAGTACAAACTACAGCCCGTCTGTCCTTCATTTAGGAAACATGTGATCTCATGTCCTGCTGCTGCTTCTCCACTTCATTCCACTTCATGGCCGTGCCTCCCAGCCCAGGGGCGAGCCTTAGGGAGCCATTTGCTAAACACACACGCACACAGCAATGCCAGCCTGCCGACTGGGGCAGACACGCGACATTGAGTGGGTCACTGGGTCCGTCTGCACCGATTTTCTCATAGCTTCCTTACATCAACAGAAACAGTTAACCCTGACTAACTATTTTACAGATTATCTCATTACTCATTCCCACAACTCCATCAGATAACTACTGTAGTTTTCTTCATTTTACTCTTGATGAAACTGAGGTATAGGAATTTACCCAAGGTCAAGATTCAAGCCCAGATCCTCTGGCTCCAAAGAAGTTAAGAATGGCCTCCTAGAGAGAAAAGAATTGATTCTCTACTTCTTAATAGAAATGTGTATTTTCATATTTGTATTAAAGGAAGCCCAAATACTTAACTGACCTCCTCTAAACAGCCACAAAAAGAAATAACAAAGCGACCCAGGGTTTAGAAATATTACTTAAAGGGATGGGTCATAATTACTCATTTCCTTTCCCTGCATGATCTAGTCCTCTTCCTGTCTCCAACTCTGATTCAGCGTTTCTTGGACTCCAGTAGTACTGACCACCCTGCATTTCCTCCGTCCCCCAGAGATGGCTGTACCCCTCAGGCTGACGCCAGTTGCACTGTTCACAGAAGGAATTTCAGTCACTCAGGTGGTCCTGGCCAGGGAGCCCGACGTCCTCCACTCTAGGAGCTCCTCTGGGCTGTGGGCTGGACAGCCACAGTCACATCAGCACCGGTGACACAGTCACTGTAGGATCATGTGAACTTCACCCTCAAAAGCACAAGTATTTCTGACCTTTAAACAAACAAGTTCTTTACCACCTTTTGCAGTAATAAATATACGTGTCTGGGATGGTGCAGACTAGGGAAACAAAGAACACAACACAACCAAAAGATATTAATCTTTCTTTCTTGCCTGGTTGAACATTTTCAGCCTTCAAATATCCCAGCTTTTAGAAAATGCATTTCTTTTATTTCCAAGATTTTAGGCTGCCTTTTTTTTTTAACTTTTATTTTACTTTTTTTTTCAAACTTTTATTTTACTTTTAACTTTTACAGAGTTTTGTTGTTTACAGATATGTATGTTCTCAGATTAGTCATATGTACATTCCCCCCATCCCACCCCTCCAGGCTGCTTTTAATAGTCCAGTTGTCTGGCAAAGTCACTCTGTCACATAATAAGATGTGCATCACTTGGATGTCATTCACTGTTTGAAACTCAGCCCGTCGGCTACCTGGTCCATGTAATGAGGCCACATTTTCTCTCAAGTCTGATGCTTTCTTGATAAAATTAATTAAATGTCTCCGTGGATATAAATCATCTACTGATTTGTATGCCCATCAAACACATGCTCAGAGTCAATGTGAGAATAATCTCTCATTTTCTAAAGCACCCATAAATGGATACATGGTTTCTAAATATCACCTCATGTTATAATTTATATTTCATATTACAAACCTCATTTTCATAACAAGTACTTAAAAGTCACACATGTCCATTATGGAAAAATTAGAAAGTGTTGTAAAGACTAAGATGAGGGCTTCCCTAGTAGCTCAGTCGTGAAGAGTTTGCCTGCCAATTCAGGAGACACAGGTTCGATCCCTGATCCAGGAGGATCCCACATGCTGCAGAGCAACTGAGCCCATGAGCCACAACCTATTGAGCCTGTGCTCTAGAACCTCAGAAACACAACTATTGAGCCCATGTGCTGCAACTACTGAAGCCCGTGTGCCCTAGAGCCTGAGTTCCACAACAAGAGAAGTCACCGCAACAAGGAACCTGTTTACCTCAACAGGAGAGTGGCCCCCACTCCCTGCAACTAGAGAAGAGCCTGTGGCAGCAGTGAAAACCCAGAATAGCCTAAATAAATAAATAAAATTTTAAAAAAGAATACGACAAAAGTTAAAATCAACCATAATCCCACTAATCAACAATAACAGTAACAACCAAACCGTAACCATATTTTAATTCATAGAGGGCTTTTGTTTTATTTATTTATTTTAAATTTTTATTGGAGTATAGTTTATTTACAATGTTATGTCAGTTTCTGCTGTACAGCAAACTGAATCCGTTAAATAGGTTTATATATATGATATGTTCTATTTATACATTCATTTTAAAAAACAATGCTATCCCTGACATAAATATTATAAAAGATTTGAATAGTATCATTGGAAGTGACTTGGTTAGGCCTACCTTCACAGGAAATCTGGATTGAGAAGATGATTCTTCCCATGCTCTTTTACTCAAAAAATAAAGCTGCTTAAATCCAAAAAAAATATATCTGACCAAAATTTTTATCCCCCAAACTTATAATCTTTATTTATGGCCGCTGGAATAAGTTTTAGAGACAGGATGAGAGCAGATTTAACTTCTTACTACTAAGTCTCCTGTTATTAGGCTACTTAAAACATATTGAGAAGGGCCGCTTATCTCTCATTCTTATCCTGACCCAGACATTCCTAGCAACTCCACTGACCTCAGGTACATTTGATCATGAGAATACAACCTTCTTCAAATTCTTGACAAGACTGGGGTGATACAAGGGTTTCTCTGTCTGGCCTATAGACCCCTTTCCTCAGCTGTACATCAGCAGAGCGAGCACCAACAGAGCCACCCTTGAGCGGGGCTTCTCAAAGAGAGGGAGAGAAGGAAGTCCTGACTCTCAGTTTAACCAAGAGACCCAGAAATACACAAATACAGATCCTCCTGCCACTCCCTGTCACAGGAAATGTCAGTACTCCTCCGTCCATATACTGACACAAACCAGAAACCTTGGACTTGGCCTAACATGTCTCTCTCTCATGCTCAGTAGCTAGTCCTTCATCACACCCTGTTGATTTGAACCCCTAACAATCTCTTCCACTACTCAATTCTCCTCCATTTCTAACTACTATGTCATTCATACATTAAACAAACATTTTTTGAGGATCTAGTAGGAGCCAGACACAAATCTTGGTGCTGGGAATAGAGCCTTGTGAATCAGAGAGTGATCTCTACCCTTCAAGAAGCTTACTTTCTAGAGACTCTGAGTCCAACTTCCATCTCCCTAGCCTGGTCAGAGAAGCCACTGCAACCAGAGATGTGTGGTGTGATGAATATGATCATGTCATTCTAGCATGTACACAAGGCGAAAAGGATCCACTGCTCCTAGTATAAAGATAAAACTGTTTACATTGCCCTTCCAAGCCTATAAACCTGCAGAGTCCAGCATGGCCAGCCCCCGCCCACTTCTCCAGCCACGCAAGGTACCCTACCTCGCCTTGTCTCTCCACCCCAGCTGCACTTGCCTTCATCCGTCTGCTCCTTATGTCAAGGACAGAGGCCTCCACCAACTATTTCCACTGCTTGGAACTGTCTCTCTTGCTTTTCCTCACCCGGCCAGCCCCATGCTTACCTTTCATGTCTTAATCAAATTCAAGAAATTAAATGATACTTCCCTTCTTCCAAAGTTTGAGGTTCCAGGAATATAGTGGTGAACTAGACTCACAGGCGCCTTCTCTCTAGTTGCTTACAACATAGCAGAGGGGGAAGACAACTGCTGTAAAGTATAGCCACTTGCTGGATTCTGAGTGATCCCTGGGTGTCAGCAGGACAAACTTTTCTAACTTAAGCCTTAACCATTTCTTACAGTCAAATGGATAAGAGTTGTGACCCAACTTTGATCATTCATCCTACAATCCATTCATTGATCTAACATACTCACTCAGCCCTTTCCATGTGTGAGGCACCACTGGGAACCAAAAAAATTCTGAGATAGTCAACCTCTGCTAAGTGGATCCTACATTCTACTGGGGAAATCAGACAGTCAACAAGTAAAGAAACACACAATATAATGTCAAGGGGTGATAAATACCATAACACATGATAGGTGGTAGCATGTGATAGGTTATTTTAGACTATTAAAGATGCTTTCTCTGGAGTATTTATGTTTGATCTGAGGCCTGAATGAAGTGGAGGGCAAGCATAAAGCTGGTAAACTATTCCAGGCGGAGAAGAGCTAGTGCAAGTGCCCTGTGGCGGTTTCAATGGATTCAAAGTAACCCTTTCCACTACTAATTCTCCTCCATTTCTAACTACTATGTCATTCATACATTAAACAAACATTTTTTGAGGATCTAGTAGGAGCCAGACACAAATCTTGGTGCTGGGAATAGAGCCTTGTGAATCAGAGAGTGATCTCTACCCTTCAAGAAGCTTACTTTCTAGAGACTCTGAGTCCAACTTCCATCTCCCTAGCCTGGTCAGAGAAGCCACTGCAACCAGAGATGTGTGGTGTGATGAATATGATCATGTCATTCTAGCATGTACACAAGGCGAAAAGGATCCACTGCTCCTAGTATAAAGATAAAACTGTTTACATTGCCCTTCCAAGCCTATAAACCTGCAGAGTCCAGCATGGCCAGCCCCCGCCCACTTCTCCAGCCACGCAAGGTACCCTACCTCGCCTTGTCTCTCCACCCCAGCTGCACTTGCCTTCATCCGTCTGCTCCTTATGTCAAGGACAGAGGCCTCCACCAACTATTTCCACTGCTTGGAACTGTCTCTCTTGCTTTTCCTCACCCGGCCAGCCCCATGCTTACCTTTCATGTCTTAATCAAATTCAAGAAATTAAATGATACTTCCCTTCTTCCAAAGTTTGAGGTTCCAGGAATATAGTGGTGAACTAGACTCACAGGCGCCTTCTCTCTAGTTGCTTACAACATAGCAGAGGGGGAAGACAACTGCTGTAAAGTATAGCCACTTGCTGGATTCTGAGTGATCCCTGGGTGTCAGCAGGACAAACTTTTCTAACTTAAGCCTTAACCATTTCTTACAGTCAAATGGATAAGAGTTGTGACCCAACTTTGATCATTCATCCTACAATCCATTCATTGATCTAACATACTCACTCAGCCCTTTCCATGTGTGAGGCACCACTGGGAACCAAAAAAATTCTGAGATAGTCAACCTCTGCTAAGTGGATCCTACATTCTACTGGGGAAATCAGACAGTCAACAAGTAAAGAAACACACAATATAATGTCAAGGGGTGATAAATACCATAACACATGATAGGTGGTAGCATGTGATAGGTTATTTTAGACTATTAAAGATGCTTTCTCTGGAGTATTTATGTTTGATCTGAGGCCTGAATGAAGTGGAGGGCAAGCATAAAGCTGGTAAACTATTCCAGGCGGAGAAGAGCTAGTGCAAGTGCCCTGTGGCGGTTTCAATGGATTCAAAGTAACCCTCCATTTTTCTTCATTTTAAAGGTTTGCTTTCTTTGTAAGTCTCTGATCTTGCCTCCCCAATGAGAAAAAACTTTGTAGATGAAAGGATGCAGTTGTTGTTCTCCATGATAGAGAGATAAAAAATAGAAATATGTGGTCAAGTCTCTTTATCTTCCCATCTTTAAGGTGAAGCCTGGATAGTCCTTACCAAATCAGCCGTTTCCTAGCAACTTGCCTCTATCACAATGTAGATCTACTGCTTCAGATCTTTAGAAGCTATAATTCATTCACAGTAAGCCTCCTAAAATTCTTACAGACTGGCTCTTGACCATTTTTTTTAAAGCACATTGGAGCAAGTATGAGCCTGTGTTAGAATATATTGGGGTGACCCAGAAGTTCATTTGGTTTTTCAAAATGTTCTTTGTGCATAAGATGTTACCAAACAAACTTTGTGGCCAACTTGATACATCTACTCCACCTCCAGTGTGGTTTTTTAGTTGAGATGTATAATGATTCACACTGGCATACAACACTGTGCTATGAATATATATATATATATATATTTTTTTTTTTGAGAAACAGATACTCTTTAGTCTTTGAATACTCTTGTCAAAAGACAATTTATTCTGACAAGTAAGAAGGTGAGATGATCGGAAAGTCACACATTACATGTTACATGAGCATTAGAAAGTGTCAAATCTCCTCCTTTAATAACCTTCTTATAACACAAGGCAAACAAAAATCAGTATATAACTACTTCTTCAACAGAAATGATGGTTAAACATTCAGTATTTTTCCTTTGAAATAAAGTAAAATAATGCATGTGAAAATACTGTGTAAAATACAAGTCACTATATAAATAGTACAGTTTAAGGTCTCTACCAAATGCCTATAACTGCTAATGACTTTTTTCAAAATAAGACTCTCCCAAAGACTTAAAAAGAGTTTCCATGTTAAATCAAGTTGACCTGCTGAGGGCATAAAAAACAGCCCTTAACACTTAGCAGTCTCCTTTTCAGGGATAACTGGCTTTAAGTATCAGTGAAAAGCCGGTTTTGGTAAGAAGCCTGGAGCTTTTATTTTCTTCCAGTCTTTTGGCTGTGCCTAGCCACATGTGGGATCTTAGTTCCCAGACCAGGGGTCGGACCTGTGCCCGCTGCATTGGCAGCATGGTGTCTTAACCACCAGACAACCAAGGAAGTCTCTGGAGCATTTGTGTTATAAAAAGTTCTACAACTTGAATAATTCTATGAATTTTTTTTTTTTTTTTTTTTTACCAGTGTGGCCTTGATTACCTTGATTAGAGTTTTTGACTATTGCTCTTATCCATGGGCCCTTTCTTAAGTGGTTCCCTCTTGGTCAGAACAGTGTTGCTGGTGATAATTTCTGCTCTGAGCTCAACAGAGCAGCCTGGCTCGAACAAATACTACCAGAAATATCATTTCTATACAAAATGTCCTTTTTAGTGATGGGAGAAAGAAAATGTGTTTCTTAGAAAATGTATTTTGCAAAGTCATTTAAAAATTGAAAAGGAAAATTTCTTTAAAGGTATACAGAAAATGCCTAAGTAACACTTTCAAATTAGGACTTTCCTTAGAAACAATGATTTCATTTGAAAAAAAAAAAAAAAAAAAACTTTAGTATTCAGAGACATGAAGGGATCCACAATCTTAAAAATTAGAAAAGAACTGTTTTGGAGAATTTGTCCTGCCCTGCTATTCTATAAAGTTAGTGAGTGTCTTGTTTCTGAAAATCTTTATCTTCTGCACGATTTTTAATTTTTTTTCTTTTTTGGCCACTTCTATTGATCTTTCATTTATTTACTTCCATCCATCTTTGTTCTTTTGGCCTTTGTGGGCCTCCCGTCACAGTGGCCTCTTTCGTTGCAGAGCACCGGCTCTGGGTGCATGCATTCCAGAGCTCCGGCTTGGTAGTTGGACACGTCGGTCCAGCTGCTCTGCGGCATGTGGAATCTTCCCAGGCCAGGAATCAAACCGGCGTCCCTTGCACTGCAAGGTGGTGTCCTTACCCACTGGACCACCAAGGAAGGCCTCTTGTCTACTTTTAAAAGCACCAGTTCAGAGAGTTCGGGATGAGGGGCATTAAGATTAAAAGATACTAATTAATGGACTTCCTTGGCGTCCAGTGGTTAAGACTCCACACTCCTAATGCAGGAGATGTGGGTTCAATCCTTGGTCAAGGAATAAAGATCCCACATGTTACATGGAACAGTTAAAAAAAAAAAAAAATGTTTTTAAACATACAAACAACTATGTATTAGGTTGGCCAAAAAGTTTGCTTTTCCATAAAAAAGCCCAAGCAAACATTTGGCCAACCCAATATAAAGTAAATAAGCAACAAGAATACACTGTAGGTGACCTTCTGTGGTGGTTCGGTAGTAAAAAATCCACTTGCCAAAGCAGGGAGACCAAGGTTCGATCCTGGGTCTGGGAAGATCCCATATGCTACAAAGCAGTTAATCCCATGCACCAGAACGACTGAGCCAGAGCTCTAGCCACAAAAACTGAGGCCCACATGCCTAAAACTCGTGAGCCACAGCAAAAGAGACCACTGCAATAAGAAGCCCACACGCTGCAACTAGAAAGTAACCCCCGCTCAACACAACTAGAGAAAGCCCTCACAGCAGCGAAAAGCCCAGCACAGACAAAAACAAATAAAATCATTAAAACAAAACAAAACAAAACAAAACAAGAATACACTATAGAATTTCTCTGGTGGTTCAGCGATTGAGACTCTGAGCTTCCACTTCAGAGCCCTCAGGTTTGACCCCTGGTTAGGAAAGATCCACATGCCATGAGGTATGGTCAAAAAAAAAAAAAAAAGAATATACTGTATAGCACAGGGAAATATAGCTACAATTTTGTAATAACTTTAAATGGAGTATAATCTGTAAAAATATTAAGTCACTATGTTGTACACCTGAAACTAAGAAAATATTGTAAATCAACTTATACTTTGATTTTTTTGAAAAAGGTAAGAAAAAAAAAGAAAGAAACTGCTAAAACAATCTCCTTGCACCTATTCTCCACCCTCTGCATCACTGGCACCCACATCTTATTTTCCTTCACTGCTTCTTTTGCACTTCTGGGTGTACAACGTTCTGTGAACGTTGGCTACATTAGAAGTGCCATCTGTTAAGTTCAGTAAAGGAAGCCCTTCCTGCCAGATGAAAGAGGAAAGGCATGTGAACATTTCCTGTGCTATGACCAACCTGCTGCACTGTTCTCAGCTGGTTTTCCCCCCGAGTGCTCGTCCTCAACCCCATATCCTACCCACACACAGCCTTGCGTTCTCTGAGTAGGGGAAGATGCACTGCCAGTCCTACAAGTCTGCGTGCTTTTTCCTTATGGTTTTGGATCCTTCGCCAACAACGTGTGGAAATATGCAGTGTCCAGCCTGGTCTGCTGGAAGCTGAGCCGCAGACAATTGGCAGGGCCTCGAGGCAGCACAGACATGGATTCTGTGATGCGGCACACAGATGCAGGCTGCACGACTCAGGCTGCCACAGCGCCTTCCTCAGAAACCCCGCCTGTGATCCCAGCTCCCACAAGAAGCACACACAGTCTGACAGGCAGGACACACACACACCCACACCTGCACACACACACATCTACACACACTCAGACAGGCGTGAACACACCCATTCTTCACCACATCCTCCTCCGCCCTGCCTCTCATGCTGTCTTGGAAGAGGTTTTGTGATAAAACTGGTTCCACATTGAACATATTTGTCCCAGGAGGCAACATATGGTGATACTGCACACAGTGACCATTCTTACTAATGAAGGAGATGATCTGTTACTGTTAGTAAATATATATGTCTGCATGTAAAAATTCTCCTACCTGGTCTCTGGAAGGTTGCTCCTTCAGTCTGGCAAAGCGGGAGGCAACCCTCAGATTAAGAGAGGTAATAAGTGATGGAGAATGGGAAAAAGGCAGCCACCATCTTACCAGGTCAGGGAAAGGAGTTATGAGACACCTTTAGCTCTGTGATTAAGACATGGCCCCAGAATCAAAGGTGCCTGGGTTGTGGTCCCAGCCCTACTTTCTTAAATCTGTTTTTGTTTTTTTTTTGGAGGGAGGCGGGTTGGGGAGCGGGGTGGGCAGGCCACTTCTATTGGTCTTTCATTTATCTATTTTCATCCATCTTTGTTCCTTGGCCTATGTGGGCCTCTCATCGCAGTGGCCTCTGTTGTCTCAGAGCACCGGCTCTGGGCACATGCACTCCAGCTCTCCAGCTCAGTAATTGGACACATCTGTCCAGCTGCTCTGTGGCATGTGGGATCTTCCCAGGCCAGGGATTGAACCGGCGCCCCTTGCACTGCAAGGCAGTGTCCTTACCCACTGGACCACCAGGGAAGCCCTAAATCTGTTTTTAATTGAAGAATAGTTGCTTTACAATATTATGTTGGTTTCTGCTATACATTAACATGAATGAACCATCCAGCCCTACTTTTGATGGTGCATTTAACCACTCTGATCATTTAGTTTCTTTATACAATGGTAGGAAATGTTTGTGGAGAGAATAATTCTAGTTTCCTTATAGCTTTATTAAAACATTTGAATGGCACACATGAAAAGCATTTAGCAGCTGTCACATGTAGTAAATGGTCAGTATACATGGATGATGATGATGATGACTGAGTCAGAAGTCCCAAAGGCTATCTTCAGTTTTGACGATTCAGTGATGGAACTCACAAAGCTGTTATATTTGTGGCAATGGCTTATTACAGTGAAAGGATATAGATTAACATCATCAAAGGCAAAGGCGTGAACACACCCATTCTTCACCACATCCTCCTCCGCCCTGCCTCTCATGCTGTCTTGGAAGAGGTTTTGTGATAAAACTGGTTCCACATTGAACATATTTGTCCCAGGAGGCAACATATGGTGATACTGCACACAGTGACCATTCTTACTAATGAAGGAGATGATCTGTTACTGTTAGTAAATATATATGTCTGCATGTAAAAATTCTCCTACCTGGTCTCTGGAAGGTTGCTCCTTCAGTCTGGCAAAGCGGGAGGCAACCCTCAGATTAAGAGAGGTAATAAGTGATGGAGAATGGGAAAAAGGCAGCCACCATCTTACCAGGTCAGGGAAAGGAGTCATGAGACACCTTTAGCTCTGTGATTAAGACATGGCCCCAGAATCAAAGGTGCCTGGGTTGTGGTCCCAGCCCTACTTTCTTAAATCTGTTTTTGTTTTTTTTTTGGAGGGAGGCGGGTTGGGGAGCGGGGTGGGCAGGCCACTTCTATTGGTCTTTCATTTATCTATTTTCATCCATCTTTGTTCCTTGGCCTATGTGGGCCTCTCATCGCAGTGGCCTCTGTTGTCTCAGAGCACCGGCTCTGGGCACATGCACTCCAGCTCTCCAGCTCAGTAATTGGACACATCTGTCCAGCTGCTCTGTGGCATGTGGGATCTTCCCAGGCCAGGGATTGAACCGGCGCCCCTTGCACTGCAAGGCAGTGTCCTTACCCACTGGACCACCAGGGAAGCCCTAAATCTGTTTTTAATTGAAGAATAGTTGCTTTACAATATTATGTTGGTTTCTGCTATACATTAACATGAATGAACCATCCAGCCCTACTTTTGATGGTGCATTTAACCACTCTGATCATTTAGTTTCTTTATACAATGGTAGGAAATGTTTGTGGAGAGAATAATTCTAGTTTCCTTATAGCTTTATTAAAACATTTGAATGGCACACATGAAAAGCATTTAGCAGCTGTCACATGTAGTAAATGGTCAGTATACATGGATGATGATGATGATGACTGAGTCAGAAGTCCCAAAGGCTATCTTCAGTTTTGACGATTCAGTGATGGAACTCACAAAGCTGTTATATTTGTGGCAATGGCTTATTACAGTGAAAGGATATAGATTAACATCATCAAAGGCAAAGGCACATGGAACAAAGTCCAGGAGAGACCGGGTGAGTTTCCAAGTGTCTTCTTCCCATAGCATCACACAGACAGCACTTGCTTTTCCCAACAACAGCACAGGAGAAGAAGATAAACCAAGTACTGCCAGACAGGGAAGCTCAGCTGAGGCTTGGTGTTGGGAGTTTCACTAGGGATCAGTCACACAGGCACAGATCATGTGCAAAGCTGTCCTTAGTCACTCAGTGTTAAACCCTTCCAGAGGTCAAGTGATATCACGTGGCTTAAGACCCCAGGTAAACAAAGGCACTCCTGCAAGGCAGGCCAACTCCAAGGGCTGAGGTGTTATCTCCCAGGAGCTAGTCAAAGGCTAGCACATTCTTTGGAATGTGCAGAGTTTGGACAACAGAGACCTCCTGAGTTCATCTTTTACTGCAAGATAAGGATAATGAACAATCCTGGACTGATGACCCTAGACCTCAAAACTGGTAAACCTGGGCACAGATATACCTCAGAAGATTTAACTAAAAGTGGAATCTGTCTTGACTGCCATAGTGAACATATTGCCTTAATCATAGTTATTGAAAACCAGCCAGAGAGAAAGAGGAAAAGGGAAGAAGGGAATGATGGCCCCAAACAAGGGAGAAGTGAAAGAAGATCAGCAAAAGCCAATGAAGAGCAGTTTAAATCCCAGAGCTGGGATTCTGGAGGGGAAAAGGGAAACTGTGTCTTCACTCAAGAAACTAGGGAGTAGGCGAGACCCAGGAAGGCTGGTATAGCAAGAGAATGAGTATTGATCTGAGTTCCAAGGCAGAAGAGTAGCCCAAGAAGCCAGGTCTGGTGAGAAGAACAAGAAGCAGGTTTTGGAAGAGACTAAAATTTAGCAGAAGAGTTGACCTGAATCTACCTCAGACCAGACTGAGGAGCTTTGTCCTGCATCTAGCCCAGCCCAGGCGGAACGGGCTGACCCTGAATAAGACAGCCAAGTAACTCCTAAGGCAGCAGTTAAGGTAGAGAATAAGGAAAGTCCCTCAGAGGAGGGCAAACTAGCCCTCAATTTACATTTCAATACAGATCGAAAGCAAACCGTTAGAACTGGGAAAGACATCCTGACAAATTAGGAGTTGGGATGTGTTTTTGTTTGTGGTTTTCTGTCCTCTTTAGTGTTTTGTGAAATAAATATCAAGAGACAAGCTTCCTGGAACCTTCATAACATTTCATTATTTATGGAACTTTCTTAATGTTTTAAACACCTATGTACTTAAAACTCAACTCTTCAAACAAAAACATGACAGAAGGGGAGGTGGGAATATACATTCTGCTTATTCTGCTTTGCGGCCAAACCTAAGAGGGAGAATTCCCAGCAGATGGGAGCTGTGGACCAGAAAGAGGGACAAACAGGTTAAATTCTTGGGGCTTCTAAGCCATGAGAGAGAAATGGGCTGGGGTTTAACTGGCAAGTTTTTTGGTTAAATGTGTAGACAGAGCTGTTCTCATCCCTGCAAAGGAGTCTGGGTCTTTAGGCTCCAAGCAACTCTCAGCCTAACCACTTTGCCTTTCCCATCCTCCTCCCCCAAACATTTTGCATCAGATTTTTAATTCTTCTGGGACTCACAGCTGAGAAGCAGAGAAGCTAGGTAAAAAATCCAAAAAAGTAAAAGTGTTAGTCACTCAGTGGTGTCCAGTTCTTCCCTTTGACAGAAGCCCGCCAGGCTCCTGTGTCCATTGAATTCTCCAGGCAAGAATACTTTGCCTTACCTGAAAGAAGATCAGCAAAAGCCAATGAAGAGCAGTTTAAATCCCAGAGCTGGGATTCTGGAGGGGAAAAGGGAAACTGTGTCTTCACTCAAGAAACTAGGGAGTAGGCGAGACCCAGGAAGGCTGGTATAGCAAGAGAATGAGTATTGATCTGAGTTCCAAGGCAGAAGAGTAGCCCAAGAAGCCAGGTCTGGTGAGAAGAACAAGAAGCAGGTTTTGGAAGAGACTAAAATTTAGCAGAAGAGTTGACCTGAATCTACCTCAGACCAGACTGAGGAGCTTTGTCCTGCATCTAGCCCAGCCCAGGCGGAACGGGCTGACCCTGAATAAGACAGCCAAGTAACTCCTAAGGCAGCAGTTAAGGTAGAGAATAAGGAAAGTCCCTCAGAGGAGGGCAAACTAGCCCTCAATTTACATTTCAATACAGATCGAAAGCAAACCGTTAGAACTGGGAAAGACATCCTGACAAATTAGGAGTTGGGATGTGTTTTTGTTTGTGGTTTTCTGTCCTCTTTTAGTGTTTTTGTGAAATAAATATCAAGAGACAAGCTTCCTGGAACCTTCATAACATTTCATTATTTATGGGAACTTTCTTAATGTTTTAAACACCTATGTACTTAAAACTCAACTCTTCAAACAAAAACATGACAGAAGGGGAGGTGGGAATATACATTCTGCTTATTCTGCTTTGCGGCCAAACCTAAGAGGGAGAATTCCCAGCAGATGGGAGCTGTGGACCAGAAAGAGGGACAAACAGGTTAAATTCTTGGGGCTTCTAAGCCATGAGAGAGAAATGGGCTGGGGTTTAACTGGCAAGTTTTTTGGTTAAATGTGTAGACAGAGCTGTTCTCATCCCTGCAAAGGAGTCTGGGTCTTTAGGCTCCAAGCAACTCTCAGCCTAACCACTTTGCCTTTCCCATCCTCCTCCCCCAAACATTTTGCATCAGATTTTTAATTCTTCTGGGACTCACAGCTGAGAAGCAGAGAAGCTAGGTAAAAAATCCAAAAAAGTAAAAGTGTTAGTCACTCAGTGGTGTCCAGTTCTTTGCAACCCTATGGACAGAAGCCCGCCAGGCTCCTGTGTCCATTGAATTCTCCAGGCAAGAATACTAGAGTGGGCTGCCATTCCCTTCTCCAGGGGATATTTCCAATTTAGGGATTGAACCCCCATCTCCTGCATTCAGGCAGATTCTTTACCATCTGAGCCACCAGGATGCCCTCTTAATTAGTAATATAATTGGTAACAGAGATGATAAAACTGACACCCTGTCTTTTCAGAGTTGACACTTCAAAGGAATGGTACAATCCCATTCCTCAGGAAAACCCTGCTGCCTTACCTCAGAAACATTTTTCAAAACCTACAGATTTGATACCATTTTTCTGGTGATATATTGCAATGGTATTATGATATTAAGTATCTAATTTGCTTTCTTTCTTAGATCCCAAGAGATGATCCTAAAACATTTAAACCCTGGTCTATCCCTGTAGCATAACATTGCTGTCATTGCCTAAAAGGTAAGACCAATAAGCTGAAGGATAATTACAAATTACATATGACAAGATCAGCTAGTTCAGTGACTTTCAGGCTATGTTCTGTGGAATCTTGCTCACTTGCACACATATGTAAATCAAATTTCCTTTTTAAACCTTCTTTTTAAAATATTTATTGGAGTACAGTTATTTTCTTTTAAAATCTTCCTTTTAAAATCTTAACCAACATTTAAAATATGTATGTATTTATTTGGTTGGACCAGCTCTTAGCTGCAGCATGCAGAATCTTTTAGTTGCAGCAATGGGGGTCTAGTTCCCTGACCAGGGATGGAACCCAGGTCCCTTGCCCTGGAAACATGGAGTCTTAGCCACAGAACCACCAGGGAAGCCCCTGAGTCTGTAACTATCATCCTTTACCTGCAATTTCAGATTTTTGCATTCTTCAGAGTAGTATAACTTTTCTTTGGTTTTTAAGTACTGAACATTGACCTTAGTAAATTTACTCCACACTAAAATCATACACATACGTGTGTTCCTCTTAGCATTTTAAATCTCTGCTAAAAATGTGAAGAAAAAAAACAAAACAAAACAAAATAGGCTTCCCTGGTGGCTCAGTGGTAAAGAATCCACCTGCCAATGCAGAAGACACGGGTTCCATCCCTGATCAGGGAAGATGCCAGCCGCCTCTGAGCAGCTGATCCTGTGCATCACCACTACTGAGCTGGTGCTCTAAAGCCTGGTAGCCACAGTCACTGAAGCTCTCATGCCCTGGAGCCTGTGTTCCACAGCAAGACAGGCCACTGCCATGAGAATCCTAAGCACCACAGTTAGAGAATAGCGCCTGCTCTCCACAACTAGAGAAAGCCAGAGTAGCTACCAAAACCCAGCACAGACAAAACTAAATAAATAAATAATAACTTTTTAATGTGTAAACACCGCTGATATCATTTTATGTGGTCTCTCTGATTCTTATTTTATAAATGAAGACATGGAGGGCAAGGGAGAATAAGCAACTACCTAAATGCACTTATTCAAATCTGTAAAGATCACAGTTCATTTTTTCAATTGCTTATTGTTCTGTTAACATACAAAAGTTGAGAGACTCGTACCTTTTTATAATTATTATCTTTTCTTTTTTTCTAGGCATTTCAGTTTTTCATAAGCGAAAAGATGGCTTATTAATCATAACTGGACTCCAAACTCATATTCTTATATTGTTGTGGAGGGGAAAAAAAGACACAAAATTTAGAAATATTATACAGATTTTATTGTATTAACAAACTGAATCATTACTTCCAAATTATTTACTTAGACTTTCTAGCCTCAAGGTCACCAAACAAACACTGCAGTAGTCATGGCTAGGAGTATAATGCTGATATTTTTCTGAAGAGATCATGCAAATATTGCCGTGAAAGCAAAATTTTCCTTTGTGTGCCCATTCAATCTAACTGAACTAATAATCCAGGTTACAACCCTGAAATGAAAGATACCTTTCAGTAAATGAACACGTGATTAGTTTTCCCAGGAGTGTGTTTGATTCACTGTCCACAGGTAAGGACAACAAAAAAATTCTAAAGGTTTTGTAATGTTTTGTTTTTACTATGGAGTAGTCATGGGTCTGTGTATGTGTATTTGACGGCAAAGGAATATTTTCCTCATGTAGTTCACCAGTTCACCTGGCTAACATTCTTTTGGAATTTAGGGGAGAAAAACAATGTAAAAATATTATCACAAAACCCTTTATTTTTTAAAATTTTGTTATGAAGCTGAGGGATTGGAGACAATCCTGATACTGGGTAAGATTGAGGGCAGAAGGAGAAGAGGGCAACAGAGGATGAGATGGTTGGATGGCATCATGGACTCAATGGAAATGAGTTTGAGCAAGCTCCAGAAGATGATGAAGGACAGAGAGGCCTGGGCGTGCTGCAATCCGTGGTGTTGCAAAGAGTCAGACATGGCTTGGCGACTGAACAACAACAGGAAAAATATCCGTTCTGTTATCAGTTTTAGAAATGTTTAATAGCTCAGTTTTCCACATATAAAGTGGATAATATGGAGCAAAAGAACTCTGAATTGTAGTCCCCTTTAAAACATGCAGGATCTAGCACATTCCACTAACTGCATTTTAGAGGCCTTCAGAGAAGAAGAAACCAGCATATGAATTAGGCTTTCTTTGACCAAAAAGTCAGGGGAATAAGATGACACTCTGTCAGTCAGAAGTCACACCATCAGGCTCTCCCCGGCTTCATCTGCAGTGGCTTCTGGAGTGAATGTAGGAGGTGAGGCTGAGCCAAGAGCCCTGGGCGACTGGGAAGAGAAGGCAAAGGCTGGGCATGTGGCCTGTTACAGGGTCACCAAGGCCTGAGCACGTCTGACTGGAGGGACTGGGACGCTGGCTGTCCACAGCCCAAACTGTCATCTTAAAGACTTTCTAGCCTCAAGGTCACCAAACAAACACTGCAGTAGTCATGGCTAGGAGTATAATGCTGATATTTTTCTGAAGAGATCATGCAAATATTGCCGTGAAAGCAAAATTTTCCTTTGTGTGCCCATTCAATCTAACTGAACTAATAATCCAGGTTACAACCCTGAAATGAAAGATACCTTTCAGTAAATGAACACGTGATTAGTTTTCCCAGGAGTGTGTTTGATTCACTGTCCACAGGTAAGGACAACAAAAAAATTCTAAAGGTTTTGTAATGTTTTGTTTTTACTATGGAGTAGTCATGGGTCTGTGTATGTGTATTTGACGGCAAAGGAATATTTTCCTCATGTAGTTCACCAGTTCACCTGGCTAACATTCTTTTGGAATTTAGGGGAGAAAAACAATGTAAAAATATTATCACAAAACCCTTTATTTTTTAAAATTTTGTTATGTAGCTGGGGGATTGGAGACAATCCTGATACTGGGTAAGATTGAGGGCAGAAGGAGAAGAGGGCAACAGAGGATGAGATGGTTGGATGGCATCATGGACTCAATGGAAATGAGTTTGAGCAAGCTCCAGAAGATGATGAAGGACAGAGAGGCCTGGGCGTGCTGCAATCCGTGGTGTTGCAAAGAGTCAGACATGGCTTGGCGACTGAACAACAACAGGAAAAATATCCGTTCTGTTATCAGTTTTAGAAATGTTTAATAGCTCAGTTTTCCACATATAAAGTGGATAATATGGAGCAAAAGAACTCTGAATTGTAGTCCCCTTTAAAACATGCAGGATCTAGCACATTCCACTAACTGCATTTTAGAGGCCTTCAGAGAAGAAGAAACCAGCATATGAATTAGGCTTTCTTTGACCAAAAAGTCAGGGGAATAAGATGACACTCTGTCAGTCAGAAGTCACACCATCAGGCTCTCCCCGGCTTCATCTGCAGTGGCTTCTGGAGTGAATGTAGGAGGTGAGGCTGAGCCAAGAGCCCTGGGCGACTGGGAAGAGAAGGCAAAGGCTGGGCATGTGGCCTGTTACAGGGTCACCGAAGGCCTGAGCACGTCTGACTGGAGGGACTGGGACGCGGCTGTCCACAGCCCTGTCCGCTGGCTGGAAGCTCCACTGGGACACAGGGGTACAAGGGAGGTAGTGGGACTGGAGCACAGAGAGCAGGAGACAGGAGCAGAAGGGTCATGGGCAGGGCGAAAATGACATGAGACTTTTGGACATGTGAGCAGGAGAGCTGGGAACTTAGTTGGGAGTAGCCAGGGTGAAATAAGTTGAAAGTAATAAAGAAAAAATGTTTTGGCTCTTGAAAATAAAATTTTTAACAGTGTAATCGAATATGTATGTGAGAAATGTGTGTCTTTGATCATTTGTGTCATTTTAATGACAGTAAACATAATTTTTTGAAAATTTGGCATACGAGGGCTAAGGATAGTTTCTGGGTATTTATTTTCCATTTGTCGTGGAACTATAGCACTAACAACATAGGTGTCTGAATAAAAATTATTCACATGAGTTGATGCACTAAAATTTGGATGGCATGGATATGAATAAAATACTTTTCATATTTGAAGCCACATACTAAACACCAGTTTTGGGTGGCGGGGCGGGGTGGGGGGGTGCCTATAAGCCTTGCTAAAGGATAAAACTTAACTAAAATTTTTGAATAAGTAATACATTCACATAGTTAAAAAATATGCAGAAGTATACAGTACAAAGACTTACTCTCATATCACCATCCCATCCAGACAACTTTTACACAAGTGCAGAGTTTAATCACTTTTTTTAGCTACTTTCTGCTTTTGTCTCTACTTCAGAAACAGTTGGTCCCATAATGCCCAGTCACTCGTGCCCACTACACCTACTGGACCCACTGAGTGAGACACATCCATACATGACACCTTTCCCTTTCTAGCAATTCCACCCCCTTTTCCGTGTCAGCAGTACCCTGGTGCCCATACTAGTGAGGAACTGTCATCCTTGACACTCATCTGGGCTCTATGATCCCTCTCCTAGTTCTCCCGCAGTCTTGGGTGCACAGGAGGCAACTGTATTTTTACCTGCAGATCCTGGGTGGGTTTTGCCTCACATAAAAACAGTTTGCTCGCTCTCTATATAATAGCTAGAACATGGAAGCAACCCAGATGCCCATCGACAAATGGATGGATACAAAAGCTCTGGTACATATATGCAATGGAATACTAAACAGCTGTAAAAAGAAATGCAAAAGAATCAGCCCTAAGGAGGTGGCTGAATCTAGAACCTATTATAAAAAGTGAAGTCAGTCAAAAAGAGAAGGACAAGTACAATATACTAACACGTATATATGGAATCTAGTAGGACGGTGATGATGGCACATGCAGTGAAGCAATGGAGAAACAGACATGGACAGTGGACATATGGACATTGTGGGGAAGGAACAGTGGGTGGGAGGTGTAAAGGAAGTAGCATGAAGGCCTGTACTATCATGTGTGAAGAAAATAGCTATAGTCATTGCTCTGTGAGAAAAGGAGAGCCTTCGGGGTGCTGTGTGATGGTCTGGAGGGGTGGGATGGGGGGATATACATGTGACTAATCTGGGAACGTACATGCCTGTAGACAACGAAGTTCTGTAAAAGTTAAAAGTAAAATAGAAGTTTAAAAAAGAAAGAAAGAAAGAAAGGAAATTCCCCAGTAAAGAATGAATAAATCACCATACAGACATGTAAAAACAAAAACAAAAAACAAAAAAAACCAGTCTGCTCCCAGCTCCACCTCAGGACAATGAAAACACTTGATCAGTCTCACATAACTAGGGGGACAGGTAGCAAAAAAGAATGCTTTCAGATTTTCAAGATATCAAAAAGAAGTCAAAAAAGAGGCATCAATAGTTGGAGACAGAAAACAATGACCTCTTCTGAGTCTCCCTACTCACATTGAATGAGTCAATATTAAGAAACCAAATATTGCAAAACAAGTGTTCCTTCTCGGGCATAGTCACCACAACAGGACAGATGCCCCCATGCTCCCTTAACTCCACTCTGGATGACGTCATCAGCTGCTCCAGCTCCAAACCATTCTGCACACAGCTGCCAGGATAATCTTTCCCAATATCTGTAACCATCCACCCTCCCTGGCTAACTGAGGAGCATGCAATAGGACAATTTCTTCTTCCAGAAAAGGCTGTCCAAGAATTGGCAAAGTGGTCATCTGCCATTTTTATCTGCCTGGGCTTTTTTTTTCCTTTGAGAAGTCACCTGTCCTCCACCCCCGTATGTTCCAGGAGGGCTGTTGGGAAAGGCACAGGATAGCCTGGGTCAAGTCTCTCTGATGGGAGTGAGACTCCTGAGTGAGGTACAGAAGGGTGAAAGCCACAGCAGCAGATTGCCTGTACAGCCACGGGCCGTGGAGAGCACAGGGCTCCGCTGCTGAGATCTTCAGAGGGACTCCATGTTCCTACACATCTGAAGTCTGATTTCTTCAGCTTTACATTCAACTGTGTGAGTTAGAGAGGACCTTTCTAATTATATTCAGTTCAGTTCAGTTCAGTCGCTCAGTTGTGTCCTGCTTTGTGACCCCATGGACTGCAGCATGCCAGGCTTCCCTGTCCTTTACTCCCTGTCCCAGAGCTTACCCAAACTCATGTCCACTGGCTCAGTGATGCCATACAACCATCTCATCCTCTGTCACCCCCTTCTCCCTTTGCCTTCTATTTTTCCTAACATCAGACTGTTTTCCAATGAGCTGTCTCTGCATCAGGTGATCAGAATATTGGAGCGTCAGCTTTAGCGTAAGTCCTTCCAACAAATATTCAGGGTTGATTTCCTTTTGGATTGACTGGTTTGATCCCCTTGCAGTCCAAGGGACTATCAAGAGCCTTCTCCAACACCACAGTTCAAAGGCATCAGTTCTTTGACACTCAGCCTTCTCTATGGTCCAACTCTCACATCCATACATGACTATTGGGAAAACCAAAGCTTTGACTATATGGACTTTTGTCAGCAAAATGTATTCCTATTATATTACTTTCTTAACAACAACAACAACAAAAAGAGTGGCAGAGGGCAGGGGTGTAATTATCTGGCTGTCCAGTGGTTAGGACACAGCACTTTCACTGCTGTGGCAGGGGTCCAATCCCTGATCAGGAAACAAAGACCCCATAAATTGCACAACCTGGCCAAAAAAAAGAGCATTCTTTCCTAGAGCTATTGTAACAAATGACCATAAACTGAATGTCTTATATATTTATTTTCCCACAGTTCTTGAAGCTAGAAGTTTGAGATCAAGGCATTGGTGAAATCATCAAGGAACAATCCTTCCTTGCTTCTTCTGGAGGCTCCTGGCATTCCTTGGCTTGTAGTTGCATCACTCTAATCCTGCCTCCAGCATCACACAGTCTTCTTCCCTGTGTGTCTGTTTCCAACTCTCTGTTCTCTTATTAAAACAGCAATCAGGTGCTACCCTGGTGATTCAGTGGGTAAAGAGTCCACCGTGCAATGCAAGGGGCACTGGTTCCATCCCTGGCAGGAGGATCCCACATGCCGTCAGGCTGGAGATCTTCAGAGGGACTCCATGTTCCTACACATCTGAAGTCTGATTTCTTCAGCTTTACATTCAACTGTGTGAGTTAGAGGGACCTTTCTAATTATATTCAGTTCAGTTCAGTTCAGTCGCTCAGTTGTGTCCTGCTTTGTGACCCCATGGACTGCAGCATGCCAGGCTTCCCTGTCCTTTACTCCCTGTCCCAGAGCTTACCCAAACTCATGTCCACTGGCTCAGTGATGCCATACAACCATCTCATCCTCTGTCACCCCCTTCTCCCTTTGCCTTCTATTTTTCCTAACATCAGACTGTTTTCCAATGAGCTGTCTCTGCATCAGGTGATCAGAATATTGGAGCGTCAGCTTTAGCGTAAGTCCTTCCAACAAATATTCAGGGTTGATTTCCTTTTGGATTGACTGGTTTGATCCCCTTGCAGTCCAAGGGACTATCAAGAGCCTTCTCCAACACCACAGTTCAAAGGCATCAGTTCTTTGACACTCAGCCTTCTCTATGGTCCAACTCTCACATCCATACATGACTATTGGGAAAACCAAAGCTTTGACTATATGGACTTTTGTCAGCAAAATGTATTCCTATTATATTACTTTCTTAACAACAACAACAACAAAAAGAGTGGCAGAGGGCAGGGGTGTAATTATCTGGCTGTCCAGTGGTTAGGACACAGCACTTTCACTGCTGTGGCAGGGGTCCAATCCCTGATCAGGAAACAAAGACCCCATAAATTGCACAACCTGGCCAAAAAAAAGAGCATTCTTTCCTAGAGCTATTGTAACAAATGACCATAAACTGAATGTCTTATATATTTATTTTCCCACAGTTCTTGAAGCTAGAAGTTTGAGATCAAGGCATTGGTGAAATCATCAAGGAACAATCCTTCCTTGCTTCTTCTGGAGGCTCCTGGCATTCCTTGGCTTGTAGTTGCATCACTCTAATCCTGCCTCCAGCATCACACAGTCTTCTTCCCTGTGTGTCTGTTTCCAACTCTCTCTGTTCTCTTATTAAAACAGCAATCAGGTGCTACCCTGGTGATTCAGTGGGTAAAGAGTCCACCGTGCAATGCAAGGGGCACTGGTTCCATCCCTGGCAGGGGAGGATCCCACATGCTGCAGAACGGCTGGGCCGGTGTGTCCAATTAGGAGTCAGCGCTCTGCAACAGGGGAGGCCACTAAAATGGGAGGCCCACGCAGGCCGAAGAATAAAGATGGATGAAAATAAATAAAAAACAATAAAAGATTCCAACATTTTTTTAAATTATATTTTAAAAAACCCAGCAATCACTGGATTTGGGACCACCCCCGCCCCAATCCAGTATGACCTCAACTTAAGTGATTACATTTGCAAAGACACTATTTCCAGGTTCCAGGTAGACATGAATTTGGGTGACACCATTCAACTTACTGTGCCAATAATCCTTCCTGGGGAGGCTAACAGATACAGTTTGGGGTAAAAGTGATCTTCCCTCCTTTACGCCCTGTGGTCCTGGTTCTTTTTCCTCTCCCACCATCTGTCTCTCTATCTGTATATCCTCCCTTCTAGACAATGGCTAGTGGCAGGGATTGTATTTTACTCATCTGTTACCACAGAGTCTATCTCAAACTGATACTTACACATGTTTGACTAAGGAAGAGTAAACAAATATGCTCTATTCAAACAGAAAGTATTTGTGAAACCTATACTGTATAACTCAGATACTAATGAGTCAGGAGATTCAAGGAAGGTAACCACAAAGAAACTATAAAGAACTTCCCTGGTGGTCCAGTGGTTAAGACTCTGTGTTCCCAATGCAGTGGGGCCCAGGTTTGAGCCCTGGTCAGGGAACTAGATCCCACATGCCGCAACTAAGACCCAGCACAACCAAATAAATAAATAATGATAATTTTAAAAAAAAAAGAACTATAACAAAGAAATCAGGTTACATTGTTATTGAACTTTATTCTCTTGAATGCACTATTTATATTATTTGCACACGTTAAGAAAAATTTCCAAAACTTGGAAATAAGGGAAAAATATACTGTGGGATGTTTTGAAGTCATGCTCCAGAACTAACAAACCTGTTATTGAGTAACCTGATGCTCCAGGGATGCCCTGTCCAATATGGTGGCTATAAGTCACATGTGGCTATTTAGAGCTTACGTGCATGTGTGCTAAGTCACTTCAGTTATGTTGGATTCTTTGCGAAGCTATGGACTGTAGCCCGCCAGGCTCCTCTGTCCTCGGGATTTTCTAGGCAAGAATACCGCAGTGGTTAGCCATTTCCTTTTCCAGGGAATCTTCCCTACACAGAGATCAAACCCACCTCTCTATGTCTCCTACGTTGGCAAGTGGGTTCTTAACCACTAGTGCCACCTGGAAAGCATTTAGCATTTAATTAATTTAAAAATCAGGGGCTTCCCTGGTAGCTCAGTGGTAAAGAGTTCACCTGCCAATACAGGAGACACAGGTTCAATCCCTGATCCGCAAAGATCCCACATGCTGTGGAACAACTAAGTCCATGAGCCACAACTATTGAGCCTGTGCTCTAGAGCCTCAGAGCTGCAACTGTGGAGCCCATGTGCCCTAGAGCCCGAGTTTTACAACAGAAGAAGTCACTGCAACAAGAAGCCTGCTCATCTCAACTAGAAAGTAGCCCCAACTCCCTGCAACTAGAGAAGAGCCTGTGGCAGCAGTGAAAACTCAGAATAGCCACACAAAAAAATAATAATAAAAAAATATAAAAAATTAATAATTGTGAAAAAAAAACCCATGAAAATCAGTTTCTCTAGTTGTCTTGACCACCTATCAAGTACTAAATAGCCAGGTGTGACTGGTAGCTATAATATTGAACAGCATGGAAGAGACCATATTCATCATTAAACCACAGAAAATGGAAGACTCTGTGTTCCCAATGCAAGGTTTGAGCCCTGGTCAGGGAACTAGATCCCACATGCCGCAACTAAGACCCAGCACAACCAAATAAATAAATAATGATAATTTTAAAAAAAAAAGAACTATAACAAAGAAATCAGGTTACATTGTTATTGAACTTTATTCTCTTGAATGCACTATTTATATTATTTGCACACGTTAAGAAAAATTTCCAAAACTTGGAAATAAGGGAAAAATATACTGTGGGATGTTTTGAAGTCATGCTCCAGAACTAACAAACCTGTTATTGAGTAACCTGATGCTCCAGGGATGCCCTGTCCAATATGGTGGCTATAAGTCACATGTGGCTATTTAGAGCTTACGTGCATGTGTGCTAAGTCACTTCAGTTATGTTGGATTCTTTGCGAGCTATGGACTGTAGCCCGCCAGGCTCCTCTGTCCTCGGGATTTTCTAGGCAAGAATACCGCAGTGGTTAGCCATTTCCTTTTCCAGGGAATCTTCCCTACACAGAGATCAAACCCACCTCTCTATGTCTCCTACGTTGGCAAGTGGGTTCTTAACCACTAGTGCCACCTGGAAAGCATTTAGCATTTAATTAATTTAAAAATCAGGGGCTTCCCTGGTAGCTCAGTGGTAAAGAGTTCACCTGCCAATACAGGAGACACAGGTTCAATCCCTGATCCGCAAAGATCCCACATGCTGTGGAACAACTAAGTCCATGAGCCACAACTATTGAGCCTGTGCTCTAGAGCCTCAGAGCTGCAACTGTGGAGCCCATGTGCCCTAGAGCCCGAGTTTTACAACAGAAGAAGTCACTGCAACAAGAAGCCTGCTCATCTCAACTAGAAAGTAGCCCCAACTCCCTGCAACTAGAGAAGAGCCTGTGGCAGCAGTGAAAACTCAGAATAGCCACACAAAAAAATAATAATAAAAAAATATAAAAAATTAATAATTGTGAAAAAAAAACCCATGAAAATCAGTTTCTCTAGTTGTCTTGACCACCTATCAAGTACTAAATAGCCAGGTGTGACTGGTAGCTATAATATTGAACAGCATGGAAGAGACCATATTCATCATTCTGGAAAGTTCTATTGGACAGTACAGCTCCAGAGAAATGGAACTTTATGTATTTTCTGTGTATAAGGCTCACACTCTGAAAAGTTAGGTCTTGAAGCAGGCTGTCTCTAGAAGCTAGAAAAGGCAATGAAATGAGTTCACCCCTGGAGCTTCCAGGAGGAACACAGTCCTGCTGACTCTTATAGTTTAGCCCAGTGTGACCCATAAACTCCTCAACAGTCAGATAATTAATCTGTGGGTTTTTTTTTTTTTTAATTTTTGGCCTCTTTTATTGGTCTTTATTTTATCCATTTTCATATATCTTTCATCTTTGGCCTGTGTGGGCCTCCTATTGCTGTGGTCTCTCTTGTTGCAGAGCACTGACTCTGGGTGCATGCTCTCCAGAGCGCTGGCTCATAATTGGACACACCGGTCCAACCACTCCACAACACGTGGGATCTCCCCAAGCTAGGGATTGAATTGGTGCCCCTTGCATGGCAAGGCGGACCCTTTACCAACTGGACCACCAAATTTGTGTTATTTTAAGCCACCAAGTTTAAGGTGATTTGTTAAAGCAGCAAGAGGAAACTAATACAGGTGTTAACTAGTAGAACATTGACAAAAGTTGAAAATTATTTCTGTATAACTGAAAAGATAATGCCAGTGGTTTCAGGGTTTGTTTGGTTATTTTCCCTGTAGGACATTCACTAGTTTTGCTTTGGAGGTTGTTTTGTTTGTTTGTTTTTCATTCTAACAGTATACATCTTTTTCTGGCATTCTTTTTTCTTTCCCATATCGATTTCTTGCATCTTTATTCCCAGATGTGTTATCGTCTTGGCTCCCTCATTGACTGTATCTTTGACCTTGCTCGCAATACATTGTATGATATGAGTCATAGTTTAATATTTTTAAAGTTAGACACTGACACATAGCTAGCAAGAAAAAATAAACAGACACAGGACTTTGAAATTGTTCTACATGTCAGGAGAACCTACACAATTTATACAGTAATGAATCTGACGAACACAGCTCATTTACAGTTTAAATGAATAAATTTCATATCTATAAAAATATAATTTATTGATTAAATGTAACCAGTAGATGACTCCCTTCTAAGGAGACAATACAAGGAACTTTGTGTTAACTTTGAACAAGCCCAGTGTAATTAATATTAAATGTGTAACTAAGGAGGAACTTCTTCCTTTTTTAATAAATATTACAAAAGCAGAGCCTGTACTATAAATAAGACCGTTTTCCAACTGTTCAGTCTCTTGGCACCTTGTGTTCCAGAAAGTGCTGTGCTGTGTTCAGTAGCTTGAGTATTGTCCAACTCTTTGTGACTCCATGAACCATCACCCGCCAGGCTCTTCTGTCATGAGACTTTCCTGGTAAGAATACTGTGTGGGTTGCCCTGCGCTCCTCCAGGGAATCTTCCCAACTCAGGGACTGAGCCCTTGTCTTCTGTGTCTCCTGCATTGCAGGCAGATTCTTTACATTGAACCACTGGGGAAGCCTCACTCAAGAAAGTGCTGGAGTATAGATGTTCTCCATGGCTTATCCGAATCAGTATCGTGACAATGCAACATACTTGATTTTCTCCTCCAAGGTCTTTCAAACACCACTGTGACAATAACTTATGTACATCTTTACCCAAAGACGAGATGAACCAGAGTTTGTTGTTGTTCAGTTGCGCAGTCATATCCTATAAAGAACTTTTTCAAAATTCCCCTATCTGACTGCCCACAGCTACTCTATCCTGATATGCCGTGGCAAATGGGTATTGCCAGAATCTAGGTAGCTTAAAATTTTATAGGAAGAAGAAGAGGAGAAAGTACACAAAACACACTGTAAAAAGGATATATCGACTTAGCTAAAATAGAAACCAATGAGGTCTCACCTTCTAGCCCACCACACCTCCATTCCTCCAGGAGGTTTTAAAATTCTGATTGGATAGTCTGCTGGTGGTTTACTTACTTTGATAATCTCCAGTGATTTCCACTGCTAACCAGATTATCACAAACTGATCAAAGTAATTAGGTTAATGACAAATATAGCACTCGACAGATTCTTTTACTAAATATTGGCAGCCTCCACCAGTTGAGTAAAGTCAAGCATCTTGCATGGCAGGCTCACTTTGAGTGGGTACAACATTCTGATGACAGAATCAGCTGCCTTCCAGTTGCACAAGTGACCACATCCTCTAAGAAGGCACTCAGAACCACAGTGCTCCCAGAACTGCCTGCTGAATGCCTCCACCTTCTTCAGATAAGGGTCATACGGCCAGTGTTGTCTTTCTAGACAACCACGTTATCTTATTTCTAACATCCCCTATGCCAATTAACAAAACTTTAGGATGGAGTTTTAGAAAACTATTTGAAACATTTAGGAAACCAGTCTTTCTTTTTTGATTGCACCAGGTCTTAGTTGTGGCACATGAGATCTTCGATCTTCACTGGGACATGTGGGATCTTTAGTTGCAGCATGTGGGATCTAGTTTCCTGACCAGGGACTGAAAGCAGCCTCCCAGGAATGAAAACTCAGAGTCTTAGCTATTGGACTACCAGAGATATCCCAGGGAATCCATCTTGAAGTGTAAATTGATGATTTGGATTCTTCAGATGCAAATTTACTACACAAATTGGCTATACAAAATGTTTTATATATAATATACACACACAAACAAATTTTATATATGAGTTAATTACTGTTTAAATACATCATATAGTTTATACTAAATTTATAAAGTATATTAAAGTAAATTACTACACGGAAAATGGAACACAGATTAAGACCAAACTCCTTAGCATAGCTTCCTCAATCCCCACTTCATCTCTGCCACCCTTTCCCCCCCCCACACATACACAGACACACACATTCTACACTGGACAACACCGTACTGCTTCCTGCTTTTAGAATCTTGCAGGTATGGTTACTTTTCAGGATTTCCATGTGCCGCTCCTTGGCTCTATTTCTCCATCTAACCAATTTCTTTTCCTTCATGTATCTCCCATTCAGGATCCTTTGTGAAACTGTTCCTTCCCAACAGTGGATTTGGTCACTCCCCCCTCAGTATTCTGAAGGCATCTGGTACAAACCTCCACATCTGCACATTCACAGTGGTATTGCCCTCCCCCGTTACTCACATGACAAATATAAGGAAAAAACTCGACAGATTCTTTTACTAAATATTGGCAGCCTCCACCAGTTGAGTAAAGTCAAGCATCTTGCATGGCAGGCTCACTTTGAGTGGGTACAACATTCTGATGACAGAATCAGCTGCCTTCCAGTTGCACAAGTGACCACATCCTCTAAGAAGGCACTCAGAACCACAGTGCTCCCAGAACTGCCTGCTGAATGCCTCCACCTTCTTCAGATAAGGGTCATACGGCCAGTGTTGTCTTTCTAGACAACCACGTTATCTTATTTCTAACATCCCCTATGCCAATTAACAAAACTTTAGGATGGAGTTTTAGAAAACTATTTGAAACATTTAGGAAACCAGTCTTTCTTTTTTGATTGCACCAGGTCTTAGTTGTGGCACATGAGATCTTCGATCTTCACTGGGACATGTGGGATCTTTAGTTGCAGCATGTGGGATCTAGTTTCCTGACCAGGGACTGAAAGCAGCCTCCCAGGAATGAAAACTCAGAGTCTTAGCTATTGGACTACCAGAGATATCCCAGGGAATCCATCTTGAAGTGTAAATTGATGATTTGGATTCTTCAGATGCAAATTTACTACACAAATTGGCTATACAAAATGTTTTATATATAATATACACACACAAACAAATTTTATATATGAGTTAATTACTGTTTAAATACATCATATAGTTTATACTAAATTTATAAAGTATATTAAAGTAAATTACTACACGGAAAATGGAACACAGATTAAGACCAAACTCCTTAGCATAGCTTCCTCAATCCCCACTTCATCTCTGCCACCCTTTCCCCCCCACACACATACACAGACACACACATTCTACACTGGACAACACCGTACTGCTTCCTGCTTTTAGAATCTTGCAGGTATGGTTACTTTTCAGGATTTCCATGTGCCGCTCCTTGGCTCTATTTCTCCATCTAACCAATTTCTTTTCCTTCATGTATCTCCCATTCAGGATCCTTTGTGAAACTGTTCCTTCCCAACAGTGGATTTGGTCACTCCCCCCTCAGTATTCTGAAGGCATCTGGTACAAACCTCCACATCTGCACATTCACAGTGGTATTGCGCTTGTCCTCACTATGTCCCTCACTGGACAGCGGACACCCTGAGAACCATGTTTACTGTCTTCAGATCTCCATTACACATGGTTGGTATTTACTGGTTATTTACTGAAGAAGGGAAATAAAAATGGAGATCCTAGAACATTTTGTTGTTACTTCTTTTCTGCATAGAAAAAGCAGAGACCTTCCTAATGTGTGCTCAGCTAATGCATTTCTCAAAGACAAATCTATTGCTTATTTTTGTTTTATTTTTAGAACAACTGATTCTCCAAATAAGTCATAAAATACCAAAGTGCCAGTCATTTTTTTCACTTTGACATTTTTTCACAAAGTCAGAAAATACCAATGTTCCCTTTTTTTCACTTTTACACGTACATTACAATATTAGTTTCAGATATGCAACATAGTGATTCCATATTTGTATAGGTTATGCTCTATTTTTATGTCATACTCTATTTGATAGGTTATACTTTACTTAAAGTTGTCATAAAATAATTGCCATATTTCCCTGTATTGTATAATATATCCTTGTTGCTTGCTTATTGTATACATATTTAATTTGTATAAATCCCTGACCTCTGTCTTACCCCTCCCTTGCTGCCTTCCTTCACCAAACTGATAACCATTAATTTGTTCTCTGTATTTGTGAGTCTGTCCTTGTTTTGTTATATTCATTCGTTTTATTTTTTAGATTCCACATATGAGTGATAACATAAGAGTATGTATACTTTTTTCACTAAGCATAATACCCTACAGGTTCATCAATGTTGTTGGAAATGGCAGATCTTCATTTTTATGGCTAGCATACCATTGTGTGTGCGTGTATATGTAAAAATATATGTATATATATATATATATATATATATATATATATATATATACACACACACACACATACATATTAATTTCTCATATCTTCTTTAACCATTCATCTATTGATGGATGCTTAGGTTCCTTCTTTATCTCAATGATTGTAAAAAAAATGCTACTATGTACATTCATGTGTCTTTTCAAACTAGAAAATATAAATCTCCCATTCAGGATCCTTTGTGAAACTGTTCCTTCCCAACAGTGGATTTGGTCACTCCCCCCTCAGTATTCTGAAGGCATCTGGTACAAACCTCCACATCTGCACATTCACAGTGGTATTGCGCTTGTCCTCACTATGTCCCTCACTGGACAGCGGACACCCTGAGAACCATGTTTACTGTCTTCAGATCTCCATTACACATGGTTGGTATTTACTGGTTATTTACTGAAGAAGGGAAATAAAAATGGAGATCCTAGAACATTTTGTTGTTACTTCTTTTCTGCATAGAAAAAGCAGAGACCTTCCTAATGTGTGCTCAGCTAATGCATTTCTCAAAGACAAATCTATTGCTTATTTTTGTTTTATTTTTAGAACAACTGATTCTCCAAATAAGTCATAAAATACCAAAGTGCCAGTCATTTTTTTCACTTTGACATTTTTTCACAAAGTCAGAAAATACCAATGTTCCCTTTTTTTCACTTTTACACGTACATTACAATATTAGTTTCAGATATGCAACATAGTGATTCCATATTTGTATAGGTTATGCTCTATTTTTATGTCATACTCTATTTGATAGGTTATACTTTACTTAAAGTTGTCATAAAATAATTGCCATATTTCCCTGTATTGTATAATATATCCTTGTTGCTTGCTTATTGTATACATATTTAATTTGTATAAATCCCTGACCTCTGTCTTACCCCTCCCTTGCTGCCTTCCTTCACCAAACTGATAACCATTAATTTGTTCTCTGTATTTGTGAGTCTGTCCTTGTTTTGTTATATTCATTCGTTTTATTTTTTAGATTCCACATATGAGTGATAACATAAGAGTATGTATACTTTTTTCGCTAAGCATAATACCCTACAGGTTCATCAATGTTGTTGGAAATGGCAGATCTTCATTTTTATGGCTAGCATACCATTGTGTGTGCGTGTATATGTAAAAATATATGTATATATATATATATATATATATATATATATACACACACACACACATACATATTAATTTCTCATATCTTCTTTAACCATTCATCTATTGATGGATGCTTAGGTTCCTTCTTTATCTCAATGATTGTAAAAAAAATGCTACTATGTACATTCATGTGTCTTTTCAAACTAGAAAATATCAAACTCCTTACTGTTATTTAACCTTTCTACTTGGCTTCTAAAACTTCTGCATGGCATTTATGTGTTTTAAAATGTGAGATGAATTCAAAGAAATAGGTGTAGAGAACTGATGGAGAATTTCACTTTAACACTTCCTGTAACAAGTCACCAGGTGCTAAGAATCTCTGTCATGAGTAAGCCTTACTGTGCAATGCCCTCTGAGGCTACAGCCTTCTGCACTGGTCAGGTTCTAAAAAAGCTATGTTTTAAAAGAAAAACTACTTTTATCCCAGAAAGTCCCAGGAAATCCTCTAAGACAGTTTTAATACTGTGTTTTAAGGTAGAACCTGAAATGTATCTTCAGAAAAAAGTCTCCACTTTCTCTCACCAGATAAAATGATACTAAATTTACTTAATGGTAGTCTATGGTCTTCTTTTGGAAAAAGAATAATCATTGGTAGCTTACTTTGAAAGTAAAGCAGCCCTTCTTATAAAAGTTTCTGTGGAAGAGATATAATACACATGAAAATATTTTGTAAACATTAACACCCTCTACAAACGTAAGGTCTACTATGACCAGTGTATTACTATTAATAGTAGTAGAACACATCAAGTAGTAGTAGTGACTACTGCTAGCAGGAGTAGTAACACTGAGTTTACGTGCTCAGTCGTGTCTAACTCTTTGCAACCCCATGAACTGTAGCCCACCACTCTCAATGGGATTTTCCAGGCAAAAATACTGTGGGTTGGGGCTTCCCTGGTGGTCCAGTGGGTAAGGACACCGCCTTGCAGTGCAAGGGGCACCTGTTTGATCCCTGGCCTGGGAAGATCCCACGTGCCACGGAGTGGCTGGACCGAGGTGTCTAACTACCAAGTCAGAGCTCTGGAGCGCATGCGCCCAGACCCGGTGCTCTGCGACAAGAGAGGCCACAGTGATGGGAGGCCCACACAGGCCAAGGAACAAAGATGGATGGAAATAGATAAATGAAAGATCAATAGAAATGGCCCAAAAAAAAAAAAAAAAAAAATACTGTGGGTTGCCATTTCCTTCTCCAGAGGATCTTCCCAACCCAGGGACTGAACCCATGCTTCCTGTGCCTCCTGCCTTGCAGGTAGGTTCTTTACCCACTGAACTATTGAGGAAGCTCACTGCTGCTGCTACTGCTACTCTGAAGAATAATAGTAAAGCAGTTCTTTTACCTTAGTTGCTTTTGTTATTTTTATTCTTTTTTTTTATTTAAAAAAATTTTTTTTGTTTTAAATTTTGGCCTCTTTTATTGATTAATTATTTTCATCCATCTTATTCATCTTTTAGCCCCTGCTAAGAATCTCTGTCATGAGTAAGCCTTACTGTGCAATGCCCTCTGAGGCTACAGCCTTCTGCACTGGTCAGGTTCTAAAAAGCTATGTTTTAAAGAAAAACTACTTTTATCCCAGAAAGTCCCAGGAAATCCTCTAAGACATTTTTAATACTGTGTTTTAAGGTAGAACCTGAAATGTATCTTCAGAAAAAAGTCTCCACTTTCTCTCACCAGATAAAATGATACTAAATTTACTTAATGGTAGTCTATGGTCTTCTTTTGGAAAAAGAATAATCATTGGTAGCTTACTTTGAAAGTAAAGCAGCCCTTCTTATAAAAGTTTCTGTGGAAGAGATATAATACACATGAAAATATTTTGTAAACATTAACACCCTCTACAAACGTAAGGTCTACTATGACCAGTGTATTACTATTAATAGTAGTAGAACACATCAAGTAGTAGTAGTGACTACTGCTAGCAGGAGTAGTAACACTGAGTTTACGTGCTCAGTCGTGTCTAACTCTTTGCAACCCCATGAACTGTAGCCCACCACTCTCAATGGGATTTTCCAGGCAAAAATACTGTGGGTTGGGGCTTCCCTGGTGGTCCAGTGGGTAAGGACACCGCCTTGCAGTGCAAGGGGCACCTGTTTGATCCCTGGCCTGGGAAGATCCCACGTGCCACGGAGTGGCTGGACCGAGGTGTCTAACTACCAAGTCAGAGCTCTGGAGCGCATGCGCCCAGACCCGGTGCTCTGCGACAAGAGAGGCCACAGTGATGGGAGGCCCACACAGGCCAAGGAACAAAGATGGATGGAAATAGATAAATGAAAGATCAATAGAAATGGCCCAAAAAAAAAAAAAAAAAAATACTGTGGGTTGCCATTTCCTTCTCCAGAGGATCTTCCCAACCCAGGGACTGAACCCATGCTTCCTGTGCCTCCTGCCTTGCAGGTAGGTTCTTTACCCACTGAACTATTGAGGAAGCTCACTGCTGCTGCTACTGCTACTCTGAAGAATAATAGTAAAGCAGTTCTTTTACCTTAGTTGCTTTTGTTATTTTTATTCTTTTTTTTTATTTAAAAAAATTTTTTTTGTTTTAAATTTTGGCCTCTTTTATTGATTAATTATTTTCATCCATCTTTATTCATCAGCCTTTGTAGGCCTCCCATTGCAATGGCCTTTCTTGTCACAGAGTACTGGCTCTGGGCGCATACGTTCTAGAGCGCTGGCTCATAATTGGACACACCGGTCCAGCCGCTCCACAGCATGTGGGATCTTCCCGGGCCAGGGATCGAATTGGTGCCCACTGCACTGCAAGGCAGACTCGTTACCCACTGGCCCACCAGGGAAGCCTGCTTTTTTTATTTTTGATAAATAATTTTACAACATGCAGAGAACTCTAGAAAGTGAAATTTAGTTTATGAAAAGACATCAAAGAAAGATGGCCATGTAAATATGCGAAGCAACAGTTTAACATACATCTTGAGAACATTTTCTAACACAGAAACATTTAAATCTAGGTCATCAGTATGATTTCTTGTTCTTTAGAAACAAAGGAAAGATTTCCTGTGCATTTGAGTATACCAAAAGATCTAATTTAATACGCAATAGTCTGGAGCTTCCCCTGGTGGTCCAGTGGGTAAGAACACCGCCTTGCAGTGCAAGGGGCGCCGGTTCGAGCCCTGGCCTGGATAGATCCCACGTGCCGCGGAGCAGCTGGACCGATGTGTCCAATGAGCCGGAGCTCTGGAGCGCATGAGCCCAGAGCCGGCGCTCTGCAACAACAGATGCCACCGCGATGGGAGGCCCACAGGAGCCAAAGAACAAAGACGGATGAAAATAGACAAATGAAAGGCCAATAGAAGTGGCCCGCCTGCTCCCCTCCCTCCCCAACCCGATCCCCGCCCAAAAGAAATAAATAAATAAATCTTAAAAAAAAAAAAAAAGCAATAGTCTGTCCTAAATAATCCTATAGCTAACAAATATACCATATGCTGTCACAGCTCATCTTTTTTTAAAATACCCTGCATTGCCATTTATTTTTTTAATCTCCATTTTTTTCTTAATTTTTATTTTACATTTTACTTTTACAGAGTTTTGTTGCTTACAGATGTGTATGATCCCAGATTAGTCATATGCACATCCCCCACCCCACCCCCCCAGGCTGTTGCACAGCGCCCCTGCAGGATCCCCTTTTCTCACAGTGCAATGACAGTAACTACTTTTTTCACATATGATAGTATAGGTTTTCATGCTACTTCCTTTACACCTTTCACCCACTGTCACAGTTAATTTTATTCAGTTTTTCTTTTTAAGAATGCTTTGAAAGTTATCTAACTTAGAATGTAGATATTGTGGTCATCCAAAATATTACTTACTTAGCAAGTTACCTCAAACTACTTTCTGAACTCTTTACAAGAACAAAGAGTTTCCACTTTAATCTATCATCATTCCTATGCGGAGAGATTGAATGCCACGTTTCCTGAATCCCTAAATTTCAAAAATCTAAATAACAGTGTTTTCAGATCCCGAATAAACCCATTTTTGCTGGAGAAATAACTGCCAGTCTATTTGTTCTAGGTCAATGTTGTTGTAGCCCATTTGGGGGCCAGGGAAGGATCCTCGATACTTCTGGGGCTGGTGAGCCAACTGGTGCAGTACCCACAATGAAGCCCAGTGAGCTCACTGCTTTTCTTGCTGACCCTGAAGTTTGAAGGTATGACTCTCTCAGATTCAGGCTTCCAGCCTCTTTGCATTAGAAGCTCTCCAGGACTTACTCAATCTATTTTAAAGTTTTGTACTTCCTGCTTAAGGCCTTATTCTGTATGTGAGTACTCATTTGGCACTATTTTCTGATTATGAGATCAGACTGTTTCAACTGAAGCTGGTTGAGAAGGCTTCAGCCTGTTACTTCTGCAACAGAAGTTGTTTCACTAAAACTGTGTAAATTCAGCCATTGGTGCAGAAGAATTGATGCTTTCAAACTGTGGTGCTGGAGAAGACTCTTGAGAGTCGCTTAGACTGCAAGGAGATCAAACCAGTCAATCCTAAAGGATACCAATCGTGAATACTCAATGAAAGGATTGATGCTGAAACTCTGGTACTTTGGCCACCTGATACGAAGAGCTGATTCACTGGGAAAGCCCCTGATGCTAGAAAAGGGGAAAGACAGAGGATGAGGTGGCTGGATGGCACTACTGACTCAATGGACATTAGTTTGAGCAAGCTCTGGGAGATAGTGAAGGACAAGGAAGCCTGGTGTGCTGCAGTCCATGGGGTGGTAAAGAGTCAGACACAACTGAGTGACTGATCAAAAACAATCACCGCCCTTTGATGCCCTCAGTTCCTCCATACTAATTCTCTCTCTGTACATCTCTTTTTCTCGGAAACTCTCCCCACTCCTTTTCCTCTGCATATATCAAAATCTGTCCTTTTAAAATTAAGACTTCTGAGAATCCAGAGGCTAAACCCTTAATTATTTATATTCCCTGGACTAAAGCTGAACTATTAGCCCTGGTCAAACATTTTCCCAAAGTAACCAAAGACTCTCACAGATTTGGTGAGGATTTTACTATAATCATTCAAACTTATCAACCTGATTTCTCTGACTTATAATAGCTAGTAAATATGCTTGTCAATAAAAATCAGGCCACTATTAGATGAAAACTACTAATTGAAGAAAATCCTGAAAGGTTTCTACGATCACCAACAGAAAACCACCCCACTATCTTGTTCTATTATCAGGCATGGGCAATCACTAAGATTCTTCACTGAGCAATTCCTAGGGCAATTTTAAAGTCTGTTGATTGGAACAAAATCCAGACTTGCACATAAAAATCTGATGAAACTGTTCATGGCTGTTACAATTGATTTCAGATTATTTTTAAAGAAAATTCTGGTTTTCCTTCAGATGTTGATTATGAGATGCTGTTCAACTGAAGCTGGTTGAGAAGGATTCAGCCTGTTACTTCTGCAACAGAAGTTGTTTCACTAAAACTGTGTAAATTCAGCCATTGGTGCAGAAGAATTGATGCTTTCAAACTGTGGTGCTGGAGAAGACTCTTGAGAGTCGCTTAGACTGCAAGGAGATCAAACCAGTCAATCCTAAAGGATACCAATCGTGAATACTCAATGAAAGGATTGATGCTGAAACTCTGGTACTTTGGCCACCTGATACGAAGAGCTGATTCACTGGGAAAGCCCCTGATGCTAGAAAAGGGAACGACAGAGGATGAGGTGGCTGGATGGCACTACTGACTCAATGGACATTAGTTTGAGCAAGCTCTGGGAGATAGTGAAGGACAAGGAAGCCTGGTGTGCTGCAGTCCATGGGGTGGTAAAGAGTCAGACACAACTGAGTGACTGATCAAAAACAATCACCGCCCTTTGATGCCCTCAGTTCCTCCATACTAATTCTCTCTCTGTACATCTCTTTTTCTCGGAAACTCTCCCCACTCCTTTTTCCTCTGCATATATCAAAATCTGTCCTTTTAAAATTAAGACTTCTGAGAATCCAGAGGCTAAACCCTTAATTATTTATATTCCCTGGACTAAAGCTGAACTATTAGCCCTGGTCAAACATTTTCCCAAAGTAACCAAAGACTCTCACAGATTTGGTGAGGATTTTACTATAATCATTCAAACTTATCAACCTGATTTCTCTGACTTATAATAGCTAGTAAATATGCTTGTCAATAAAAATCAGGCCACTATTAGATGAAAACTACTAATTGAAGAAAATCCTGAAAGGTTTCTACGATCACCAACAGAAAACCACCCCACTATCTTGTTCTATTATCAGGCATGGGCAATCACTAAGATTCTTCACTGAGCAATTCCTAGGGCAATTTTAAAGTCTGTTGATTGGAACAAAATCCAGACTTGCACATAAAAATCTGATGAAACTGTTCATGGCTGTTACAATTGATTTCAGATTATTTTTAAAGAAAATTCTGGTTTTCCTTCAGATGTTGATTCCAACCAGGTGACTTTTTTTTTTTTAATACTTTTTCTTTCTTTCTTTCTTTTTTATAATGCTTAGTCTTTTTTGTTGTTGTTAGCTTCTTTTTTTTTTTTTTAAGATTTATTTATTTATTTATTTTGGGCAGGGGTCGGGTTGGGGAGGGAGGGGAGCAGGTGGGCCACTTCTATGGTCTTTCATTTCTCCATTTCATCCGTCTTTGTTCTTTGGCTCCTGTGGGCCTCCCATCACGGTGGCGTCTGTCATTGCAGAGCACCAGCTCTGGGCGCATGCACTCCAGAGCTCCGGCTTGGTAATTGGACACATTGGTCCAGCTGCTCCATGGCACGTGGGATCTTCCCAGGCCAGGGCTCGAACCGGCGCCCCTTGCACTGCAAGGCGGTGTCCTTACCCACTGGACCACCAGGGGAAGCCCCAACCAGGTGACTTTTTAACTCTCTGTTTATTAATAGGCTGAACCAGCACCATTCAAGTAAAAAGGGGCAGAATGAAATGCAAAATTTTGTCCACATCAGTTAGATTTAGTTAATCTGGCAAACCAACTCTCTCACACTCTAGATGAATCAGCTCAAAGGAAGTCCACCAGAATTCTTAGTCTTCAACTTTAGCAACTGAAGGTCCATAAACAAAACCAAAACCTTCTAGTTTCTGCTACTATTGCAAAGAGCTAGAACACTGGAGAAGATAATTACTTAAGTACTTCTGTTGTCTTTAATCCTCTAACCAGCCTTTCCAAAGTCCTCCCAATTCTCAATGATGGGCCTCCAAGGAATCTTTAATCCTTTTGAAGGCTTGGAGAAACATTTCTATGCTTGTCAATAAAAATCAGGCCACTATTAGATGAAAACTACTAATTGAAGAAAATCCTGAAAGGTTTCTACGATCACCAACAGAAAACCACCCCACTATCTTGTTCTATTATCAGGCATGGGCAATCACTAAGATTCTTCACTGAGCAATTCCTAGGGCAATTTTAAAGTCTGTTGATTGGAACAAAATCCAGACTTGCACATAAAAATCTGATGAAACTGTTCATGGCTGTTACAATTGATTTCAGATTATTTTTAAAGAAAATTCTGGTTTTCCTTCAGATGTTGATTCCAACCAGGTGACTTTTTTTTTTTTAATACTTTTTCTTTCTTTCTTTCTTTTTTATAATGCTTAGTCTTTTTTGTTGTTGTTAGCTTCTTTTTTTTTTTTTTAAGATTTATTTATTTATTTATTTTGGGCAGGGGTCGGGTTGGGGAGGGAGGGGAGCAGGTGGGCCACTTCTATGGTCTTTCATTTCTCCATTTCATCCGTCTTTGTTCTTTGGCTCCTGTGGGCCTCCCATCACGGTGGCGTCTGTCATTGCAGAGCACCAGCTCTGGGCGCATGCACTCCAGAGCTCCGGCTTGGTAATTGGACACATTGGTCCAGCTGCTCCATGGCACGTGGGATCTTCCCAGGCCAGGGCTCGAACCGGCGCCCCTTGCACTGCAAGGCGGTGTCCTTACCCACTGGACCACCAGGGGAAGCCCCAACCAGGTGACTTTTTAACTCTCTGTTTATTAATAGGCTGAACCAGCACCATTCAAGTAAAAAGGGGCAGAATGAAATGCAAAATTTTGTCCACATCAGTTAGATTTAGTTAATCTGGCAAACCAACTCTCTCACACTCTAGATGAATCAGCTCAAAGGAAGTCCACCAGAATTCTTAGTCTTCAACTTTAGCAACTGAAGGTCCATAAACAAAACCAAAACCTTCTAGTTTCTGCTACTATTGCAAAGAGCTAGAACACTGGAGAAGATAATTACTTAAGTACTTCTGTTGTCTTTAATCCTCTAACCAGCCTTTCCAAAGTCCTCCCAATTCTCAATGATGGGCCTCCAAGGAACTCGAGAGGCTCTTCCCAATCCTCCCTCTGAATTGGCTTGGAGAAACATTTCTCCAGGTTGAGATGAATCTTTTCCAGTCCTAAAAGACATCAGAGCCACTGTAGTGCTCAATCCCACTACAGTAAAGCAGCCCTTCCTTTGAATTCTAATAGGGGGTTCTCTAATGAGTCTAAAGAGATACTTATCTCTGATTCCCTTTCACTTAGGCCTTCTGAGACAGACACATCCTTTTCTCCATAGTTCCTCCTCTTCTATTTATTAGGCTGAAACTTCTTTTTTTTTTCATAGATTTTATTTATGTATTTATTTTTGGCTATTCTGGGCTTTCACTGCTGCAGGCTCTGCTCTAGTTGCAGGGAGTGGGGGCTACTCTCTAGTTGAGGTGAGCAGGCTTCTTGTTGCGGTGACTTCTTTTGTTGTGGAACTCAGGCTCTAGGGCACGCAGGCTTAGTAGTTGTGGCATATGGGCTCCATAGTTGCGGCTCCAAGGCTCTAGAGCACAGGCTCCATAGTTGTGGCTCATGGGCTTAGTTGCTTCACAGCACGTGGGATCTTCCCAGATCAGGGATCAAACCCGCGTCTCCTGCATTGCCAAGCAAACTCTTTACCACTGAGTTACCTAGGGAAACCCTAGGCTGAAACTTCCTTAGAGAATTATCATGGCAGAATTTCTTGCTCCCGAAAGGGGGAAATAATTCTAAATTAAATTTAGATTGTTAATAGTGTTTTTCATGTCTTAATCTGTTTTTCTTAATTTTCTATATTTGCTATATTAAACAATGTAAGGTGGGCTGGGAAGGTGACAGTGTCAAATGTTATGCTGGGTCTGCAACTGCAGCTCCTTCTGATGTTGTTAAGTATCTTTATCTGTGATTACTTCGGCCCAATAGGTTGAATTACACATTCTTACACGGACTTGTACTTTCGCCAATGGCAAAAATGCTGAAACTTACACTGGAAAAATGTTGAACCAAAACCTTCTAGTTTCTGCTACTATTGCAAAGAGCTAGAACACTGGAGAAGATAATTACTTAAGTACTTCTGTTGTCTTTAATCCTCTAACCAGCCTTTCCAAAGTCCTCCCAATTCTCAATGATGGGCCTCCAAGGAACTCGAGAGGCTCTTCCCAATCCTCCCTCTGAATTGGCTTGGAGAAACATTTCTCCAGGTTGAGATGAATCTTTTCCAGTCCAAAAAGACATCAGAGCCACTGTAGTGCTCAATCCCACTACAGTAAAGCAGCCCTTCCTTTGAATTCTAATAGGGGGTTCTCTAATGAGTCTAAAGAGATACTTATCTCTGATTCCCTTTCACTTAGGCCTTCTGAGACAGACACATCCTTTTCTCCATAGTTCCTCCTCTTCTATTTATTAGGCTGAAACTTCTTTTTTTTTTCATAGATTTTATTTATGTATTTATTTTTGGCTATTCTGGGCTTTCACTGCTGCAGGCTCTGCTCTAGTTGCAGGGAGTGGGGGCTACTCTCTAGTTGAGGTGAGCAGGCTTCTTGTTGCGGTGACTTCTTTTGTTGTGGAACTCAGGCTCTAGGGCACGCAGGCTTAGTAGTTGTGGCATATGGGCTCCATAGTTGCGGCTCCAAGGCTCTAGAGCACAGGCTCCATAGTTGTGGCTCATGGGCTTAGTTGCTTCACAGCACGTGGGATCTTCCCAGATCAGGGATCAAACCCGCGTCTCCTGCATTGCCAAGCAAACTCTTTACCACTGAGTTACCTAGGGAAACCCTAGGCTGAAACTTCCTTAGAGAATTATCATGGCAGAATTTCTTGCTCCCGAAAGGGGGAAATAATTCTAAATTAAATTTAGATTGTTAATAGTGTTTTTCATGTCTTAATCTGTTTTTCTTAATTTTCTATATTTGCTATATTAAACAATGTAAGGTGGGCTGGGAAGGTGACAGTGTCAAATGTTATGCTGGGTCTGCAACTGCAGCTCCTTCTGATGTTGTTAAGTATCTTTATCTGTGATTACTTCGGCCCAATAGGTTGAATTACACATTCTTACACGGACTTGTACTTTCGCCAATGGCAAAAATGCTGAAACTTACACTGATAGTATATACACATTTGAAGTACTTTTATGATTTCGGGGTATTGTAGAAGCAACATAACTTATGCATTTCCAGAAAAAAAATGAAATTTAAAATGACCCCGAGGTTCAGGAATTATTAGATTCAATACTTTTACCTGCCACTTTAACTATTATTAAGCTTCTGAGGTGTTCTAAACATCACTTTCTGGAAGTTAAGGGAAATCACCTTGCTGACATTTCCACAAGGAATGCTGCTCTTATAGGAACCAACAGCAGTCAAACCTCTGCAGCAAGGGAGGCCACTGCAGTGGGAGGCCCACACATGCCAAAGAATAAAGATGGATGGAAATAAATGATGACTTAGAGGCAAAAAAACCCAAAAACATGTTTTAGTAGAACATCTTTTCATTGGCATTCTCAGGGGACTTACACCTCACACCTTAAAACCTGGAGATTTTGTCTTTTGGAAAAGACACCTCCAGAAGATCTCGACAGAGAGGCCCCTTTCAAGTACCACTGACCAATCTTTGTGCCACCAAACTCTAGGGAACAGATTCTTAGATTCATATGACACAGTAAAGAAACAATCAAACTCTGTCTGAAACCGCCTATCATCTGGCGATCTGAAAGTAAAGATTTTTTTCAGAACTGAAGCAGATGACATCTAATGAGAATTCCCCCAAGATATACAGGCCAGGCCTGTTGGAAGTTTGTTGCCAAACCCTGGATGTTGACATAATACTTCAGATTATCTCTATAATACCTATAATCTTGATAACATAAGGACACATACCATTTATTTTTCTTTCATTATTTTATTCAAGCAGGATTTATTCAAGGAAAACTTAGTTTTTGCGTGAGCTTTATTTTTTCTTTAACTACACTGGTATTAATATAAAAGTTATGAATGAAATATTTTTTTATCTCCTGCATCCAGGAGTAAATCCATGAAATTCTTAGATACTAATCCAAAACAACGAATGCTATTCTTAAAAAACAAAGTGGGACTTTCCTAGTGGTCCAGTGGTTAAGACTCCAAGCTCCCAATGCAGGGAGCCTGAGTTCAATCAGGGAACTAGATCTCCCATGCTGCAACTAAGACCCAGAGCAATGAAATAAATAATTTTTTTAAATAGTCAAAGCAAAAAGGGATCAAACAGCCAGTCAGTTTGTGGTCTTAAAGAACATCTAATGGACTTCCAGGGAAAAACCTGACTCTTGATCACCAATGCTTTCAGAGGAAGATCTTGATCAAAAGGAGGAAGTATAAAAAATTAACAGAAACCCCAATGAAATAGAGCCGAGAGATCAGCAGGAGGTGCACTCATGGCTTGGGACAACAGCAGAGCCCAAGAACAAGAAAACTCTTTTTCTGATAACAACTCACCCAGTAAAAATCCATGGACTTTGTTTGCCATAGCCCTCCTCATTTCCTTCTCCTTTCTATAAAAGAGTTCTCCTTCCCTTGCTGTGCCAAGACTTGCATGTGGCTCACATGGGTGTGGACCACTAATTACAATTATTTGCTGATGCCAGAGGACCCTATTTTTATTGAAGAAATAACTGGCAGTCTCCTTTAAGTCAAGGACATACATGCAAACATACATGTATGTATATACGAGTGTCTGTGTGTGTGTATATGATACAGTATCTATGCCAGGTTCATCTGGTGTTCTATCATCTTCTAGTTAATGCAT
Source organism: Tragulus kanchil (assembly GCA_022376925.1). Taxonomy (NCBI): domain Eukaryota; kingdom Metazoa; phylum Chordata; class Mammalia; order Artiodactyla; family Tragulidae; genus Tragulus; species Tragulus kanchil. The sequence continues at coordinate 93,576,894 of JAIOJX010000026.1, read as the reverse complement.
GGGTGTATAAATACTTTTCTGGGATCATTTTCCAAGAGAAGCACTGTGTTTTCTTAAATAGGCCTGTTGGAAGTTTGTTGCCAAACCCTGGATGTTGACATAATACTTCAGATTATCTCTATAATACCTATAATCTTGATAACATAAGGACACATACCATTTATTTTTCTTTCATTATTTTATTCAAGCAGGATTTATTCAAGGAAAACTTAGTTTTTGCGTGAGCTTTATTTTTTCTTTAACTACACTGGTATTAATATAAAAGTTATGAATGAAATATTTTTATCTCCTGCATCCAGGAGTAAATCCATGAAATTCTTAGATACTAATCCAAAACAACGAATGCTATTCTTAAAAAACAAAGTGGGACTTTCCTAGTGGTCCAGTGGTTAAGACTCCAAGCTCCCAATGCAGGGAGCCTGAGTTCAATCAGGAACTAGATCTCCCATGCTGCAACTAAGACCCAGAGCAATGAAATAAATAATTTTTTTAAATAGTCAAAGCAAAAAGGGATCAAACAGCCAGTCAGTTTGTGGTCTTAAAGAACATCTAATGGACTTCCAGGGAAAAACCTGACTCTTGATCACCAATGCTTTCAGAGGAAGATCTTGATCAAAAGGAGGAAGTATAAAAAATTAACAGAAACCCCAATGAAATAGAGCCGAGAGATCAGCAGGAGGTGCACTCATGGCTTGGGACAACAGCAGAGCCCAAGAACAAGAAAACTCTTTTTCTGATAACAACTCACCCAGTAAAAATCCATGGACTTTGTTTGCCATAGCCCTCCTCATTTCCTTCTCCTTTCTATAAAAGAGTTCTCCTTCCCTTGCTGTGCCAAGACTTGCATGTGGCTCACATGGGTGTGGACCACTAATTACAATTATTTGCTGATGCCAGAGGACCCTATTTTTATTGAAGAAATAACTGGCAGTCTCCTTTAAGTCAAGGACATACATGCAAACATACATGTATGTATATACGAGTGTCTGTGTGTGTGTATATGATACAGTATCTATGCCAGGTTCATCTGGTGTTCTATCATCTTCTAGTTAATGCATGGGTGTATAAATACTTTTCTGGGATCATTTTCCAAGAGAAGCACTGTGTTTTCTTAAATAGGCCTTTGGCATCTTTCTAGTTATTGGAATAAAGACCTACTGTTGCTTGTCCTTGAAAACAAAACCATCTATCTAATTCCGCCACTAAACTTGAAAGCAGTATTAAGCTCACATGTTGCAACTAACACTTTTCATCTAAGTAGGTCAAATACTTTAATCCAAAAGTACTATGGGGATCTTGTAACAGTGGCAGAGTAAAGGGGTCAGCAAATCCTCTCCCCCAAAAAACTATAAAACTGGGCAAAATTGTCCAAAACTACCATTTCAGGACTCTAGAAATCAACCAAAGGGCAACAACAAGTTTAGAAGTGTTAATTCTTGAGAAACTGCTAAATCTTAGACAAGGACAGGGATTCTGTGGCATTCTTACCCGAAAGGAAATACTAAATATCAGAGTAGAAAGTAATAAAATTTTAAAAATAGAGAAAAATCAATGAAACCAGAAGATTTTTGTTTCTTTGAAAACCTCAACAAGCTGGTAAACCTTCAGCTATACTGATCAAGAAAAAAAAGAGAAGACACTAATTTACCAAAATCAGGAATTAAAGACCTCACTGCCATCTTTACAGATAATAAAATAACTATAATAAAATATTAGGAAAAAAAATTACGAACAACTTTATGACAACAAATGAAATGATTTAGATGAAATGACAAATTCCTAGAAAGACACAAATTATCAAAGCTAACTCATAAAGAAAGAGAAAATCTGAACAGACCTATAACAAGTAAAGGAACTTAAATATTAATTAAAAATATCCCCCAAAGGAAAGCCCAAGTCTGTATAGCTCCACTGATGAATTCTATCAAATACTTTGAAAAGATATATCAATACTACACTAGTGTTATGAAGAATTCCAGTGGTTAACATGCTCATTCATGAAATAAATCTTAATTCAAAGTAGGGAAGCCAATCCGGCCTATCAATGATAAAAACTCCAGAATACTTTTATCATAAGACGCTGTCTTGAATGTTGCTAATATTTTACCAAAACATTTATTCTTGACAGCCAGAGTTCACAAGTTTAACCAGTTTAGAACTCTTAACTGAGCACTGAAAGTCTGAATAGCAGTTTTACATAAAACTAACAAAAGCCAATTTGAGGCAGCCCTGAATTTTGTCTTATGAGACATTTCCTCAAAGATCTGATTTATCTCTCCTTTCCTTAAGGTCATCAGTTACACTAGTACAGCATCTATCAAGTAAGAGCAGAATATATTGCTAAGAACACCAATCAGTTCAAGAATACCAATAACAACAATATAAAGAGTTCTGGAACACCAATTTTAAGAGTTAAGAGTCTTAACTGTTGTGTAAGAGGTATTGCCAATACAAAAGGTGTGAGTTTGATGTAAGTTTGATCCCTGGGTCAGGAAGATTCCCTGGAGGAGGAAATGGCAACCCATTCTAGTATTCTCGCCAGGAAACTCCCATGGACAGAGAAGCCTGGCAGGCTACAGTCCATGGGGTCAGAGAAAGTCAGACACAAAAGAGCACACACCCAACTTTGGTAGGCACAAAACTTTTTAAAAAACATAATTCCAGGGGCTTCCCTGGTGGTTCAGTGGGTAAGGACACCGCTTTGCAGTGCAAGGGGCGCTGGTTCTATCTCTGGCCTGGGAAGATCCCGCGTGCTGTGGAGTGGCTGGATTGATGTGCCCAACTATAAGCCGGAGCTCTGGAGCGCATGCGCCTAGAGCCGCTGCTCTGCGGTGAGAGAGGCCACTGCGATGGGAGGTCCACACAGGCCAAAGAACAAAGATGGATGAAAATTTTAAAAAAAAGAAAAAAAAAATATATATATATTTCCAGCTTTTTTTTTTTCAAATTAACAAAACTCCCCAAAGAAAGTGCTTAGAAGAATGCACGACATCATCTACTATAATAAAGTAGCTATTACTTTTATTAGTGAAACATATTTTTAACAGAACTTCAGAAGTAAGAAAGTAGGTTTTGGGAGAAGGGAAATCAGTAGTACTAAGGTTTTAGTATTCTTGAGATACCAGATACCGTGGATTGGCAGCTTGAGAACAAGGATGGGGCTAGCCTTAGAAGACTGACTCTTGCCACTTCCCTCTGCTCCCCACAGTTCTCTCCTCTCCCACCAGACTCCAGTCACTCAACCCTCATCCCTATTCTTGAGCATCCAGAGTTCACAAGTTTAACCAGTTTAGAACTCTTAACTGAGCACTGAAAGTCTGAATAGCAGTTTTACATAAAACTAACAAAAGCCAATTTGAGGCAGCCCTGAATTTTGTCTTATGAGACATTTCCTCAAAGATCTGATTTATCTCTCCTTTCCTTAAGGTCATCAGTTACACTAGTACAGCATCTATCAAGTAAGAGCAGAATATATTGCTAAGAACACCAATCAGTTCAAGAATACCAATAACAACAATATAAAGAGTTCTGGAACACCAATTTTAAGAGTTAAGAGTCTTAACTGTTGTGTAAGAGGTATTGCCAATACAAAAGGTGTGAGTTTGATGTAAGTTTGATCCCTGGGTCAGGAAGATTCCCTGGAGGAGGAAATGGCAACCCATTCTAGTATTCTCGCCAGGAAACTCCCATGGACAGAGAAGCCTGGCAGGCTACAGTCCATGGGGTCAGAGAAAGTCAGACACAAAAGAGCACACACCCAACTTTGGTAGGCACAAAACTTTTTAAAAAACATAATTCCAGGGGCTTCCCTGGTGGTTCAGTGGGTAAGGACACCGCTTTGCAGTGCAAGGGGCGCTGGTTCTATCTCTGGCCTGGGAAGATCCCGCGTGCTGTGGAGTGGCTGGATTGATGTGCCCAACTATAAGCCGGAGCTCTGGAGCGCATGCGCCTAGAGCCGCTGCTCTGCGGTGAGAGAGGCCACTGCGATGGGAGGTCCACACAGGCCAAAGAACAAAGATGGATGAAAATTTTAAAAAAAAGAAAAAAAATATATATATATATTTCCAGCTTTTTTTTTTTCAAATTAACAAAACTCCCCAAAGAAAGTGCTTAGAAGAATGCACGACATCATCTACTATAATAAAGTAGCTATTACTTTTATTAGTGAAACATATTTTTAACAGAACTTCAGAAGTAAGAAAGTAGGTTTTGGGAGAAGGGAAATCAGTAGTACTAAGGTTTTAGTATTCTTGAGATACCAGATACCGTGGATTGGCAGCTTGAGAACAAGGATGGGGCTAGCCTTAGAAGACTGACTCTTGCCACTTCCCTCTGCTCCCCACAGTTCTCTCCTCTCCCACCAGACTCCAGTCACTCAACCTCTGTCAGTTCCTCCAGTAAGTCAGAATTTTTTCCTGCCTCACAATCTTGCCCTAAAACTTCAAATGGCACAGAGCCTGGACTCAACAAATATTTTTTTCAATAGATAAATTTGGAACTCTTTTAAATGGAAATAAAAGTTAAATCCCTGAGAATGTATGCCATGGTCACATATGAAAATCAGAGGAAAGAGGAAGTATGCAGAAGTAACCAGGAGAGATGGAATCATTTTTTTGCTGGTTTTTAAATTAAAAAAAAATTTTTTTACAATACTGTATTGGTCTCTGCCATACAACAATGCAAGTCGGCCATAATTGGAGTGAAGTTTTAAGGAACGGGTAACACCCTAAATGATTGGAAGACTCACTAAATTTGGCAATAATTTGGGGAAAGAACTCTGAGAAAGTAATTTTCCATTAAGTTAGAAAGAGCATGGGGCAAAGGTGAGATTGTTACGGAAAATAAGTCAACTAAAACAGACTAATTTACCAAAGTGTTTAATAAGGAAGAGAAGTAGAATCCAAGAAAGTTTAGGGGTGTCTCAGATAGGACAGACTAAGGAAGCAGGTGAAAAGCAAACAACGAAGGTACAAACGGAATAAAAATGAGCCTAGATCCTTCAATATACTGCGCAACCCTATCTGTCCAGGTTCATAACAACCCCACTGCTTTTCGCCCACACCTTCTTATCGTCCCCCAGCTCTCTGATAACACATCTTCTAATTCAGTAGTTCTCCGATGAGGTCCCTAGACTGGAAGCAGCAACCAACACAGGAAACTTGTTAGAAATGCACATTCTTGGGTCCCTCACCTGAAGGGATTCGGGTGAGGCTCAGCCGTGTGTTTTAACAAATCCTCCAGAGTACTGGATGATCTCGAAATTGCTACAACCATCATAACCCCGGAGCGAACGACCGCGACCACAGCCAGGATGGCGGCCGCAGTCGGAGGGCCGAACTTTCTTCTGATCTCTATCTGTATTTCCCTGGCTCCTGAGGGTAGAAGTGCACGACCCCACCCAGCCAGCACAGCGGAGCAATGTTGTGCCGCTTTGAACTTTCTTGTGTGCAAGCTCTGCCCATTCCAGCTGGAGTAGAGAGCAGGACAAGACCCCTTACCAAACTCCGCCTCTGCCCCCCAGGGCCTGGGCGCCTCCAGCACCCAGCCCTCCAGCTTCGACTTCCGGCGCAGGAGGGAGGGTGCGTTGGGGCGGGGGGAAGGGTCGGTGCGGAAGGGACTCCGAACGGACGCGTCCAACTTCCTGCGCACCGGCGGGGGTGGTAGGGGACATTGTTTTTCCCAAACGCTGCATGTGCTAAGCAAGAGGCGGAGGACTCGGCGGTGGAAGAACGATGGGCTAATCTAGCCTAAGTGTCCGGGAACTCTGGCACGCAACAAAGGAATAAAGAATCTGAAAACTCTGTTCGCTTCCGTTCCCTCTTTTCCAACCCTATGCCCCAAGACCGTGATCCCGGAGGGGTGGAGAGCGATGGGTAGGGCACCGGAAGAAGAAGTCTCGCGATAGGAGACCGGCTGGGGCGGGGGTGGCACCTCTTTCCTCCTCCTCCTCCTCGCGTTAGTTCCGGTCGCAGAGGAGACACCGCCGCAGTTGCTGCCACCTCCGGGATTTCTGGCTCTTTTCTCTTCGCCTTAAATTCGGTGAGTTACGGGGCCTCCCCGTCTCGGGTCGAGGTTGCGGCCCCTAGTTACTGGGTGAAGGAGGCCGCAGGTCCTGTGCGGCTAGGTTTGACCGCACGGCGGAGGCCACCGCATGAGTCCGAGCCAGGTCCGGGACTTGGTTTTGGGGATCCGGACAGCTGCTTTAACAGGGAGACGGGGGGACGGCTGCCCGGCCGGAACAAGAGGCGCGGGTGTGCCCCGCGGCGCCGCAGGCGGAGGCGGTGGGCGAGGCAGGCCCCCGTCCAGCCCTGCCCGGCCTGGGTAACAAAGCCGCGGCGGCCTCTGTTGGGTGATGTACGCGTGAGGGGTTCCGGCGGGCGGGGCGGAGGAGCCGCCACCACCACTGCGGCCGCCTCCACCGCCGCTGCTTTCGCTGGAGGGCTGGCGGATGTACGGGGCGGCGGGGCCCCCGGCGCGGAGCGCCTCGGCGCCTGTGGTCCGCTCGTTGCGGCGGCCGCCACCGCCGACAACGGGGTCAGTGGAGAAGGGGCTGCGGGCGAGGAGCAGCCCCTACGGCACGCCGCCGTACCCGCGGGGGCTCTGGGCGGGAGTGGGTTAGCCGTCACTGGGCGGGAGGCCCGGGGAGGGTTGAATGGGGAGACGCGTGCCCGGGGGGGAGGCTTGCATCGTAAGGTGTGGGGCGGAGAGAGCTAGGCCCGCCCTCAGTCCCTTTTTGCAGGCTGGAGTGGTGCAAGCGACCGCTGCAGCCACGGGCATGGCTTGAGGGTAGGGTGGTTTTGCTCCAGGATTCTCGGACGAAGGGATTTGCCCTCTGGTCTTTAAACTGACAGACTTATTTCGGATACCTCCTGATTATGGTGGTCGTCTCTTAACCCTCGGTGGTGCTCAGAGTAGTGGAAGATGCAGGCGAATTTAAGGAGGAGCGAGGAAGAGACTGCTTAAGATGGAGTGATTTGCCACTAGTCGCAGTGGCGCTGTGAAGTCATTTAAAAGTGGACTTCACGTTTCATCCTTAAAGAGTTTCTCTGTAGGAGAAATGCAGATTTTGATCTTTAATCAAGCAAAGGTTAATTCTTTGTGCCCTTCCCAGGTCTATTGATAGGCTGAAAGTGTATGTTCTATATAGTTAATACGTGACTGTGCCAAGGTTTGGTGCTTTGTTCTTTAAATGGATGTTTAGGTACTGATATTTTTAAGGCCTTATTCTTCCCCTCTCTAGGGTGTCTTTTATGAATAATCAAAAGCAGCAGAAGCCAACGCTATCAGGCCAGCGTTTTAAAACCAGAAAAAGAGGTAACTTTAATATATTTTAATACTGCTCTCTCATTAAGACCTCCAGAAAAGCTTTATCTTGGTTTCTGTGGCAGGCGGTTGCTTCGTATTAAAACCTAAAGAGAAAGTACCAGAAAAGAGCTTGAATTTGTTGTTGACTTCCATTTCAGATACACCTTTCCTGTTTCTACTGCTTTTTAAGATTGGTGATATCAACATAGATATATTTAAGCAGGCTAATAGTCTTTATTGTGAACATACAGTGACTGTAAACAAAAAAATATGGACTTCAGGGCATCATTTTCCCTTGCTGAATTTCATTTAAGTAAGATTTTGCTCGAGGGAAAAGGTTAATTTATAAAAGGAGAGCTCCTAGTGCAGTTACTAGCTTCACTCAAACTATCTGAACATTTATGAAAGAGAAAGCAGACTTTAACCCATGGAAGTTAATTATGGAACAGAGTTCACATTGCATTGTCTTTCGAAACTATTTCCTAACAGATCTGGTTTAAAAAGAAAAAGTATGAGAACTATATTAACTACTCTCGTATATTACTAGGGACTTTAGTGAATATTGAATTCTGTACGAAGGCACTACACTAATGATACCAAGTTAAATGAGATGTGGGTCTCAGATTTTGTATTCAGTTTAATATTTTACCTCTAAACTTTTCAATGTTGTTGCTCAAAAGCCCTGTTGACCTTATAAAGGAAACTTCCTATAAAGGAAACTTGTAAGAAATAAAGAACTGGGTTGGTAATCTCTTATTGTAGTCTGCCTCCTTACAGCAGAGAATGAAGGAGTGGTTTGTTTCTAGTCTTTGAAGATTCATTTACCTTTAAGCCAGTAAGTTTTATCAAGAGGAAGAATAGTTGGAAACTAGGGCAATTCTGTATCCTCATGTATGTGGATTACTGATCCCCCTTTTGTGTAAATACAGTATCAAGTCAGTATCAGGAAGAGATGCCACTTCCCCAGTTGCAGATCGAGATTACTCACAGCCTCCTAGTTCTTGATAATTGGGTCCTGGCTACGGTGAACAGCCATCGTGATTTTCCTTGGTCTTAATAGAGTTCCCAGGACCTAGGCCTTTCAGTGCTGTGAATAAGAAAAGTCCTAGGCAAACAGGAAAGAGTTGGCCACCTCTGCTGTGTAGAAATGAAGACCTCACCTGACCTAGATAGGGAAGTCAAATGCTACCCTGGAGTATGTGACAGCAGCACAGTAGAGGCTGGATGTGTACCCGAGGCACTGTTTACAGTGCTTTCTGCTTTATTTATGTCATATAATACTCAGAACAATTTGAGATGGATCCTACTCTTCTTAATCCCCATTTTATCTTAGGGGCATTTGTGGGAGGAGAATGTGACCAAGTTGCTCAAGTTCAGACAGTGAAGTGGTGATATCAAATGAAATTAGGTAGTCTGAATCCAGAGCCCTTACTCGTAACTGCTCCATGTCATGTGTTGGATACTCAATAAATGTACTTCGTAAGGATTATCGTAGTGAGTATTAGAGTGATTTTTTTTTTTAAAAAGAAAGTGTTATGTCATTTAAACAGAATCAAGAGCTCCCGTACTTGGACAAAATTTCACTCAGGAATAAAGTTTACCTGAGGTATAGAAGGTGCCCTGAATTCCACACTTTCCAGATGGGAATTGTCTGCTGATAGTAGGAACACACCAACTCGTTTAACTCCCTTAGGAGATTTGTGTGAAAAAGTTGTCAGAGAAAAGCCACAGACTTGTGAGACGCAGTCCTGCTGTGCACTTTCAGAGGTGCAACTTGCAAAGGATGTGTGTTTAATCCTCTGTTATATTACAGGTCTTAGGTAAACTAGGTAGTATTGGTTTTTTCCAGCTTTTGAAATAAGTGAAATTGGAATAAATGTGACTCACTTATTCAGTAGTTATAGCTTCATAAGGTGGTGATTTCATGGCCTTTTAAAACTTAACTGTTTGGGGTTTTCCTCCCAGATGAAAAGAGAGGTTTGAAGACTCATTTACCTTTAGGTGTTTATCAAGAGGAAGAATAGTTGGAAACTAGGGCAATTCTGTATCCTCATGTATGTGGATTACTGATCCCCCTTTTGTGTAAATACAGTATCAAGTCAGTATCAGGAAGAGATGCCACTTCCCCAGTTGCAGATCGAGATTACTCACAGCCTCCTAGTTCTTGATAATTGGGTCCTGGCTACGGTGAACAGCCATCGTGATTTTCCTTGGTCTTAATAGAGTTCCCAGGACCTAGGCCTTTCAGTGCTGTGAATAAGAAAAGTCCTAGGCAAACAGGAAAGAGTTGGCCACCTCTGCTGTGTAGAAATGAAGACCTCACCTGACCTAGATAGGGAAGTCAAATGCTACCCTGGAGTATGTGACAGCAGCACAGTAGAGGCTGGATGTGTACCCGAGGCACTGTTTACAGTGCTTTCTGCTTTATTTATGTCATATAATACTCAGAACAATTTGAGATGGATCCTACTCTTCTTAATCCCCATTTTATCTTAGGGGCATTTGGGGGAGGAGAATGTGACCAAGTTGCTCAAGTTCAGACAGTGAAGTGGTGATATCAAATGAAATTAGGTAGTCTGAATCCAGAGCCCTTACTCGTAACTGCTCCATGTCATGTGTTGGATACTCAATAAATGTACTTCGTAAGGATTATCGTAGTGAGTATTAGAGTGATTTTTTTTTTTTAAATAGAAAGTGTTATGTCATTTAAACAGAATCAAGAGCTCCCGTACTTGGACAAAATTTCACTCAGGAATAAAGTTTACCTGAGGTATAGAAGGTGCCCTGAATTCCACACTTTCCAGATGGGAATTGTCTGCTGATAGTAGGAACACACCAACTCGTTTAACTCCCTTAGGAGATTTGTGTGAAAAAGTTGTCAGAGAAAAGCCACAGACTTGTGAGACGCAGTCCTGCTGTGCACTTTCAGAGGTGCAACTTGCAAAGGATGTGTGTTTAATCCTCTGTTATATTACAGGTCTTAGGTAAACTAGGTAGTATTGGTTTTTTCCAGCTTTTGAAATAAGTGAAATTGGAATAAATGTGACTCACTTATTCAGTAGTTATAGCTTCATAAGGTGGTGATTTCATGGCCTTTTAAAACTTAACTGTTTGGGGTTTTCCTCCCAGATGAAAAAGAGAGGTTTGACCCTACTCAGTTTCAAGACTGCATTATTCAAGGCTTAACTGAAACTGGTACTGATTTGGAAGCAGTTGCAAAGTTTCTTGATGCTTCTGGAGCAAAACTTGATTACCGCCGATATGCAGAAACACTCTTTGACATTCTGGTGGCCGGCGGAATGCTGGGTAAGAGTCTGAGTCTTGTGGAAAGTGTACTGTATGGGGAGTATGTAGAATCCAGGATATGAACTGTTGACAAACCTATCAAATCAGGATGGCTTTGTTACTATTTGTTTTTATTTTTCACCCCCTTATGATTTTTCCTTGGTTTTCTTCTCAAATGGTTGTAAATTTGCAGATTGCCTTGCTCTGTATAGCTTCATATTTGAAATTCACGGTAGAACCCTAACATTTGGGGACAACTTTTCTGTCTGATAACATAAGTCCCCAAATCTCTCATCAGTGGTTCTTCCAACATGTGTTTGTACACTGTAAGTGAATGAAGGAAATGTCTTATCTCCTCTCTTACCAAATACTTTATACAGATAGCCCTGCAGTCTAGGGGTTCCACATCCATGGTTTCAACCCATCTGTGGATCAAAAATATTCCAGGGAGAGGGGAGTGCGGGTCTAGAAAGTTCCAAAAAGCAAACTTGGATTTTCTACATCCAGCAACTGCTTTTTCTTTTTTTTTTTTGAATCTTTTGGGGGGTGGGGTGGGGAGGGAGGGGGATGGGTGGGCCACTTCTATTGGTCTTTCATTTCTCTATTTTAATCTGCCTTTGTTCTTTGGCTCCTGTGGGCCTCCCATCGCGGTGACCTCTGTTGTCGCAGAGCACCGGCTCTGGGTGCATGCGCCCCATAGCTCCGACTTGGTAATTGGACACATCGGTACAGCCGCTCTGCGGCACGTGGGATCTTCCCAGGCCAGGGCTCGAACCGGCGCCCCTTGCACTGCAAGGCGGTGTCCTCACCCGCTGGACCACTAGGGAAGCCCAATTTCACTTATTTTTAATGTGGCTGCTTCTGGCTCACATTATATTTCTACTCACAGCCGTGCTGATTTACTCCTGCCTCCACTCTCAACAACTCAGGCTATCTTAACAGAATGTGCTCCTTAAGTTACATATCCTCAAGTGATGCTGGTAATTTTACTTCCATTGCTCTCTAAAAGAGATTCTAAAATGTGTTCACAGTAGCACTGTGTATTGAACTTCATGCCAGGCTGCTGGAAGCAAAACTCTTATTTTTGTGCATGCAGAATGGAGGCTTAGGGAGGCTTCCATAGCTTGATGTAGTCCAGCAATTGCTCAGTGGTGACAGACCCATCTTTAGAATTTTTATCATTTTATTTTATAATGAGAATCCTTACAGAAAAAATAAGACTGACTAGTATATATAGGTGTTGAACTATAATGCTGTACACCAGAAACAGAAAAGTCGGACGCTAAAGTTAAAAAGAAAGTAAGAGGCAGATTTCCCTGGTGGTCCAGTGGCTGGGACTCTGTGCTGCCAATGCTCGGGACCTGGGTTCAATCCCTGGTCAGGGAACTATATCCCATATACCGTAACTAAGACCCAGTGCAACCAAATAAATACATTAAAAAAAATTTTTTTAAAAGAAAATAAGATTGAAAACTAATTATAAATTAATGCCATTGCAATTTTTTTGTAAAATATACTTTAGCCCCAGGTGGTACACTGGCAGATGACATGATGCGTACAGATGTCTGTGTGTTTGCAGCACAAGAAGACCTAGAGACCATGCAAGCATTTGCTCAGGTAAACTAAACTTTACATAATTCAGTTGTTACTCATCTGGCTAACATTTAAGGGTCAGTCTGCTTTTAAGAGGTTGGTGGTAGAAGGTTGAAGGAATTTGAGCTGAAGGCCTTAGAGGTATTCATGGTGTGTGATATGATTTAGAAAGTTAAAAAAATGTTTTGAAGAAAAAAAATTGAACTAGTTTTCCTTTTCCTGTTTGTTCTAGAGTTAATCCATTTTTTAGGGGAAAAAAAAAGTCTAGCTGAACAGGGAAAATCAGTTCCCAAATTATTCTGCATATAGTTCCTCCGCTGGACCACCAGAGAAGCCCAATTTCACTTATTTTTAATGTGGCTGCTTCTGGCTCACATTATATTTCTACTCACAGCCGTGCTGATTTACTCCTGCCTCCACTCTCAACAACTCAGGCTATCTTAACAGAATGTGCTCCTTAAGTTACATATCCTCAAGTGATGCTGGTAATTTTACTTCCATTGCTCTCTAAAAGAGATTCTAAAATGTGTTCACAGTAGCACTGTGTATTGAACTTCATGCCAGGCTGCTGGAAGCAAAACTCTTATTTTTGTGCATGCAGAATGGAGGCTTAGGGAGGCTTCCATAGCTTGATGTAGTCCAGCAATTGCTCAGTGGTGACAGACCCATCTTTAGAATTTTTATCATTTTATTTTATAATGAGAATCCTTACAGAAAAAATAAGACTGACTAGTATATATAGGTGTTGAACTATAATGCTGTACACCAGAAACAGAAAAGTCGGACGCTAAAGTTAAAAAGAAAGTAAGAGGCAGATTTCCCTGGTGGTCCAGTGGCTGGGACTCTGTGCTGCCAATGCTCGGGACCTGGGTTCAATCCCTGGTCAGGGAACTATATCCCATATACCGTAACTAAGACCCAGTGCAACCAAATAAATACATTAAAAAAAAATTTTTTTTTAAAAAAGAAAATAAGATTGAAAACTAATTATAAATTAATGCCATTGCAATTTTTTTGTAAAATATACTTTAGCCCCAGGTGGTACACTGGCAGATGACATGATGCGTACAGATGTCTGTGTGTTTGCAGCACAAGAAGACCTAGAGACCATGCAAGCATTTGCTCAGGTAAACTAAACTTTACATAATTCAGTTGTTACTCATCTGGCTAACATTTAAGGGTCAGTCTGCTTTTAAGAGGTTGGTGGTAGAAGGTTGAAGGAATTTGAGCTGAAGGCCTTAGAGGTATTCATGGTGTGTGATATGATTTAGAAAGTTAAAAAAATGTTTTGAAGAAAAAAAATTGAACTAGTTTTCCTTTTCCTGTTTGTTCTAGAGTTAATCCATTTTTTAGGGGAAAAAAAAAGTCTAGCTGAACAGGGAAAATCAGTTCCCAAATTATTCTGCATATAGCTTTTTGAAGGTGGATGAGCAGATTAGCTTCTTTGTCAGTCAAAATCTCATTTGAAAGTTACATACATAGTTACACTTGTTACGAAAGCAAATAATTAAAAGTGTGTCTAACCTAGGGATTGTTGTCTGTGTCATTAGAAAAGTAGAACTACATTTTTTGATCTCTTCCGTTAATTCCCTACAAGTGGGTAAATGACTTGTGTTTGAGCAATAATTAATCCATGCTTTGGTATTTTGGCAATAAAAGTCTATTGGGGGTGGTGATTAAAGTATTATTAACATTATTGGTATATTGTAGGACTTAGGAATGGACAAGACTTCCCAAGCTGGTTTAAACATCTGATGAAAGGTTCATTTCTTCACTGTTCTAAGAGACCGTGGAGAGATTTTATTTACCCTGACTTAAATCTTTTGGGAATCTGGTATTTTTACATGCGACGTTATCGTTCAGTTTCTTTATTAAAACTCTTACAGGTTTTTAACAAGTTAATCAGGCGCTACAAATACCTGGAGAAAGGTTTTGAAGATGAAGTTAAAAAGGTATGAGCAGAAATATAATTTGTGAAAACAAAAGGTTGGGGCCAAAGAAGGAACTATTCAATCCTAATTTTGCCATGGATTTGAGATAATTTTACATACTTAGGCGGGCTGTCTTTGAAATGAAGTTTGGGGTATATCATTTTAATTTGCTGTACACTGTTTTTTAGCTGTATGTCCAAACAAGTAGCAGTAAGTATCTTGCCCAAAATTATTTAGCTAGTCACTATTATAATTGAGATATAAACTTGAATGGTTAGACCTCAGAGGCTACTGTTTTAAGCAGTTTAATATGCTTTATTGCTTGTCTTTATATAACATAGTTACTCTTTTAACCCTTGACTATTTACTTCTATAGCTGCTGCTGTTCTTAAAGGGTTTTTCGGAGTCGGAAAGGAACAAGCTGGCTATGTTGACTGGTGTTCTTCTGGCTAATGGAACACTTAATGCATCCATTCTTAATAGCCTTTATAATGAGAATTTGGTTAAAGAAGGTAATCACCCTTTCATAAATGGATAAACTCTAGTTGACTGAGGGTGGGGTAAATAAGTGTATAAAAGATGAACTGATACACAACTTATAATACAGTTTTGTGTACATTTGACTTGTGTGATAATGATGCTGTTTTAACTAGTATCTTTAAATTGGTTCATTTCAAGCCAGTCCTTTAATCTATTACTTTAGCATTTAGGCTTGCTGACTTTCTTTAGACACATAACAAATACCAAGGTCTAGGCAAAATGTGATAGATTGTAAAGTAAAAACAGAAATGGTCTGGGAGAAAATGGGGGAAATGGCAAGCTGAAAAGAAAATTATGTTTCCTTTTGGGATTTCCATAGTTAAATTGTTAAAAAGCTACCTTTTTTTTATTGCTTAGAGTACTGAGTGTTTAACAGGCCTTACTGTAATTCCCAGAACAACCCTGTTAAGTGTAAGAATTGGTGACTGATCAGAAAAGTCTGGCTTGACTAGCAGCACACAACTAGTGAATGATAGACTAGAGAAATCAGAGTGGGCTGGTGAGTGGTGCTAGAGGGAGGAAATGGGGAGAAGCATGCATTGAAATGCAGGAAGGTACTTTTGTTAAGTAAGCTCTGTTTTTCTACAGGGGTTTCAGCAGCTTTTGCTGTAAAGCTGTTTAAATCATGGATAAACGAAAAAGATATCAATGCAGTAGCTGCAAGCCTTCGGAAAGTGAGCATGGACAACAGACTGATGGTATGTAACTTTTCATTCTTCACATTCTTGACAAGCTTAAAGAAAGTGTGATAGCCAGCGTTCCCATTTTTAATCTGTGAAAAGAGGGAAAGTATTTTTCTTTAAATGATTTGAAGACCATTTGACCAGATTTAATTCTCATTTCAGGAACTTTTTCCTGCCAATAAACAAAGCGTTGAACACTTCACAAAGTATTTCACTGAGGCAGGCTTGAAAGAGCTTTCAGAGTATGTTCGAAATCAGCAAACCATAGGAGCTCGTAAGGAGCTCCAGAAAGAACTTCAGGAACAGATGTCCCGTGGTGATCCATTTAAGGATGTAAGTATTTGACCAGACTGAGTTCTTTAATAATATCTGTAGAAGGTTACTCTGGGGCTTTGCCTCAGTCTTTTGTTTTTTGGGTTTTTTTTGAATCGTAATGGTGTTGAGGCTTTTTTGCGGGGCAGGTCCTGGGTTTTCACTGCTGCCACAGGCTCTTCTCTAGTTACAGGGAGTAGGGGTTACTGTTTAGTTGAGGTGAGCAGGCTTCTTGTTGCAGTGACTTCTCTGGTTGTGGAACTTGGGCTGAAGGGCACACAGGTTTCAGTAGTTGCAGCACACAGGCTCAATATCTGTGGCTTACGGGGTTAGTTGCTCCACTGCATCCGATCAGTAACAAATACCAAGGTCTAGGCAAAATGTGATAGATTGTAAAGTAAAACAGAAATGGTCTGGGAGAAAATGGGGGAAATGGCAAGCTGAAAAGAAAATTATGTTTCCTTTTGGGATTTCCATAGTTAAATTGTTAAAAAGCTACCTTTTTTTGCTTAGAGTACTGAGTGTTTAACAGGCCTTACTGTAATTCCCAGAACAACCCTGTTAAGTGTAAGAATTGGTGACTGATCAGAAAAGTCTGGCTTGACTAGCAGCACACAACTAGTGAATGATAGACTAGAGAAATCAGAGTGGGCTGGTGAGTGGTGCTAGAGGGAGGAAATGGGGAGAAGCATGCATTGAAATGCAGGAAGGTACTTTTGTTAAGTAAGCTCTGTTTTTCTACAGGGGTTTCAGCAGCTTTTGCTGTAAAGCTGTTTAAATCATGGATAAACGAAAAAGATATCAATGCAGTAGCTGCAAGCCTTCGGAAAGTGAGCATGGACAACAGACTGATGGTATGTAACTTTTCATTCTTCACATTCTTGACAAGCTTAAAGAAAGTGTGATAGCCAGCGTTCCCATTTTTAATCTGTGAAAAGAGGGAAAGTATTTTTCTTTAAATGATTTGAAGACCATTTGACCAGATTTAATTCTCATTTCAGGAACTTTTTCCTGCCAATAAACAAAGCGTTGAACACTTCACAAAGTATTTCACTGAGGCAGGCTTGAAAGAGCTTTCAGAGTATGTTCGAAATCAGCAAACCATAGGAGCTCGTAAGGAGCTCCAGAAAGAACTTCAGGAACAGATGTCCCGTGGTGATCCATTTAAGGATGTAAGTATTTGACCAGACTGAGTTCTTTAATAATATCTGTAGAAGGTTACTCTGGGGCTTTGCCTCAGTCTTTTGTTTTTTGGGTTTTTTTTGAATCGTAATGGTGTTGAGGCTTTTTTGCGGGGCAGGTCCTGGGTTTTCACTGCTGCCACAGGCTCTTCTCTAGTTACAGGGAGTAGGGGTTACTGTTTAGTTGAGGTGAGCAGGCTTCTTGTTGCAGTGACTTCTCTGGTTGTGGAACTTGGGCTGAAGGGCACACAGGTTTCAGTAGTTGCAGCACACAGGCTCAATATCTGTGGCTTACGGGGTTAGTTGCTCCACTGCATGTGGGATCTTCCCGGATCAGGGATCAAACTCGTGTCTTCCGCATTGGCCGTAGAACTCTTTCCCACTGAGCTACCAGGGAAGCCCTGCCTCTGTCTTTGTATATTCATTGCCTGACGGATGCCCAGAAATCCTAACACTTGGGGATTTTGTAAGGTGCAGGCCTATAGACAAACTTTGTTTTCATCTAGGACTATACTTGGGTAGTTTGCCTATATGTAATATAAGGTTTGAAAGTAGAAATCCAAACCTTCTCATTGTAAAATTGCTGCGATTATAATGTGGTCTCCTTGTCATTGCTAGTTACATGGAAAGATCTTTATGCTTTTTCTAAATTTGATGTGTGTAGTATCAAACTTATTTCTGTACTAAATTTGGATTCTTTTGCAGATAATTTTATATGTCAAGGAAGAGATGAAAAAGAACAACATCCCAGAACCCGTTGTCATTGGAATAGTGTGGTCCAGCGTAATGAGTACCGTAGAATGGAACAAAAAAGAGGAGCTTGTAGCAGAGCAAGCCATCAAGCACTTGAAGGTATTAGAACTGTGCCTGAGAAAACAGTACTTTTGTAAGTGAGGATAAGTGCACTGTCCGTGTGCTTTTCCAAGAAAGATTTATCACATCCTGTGGTTCCTGGGGGTGAAACTGTTAGTCGCTCAGTTGTGTCCAACTCTGTGACCTCATGGACTTGAGCCTGCCAGACTCCTGTGTCCGTGGAATTCTCCAGGCAAGAATACTGGAGTGGGTTGCCATTTCCTTCTCAAGGGGATCTTCCCAATCCAATGATAAACCCAGTCTCCTGCATTGAAGGCAGATTCTGAGCCACCAGGGAAGCCCATGGACAAATTAAAGTGTTGAAGATAACCTTTCAAAAAGACTGACTCAGGCTCCCTGTGGCTCTTAGGATAAAAATAAATACATGTTTAAAAGTAACTTACACCTGTAATTTTGTGTTTGCTTTTGAAAGAATATTGGAAAATAAGAGGATTCTCTTCTTTTCCCTTTAAAATAGTAAGATTGTAGTCATAGTTATCAACTTCCACTAAATAGAATATACAGTGATTGTAAAATACGAGTTCTGTTCTGTCTGGGAGTTTGTAACAGGTTGTCATTGTACCGAATGACTAAATCTTTTCTCCTTTTCTTTAAAAGCAATACAGCCCTCTACTTGCTGCCTTCACAACTCAAGGTCAGTCTGAGCTGACTCTGTTACTGAAGATTCAGGAGTACTGCTACGACAACATTCATTTCATGAAAGCCTTTCAGAAAATAGTGGTGCTTTTTTATAAAGGTAATTTAAATTTTTAATTTTGTGAGTCCATTTATTGAAAATCCTAGGAAACTCAAAATAATTCTGAGTAGTTCTCTGAACATTAGCACCCTAAATTAATCTCAGGGCTGAGTTGTCACTGATTTAACTGGGTACATTTCAGTGCATTATCATAAAATACTTCTAAAGCCTTGATGAGGCCTCAAACTTTACCTCCTGTACTCTGTCATTCCTCTTCCCCAGACAGATGATTTTCTTGGTTCTCATATTTTAAACCTAGAGGCCTACCTTTATCCCCCATATTTTTTTTCTTTAAGCATCCTGTGCTTTGGGGAATATCATTATGGTTAGGTTTCTTTAAATTATCTGTACCTCCACTTACTTCCTGCAAGTTGCTTTAGAAGTAAGTCTTAAAAGTCTTCATTTAATTCTGGAAAAGTTTATAAATAACTTTCCATTTTATCTATAAAACATAAGAACTTTTTGTTTTTCCCCTTTTTCCCCATCATGCTTCTTTTATTTGTATTTATTTTCATCAATCTTTTTATTCTTTGGCCTTTTTGGGCCTCCCATGCAGTGACCTCTTCTCACTGCAAAGCACTGGCTCTGGGCGCACTCCAAAGTTACTTTTATTTTATTTTGGGGGTGGGGGCGGGTTTGGGAGGGAGGGGGCGGGTGAGCCACTTCTGTTGGTCTTTCATTTATCCATTTTCATCCATCCTTGTTCCCTGGCCCGTGTGGGGCTTCCATCGCAGTGGCCTCTGTTGTCACAGAGCGCTGGCTGTGGGCGCATGCGCTCCAGAGCTCCGGCTCAGTAATTGGACACATTGGTCCAGCCGCTCCATGGCACGCGGGATCCTCCCAGGCCAGGGATCGAACCGGCGCCCCCTGCACTGCAAGGCGGTGTCCTTACCCACTGGACCACCAGGGAAGCCCCTGGGCGCACTCCAGAGTGCTGGTTCATAATTGACACACCAGTCCAGCCGTTGCGTTGCACGTGGGATCGTCCCAGGCCAGGGATCAAACCAGTGCCCTTTGCACTGCAAAGAAGTGTCCTTACCCACTGGACCACCAGGGAAGCCCCCCTATAAAAGATGAACTCCTATGTAAAATCACAGTACCACAAGAAAAAAGTATGTAAATTGTCTGTCAAATACCCCTAATCATTTATTGCAAGATTTCTCTACCTTGGCACTACTGTTTTGGGCCAGATAATTTTTTGTAGGTGACTGTCCTGTGATTATAGTGTGTTAACTGTCATCAGCCAACAGATGGCAGTAGCCCCTCTCCTCAGTGCAACAGCCAGGGATGTCTGTAAACATTGTCCAGTGTCCCCAAGGGATCAGATTGCGTTTAATTGAAAGAATCACTGGTTTAAAAAGGTTGATCTTCTGGTCGAAGGTTCATACATTGTCTTGATGCAACATTTCTTAGTATAGGGTTCTTGCTTCATCTTTTCTGCTGTCCTTTAAAATACTAAAGAAAGTAGTTGAGAGTGTTCTGAATACAGATTTCTTTTGTAAGCAACAAAAATAATTGTTTTTAGGGCTTCCCTGGTGGTCCAGTGGGTAAAGAGTCTGCCTTGCAGTGCAAGGGACGCCGGTTCAATCCCTGGCCCAGGGAGATCCCCTGTGCGGTGGAGCTATTGGACTGGTGTGTCCAATTGCAAGCCAGCACTCTGGAATAATACACGCAGAGCCTCCAGAGTTGGTGCTCTGCGGCAGGAAGGCCCCCTGTTATGGGAGGCCCACACAGGCCAAAGAACAAAGATGGATGAAAGTAAATTTTTAAAAAAGAGGCCAAAACTTGTTGTAAAAAAAAATGTTTTTACTCTACATTTCAGTAAATGTAGGAATGCTGTGAAGGCATTTGCACTTGGGTTTCTAATTCTGCCTTAGTTAAATGAAAACTGTATGAAAACTCCACAAATGTAAATGTCTGCTTTACAGCTGAAGTTCTGAGTGAAGAACCCATTCTGAAGTGGTATAAAGACGCACATGTTGCCAAGGGGAAGAGTGTCTTCCTTGAGCAAATGAAGAAGTTTGTAGAGTGGCTCAAAAATGCTGAAGAAGGTAAGTTTTTTCATTTGTACAGTCTGTTTGGTAAAGACAGAGCCTGTTTTAATATGGACAAGAATATGTCCATACATGTTGTCTTCTATCATTGTCATACACCATTTTGTACCTTGAATACAAGGTTTTGTTTATTTATGACAGACCTGCAAAAACTCATTACTTTAAGGCAGGAGAGGATAACACAGACTTCAGGTATTTTGATGGCTTGATGATAATAGTAACATTCCTAGGAAAATTGAAAAATTTGAGACTGTGTGTTGGTCAGTTGGTCATGTCTGACTCTGTGACCTGTATAGACTTGAGCCTCCCAGGCTCCTCTGTCTGTGGGATTCTCCAGGCAAGAATACAGGAGTGGGTTGCCATTTCCTCCTCCAGGGTATCTTCTCGACCCAGGAATGAACCTGGGTCTCCTGCATTAAGGCAGATTCTTTACCATCTGAGCCACCAGGGAAACCCAAATATTTATTAATTTTGATATTAACAAATGTATGCTTTGTTAATATCACCCCCATATGAGTAGAGCGGGGGTTTTTTGTCATTCTACTGGTTTATTGCTATCAGCCCATCTCCCTCCACCCCTTTTCACACATACATGCTTGGTCATGTGACCCCATGGACTGCAGCCTGCTGGGCTCTTCTGTCCATGGGATTTCCCAGGCAAGAACACTGGAGTGCATTGCCACTTGCTTAGAGTAGAGCATTATTAATAAAATTCTTTAGTTATAAACGGAACTTTTACTTTCTAATAATCCTGTAATGTTTGACTGCACTTTTCCCCTTTTCTAGAATCTGAGTCTGAAGCTGAAGAAGGTGACTGAATTGTGAAACTACACCCTCAGTAAAGCAAACAGGAGTTGTAGATAAAATGTCATGTCTCATGTGTTCTGGTTCTTACATCTTCCTACCTCCCTATATCAAGCATGATATAAGGGCTTTCATGGCAAATTTTATTTTAACTGTTTCTATAGTTACTGGAAATGTTGGATTTAGTTTCTAAAACCATGTTTTAAGTAGCTACAGGAGCTATAGATTTGAGTCTGATGTTGCATTAGTCTTTTCAGTTACCTTCTACCTCCTGTATTTTCTACTGTAATAATGTAATTTAAGGCCTTCCACAGTGAACAGTTCACTTTATTCCCTGGGTTTTCTATATAAAGTTTTCAAGGTATGATTTGGTTAAAAATAATTTGTTATAAAAATTCTGTTTGCAAATTAAACTGTAGAAGTATCCAAAGTCTCAGAAGGCAATGATTTGTGTGATAATTTGGTATGCCCAAAGCCCTGCTCATCAATGAAAAGTTCATATACAGTAATTGAATTCATTAACATGAATCTTGAGTATTTGGACCACTGCTTGCATGTTAATATTTTTGCGTTTTTAACCCCAGATGTACTTGAGCTCAATTGTCTGTTCTCTTGATTTTCATTCCCTAAAATGAAGCCATGGGGAACAAACTTGAAGGTGGGATATTTGGGAAATTGTATGTGACAGAGGTGGTGGGAAGAAAAAAATTGGAACTTGTTCCCGTTGAGAAACTTCTGTGCTATTTGTTTTTTTCCAGACAGAATAAGTGAATATTCTTTTCACAAAGCCATTTTCAAATATACCTTAGAAAAGCCTTGTCATTTAAAGTGTTTTACACTTATTCTGGCACTTGAATTGGTAAGAAAGGACTGAAAGTAGTGCAAGTAAAACAAACGAATGCACTAAACCCAGAAAATTGTTGAAAGAAAAATGATCACCATGTCCTAGTTGGGACTCTAAATTTTAAACTCTCATATTTCCTGTTGGCTTAGAGTATTTGTTGTAAAGAATGAAATGTGATGATGATGATGTTGTATTCCTACTTGGTCATTGTGGACCAGTTTCATTCTCGTCACAGGTTCAGTTGTGACTCAGTTATCTGCCTATTAACTTACCCTAGTTGTCAGTTTTTAAAATTGCCATGAGCCAAATAATCTCTTCTATACATTTGATCCACTTATTGTAATGGCTGCCTTTTTAATTTCCATCTCTCCTTGCTGCTACCCATCTTTATATGTAGTCATTAGAAAACAAAATGTGGCCACACTTTTAATGGAAAGACTTCCTGTGAAAAGTGAACACATTGAAAGTTTTTTGACTGTTGAAAGAAACAAGCTTGGAATAATGCCACCAGAGACTATTGAGTGGGAATTGCCTTTTTCAAAAGGTGCCATTCTTATCAGCCAAGAATTTGTGGTGTTTTATCTTGAGGGAATAACATGTAATATAGTTTGAAATAAAGGTTTAATAACCTTAGAAGAAGAGCATTATTATAATTGATACCATTGTGAAAGGGGTAAAATTGTTAAATGACTTTGATAAAGCTTTCATGCACAAGGCAAAATGTATTCACTAGGTTTCTACATAGTGATCTGCTTTTACTTTGTAATCCTCAAAAGACTTTTTTAAAAAATAAAGTCCATCCTTACACTTAGGTTTATATAGGTCAGTCTTCTTTTTTTAATGTTTTTATTTTTTGTAAATTCCATGCCATTACCTAGGGTAACTGTATGTTACGTGTCAGATGTATCTACTGTGTAAGCATTAAATAATTGCTCTTTTCATCCTTATGACTCACAAGTATACAGAATTTTGACGCAACAGAAATTGCATCACCATTTCTGCAACGAAATCATTGCATGTTACTGCAGTAGAATGAACCTTGTTTGTTATATACTGTGTATAGTGAAAGAGTGTATAGTTTTCCAGAACATGATGATCTTTGATCAGTTTTTTCCTTCATAATGACAAAGTAGTGTTTACTCACTACAGTGTTACAGTAAATGGATGAGACACCTGCAACAGTATAGTGTGTTAAGAAAGGGAATGCTTTCTTAAAGTGCAGAATGATCACCATGTCCTAGTTGGGACTCTAAATTTTAAACTCTCATATTTCCTGTTGGCTTAGAGTATTTGTTGTAAAGAATGAAATGTGATGATGATGATGTTGTATTCCTACTTGGTCATTGTGGACCAGTTTCATTCTCGTCACAGGTTCAGTTGTGACTCAGTTATCTGCCTATTAACTTACCCTAGTTGTCAGTTTTTAAAATTGCCATGAGCCAAATAATCTCTTCTATACATTTGATCCACTTATTGTAATGGCTGCCTTTTTAATTTCCATCTCTCCTTGCTGCTACCCATCTTTATATGTAGTCATTAGAAAACAAAATGTGGCCACACTTTTAATGGAAAGACTTCCTGTGAAAAGTGAACACATTGAAAGTTTTTTGACTGTTGAAAGAAACAAGCTTGGAATAATGCCACCAGAGACTATTGAGTGGGAATTGCCTTTTTCAAAAGGTGCCATTCTTATCAGCCAAGAATTTGTGGTGTTTTATCTTGAGGGAATAACATGTAATATAGTTTGAAATAAAGGTTTAATAACCTTAGAAGAAGAGCATTATTATAATTGATACCATTGTGAAAGGGGTAAAATTGTTAAATGACTTTGATAAAGCTTTCATGCACAAGGCAAAATGTATTCACTAGGTTTCTACATAGTGATCTGCTTTTACTTTGTAATCCTCAAAAGACTTTTTTAAAAAATAAAGTCCATCCTTACACTTAGGTTTATATAGGTCAGTCTTCTTTTTTTAATGTTTTTATTTTTTGTAAATTCCATGCCATTACCTAGGGTAACTGTATGTTACGTGTCAGATGTATCTACTGTGTAAGCATTAAATAATTGCTCTTTTCATCCTTATGACTCACAAGTATACAGAATTTTGACGCAACAGAAATTGCATCACCATTTCTGCAACGAAATCATTGCATGTTACTGCAGTAGAATGAACCTTGTTTGTTATATACTGTGTATAGTGAAAGAGTGTATAGTTTTCCAGAACATGATGATCTTTGATCAGTTTTTTCCTTCATAATGACAAAGTAGTGTTTACTCACTACAGTGTTACAGTAAATGGATGAGACACCTGCAACAGTATAGTGTGTTAAGAAAGGGAATGCTTTCTAAAAAGACTTAGCAGATTTTCATTTTGAATTCTTAAGTGGCAGTTTTAAATCAGCTTCCAGTGCCAACCTCAGATATGTAATTCATAATGTAGGTGTTAAGATTGTACTTGTAATCATGATCAGATAAATGTTCACTGATTTTCCTAACTTGGTGTCAGTTTCTGAGGCTCTTGAGGCTTAAGTCTCCTCTTAGATGCCGTAATTAAATGTGTGTTTGGAGGTGATTACGTTTTCATAATTATTCTGGGAGTATTGTCCTAGAGACATTTATAATGTTCTTAAGAAAATTCCAAATGCCATAGGATATTTTAACATACCGTAGTGATGGTGGGGAGAAGAAATGCATGTGACTTAAGAGATCTACTTCTAATTCGGTGTTTCTTATGACTTTTTTCATCGACCCCATCCCTAAAGCCTTTTATTTTTTTCAGTAGTGCCCCAGTGAATTGTTTTTGTCTGCGCTGCATGGCTTGCAGGATCTTAGTTTCCTAACCAGGGGTTGAACCTGCACCCTCCGCAGTGAAAGCCTGGAGTCCTAACTATTGGACCACCAGAGAATTCCCCCCAGTGAATTTTAGTATCACACACAGATATGCTGTATATGTGTTGTATCTGCTTTATGCATAAAATAAGGGGCTTGGGGGGTCCTATTTCGGAGTGACACCACTACGATTTGAGAATTCATATCCTAATATATTTTTTTTTTAAGGGAGGGACCACTAAATTGCATTACCTAGGGTAACTGTATGTTACGTGTCAGATGTATCTACTGTGTAAGCATTAAATAATTGCTCTTTTCATCCTTATGACTCACAAGTATACAGAATTTTGACGCAACAGAAATTGCATCACCATTTCTGCAACGAAATCATTGCATGTTACTGCAGTAGAATGAACCTTGTTTGTTATATACTGTGTATAGTGAAAGAGTGTATAGTTTTCCAGAACATGATGATCTTTGATCAGTTTTTTCCTTCATAATGACAAAGTAGTGTTTACTCACTACAGTGTTACAGTAAATGGATGAGACACCTGCAACAGTATAGTGTGTTAAGAAAGGGAATGCTTTCTAAAAAGACTTAGCAGATTTTCATTTTGAATTCTTAAGTGGCAGTTTTAAATCAGCTTCCAGTGCCAACCTCAGATATGTAATTCATAATGTAGGTGTTAAGATTGTACTTGTAATCATGATCAGATAAATGTTCACTGATTTTCCTAACTTGGTGTCAGTTTCTGAGGCTCTTGAGGCTTAAGTCTCCTCTTAGATGCCGTAATTAAATGTGTGTTTGGAGGTGATTACGTTTTCATAATTATTCTGGGAGTATTGTCCTAGAGACATTTATAATGTTCTTAAGAAAATTCCAAATGCCATAGGATATTTTAACATACCGTAGTGATGGTGGGGAGAAGAAATGCATGTGACTTAAGAGATCTACTTCTAATTCGGTGTTTCTT
This sequence comes from Tragulus kanchil, assembly GCA_022376925.1. NCBI lineage: Eukaryota > Metazoa > Chordata > Mammalia > Artiodactyla > Tragulidae > Tragulus > Tragulus kanchil. The sequence continues at coordinate 93,550,949 of JAIOJX010000026.1, read as the reverse complement.
ATGACTTTTTTCATCGACCCCATCCCTAAAGCCTTTTATTTTTTTCAGTAGTGCCCCAGTGAATTGTTTTTGTCTGCGCTGCATGGCTTGCAGGATCTTAGTTTCCTAACCAGGGGTTGAACCTGCACCCTCCGCAGTGAAAGCCTGGAGTCCTAACTATTGGACCACCAGAGAATTCCCCCCAGTGAATTTTAGTATCACACACAGATATGCTGTATATGTGTTGTATCTGCTTTATGCATAAAATAAGGGGCTTGGGGGGTCCTATTTCGGAGTGACACCACTACGATTTGAGAATTCATATCCTAATATATTTATTTTTTTAAGGGGAGGGGACCACTTATTGATAGACAGTTGCATTGGCAGATAGATCTTATAGTGTCCGAATCCTGTTTTCTGCCAGTCACCATCATTTTAACAGCTGCCACAGGTATCAGACAAATCATTTCCCATTGGCTTTGGAGGTCTTGACAGATTCTAACTTGATTTAGAAATGTATCATAAATGGAATCATTCAGGTTACTTCTCATCTATAAAAATCAATTAAAATCCTAGGTGAATGATTTAATTAAGGTAGGTGATAACACATTGATAAATACGTTTTACCAGTGAGTCTACTGTCATACACAAGTGGGCTGCTAGCGAGAACTGGTAGAACTATTGATTGGCTGAAAATGTAACATAGATGCCAAAGTTTTAGTGTACATTATTACTAATACTTAGACTACTGAGTTACCTTTGTAAAAATTTCCTCAGATGCTACTTAACGGTGCCATGTAAAATAGGCTGACGCATTTCTGTAAGAATCCTAGTAAACTACCTTGCTATGGTTTTTCATGTAAAATATTAGTACTCTAGTATTGATACAGAGTTTGTCTATTCACCAGCCTACTGAGGCCTCATGGTTTCAAGTATAATTAAGAAATATGTTTTTAAGAAGGCTTTATGTAAGTGGGATCTAGAAGATAAGTACTTTTAACTTCAGAATAATGAATTTATAATTGACCTCTGTTTAACACTTGATTTGCAGTGGATTTGTACCTAAACACAATCTTACATAATTATTAAATTTGGTCTCAATCAGAAGGGTTTTCAAACTTCCTTGCCCTCTCTCCTTTTTCCCTTCTATTTTAACTGTGGCTATTAGCCACCACATCAAATCCAGTCATTTTAATTTCCCAATGCACTTGTCATCCTTTTATCCTCATTCTAAGATTATTGTTTTATCTCTTAATGTACTAAAAAAGGGTGAGGAAACTACAAATTCACTCAGTTGTTGTCAGTTTATTAACTCTTTATCTTAAAAGGTCAACTGCTTGGGCCTACTCTAGTGCCCTAGAGGAGACAGTGGCAACAGATCTGCTCAGTCCTGTGTTTTGTAGAATTTATCTAGAGGGACCAATATCTCATTAAACTGTGATACAGTCAGAATGTTTATAGTTGTATTAGTGCAGGTCTGGGAACTATGCATTAAATGTGTATAATGAATTTGGGGTGCTACAAGTTATCAAATATAATTTGAGCTGTTTCATTTCAGGGAATTTCCAGTCAGTGTAATAACCATTTTAAAATATTTTAGGATAAAGTAGTTTAAACCATATTTTTCAAGCTGAACTCCTGAAGGCTGTGCTTCAAGTTGACTTAGAGGTAAACCTATTGGGGAAAGAAGCCTCTATTTCAGAAAGATGTTCTACATTCCCTGGTATCTTAAAAAGAAAATATTATTTCTGTAAGTACATCTCATTCCCATTCTAGTTAGGACTAATGGATCCTGGCATGGCAAATAGCTGAAGAATGGAGAAAACTGGATAGCTGATAATCCAGATAGTTGTTGACACTGAACAACCTCAAGTACAGCTGTTCAAGCCAGTAATTAACATTGCTGCATTGTTCTGTGTTTAACTGTGAAATTTGCTTCTTGTCTGTATCCTTAAAATTGAATAAAATTTCATGAGCTCCTATTAATGTAAAGAGAAGAGCAATGACTTGCACTGGTTGTTGTTAATAACCTTTGAGTGCTAGATGTGGTTAACAGCCCTTTTCCTGGTCCTTTCTGTTTTGCCTTCATGTTTAAAATACCATCACAAGGCCTTTGCTCTCAGAAAAGTTTTTCTCCAGACGACGTTTGCTCTCATTTAGCTCACGTGTACTTTAAACTCCTATCCAAACCTGTACACATTCAAAAAAAGTGCCATTGTTTCACTTCAGAATATAGTAATTACCATCTACCTTCTCCAGAAAGCTTCAGCTTCCATCCTTTTCAGCACTCACACCTAACAGATCAGAACCTGCCTAGTCCAATTAGGAAGTCACTTCCGTCCAGTGCCATCACCTGAATTTACGCCATCAGCATCTCAGCATCAGTCTCATGACTTATCTTTGCCTGGAGGGCACAGCATAATTTAATTTAATCTGCCTTCCCCCTTATTCACCACTACATATACAGTATCCAATAGTTGTCTGGTAGTGAGCATTAAGTTTCGTCTAGGTGAAGGAGTGAGTCTGGTGTTTACTGGATTAGAATACTGAAGATATGAAAAAATGGACTGCCTTGGGCTATTTACATGTAGAATGAAGGCTATTATATGAATTTGAATATTCAGAAGTAACCTTTAGACAAGATGAATCCCAAGATTTCTGTTCAGTGGTTGGGACTGATGTGACGTAGCCGGGATGGATTAGAGGGAGGCTGAGCAGATGCTTGTAAGTTTAAGGCTCAGAAACAGGTGAGCAAGAATGGGTGCCAAAATTAAAACTTATAGGATGGGGCAGGTAATCAAGAGTGGGGTGAGTGCAAAACAAGGACATTGGATTTGCTAGCAAGTTGGAGACTCCAATTTCAAGGGCTGTGTGTAATCGACCACACAAACCATGAGAGCAGTTAGACTAGAGAGAATGAGGTGTGTAAGCCCTCCACATCAAAAACAGTGCATGTCTCCAATCTTGGAGGAAGATGTTTTGTTCATCTATAGGCAAGTAATCCAGCCTCTGGGCCTTCTTTTCAACATCTGTAAAAGAATAATCAATAATCAAATGATGCCCATTTCAAAATTGGCCAGCTACATGCAAGAAAATGAAGCTGGAACATTCCCTGACACCATACACAAAGATAAACTCAAAATGGATTAAAGACCTAAATGTAAGATCAGAAACCACAAAACTCTTGGAGGAGAATACAGGCAAAACATTCAGGGACATAAAGCAAGATCTTCTCTGACCCACCTACTAGAATAGCAGAACTAAAAAGAAAAATTAACATTTGGGACCTAATGAAACTTAAAAGCTTTTGTACAGCAAAAGAAACCACAAAAAAGCTAAACAGACAACCCACAGAATGGGAGAAAATCATAGCAAACGAAACAACAAAGAATTAATCTCCAAAATCTACAAGCAACTCAGACAACTCAGCACCAGAAAAATGAACAACCCAATCAAAAAATGGGAAAAGTACCTAAACAGACATCTCTCCAAAGAGGACATACAGATGGCCAAAAAACACATGAAACAATGCTCAACCTCGCTTATAATTAGAGAAGTGCAAATCTAAACTACAATGAGATATCACCTCACACCCGTCAGAATGGCCATCATCAACAAATCGACAGACAATAAATGGAGAGGATGTGGAGAAAAGGGAACGCTCTTGCATTGCTGGTGGGAATGTAAACTGATACAGCCTCTATGGAAGACAGTATGGAGATTTCTTAAAAAACTGAAAATAGAAGCACCATACGACCCAGCATCCCACTCTTAGGCTTATAACCTGATGAAATTAAATCCGAAAGAAGCACCTGTACCCCAATGTTCGTTGCAGCTCTCTATACAATAGCTAGAACATGGAAGCAACCTAGATGCCCATCAATGAACGAATGGATAGAGAAGCTCTGGTACATATATACAATGGAATACTACACAGCTGTAAAAAGAAATGCAGAAGAATCAGCCCTAAGGAGGTGGCTGAATCGGGAACCTATCATAAAAAGTGAAGTCAGTCAAAAAGAGAAGGACAAGTACAATAGACTAACACATATATATGGAATCTAGTAGGACGGTGATGATGGCACATGCAGTGAAGCAACGGAAAGACAGACATGGACAGTGGACATAGGGACATTGTGGGGAAGGGACAGTGGGTGGGAGGCGTAAAGGAAGCAGCATGAAGGCCTGTACGATCATATGTGAAGAAAATTGCTATAGTTATTGCTCTGTGAGAAACGGGGATCCTGCAGGGGTGCTGTGTGATGGTCTGGAGGGGTGGGATGGGGCGGGGATACACATATGACTAATCCAGGAATATACATATCTGTAAACAACAAAACTGTAAAAGTAAAAAGTTTAAAAAAAAAAATGATGCCCATTTCATGGTGTGGTTGAGAATTTACAATGAAATGCTCTATTTAAATAAAATGGGAGTTGCTTGATGCAGTACTTGTCACATCATCACTTGGTGAATCTGTGCGTGCTTAGTCTCCAGTTGTTATCTACCCTTTGTGACCCTAAGGACTTTAGCCCGCCAGGCTCCTCAGTCCATGAAATTTTCCACACAGGATCAATGGAACAGGTTGCCATTCCCTTCTCTAGGGTATCCTCCTTGCATCTCCTATCTCCTGTATTGCAGATGTATTCTTTACCACTAGCGCCACCTGGAAATCCACTTGGTGAATAGTGGCTATTACTTTAGTTTGTCAAGGAATGATACATATTCATGGGGAGCTAAGGGCTCTGAATGCAGGTCTCTTGTTCAGTTTGAACTGGTGAAAAGTAATGGAAGTATCAACGACCATCATGTTGCCTGCTTTAGCAATGCTCTGTAAAAAGACACGATGACAACAGAAAGCCTCATGGCCTGGTAGTGAGAATGGATGTGGTCAAGCATTCAGAACAAGTGTCCTCAGGACTTAGCCGGCAGTCCAGTGGTTAAGATTCTGCCTTTGAATGCAGGGGGACAGGGGTCTGATCCCTGGTCTAGGAATTAAGATCCCACATACTTCTTGGTGATGCCAAAAAATAAAAGTCCTCCCCAAACTTTACTCTGATAACATGTAGGAGTTCCTTGGAAGTCCAGTAGTTAGGATTTTGCTTCCACTGTAGGGGGCATGGATGAACCCTGGTTGGAGAAAAAAGATCCTGCATGCTATGGAATCCCCAACTCCCGAAGCCAAAAATAAACAGCAACATAGGGATTTCCCTGGTGGTCTATTGCCAATACAGGGAACTTGGTTTATATCCTTGGTACAGGAAGGTCCCACATGACTCTGGGCAGTGAAGCCCAGGAGCAGCAACTACTGAAGCCCTAGTGTCTAGAGCCCAAGCCGAACTACTGAGAAATTGCTATAGTTATTGCTCTGTGAGAACGGGTTTGGGGTTGGTGATGGTCTGGAGGGTGGGATGGGGCGGGGATACACATATGACTAATCCAGGAATATACATATCTGTAAACAACAAAACTGTAAAAGTAAAAAGTTTAAAAAAAAAAATGATGCCCATTTCATGGTGTGGTTGAGAATTTACAATGAAATGCTCTATTTAAATAAAATGGGAGTTGCTTGATGCAGTACTTGTCACATCATCACTTGGTGAATCTGTGCGTGCTTAGTCTCCAGTTGTTATCTACCCTTTGTGACCCTAAGGACTTTAGCCCGCCAGGCTCCTCAGTCCATGAAATTTTCCACACAGGATCAATGGAACAGGTTGCCATTCCCTTCTCTAGGGTATCCTCCTTGCATCTCCTATCTCCTGTATTGCAGATGTATTCTTTACCACTAGCGCCACCTGGAAATCCACTTGGTGAATAGTGGCTATTACTTTAGTTTGTCAAGGAATGATACATATTCATGGGGAGCTAAGGGCTCTGAATGCAGGTCTCTTGTTCAGTTTGAACTGGTGAAAAGTAATGGAAGTATCAACGACCATCATGTTGCCTGCTTTAGCAATGCTCTGTAAAAAGACACGATGACAACAGAAAGCCTCATGGCCTGGTAGTGAGAATGGATGTGGTCAAGCATTCAGAACAAGTGTCCTCAGGACTTAGCCGGCAGTCCAGTGGTTAAGATTCTGCCTTTGAATGCAGGGGGACAGGGGTCTGATCCCTGGTCTAGGAATTAAGATCCCACATACTTCTTGGTGATGCCAAAAAATAAAAGTCCTCCCCAAACTTTACTCTGATAACATGTAGGAGTTCCTTGGAAGTCCAGTAGTTAGGATTTTGCTTCCACTGTAGGGGGCATGGATGAACCCTGGTTGGAGAAAAAAGATCCTGCATGCTATGGAATCCCCAACTCCCGAAGCCAAAAATAAACAGCAACATAGGGATTTCCCTGGTGGTCTATTGCCAATACAGGGAACTTGGTTTATATCCTTGGTACAGGAAGGTCCCACATGACTCTGGGCAGTGAAGCCCAGGAGCAGCAACTACTGAAGCCCTAGTGTCTAGAGCCCAAGCTTCGCAACAAGAAGTCACTGTACTGAGAAGCCCTCGCACCAAAACAGAATAGCCCCCCTCAAGATGCCAATCATACAAATTCCTACTCTAAAAATTTCAAACTGGGGACTTCCCTGGTGTCCAGTGGTTAAAGAATATGCCTTCCAATGCAGAGGACACAGGTTTGATTCCTGGTCAGAGAACTTAAGATCCCACAAGGCTTGGGGCAACTAAGCCCTCCTGCCTCAACAACGGAAAAAAGGATCCTGCATGCCACAACGAAGACTAACTAAAGTAAATGTTTTTAAAAATAAAATCACACTGAGCTTTCCAGGATGCACAGTCTCCTTTCAGTTTCTTCAGTTAAGTCAAAACAATGTGTTCCTAAACAAACAAAAATGTGTTCCTCCATTTCCATATATTTTTGCTTGTTAGTGTATTTCTTGAGCCATTTTTACATTATTTCCTTTGTGAAAATGGCTTTAAAAAAAGACCTGGGACCCCCAAGTTGTAAAGATATGTGTTTTTATCTGACAGTTATACCACAGGTAGACTGTCCAGTTAAGTTGAAAAGAGTGGGTCAATAGCTGTATTTGTTTTTAAAATTGAACTAATCCTGGGTAAGAGTAGTGTTGTTTGTTTTTAAGGAGTTAGTCCTTGTCCACTAGTTTTGTATCTGTTTTGGGTGACCTGTTCTCAACAGCAGGCCTGCTACTCTCCAAGACTAACTGTGTAAGTGCTTATGACGGAATAAATGGCTTTTCTACATTAAAAAAGAAAAAAAAAAAGACTGGCCCCCTCTCACCACAACTAGAGAAAGCCGATGTACACCAGTGAAGACCCAATACAGCCAAAAATTTTAAAAAATAACAGCACTGTAAAAGTTAAAAAGCCACAAAGGGCTTCCTGTTGGCTCAGTGGTAAGGAATATGCCTGCCAATATCGTAGACAGGTTTGATCCCTGATCCAGGAGTCCCACACACCCCAGAGCAACTAAGCCCCCGCACATAACTACTGTGCTGTAGAGCCTAGGAGTCGCAACCACTGCAGCCTGTGTGCCTAGAGCCCGTGCTCCACAACAAAGGAAGCCACTGCAATGAGAAACCCGTTGGGAGTTACTAGAGAGTAACTCCCAGTCACCGCAACTAGAGAAAGCTTGTGTGCAACAACAGAAGAGCCAGAAATAAATAAAATTATTTTAAAGTCACAAAGAACAAAGAGAAGAGTTAATGGTAGATGAAGAATATTCAGCCGCTGGAAGAAAAAGCAGATAACCAACTGGCTGCGTTTTAGCTTGCTCTGTTCTAAGCCCCTAGTGGCACAGTAAAGAGCTAACAATGAGAAGTAAATTGGCAATGCAGGTTCCAGGAAAATTCTCAGAAGTTGGGACCACTAGTTTTAAGGATGAGGGTAAGAAATAGAGCTGAAAACAGATGAATTTATCGGGTGCTGTAAGAGCACAGTCTCTCCTTTCCCCTTAATTTATACCACAAGGTTACTGCCCTTACACAAATTCAGCAGAAAGTCGGTTTACTATTTGGATAAATTGGGAGAAATAACTATGTGTATTTCTTGAGCCATTTTACATTATTTCCTTTGTGAAAATGGCTTTAAAAAAAGACCTGGGACCCCCAAGTTGTAAAGATATGTGTTTTTATCTGACAGTTATACCACAGGTAGACTGTCCAGTTAAGTTGAAAAGAGTGGGTCAATAGCTGTATTTGTTTTTAAAATTGAACTAATCCTGGGTAAGAGTAGTGTTGTTTGTTTTTAAGGAGTTAGTCCTTGTCCACTAGTTTTGTATCTGTTTTGGGTGACCTGTTCTCAACAGCAGGCCTGCTACTCTCCAAGACTAACTGTGTAAGTGCTTATGACGGAATAAATGGCTTTTCTACATTAAAAAAGAAAAAAAAAAAGACTGGCCCCCTCTCACCACAACTAGAGAAAGCCGATGTACACCAGTGAAGACCCAATACAGCCAAAAATTTTAAAAAATAACAGCACTGTAAAAGTTAAAAAGCCACAAAGGGCTTCCTGTTGGCTCAGTGGTAAGGAATATGCCTGCCAATATCGTAGACAGGTTTGATCCCTGATCCAGGAGTCCCACACACCCCAGAGCAACTAAGCCCCCGCACATAACTACTGTGCTGTAGAGCCTAGGAGTCGCAACCACTGCAGCCTGTGTGCCTAGAGCCCGTGCTCCACAACAAAGGAAGCCACTGCAATGAGAAACCCGTTGGGAGTTACTAGAGAGTAACTCCCAGTCACCGCAACTAGAGAAAGCTTGTGTGCAACAACAGAAGAGCCAGAAATAAATAAAATTATTTTAAAGTCACAAAGAACAAAGAGAAGAGTTAATGGTAGATGAAGAATATTCAGCCGCTGGAAGAAAAAGCAGATAACCAACTGGCTGCGTTTTAGCTTGCTCTGTTCTAAGCCCCTAGTGGCACAGTAAAGAGCTAACAATGAGAAGTAAATTGGCAATGCAGGTTCCAGGAAAATTCTCAGAAGTTGGGACCACTAGTTTTAAGGATGAGGGTAAGAAATAGAGCTGAAAACAGATGAATTTATCGGGTGCTGTAAGAGCACAGTCTCTCCTTTCCCCTTAATTTATACCACAAGGTTACTGCCCTTACACAAATTCAGCAGAAAGTCGGTTTACTATTTGGATAAATTGGGGAGAAATAACAGGGGCTATGGACTGGTGGATGACAGACACAGTAAGAACACTATTAAAATTCAGAACCAAAAATAAATCAAGTGGACAGATCCCTAGCACAATACCCCTGCGTACTAGAGGTACAGTAGTCCCCAGTATTTACTCTTGATTTTTTCTTAGAATCCTCAACTTATAGCCGGACACATGCCTGCTCATAAAATATCTGCCAGCCTCCCTTGTAAATTAAGGGTGACCACATGATTCAGCTACAGATGTGGCCCTTAGAGGAAGAGGCTATGTCTTTTTCCTTCCCTTTCTCCTTCCGGCTAGCTGGGAAATGGACATGACAATGTGTTCAAATAGGACTCTTGGACCATAAAAACGAAGAACCAGGGCTTCCCTGGTGGTTCAGTGGGTAAAGAGTCCACTTTGCAGTGCAGGGGGCACCAGTTCGATCCCTGGCCTGGGAAGATACCACGTGCTGTGGAGCCGCTGGACTGGTGTGTCCAGTTATGAGCCAGCACTCTGGAGCACACGTGCCCATTGCCACTGCTCTGCAAGGAGAGAGGCCACTGCAATGGGAGGCCCACACAATCAAAGAATACAGACGGATGAAAATAACTAAATTTTTAAAAAAAAGAATAAAAGAGGCCAAAATTAAAAAAAAAAAAAAAAAGAGTCATTTGTGGAGACTTGCAGAGCAACAAAATAGGAAAAGCCTCAATTCATAACATAGCATTATATCTCTGGACAACCTACATCTGGGCTGCTTTCAGATAATAAAGTATCTTATTTAGATCATTTCTTATTTTAGGTATCCTATTTACATACAAATAAATGTAAATCCTAAATGGTTGTTTAGAAATATTAAATGAAATAGCAAATGAAATAACCATTATAGACTCAAGGTGAAAATCTGAACAGATCCAACATTACAGGGAAAAAAATCAGGTGGTAATGTGCCAATTGTGAAGCCACTGTCTCTCAGCTTCAACACACCCTTCATGTGATGTTAGGGCTGCATCTGAATGCATGAGACACCACAGAGACCAGAAGGCAATGAGATGACATAGTCAATGTGCTTTTAAAAAAAAAAAAAAGCAGAATGCCCAACCAAGAATTCTGTATGCAGCAAATTCATCCTTCAAAAATGAAGAAAAGTTGAGACATTTTCAATAAAACAAAAACTGAGAAAATCTGTTTTAAAAGAACTGCCCTGCAAGAAATACTAGAGTCCTTCAGGCTGAAATGAAAGGACATTAGAGAAACTCAAACCTATATAAAGAAACAGTATTAGTTAATGTTAGTACATAAGTAAATAGGCAGAATAAGGCAGAATAAATGCATTTTTTTGTCTGTTATTCTTTTTTCTGATTTTAAGTACATACACCAATAATGATAAAACTGTGTTGATGGACTTACTATGCCGAATGATTTAATTTGCAACGATAACGGCGCAAAGAAGAGTAGAGAGAGCACAGCTGTCCAGCTTTCTGCATGCTACCAAGCTGGATTCCAAAAGGCAGTCCCCCAAGAGGGAGTTGCCAAGAGCAGGTGTTCAAGGAGAACAAGTCTCACGGGCTTTTATGACCTGGTGTGACTTCTGCTTATAGTCTAATGTTTGAAGCAGTTACCAGTACCAAAGAATATGCAAAGTGGGACAGACTGTAGATATTTTTGGAAAAATTCTGCCACACCTATTTCACAAAAGACTTGTATCTGTTAAGAAAAAAAAAAAAAAAAAGCAAGTGGTGCAATCTCATTTCTAAAGTTTAAAAATAGGATTTCCCTGGTGACCTAGTGGGTAAGGCTCTGCAAGAGGCCCTGGTTCAATCCCTGGGCAGGAAACCATATCCCACATCCTGTAACTAAGAGTTTGCATGCCACAACAAACAAAGATCAATCAAAGGTCCCATAACTAAGACCTGGTACAGCCAAATACATAATAAACAAAAATATTTTTTTCAGTTTGTACCTTCACAGGTAGATATAAAGGCATCTCTGGGGTGGAGATGAGGATAAGGAAGATGGGTGAAGCGGGGTTTTCATATATTTTAATCTACATTATTTTATATTGTTTGAATCTTCTATTAATGAGAAGTGTTAATTTATTATTTCAGTACTAAATTTTACAAGTTGAGGGCGTCCCTGGTAACTCAGTGGTGAAAGAGTTCACCTGCCAATGCAGGAGGCACAGGTTCGATTCCTGATCCGGAAGATCCCACATGCTGCGGAACAACTAAGCCGGTGAGTCACAACCACTGAGCCTGTGCTCTAGAGCCTCAGAGCTGCAACTATTGAGCCCATGTGCCACAGCTACTGAAGTCTGTGTGCCCTAGAGCCTCAGTTCCACAAGATAAGTCACCGCAACAATAAGCCTGTTCAAGTGGGCGGGAGGTGTAGAGGAAGTAACATGGAAACCTAGACTATCATATGTGAAAAAGATAACTACTGTCATTGCACTGTGGAAATAGGGGATCCTGCAGGGGTGCTGTGGGACAGCCTTGAGATCCTGCAGGGGTGCTGTGCGACGGCCTGGAGGGGTGGGGTTGGGGGGAATGGAAGGGGACCAGGGATAGACATATGACTAACCTGGGATTATACATATCTGTAAAAACAACACTCTTTGTAAAAGCCAACCAATAATTTATTTCATGCCTGGTTTCTTCGCATACAGTAAATCTCACAGGATGCAGGAAAACTAAGCACTTAACGGTAGGCAGTGTATCAACAGATTTACAAATGTTTTTGTTGCTAATCTACTGGTAAGTCAAAAATGAAAATCCCAAATTTTGCTGTCTAGGATGAAGTATTTTGTTTATGGTTGGTTTCTGCTTCTGGCAATGGCAGGATGACACATTCCAAACAAACTCTCTTCTTAAGAGCAGCTAGAAAACCTGAATAAAATGTAAATGTAAAATACATATGAGGAGTTACCATTAGTGATGACTTAGGGACCAACATCCCTAAGAAGGGAAGAGGGCAGTCCAAACAGGGAACACCTCAAAATATTAAGATATTAACGCTAAAGTTTAGGTGGCTGCGTTGGGGGGAAAGGCTGTTGAAGGCCTGCTACAGAGGACCCGGGATGTTTCACTTGGGATTCTGCAGCAGACGCCACCAGTGCCCTGCCCACATTCCACCAAAGAGAACTGAGGTTAACTTCCTGCTGTCGGCAAAATGGTAAGTCCTCCCACCCCAGGAGTCCTTGAGGAGACTATTTGGAGGCTCCTTTTCTGCGCTGGCTCCCAGACTTCCACAGAGGAGTTAAGCTCCAGGTAGAGCCACAGCAGAAACTTCTTGATGAACCCTTTTGGCCGCCTTCCGTTCCTTGTCTCATCTCCCAAATAATCTACTTACATTTGAAGTCATGTTTCAGGGTTTCTGCTTCTAAGGAATCCCAAACTAATGCAGGTGGGCCAAGAAATAATCCTACAAAGTGGGACCATCAAGATAGGATTCTGGATTAGATCCCTCATTAACCAGATGGTAACAGGAAGGCTGCAACTGTGAAGTCAGAGATCCTTCCTGGATAATCCACTGAGACTGCCACACCACCACAGTTCTACACACAGACCTCTGGACTGGAGCAGAACCCCTCCTCACAGAGCATCTTAGCAGTGCCGATCCCATGCATGCCAGCTCCCTACAGGCTGATGGGACAAGTACCAGATGCACCTGTAGGTGTGGAGCCCTGGAACTGAGACTCAGAGCTGATACACAGTGGGAGGGAGCACATCTGTGCCCTCTGTCCCTTTGCTCTGGGAAGGAGGCTGAGGTTTTTATTGCTCTTAGAAGATGCACAAATGGCTCCAGCGTGGGCGGGAGTCTTTAAAACCCCTGGAACAATAATTCACTGTCTCCAATTTCTGTGATAGTTTATTGCTCAGTAATTTTTTAACATAACTTTATTTTTGGCTGTGCTGGATCTTCATTACTTTGCATGAGCCTTCTCTAGGTGCAGTGAGCAGGCGCCCCTCTCTCGTTACATTAAGACTTCACTCTGGTGGCTTCTCTGGAGGCAGAGCAAGGGCTCTACGCTCCAGGCTTTACAGCTTGTGGGCTCTAGAACACAGGCTCAATAGATCCAGGGCACGTGGGATCTTCCTGGGCCAGGAATTAAACCCGTGTCTCCTGCACTCGCAGGTGAATTCTTTACCAGTGAGCCACCAGGGAAGCCCTCATTCAGCTATTCTTTAACCCAGCTTCTACATCATCACATCCTGCTTCACCTTGGGCCTGTTATGCAGGCAGCTTCTTTCCTCAACCCTCACAAAGCAGTCGTTAGTGTAAAACTTTTTTCCTGCAGTTTCCTTACCTTCTAGCCTTCAAAGAACAGAAAAGAGTTAGGGTCTTGCCTGGAATTAGACTTTGGCTTATTGTAGCTGATTTAATCCTCTTTAGACCACTAAAACTTTCTCCACATGAGCAGCAAAGCTGTTTTCTTATTCACGTGTTCACTGAATAGCACTTTCAATTTCCTTCAAGTTTCCCTTTGCAGCCACAACTTGGCTGTTTTTGGTACAGGAGGCCTAGCTTTTGGGCGGTCTCAACTTTTGACACGCTTTCCTCACTAAGCTTAATCATTTCTAGCTTCTGACTGAAAGTGAGATGTGTAACTCTTCCTCTCACCTGAACACTTAAGAAGCCACTGCAGGGTTATTAACTGGGCTAACTTTAGCACTGTCGTGCCTCAGAGTATAGAGGCCCAAGGAGAGGGAGAGATGGGGGAAGAGCTGGTTGGTGAATAATCAGAACATTTATTAGTTTTCCATCTTATGTGGCTACGGTTTGTGGTGACCCAAAACCACCACAACAGTAACATCAAGTGTCACTGATCACAGGGCACCATAAAAATAATGAAAAAGGTTTGAACTATTGTGAGAACCATGATACAAAGGCATGGAACAAATGCTGTTGGAAAAATGCCACCAACTTACTTGATGCAGGGTTACCATAAACCTTGTTTGTAACAAGTAGTTTAGATTTAGTTAACAGACTATAGTTATGTGCACTTGTAAACTGATTGTGATGTTGTTGTAGATGTCAGCCCCTACCTGCCAGTAAATAGACAGTGTGCCTCTTTCCCAACCAAGGTGGTGTCAGATGCCTGGCATGAGACCCAGAGTCCCAAAATACAAATGCCAGAAATGGGAACCCTGAACTTTGGGTAGTGTTTCCTTCCCACAGAAAACCTGGTCATGAATCCACTAGAAGAACTCCCATTTAGAGGCAGCTTTGCAACAGAGTAGTGCAATATGATTAAGAAATTACACATGGCACAGCCTCATTAGTATTTTATAATGTAAAAAGTTACTACCACATAGAATGGCAGCTTTTTCTCATATTATTTACATTGTACTAATGTGTTGAGTACATTGCAACAAAACTCAAAAGTGAGCTTGAAATAAAGTCTTGAAAAAAGCTTAACAGATTTACTGTACTGTTTTTTCCCAGTCTCTTCTGAAACATTCCTAGTCTGTCCAGTTCATAGTCGTCTTTGTCATAAGTATCTTTTACCAAAGTCAATTTAAAAATACTATGTATTATATGATTCTACTTATTATGTCACATTCGAGACTAGGTAAAACAGTAAAAATAGCATTGGTTGGGAGAGGTTGAGGGTGGGGAGAAAGAGAGACTTTGAGAGCAATGAAAACACTCATTATTCTCTAATGGTAAATACATGAAGGATATGGATAATGTGGGAGGCTATGTGTGAGGCAAGGGGTTTACTGGAAATCTCCATACTTTCCTATTGGGCTATGAATCTGCAACTGTAAAGTCAATCATGTAGAAACCTAAATGGACAAAAACATGAATTACAGTCATTTGACAATTCACACTTGGCCACCAAGGATTTCTAATCTTAAAGAGGCTCAGCACCTTCAGCCATTTGCAGAATCTCACTGGGGGAGACAAGCAAGCAGCAGAGTTAACTTTGGGAATAAAGGGAGAACAAAACTTTTTTTTTTGGCAATCTATAGTTCTTGGTATTCTCTAACTTGGTTTCATTACATTTGTTTCAGAAAGGAAGGTACAACATTTCCCAAGACTTAAGGAAAAGTCCAGAAAGAAATACACATCCATTCTTACAACAGAAAAAAATATGCTGCAAAAAACAAACTCTTAAGAGGTTCAAATAAATTTTAAAGTATAAGAAAATTTATTCTGAGTAAATCAGTCTATACAGTGTTACTGAAAAGGATGTTCATTACTTAGCTATTAAGTCATCCAAGAAAAATAAACATGTCAATGCAAAAATGTACAAAATTTACAAAAGCTATACAAAATAACTTAATATTTTAAAATTGGACTGATACAGTTCATATGGTCTCTTGTAAGGGAGCTGTACAATTATAGATTCACGTAGTTTTTTTAAGGGGGTAAAAGAAAGGATGCCTTAAGGCTTCTTTAAGAGTAATCCTTTTAGCTGGATCATACTCCAACATTTTCTGAATAAGATCGAAGAGAAGCTCATGTTCAGCGTCTTGAGAAAGCATAAATTCCTGAAAAGAAAAAAAGAGTAAATAGCCCTTTCTACTAGTGTTTATTGTAATTTTATTTCCTCACCATGAAAAGAAACTCAAGGTTGTGATCATTTAAGCAAGGACCCAGGCTTACCTTCAGAGGTTTACAGCGCCTTGAAACGTATCTGCCAGCAGAACTGTGTTCATCCCAATCTAATCGATCATGATGGAAGTATTTACGTTTCCTAAGAATAAGTTGACATCCATTCATATTTATAATGTTGACAGTGAAAACTTTAAAACATCTAGCACAGGTGACTGATGGCACTCACTCTTAAAACATACCTGGTTTTCTGTATCATATGTTTTGGTAAAGGTCCAAGAATCCTTTCCATCATTGCCAAATGTTCCTTACTATCATGTGTCTAAAACAGAGAAAGAAGTTATTAACTATTTCTATTTGCATATTGTACTTTGCTCTTATCTGACAGAGCTGCTAAATTTTTAGTCAATGGATGACTGCTGTTTTGCTGAGTCACTACGTTGTGTCCAGCTCTTGTGATCCCATGAACTGTAGCCTGCCAGGCTCCTTTGACCATGGCATTTTCCAGGTAAGAATACTGTAGTGGTTGCCATTTCCTCCGCCAGGGGATCTTCCGGACCCAGGGATGGAGCCCACATTCTCCTATGTTTCCTTGCAAGGAGATTCTTTACTGCCGAGCCACCAGGGAAGCCCAAGGACGTATTTCTGGACCTTCAATTCTACCCCACTGATCTATGTATCTACCCTTATGTAATTCAATACATTCTTCATTATTGTAGCTTTGCGCTAAGTTCTGAATCAGAAGCACAAGTCCTGCCTTGCCATTTCTTTTGTGTACAGATTATTTTTCCTATTCTGGGGTCTGTTAAATTTCCATATATATTTCAGAATTAACTTAGCAGTTTCTACAAAGAAGTCAGCCGGAACTGATGGGGACTGCACTGAACGTGCAAATCTGTTTGGGAAGTATTCTCATCTTACTATCAATTCTCCTGGATGATTACAGGTCACCGAGAAAGGTGATCTATAAAAAATGGCATACTTTCAGCAAGTTACAGCTTACAAACAAACATACACAAACACACACACATAATATTAAGGCCTACAGAGTAAGTTCACCAATAATTTCCGTATATAATTATTTGTAGTATATTTATAAATGTTTTAAATAAAAGGATAAATTATGAAGGAAACACAAATGCCCCAACACTGTCAAAATTACACACGTAAAGGGAAAGGCACTACCTAAAATTCACATACTTCGTGTTAAAACCATTCATTCATATAAATAAGCAATTCATTTTGGCAATGTCATCGAAACAGATCAATGTCACTTACTGGAAATACTGTAAACCCAAGGTAATATTCAATAAGAATACATCCAATACTCCAGACATCACATGGCTGGGACCATCCTAATGCTGCAAAGCAAAACAAGCTATTACTGAAAAAATTCTTGGTATTTCTTATTGATATTTAAAATACATATAATCTGATACTTGAACTGTAAAGATTGTAAAGGAATCACTTAATCTAAGTTTAATCAGGCCTACTCTTTTGGGACTACTGATCTGGCAAAAAAATTTGTTTTTCAGTCTCCATTTACTAATTTGTACAATTGGAGCTATCTATACCATGCAAAGACTGACTAGACATGAAGTCCATAGAATGAATGTAAGAGGCATTAAATGATTATGTTTTAAAATCTCATCATGTATTTATAAATGTACAAACTGAGTTTTATAAGGTTAAACAATTTCTCAAAGTCTTAGAGCTGACCATTTGGAACAAGCAAGAGTTCAAAACCCTTAATTTGTTTTATTATAATAACCCCTCAAGGGAAAAAGATAGTCCCAGAAGCACCCAGAATTATAAATTTTGAAGTCAGCTTTAAAACAGGTCTCAAAACACAATTAAGAAATTCTTACCTAAGATAACTTCAGGTGCCCTGTAATGTCTTGTAGATACCAATGTACTGTGATGTTCATCATCATATGTTGCACTTCCAAAGTCTACAACTTTAATATCTGGATTTATTAAAGTACGTTCATCACGTTTCTGAAAATCATAAATGATGATTAAAGAAACCTATTAAGGAGGCATAAAATATTCATTTGAAACCATGAAGCTAAAACATCAAAGATATACTTACCATTTTGGGGTTATATGCCTCTGTGTAGTCAGACTGTACAAATAAGATATTTTCAGGCTTTAAGTCTGTGTGAGTCAACTTATTACTGTGTAGAACTGAGAACAAAACAGAAAAAAGTTCCCGTATTCTAAAATTCAAAAACCAAACTCCAAAGCTCTGTAACAAAATCCTGATTTTCATATATCCAACGAAGTTGGTCAACATTCAATAGCCTTCTAGAAAAATCATCAAGAACTAAAACCCACTCCGTCTTTCTAAAAAGTTAGTTCACTGATAGCTAACTGCTTAAAAAGTGAAGAAATTGGGCTTCCCTGGTAGCTCAGTGGTAGAGTTTGCCTGCCAATGCAGGAGACACGGATCTGATCCCCAATCTGGGAAGATCCCACATGCTGCAGAGGAACTAAAGCCGGTGAGCCACAACTATTGAGCCTGTGTTCTAGAGCCTCAGAGTCTCAACTATGGAACCCCGTGTGCCCCAGAGCCAGAGTTCCACAAGACAAGTCACTGCAACAAGAAGCCTGCTCACCCCAGCTAGAGAGTATCCCCTACTCCCTTTAACTAGAGAAGAACCTGTGTCAGCAGTGAAAACCCAGAACAGCCAAAAATAAATAAAACTTTTTTTAAAAGTGAAGTTATCTTTCTCTTATGATGGTCAGACTTGCCATTCCTTAATTTTTTATCCAGTGATTCTAGATGATCATTTTTAGAAATCAGAAAGGCTAAGTCTTATACAAAACATGTTAATCATATGCTGGACAATATGTTATTTACTGAATGAAATGCAGTAAAATGACCAACAGCTTATTACCAACTACATACTTCTACCTACTCTTAAGTCAGGCTTCCAAGTAATACGTTAGATTTCCTTTCAAATATCCAAACTGGTCTATCATTAAAATCAGTCTTTCTTCTGGAATATACATTAAACACTTACAATTCACAGACTTGCATATCTGATATGCCATCTTCCTTATATGATCCAGTCGAAAGGGCAGAAAACCATTTTCCTTAATAAAGTCATAAGTACTAAGTCCCAGTAGTTCAAACACAATGCAGACATGACCATGATGCTCAAACCACTCCAACATCTGGACACAGCGGCTAACATACAAAAGAAAACAACCTAAGTACAGCCCCTCACAATTCAAATCTACTCAAAGCCATTTTCTAAGTTCTGTTTTGATACTTACAATGTACTGCTAGGGTCTGTTGTATTTAAGTGTTCCAGAACTTGTATTTCTGAGCGAGCGGCTTCACAATATCTATCCACATTTTTAACTATTTTTACTGCTACATGTCTACCTCCCCTGTTAAGAGAATAAGTCCACGTTAGAAAAACAAAGATATGTCCAATTCCATTTTCCCATAAGCCTTCAAAACTTTCCATTTTCAAGTAGTATTTAGAGTTTATGGTCTAGCATTCAGTTGTCTAATTACATGTAATTACAGACGTCTAATTATATGCCTAACTTCAACTCAATGTAAACAACTACAATGACCTTTGGAAACAGGGTAGCATCTGTAGCACATGTTTAATGACAAACTTTTCATCAGTCCATCACTCATGTGATATTTATGCCGGGGTTCCACAAGACAAGTCACTGCAACAAGAAGCCTGCTCACCCCAGCTAGAGAGTATCCCCTACTCCCTTTAACTAGAGAAGAACCTGTGTCAGCAGTGAAAACCCAGAACAGCCAAAAATAAATAAAACTTTTTAAAAGTGAAGTTATCTTTCTCTTATGATGGTCAGACTTGCCATTCCTTAATTTTTATCCAGTGATTCTAGATGATCATTTTTAGAAATCAGAAAGGCTAAGTCTTATACAAAACATGTTAATCATATGCTGGACAATATGTTATTTACTGAATGAAATGCAGTAAAATGACCAACAGCTTATTACCAACTACATACTTCTACCTACTCTTAAGTCAGGCTTCCAAGTAATACGTTAGATTTCCTTTCAAATATCCAAACTGGTCTATCATTAAAATCAGTCTTTCTTCTGGAATATACATTAAACACTTACAATTCACAGACTTGCATATCTGATATGCCATCTTCCTTATATGATCCAGTCGAAAGGGCAGAAAACCATTTTCCTTAATAAAGTCATAAGTACTAAGTCCCAGTAGTTCAAACACAATGCAGACATGACCATGATGCTCAAACCACTCCAACATCTGGACACAGCGGCTAACATACAAAAGAAAACAACCTAAGTACAGCCCCTCACAATTCAAATCTACTCAAAGCCATTTTCTAAGTTCTGTTTTGATACTTACAATGTACTGCTAGGGTCTGTTGTATTTAAGTGTTCCAGAACTTGTATTTCTGAGCGAGCGGCTTCACAATATCTATCCACATTTTTAACTATTTTTACTGCTACATGTCTACCTCCCCTGTTAAGAGAATAAGTCCACGTTAGAAAAACAAAGATATGTCCAATTCCATTTTCCCATAAGCCTTCAAAACTTTCCATTTTCAAGTAGTATTTAGAGTTTATGGTCTAGCATTCAGTTGTCTAATTACATGTAATTACAGACGTCTAATTATATGCCTAACTTCAACTCAATGTAAACAACTACAATGACCTTTGGAAACAGGGTAGCATCTGTAGCACATGTTTAATGACAAACTTTTTCATCAGTCCATCACTCATGTGATATTTTGGGGTCCTTTTACTATGTACCGACAGGTCTGATTTAACAGTACTGTGACATTATCACCTCAAAGGACACCAGTAAGAGTTTTTAGCCTTAGCTGTAGTGTGACAACGAAAGTATTACCTTCTGAAACAAAGCTTAAAAAAAAAAAAAAAATCTGTTCTTAGCTTGTAGAAGCTTACACGTAACTACTGCTTAAAAACAAAAGGCTAGTAACTTTACTGAGTCTCCTATAACTGAAATAAAACCCAAGTTAAGAGGGTATAATGATCTAACTGGTTCATGGTCAGACTATATCCTAAAGCTATTTTCTGTACTGTCCTCCTTTCAAAGCGCAATTCCAGGCAAGGAAACTTACGCTTTATGATCAATGCATTCCACAACTTTTCCAAAAGCTCCTTCACCTAAAGTATCAACAATTTCATCTAAAAGAGACAAATAAAACTCAAGTTATACCAAGAAGTGTAAACAGTGTACTTACAATAAAGGCTATCAAATGCAAATTATTCTAGTTGATGCTACAAATTTTCTTATCATTAGATATTTTATTGGTCAACACTGCCAAAAACATATAATTATTTTTAGGTCTAATTTCATTCTTAAACTACTTTCATTAACTTGATTTACTGTTTTGGAAGTTCTGTATAACATTAAATTTCTAAAGAAAGCAAAACACAATCCCCTCCCACCAAAAGAAATGGAAAAAGAAAAAG
Organism: Tragulus kanchil; assembly: GCA_022376925.1. Classification (NCBI taxonomy): domain Eukaryota; kingdom Metazoa; phylum Chordata; class Mammalia; order Artiodactyla; family Tragulidae; genus Tragulus; species Tragulus kanchil. Next base: position 93,529,826 of record JAIOJX010000026.1, on the reverse strand, counting down.
AAAAAAAACAAAACAAATAAAACAAATAAAAACAGAGAAAGAAAAAGATTTCCAAATCCCTGAAATCTTAATCTAAATACAGATTATGTTATCTGAAAAGTTAATAAGTGTTGAAAAATATTCTATACATCTTGCACTTAGTACGTCTCCACTCTGACAGATCAGGTGACCCTCCTCATCATCCTCTACACTCCTGGTCCTTTTCCTTCGGTGACTCTTCTGGAAACGTCAAGTGCGCGGCACCAAGATCATCCAGCCAATCAATATACCCGAGTGAATTCAGGGCAGAATACGAAATTCATTCAGCGGGGAGATATTCAGGCATTCAGATACACGCCAGGCCACAAACGGTTGGCAGGAGCAATTTCAAATTCAGTCCCCAGAAATTCACAGGGCACATAGTTTATGTTAACAGGAGAAAAACATGGCAAGGAACAGATTTTCAGATAAGATACTCAAAGTGGCAAGGTAACAAAACATAATACAATTGTCTTTCTTTAAAAAAAAAAAATGCTTAGTTGTAGCATTCACTGAAACATAATTTTAAGTTTCTAGTGTCCTAATTTAATGCTGCAAAATGTAGAACGTAATATTTACTGGCCAAAAGTAGACTGTGGCCAAATTATAATTTCTTAGCTAATCTAAGAAAACAAGTAGCTAAACAGTAAGTAAAATAAAAATTCTAATGTTGGGGAGAAAAAAATTTGGCATACAATAACACTACAATATTTAAAATGTCATCTGAGCTGGAGCTCCAAGTTAACACATAATCCATAAAGTTCAAATCTGTTTAAGTGGTTTAGCGATAAAAGGATTAGTGAATACACTTAGCCAGAACAAAGGCAGGCATAATCCTCAATCATACAAATATAAAAAGTCTATTTGTAGTAAGACTTTCACTTATCAAAACAAATCAGATTTCTTAAAGTACCATTAAAATACTTTTGAACATCTTGTAATCCCTGCTATATGAAATAACCAACATTTTCTCCAGGATTTCACTGGACTGACAATTAGTTGTCAATGATTAATAAAATCTGTTACCATATAACTAAACATGTACTGTGTTTCAAGCACTTCCTACTCAACGCACAAAAAATCCTGCAAGTTTAACCTGAGATGACTTCATCTTAAACAAAACTTTCTCAAATGATCAAACACAAGTTTTCCTGTTCCACATGGGAAATAAAATTTCCAGAATATTTTAAAAGAGCTCATACCCCATGCGAACGATGATATGAAGTGCTGTCTGTGTTTGACTTAGTACGTCTCCACTCTGACAGATCAGGTGACCCTCCTCATCATCCTCTACACTCCTGGTCCTTTTCCTTCGGTGACTCTTCTGGAAACGTCAAGTGCGCGGCACCAAGATCATCCAGCCAATCAATATACCCGAGTGAATTCAGGGCAGAATACGAAATTCATTCAGCGCGGAGAGATTCAGGCATTCAGAAACACGCCAGGCCACAAACGGTTGGCAGGAGCAATTTCAAATTCAGTCCCCAGAAATTCACAGGGCACATAGTTTATGTTAACAGGAGAAAAACATGGCAAGGAACAGATTTTCAGATAAGATACTCAAAGTGGCAAGGTAACAAAACATAATACAATTGTCTTTCTTTAAAAAAAAAAAATGCTTAGTTGTAGCATTCACTGAAACATAATTTTAAGTTTCTAGTGTCCTAATTTAATGCTGCAAAATGTAGAACGTAATATTTACTGGCCAAAAGTAGACTGTGGCCAAATTATAATTTCTTAGCTAATCTAAGAAAACAAGTAGCTAAACAGTAAGTAAAATAAAAATTCTAATGTTGGGGAGAAAAAAATTTGGCATACAATAACACTACAATATTTAAAATGTCATCTGAGCTGGAGCTCCAAGTTAACACATAATCCATAAAGTTCAAATCTGTTTAAGTGGTTTAGCGATAAAAGGATTAGTGAATACACTTAGCCAGAACAAAGGCAGGCATAATCCTCAATCATACAAATATAAAAAGTCTATTTGTAGTAAGACTTTCACTTATCAAAACAAATCAGATTTCTTAAAGTACCATTAAAATACTTTTGAACATCTTGTAATCCCTGCTATATGAAATAACCAACATTTTCTCCAGGATTTCACTGGACTGACAATTAGTTGTCAATGATTAATAAAATCTGTTACCATATAACTAAACATGTACTGTGTTTCAAGCACTTCCTACTCAACGCACAAAAAATCCTGCAAGTTTAACCTGAGATGACTTCATCTTAAACAAAACTTTCTCAAATGATCAAACACAAGTTTTCCTGTTCCACATGGGAAATAAAATTTCCAGAATATTTTAAAAGAGCTCATACCCCATGCGAACGATGATATGAAGTGCTGTCGTGAATTCTGTGTTTGCTTTTATAACTACTTCTTCCACTTCTACCAGAGGACTTGCTACTAGGGTTCTGATATGTGCTTTCATAATCTCTATGTCGATGTCCTGGTTCACATCCTTGACTGTAGTCATTTCTGTATTCATCAATGTAGCGTCGACTATGAGAATCTTTCTCATTTAAGGATCGGCTTTCCAAATAATAGCTAGAAAAAAAATTTTTTTCAATGTTTTTCTAATATCTTCAAATTCTTAGTGAATCTCTTAGAACAGTACTTGTTTTTCCTACCAAAAAACAAAAAAACCCCTCATTTTACAATCATCACAAGCCATCATTGAAAACAGTGAGTCAGTTATTTTAACTCGATTCTAGTTTTAATCGTGAAAATGTATTCCCCAACAGTTTTACTGAAACAGAACTGACATGTTAACACTGTAATGAAAATACGTTTCTACTAAGACACTACGCAGTACCCTTACCTATCAGATGTTTTAGAGTAATTGTATCTGCAGCGCTTATTTTCCCGTGCACTGCTATTTGATCTCTTCTTTCTTTTATGACTGCCACTGATGCTCCTCCATTTTCCATAATCCCAATCTTTTTCATCCCAATCAGGATAGTAAGTTCTTTTGGAGTGTCTCATCTACATAAAAGACAAATTTTTCCCGACTGAGTTGTAGCCCATATGTCAACCGTTTAATAAAACCCGTCCTCGCCAATGCACTCGAATTACGATGTTTTAATTATTCAAGTTCAAAAGTCATCCCTATTGAACTCTGGGGGAAATTCCTTCCTACCAAAGGTAAAAATTTCGAACAACTTGAAAAAGGTGTTACATACAAGTATTCATCAACTACTGTTCATACCAGGACTAACACTCCGGGCTCCACCTCGTCTCTACACACAACGCGAAGTCAAGACTCTCCAATGTTCGGAGCGAGGGCGGCGGAAACACTCAAGCCTAAATGGCCCGACCTGTCTCCCGCACTCCTTCAAATCACCGTGTTATTCCTATTTCCTTAAGCTGCTAAAGCTTTTGTTTACACCCATGAGGGCAAAAACATCCGCCATTTTCCCTCGAATCGCCTTACACTGGGTCGATGTGTTTTCCTCCCTTTGGTTAAAAACACAGGTGCTCAGAGAATGTGACTTGGGCACATTCCAGAACAAAAGGCGACGCCACCCCACAACCCGCGCGCCGCCGCAGCGGTCTCACCGCCTCCGCCCGGCCGCCATCTTAGAGCCCGGCTAAGCCGCCGCCGCAGACAACATGGCGGCCGCGGCCCGGGGCCTCCCCGCTCCCTGTGGGGACGATAAACGTTCGAGAACCTCTGCCTGCCAAGCCAACCCTGTCAGAGTGTGGGGCGTCGCGGATTAGCCGGAAATTTGCAGCGAGGGCCTCGAAAAAAACTTGGAAGACGAGCGGATCACCTCTGTGCAGCCAGGGGTGGAGGGGAATGCGGAGGCGGAGAGAAGGAGGGGGTCGCCGCGCCAGACACTGCGAGGGACCAGCAAGCTAGGAGGGGAGCGCGCTGACGCTCTGGAGGCAGTAATAATAATAATAATCATAAGGGCCCTGACATCTAGCCCCCGCTTCTCCCTTTGTCTTACCGTCCTGGTCGAAGAGGCCAAGCCGAAGGAGACAAAGCTTGCGACACGACCACGCAAAACACCCAGCTGGCTGCGTCGAGCTCCTGCAGCAATATGGAGCTGGCAGCCGCAGGTTCTGCGCTTTTCTGGAAAACAAGATGATTAGGTAAGCGCGTCTCCGCCTCCGGAAGGGGCGCGGCGTGCGCGCGGGTGGGGCCGCGCCGGCGCGCCGTGTGCGCAGGCGCCGAGTGGGGAGCGCAGGGACCGCAGGAGGAAGGAGCCAAGCTGTCTTGGGCGGCCATGTTGGCCCCGCTCGTCGTTCTATGAGAAAATGTCCTGTTGGGAGAAGACTCGTTCATCCTTCCTAAAAATTGTGTTTCTGAACGCTAGAAATGCCTAAAAGTGGGGGAAGGCGGTACAAAGCAGCGCGTGCCCTGATTACAGCCGCTTAAACAGTACACCATCTGCATCAAATAGACGTCCAATTAGAAATTGTCTGGATGTGGGCTTCTGTTTTGAGACGTTTTTGAAACTAGTAAACTCTTAAGTGAATGGGACCTATACGCACTGAGTTTATATTGTAAAGATTTTTTTACCGAGGTTTTAAAAATCGAAATGGGATGGAAATGGCAACCCACTCCGGTATTCTTGCCTGGAAAAATGCCAGGGAAAGAGCTCAGTGGACTAAGGCTATTGGGGTCTCAAACTGCCTGACGTGACTGAGCATGCAGGCGTGCCACTTCACACAGGCGTTATAACTCATAGGCCTTAATAATAAAGTAATACAAATGGTTTTGATTGCAAAAAATTTGTGAGAGCAAGAACCTGGAGATGGGAAGTGGGACTCTGCCATTAAGCAACATTACCGCATTAAAAGTAAGGCCTCTGTGGTGTAAAGGTCAAGTAAACTGTGAAAGGGGAAAATGGAAGGTTATTAGAAGAAGACAAAGTTACCGAAAAACAATACCTGAATAACAGAAACCAAGCTGCAGTTTGATAGAACAACGTAATTGCCCGTCCTGACCCCAACGTTGCCCTTCTCCATTTTGTCACTTGAAAAAAAATACATCACTCGTTCTAAACTTAGTGGAGCACATAAAATTATCACGTGTGAAAATGATGAAGACCATAATTTTACTGGTCTTTTTTGCATGGGAGCAATGTAGAATAACCTGCCCATTACAGATGCACTACTGTAGGGTAAAGTGAAGAGGAATACACATAGGAATTCCCAAAATTCTTGCATAGAATTAAGCTGCTTCTCTGGCTTTAAAGCCATTTTTTCCCAAAATGCGCGGGTGGGGCCGCGCCGGCGCGCCGTGTGCGCAGGCGCCGAGTGGGGAGCGCAGGGACCGCAGGAGGAAGGAGCCAAGCTGTCTTGGGCGGCCATGTTGGCCCCGCTCGTCGTTCTATGAGAAAATGTCCTGTTGGGAGAAGACTCGTTCATCCTTCCTAAAAATTGTGTTTCTGAACGCTAGAAATGCCTAAAAGTGGGGGAAGGCGGTACAAAGCAGCGCGTGCCCTGATTACAGCCGCTTAAACAGTACACCATCTGCATCAAATAGACGTCCAATTAGAAATTGTCTGGATGTGGGCTTCTGTTTTGAGACGTTTTTGAAACTAGTAAACTCTTAAGTGAATGGGACCTATACGCACTGAGTTTATATTGTAAAGATTTTTTTACCGAGGTTTTAAAAATCGAAATGGGATGGAAATGGCAACCCACTCCGGTATTCTTGCCTGGAAAAATGCCAGGGAAAGAGCTCAGTGGACTAAGGCTATTGGGGTCTCAAACTGCCTGACGTGACTGAGCATGCAGGCGTGCCACTTCACACAGGCGTTATAACTCATAGGCCTTAATAATAAAGTAATACAAATGGTTTTGATTGCAAAAAATTTGTGAGAGCAAGAACCTGGAGATGGGAAGTGGGACTCTGCCATTAAGCAACATTACCGCATTAAAAGTAAGGCCTCTGTGGTGTAAAGGTCAAGTAAACTGTGAAAGGGGAAAATGGAAGGTTATTAGAAGAAGACAAAGTTACCGAAAAACAATACCTGAATAACAGAAACCAAGCTGCAGTTTGATAGAACAACGTAATTGCCCGTCCTGACCCCCAACGTTGCCCTTCTCCATTTTGTCACTTGAAAAAAAATACATCACTCGTTCTAAACTTAGTGGAGCACATAAAATTATCACGTGTGAAAATGATGAAGACCATAATTTTACTGGTCTTTTTTGCATGGGAGCAATGTAGAATAACCTGCCCATTACAGATGCACTACTGTAGGGTAAAGTGAAGAGGAATACACATAGGAATTCCCAAAATTCTTGCATAGAATTAAGCTGCTTCTCTGAAAATGCTTTAAAGCCATTAATACCTAGATGTTTTACATTGTGTCAAGATCATGAAATGAAAGATTAGTATTTCACCTGTGAGGGAGAAATTTCTCACAGTAACTTGTGAAATTAAGTTATGTTTCACAGCACATTTAAATGTTAAGCAAAATCTAGGGAATCCCAGTCTTTGGAGTATAACAGATAATCACATTGTGTTAAACACTGAGCGTTGTTGTTGTTGTTGTTCAGTTGCTAAGTCCTATCTGACTCATGAACTGTGGCATGCTAGGCTTCCCTGTCCTTCACTGTCTCACTGAGTTTGCTCAAACTAATGTATGTTCAGTCATAGATAGCATCCAACCATCTCCTCCTCTGTTGTCCAGTTCTCCTCTTGCCCTCAATCTTTCCCAGCATCAGGGCCTTTTCCAATGAGTACGTCTTGGAACTTCAGCTTTAGCACCAGTCTTTCCAATGAATATTCAGGGTTGATTTCCTTTAGGATTGACCAATTTCATCTTTTTGCTATCCAAGAGACTCTCAAGAGTCTTCTCCAGCAACACAGTTCAAAAGCATCAGTTCCTTGGCACTCAGCCTTCTTTATGGTCCAACTCTCACATTCATGCAAGACTACTTGAAAAACCATGGCTTTGACTATATGGACCTTTGTTGGCAAGGTGATTCTCTGCTTTTTAATACACTGTCTAGGTTTGTCTCACTTAATCTTAACAGCAGTCTAAATATGAGCATTAACCATATTCTGCTATTACAGGTCAAAGTTGCAGTGAATGACTGTGCAGACAGCAATTTAGTGTGTTTAATTTCTTTAGGAGAAATCCTCACCGTAAAATTGCAGAGTAAAAGGTGAAAAAATCTTGTACATGTTGCCAAAATGACTTTCCAAAATGGTCTTAAATTTAACAAAGCCCATATCCAGGCAATTAGTGATTTGGGATACACCCAAAGTTTCATCAACTAAATTAACTATTTTAGTCTGTCTGTTAATGCATTTTATGGGCTGTTTGAGAGTGCTGTGTCCCCACTCCCATATACATTCATACTTTTAAGTCCTAACTCCTACTATCTCAGAATGAGACTATAATGTCAAGTGGAAGAAAAGCACAGTGTGACAGTTGTGAGATGTTTTATTTGAAGCAAAATTCCCAGACAGCCTCTCAGATAGCTTCTGACAAACTGCTCCAACGTCAGTATTACATGTGGTTTTACTGAAAGGGGATAGTGTCAAAAGCACACATCTTGGCCAAAGGTGGCTGCTAGTGAAAAGAGGCAGATGTTTCCATGAATGATTTTGGTGCTTTTCTAGATATGAGAAGATGTAAGAAATTGGACTTATAAATCTTCTCCTGAAAATATCTATCTGAAGGCCTGCCTCCTAAAGCAAACTCCTTTCAAGGTGTGTCAGAGACTGCACTGTCTAGAGGTATACTGCAGAACCAGATGGCAAGCAACATTGTTCAGTTGACAGTAAACAGGGTCTTTACAGAGATAATTAGGATTAAATGAGGTCACTAGGGAGAGGCCTAGTCCAATTTAACTGGTGACTTTATAAAAATAGACTAGGAAACACGCCCAGAGGAATGATGAAAGACCAGAGATGGTCATCTACAGCCAAGAAGAAAGGCCTCAGGGTAAACAACCCTACCAACACCTTGACCTCCCTCTAGTCTCTGCAACTGTGAGAAAATTTTCAGTTGTTTAAGCCACCCAGTCTCTGGTACAGTACTTTGTTTTGGCCACTCTTAGTGCATAACATTTAAAAAAATGTTATTTTGGTGGATACTGAACTTGTAACTTTGGTTTCCAATTAGTGAAATTGAACATTTTCTCTTGTGACTTGCTCATTCATACCTATTGCTTTTTTGAATGTACCATTCTCTTTTGTCCTATTTACATGCAGTTAAGCCCATTTCATCTTTGCTTTTGTCAAGTTTCAAGCTGAAAAAATTCCTTTCCTCTTCAGAGGAATTCTTTGAAATGTTTTGTTTTTCTTGTGTGTTCTTTAAGGAGGCAACACTTTTATCTATCTGGAATTTTTATATATCATGTGAATTCTTTTTCTTTTCTCTGTGATATTTACCAGTTATCCTAACACAATTTATAGAAAAATTGTGTTAGCCAAAACACTTGTTTTGGCTACATGTGGATCTTTTTTTTTTTTTTCAACATGTGGGATCTTTGTCTGCCACCTGGGGATCAAACTATACCACCTCCATTGAAAGCCCAACCACTGGACCACCTGCACAGTCCTACAGTCTTTTTGTATTATTCTAGTCTTATCCTTCACACCATCACAGTTTTCAGATTTGCAGTGTTATAAACATTGGGATTAATTCCTTTTTCATTATATTTTAAAATTTTTTATTATCATATATTCTTCTAGATTTGTTTTAGAATTATTATATGGAATTCCCATCACTACCTGAACCACAGTTGGTACAAACTGAATTGAAAGAAAACATGTTTTCTTTTCAACCCATTAGTGAAATAGTAACTAGTCTATCCACTTTACTAAACTGATTAAAAATTGCATTCTATGTACTCAAATCTACCTATTTACATATATGTTAGCTTCACAGACTAAGCTCCCATGGAGCAGGCAGTATATGCACCTCTATATCCAAACCTGGAAGAAACTTAATAAACTAATTGCTAGTTTTAGTAATTAAATTAAAATATGTCTTCAGAAATACCCAACATAGGGATTATAAATGTTAATAAATGTACCTGGAAATTTGCAAGTTATTAACCAAAAGGTCTGCAAGCCTTCTACTCAAAAGATAGCTCCAAACCAAGATCTAACAGGACTGAAGAATTCTATTGAATTCAGGTACATTTCTATGGCAGTGAAGGAGGTTTCAGGCAGTTTGTTTATACTGTCCCTTGACCTCATCCAACTCCCTTTGCTGTGAAACCATGATTATCTGGCAACTTCTGATAGTCTGAGTCAAGGGTTGGCAAACTGTTCCTGAAAGGGCCAGACAGTAAATATTCTAGGCTTTCAGGATATTTGGTCTGTGTCTCAGCCAATCAACTCTGCTGCTATAGAGCAAAACAGCCAGTGACACTGCAGAAACATAGGAATGGCGAAGTTCCAAGAAAACGTTATCTGCAAAAGCAGCTGCCCAGACTGAGGGCTGTAATTTGCCAACCTCTGTTCTAGATGGGGAATCACTTCCGTTTTAAAGAGAACTGGGGTTGATCAGCAAGATTCTAGTCTTCTTAGTAGTTTATGGACTTCCCTGGTGGCTCAGATGGTAAAGAATCTGCCTGCAATGCGGGAGATCCAGGTTTAGTCTCTGGGTCGGGAAGAGCCCCTGGAGAAAGAAATGGCTGCCCACTCCAGTATTCTTGCCTGGACAATTCCATGGACAGAGGAGCCTGGTGGGCTACAGACCATGGGTTTGCAAGAGTCAGATACTACTGAGTGACTAACACTTTCAATACATGAGACAGAGTATCAGTCATCCAACTGCTAATGTGATCAGTGAAGCAGTCAATTCAGTGTGAGTTGACATAAATCAATGTTCTGGATTTTGATCCTCACAATACCTATGAGAGGCCCAAGGGGCAGAAATCTCTATCTATGTACTCAAATCTACCTATTTACATATATGTTAGCTTCACAGACTAAGCTCCCATGGAGCAGGCAGTATATGCACCTCTATATCCAAACCTGGAAGAAACTTAATAAACTAATTGCTAGTTTTAGTAATTAAATTAAAATATGTCTTCAGAAATACCCAACATAGGGATTATAAATGTTAATAAATGTACCTGGAAATTTGCAAGTTATTAACCAAAAGGTCTGCAAGCCTTCTACTCAAAAGATAGCTCCAAACCAAGATCTAACAGGACTGAAGAATTCTATTGAATTCAGGTACATTTCTATGGCAGTGAAGGAGGTTTCAGGCAGTTTGTTTATACTGTCCCTTGACCTCATCCAACTCCCTTTGCTGTGAAACCATGATTATCTGGCAACTTCTGATAGTCTGAGTCAAGGGTTGGCAAACTGTTCCTGAAAGGGCCAGACAGTAAATATTCTAGGCTTTCAGGATATTTGGTCTGTGTCTCAGCCAATCAACTCTGCTGCTATAGAGCAAAACAGCCAGTGACACTGCAGAAACATAGGAATGGCGAAGTTCCAAGAAAACGTTATCTGCAAAAGCAGCTGCCCAGACTGAGGGCTGTAATTTGCCAACCTCTGTTCTAGATGGGGAATCACTTCCGTTTTAAAGAGAACTGGGGTTGATCAGCAAGATTCTAGTCTTCTTAGTAGTTTATGGACTTCCCTGGTGGCTCAGATGGTAAAGAATCTGCCTGCAATGCGGGAGATCCAGGTTTAGTCTCTGGGTCGGGAAGAGCCCCTGGAGAAAGAAATGGCTGCCCACTCCAGTATTCTTGCCTGGACAATTCCATGGACAGAGGAGCCTGGTGGGCTACAGACCATGGGTTTGCAAGAGTCAGATACTACTGAGTGACTAACACTTTCAATACATGAGACAGAGTATCAGTCATCCAACTGCTAATGTGATCAGTGAAGCAGTCAATTCAGTGTGAGTTGACATAAATCAATGTTCTGGATTTTGATCCTCACAATACCTATGAGAGGCCCAAGGGGGCAGACAATATACTTCTCTATCTATGAGATCCTTATGGATACAACTGAACAGACCCAAGAAAGAGCTCTAAGATCTCAAAAGTCACCATATTGGTGCCACTAGAAAAATGGCAGTTTGGAATAAAAACTGAGGGAATGTCAGTCAGTACAAAAACACCCTGACAATCAGGAAAGGTGGTGACAAAAATTCAATGACGTGTTTGCAGAAGAAAGGTATCAAGCATGAATGGATCTAGAGACTTTATACAGAGTAAAGTAAGTCAGAGAAAAACAAATATTCTATATTGATAATATATGTGAATCTAGAAAAATGGTATAGGTGATCTTATTTTCAAAGCAGTAGAGACACAGACATAAAGAATAAATGTATGGATGCCAAGGGATGGGTGGTATGAAATGGGAGATTGGGATTGACATACATACACTACTATATTAACTAATGTGCCACTGTATAGCACAGGAACTCAATGCTCTGTGATAACCTAAATGGGAAAGAAATTTAAGAAGGGATATATGTGAATCTTAATGTGAATCCCTGATTCACTTTACTGAATAGCAGAAACTGACACAGCAGCATAAAGCAACTATGTGTTCAGTCACTCAGTCGTGTCCACCTCTTTGTGACCCCCTGGACTGTAGCCCTCTGGACTCCTCTGCCCATGGGATTTCCCAGGCAAAAATACTCTAGTGGGTTGCCATTTCCTACTGCACGGGATCTTCTCAACCCAGGGATCAAACCCATGCCTTCTGCACTGGCAAACGGATTCTTTGCTACTCTACCACCTGGGAAGCCCAAAGGAACTGTACTCCAAAAAGAAAAAAACAACTGAACAAGCAAAAAATAGGACACTTAGCTTTTAGGGTAATATGGCCTTTCTTTATAACTCTTAAGTTATTGAATATCCATAAAAATTGGAGAAGTTTGCATTTATGGTATTAAGAGAAGCTGGTAAGGGTGCCCAGCAAATGTCAGAAAACTTGAATGAATCTGATTGAGAATAAATGCTCCAAAATGAAAGAAAAAAATTGATGTGTATAAAATCAAATCATTGTGACTTTAAACTGTGATTAAATTGGTCTTTACCAATGAAATTTAGGGACAGAGAATGAAAACAAAGACCTGATCCTCCCCATCACATGCTTGTTTAAGGAGTTATGTGTTTAAGCAGGGGGCCAAAAAAAGTCTTATCTACTAAAGTCTTATTTTTCTGTATTCTATTAAATATCTTACAAAGATATCCACATTACATCTATTCTAACAAATGAATTCTATGTGACATAAGAACAGGGTAAAAAAAAATGGAATTGATATAATAATATTTAAAATACTAGGTTTATGGAAAGATCATCACTTAAAATTGTGATTGATAATTTATTATTCTAGGATAACTAGACTGACTTTGAAATGAAATAATTGTCTAAACGCCTAATGAAATTCTGTCACAGAGTCCGATGAATTAAAAAACGATTAGATACAAACAAAAACAAATAAATAAAGCTATAGAAAAATGCCAAAGACATTTTCTCATGAGATGAATGAACACTGTGAGGTCTTACTGGTCATGGGTTAACTACTTGATGTATTTTAGATTTTGAAATTGCTGGAGCATCTCCATGGGAAACAATATAGCCATTAATTTTGTGATTAAAAAAGAAAAAAGATACCAAGTATAAGAAGTGGCAAACCAAATTCTGACTCAAAGGCCTTAAGACTAATTCTAGAAACTTATGATTGAATTAAAAGGGTAACAAGAGGATAAATGCAATCTAACTCCCAAGTTGCAGTTAAGAATCAAAACATTAATTAGATCACCCATCTACAAAAATGATACAAACCAAGAAATGTTCCCTATCATTTTTAGGAATACTCAAAATCTAACCTAGGTGATCTAGACAGTGAATAGGACATAGTTCTTGACCAAATCAATGGTAGAGTCTGACAAATTATCTGATTAGGTGAGAACCCTGATACAGTTAAATGCATAGCTTTGGGCTTCCCTGGTGGTCCAGTAGGTAAAGAGTCTCCCTTGCAGTGCAGGGGGCACCGGTTCGATCCCTGCTCAGTAAGATCCCACATGCCACGGAGCAACTGAACCAGTGTGTCTAATTGTGAGCTGGTGCTCTGCAGCACATGTGCCCAAAGCCGGTGCTCTGTGGTGGGAGGGGCCGCTATGATGGGAGACCCATACAGGCCAAAGAATAAAGATGGATGAAAATAAATAAATATAAAATCAATAAGAGGCCAAAATTAAAAAAAAAAAAAAGTACAACTTCCATTCATTTGCTATAGAATACTTATGCTCCCTGCCAAGAATTTTACACATACTATGTCATTTAATCCCCAGGATAGTCATATGAAGGATTATTTATGTATCAAAAAATTAAAGCTTGGAGATGTTAATTTGCCTAAAGTTACTAGTAGGGGGCACAGCTGTGATTCAAACCCAGACCAGGACTCTGGAACTAATTGAATTTTTTCAAATGCATCATCTGTACAGAACTCTATCCTGCATTACTTTATTTATATATTCCTGCATTTTTTTTTTTTTTTTAAAGCTGTGCTTAAGAAGATGTTCCATGGACAAACCAGTTAGGGAATTCTGAGTCTTTACAGTACTCCAGGACTTCTGGGCCTTTACTATAAAAACCAAAGAAAATAACTTCTGGATTGACTGGCCTTTCTAGGCCATCTCTTTATTTTGTCCCTCTTCTTTCTGACTGTACAAAGTAAATAATTAATAGAAAAATAATATTTCTAGGATGTGGACTAGATATGGTAGGGTGGTCAAAAATGTCTGGATTTGAAGCTCAGCATTTAAAAATGAATGTTTATATGGAAAACCAAAGTTAAACATAAGGTTTGGTTTTGTTTTTAATTAAACTTAAATGCATTAGATAATAGTTAAAGAATATGCTCTAAAAATAAGACTAAACGCTGTTTGGCTCCTCTTGGAACCAACAACTCATAGATCTTAGTTGTAAACAAGTTGTATAATGATGCAATCTCTGACGTAACTAAAACCGGGTAGACCACAATAGGTGTGTTCCTTGTAGAGTTTGCCAAGTATTTGTCCAGGTCCATTATAGTTACTGAGCAAATGGGTTAGCATGAATAGTTATATCCTTAATGTGTACATCATTAAGAGGTCGATAGGTCTTCTCATTTACTGGTAACTTCTCCAATTCATCTAGAGTCTCCAAACCATCTATAACCCTGAAAGAGAAAAAATACAATGTTTAAAAATTTCCTGAGATTGGAACATAATATACAAATATCTATAGTAATTATAGTTTCCTTAAGAGAAAACAACCAAGTCTTATAGTTCTTTGAATTTCCTAGTTAAGTGAACACTTAAATACTACTTTGATTTACTACCATAAGTAGGAGCTAAAATTCAGAAGCAAAAATTCATATTCATGCCTTTAGACAACAGCAGCGATAGGCAGGAATATTCCCACCAAAGTATGTGAATGTTGTATTCTGCCTCATTCACAAGGTTAGCTACAAATCGGTCCAACACAATCATAAGGTTTTCTTTGGTATAGGAAAAACCTGCAGAAAGTATGTCAGGATCATACTATTATTATCAGTACTGCCCTACACTGAAGATCCTGAAGGACCTCTTTGCACTTTATCGTTTAAACATGGTGCTTTTATTTTTTGCTTCTAGAAAACAACAAAAAGAAATACGGAAAAGAGAAGATCACAGTTAGGCTCACTTCCAGCAAGCCCACTTCATGTTTTTATCAGAAAAAAAAAATACTGACAGCTGTCTTCCTAATATGTTCTAGAAGGTTAGTCTAAGACATCTGCTAAGAAAAAGACTTTTTTTAAGATTGCACCTTGTAGTGGAATCTGAATCAATTCCTAAGAGTAACAGTGGGTATTTTAAAAATAACAGATTTCCATTTTATTTTACATTTCCACCAAAATGGTATTATAACCACAGCCTTTTGACTTTACACCCAAATGTAGGACAATTAAAGTCTTTTAATTGTAAGTTTTAAAGGCTTTCTGGTTCAGTAAGAGAAAAACAGGGTGTAGGAAACAGATTCCAGGCAAAAAAAAACTGAGGTAAGTAAGTATCTGGGACATGGGTCCCTTTGAGAACCAGCAGAAAGCTATGTACCATTCTATCAGAAAAATGTGTATGCATATACTCAAAGCAATTTCAAGGAGTTACTGGATGGAAGGTTAAGAACCCTTGTTCTAAACTCTACAGTCTTTTTATTTTTTTTAACCAGCTCAGTAACATAAGTCCTGGTAATTACTAATCAATACTTTTGAATGGTGGGTTAGGGAGAAAATAAACTAAAGGGAGTTTAGATTATCCATATATACACAAAAACTACTAAAGGCTATAATACTCCTTTTCATTGATCATTATTAATCTATAAATTAGACATGTACAGGGAATGAAAAAGAGAAGTTGTAGACGCTTCTATTTTAATTAAACTAGCTTGGCATCCAAACTGTTAAATAAAACAAACTCTAGAATTTGCCTTGGTTGTCAAATATTTGTCAGTATTTGTTGACAAACTGACTTCCTGTTGGTTTATAAAAGCAATTCCTGGGGCTTCCCTGGTGGTCCAGATCCCTGGTCTGGGAAGATCCCACATTCCATGGAGCAACTAAGTCCACGTATCTCAACTACTGAGCCAGTACTCTAAAGCCCACGAGCCGCAACTACTGAAGCCCAAATGCCTAAAGCCTGTGCTCTGCAACAAGAGAAGTCACTGCAGTGAAAAGCCCACAAAGCCTGCACACGACTTTGAAGAATGGCCCCCAAGACCAACTCAACTAGAGAAAGCCTGAGTGCAGCAACAAAGACCCCACCATAGCCAAAAATAAATAAATAAATTAATTAATCTACATTAAAAAAAAGTCATTCTCGGCTATAGTGCTTGTGATGGATATTCTTCTTTTTTTTTTTTAATTTTTATTTATTTATTTTTGGCTATTCGGGGTTTTCACTGCTGCCACAGGCTCTTCTGTGGTTGCAGGGAGTAGGGGCTACTCTCTAGTCGAGGTGAGCAGGCTTCTTGTTGTGGCACTTTCTCTTGTTTGGAACTCGGGCTCTAGGGCACACGGGTTTCAATAGTTGCGGTACGTGGGCTCAATAATTGCAACTCCAAGGCTCTAGAGCACAGGCTCCATAGTTATGGCTCACGGGCTTAGTTGCCCTGCAGCATGTGGAATCTTCCCGGATCCGGGATCGAACCTCTGTCTCCTGCATTGGCAGGCGACCTCTTCACCACTGAGCTACCAAGGAAGGCCTGTAATGGATATTCTTACAGAGACTGCTAAACACTTTCTCAGGATCCAGTCCCCCTTCTTATTTACAGAGACCTGATTTTATTGAGATAGCAATATGTCTGCCTGAAAAACATTTCCTACCCTCCCTTCTAGGTAAGTTATGTATCTTTCAGGAAAGTTCTTTAAAAAGGTACTGACTCAGCTGGCAAGAACCTTTTGCCTTTCTTCCCCCTTTCTGCTTGGAACACAAATGTTCTGACTGGAGCTATGCTGCCCAAATTAAAACCATGAGGTAAGCTTCCAAATGAAAGTTAAAGATGGCTGAGAAGAAAGACAGAGGCACCTGGAACATCAGTGACATACTAGAACCCATCCCAGTTCATCTTGTTTAAGCAACTGTTTTTCTGATGTGTTGATGCAAAATGGTAGTCTCAATGAAAACAATACATAGTGTTAACTTGCATAATGATCCTGAAAAAAAAAAGTGCTGGCCCTTCTTTCACAAAATAAGAAAACTGAAGGTCAGACAGGCTGTATATTACCCAAGGTCACATGGCTGTTAAGTGGTAGGACATAAATTCCAAGTCCATTTAGCTCTCATACTGCTCTTTGAGTATTAGTTACACTGTGGTCACAGCCACTCATAAGCATCCTTTGTGCTGAAATTCCAAACAAGAATACTCACTTTCCAAATACTGTGTATTTCATGTCCAGATGTGGCTGCTTCCCATAGGTGATGAAAAATTGAGATCCATTGGTGTTTGGGCCATTATTAGCCATAGATACAACACCTCTAACGTTGTGCTGAAAAGGACAGACCAAAGTATTAACTGTTTTTTACATAAGCATTCCAAATACAGGACTGACACAAGACATGGACTCTTCATCCCCCTAATATTTAAGGGATCAAGAAAACATGTGATCAGTTTCCGTTGGGGCTAGTGCAAATGTTCAGTTTCTGTATTATCTATATCTCTGGAAACTTCTATGTAAATTGCTTATATATCAAATCTTATTCCTCAGTTTCATCTTTGAAGAAGTAGAGCCACAGACACTTTCGGCAATACCAATGTGCAATTAAAATAATCCTTACATTTATATTAAGGAACAGTGTGCTGGCATGAGGTTATCAGGCAGACAACAAAACCAAAATCCCCATAATCTCTTCACATATACACAAGACTCTGGCTAGCTTCTTTATCTATAAAACAAGGGAGGTTGAACTAGTTCAGGGGCTTACTCAAAATTTAGATTCTCACAAGGGTTAGGAGATAATAAATTGACAATTAAGCAGAACGTAAACATTAAGGAATGGTGGAATCTGAGAAAAGGAATAGTACCTCTCTTGCCTCATGATATTTACCATTTTTTTAAACCAATGGTCATAGAGAATGAATCTGTGGGTCTTCCACCTACAGGTAGTCAGTTCATAACCCCAAGACTGGATTATCTAAGGAAGGCCTTGTTTAACTCTAATAATCATGACATTTTTATATAAGGGACTGTGTATAGGAATTAAAATAACTTTACTAATAAGGCTGAAGACAGAACTGTCTTCCAGGGAGATGCTCAAATATAAAACATCCTAAAAGTAACTCCAATGATTACTCTGTCTTTAGCTATTCATCAGGGGACACTAATGAGACAAACCATATAGATGTAGCCACATAGAGACATTAATGCTTGACCATCTCCCTAAAAGGTGACTACCAATCACCTTTTGATGCATCATAAGAATGTACCACTTACAATGTAATAAAATAAGCACCTATTACCTTATTTCCAAACTCTAAGAATTAAAATTTACAAAACTGTTGTATATGCTTATGTGCTCCTCTCAGCTATTACTTCAGCTTCTCCAAGAAGTAACCAGTAGTCTAATATCTCTACACACGCATAAACAATATATTGTTTCCTTTTGCTTGTTTCTAAACTGTATAAAATAGTTCACACTATTTGTAGTCTTCTGGAAAATGATTTCTGCACTCAGTGTTACATTTCTAAGATTTCTTTCACTGTATAATATTTTACTACTAAATATACTACAGTTTGTCTATTCAAAGATTGATGGATATTATTTTTCAGTTTTTGTTATTACAAGTAGTACTCTAGGAATATACTTGTCTATGTTTCCTAGTACACATGTACATGAGGGTAAATATGTGAGAATAGAATTTCTGGGTTAGACTATTCAACACACATCCTCAATTCTGATATGTTAGAAAATAGTTCTTAACCTTGTCTCTGTAGGAATCACCAGGGAACCTTAAAATATAGTCAAGGTCCTAATCAATTCTACTGCTTTTTTCTAGACTTAGGGATGTAAGGCCCTAATCTTTTTTTTAACTTAAAACTTCCATAGGTCAATCTGTTAACAGCAAAGTTTGAAAATCACTGATATAGGATGACATATTAGTACCATGGAAGCCGTCATTAAGCCTAAAAAACTGTCTCATTTTCAACTCAGGAAAAGGATGATGTTTTTAAGCACTTTATCACCTCATAACCCCAACTTTGTAACAGTAATTATTTATTTTTTGGGGGGGGGGGCACTTCTATTGGTCTTTCATCTATTCATTTTCATCCATCTTTGTTCTTTGGCCTGTGTGGGCCTCCCATTGCAGCAGCCTCTCTCGTTGCAGAGCACCGGCTCTGGGCGCATGCGCGCCAGAGCTCCGGCTCGGTGATTGGATACATCAGTCCAGCCGCTCCGTGGCACATGGGATCTTCCCAGGCCAGGGATCGAACCGGCGCCCCTTGCACAGAAAGGCGGTGTCCTTACCCACTGGACCACCAGGGAAGCCCTGTAATAATAATTATTCCATAGAAAAGCAAAAGATAAATTACTCCTAGTCACTATCCAGAGATAAACACTGCAATGAGTATTTTTAGAAATTTTGCTGAGTATATTTTACTATAACTTAAAAATAATATACTAAATTACATACACTGATTGAAAGACTACATAACAAATTTTTAACTGATGTCATCTCTGGGGAATGGAACTGGTTTTTAAAAAATTGGTACTAGTTTTTTAACTTTTAGGGAAAAAAATTCTTTAGAAAGCTTGAAAAAAATACAAAGGACATATAAGTATCTAATTTTTCTATGCTGAAGATTTATTTATATTCACTTCTCTGAGACCTAGCTGAGATCTAGCAGAGACATTAAGTAAAGTTAATACAGAATATTCAAACATCTAAAAGAAGATGATAAAAAGCGGGAGATTAATAACAGACAATATATTAAGCAGGAGGTTGGAGAGTCTCTCCCCACTCTCAAAAATGGCCAATGATTCATGTCATTCAACATGACTTTTTTTTTTTTTTAACTTTTATTTCACTTTTAACTTTTACAGAGCTTTGTTATTTACCGGTATGTATGTTCCCAGATTCAACATGAATTTTATAGTGAGACATTAAGCCCCATAGGTACATTACGGTAAACATTTCAAATTGGACCCAAAGATGAGCTCACTTAATGTCAAGATTCATGTGACGGTGAGACTCCAGTGTATATATTAGGCTAGAACTGCCATTTATATTTCCTCTCTGATATCACTTATCTAGTGTGCAAAAACTACAAAAAAAAGAGTATATTTAGTAATTATTTAAATATGTATTATTACAACATATGTATCAAAGCTTTCAAGTGTAAACACAGCATAAAAAAAAGATTCTTGAGTATTTTCGATATACCTTAAGATATTCACTGTATTCATCTTCAAATTTCTTGCCCCAGATACTGTTACCTCCCCTTCCAGTACCTATAGTACAAGAGAAACAAATAAGAAATAGTGTCTAAAGTTGAAAAGGGTTCATTTTCCAAACCTAAGGGCTAGTTTATATAGTGTAACTCTTTAAATACAAATAAAATCTGGTATATCCTCTTTTACTTTTCCCAAATGACCTTTAAATACTGTAAAAATAAAATATCTCTACAAAATCCCCAAGCCCTCCTTATCAATACTGTATATATTTTAGGGCTTGGTACTCGTAGCTCATGCTTAAAAATTTCTTGCTAAGCTCCTCCGTCCATAGGGATTCTCCAGGCAAGAATAGTGGAGTGGGTAGCCCTTCCCTTCTCAGGGGATCTTCCCAACCCAGGGACGAAACCCAGGTCTTCTGCATTTACGACGGATTCTTTACTATGTGAGCCACCAGGAAACCCAAGAATACTGGAGTAGGTAGCCTGTTCCTTCTCTAGGGGATCGTCCTGATCCAGGAATCCAACTGGGGTTTCCTACATTGCAGGTGGATTCTTTACCAGCTGAGCTACCAGGAAGCCCCAGGTTATATAGTTTAATCCTTTAAATACAGATAAAATCTGATACATCCTTTCTTACTTCCCTAAAATGAACCTTAAAGACCATAAAAATAAAATATCTCTACAAAACACCCAAACCCTCCTTATCAAAATTGTTCATATTTTAGGGCTTGGTGCTAGTAGCTTCTTAAATTTTTTTTGCTACAGTAAATTATAAAAACCCCACATGCTTTTATTTTTCTATTCTTTGTCTCCTCTTCACACTATACACCCAATTCCCTAGGTATTACTATAATCACTTACCTGTTGGATCTCCCGTTTGAACCATGAAACCCTTGATATTTCTATGAAATATACAGCCACTGTAGTAATTACTGGCACAAAGAGCCAAGAAATTCTAAAGAGAATAAAAATGATTGAGAAATAATGTAGCAGAAATCCATTTTAGATAAAGAATGAATTGTATTTACTGAAAACACTGCAACAACCTATTTAAACAATGTCTTTTAGGCATTATTTGGGATATAGTAACTGCCTAAAATTCTCCAATAGCTTCCTTCTGTTCTTGAAAGGAAATACAAAACTCTCAGCAGAGCCTAGGAAGTCCTGCATGACATAGCCTACTTCTACATCTCATAATGATAATAACCCCTTCCCTGCTAGTTACTGTGTTAGCCCCATCAGCCTTCTGAAAGTTTATCCAAAAGAAATGCAGGCTTTCCCATCCTGAGACCCTTGTACTTATTTCTATACCCGGAGCATTTTTTAATGTCTTTCCATAGAGGTCCCTTCATTACCTTTCACAATCAGTTTTGTTTTTTTTTAAACAATTCTTTTTATTTATTTATTTTTGGCTATTCTGAGTTTTCACTGCTGCTACAAGCTCTTCTCTAGTTGTAGGCAGTAGGGGGATACTCTCTAGTTGAGGTAAGCAGACTTCTTGTTGTGGTGACTTCTTGTTAGGGAACTCAGACTCCAGGGCACATGGTTTTCAGTAGTTGCAGCACATGGACTTAATAGTTGCAGCTCTGAGGCTCTAGGGCACAGGCTCAATGGTCATGGCTCATGGGCTTAATTGCTCTGCAGCATGTGGAATCTTCCTGGATCAGCGATTGAACCTGTGTCTCCTGTATTGGCAGGCAAACTCTTTATCACTGAGCTACCAGGGAAGCCTCACACTCAGTTTTTAAAGTGCAATATCACTTTCTTGGCCCCCACCTTCTTTTAAATAAATCATTTCCCATTATTCTCTATCTCAACACTTTATTTCCTTCAAGGTATCATTACCCCCTGTGCTGTGTTGTGTTCAGTCGCTCAATTGTGTCTGACTTTTTGCAGCCCCATGAACTGCAGCCCATCAGGCTCCTTTGTCCACAGGGATTCTTCAGGCAAGAATACTGGAGTGGGGCATCCCTGGCAGTCTAGTGGGTAAGGACATTGCCTTGCAGTGCAAGGGGTGCTGGTTCGATCCCTGGCCCAGGAAGATCCCACGTGCTACGGAGCAGTTGGACCGATGTGTCCAACTACCGAGCTGGAGCTCTGGAGCACGTGTGCCCAGAGCTGGTGCTCTGCAGCGAGAGAGGCCACTGCGATGGAAGGCCCACACAGGCCAAAGAACAAAGACGGATGAAAACAAACAAATGAAAGACCAATAGAAGTGGCCAAAGCAAACAAAAAAAAACCACAAAGAATACTGGAGTGGGTTGCCATGCCCTCCTCCAGGGGATATTCCCAACCCAGGGATCGAACCCAGGTCTCCTGCATTGCAGACAGATTCTTTCACTGTCTGAGCCACCAGGGAAGCCCAGTATTATTACCCTCTAGAATTATCTTTTCCTAGAATGAATTTTCCCCTGCCTGTCTTCTCAGGTAAATATTAGCTCCACAAGAGCAAGGAATGTTTCTTGCTCATCACTCAAGTTCCAGATGCTGGCAAGATAGTCTTTCATAAACAAATTGATGAATGAATGAATATATATAGCTGACTCTTTTTCCTTCTTGTATCTCTTTCTTTTTTGCTCTTGGGCCATGCCACAGTGCTTGCGGAATCTCAGTTTTCCCAACCAGGGACTGAACCCAGGCCACAGCAGTGAAAGCACCAAGTCCTAACCACTGGAGCACTAAGGAACTCAGTTTTTAATTCTATCCTTGTCATTTAAACAAGTTAAATAATGTATGGAAGAATTCTCCAATATTGTGTGAGGAAAATGAGTCAAGAAAAAAAAAAGATACCAGCCACACTATGGTTAGAGAACAATTATCTACTCTTTCTTTAATCTACCTTTTAACATCAGAAAAAAAGAGGGTAGGACTTGCCTTGTGGTCCAGTGGTTAAGAATCTGTCTGTCAATGCAGGGTACATGGGTTTGACTCCTGGTCTGGGAAGATTCCATGTGCCTCGGAAAATTAAGCCTGTGTGCCACAACAACTGAGTCCACCCGCTGAAAGCCCATGCTCTGCAACAACGGAAGTCACCAGAGAAGAAGCTAGTGCACCGCAACTAGAGAGTAGCCCCTGTTTGCTGCAACTAAAGAAACCCTGTGTGCAGCACCAAAGACTAGCACAGCCAGACGGTTCCCCTCTTGAGTTAACTCATCTTTTATGTGTACAGTATGGTACTCACTTCACAGGTTTTGGGTGTCCTTTCACAGAAGACTTCTATTTTGATATCACCTACATCTGTATGCAGTGTCACCGACTAAAAATGAGAGAATGTGAGAGCAAATGAGATTTCTTCAGGTGAATTTGTGCACTGTATCCTTTCCCTAACTAGATTATGAAAGATGACTATCTGAATAAAAACAGAAAGAAACACCATTTCAGAGACGATCCATCCGTAGAATAGCTCTGAGAGATAAGCTGTATTTCTTCAAAATTATTTCAGCAGTAGGAAAAAAATTCCAGAAGAGAAGGGATACATAAATGCTAAGGTAAAATGGTATCTACACTAAAAATTTGGGAGCAAATAGTCATGGAAATATTTATTTTACTTGAAATTTTCATCAGAAATAAAAACAAGTTTTATATTAGTATTGCTGCTGTAAATGGCAATTCACTGAGTCATTAATATTTATTGTAAAATAGTAGGAAAGTGACTTTTACTTAGTTTTTTTTTTAACCATTTCCCTTATGTAATTTAATTGTGAGAGTTTTTAAAAAATTTCTTTCTCCACTGAAGATAACAGACATAAAAAGCATCTGTGTTTTCAGAGCCTAAATGTGCAGGGGTAACCACAGTACTCTTTCTTGTTTGCTTTTTGTTTCAAGTGTTCTCTGAGATCTAGAATACGTCTTTGGGTACCCCATTCCAGAGAGGGTAGAAAGCTTCTGAGGCTTCCTTCCTAATGTTTCTTCTTACAACAGTATCTAGTGGAGTACAACAAGGCTGGAGACAGAGGTCAGGAATGTGCGTGTGTGCTGCTGGCGGTGGAGCAGCACATTGCTGTCTATCTCAGGCTCCAGCTGTTCACCTTACATCAAGAGCAGAAGGATCCAATCAAAATGATCACACCTGGCTATGCTCTTCTGCAACACCCCTTTTCCATTTCTATCCATCCTGTATCAATCTTTTTCCCTAAAAGGTAAATTCCGTGTGTTTTAAGTGAAAAACAAAGAATTAAACAATTAAACAGTAATTTTGCTTACTGTTGGTTTTGTTTAGAATCATTTTACACTGTACGCTTCTTCAGCTTATTATTTCTGTTTTGTCATTGAAATTTCCATGCAGTTTAATTACCTTGAGTTTCTAAAAAAATTATTTATAATGAAAGGCAATCATAAGAATTTCGTAAAGTTTACCATTTTCTTTCTCGACGGTTTCAGGGAGTACTGTAACTTTCTCAGAGTTTATGGAGAGAAGTTCAAAAACGAGCCTCTATTTATAAAAGAAAAAAGAATTAAATTCATTTCCCTCTCTAAACTCACACATGCTCAGCTTTACTACATATTTAAAAGAAAAACTATCACAAGCATCCATTTTGCCCAAGTAATAAAAATTCGATTACGGAAGAGATCAGGCGGTACTGCTCTCTTAAGACTTTCAAGTCCTACTTCCCCTGCTCACTCTGCGAGTGAACATCCCCGCCTTGGAGTCTTGCCTTAAGTACTCCCTTCGCCAGGTACACGTACACTCAGACATGTGTATTTTCCTCTCCTCCAAGTCTCTGCTCTAAAGTCTGGTCTCAATCTGGTAACTCTTATTTAAAACTGCCTTAACGACTTCCTTCTCCCACAGCACTTACCACTATACACTATATGCTTTACTAGTTGTCATCCACCCGGTACAGAATACCCACTCGAGCAACCCAAGAACTAAAACAGACAGACAGTAAGTGACGTCACCCAATACTTACTTAACCACTTCGATTAGCACAGCTGTTGTTCAAACAGCAAAGATGCAATTGCAGGTGCCCCCACGAGTTTACAGATCGGATAGTTTTCTGTCGCCACCGGAAGTCGAACAAGGGACCCATTAGAGAGAACGCCCTCGCCTGTTCCCCTCCTCCCTCCCCCCATCTCAAGCCTAAATGACTAGATCGACGGAGAGAATCTAAGATTTATCCACACCAGCAACACCCTGGACCGTGAAAGGCGACTCTTTTAATAATTACACTAGGACAAGGAGCGTTATTCTGGGAAGCCTCTAGAAACGTCTCGGGCTTAGACGTAAAATGGAAATGACCATTTCCCGGCTTCCCAGTTCCGCCCACTCTCACGACGCCGGGAAGTTCTGCGCAGGACCGGAAGTAGAACTCGCGGAGTCCCGGGACTGGTGAGTCTTGGGAGGATTACATTCCGGCGTGGGTAGCTGAGAGCTCGGCTGCACGCTGTGGCAGCACCGTGATAACTATCGGGAAGAGAAGGGCGCAGAAAACTGGCTTGACTCGAGGGAGCACAGGGCTCTAGAGGGGCCAGAGCCCTGACTCACGGGTTTACCGACCGTGCCACCTGCGCTCTTCATTGTCCAGGAAGAGGCCTGAAGGGGGACTGAAAAAAGAGGGCGCGGTTTGCAGGCTGTGACGTGGGCCCTGCTAATGATCCTTCAACAGCGCTGACTCTAGGCCAGGCATTGCTCCCAGCTTTACGATTAAATCTGGCAACAACAGTAGGAGCTGCACACAGTTATTTCCATCCTTCAGAGGTAGAGTCGTCTGTTAAGACAGCTGTGGCTCTGGGAGGGTGTCAGCCTGGTTTTAGCGTCAGTGGTTTTTTTCCCACCAAGTTCTACCGCCTCCTATTCTTGTTAATTGTGGCTTCAAACCGCTCCAGCTTCGTGGGGGAATGGGGAGTGTTTTGTTACTTTAAAGGGCTTCAAATTGAACAGTAGGTGTATCAGTAGGCGTGGTGGCCCACTAGCGCTTCACTTTAGCACTTGCGAGAGTCTAGAGAGTGCAGTAGTTACTATCAGGACCTGAAATCTGGAGAGTGGAAGTGGTTTAAGGACTCTTAGGGCTGTGTTTAGTCGCTCAGTCGTATCTTGACTCTGACTCCAATGGCCTGTAGCCCGCCAGGGCTACAGGGATTTCCCAGGCAGGAATACTGGAGTGGGTTGTTATGCCCTCCTCCAGGGGATCTTCCCAACCCTGGGACGGATCCCAGGTCTCCAACATTGCAGGCAGATTCTTCACCATCTGAGCCATCAGGGAAGTGAGCCACCAAGGCGCCTAGTTTGAGGGTTTGTGAGGCTCCACATCACTCCAAACCATGTGTGTTAAGTTTTTGTGTACAGATATTGAAAAATACTGTTCCGGAAGTTAATGATACTATTAGACGTAAAATGGAAATGACCATTTCCGGCTTCCCAGTTCCGCCCACTCACGACGCCGGGAAGTTCTGCGCAGGACCGGAAGTAGAACTCGCGGAGTCCCGGGACTGGTGAGTCTTGGGAGGATTACATTCCGGCGTGGGTAGCTGAGAGCTCGGCTGCACGCTGTGGCAGCACCGTGATAACTATCGGGAAGAGAAGGGCGCAGAAAACTGGCTTGACTCGAGGGAGCACAGGGCTCTAGAGGGGCCAGAGCCCTGACTCACGGGTTTACCGACCGTGCCACCTGCGCTCTTCATTGTCCAGGAAGAGGCCTGAAGGGGGACTGAAAAAAGAGGGCGCGGTTTGCAGGCTGTGACGTGGGCCCTGCTAATGATCCTTCAACAGCGCTGACTCTAGGCCAGGCATTGCTCCCAGCTTTACGATTAAATCTGGCAACAACAGTAGGAGCTGCACACAGTTATTTCCATCCTTCAGAGGTAGAGTCGTCTGTTAAGACAGCTGTGGCTCTGGGAGGGTGTCAGCCTGGTTTTAGCGTCAGTGGTTTTTTTCCCACCAAGTTCTACCGCCTCCTATTCTTGTTAATTGTGGCTTCAAACCGCTCCAGCTTCGTGGGGGAATGGGGAGTGTTTTGTTACTTTAAAGGGCTTCAAATTGAACAGTAGGTGTATCAGTAGGCGTGGTGGCCCACTAGCGCTTCACTTTAGCACTTGCGAGAGTCTAGAGAGTGCAGTAGTTACTATCAGGACCTGAAATCTGGAGAGTGGAAGTGGTTTAAGGACTCTTAGGGCTGTGTTTAGTCGCTCAGTCGTATCTTGACTCTGACTCCAATGGCCTGTAGCCCGCCAGGGCTACAGGGATTTCCCAGGCAGGAATACTGGAGTGGGTTGTTATGCCCTCCTCCAGGGGATCTTCCCAACCCTGGGACGGATCCCAGGTCTCCAACATTGCAGGCAGATTCTTCACCATCTGAGCCATCAGGGAAGTGAGCCACCAAGGCGCCCTAGTTTGAGGGTTTGTGGAGGCTCCACATCACTCCAAACCATGTGTGTTAAGTTTTTTTGTGTACAGATATTGAAAAATACTGTTCCGGAAGTTAATGAGTTACAATTATTTCAGTTAAATTTACAATTGACTGTTTTCTTGAGGATTTGCATGTCATTAAATGCTTTTCTTCAAAAACAAAAACGTTCATACATACCTAATTTAAGCAGGGAGTGGACAGAATTATCTTTTGTATTGGATATAAATGTCTAGATGCTTACAGACTGTGTGGCCAGAGGACCTTACAGCTTCATCTCTCCCACCTCTTGATTCTAACCTCTGTATGGCATACAGGTGTTGGTTCGGGGGCAGCATCTTGCCTATTCACTGTGATCCACCTCTGCATCCCATGGTTCTAGTTACTGACAAACTACTTAATCTTTAAAATACAGTTTTATTATTATTATTATTAGTTTTGATAAAGCACTTTTTTTTGTGGCCATACTCTGAGGCTTGAAGGGTTTCAGTTCTCCAGCCAGGAATTGAACCCGGGCCACAACGGTGAAAGCCAGAATTCTAACCACCAGGGAACTCCCCAATATATACCACCCTAACTCCAAATTCAGCTATGATAGGGGAACAGAGACTGTGTCAGTGTGTGTAGTAAGCATTTAGTGGTGGCCTGTACTGGAGAGACTGAGATACAGAAAAGATAGTTCCTGTTCTCTGGTAGCTTTAGCATACGAGGGGGGATAGACAAACAGGAGTATAACAGTAATTAATGGAACAACTAGACCAAAAGCGAGGAGATGGGAGACCTTGAAAGAGAAGATTTGTTAAGAAAAGCTTTATTTAAGAAGTCGAAGTAGTCTTAGAAAGAAGGTTAATATTTAGAGACATGGGGCTTCCCTGGCAGCTCAGTGGTAAAGAGTCTGACTCAATGGCCTGTAGCCCGCCAGGGCTACAGGGATTTCCCAGGCAGGAATACTGGAGTGGGTTGTTATGCCCTCCTCCAGGGGATCTTCCCAACCCTGGGACGGATCCCAGGTCTCCAACATTGCAGGCAGATTCTTCACCATCTGAGCCATCAGGGAAGTGAGCCACCAAGGCCCCCTAGTTTGAGGGTTTGTGGAGGCTCCACATCACTCCAAACCATGTGTGTTAAGTTTGTTTGTGTGCAGATATTGAAAAATACTGTTCCGGAAGTTAATGAGTTACAATTATTTCAGTTAAATTTACAATTGACTGTTTTCTTGAGGATTTGCATGTCATTAAATGCTTTTCTTCAAAAACAAAAACGTTCATACATACCTAATTTAAGCAGGGAGTGGACAGAATTATCTTTTGTATTGGATATAAATGTCTAGATGCTTACAGACTGTGTGGCCAGAGGACCTTACAGCTTCATCTCTCCCACCTCTTGATTCTAACCTCTGTATGGCATACAGGTGTTGGTTCGGGGGCAGCATCTTGCCTATTCACTGTGATCCACCTCTGCATCCCATGGTTCTAGTTACTGACAAACTACTTAATCTTTAAAATACAGTTTTATTATTATTATTATTAGTTTTGATAAAGCACTTTTTTTTGTGGCCATACTCTGAGGCTTGAAGGGTTTCAGTTCTCCAGCCAGGAATTGAACCCGGGCCACAACGGTGAAAGCCAGAATTCTAACCACCAGGGAACTCCCCAATATATACCACCCTAACTCCAAATTCAGCTATGATAGGGGAACAGAGACTGTGTCAGTGTGTGTAGTAAGCATTTAGTGGTGGCCTGTACTGGAGAGACTGAGATACAGAAAAGATAGTTCCTGTTCTCTGGTAGCTTTAGCATACGAGGGGGGATAGACAAACAGGAGTATAACAGTAATTAATGGAACAACTAGACCAAAAGCGAGGAGATGGGAGACCTTGAAAGAGAAGATTTGTTAAGAAAAGCTTTATTTAAGAAGTCGAAGTAGTCTTAGAAAGAAGGTTAATATTTAGAGACATGGGGCTTCCCTGGCAGCTCAGTGGTAAAGAGTTCGCCTGCCAATGCCGGAGACACAAGTTCGATCCCTGATCCTGGAAGATCCCACATGGTGTGGAGCAACTAAGCCCATGAGCTACAACCATCGAGCCTGTGCTCCAGAGCCTCAGAGCCGCAGCTGTTGAACTCCTGTGCTGCAACTACTGAAACCCGTGTGCCCTAGAGCCTGAGTTCCACAAGAAAGCTCACTGCAACAAGAAGACTGCTCACCTCAACGAGAGAGTAGCCCCCATTCCCTGCAACTAGAGAAGAGCCTGCAGCAGCAGTGAAAACCCAGAATACCCAAAAATAATCAATAAATTTAAAAAAACAATAAAAAGAATACTGGAGTGAGTTGCCATTAAAAAAAAAAAAAATGAGTCTAGAGACGTGGAGAAGAGTGGGTGAAGTAAGGTGAGAGAATAAGGGGGACAGGGAGGAGAGGATGGACGTAATTGTGTTAGGTACCAGGCTTGTGCGAGGTGACTTACACATATTCGTCCATGTACTCCTCTAGATGGCCTATGAGCTCAGTTATTGTATCTCAGTTTGTAGATGAGAAGAGAAGCTCAGGGAGGTGAAGTGCCTTTCCTATGTGCTAGTAAATCTGGTTATGACTTCCCTGGTGGCTCAGCAGTAAAGCATCTGCCTGCAGTGTAGGAGACATAGGTTGGATCCTTGGGTCAGGAAGATCCCCTGGAGGGGGGCATGGCTAGCCACTCCAGGATTCTTGCCTGGAGAATCCCATGGACAGAGGAGCCTGACAGGCCGGACCCTGTCCAGGAAGTTGCAATAAGTCAGACATGACTGCAGTGACTGAATAGGGACACATGCATGCCATCATGGTTTTTCTTTTTTTTGTTAAGACTACAGCTTTTTTGCTCATATGCTTTGCTGTCTCAAAGGTTCAAGTCTATATGGTGTACATGTGCTCCATTTTCTGTGTTTTGACTTCAGATGCTCAGTTGTACCTGACTTCTGCATGTTGTCATCTCGTGTACGCCTGGTTCCCACGACAGCCCGCTTGGTCCGTTCCCTGATCTGCAGTTCTTCCCATTCCTTCATGGATCTGAAGGCTCTCCTTTCCTCCCTGAATGACTTTGCATCCCTCTCATTTGCTGAGAGTTGGGACAATGTTGGATTACTGGTGGAACCCAGCCCACCACATATTGTAAACACACTCTTCCTGACCAATGACTTGACGGAGGAGGTGATGGAGGAGGCGCTGCAGAAGAAGGCGGACCTCATCCTCTCCTACCATCCACCTATTTTTCCCGGGGCCCATGGAAACTAAGCCCATGAGCCTAGACGCTGGAGAGAGTGGTCCACGAAGCTCAACGGTGAGAGAAGTAGCCCCCATTCCCTGCAACTAGAGAAGAGCCTGCAGCAGCAGTGAAAACCCAGAATACCCAAAAATAATCAATAAATTTAAAAAAACAATAAAAAGAATACTGGAGTGAGTTGCCATTAAAAAAAAAAAAAATGAGTCTAGAGACGTGGAGAAGAGTGGGTGAAGTAAGGTGAGAGAATAAGGGGGACAGGGAGGAGAGGATGGACGTAATTGTGTTAGGTACCAGGCTTGTGCGAGGTGACTTACACATATTCGTCCATGTACTCCTCTAGATGGCCTATGAGCTCAGTTATTGTATCTCAGTTTGTAGATGAGAAGAGAAGCTCAGGGAGGTGAAGTGCCTTTCCTATGTGCTAGTAAATCTGGTTATGACTTCCCTGGTGGCTCAGCAGTAAAGCATCTGCCTGCAGTGTAGGAGACATAGGTTGGATCCTTGGGTCAGGAAGATCCCCTGGAGGGGGGCATGGCTAGCCACTCCAGGATTCTTGCCTGGAGAATCCCATGGACAGAGGAGCCTGACAGGCCGGACCCTGTCCAGGAAGTTGCAATAAGTCAGACATGACTGCAGTGACTGAATAGGGACACATGCATGCCATCATGGTTTTTCTTTTTTTTGTTAAGACTACAGCTTTTTTGCTCATATGCTTTGCTGTCTCAAAGGTTCAAGTCTATATGGTGTACATGTGCTCCATTTTCTGTGTTTTGACTTCAGATGCTCAGTTGTACCTGACTTCTGCATGTTGTCATCTCGTGTACGCCTGGTTCCCACGACAGCCCGCTTGGTCCGTTCCCTGATCTGCAGTTCTTCCCATTCCTTCATGGATCTGAAGGCTCTCCTTTCCTCCCTGAATGACTTTGCATCCCTCTCATTTGCTGAGAGTTGGGACAATGTTGGATTACTGGTGGAACCCAGCCCACCACATACTGTAAACACACTCTTCCTGACCAATGACTTGACGGAGGAGGTGATGGAGGAGGCGCTGCAGAAGAAGGCGGACCTCATCCTCTCCTACCATCCACCTATTTTCCGACCCATGAAACGCATCACCTGGGAAACGTGGAAGGAGCGCCTGGTGATCCAGGCTCTGGAGAACAGAGTCGGGATCTACTCGCCTCACACAGCCTATGACGCGGCTCCTCAAGGAGTCAACAACTGGCTGGCCAAAGGGCTTGGTGAGAAACCTCTTGTTCTTTGATAGTTTTTTCCCTGTCAGTGCTTTGAAATTCTAGAGTGTCTTTCCAATAATGTTTTAACTGCTCTAGGGTTAGGGACCATTATTCTCTTTCTATGTATTTTAAAATAATCTTGCTGAAATCTGACAATTAAATTGTATTGGAAAATGAACTTTTATTCTTGATGAATAGTGACTGCCTTGAAAATTTTCATTTTTGGCTGAACTTTGTGATTCCTTACTCATTCCTTACTCATGCCTAGCACTCAGGCACTCCCCAAGTGCCTGCTAAATTAAATTGAAAGCTCAGGCCTCTCTAGGATATACTTCATATATCAGTCAAATAGTTTTACTGGATTAGTGCTTATGTCCAGCACAATGAGGAAATTCAGTGTGTTTCATCTTTATTTTTAGTTAATTTTCTGAGTTTCCTTATGCTGGGCTGAAGCTTCTGTGATGATATAATCTGGATTAATGTGGTCAAGTAGATTGTGAGCATTGTGACTTGAGTCATGGGTTACCCAAGTAAATTTAGTAAGCAGTCACAATTCTATGTGTGATCTAAAAATTCATGAGTCAGTCTTGTCCAGCTTTTTGTGACAATTAAGAGTCTTCTGGAAAATAATGTTGGAAAGTTCGATTCTGTATTTCAGTACTAAATCCCCAGGTTATGGAGACTGTTGGGTGTATGTGAGGGATGTGTTTTGTGTGTGTGTGTGTGTGTGTGTGTGTGTATTACATAAGCATCTGAAAATGAATCTTTTAAAGAATACTCGTTTATTAGAAGCTTTGCCCATAATAGTTTTAACTTTTTTTTTTAAAAGCACAAAAGCTCCAATTCCTGCCAGTTTTTTTCTCTAGGTGTTTGTACCTCCAGGCCCATCCATCCTTCAAAAGCTCCTGACTACCCCATGGAAGGAACACACAGAGTAGAATTCAGTGTTACCCAAGCCCAAGACCTGGACAAAGTCATTTCTGCAGTGAAAGAAATTGCAGGTGTATCTGTGACTTCTTTTTCTGCTAGGTACAATAAATTTTCCTCTTTTTGTGTGTATTCATTTGTAAGACTCTGTCTCAGAAATTCTGTAACTCTTATTTAAGTTTGCACAAAATAATTTTTCTCAGATAGGTTTAAAAAGCAACATACTTCTCATTTGTATGTGAGTCCCTGAGGAGGAGCACTATGGGATCTTTTCAAGATAGTAAAAATGATAAGTAACACTTACTGACCATTTTCTATGTGGGAAGGACTATACCACACATCTTACGGTATTTCTAAGCCTCCTGGAAATGTTGAAAGCTGTTTTTACTTTAGGGTATATAGATAAAGCCTAGTGATACACTGATAGTATAGGTTTACTTTTATGACTTCCCAGCAAATGGCGATTCCCAAACACTTGAAAAAAAATACAGTAAGATGCCTCTCAGTGGGCCAATCATTTGTTTAATTAGGTCTTAGATACCAAAATGTTACCTTATTGGAGACTTTAGGGGGGGACTAATTTACCCCAATGCCTACTAAAGTATTGTAAAAGAAACATTATGCAGAGTTAGGACTTAATAATTATTTTTTAAAAAGATAAATATAATGACTTTTTAATAAAATGAAAGTCTATTAGCAGTGATTGTGCATTGGATAAGTCTCACTGGCTACAATACTGCCACTGCGCAAAGCTAAAATGGAAATCTATATCAGGCGACCCCAATAAATGACTCTTTCATGAGTGGTTTTTATGTGTAGATACTTTATAGTAAAACCATAGTAAATGTCCTATAGTAATATTGGGGAATTTCAATAAACATAAGGAAAATTATTTAAAAGAGTTTGCATTGATTCTAACCATGGATATCTTTTGCCATTTTGAAATACTGAAATTAAAATTATACAAAGGGGGCTTCCCTAGTGGTCCAGTGGGTAAAGAGTCTGCCTTGCAGTGCAAGGGGCACCGGTTTGATCCCTGGCCTGGGAAGATCCCACATGCTGTGGAACAACTGGACCAGTGTGTCCAATTAGGAGCCATCACTCTGGAGAGCATGCACCCAGAACTGGTGCTCTGCAACAAGAGAGGCCACTGCAATGGGAGGCCCACACAGGCCACAGAATAAAGATGGATGAAAATAAATAAATAAAAAAACCAATGAAAAAGAGGCCAAATTTTGTTTAAAATCTTAAAAAAAAATTATACAAATAAAGCATGCAAACTTCAAACAGTACAGATTACAGGTAATTTAATCTGGGACTTACGATTAGATTGGGAACCAGGCATTGTTTTTGCTTTTTCTTTTCAGATCTCTGCAGATGGTTCCAATGTTAAAACTACACTTCCACATTATCTTGTATGGTATCTTTTAGTTTCTGAATTCTGTGATTGCCTTTAGAGTTTATGATTCAATACAAAATTTTCTTGATGCTAGTTTTTTTGGAGAGGCTCTAGAACTGTACCCAATGATTTGTGGGATCTTAGTTCCCTGACCAGGGATTGAACCCAGGCCCTGGCAATGAAAGCACCTAGTCTTAACCACTGGATTGTCAGGGAATTCCCAAGGATATTGCTTTTTAAAGGGTGATTCAAGGACCCTCCGAATCAAAAGCATAATCATAAATAACATGAAAAATGCGTCATGTTGATGTATGGCAGAAACCAAGATGATATTGTAAAGGAATTCTCCTTCAATTGAAAATAAATAAATTTTTAAAAATAAAAAATAAATCATTAATTTAAAAAATTGCAGAGTTTTGGTCTTATCTTAGATCTGTGTAATTAGAATGGGATTTGCCTGAGAATCTTTCTGGGAGATTCTTATATTCAATGAAGTGTGAAAATTATCTTTTCTTGGGCTTTTAAAGAATTCAGTCTGCCCAGTCCCATTGATGTTCTGTTTCACTGTATCTATAGAATGATCGAGGAGTTACTATTTTAAGAAGTCAGCAGGAGCTTTCTGATGCACAACCGGGATTAATAATAGTTCCAGAACAGGGGTTTCAAAGTGAGGTCCCTGAGGGCTTCCCTGGCAATCCAGTGGGTAAAGAGTCCGCCTTGCAGTGCAAGGGGCGCCAGTTTGATCCCTGGCCTGGGAAGATCCCACGTGCCGCAGAGCGGCTGGATCAATGTGTCCAACTACCCAGCTGGAGCTCTGGAGCGCATGCACCCAGAGCCAGTGCTTTGCAAGGAGAGAGGCCACTGCCATGGGAGGCCCACACAGGCCAAAGAATAAAAGATGGATGAAAAATAAATAAAAAATCAATACAAAATTTAAAAAATAAAAGAATAAGTGAGGTCCCTGAACCAGCACATCAGCATCAGCTTCACCTGGAACTTGTTAGATAACTTCTCAGCTCCCACTCAGACCTACTAAATCAGAAACTCTGGGGGTAGTATCCAACAGTTGGTCTAAAAATGTCACAAGATGATTTTGATGCATGCTAAAGTTTTGAGAAACACAATTCTAGACAATGGTTAGGACTTAAATCCTAAATTCCATATAAATCTTATCTCCTATTATGGGAGGTTGTAAACTGTGGATTATTTTAAATACAATGTCTATATTTATTATAAACCATCAAATGACTTTATTTTCTAGGACTGATGATGAAGAACAAACACGGCTCAGTCTGAATTGTACTCAGCAGGCTTTGATGGAGGTGGTGGCATATCTTTCCCAGAACAGACAATTTTATCAGAAGACTGAAATTCTGACACTGGAGAAGGTAATAAAAAGTATCTATCTTACCATGCATTTTTGTTTGACAAATTCATATGTAAACTGTTACATCAACAGGCTATTAACTATTACCCTGCTACTTAGTCACTTCAGTCGTATCCGACTCTTGTGTGACCCCATCGACTGCAGCCCACCAAGCTCTTCTGTCCATGAATTCTCCAAACAAGAATACTGGAGTGGATTGCCATGCCCTCCTCCAGGGGGATTTTCCCAACCCAAGGATGGAACCCGGGTTTCCTGCATTGCAGTCAGATTCCTCACCACTGAACCATCAGGGAAGCCCCTATATATATATATATATATATAACACACTATATATATTTTGACCACTGACTACTCATCAGCCGGTTTGGATTAATACTCACATAGCCCTGAGGGCTTCCCTGGCAATCCAGTGGGTAAAGAGTCCGCCTTGCAGTGCAAGGGGCGCCAGTTTGATCCCTGGCCTGGGAAGATCCCACGTGCCGCAGAGCGGCTGGATCAATGTGTCCAACTACCCAGCTGGAGCTCTGGAGCGCATGCACCCAGAGCCAGTGCTTTGCAAGGAGAGAGGCCACTGCCATGGGAGGCCCACACAGGCCAAAGAATAAAAGATGGATGAAAAATAAATAAAAAATCAATACAAAATTTAAAAAATAAAAGAATAAGTGAGGTCCCTGAACCAGCACATCAGCATCAGCTTCACCTGGAACTTGTTAGATAACTTCTCAGCTCCCACTCAGACCTACTAAATCAGAAACTCTGGGGGTAGTATCCAACAGTTGGTCTAAAAATGTCACAAGATGATTTTGATGCATGCTAAAGTTTTGAGAAACACAATTCTAGACAATGGTTAGGACTTAAATCCTAAATTCCATATAAATCTTATCTCCTATTATGGGAGGTTGTAAACTGTGGATTATTTTAAATACAATGTCTATATTTATTATAAACCATCAAATGACTTTATTTTCTAGGACTGATGATGAAGAACAAACACGGCTCAGTCTGAATTGTACTCAGCAGGCTTTGATGGAGGTGGTGGCATATCTTTCCCAGAACAGACAATTTTATCAGAAGACTGAAATTCTGACACTGGAGAAGGTAATAAAAAGTATCTATCTTACCATGCATTTTTGTTTGACAAATTCATATGTAAACTGTTACATCAACAGGCTATTAACTATTACCCTGCTACTTAGTCACTTCAGTCGTATCCGACTCTTGTGTGACCCCATCGACTGCAGCCCACCAAGCTCTTCTGTCCATGAATTCTCCAAACAAGAATACTGGAGTGGATTGCCATGCCCTCCTCCAGGGGGATTTTCCCAACCCAAGGATGGAACCCGGGTTTCCTGCATTGCAGTCAGATTCCTCACCACTGAACCATCAGGGAAGCCCCTATATATATATATATATATATATATACACACACATATATATATTTGAGACCACATGGACTGTAGCTCATCAGTCTTTGTCCGTGGAATTTTCCAGGCAAGAATACTGTGGAACTACTACCTAAAGAAGCACAAAGTGGTAATGAAGGCATGTTATGCCCTGGAAAGGTTATCGAAAAAGGAAGGCATTTCAGGAATAGAAAAATGTTGGTGTCTTAGTCCATTTGGGCTGCTATAACAAGTTTGGACTTGTATAACAGGATACTACAGACTGGATAGCCTATAGACAACAGAAATTTCTCCTCACGTTTCTAGAGGCCAGAGAGTCCAAGATCATGGGCACTGGCAGACTTCAGGTGGTGCCTGGTGGGAGCTCACTTCATGGTTCAAAGATGGCGCTTTCTCTCTGTGTCTTCACATGTTGAAGGGGCCTAGGGATCCCTCTGGAGATCTCTGTTCTAAAGCACTAATTCCATTCTTGTGAATTCCGGTCTCATGGCCTCAGTGCCTCCCAAAGGCTACACCTCCTGATCTGTAGGTTACAATTTAAACCTGTGAATTTGAGGGGCCCAGAAACATGCAGACCATCGTGGTATTTCTTCATGATTAGAGACTGAGATGCAGGTTCAGTTTCTTTATACCCTCTGCCTGGACCACTTTATTCATTCCTTTAACTTGACAGCCATGTGGTGATTCCTGTGTCTTTACTTTCCGTCTCAGAATGCCTTCTTAAGGTACAAGATAATTTTTTGTTTTTTCATCCTGTATTTTCAGCCACATTCTGAACGTTTTCCACTTATGATTTCACAAGGATTTAAAATCCAATATATGCAAATACTGACCTTATCCCCATACCAGACTTTTAAGTACAGGTTTTTTTCCCTGTTTCATTGGTGGCCTGATCATCTGTCTCCGTTTCAGGTTTGTACCGCTCTCCCTTGCTCCCATACATCCAAGCCCTGCTGATTCGGTCCCTCAGTCTACAAGATGTTCCTCCTCTCTGTTTGTTTTGGCACCCCAGTAGTTGAAAATTCTCATCTTCCCTTACCTGTGATGTGAGAAGGCTCTTGAGTGGGCACCTCCTGGAGACAGCCCAGGCCTTGTAGCTTGGAGTATGAAGCCTTTCATGACCAGCCGGCCAGGATGCCTGTCTCCAGCCTCTCCTCCATCCCCGTCCCTTGCTCTACATACCAGCTGTACTGTCTGCTCTAGATCTGCCGTGCATGCTCGCTCACAGACTTGCCCCATGTGCTGTCTCACGCCTTGGCACCTTTGTACATCTTCTCTCTGTTTAGAATGCCTCTCCACATCTCATCCTACCCCTCAGCCACCACACTGCCCTGACATCACTCCTCTCTTAACTCCTTTCTGGTTTGTCTTCAAGACCCAAGTCCTTGTAAAGCCTTATTTGACTCCCCTTACTCCAAATAACCACCTCCCCAAGTCTCAACTCATTTATTTTGTCATTCCTTTGTGCTCCCATAAAAAAATAGCATCTATCTTGAGTTTCCCTGGTGGTCCAGTGGTTAAGACTCCAGGCTTTCAGTGTAGGGGGTGGAGGTTCAACCCCTGTTTGGGGAACAAAGATCCCATATGTCACTTGGCCAAAGAAAAAGAGAGATAATTACTTTCTCCGGAGACTAAGCTTCTAGAAGTCAGAGAATGTTTCTGTCAGGTTTGCATCCCTAAATTTTAGCTAGTTTTCTTTCTTTTAAAAAAATTAAAGTTTATTTATTTTGGGCTGTGCTGGGTCTTTGTTGCTGCATGGTCTTTTTTCCTAGTAGCAGCGTGTGGGCTTCACTTTGAGATGGTTTCTCCTGTTGCAGAGCACAGGCTCTAGGGTGTGAGAGCTTCAGTAGTTGCGGCTTCTGGGCTCTAGAGCACAGGCTCAGTAGTTA
Source organism: Tragulus kanchil (assembly GCA_022376925.1). Classification (NCBI taxonomy): domain Eukaryota; kingdom Metazoa; phylum Chordata; class Mammalia; order Artiodactyla; family Tragulidae; genus Tragulus; species Tragulus kanchil. The sequence continues at coordinate 93,491,091 of JAIOJX010000026.1, read as the reverse complement.
TGGTGGCATGGGCATGTGGGATCTTCCCCGAACAGGGGTTGAACCTGTGTCCTTATTGGTGGATTCTTTACCATTGAGCCACCAGGGAAGCCCTGGAGCTAGTTTTCTAGCAAGCAGATAGAACAACTTGTTTTATTGATCTCAGCATTTGTTCTTTGTTCTATGTCATTGTCTCCTAGGAAACTGATTTTTTTACCCCCCTACAGGTTTTCCTGGATGAGTCTGTCTGGCAACCATTATTGATTCTCATCTTCCCTTACCTGTGATGTGAGAAGGCTCTTGAGTGGGCACCTCCTGGAGACAGCCCAGGCCTTGTAGCTTGGAGTATGAAGCCTTTCATGACCAGCCGGCCAGGATGCCTGTCTCCAGCCTCTCCTCCATCCCCGTCCCTTGCTCTACATACCAGCTGTACTGTCTGCTCTAGATCTGCCGTGCATGCTCGCTCACAGACTTGCCCCATGTGCTGTCTCACGCCTTGGCACCTTTGTACATCTTCTCTCTGTTTAGAATGCCTCTCCACATCTCATCCTACCCCTCAGCCACCACACTGCCCTGACATCACTCCTCTCTTAACTCCTTTCTGGTTTGTCTTCAAGACCCAAGTCCTTGTAAAGCCTTATTTGACTCCCCTTACTCCAAATAACCACCTCCCCAAGTCTCAACTCATTTATTTTGTCATTCCTTTGTGCTCCCATAAAAAAATAGCATCTATCTTGAGTTTCCCTGGTGGTCCAGTGGTTAAGACTCCAGGCTTTCAGTGTAGGGGGTGGAGGTTCAACCCCTGTTTGGGGAACAAAGATCCCATATGTCACTTGGCCAAAGAAAAAGAGAGATAATTACTTTCTCCGGAGACTAAGCTTCTAGAAGTCAGAGAATGTTTCTGTCAGGTTTGCATCCCTAAATTTTAGCTAGTTTTCTTTCTTTTAAAAAAATTAAAGTTTATTTATTTTGGGCTGTGCTGGGTCTTTGTTGCTGCATGGTCTTTTTTCCTAGTAGCAGCGTGTGGGCTTCACTTTGAGATGGTTTCTCCTGTTGCAGAGCACAGGCTCTAGGGTGTGAGAGCTTCAGTAGTTGCGGCTTCTGGGCTCTAGAGCACAGGCTCAGTAGTTATGGTGCATGGGCATGTGGGATCTTCCCCGAACAGGGGTTGAACCTGTGTCCTTATTGGTGGATTCTTTACCATTGAGCCACCAGGGAAGCCCTGGAGCTAGTTTTCTAGCAAGCAGATAGAACAACTTGTTTTATTGATCTCAGCATTTGTTCTTTGTTCTATGTCATTGTCTCCTAGGACTGATGACATACAGTTTTCCTGATTTCTGTTCCTTTTCAGCCTCCACTCCTCCACACTGGGATGGGACGGTTGTGCACACTGGATGAGTCTGTCTCCTTGGCAACCATTATTGATCGAATCAAAAGACACCTAAAACTGTCTCATGTTCGTCTTGCTCTTGGAGTAGGGAAGACGTTGGGTAAGTGTGTCTTCTTTGTCCAGCATACTCTACTTACAATGTTGGGCAAAAATGGAAACTCTTGGCTGTGTAAATATAAATGACAGAAATGGGCTAGCAACTCACAGAAGATGACTGGTTTGCTTTATCGATCAGAATGGGCAAGTTTATGCATCTCATGGGTCTAAACAAGATTTATTTCTCCTTCACACTTCCTGTCAAATCAGTAGGAGAGTCTGCTCACTGTAGACCAGTCATTGTTTTGCAAGGAGGCTCTTAAAGTGTCAGTTAAACATTCTAGCCTAGAAATGATACATACTCTGTTCAACTTACTGTTTAGAGTCAGTCAGCCCAGGGAGAGCAATCCTACCATATTCCAGGAAGAAAACTGGAAATTGTGATTGCTCTAGTTACAACGCAGAATCTTAAGTTATACAATACTGGTGATATTTTATAGTGAGGCACTGCTATGCTAAGTGATGTGATTGACTGTGGTCTCTTGAGTTTTGGAGCCACTGCTGTTTCTCTTGGCTTTCCCCTGAACTTTGAGGAACAAAAGGAACGAGGAGAACATTTATTGGGCCCTTGCTGTAAGCCTAGCGTCTCACTGTGAAGAACAATGTTGTGTTAGTTTCAAGTGTACAGCAGTGATTCAGTTATACCCATTTAGGTTGTTACATAATATTGAGCAGTTTCCTGTGCCCTACAGTAGGTCCTCATTGGTTATCCAATTTAAATGTAGCAGCATGTACAAGTCACTCCCAAACTCCCTAACTATCCTTTCTCCCTACCCTTCCCTGCTGGTAACCATAAGTTCATTCTCTACATATCAACTATACTCCAATATAAAACAAAAAGTTAAAAAATATAGGTGTCAGATCCATTCGTAGCATCCATCAAGTTCATTCTTCTAGGACTGATGACATACAGTTTTCCTGAGCCTCCTCTCCTCCACACTGGGATGGGACGGTTGTGCACACTGGATGAGTCTGTCTCCTTGGCAACCATTATTGATCGAATCAAAAGACACCTAAAACTGTCTCATGTTCGTCTTGCTCTTGGAGTAGGGAAGACGTTGGGTAAGTGTGTCTTCTTTGTCCAGCATACTCTACTTACAATGTTGGGCAAAAATGGAAACTCTTGGCTGTGTAAATATAAATGATAGAAATGGGCTAGCAACTCACAGAAGATGACTGGTTTGCTTTATCGATCAGAATGGGCAAGTTTATGCATCTCATGGGTCTAAACAAGATTTATTTCTCCTTCACACTTCCTGTCAAATCAGTAGGAGAGTCTGCTCACTGTAGACCAGTCATTGTTTTGCAAGGAGGCTCTTAAAGTGTCAGTTAAACATTCTAGCCTAGAAATGATACATACTCTGTTCAACTTACTGTTTAGAGTCAGTCAGCCCAGGGAGAGCAATCCTACCATATTCCAGGAAGAAAACTGGAAATTGTGATTGCTCTAGTTACAACGCAGAATCTTAAGTTATACAATACTGGTGATATTTTATAGTGAGGCACTGCTATGCTAAGTGATGTGATTGACTGTGGTCTCTTGAGTTTTGGAGCCACTGCTGTTTCTCTTGGCTTTCCCCTGAACTTTGAGGAACAAAAGGAACGAGGAGAACATTTATTGGGCCCTTGCTGTAAGCCTAGCGTCTCACTGTGAAGAACAATGTTGTGTTAGTTTCAAGTGTACAGCAGTGATTCAGTTATACCCATTTAGGTTGTTACATAATATTGAGCAGTTTCCTGTGCCCTACAGTAGGTCCTCATTGGTTATCCAATTTAAATGTAGCAGCATGTACAAGTCACTCCCAAACTCCCTAACTATCCTTTCTCCCTACCCTTCCCTGCTGGTAACCATAAGTTCATTCTCTACATATCAACTATACTCCAATATAAAACAAAAAGTTAAAAAATATAGGTGTCAGATCCATTCGTAGCATCCTCTAGTTCATTTAGTTCCTTAGTTTCTTTCCCTGGGAACAGAGAGCTGCCTACCTACCTCTCCCTGTTTCCTGGAGACCCAGGTGAGGTTGCTTTCCTGAGCAGCATGGTGGTGACACCTAAAGCTTAGTGCCAGTAGGGGTTAATACTATTCAGAGCTTTCTTGGGTGGGCTAGTGCCACAGTGTATGTCTGAAGGAGTAATACTCCTGCCTTAGGTTAGCTCAGCAATACCAAGGAATAGTCTGTTTGCCTATATGAAGGTGTGTTTTACCTTTTTTAAAAAACTTAATAAGCAAAATTCACATACTGGTGATGAGACTGGGAGGGACATCTGTATTACATTTAAAATTCCTGGTCCAAATTGTAGTATTAAGATAAAGGGGGCTTCCCCTTTTGGCTCAGTGGATAAGAACCCGTCTGCCAATGCAGGAGACACAGGTTCGATCCCTGATCCGGGAAGATCCCACATACCACAGAGCAGCTAAAGCCACACATCAACAAAAGACCCAGCACAGCCAAAATAAATAAATTAAAGTTTTTTTTTTAAAAAGATAAAGGGGAATTGTGACGTGTTGGTCTTTTGTTTCCTTATCCTGAAGAGTCCCCGGTCAAGGCCGTGGCCCTGTGTGCTGGTTCTGGGAGCAGTGTTCTACAGGGAACAGAGGCAGACCTCTACCTCACAGGTAGGACACAACCTTTGGATTTTTTCTTTTTTTTCCTTTTGCTTGTGCACTTTGAGGAACAAAAGGAACGAGGAGAACATTTATTGGGCCCTTGCTGTAAGCCTAGCGTCTCACTGTGAAGAACAATGTTGTGTTAGTTTCAAGTGTACAGCAGTGATTCAGTTATACCCATTTAGGTTGTTACATAATATTGAGCAGTTTCCTGTGCCCTACAGTAGGTCCTCATTGGTTATCCAATTTAAATGTAGCAGCATGTACAAGTCACTCCCAAACTCCCTAACTATCCTTTCTCCCTACCCTTCCCTGCTGGTAACCATAAGTTCATTCTCTACATATCAACTATACTCCAATATAAAACAAAAAGTTAAAAAATATAGGTGTCAGATCCATTCGTAGCATCCTCTAGTTCATTTAGTTCCTTAGTTTCTTTCCCTGGGAACAGAGAGCTGCCTACCTACCTCTCCCTGTTTCCTGGAGACCCAGGTGAGGTTGCTTTCCTGAGCAGCATGGTGGTGACACCTAAAGCTTAGTGCCAGTAGGGGTTAATACTATTCAGAGCTTTCTTGGGTGGGCTAGTGCCACAGTGTATGTCTGAAGGAGTAATACTCCTGCCTTAGGTTAGCTCAGCAATACCAAGGAATAGTCTGTTTGCCTATATGAAGGTGTGTTTTACCTTTTTTAAAAAACTTAATAAGCAAAATTCACATACTGGTGATGAGACTGGGAGGGACATCTGTATTACATTTAAAATTCCTGGTCCAAATTGTAGTATTAAGATAAAGGGGGGGGGCTTCCCTTGTGGCTCAGTGGATAAGAACCCGTCTGCCAATGCAGGAGACACAGGTTCGATCCCTGATCCGGGAAGATCCCACATACCACAGAGCAGCTAAAGCCACACATCAACAAAAGACCCAGCACAGCCAAAAATAAATAAATTAAAGTTTTTTTTTTTTTTTAAAAAAGATAAAGGGGAATTGTGACGTGTTGGTCTTTTGTTTCCTTATCCTGAAGAGTCCCCGGTCAAGGCCGTGGCCCTGTGTGCTGGTTCTGGGAGCAGTGTTCTACAGGGAACAGAGGCAGACCTCTACCTCACAGGTAGGACACAACCTTTGGATTTTTTTTCTATCCTTTTCTTGTGCATCCTTCCCTGCTTTGGTTTGTTTATTACAACGTAAAAACCAGCAGATTTTAGGACAGCATCTAATGTACAGATGGATCTAATAAATGTTTTGTGAATTTGAACTAAATAAGAACTATGCCAGAGTTTGGGACACACTACATTCTTTGTGCAGGGAGAAGAAATTATTTCACAATTAGATTATCTAAAAAAGTGAGGGCTTCCCCTGGTGCTCCAGTGGGTAAGGACACCGCCTTGCAGTGCAAGGGGCACCGGTTCGATCCCTGGCCCGGGAAGATCCCACGTGCCGCGGAGCGGCTGGACCGGTGTGTCCAATTACCGAGCCGGAGCTCTGGAGCACATGCGCCCAGAGCCGGTGCTCTGCAACGACAGACGCCACCGCGATGGGAGGCCCACAGGAGCCAAAGAACAAAGACGGATGAAAATAGAGAAATGAAAGACCAATAGAACTGGCCCGTCCGCTCCCCTCCCTCCCCAACCCGACCCCCGCCCAAAATAAATAAATAAATAAATCTTTAAAAAAAAAAAAAAAAAAAAAGTGATGTTGAGCATTTATTTAAAACCTTTTTTGTTCCTAAACATGATTTTGTCCAGATTTTACATATAAGTTAATGGGGCCCCCCTTTTTTTTAATGGGACACTTTTTACCTGTCACCTTAGGTAGAAAATGATTCCTCTTACTTATCCTTGAAGACCATCATCAGTTTAGATGTGTGTGATCTGTGAGGTATCACTTTGAATATCACTTCAGGGATGACAAACCCCAGCCAAAAGACTGTTTTCATCACCCTTCCATATTAGGTCATAAAGGGTAATATCCTAGGAAGACCAGCAGATGGCGAGCTTGCTCCTTGCACATACAAATTCTCTTGCTTTTTCTTTCCCCTAGCTGCCATCCTGAGCCACCTTTTCTTTCCTTTGTCTTCTGATGTTATAGAAGTGTCTTTATGGATCTCCCCACTTCTGTGCTTTCTCCAGCCAGTGCATTTATTATAGCTCAGGCAGCCAGATTGGCTTTCCTAAAGCATGACTTCTACCTGGGCCACCTTAGTGTCTATTTCTCCTTTTACTTTTTCTCTACGATTACTTAGATGAAGATGTTTTATAGGGTACTTGAATAAAGCTATTTGTTATGATGACGACTTTCCTGGTGGCTCAGACAATAAAGAATCTGCCTGCAACGAGGATACCTGGGTTCGATCCCTGAGTTTGGAAGACCCCCTGGAGAAGGGAATGGCTACCTACTCCATTGTTCCTGCCTGGAGAATTCCATGGGCAAAGGACTCTGGTGGTCTACAGTCTATGGGGTTGCAAAAGTCAGACACAACTGAGCAACTAACACTTTATAATGAAATGATGCATATTTGGCTAAGGAAGAGTGTAGGGAATTGAAATGGGGGGGTGATTTTTTTCTAAGAAACTTTTTGTTTAATGCCTTTATGTCTCTAAGTATATTTCAACGTCATGCTTTTTATGAATAAGCCAAATAGTTTTGCTTTTACATCAGATTCACAAATAGTGTTTCTTAAAATTCAAAAGATTTGAGTTTTCACAAAACCTTTTCATAAAAGATGAGATCCTCTTCCACCAGTAACTTGTGAATTTCTAGGTGTTTTGCCTAAGTCAAAGGAAGATACTTTGTTTTTAATTTAGAAATAATCTTATGCTCATTTCATTCTATGAATTAGACTACAGTTGATGCTGAAAATTTTGGTCCTCACAAAGTATAAAGGAGTCTCTAGGAAGAAAGCCTGGGATTTTCTCGAGGTATTGGTTATTTAATGGGTCCATAAGAAATAAACTTTCTAAAAACCCCATTTTACTCAGCAAAAGTCATTTACTTTATTGTGGAAACATTTTGAATGGGTGTTCCTAAGGTCTAGTTCTGGCAGTACTAAATACTGTTGGATGCGTGAATTTGGATACTTGCCTTGTATATGCCAAGGAGAAACAATTTAGAATTCTCAGTGGGATGGTCTCTATCTCTTTTTAAGTTGGAGGACATGTAAGAACATGCATATAGCTTTCTAGAATCACATGTAAAGTTCTGCTGTATTACATTTGCTTCATATGGCCTGCAAACTGCTGTAACAGTTCGGCACAGAACCACAGTCTACGGACAGTCTGATATTTAAATATTTGCCATTTCCTTCATTGGCAGGTGAGATGTCTCATCATGATGTTCTAGATGCTGCTTCCCAAGGAATCAATGTCATCCTCTGTGAACATAGCAACACTGAACGAGGCTTTCTTTCTGATCTTCGAGATATGCTGGGTGCTCACTTGGAGAATAAGATTAATATTATCCTGTCAGAAACAGACAGGGACCCTCTTCATGTGATATGAGGCATGTAGAAAGAAGGGAATGGCTACCTACTCCATTGTTCCTGCCTGGAGAATTCCATGGGCAAAGGACTCTGGTGGTCTACAGTCTATGGGGTTGCAAAAGTCAGACACAACTGAGCAACTAACACTTTATAATGAAATGATGCATATTTGGCTAAGGAAGAGTGTAGGGAATTGAAATGGGGGGGTGATTTTTTTCTAAGAAACTTTTTGTTTAATGCCTTTATGTCTCTAAGTATATTTCAACGTCATGCTTTTTATGAATAAGCCAAATAGTTTTGCTTTTACATCAGATTCACAAATAGTGTTTCTTAAAATTCAAAAGATTTGAGTTTTCACAAAACCTTTTCATAAAAGATGAGATCCTCTTCCACCAGTAACTTGTGAATTTCTAGGTGTTTTGCCTAAGTCAAAGGAAGATACTTTGTTTTTAATTTAGAAATAATCTTATGCTCATTTCATTCTATGAATTAGACTACAGTTGATGCTGAAAATTTTGGTCCTCACAAAGTATAAAGGAGTCTCTAGGAAGAAAGCCTGGGATTTTCTCGAGGTATTGGTTATTTAATGGGTCCATAAGAAATAAACTTTCTAAAAACCCCATTTTACTCAGCAAAAGTCATTTACTTTATTGTGGAAACATTTTGAATGGGTGTTCCTAAGGTCTAGTTCTGGCAGTACTAAATACTGTTGGATGCGTGAATTTGGATACTTGCCTTGTATATGCCAAGGAGAAACAATTTAGAATTCTCAGTGGGATGGTCTCTATCTCTTTTAAGTTGGAGGACATGTAAGAACATGCATATAGCTTTCTAGAATCACATGTAAAGTTCTGCTGTATTACATTTGCTTCATATGGCCTGCAAACTGCTGTAACAGTTCGGCACAGAACCACAGTCTACGGACAGTCTGATATTTAAATATTTGCCATTTCCTTCATTGGCAGGTGAGATGTCTCATCATGATGTTCTAGATGCTGCTTCCCAAGGAATCAATGTCATCCTCTGTGAACATAGCAACACTGAACGAGGCTTTCTTTCTGATCTTCGAGATATGCTGGGTGCTCACTTGGAGAATAAGATTAATATTATCCTGTCAGAAACAGACAGGGACCCTCTTCATGTGATATGAGGCATGTAGGAGCAACCAGATGACAGTCTCCAAACCAAGTGGCTTCCAACTTGACTGCCTAACATGAATCAGTGGGGTTAGTATCTTTCTGAAAGAATGTCTTCAGAAGGTACATTATCATTTCTTGTTTCTCAATCTGCTTATTCAGATGTTCTGTAGCTCAGAAAGTTAAGACTATAATTACCACTGAAGAACAAGTATTATAAAGAACAAATGAGGAATATATTGTGTAATAGATATTCATTATAAACTCTAGGAAAGATGGAGTAAACCTGTTTACTTAACATTCTTGGGAAATAGTTCAAGTAATCATCTTTTTAGCTCAGTTATAGATGGGATGTGTCATTCTAGATTTATCTCTCCTTAGTTATTTTAAAAATATATTTTTTTCAAAAAAGTATGCCTGTAATATGTGTACTTTAAAAACTTGGGATTAGAAGACCTGTATCTGGGTGGCAGCCTTTGTAGGGCAGTAAGATCTATCTTTGTGTTCCTGTTCCTGCATCACTCATCTCCCACCTACATTTCAGAATCAGGATGAGATATTTTGGGTTTTTTGACATTCAGCAAATTACTTAACCATTGTCTCAGTTTCCGCATCCCACATGGCATGTAGGATCTTAGTTCCTCAATCAGGATCAAATTAGTGCCTCCTGCAGTGGAAGCATGAAATCTTTTTTTTTTTCAATAATTATTTTTATTTGACTTTTTACTTTTACAGAGTTTTGTTGTTTACAGGTATGTATAATCCCAGATGAGTCATACGTATATCCCTGGCCCCCTCCCTCCTCCACCCCCCTACCAGTCCTCCCCATCCCACCCCTTCAGGCCATCACACTGCACCTCTACAGGATCCCCTATCCCCACAGGGCAATGACAATAGCTATCTTTTTCACATATGATAGTATAGGTTTCCATGTTACTCCCTCTATGCCTCCTACCCACTGTTCATTCCCCACAATGTCCATATGTCTATTCTCTGTGTCTGCTTTTCCATCAGGAAGCCTGAAATCTTAACTACTGGACTGCCAGGGAAGTCCCTCAGTTTTGTTTTTTTGTTGTTGTAAATATACATGATCATTATTCATGTAACTATTTTTTTTCTTCTTTCTTTCCCTCATGTAACTATTGATTTAATTGCTTTTCAGGTAACTCACCTGTGATTTCATTAAAGATGTTTAACTTGTAAAGTCATATTGATGATTACCAATACAGTATTAGTTTTGTGCCAGGAACTCTACTAGGTGCTTTATAAACATGTTCACTCCATATACACAAGCATGTAGGTATTACTCCCGTTTTACAGATGAGGAAACTGAAACAGAAGTAGCTTGCACAAGACCATATAGCTTGGAAGTGATGGAGATGGGATACAAACTCATTCAGTCTGGCTCCAGAGCCTATGTGTTTAACTGCAGTGGATCTTAATCAAACACATTGATGACAGGACTGATGTAAGAGCTGTGGAAGAAATTGTGATGGGAAAAAAAAAAAACCTCCATTTTAACTGTGATCTTCTCGGGTAGTAGAATGAGAGGCTTTTTTTTTTTTTTTAATGCTTTTCTACTTATTTCCAGTTTCTCCACTGAGCATGTTACTGTGGTAATGGCAAAAGCAAATCTTTTAAAAATATTATTGGCTAAAACTGAGAAAGCATAGAATTTTGTATCTCTTTGGTAGGATCCTATTTCTACCAGTCTTTTATCTCCTGGAGGGTTTGGGGTCCTAACTTAGAAATTTTTCTTGGTGGTTCATCTGTAATACTGATTCACCACAGAAACAGCCAACAGGAGTGAGACTTACAAAATGCCCCCATTTAAAGTTGAGGAGCTCCCAGACAAGGTGGGAGATTTACAGGTATGTATAATCCCAGATGAGTCATACGTATATCCCTGGCCCCTCCTCCTCCACCCCCCTACCAGTCCTCCCCATCCCACCCCTTCAGGCCATCACACTGCACCTCTACAGGATCCCCTATCCCCACAGGGCAATGACAATAGCTATCTTTTTCACATATGATAGTATAGGTTTCCATGTTACTCCCTCTATGCCTCCTACCCACTGTTCATTCCCCACAATGTCCATATGTCTATTCTCTGTGTCTGCTTTTCCATCAGGAAGCCTGAAATCTTAACTACTGGACTGCCAGGGAAGTCCCTCAGTTTTGTTTTTTTGTTGTTGTAAATATACATGATCATTATTCATGTAACTATTTTTTTTCTTCTTTCTTTCCCTCATGTAACTATTGATTTAATTGCTTTTCAGGTAACTCACCTGTGATTTCATTAAAGATGTTTAACTTGTAAAGTCATATTGATGATTACCAATACAGTATTAGTTTTGTGCCAGGAACTCTACTAGGTGCTTTATAAACATGTTCACTCCATATACACAAGCATGTAGGTATTACTCCCGTTTTACAGATGAGGAAACTGAAACAGAAGTAGCTTGCACAAGACCATATAGCTTGGAAGTGATGGAGATGGGATACAAACTCATTCAGTCTGGCTCCAGAGCCTATGTGTTTAACTGCAGTGGATCTTAATCAAACACATTGATGACAGGACTGATGTAAGAGCTGTGGAAGAAATTGTGATGGGAAAAAAAAAAAACCTCCATTTTAACTGTGATCTTCTCGGGTAGTAGAATGAGAGGCTTTTTTTTTTTTTTTAATGCTTTTCTACTTATTTCCAGTTTCTCCACTGAGCATGTTACTGTGGTAATGGCAAAAGCAAATCTTTTAAAAATATTATTGGCTAAAACTGAGAAAGCATAGAATTTTGTATCTCTTTGGTAGGATCCTATTTCTACCAGTCTTTTATCTCCTGGAGGGTTTGGGGTCCTAACTTAGAAATTTTTCTTGGTGGTTCATCTGTAATACTGATTCACCACAGAAACAGCCAACAGGAGTGAGACTTACAAAATGCCCCCATTTAAAGTTGAGGAGCTCCCAGAAAAGGTGGGAGAGCAGCTGTGTGAGAAGCCAAGAACGAGAAAGTTTCTGTGAGATAGTCAAGTCTGTCAAGGCAGAGAGAATGGGATAGCAGCTTTGAGAGACTATCTTAATGGTATTTGCTTCATTCATTCACTGGTTAGTTGCTTTCTGTGTGCTGGACTTATAGCAATGTGGGGAGGATACGACAGAAATTTGCTTGATGACAGTAAATTCTTAACTATGGTAAAGATAAGAGTAGGGTTTATAGGGAAGGTCTTCTGGGGGACAGCTTAAACAAATGCACTAAGTAGAGCACAATACACTGAAGAAGCCCAAATAATTCATTCATTAATGTTAGAGTAGAAAGTAGAAGGCAGGAAAAGGTATGGTCTGAGGTGATGAGGAAGAAATAGCCTGAGGCCAGTAGCTCTCAAACCCTCTATTTTTCTTGTCAGTTTGTTTACCATGTGTCTCAGTGTGTTTCTCATCAAATTTATCCTGCTTGGGACTCTGCTTCCTGGACATGGTTGACTATTTCCTTTCTCACGTTAGGGAAGTTTTCAGCTATTATCTCTTCAGATATTTTCTCGAGTCCTTTGTTTCTTCTCCTTCTGGGACCCCCATAAGAAAAATACTGGTGCATTTAATATTGTCCCAGAGGTCTCTTAGGCTGTCTTCATTTCTTTTCATTCTTTTTTCTATGTTCCGTTTCTCAGCATTGATTTCCATCATTCTGTCTTCCAGGTCATTTATCCGTTCTTCTGCCTCACTTATTCTGCTGTTTATTCCTTCTAGTTTATTGTTCATCTCTATTTTCTTATTTTTTAGTTCTTTTCGGTCCTTGGTAAACATGTCTTGCATCTTTTCCATTTTGTTTCTAATGTCCTGAATTGTCTTCGCTATCGTTATTCTGAATTCTGTTTCTGGGAGGTTGCCTATATTTGTTTTCCTGGGGATTTATCTTGTTCCTTTGGAACATAATCCATTTTTTTTTTTGTTTCATCTTGTGTATCTTTCTATCATTGTATTAGTTTTGGAGGCTGATGGGATTGTAGTTCTTATTTCTTCTGTCTGCCTTCTGGTGAGGATAAGAGGTTTATGCAGGTTTCCTGATGGGAAGGGCTGGCTGTGGGGGAAACTGGGTCTTGCTGTGTTGGACAAGGCCCAATTATCTGCTGTTTGGTGGGACTGTGCTCCCTTCCTGTTAGTTATTTGGCCTGAAGCAACTCAGCCCTTGAGTCTATAGGCTTTTGTAGTTGGGTGACCTCCAAGAGGGCCCATGCCGTGCCACAGCTCTGAGTACCATTGCTGTCAGTGCCCCCGTCGCTGTGGCAGACCACTGCTGACTCACACTTCCCCAGGAGACCCTCACTCACAGGTAGGTCTGGCTGTCTCTTGTGGGGTCACTACTCCTTTCACCTGGGTCCTGGGACAAAGATGTTTATGCTGTCCAGGAGACTGTTTTTCCCAGTCTTATGGAAGTTCTGGAATCAAATCCGGCTTGCTGACTTTCAGTTAGATTCACTGGGGATTCCCAGTCATTTGGCCAAACCCTGAAGCAGGGGAGCCTGATGTGGGAGCCTAGAACCGTAACAATGCGAGAACTTCTTTGGTGGTGGTGTTCTCTAGCTCATGTGATGCCCACCCAGCAGGCATAGGATTTAATTTTTATCGCAATTGCTCCCCTCCCACCATTTCGTTGTGGCCTCTCTTTTGTCTTTGGATGTGAGGTGCCTCTTTTTTATTGGGTTCCAGTGTCTTGTTGATGTCTGCTCAACTGCTAGTTGTGATCCTAGTGCTGTCTCCCTCCTTTTTTCTCTATAGCACATGTATGGTGTGATGTGATTTCACCTGGGATTCATGAAGGCAAAAAAGATCTCATGGAGTTGAAGGTTTTGGATTAATTCCTTTGGGTCGAGTTTTAGGAGGAGTTAATGAATCAAAGAATTTGTTTATGATTGACACACTGCCAAACAGTTTAAAGAATGATATTATAACTGTAATACATTTTCAGCCTGCTTGCATTTCTGAATAACTGAAGATACCCCTCAAACACATCCTATGTCCTTTCTTTAAAAAAAAATAAAGTATCATTCAAGATTACTTTCAGCTGTCAAGTTCTCTGAACTGTTAACTTTAACATGTTGATTGTTTAGTTGTATCTCTCATTGTTTTTTTATCTTTAATGTGCATCAGGACATCTGGATGTTTAGTTAAAATGCAGATTTATTCAGATGCTTGAGTAAGGGCCCAGGCATTACTTAAGCTCCCATGAGATGCGAGTGCTGCCATCTTTGAGGACCACACTTTGGATAACAGAAGTAAAGATGCTAAAGTACTTGAGTGACCTAGATACTTGAGGCCCAAGTGATACATGCCCACAGCTCTGAGTACCATTGCTGTCAGTGCCCCCGTCGCTGTGGCAGACCACTGCTGACTCACACTTCCCCAGGAGACCCTCACTCACAGGTAGGTCTGGCTGTCTCTTGTGGGGTCACTACTCCTTTCACCTGGGTCCTGGGACAAAGATGTTTATGCTGTCCAGGAGACTGTTTTTCCCAGTCTTATGGAAGTTCTGGAATCAAATCCGGCTTGCTGACTTTCAAAGTTAGATTCACTGGGGATTCCCATTCATTTGGCCAAACCCTGAAGCAGGGGAGCCTGATGTGGGAGCCTAGAACCGTAACAATGCGAGAACTTCTTTGGTGGTGGTGTTCTCTAGCTCATGTGATGCCCACCCAGCAGGCATAGGATTTAATTTTTATCGCAATTGCTCCCCTCCCACCATTTCGTTGTGGCCTCTCTTTTGTCTTTGGATGTGAGGTGCCTCTTTTTTATTGGGTTCCAGTGTCTTGTTGATGTCTGCTCAACTGCTAGTTGTGATCCTAGTGCTGTCTCCCTCCTTTTTTCTCTATAGCACATGTATGGTGTGATGTGATTTCACCTGGGATTCATGAAGGCAAAAAAGATCTCATGGAGTTGAAGGTTTTGGATTAATTCCTTTGGGTCGAGTTTTAGGAGGAGTTAATGAATCAAAGAATTTGTTTATGATTGACACACTGCCAAACAGTTTAAAGAATGATATTATAACTGTAATACATTTTCAGCCTGCTTGCATTTCTGAATAACTGAAGATACCCCTCAAACACATCCTATGTCCTTTCTTTAAAAAAAAATAAAGTATCATTCAAGATTACTTTCAGCTGTCAAGTTCTCTGAACTGTTAACTTTAACATGTTGATTGTTTAGTTGTATCTCTCATTGTTTTTTTATCTTTAATGTGCATCAGGACATCTGGATGTTTAGTTAAAATGCAGATTTATTCAGATGCTTGAGTAAGGGCCCAGGCATTACTTAAGCTCCCATGAGATGCGAGTGCTGCCATCTTTGAGGACCACACTTTGGATAACAGAAGTAAAGATGCTAAAGTACTTGAGTGACCTAGATACTTGAGGCCCAAGTGATACATGCCAAAATAATGGAAATTTGGTAATGAGCTTTGTTATACTTAAAGTTATACTTTCCATAGCATTAGTTACTTCAAATTGACTTTATTCAACACATCAAGGATACTGTGACTTTTAGTGCTATTAAAACCTCAACTAGATATCTCATATCACATCTCAATATTCTCTAAGCTGCCTTGCACAGAGCTTTTTGCATAGTAAGTTCTCAAGAAACATGAATTAACATGGCTTAACAGCAATCTGAAAAGTTCAAAGTGTGAGAGACTCTTCCAAGGGAGAAATCAAATAATTACAAAAAGCCTGAGAAAGTTATGTGCATGACTACTTACCCCTTGGATTTTAGGACTAAGCTAAGAGTCGTCTTTCCTGCTAGAATGTAGAAATATCCTGAACATCCTACTGGCTCCAGGGGAGAAGTACAGTTAACCCTTGGACAACGTGGGGATGCTGATCTTACGCACAGTAAAAACTCCAAGTATAACTTAAGAGTTGGCTCTGTATATGCCTGGTTTCCCTCTATACATCCATGGGCCCAACTAACCATGGATCATGTAGTTCTGTAGGATTCACTATTGGAAAAAAATCTGCATAGAAGTGGACCCAGGCAATTCAAACCTGTATTGTTCAGGGTCAACTGTAGGCTTCTAAAGTTTTGTCAGTAAATTTTTAAGTTAAGCAAAATCTGTAAACTGTTGCTCAAACTTACTGATCTTTTATATGAAAATGTTTGTGTATTAAAGTGACAAATATGATACTAAAAAAGTTCAGCATCTATTAATAGAAAATCACAAGAATTCATTTAGAACTCTCTGCATAAGGAATTTAGCATTATGCCAAAGTTTGTATAGTGTAAATGTCTGTCCTGCATCCCCTGTGCCTTTTTTGTCCTATTTTAGTCATTTTATTAAAAGAAGTCAGAAGAATCAAGGTTTCAAGTCTGTTTAATATTGCCAGAAGCAAGTAACAGCAGAAGTTTGAAGCCTTAGCAAACTGATAGAGCTTCGGGAATTCAGAAGAGAATTTCCCCAAAAGCCTTTGGATAACAGAAGTAAAGATGCTAAAGTACTTGAGTGACCTAGATACTTGAGGCCCAAGTGATACATGCCAAAATAATGGAAATTTGGTAATGAGCTTTGTTATACTTAAAGTTATACTTTCCATAGCATTAGTTACTTCAAATTGACTTTATTCAACACATCAAGGATACTGTGACTTTTAGTGCTATTAAAACCTCAACTAGATATCTCATATCACATCTCAATATTCTCTAAGCTGCCTTGCACAGAGCTTTTTGCATAGTAAGTTCTCAAGAAACATGAATTAACATGGCTTAACAGCAATCTGAAAAGTTCAAAGTGTGAGAGACTCTTCCAAGGGAGAAATCAAATAATTACAAAAAGCCTGAGAAAGTTATGTGCATGACTACTTACCCCTTGGATTTTAGGACTAAGCTAAGAGTCGTCTTTCCTGCTAGAATGTAGAAATATCCTGAACATCCTACTGGCTCCAGGGGAGAAGTACAGTTAACCCTTGGACAACGTGGGGATGCTGATCTTTCGCACAGTAAAAACTCCAAGTATAACTTAAGAGTTGGCTCTGTATATGCCTGGTTTCCCTCTATACATCCATGGGCCCAACTAACCATGGATCATGTAGTTCTGTAGGATTCACTATTGGAAAAAAATCTGCATAGAAGTGGACCCAGGCAATTCAAACCTGTATTGTTCAGGGTCAACTGTAGGCTTCTAAAGTTTTGTCAGTAAATTTTTAAGTTAAGCAAAATCTGTAAACTGTTGCTCAAACTTACTGATCTTTTATATGAAAATGTTTGTGTATTAAAGTGACAAATATGATACTAAAAAAGTTCAGCATCTATTAATAGAAAATCACAAGAATTCATTTAGAACTCTCTGCATAAGGAATTTAGCATTATGCCAAAGTTTGTATAGTGTAAATGTCTGTCCTGCATCCCCTGTGCCTTTTTTGTCCTATTTTAGTCATTTTATTAAAAGAAGTCAGAAGAATCAAGGTTTCAAGTCTGTTTAATATTGCCAGAAGCAAGTAACAGCAGAAGTTTGAAGCCTTAGCAAACTGATAGAGCTTCCGGGACAGTGATGTTGAAAAAAAGCTAGTGAAGAGTATATAATTCTGCCAAGATCACCAGCAGAACTGTAAGATGCACTCATAAAACTTTTGAAGCACTTAAAAATGTATTTAGTAAAAAAATAGAACTGTATGAGACGTCCCTGGTGGTCCAATGGTTGAGACTCAAGTGCTGCCAATGTAAGGGGTGCTGGTTCTATTCCTGGTTGGGTAGCTAAGATCCTACATGCTGTGCTGCATTGCCCAAAGATGAAAGAAGAAAAAAAAAAAAAAAGAAGCCTCAGAGAATCTGAGAGTTCTAAGTAAAAAAGAACAGTACTATAAATGAAGGAAAAAAAGGGTCTATCCGAACTGCTTTCTTTATTAATAGGAAGGACTCTTCACACATAGTGCTTGCAAACAGTATAGACACAAAAAATATAAAAATAAACCAGTAGATATTTAAGGGCAAATGCAAAGTTTCACATTAGGTCATTAAAGATTCTGTATATGTTTTTTATACTGTAAGTTATCATAAACTAAATACATTAACCAAAAAACAAAAACAAGGTGCAAACCTGCAAGTATCATGTGCCACTATTTGTGTTTTTAAAATAAGAAATACAGACAAATACCCCTAGATGTGCATAGAGTACCTCTGGAAGAATGATAAAATGCTGTCAATTGCTGCCTAAGGGACTCCATCGGGGAATGGTAAGGAAACTCACTTTTCACTGAATATCCTTTGGTATAATTAAAATATTTTAGAACCCTATTCATGTACAAATTTGCTTATTGTTAGTAATTATGGTTCAGACTAAACCCCTTAATACATGGACTTAATATAAATTATTTAATTATATGACCCAAATAAAAGTAAAGTTTTGAGCATTTTGGAAAATATTTTCATAAAGAGGTTTATAAGATGAAAAGTGAGTAAGAAACGCTAATGCGGTATATTATAGTGACAGGAGAATTACATTATGAAGTATGAAACATTTCAGGGACAGCGGCCAAGGTTAGCCTTTTTTTCTTTCCTAAGAAAAAAGGGTTGTGTATTTAGGTGACTTGAAATTGTTACTTCAAGAGAAAAATTGAAATGTTTTACAGTGAGTTTTAGGTAGGCCTGCTTGACACAGAAATCAAATTAACCTAAAGCCAGCCATTAATATGCTACTCATCTGCATGTTATTCAAGAAAAGAAAAATATGTTGATATATCAGAATAATTAAATTTTTATTTTGTTGCCTCGGAAAAAACAAATAAAATGTAATTTCAGGATCGTGTTTCTGTAGCCTGGCTTCTCACTTGTATCGTGAAGGTGAAGAGACAGACATTAACTGTCCTAAGGAGCATGATCTGTTATTGTTCATGTGCTTTTTGGGAAGGGCACACACCTATACACTTGTTAACGTTTTCCCCACTCTCCCAACTGAATAGTGTCCTGCTCTTTCCTCTATCAGCACACAGCCTAAAACCAAAAGGAGAAAGCTGAATCTCTTACTTTTCCCCAATCCTGTACCTTTTGTTAAGCCATTTCAGAAACAGTAAGATGATCTGTCTACTTTATTATACTCTTCAGTTCTGACGCGTGAAGTAGCAAATAAAGCAGATTTATATTAGGCCACTGTCTTCATAACTTCCACACTCTGGAACAAGCCCATATGCAAATATAGTGCTAAAAGGCCCTCAAAAATTTAGGAGTATCATCTCTGGTATAAAAGAATTCAAAAACATCCAGTTCCAAACAGTCCCTGAGCACGCTGTTCCTTCCAGCAAGAAGTCTCCAGAGAGGTAATGAATGAAAGGCACATTTTCTCCAGCTTGAGGACCACGGCATAGTATTAGGATGGTGCACCAGCCAGGCTGATCACAGTTCTAGAGGATGACAGTCCCCCTTTCAATTTTAAATCTTGTACGTTGGTGAGTCTAATGTTGGATGTAAACACAGCACTTCAGAGGAGTGGCAGCTGGGCTACAACTCAAAGATTCAAGAGTACAGCAGAGCTTCAAAACTCCTCTTCTTCCTTTTCCAGGAAATCAGTCAACGTTCCACTGTCAACAGGAGTTAACAGATATTCTACTCCATCAGTTCCCTAAAAGATACCGTGGGTGTTAGTTATTCATAAGAGATGTATTTGCAATAAAAGAGACCAAAATTAAAAAAAGAGAGAGATGTATTTGAAATATTCAACAAAACATTGATTTCATTAATATTTTATATAAATAATAAAGTATAAAAATCAAGGCCAGCCAGAGGGCCCACAGGCATAGCTATTAAATACACAGACTTTATAGTTAAACCACTTTATAGTGGAAAAGAAGACTGAAGAATCAGAAGCTGGGTAGTTCCTGCTCTTTCTAAAATGTTACCCCTCTTGATATCTCTGTTCTTTTATTCCCCTTTCAAGTGGATCCTTCCCAGTGGCTATAGGTTCAGGTATCTACCATTATAAAATAACCCTCACTAGACTCCTCATTTGTCTGCAATCACCATAAAACCATGGTACCTTTCCAGAAGAGTTATCCATAAATAGTGGTCTCCATTCCCTCTCTTTTCACTTAACTCAGGCCAGCCTACCTACTGCCACCATTATGTCACCAAGAGCTTTTGCTTAGACTGTCAAGGAATTCCACTTTTCTGAATTCATTATGTATCTTCAGTCTTTTGTCTTTTTGGCCTCTCAGCAACACCTGACACTGCTGACCTTAAAACATGCTTCTCTTAGCTTCTGTGGCACCTTGATTTTCTTCTTGGCTCTCTGGATGTTTTTTGTTCCTGCAGGCTTATCTTCTACTTGGTCATTAAATGTCATACTATAAGGCTTAGTTCCTGGCCCTCTTAATCTCACTATATGTTCTCTCTCTAGAATGTCTCACCAAAGCCTGGTTTCAGTTACAACCTAAATATGTAGGAATCATAACCTTTTATCTTTAGTCCAGATCATTTCTCTGGTATCTTGTCCCAGAAATCCAAACGCCTAGCTGACATAGCCACTTGGAAATCTCAGAACCTCAACCAGAGTAAGTCCAAACATTCTACTAAGACCATAGACTCAGGCTCTGTCTCCCCAAAATGTTGCTCTTCAAGCTTATCATCCAGTGATCCCACCATCTCTCTCTCTCTCTTCTTAGTTTCAGGAAATCTGATTTCTTTTCCACCATCTCTCTTTATGCAAAATAGAAACCAGGCCAGAAACCAAAAATCACTCTTGACATGCTCCTTTCCATTGGCTCTGATACCCAGTCTCTCATCAATTTTTTTCAGTCTTGGGTCCAAAGACTTTCCTCTCTTTAACCTAGTCCAGATTACTAACATCATCTCATCTAGGCTACTAACACCTTCCTAGCTGATCCGTGTGCACTGAGTTTTGGCAATGCCCACCTTACCCTGCCCCATTCCACCCACCTTAACACTATCAGAATAGTTTTCTTCATGCCTTCCCATTGTTTCAGAGTGAAACAGGATTGTGTTGTGCTGGCTGCCATTTTGTTGAAGGGCCTCCTTACGTGCTGTTCCTGCCTAGAATGCTCTTCCTTCCCTCTGTGACTGTCATCTCCTAGTCTCAGCTCAGTGCTTTCTTCTGATACCCATAATTAAGTCAAATCCACCTAACTGTCATTGGCTCTTTCAGAACTATGTCCCTCCTGAACAGGACTTAACACAATTTAAATTTTATGTAATTTAAGAAATATCCGTCTCCTCTATTAGACTTTAAGCTTTATGAGAAAATAAACTAGGTTTTTGCTTACATTCTGTATCTTCATGCTCAGTGGAATGTCTGATATATGCTCAATACACACAGACCAGATCAATGAATAGAGAAGGGAAGAGGATTATCTTTTTTCTGATGGGCCTGCTTGTTACTCTGGACTTGAAGTCTTAAGTCTTCTGCGCTATGGTGAAGTGGAGTACTTCTACCTTCTCACTTTCGACAGAACTCAAATGTCACACTGCTTACATGGATTCTGTGACCCATCAGACAACTTCAGTTCTCTCTCTAGAATGTCTCACCAAAGCCTGGTTTCAGTTACAACCTAAATATGTAGGAATCATAACCTTTTATCTTTAGTCCAGATCATTTCTCTGGTATCTTGTCCCAGAAATCCAAACGCCTAGCTGACATAGCCACTTGGAAATCTCAGAACCTCAACCAGAGTAAGTCCAAACATTCTACTAAGACCATAGACTCAGGCTCTGTCTCCCCAAAATGTTGCTCTTCAAGCTTATCATCCAGTGATCCCACCATCTCTCTCTCTCTCTTCTTAGTTTCAGGAAATCTGATTTCTTTTCCACCATCTCTCTTTATGCAAAATAGAAACCAGGCCAGAAACCAAAAATCACTCTTGACATGCTCCTTTCCATTGGCTCTGATACCCAGTCTCTCATCAATTTTTTTCAGTCTTGGGTCCAAAGACTTTCCTCTCTTTAACCTAGTCCAGATTACTAACATCATCTCATCTAGGCTACTAACACCTTCCTAGCTGATCCGTGTGCACTGAGTTTTGGCAATGCCCACCTTACCCTGCCCCATTCCACCCACCTTAACACTATCAGAATAGTTTTCTTCATGCCTTCCCATTGTTTCAGAGTGAAACAGGATTGTGTTGTGCTGGCTGCCATTTTGTTGAAGGGCCTCCTTACGTGCTGTTCCTGCCTAGAATGCTCTTCCTTCCCTCTGTGACTGTCATCTCCTAGTCTCAGCTCAGTGCTTTCTTCTGATACCCATAATTAAGTCAAATCCACCTAACTGTCATTGGCTCTTTCAGAACTATGTCCCTCCTGAACAGGACTTAACACAATTTAAATTTTATGTAATTTAAGAAATATCCGTCTCCTCTATTAGACTTTAAGCTTTATGAGAAAATAAACTAGGTTTTTGCTTACATTCTGTATCTTCATGCTCAGTGGAATGTCTGATATATGCTCAATACACACAGACCAGATCAATGAATAGAGAAGGGAAGAGGATTATCTTTTTTCTGATGGGCCTGCTTGTTACTCTGGACTTGAAGTCTTAAGTCTTCTGCGCTATGGTGAAGTGGAGTACTTCTACCTTCTCACTTTCGACAGAACTCAAATGTCACACTGCTTACATGGATTCTTGTGACCCATCAGACAACTTCAGTTTCATAATCGGGCATATATGTCCTTAAGTAAACAAGAGATACCGTTCCATGCATACAAGGTTATAGAAGCAAAGTCTCACCTTCTTTGTTCTTATAAGCTTGTGGTCCTTAAATTCAGTTAACTGGGCCCGAAGTGTCAGATCACTATTGACAAGGAATGCCTCCCGACACTGCTGGTAAAAGTCTTGAAAAGAAAGTCCTGGAGAATTCAAAAGAAGATGTGAATCTAGGTCAGTATTTAAGGTATGGATACCCATGAAAAAGAAAACAGAAAAAAAGTGCTATTACAAAGTATGTCAAAGCAGTCAGTACATGTTGAAGAAAGTATCTCTGGAAGAAGCAAAACTAGACAATACTTAGGTGTTATACACTGTGGCTTGTATTTTTTAATAAAAGCTGATTAGTTGAAAGCAGTCAACTTTGGCCAAGTATAACATCATCTCGTGGACAGTTTTAAACAGCATGAGTAAAGCTGACTTTTTTAAAAGAAGGAACTAGTAAGTCAAATGAGAGCTGAATGATTACTAAAATTTATGTTTAAATTAACACATTATTTTCACTCAAGTGGAAAAAAAACTTAAGATGCTCAGCATATGAAATATATGTAGCTGGTAGACACACACCCATAGTTAGCACAGGAAATTTAAAAAGTAAGTTGAATTTGTCTTTCAATTTGTATTGGCAAACAGCCTGCTCAGCAGTGAATAGTTAACAGGACTTAACACAATTTAAATTTTATGTAATTTAAGAAATATCCGTCTCCTCTATTAGACTTTAAGCTTTATGAGAAAATAAACTAGGTTTTTGCTTACATTCTGTATCTTCATGCTCAGTGGAATGTCTGATATATGCTCAATACACACAGACCAGATCAATGAATAGAGAAGGGAAGAGGATTATCTTTTTTCTGATGGGCCTGCTTGTTACTCTGGACTTGAAGTCTTAAGTCTTCTGCGCTATGGTGAAGTGGAGTACTTCTACCTTCTCACTTTCGACAGAACTCAAATGTCACACTGCTTACATGGATTCTTGTGACCCATCAGACAACTTCAGTTTCATAATCGGGCATATATGTCCTTAAGTAAACAAGAGATACCGTTCCATGCATACAAGGTTATAGAAGCAAAGTCTCACCTTCTTTGTTCTTATAAGCTTGTGGTCCTTAAATTCAGTTAACTGGGCCCGAAGTGTCAGATCACTATTGACAAGGAATGCCTCCCGACACTGCTGGTAAAAGTCTTGAAAAGAAAGTCCTGGAGAATTCAAAAGAAGATGTGAATCTAGGTCAGTATTTAAGGTATGGATACCCATGAAAAAGAAAACAGAAAAAAAGTGCTATTACAAAGTATGTCAAAGCAGTCAGTACATGTTGAAGAAAGTATCTCTGGAAGAAGCAAAACTAGACAATACTTAGGTGTTATACACTGTGGCTTGTATTTTTTAATAAAAGCTGATTAGTTGAAAGCAGTCAACTTTGGCCAAGTATAACATCATCTCGTGGACAGTTTTAAACAGCATGAGTAAAGCTGACTTTTTTAAAAGAAGGAACTAGTAAGTCAAATGAGAGCTGAATGATTACTAAAATTTATGTTTAAATTAACACATTATTTTCACTCAAGTGGAAAAAAAACTTAAGATGCTCAGCATATGAAATATATGTAGCTGGTAGACACACACCCATAGTTAGCACAGGAAATTTAAAAAGTAAGTTGAATTTGTCTTTCAATTTGTATTGGCAAACAGCCTGCTCAGCAGTGTACCGGTAAGGCTACTTGAAAGATTTTGATATGGCAGACACAGATATAACAAATCAAACCATTTATTCACTGCTGCAAAAAACTGCAGTGCTGTTAGATTCCAGGAAAAAGACTTTATGGGATGAAACAGATTACACAATTTAGTATCATAAATATTGGATACCAATGTAAGAAGGGTTATCCTGGTTATCCAGCTGATACTTTATTAGTAGCCTGAAAATCCCCCTAAGGAAAAAAGACAAAAACAAATTGAAATCCAGAATGTCAACATCCAAAGAAAACAGTTAATGGTCAAATACACAAAGATTGCAACACTTAGCCTGTCTATATTACCTTCTGCTCCTCTCTCAAGGAACATCATATCCTAATCTACTTAAAAAGGAGAAGCAATTTTACTTCCTTTTAAAGAAAATCTAGTTGACCCTTGAACATCATGAGTTTGAAATGCATGGGTCTACTTATATGTGCATATTCTTCAACGGTAAACATTATAGGACTAGATAGTCCTTAGTTAATTAAATCTGCAGACGCAGTGGAATATGGAAGGCTGACTATAAATTAGACAGATTTACTCCCATGTTGTTCAAGGGTCGACTTTTTTTAAGACTACAGATTAATCCATTGTAGGAAACTTGGAATATCTTTGTGGAATGAAGCAGTGTGAAAACATGTAAATTCATGCATTTCCACAGGTATATACCATTTTATATCTTTTTCATTTAATCATTTTCCTATGTCTCAAAAGTCTTCCTGAACAGTCTTTAATGGCTGCTTATTTATCATACCACAACTTCCTATTTCCCTACTGGATTTTGATGTTCACATCTTTTCCAAATTAAATTAATAATAAAAAAACATACATTAAATAAAATCATACCTAAATATTCTTTCATATTTTTGGAATTGCATGAGTAAAGCTGACTTTTTTAAAAGAAGGAACTAGTAAGTCAAATGAGAGCTGAATGATTACTAAAATTTATGTTTAAATTAACACATTATTTTCACTCAAGTGGAAAAAAAACTTAAGATGCTCAGCATATGAAATATATGTAGCTGGTAGACACACACCCATAGTTAGCACAGGAAATTTAAAAAGTAAGTTGAATTTGTCTTTCAATTTGTATTGGCAAACAGCCTGCTCAGCAGTGTACCGGTAAGGCTACTTGAAAGATTTTGATATGGCAGACACAGATATAACAAATCAAACCATTTATTCACTGCTGCAAAAAACTGCAGTGCTGTTAGATTCCAGGAAAAAGACTTTATGGGATGAAACAGATTACACAATTTAGTATCATAAATATTGGATACCAATGTAAGAAGGGTTATCCTGGTTATCCAGCTGATACTTTATTAGTAGCCTGAAAATCCCCCTAAGGAAAAAAGACAAAAACAAATTGAAATCCAGAATGTCAACATCCAAAGAAAACAGTTAATGGTCAAATACACAAAGATTGCAACACTTAGCCTGTCTATATTACCTTCTGCTCCTCTCTCAAGGAACATCATATCCTAATCTACTTAAAAAGGAGAAGCAATTTTACTTCCTTTTAAAGAAAATCTAGTTGACCCTTGAACATCATGAGTTTGAAATGCATGGGTCTACTTATATGTGCATATTCTTCAACGGTAAACATTATAGGACTAGATAGTCCTTAGTTAATTAAATCTGCAGACGCAGTGGAATATGGAAGGCTGACTATAAATTAGACAGATTTACTCCCATGTTGTTCAAGGGTCGACTTTTTTTAAGACTACAGATTAATCCATTGTAGGAAACTTGGAATATCTTTGTGGAATGAAGCAGTGTGAAAACATGTAAATTCATGCATTTCCACAGGTATATACCATTTTATATCTTTTTCATTTAATCATTTTCCTATGTCTCAAAAGTCTTCCTGAACAGTCTTTAATGGCTGCTTATTTATCATACCACAACTTCCTATTTCCCTACTGGATTTTGATGTTCACATCTTTTCCAAATTAAATTAATAATAAAAAAACATACATTAAATAAAATCATACCTAAATATTCTTTCATATTTTTGGAATTGTTTCTGTAGGAGAGTGTACCAGGTAGAATTACTGGGTTGGAAGCAGTGTTAATGTAACTAAGTTTCCCTGAAGTCCCTGGATGTGGCAAAAATTTTAAGCCTTCATATTTTCATTTTTATGATAGTTTAGAAGATAGTTTCTATATGCATTTCTGGGTCTTCTAAATCACTACTTTATAACTAAATATTACCACTGATGACACACCTGAATGTGGTGAAGATTTTTTGATCAATCACATTCATACCAAGTAAAGACTAAGGTGACACTGGAGTGTAAAGAATGAAGCAACGAAACGTTGGAGGCTTGCACGCAGAGATTCAGCTTTGCCAGCTAACAGCGATGGCATCAGAGCAGTCAGTGTCATGCTGAACATATCTGCACTGCATGGAATCCCAAGTTTATACGTAGTAACTTGCAGTAGAGCAAGCATGATAGTAAAACTGAATGAACACTTTTTCTTTTTCTATTCCCAATTCCATTAACAATTTTGATTAAATATTCATTTAATACTTGTGCTAAGTTTATGTGCCAAGTAGCTTCAGTCCTGTCTGATCTTTTTGTGACTTCATGGGCTGTATGTAGCCTGCCAGGCTCCTCTGTCCATAGTATTCTCCAGAAAATAATACTGGAGTGAGTTGCTATTTCCTTCTCCAGGGGATCTTCCTGACCCAGGGATCAAACCTGTGTCACCTGCACTGGAAGGTGGGTTCTTTATCACTGAGACACCTGGGAAGCTATTTAATACAAATTTCATTATTAATGCAATGATATTCTTTAAGTAAAAAGAAACAGCTTCACAGAATTAAAAAATTCATTAAAATTAGCATTTGAGAGTTCACATCACAAGGGAGCCTTGTGATGACAAAGTTGAGTATCTTGATTATGGTAGTAGTTATATAAGGTCACACGTGTGATAAAATGGCACAGAGCTAACACATACATGTACAAATGGGTGCATGCATCAATGGTGAGATCTGAATGAGCACTATGCACTGTGCCAATGTCAGTCTCCTGGTTTTAACACTGCACTACAGTGTAGATACTGGCAGGGGTGGGTAGGAGAGGAACATTCAGGACCTGCCTGAACGCGTTTCTCTGTGGCCTAAAAGCCTTGTTCAATAGGTTAATTGTGCAATTTATTCTTTGCTGGCTTACTGTATATACAACTTCCCTTAGCCTTTATTAATTAGCTTTTATTAATTCAGATACGCCTCTTGGTTAGGCTGCTGAAGGGTTTCACTGGAGACACTATACAAAGATGTTCAAGATTTAACAGTATGAGCTTTGGAACCACATAGATATGGATCAGAATCTCTGTGCCCTTTACTATCTACCTTAGAGTGGTTGTGAGGATCAAATAAGCTATTTCATGTAAAGGGCCCTGTGTCTGAGTCATTATGTTCAATATGTAATTAAAAATAACTGTCAAATGTAAGCAAAATCAGTGTCATGCTGAACATATCTGCACTGCATGGAATCCCAAGTTTATACGTAGTAACTTGCAGTAGAGCAAGCATGATAGTAAAACTGAATGAACACTTTTTCTTTTTCTATTCCCAATTCCATTAACAATTTTGATTAAATATTCATTTAATACTTGTGCTAAGTTTATGTGCCAAGTAGCTTCAGTCCTGTCTGATCTTTTTGTGACTTCATGGGCTGTATGTAGCCTGCCAGGCTCCTCTGTCCATAGTATTCTCCAGAAAATAATACTGGAGTGAGTTGCTATTTCCTTCTCCAGGGGATCTTCCTGACCCAGGGATCAAACCTGTGTCACCTGCACTGGAAGGTGGGTTCTTTATCACTGAGACACCTGGGAAGCTATTTAATACAAATTTCATTATTAATGCAATGATATTCTTTAAGTAAAAAGAAACAGCTTCACAGAATTAAAAAATTCATTAAAATTAGCATTTGAGAGTTCACATCACAAGGGAGCCTTGTGATGACAAAGTTGAGTATCTTGATTATGGTAGTAGTTATATAAGGTCACACGTGTGATAAAATGGCACAGAGCTAACACATACATGTACAAATGGGTGCATGCATCAATGGTGAGATCTGAATGAGCACTATGCACTGTGCCAATGTCAGTCTCCTGGTTTTAACACTGCACTACAGTGTAGATACTGGCAGGGGTGGGTAGGAGAGGAACATTCAGGACCTGCCTGAACGTTTCTCTGTGGCCTAAAAGCCTTGTTCAATAGGTTAATTGTGCAATTTATTCTTTGCTGGCTTACTGTATATACAACTTCCCTTAGCCTTTATTAATTAGCTTTTATTAATTCAGATACGCCTCTTGGTTAGGCTGCTGAAGGGTTTCACTGGAGACACTATACAAAGATGTTCAAGATTTAACAGTATGAGCTTTGGAACCACATAGATATGGATCAGAATCTCTGTGCCCTTTACTATCTACCTTAGAGTGGTTGTGAGGATCAAATAAGCTATTTCATGTAAAGGGCCCTGTGTCTGAGTCATTATGTTCAATATGTAATTAAAAATAACTGTCAAATGTAAGCAAAACCATCACAATTCTGCTGTTTCCTCAACCATGACCACTGAGATGCTCTTACTCAGAAACTGAAAAACCTATTACAAACAAACTTGCTGGCACTTTCCTGGTGGTCCCGTGGGTAGAGTCCACCATGCAGTGCAAGGGGCACTGGTTTGATTCTTGGCCAGGGAAGATCCCACGTGCCAAAGAGCGGCTGGACCGGTGTGTCCAATGAGGAGCCAGTGCGGTGCTCTGCAATGAGAGCAGCTACTGCAATGGGAGGCCCACACAGGCCAAAGAACAATGATGAATGAAAAATAAATAAGTGGAAAACCAACAAAAAGAGGTCAAAAATTAAAAAAAAAAAAGCTGGTCCCCCGTATTTATTATCAGGCAATTTTTTTTTTTAAAGATTGATTTATTTATTTATTTTGGGCGGGGGTCGGGTTGGGGAAGGAGGGGAGTGGGCGGGCCACTTCTATTGGTCTTTCATTTCTCTATTTTCATCCATCTTTGTTCTTAGGCTCCTGCGGGCCTCCCATCGCGGTGGCCTCTGTTGTTGCAGAGCACCGGCTCTGGGCGCATGCACTCCAGAGCTCCGGCTCGGTGATTGGACACATCAGTCTAGCCGCTCCGCGGCACATGGGATCTTCCCAGGCCAGGGATCGAACTGGCGCCCCTTGCACTGCAAGGCGGTGTCCTTATCCACTGGACCACCAGGGGAAGCCCATTATCTGGCAATTTGAGACTACTATTGAGTAGTCTACCTAGCGCACAACCCAGTACTAGCAACTGTTATTACCATTGATACTATTTCTCTTAATCGTGCAAACATAGTAAGGACTTTAGTATTGCATTCAAGCCTAATAGGCAATATCATAAAATGTGAAAAAGTTCTTTTTTTTAGGAAAGAAGCAACCACTTTCATTCTTACCTTGCATTAGGGGTAAGGCTTCGTAATACATGAATTAGGGAACTAAGTGGTAGTGATCCTGACTGTTTAACCAGAAGAGAATTCTCATAGGAGGTTTCTTCAGTATAGTGACTGTATGTAGTAGTTTCATACCAGAGCCAGTTATAAAGACTCTGCTTTGCATGATCCCACACTAGAGTATATGATCAAAGAAAATAAGAATTATGAATTATTTTCATATTATCCTGTTAATACATTTTACTCTAGGGAAGAACAAGAAAGTGTTAAATAAAAAGTGAATCCTGAAAATGTTCATTTTTGCTATTTTGTCATCCAGATCAGTACCTCACAATCTCATTTGATTGTCAATCAATATTCTTGGCCAGGGAAGATCCCACGTGCCAAAGAGCGGCTGGACCGGTGTGTCCAATGAGGAGCCAGTGCGGTGCTCTGCAATGAGAGCAGCTACTGCAATGGGAGGCCCACACAGGCCAAAGAACAATGATGAATGAAAAATAAATAAGTGGAAAACCAACAAAAAGAGGTCAAAAATTAAAAAAAAAAAAGCTGGTCCCCCGTATTTATTATCAGGCAATTTTTTTTTTTAAAGATTGATTTATTTATTTATTTTGGGCGGGGGTCGGGTTGGGGAAGGAGGGGAGTGGGCGGGCCACTTCTATTGGTCTTTCATTTCTCTATTTTCATCCATCTTTGTTCTTAGGCTCCTGCGGGCCTCCCATCGCGGTGGCCTCTGTTGTTGCAGAGCACCGGCTCTGGGCGCATGCACTCCAGAGCTCCGGCTCGGTGATTGGACACATCAGTCTAGCCGCTCCGCGGCACATGGGATCTTCCCAGGCCAGGGATCGAACTGGCGCCCCTTGCACTGCAAGGCGGTGTCCTTATCCACTGGACCACCAGGGGAAGCCCATTATCTGGCAATTTGAGACTACTATTGAGTAGTCTACCTAGCGCACAACCCAGTACTAGCAACTGTTATTACCATTGATACTATTTCTCTTAATCGTGCAAACATAGTAAGGACTTTAGTATTGCATTCAAGCCTAATAGGCAATATCATAAAATGTGAAAAAGTTCTTTTTTTTAGGAAAGAAGCAACCACTTTCATTCTTACCTTGCATTAGGGGTAAGGCTTCGTAATACATGAATTAGGGAACTAAGTGGTAGTGATCCTGACTGTTTAACCAGAAGAGAATTCTCATAGGAGGTTTCTTCAGTATAGTGACTGTATGTAGTAGTTTCATACCAGAGCCAGTTATAAAGACTCTGCTTTGCATGATCCCACACTAGAGTATATGATCAAAGAAAATAAGAATTATGAATTATTTTCATATTATCCTGTTAATACATTTTACTCTAGGGAAGAACAAGAAAGTGTTAAATAAAAAGTGAATCCTGAAAATGTTCATTTTTGCTATTTTGTCATCCAGATCAGTACCTCACAATCTCATTTGATTGTCAATCAATATATGAATTGTTATTTGTATATTAAATACAGGTTAAAATGTATCAGCACTACTAAGGCATTCTTTTAAAAAAATTAATAATTTAACATTTTGTTTTATAGGATTATCACAAAATCTCTGAATGAAATGCATAAAATAAATGTTGCAATATCACAAAGAAAAGTTAGAAAAAAACCAGAATAATAGTTGGGTCTCCTCTTCATGAAATTTTACCATAAAACCACTCTTTACTATCTAAATTTTTATTTTCAAGAATTATGTTCTAAATCAGATTGAGGACACCTATATTTTTGGCAACGGTCTTTAAACATGGAAAAAATGAAATGTATATGTGAAAAATACAAATGCTGTGACTCACAACATTAATAAAATTAATTTTCAAAAACTGGTATCTCAAGAAGGGAAAATAGTTATAATTAACTTACTAAGAGGAGCATTGAGGTGATCAATAGATGCTATAAGGTATATATTGCGTAAAGATGATAACTGTCCAATAATTTGCTGGCTTTTGTCTCCTCTCAACATTTGGCTATCCAAGTTATGAATAAGAAGAAAGAGTTCTAAAGAAGAATCTAAAAGGAAAGAGAATTCAATTATTATTTCCAGTGAGTACTTGTAAAGTCCCTACCACATGCAAGGCTTATGTACTAAAGAACATATCAAGGTAATACAGAACAAAATAGCTATTGCTTAAGGGTACGCAATTTATTTAAGAAGATATGTCAGCCACTCATATAACAGCCAAGACATTGTTATAGTTAAAAAAAAAAAAGGAAATACACTGATAATCAATAGACCCTGGAGCAGTCAGAGACCTAACTGGAATGGCTAACACTTGAATCAGTCCATGAAGTAACCAGTTTTAATAAGGCACAGGAAATAAGGCAAGATACATATTGGACTGGGAGGTGAACCTGTGCATGCTGAATTGCAGGGTGGGACGGAGCAAAGACATCCCTGCCCCTGCCAAAAAAGAGTTCTCATTAAGCATGAAGAGAGAATATAAAAAAACCGAGGTTATCACAAAAGCCAGGAGACAAAACAGAAGAGAAGGGGAGAGGCTCAGGATACTGCTCAAGGCATGAGGAAGGTCAGAGAAGTAAAATATCATAAAAGTTAGTGAAGAGGGCTTCCCTGGTGGTCTAGTGGTTAAGGACACTGCCTTGCAGTGCAAGGGGCGCCGGTTCGATCCCTGGCCTGGGAAGATCCCACGTGCCGCGGAGTGGCTGCACGGATGTGTCCAACTACAGAGCTGGAGCTCTGGAGCGCATGCGCCCAGAGCTGGAGCTCTGCGACGAGAGAGGCCACCGCGATGGGAGGCCCACACGAGCCAAAGAACAAAGATAAATAAATGAAAGACCAACAAAAGTGGCCACAAAATTTTTTAAAAAGTTACTGAAGAAAGAATTTGGGCAACGGAGAGGTGAATACCATCAAATACGGGAGAGACTAAAGCCTTCAAGCATACAGTTAGGTAGCAGAGAGGCAATGTCATCAAAATCATCCTCATTTTTGTGTATACTAGTACACAAACAAGTCAACAAGTAGAAGTGCATGCTTAGCTTCACCCTATAACTACAGAACATCTTCACATTACCTTCTTTAAATCTGTTTGTTATCCACTCTAGCTGATCCAGCACACTGCTAAAAGTACCCATATGATCAAGGACTTCTTCTGTTACAGAATTCAGGATCTATGTCATAAAAGTGCAAGAGATACATCCAGTTATAACTTATTCTGTCACAGGATAAATACAACTGACAAACCAAGCCTTTTTTTTATAAATTAAAAATGAATTTGGATTTCCCACCAAGTCTGAAAAATCACTTCTAAAATCCTACTGGTATTGAAGTAGATCTAAGTCACTTTTTTCTGCTTAAGTTATTGCTAAAAGGAAACAGGGAACAAAGGTAATATAAGCAGGTAGTAAAAACAAAACCCAACAATATGATAAATATTAGAAAACTTCTTTCTTACCACATGAAAGAAGGCCCAAACATTAAGGACACTTTTGAAAAGAATATTACATTGGTTAATATCCAGAGCCCAAAAGGTTTACATCCATTTTCAAACAATGAAGAGAAATGAGCAACTGTAGTAAAAATGACCAAAGAACTAAAATATCATAAAAGTTAGTGAAGAGGGCTTCCCTGGTGGTCTAGTGGTTAAGGACACTGCCTTGCAGTGCAAGGGGCGCCGGTTCGATCCCTGGCCTGGGAAGATCCCACGTGCCGCGGAGTGGCTGCACGGATGTGTCCAACTACAGAGCTGGAGCTCTGGAGCGCATGCGCCCAGAGCTGGAGCTCTGCGACGAGAGAGGCCACCGCGATGGGAGGCCCACACGAGCCAAAGAACAAAGATAAATAAATGAAAGACCAACAAAAGTGGCCACAAAATTTTTTAAAAAGTTACTGAAGAAAGAATTTGGGCAACGGAGAGGTGAATACCATCAAATACGGGAGAGACTAAAGCCTTCAAGCATACAGTTAGGTAGCAGAGAGGCAATGTCATCAAAATCATCCTCATTTTTGTGTATACTAGTACACAAACAAGTCAACAAGTAGAAGTGCATGCTTAGCTTCACCCTATAACTACAGAACATCTTCACATTACCTTCTTTAAATCTGTTTGTTATCCACTCTAGCTGATCCAGCACACTGCTAAAAGTACCCATATGATCAAGGACTTCTTCTGTTACAGAATTCAGGATCTATGTCATAAAAGTGCAAGAGATACATCCAGTTATAACTTATTCTGTCACAGGATAAATACAACTGACAAACCAAGCCTTTTTTTTATAAATTAAAAATGAATTTGGATTTCCCACCAAGTCTGAAAAATCACTTCTAAAATCCTACTGGTATTGAAGTAGATCTAAGTCACTTTTTTCTGCTTAAGTTATTGCTAAAAGGAAACAGGGAACAAAGGTAATATAAGCAGGTAGTAAAAACAAAACCCAACAATATGATAAATATTAGAAAACTTCTTTCTTACCACATGAAAGAAGGCCCAAACATTAAGGACACTTTTGAAAAAGAATATTACATTGGTTAATATCCAGAGCCCAAAAGGTTTACATCCATTTTCAAACAATGAAGAGAAATGAGCAACTGTAGTAAAAATGACCAAAGAACTATAAACTATTACTTACATTTTTATTATTTTTAAGAGTATAAAAGTGACACAAAAGCAAAATAGAATTGAAGTCTCTCATAACCCTATCCCTCAGAGAAGTACTGTAGGTATTCAATGTAGTAAACAAAGCTAACATTTCCCTAAGATTTAATACACTATCAGTTAGCAAACAGGGAATTCAAGGATGGGGGTTCAAAGCTAGAATCCTCTGAGTCCAAAGACATGATCTTAAGCACTATGTAATCCCATTAGTGTGAAAACTAAAAACAAAAATTGAATGCTCCAGAATATGAAATAGGATCTTCTTTAACAAGGAGGTATGGATTGGCAAGGATAATGATGCTTTAACATTTTAAAAACTTACTGATTTCACACTGATTCCAGGGAAGAAACCATTGATGACAACATGTACGCAATCTTTCAGCATGGTGGTTCGAAATCTTTCCAGTAAATCTCTCTTAGAACCCAAACCATAAAGCACAATGTTGAACCCCAGGCTGTAAGAAAAATAGCACTCATGAAATTAAAGCAGTACTTATTGCCAACTTTATAATAAACCTTAATTTAAACTTATAAGCAGTACTTATTGCCAACTTTATAATAAACCTTAATTTAAACTTATAAAGAATACAGGAAGAATTGGCATAGCTAAATAACTATTGCTACACTGACTGCCAACATACATAAAGAAACAGCACAATTTTACTGTCTGTACACCAAGTTTGCAGTTTCAACTTTTTAGTATAACCTTCTCTCTAAGCCCTATGGTTGTTGTTCAGTTGCTAGGTCGTGTCCAACTCTTTGTGACTCCATGAATTGCAGCACGCCAGGCTTCCCTGTCCTTCACTATCTCCCAGAGCTTGCTCAAACTCATGTCCACTGAGTTGGTTGATGCCACCCAACCATCGCATCCCGTCACCCCCTTCTCCTCCTGTACTCAGTGATTCCCAGCATCCAGGTCTTTTCCAATGAGTCAGCTCTGATCCCACTACCTTGGTTAATATCCAGAGCCCAAAAGGTTTACATCCATTTTCAAACAATGAAGAGAAATGAGCAACTGTAGTAAAAATGACCAAAGAACTATAAACTATTACTTACATTTTTATTATTTTTAAGAGTATAAAAGTGACACAAAAGCAAAATAGAATTGAAGTCTCTCATAACCCTATCCCTCAGAGAAGTACTGTAGGTATTCAATGTAGTAAACAAAGCTAACATTTCCCTAAGATTTAATACACTATCAGTTAGCAAACAGGGAATTCAAGGATGGGGGTTCAAAGCTAGAATCCTCTGAGTCCAAAGACATGATCTTAAGCACTATGTAATCCCATTAGTGTGAAAACTAAAAACAAAAATTGAATGCTCCAGAATATGAAATAGGATCTTCTTTAACAAGGAGGTATGGATTGGCAAGGATAATGATGCTTTAACATTTTAAAAACTTACTGATTTCACACTGATTCCAGGGAAGAAACCATTGATGACAACATGTACGCAATCTTTCAGCATGGTGGTTCGAAATCTTTCCAGTAAATCTCTCTTAGAACCCAAACCATAAAGCACAATGTTGAACCCCAGGCTGTAAGAAAAATAGCACTCATGAAATTAAAGCAGTACTTATTGCCAACTTTATAATAAACCTTAATTTAAACTTATAAGCAGTACTTATTGCCAACTTTATAATAAACCTTAATTTAAACTTATAAAGAATACAGGAAGAATTGGCATAGCTAAATAACTATTGCTACACTGACTGCCAACATACATAAAGAAACAGCACAATTTTACTGTCTGTACACCAAGTTTGCAGTTTCAACTTTTTAGTATAACCTTCTCTCTAAGCCCTATGGTTGTTGTTCAGTTGCTAGGTCGTGTCCAACTCTTTGTGACTCCATGAATTGCAGCACGCCAGGCTTCCCTGTCCTTCACTATCTCCCAGAGCTTGCTCAAACTCATGTCCACTGAGTTGGTTGATGCCACCCAACCATCGCATCCCGTCACCCCCTTCTCCTCCTGTACTCAGTGATTCCCAGCATCCAGGTCTTTTCCAATGAGTCAGCTCTGCATCAGGTGGCCAAAGTACTGGAGCTTCCTATTACCTTTCAAATCATAGGAGGATAGGGAGACACTAGGTACAAAATGCTAAAAAAGTTTTATAGACTGAAGCAGTCAAGAGATTCAACTGGAAAAGTAAGCAAGGTCCAGGTCACAAAGGTCTTGTTAAACCAATGAAGACATTACTTGGATTTTTTTTTTAAATTTTTTTTAATGGACAATTTTTATTTTTATTATATATTTTCATCCATCTGTATTCTTCAGTCTGTGTGGGCCTCCCATCACAGTGGCCTCTCTCGTTGCAGAGCACTTGCTCTGGGCACATGCGCTCCAAAGCGCTGGCTCGTAATTGGACTCACTGGCCCAGCCGCTCCACGGCACGCGGGATCCTCCACGGCACGCGGGATCTTCCTGGGCCAGTGATCAAACCGGTGCCCGCAGCACTGCAAGGCGGACTCTTCACCCACTGGACCACCGGGGAAGCCCATTACTTGGATTTTATTCTAAGGCATATGAACATTTAAAGTAGTCAGGGGAATTCCCTGGTGGTCCAGTGGCTGAGACTCTGTGCTCCCAATGCAGGGGCCCCAGGTTCGATCCCTGGTCAGGGAACTAGAGCCCACATGCTACAACTGAGACCCAATGCAGCCAAATAAATATAAATAAAATATTAGAAATAAATAAATAAAGTAAGTAGTCAGGTGTGAAGCGAAAGGTGTAAATAAATAAAGTAAGTAGTCAGGTGTGAAGTGAAAGGTGTTTTTTTCTTTTTTTTGAAAGGTCTTAAAAGTAGGCAAGTAACATGATCTTTTTAGAAAGCTGACACTGGCCAATTGGGGGAATGGATAGGAAGGAGGGTAAAACCACCAAACACTATGGACTTGAATTAGGTGTCATGGAGAAAAACGTAAGGTGTCAAGAGCTTTATGCAGCAAATCAGTAGAATTTGGAGAAAGGTTAGACGTGGAAGGTAAGTGAAAGGGACTATTTAAGAATACCTCGGGCTTCCCCTGGTGTCCAATTACCGAGCCGGAGCTCTGCCGCGCGTGCGACCAAGGCCGGTGCTCCGCGACGACAGTGGCCACCGTGATGGGAGGCCCACAGGAGCCAAGGAACAAAAGACGGATGAAAATGGAGAAATGAAAGACCAGTGGAAGTGGCCCACCCATCCCCCTCCCTCCCCACCCCACCCTCCAAAAAGATAAATAAATTAAAAAAAAAAAAAAAGAATACCTCCAGTGTTTCGGCATTGGCAACTATATGAATAAGGTGATATTCACTACCCTATGTAGTTGGGGCAGGTGGGAATGATGGGTTTAGGTAAGTTAGGGAAAAAAAAAAAGACCAAATCAAATCAAGTTATCAAAGTTGACATATAGGAAGAAAATAAACTGGTGAACTGGGGATGGGATTTGGGTGAAGATCTGCCTTATAAACTCATAATGAACAGATCCATAAATAGTTATTGAGAGAAGGTGAGGTCCTAACAGGGAAGAAAGTTGTTTTCTTGCTAACATAATCCTTTGATTTATTATTGGCAAAAGAAATCCAGGATCAACTGGGGAAAATTGTGGTAATTTTTATGTTCATGTTCATGTAAATTTTACGTTCACTGCATTCATGTTTTACCATACATTTAAAGCACTTCCTTACACTAAAAGTGAAAGATAACGTGAAGTCACTCAGTTTTGAGACCCATGGACGAGTCACGGAATTCTCCATGACTCCAATACTCTTTTCATTCTCCATGAAAGAATACTGGAGTGGGTAGCCTATCCCTTCTCCAGGGGAACTTCCCGACCCAAGAATAGAACCAGGGTTTCATGCATTGCAGGCGGATTCTTTACCAAATGAACTACAACAGAATCCCTTTACAATAAGGTTTTTTAAATGTTTTTACTAAGGTTTTTTAAAATACAAATATAAAAGTTATTATAGAAAAATTACTATGTGTTAATTTTTATCATTCTTCTAGATATTTAATGGAAATTGAAAATTTAGCCTTAATTATTTGAAAAATTGGAAAAATACTCTGAAAAACAATTTTAAAATGGTAAAGTAATGTTTATAGAATAGATCTCATGAAATCTGAAGGCTTATAATACACGTAAATAGAATGAGATTAAAAGAAAAAATAGGGCTTCCCTGGTGGTCCAGTGGGTAAGGACACCGCCTTGCAGTGCAAGGGGTGCCGGTTCGATCCCTGGCCTGGGAGGATCTCACATGCCACAGAGCGGCTGGACCCAGTGTCCAATTACCGAGCCGGAGCTCTAGAGCGCATGAGCCCAGAGCCAGTGCTCTGAGACAATAGAGGCCACTGCGATGGGAGGCCCACACAGGCCAGGGAACAAAGATGGATGAAACTGAATAAATGAAAGACCAATAAAAAAGAGAAAAAAGGAAAAGTTTAAAAATAAAAAGAAAAAATATATTGTTTCATTTTAGGAACTTGGCTGTGAAAAACTGAATTAAAATCTGATATATTTATCTTGACATATATATACAATATATATATAATCTTGACAAATTATATTTTCAAATATTTTTATAAGTAATGATTTATAATTCTAAGAAAGGCACTGAGTTTACAATTGGCATTCAAAACTGATTAAACTTACAAAACACACATTTTCTGAAAATTGGAATTTCTAAGAAGAGTCATAAAATAACATGACATTTCTGCATTTGGGTCATAAAATTGGGAAAGCACTCTTTTTTTTTTAAATTTTTATATATAAATAAAAATACATATCAATTTCATTGCAAAAAGAAAATTAAGCATCAAATTGCTTTAAGCTGGATACAGACTTACAGAAGTACATATTACTATGTAAATGTATTTCTTTTACAAAGGTTTGCAATGATAATAGTACTTACTGTAACTGCAACATCCATTTATGAAACAGCCGTTCATGTTGTCTATTTAGTTGTTTCAGTTCAGCAGAAAAGGAAGGAGAAACCTTGCTCAGTATGTTACGCAAAGTTTGCTTTTAAAAAACAAAAGGAGGGAAGAAGATCACTCTCAAGCCACATACATCGAATCAACTCAAAGTAAAAACACTCCCTTACAGGTCGAGGCTGGAAGAGGCCATTAGTGGAAATATTACTTTAATCAGGTTTGATAGTGAGTGCATTCACTGGATACACATAGTATTTCAATATTTGCTTTTATAAAATGTGTTATACATTCTTAAGTACAAATATGTAAAACAGTAAAGAATTTGCTAAGTTTTGTCTAGAACCATTTACAAGACAACAAACTCCAAATATAAGGCTTTAATATCTAAAAAAAAAATTGTTACCATCATGAGATGATTAAACCTGCTTCCCAGCTTTTTTTTTTCTTTTAAATTTTGGCCTCTTTTATTTATTTTCATCCATCTTTATTCTTTGGCTTGTGTGGGCCTCCCATTGCAGGTGCCTCTCTCGTTGCAGAGCACCAGCTCTGGGAGCATGTGTTCCAGAGCGCTGGCTCATAATTGGACACATTGGTCCAGTTGCTCTGCGGCACGTGGAATCTTCCCGGGCCAGGGATCGAACCAGTGCCCCTTGCATTGCAAGGTGGACTCTTTACTCACTGGACCACTAGGGAAGTTGTGCCTCCCAGCTCTGACGACAAATCCAAACACTTAAAGACCCATGGATTTGAAAAAATCTAAAAGCTTTAAGGTAGCTCAATATTAATTCTTAGAAAACATTAAAGGTTCTTTATAATTTCCCATTATCATTAGTAAAAGTCACTGCTCCTTTTCAAAAGTTACTGCTAACAAATCCTTTATCTAATGTAAGGAGGGCAAAGTTTTTAAAACAATAATATAAAAACCGAGGAGAAACATCACTCTGCACCCAAAACTTGGAAATTCATGCTGGTGGCTCAAACACAGCTGACTTCTTGAAATGAAAACACTAGCAAAAGCATGCCTTTTACTTTGGCACTACTGTGTCTTCATGATTCTACAAAGAGTTTGCAATGATAATAGTACTTACTGTAACTGCAACATCCATTTATGAAACAGCCGTTCATGTTGTCTATTTAGTTGTTTCAGTTCAGCAGAAAAGGAAGGAGAAACCTTGCTCAGTATGTTACGCAAAGTTTGCTTTTAAAAAACAAAAGGAGGGAAGAAGATCACTCTCAAGCCACATACATCGAATCAACTCAAAGTAAAAACACTCCCTTACAGGTCGAGGCTGGAAGAGGCCATTAGTGGAAATATTACTTTAATCAGGTTTGATAGTGAGTGCATTCACTGGATACACATAGTATTTCAATATTTGCTTTTATAAAATGTGTTATACATTCTTAAGTACAAATATGTAAAACAGTAAAGAATTTGCTAAGTTTTGTCTAGAACCATTTACAAGACAACAAACTCCAAATATAAGGCTTTAATATCTAAAAAAAAAATTGTTACCATCATGAGATGATTAAACCTGCTTCCCAGCTTTTTTTTCTTGTAAATTTTGGCCTCTTTTATTTATTTTCATCCATCTTTATTCTTTGGCTTGTGTGGGCCTCCCATTGCAGGTGCCTCTCTCATTGCAGAGCACCAGCTCTGGGAGCATGTGTTCCAGAGCGCTGGCTCATAATTGGACACATTGGTCCAGTTGCTCTGCAGCACGTGGAATCTTCCCGGGCCAGGGATCGAACCAGTGCCCCTTGCATTGCAAGGTGGACTCTTTACTCACTGGACCACTAGGGAAGTTGTGCCTCCCAGCTCTGACGACAAATCCAAACACTTAAAGACCCATGGATTTGAAAAAATCTAAAAGCTTTAAGGTAGCTCAATATTAATTCTTAGAAAACATTAAAGGTTCTTTATAATTTCCCATTATCATTAGTAAAAGTCACTGCTCCTTTTCAAAAGTTACTGCTAACAAATCCTTTATCTAATGTAAGGAGGGCAAAGTTTTTAAAACAATAATATAAAAAAACCGAGGGAGAAACATCACTCTGCACCCAAAACTTGGAAATTCATGCTGGTGGCTCAAACACAGCTGACTTCTTGAAATGAAAACACTAGCAAAAAGCCATACATGCCTTTTTACTTTGGCACTACTGTGTCTTCATGATTCTATCTTTGGAGTAAAATATAAAATATTCTTTTAATACTGAAGACTAGATCAGCCACCAAGATTCTAAGCAGTCTAGCGCTCTAGTGTATACAGTTTTTTTTTTTTCTACACAGTTTTTATTTATTCACATACTTAAAGAGAAACAGGACAAATTCTAAGTGAAAGTGTTCAGTAGGTAGCTTTAAAAAACATCTCTCTCCATCTGTGTGGAATTACATGAGCCCCAGTACCTGCTTCTCTCCCATCCATATCCTTTGCCCGGTGACTTTACAATCCCTCTCACTAAACAAGTGAGTCGAGCCCCCTGTTCTTTGTTTTCAGCAATGTAAAAACATGATAGCTATTAGATGAGGCGGAAGTGTTACTGAGCTTTCATCCCAAGCTTTAGAGGGGCTTTTGTTTTTCCTCTTCTGTCTCTGACAGCGTCATGAGAAGAACATGTCTTGAGTAGCCTTCTAAGGGGGTCCAACAAAGAAGACAGAGATGTGGGGCAAATCCTAGATCAGCCAACTCCTAGCTGACCTGAAGACATGAGACCTAAATGCTTTTTGGCACATGCTACTAAGACTGTATCCATCAGCTATGTCTACAATTAAAGAAAGACTTTCCTTCAATATTGATAACAGGTGTTTCTTTCATTCTCAGAGATCTGTCTCCAGGTCCTATGAAGTCCTGCTTTGACCTTAGACCCATTTCTCCCCTCACCCTTCATGCTGCTTAGATAAAAATATATGTACTAGGAAGATGTTTGTGCGATCTCTTCCTTGGAATGGTGGGGTTTCTTTTTTTTTTTTTGGTGGGGTTTCTTGATACATGTTTTCAACTAGTCTTTGATCTGAGCTGGAATACTAATGAGTTAGGTAGAAACAAACAAAACAAACAAAAAACCCCAGTCACACAGCATCATGTCATCTGGGTCAAAGCTGTTTATCCTATTATCTCCTCTCTCTTTCCTACAGCCTGAAAACTGTCAATAGTCCTGTATGCTTTAGAAAGTTGCACTGAATTCTAGTTTCAGAAAATACACAATCTTGATACTCTCAGACAATAACAATCACTTCTTGACTTAAATTATATAGTCCACTTTCTAATCAAAGATTTTCTTATTCAGATCGTTCTGAGTCCTATTTTAATGAGGCTATCAATCGAAGCCTGAGTCTGTGTGGTATTTTTTATAAAATGAGACACTGGAACCACAGTAGGTAGTAGTAACCTTGTTACCTTACCGTACTGGCAGGCTTTTCGTAATATCAGGAAGCAGAATACTCTCTACTTTTTGCAAGGTGTTTAGATGAGAATTAGGTCAGTCTTTGTTTTATGACCAGTGTGAGGTTCAATGAATACATGGGTTAAATTAACAGCATACATTAATGGTACATAGACTTCAAAGAAACTATGACTTTGCACAGGGAACTATATTCAATGTTTTGTAATAAACCATACTGAAAATAATATTGAAAAAAATATATATGTATAACTGAACCACCTTGCTGCAGAGTAGAAACTGAAACATTGTAAATCAAGTATATCTACTTCAACAAAATAAAAAAAGAAATCTGACCCTGATGATTATTATAGATCCTGAGGAAATGATAAATAAGAGAAAAACATATAATTACATATGTATAATTATAGTATGTCAAACAGAATTCCAATCCAGTGAACCACTTACCATTTACAAAATAAAACATGTAATAGTTATGTCACGTTAATTTGTGTTTCATTTGGTCAGGAGAGTATTCTTCTGTGTACGCTTACTCTTTAGATTGGCTGCTTATGTAATATGTTTTTCAGCTCACAATTAAGAAAAAATTAGCATTCATTGTAACATACCTGGTCCAGTTTAGCCCTTTTTAGTTTCTGCAGTGTCCTATCAGAGGTTAAAACTTTTGAACTGCTGTGGGCTTCAAAATATTCTTCTACTAAGTCACTCTGAAAGTGGGCAAAGCAAAGTCAGTTCTTACTTTTAGATATTTGTTTTATTTCAAAACTAGACAGTAATGGTAGTGTATAACAGGATATGTGAAGAAGCAACAACGCAGATTAAAGACCAAACAAATTTAAACCCAATGATAACTGAGTAACTCTTAGGATGATAAACATTGAAGAAAATGACTAGTATGAAAATGACTAGTAGAAATGACCAAAACAATTTCTAAATTCCAACATATAATTCCCATTTAGACTTTAAAAACGGAGGTTTCTATACCAGGACCCCTGTGGGCCTCACACAGTCCTAGCGTATCCTTTAATTAGTGCAGATGAAGGACTGTGAAAATGAGAAAGATGTCAATACCAAAGTGAAAAAAAAAAAAAGATTCACCTACTATTCCAGTCAAATGACTCACCACATGTTCTATTGATTTAGGGCAGGAATGACCTCCATGGAGGTAAGGAAGGAATGGGAAGCCATCAGGCAGTAGGCTCCATTTTGAGACTTTACAGAGAACAAGAGGATAGTCAGCCTTCTCTCAAGCCATATGTGAAGTGTTCTCCAAACTACTCAACCTGGATCCAGAGCCACGTCATTTATTACAAATTTACACTGTCCTGAATATACCAAGAAATGTTATAAAAATGAAACTATATAAAAAGGTATATACTGAGAAGCCTTGCCTCCAATTATCCGATCAATGCTTACTGAATAAAAGCCCTTTTTTATTCAACTAAATTGTACCATATACTACGGTATTGATACATGACTATGGATACAAAGTTCAGAAATAGACAAATATATGTGGGAATTTATGCGAAAGGCTGAGAAAATGTAGAAAAGTGAAGAAAAAAATTGTGTTGATCCTCCCATGTGGATCTCTCAGGTAGTTTATCTTTGAGATAGTACTAATTTTTCTCTCAGGTTAAAGTCTGTCTCTTCACTTACTGTTTTATCTCTTTTCATTTTCTTAGAAGGTGTTTCTTTGAATACAGGAGTTGAAACTACTCTATTCTGAGCTGGACTCTTTTGGCTCAATATGTCTTCTTTAGTATCCTCTTCATATTCCTCTGCACCACCTTCATCATCCTCTGAGCTGGAAGCTGAATATTCACTTTCACTGTCAGAATGAGACCGTGGAACTGTGGGGGGAAGAAGCAATTGGGAAAAATGAAAAGCTTCGGAAGAGAGGCACTGTGGGGTATTAGGAAGAATGCGGGCTTTGAAGTAAGAGATTGTGACTTCTGGTTTTGTCATTACTTGCTGATGATTTCACCAGAGCTAGTTATATAAGTTTTCTGAGCGCCAGTTTCCTCACTTATCAAATAAGGCTCCCAGTGTCTAATTTAATAAAACACTGTGAAGATTACATTGAATTGCATGTAAAGCAACTAACAATGCCTAATACATAGGAACTGTGGCAGAAATTGTCAGTTTTACCTACTATACTCTTTCCTTCTTCCTTGCTATTAGAATTTATTGTAAAATATGGCAATGTGCTCTACCCTAAGGGCTAAATAATCACAGTAATTTGTCTTTTTCCTTTGTCTAACACATGCTCTCTCAGCCTCCTTT
The DNA here is from genome assembly GCA_022376925.1 of Tragulus kanchil. Taxonomy (NCBI): domain Eukaryota; kingdom Metazoa; phylum Chordata; class Mammalia; order Artiodactyla; family Tragulidae; genus Tragulus; species Tragulus kanchil. Next base: position 93,446,299 of record JAIOJX010000026.1, on the reverse strand, counting down.
GCTACTTTATAGTTGGCTAAGTAAGCATTTAATCAATGAAACTTGAGGGGAAATCCGCTGGAAGTTTCTGAGAAAGATTTTCCTCACTCACGGAAGGAAACCCCGTTGGTAGCTCAGTGGGTAAAGAACCTGCTTGCCAATGCAGGAGATGCAGGTCTGATACCTAAGTCGAGAAGATTCCCTGGGGGAGGAAATGGCAACCTACTCCAGTATTTTTGCTTCCATTTTTGTCCATGGAAAACTCCATAGACAGAACAGCCTGGTGGGGTCCATGGGGTCCCCAACATTTATACCCATTACTTAAAGCTATGCACGCCATTTTGCAATATAAAATATTAAAAGTAAAGATGAAAAATGCCAGCAATAAAGCAAAAAGACAGGAAGAACCTGGATCCCTCATGACACTGGTAAGGCACTACATTAACCATGAACTATGTAGCCCTAGACGTTTTATGATGTGAGACACTTCAACGTCCAAGGCTTATTAAACCATAGAATTTTCCATTGCTGCCTATTGAAAATGCCATCCTAACTGACACTGCCCTTAGTAGATGACAGTCACTACTTTAAGTACTACTAACACATAGGCACAATCCATCCCATAGTTGATATAAGGATCATATTTTTAAACAAACCACAGTGATCCCAACTACTCTCCAGAAATAATAAAGCTAGTTTTATAATCATAAAGTACAGATAAAACTAGTTTTTACACTCAAAAAAGTAAGCATAAAACTATCATAAGGGCTTCCCTGGTGGTCCAGTGGGTAAGGACACCGCCTTGCAGTACAAGGGGCGCCAGTTCAATCCCTGGCCTGGGAAGATCCCACGTGCCGCGGAGCGGCTGCACCGGTGTGTCCAGTTACCAAGCCAGAGCTCTGGAGAGCATGCGCCCAGAGCTTTGCTCTGCGACAACAGAGGCCACCGCGATGGGAGGCCCACACAGACCAAAGAACAAAAGATGGATGAAAATGGACAAATGAAAGACCAATAGAAGTGGCCCGCCTGCTCCCCTCCCTCCCCACCCTGCCCCCACCAAAATAAATACATAAATAAATCTTAAAAAAAAACTATCATAAGAGGTTAACTTCCAAAATAAGAAATAATTTTAAGCAAATCACTATTTATTTTGAAGTGTACATATACTTCAGAATATTCAGTCAGCATATAACAAATGCAAATACTGAAAAAGAAAAAAAAAGGCTTGACTGTGTGGGCATATATAGCTTATGGGACTCATATTTGTGGTGATTGTTGCCCATGGTGGTTGCGTGGGTCAGAAGTGGTACGAGGTACCACACAATGTCTTTAGCCTGTCCATATGAATATATCACATGTGTTGGTATATTTGTTTGATGGTAATTGAGAAGGAAAAGGAAGTTCACCTTTTTTCTATAAAGGATTCTTCCGTGGAGTAAGAAGGAAAGATGCGGGATGTATTCGACATAAATTAATAATGATCAATTGCATATATCATCTTTTACTACTTCATATACCACTAATTTAGTGTTATAATTTTTATGCTGATTAAAAATGTAGTATCCACTCTATCTTAAAAAGAAAGGCTACAGGGCATGGACTTAACAATGTTAGCTAATATTGTCAAGGAGCCAACCAAAAGAAAGGAGCTACTCCTACTTTAGTAGATGACAGTCACTACTTTAAGTACTACTAACACATAGGCACAATCCATCCCATAGTTGATATAAGGATCATATTTTTAAACAAACCACAGTGATCCCAACTACTCTCCAGAAATAATAAAGCTAGTTTTATAATCATAAAGTACAGATAAAACTAGTTTTTACACTCAAAAAAGTAAGCATAAAACTATCATAAGGGCTTCCCTGGTGGTCCAGTGGGTAAGGACACCGCCTTGCAGTACAAGGGGCGCCAGTTCAATCCCTGGCCTGGGAAGATCCCACGTGCCGCGGAGCGGCTGCACCGGTGTGTCCAGTTACCAAGCCAGAGCTCTGGAGAGCATGCGCCCAGAGCTTTGCTCTGCGACAACAGAGGCCACCGCGATGGGAGGCCCACACAGACCAAAGAACAAAAGATGGATGAAAATGGACAAATGAAAGACCAATAGAAGTGGCCCGCCTGCTCCCCTCCCTCCCCACCCTGCCCCCACCAAAATAAATACATAAATAAATCTTAAAAAAAAACTATCATAAGAGGTTAACTTCCAAAATAAGAAATAATTTTAAGCAAATCACTATTTATTTTGAAGTGTACATATACTTCAGAATATTCAGTCAGCATATAACAAATGCAAATACTGAAAAAGAAAAAAAAAGGCTTGACTGTGTGGGCATATATAGCTTATGGGACTCATATTTGTGGTGATTGTTGCCCATGGTGGTTGCGTGGGTCAGAAGTGGTACGAGGTACCACACAATGTCTTTAGCCTGTCCATATGAATATATCACATGTGTTGGTATATTTGTTTGATGGTAATTGAGAAGGAAAAGGAAGTTCACCTTTTTTCTATAAAGGATTCTTCCGTGGAGTAAGAAGGAAAGATGCGGGATGTATTCGACATAAATTAATAATGATCAATTGCATATATCATCTTTTACTACTTCATATACCACTAATTTAGTGTTATAATTTTTATGCTGATTAAAAATGTAGTATCCACTCTATCTTAAAAAGAAAGGCTACAGGGCATGGACTTAACAATGTTAGCTAATATTGTCAAGGAGCCAACCAAAAGAAAGGAGCTGACATCTTTTGAAAATATAAAGGTCAACAAATTGTTTGCCCTGAAGTTAAATATTTCAAAACCCAAAACTGCCAGCCCAGTAGTTCAGGTTCCATGCTTCCACTGCTGTGGCCCAAGTTCAATGCTTGCTCAGGGAACAAGATCCTGCAAGCCATATGATGAGGCCAGCCCTCTGCACCCAAAAAAACTTTTTTAAAAACCCCAAACCATTTTTACTTTCCCCAAAGATGGGACCCATATTTGTTTACCTGGTTTTGTATAGCAGTCAATACAACTATAAATATTTAAAATCATTTCAATATAAAACTACTAAGTAATCAACAGAACTGTTTCTAAACTGTCTCAGGCAAATAAACCAGAAAGCATGCTATTTTATTGAAGAAGAGTTTTAACTAACCTTAATATCCACTGACTATAATGTGAAAGACACATTGCTAAGTATTAAGAGTTAAAATGTTAAGATACAGTCATTGTCCTTAAAGAATCTACAGCTCAAGTAAAGATATGAACATATCCTTTCTGTCATGAAAAGAAATAGTAATAAGAAGTTATAATAATAAAAGATAATAATAGCTAACATCTATTAAGAATATATCAAGGTCAAGCACTATGTAAAGCACTTTTGACATTCTTTATGTCAATTAATCTCAAAATAACTCTGAGGCTGGTACCATTATTGTCCCTATTGCACAAATGAAAATGAAAAAGCAGAGGCATACAGAGGCCCCTGTAAGTGACAGGACAAAGATAAAAAGTCAGCATTCTACGAGCAGAACCTGTATATTTAATTATTATGGCCTCTCATTTAGATCCTTCTTTTTATAAAAAAAACAAACAAACAGAAAGAAACCTCACTGTTAAAACACATACCTATTAATCTTTTCCTTGGTCCATGAGGTGCTGTTGACGGTAATTCACTTTTATCATTGTTCTGTTCAAAAATAAAAAAGCAATATAGTTTAAATAGTCAAATAATAATGATGACATGCAAATTAATGATGGATCTGGGTGAAAGAAAGGCTGGAAAGAAAAATATTTTGTTTTCAATAGATAACATTAGAACCAGAGGAGCTACTTCCTAGAACTAGAAGACAATGACAAATGAATTTGTTGGGGGGAAAAAAAACTTAAAACAACAAAAATGATACAACCAATTCCAAAGTATTCTTAGAGTTAATTCTAGAAGTTGTACTGCAGATATCTGTACAGTATGTACTTCTATTATTATGTAAAGAAAAAGTGTAAGTTTATCAGTGTTTTAATCATTCTTTACCCATCAGATTAGCAGATTTTTTTTTAACACTGTTCAATGATGCTGAGTAAAAGGCAAAAATGGTGATTACCTGGTTTTGTATAGCAGTCAATACAACTATAAATATTTAAAATCATTTCAATATAAAACTACTAAGTAATCAACAGAACTGTTTCTAAACTGTCTCAGGCAAATAAACCAGAAAGCATGCTATTTTATTGAAGAAGAGTTTTAACTAACCTTAATATCCACTGACTATAATGTGAAAGACACATTGCTAAGTATTAAGAGTTAAAATGTTAAGATACAGTCATTGTCCTTAAAGAATCTACAGCTCAAGTAAAGATATGAACATATCCTTTCTGTCATGAAAAGAAATAGTAATAAGAAGTTATAATAATAAAAGATAATAATAGCTAACATCTATTAAGAATATATCAAGGTCAAGCACTATGTAAAGCACTTTTGACATTCTTTATGTCAATTAATCTCAAAATAACTCTGAGGCTGGTACCATTATTGTCCCTATTGCACAAATGAAAATGAAAAGCAGAGGCATACAGAGGCCCCTGTAAGTGACAGGACAAAGATAAAAAGTCAGCATTCTACGAGCAGAACCTGTATATTTAATTATTATGGCCTCTCATTTAGATCCTTCTTTTTATAAAAAAAACAAACAAACAGAAAGAAACCTCACTGTTAAAACACATACCTATTAATCTTTTCCTTGGTCCATGAGGTGCTGTTGACGGTAATTCACTTTTATCATTGTTCTGTTCAAAAATAAAAAAGCAATATAGTTTAAATAGTCAAATAATAATGATGACATGCAAATTAATGATGGATCTGGGTGAAAGAAAGGCTGGAAAGAAAAATATTTTGTTTTCAATAGATAACATTAGAACCAGAGGAGCTACTTCCTAGAACTAGAAGACAATGACAAATGAATTTGTTGGGGGGAAAAAAAACTTAAAACAACAAAAATGATACAACCAATTCCAAAGTATTCTTAGAGTTAATTCTAGAAGTTGTACTGCAGATATCTGTACAGTATGTACTTCTATTATTATGTAAAGAAAAAGTGTAAGTTTATCAGTGTTTTAATCATTCTTTACCCATCAGATTAGCAGATTTTTTTTTTTTTTAACACTGTTCAATGATGCTGAGTAAGCAAGGAAATGGGATTCCTATACTTAATGGGAATGGGCCTTTTAATGTACAAGAAATTTACTGGTGTTAAAGTAGTCTGTGAGGGAACCCCCCTGGTGGTCCAGTGGTAAAGAATCTGTCTTCTAGTGCAGCAGACGTGCATTCTACCCCTGGCTGGGGAACTAGGATCCCACATGCTGAGGGCAACTAGAGAAGTCTGCACACTGCAAATAGAGAAACCTATGTGCCGCAACAAAGACCCAGCACAGCTGAAATAAAAAATAGTTTGTGTAAATGACAGAAACAGAAATTTCTACTTCTTACTTCTGTAGTTCTAATCTTTTAAACATTTTATAGAAGTAAAACATGCTTTTGTTTTCCTTACAGAATATAATAATACTTTAACACCATTCAGTTTCTGCACAATAAAATGCCTACTGTTGTATACCTGAGAACAGTATTGATAAAAAGATAAAGTACCCTGTGTTTTTGTTGGCAACATGAAAATATGGCACAAAATACAAGTCTATTGTCTTGTGAAAAGTCAATGGTACTCGTTATAAACATTATAGCTAAATTTGATTCAGGACATTAAAGTATTATAATAATTCATCTGATTCATGGGTTAATAAAATATACCACAGTGTTTTTAAACTTTTTTGATCTAGATTCTTTTTTTTTTTTTAATATTTTATTTATATTTATTTGGCTGCATTGGGTCTCAGTTGTAGCATGTGGGCTCTAGTTCCCTGACCAGGGATTGAACCTGGGCCCCCTGCATTGGGAGCACAGAGTTTTAGCCACTGGACCACCAGAGAATTCCCTGATCTAGATTCTTAATATTTTTTTACATTTTGTCATCTTGATCCAGTGCACATATGCATATATAACTGAGTTAAATTATAAATACTACTTATAAAATAGAAATCTTCTATTTCATCCTATTTCATTTTTTTAAACTGTAGACCATGTCCTACTAACCTGATTTCAAGACTGAGAATTGAGAAAACCTACATCCATATAGCTTAATTATAAGGTCTGAGAACATCTGTGTCAAAATAAACATTTTAGAAAACTCCTGCTCAAAAAGATATAAGGCAGCAAACTAGTAAATAACTTCACTATTTTCTCCAGAAATATCTGCAACAAATTTATCTTGACAGTCTGCTCATTTGGGCAACCTATTCTCTGATTAGGATAGTAGATTACTTATCAGGGCAAATGCTGGTTTACTTATCAAAACTCTGTTTAATACCCTCTCCTCACTGTGTTCACTAATCCTAAAATATTATGCAATGAATTTTGTCTAATACAGACCAATTCCCCATCTTGACAGATGTGCCTTAAACCCTCAAGTCTAAGCCCTATACATATTCTCTTCCAATCACCCCCTACTAAGACAATGCACTAAGACTCTTAGGGTGATGGTCTCTTACTGTTGCAGGTATAAAACCACTGATTAGCAGGTTTTCTGACTGTCTCCTAGGGAATCAACAAGATCCACTAATGTACTGTGATCCACAACTGGAAAAAGAATGCACTAATACATCTAAATCATTGACTGCATTGTGGGAATGAGTTTTATTCTCTATACTTGCCTAAAATAGGACATTCCTACACAGGCTATAACCTGTGGTCCTGAATGTCTATACTCACATCTTCGTGAGGAGTTCCCAGAAATTAGCCTGTACACAAGTTCAGGCATGTCTAAATCTATAAGCTACCCAGGCCTGGACACACTCACCACTCGCATATTCATTATCCTGGATTCATCCGTGCCTACCTGGGCTGGCCCACCTCCAGGGAGGACCACTTGACAAGGCGTAATGAAGAAACAAAACCACGAAAATACAAAGGAGAGGGTAAACTTTCTAATCACTGTCCGCTATTCTGGAATGAACTGAGCAAAGCCAACTTAATTTTCAAATGTAAATGATAAAAGAGGATATATTAATGGATATAATGGATTTGGAGATTAATTCCCCAAGAAACAACATTATATACAAAAGCAAAACCAAACCATAACATTTCCAAGCCAACTCTACTTGATGAAAACACCCAGGGACAGTTCCAACAGAAAAGGCAGTTGGAGCCAGAAGACCTGGCTTCATTTCCCAGCTTTTCTCCTGCCTAGTTTGGTGAACTCAGAAAAGTGAACTCAGACTTCACTTCTCTAAACCTCACATTCTTCATCTATAAGTCAGGTATTTAATGAGCAGATACTGGTAAATGATAAAGGACAACTTAAATTAAGAGGTGAAACATATTTTTCATCATGTCTTATTTTGTAACGCTATAGTATTTGTTTTTTTTTAGTCAATTGCTTACCTTCAACTGAACTTTGTCTGAAGGAGAATGCCCTAAAGGATGAAACAAAAAGCCATTACTCACTACAAATACCAGTATATGCAGTAACCTAGTTTCATTAAAGCAAAGTTGCAGGTTCTATTCAGAAGCCACTATATTACTGAACTCTCAATTAATTGCATCTCCACTAGAGGCTGAACTGCTTTCATTAATTTTATGATTACTCCCAATTGGAGATCTTTTCACTGTTTTTATTTGTGGCTTGTGGGATCTTAGTTCCCTAACCAGGGATCAAACCTAGACCCCGGTAGTGAAAGTATAGAGGCCCTAACCACTGGATCACCAGGGACTACCCTGTTCATTATTTTAATAGTACGCTATTTAATCTAGTTGGAATGAGTCATTCAAAAACCAGTGCTCCACAATTCTCCACAAAATACAAGACTTCCAAATCCTTAAAACCCTACTTCAAACAGTATTTGCAAAAGCAAATCTTCCACAAACATTTGGCTAACTTGGGCAAATGACAACAGAATTTACTGGCCGCTATTCTGGACATGAGGCTGGCCCACCTCCAGGAGGACCACTTGACAAGGCGTAATGAAGAAACAAAACCACGAAAATACAAAGGAGAGGGTAAACTTTCTAATCACTGTCCGCTATTCTGGAATGAACTGAGCAAAGCCAACTTAATTTTCAAATGTAAATGATAAAAGAGGATATATTAATGGATATAATGGATTTGGAGATTAATTCCCCAAGAAACAACATTATATACAAAAGCAAAACCAAACCATAACATTTCCAAGCCAACTCTACTTGATGAAAACACCCAGGGACAGTTCCAACAGAAAAGGCAGTTGGAGCCAGAAGACCTGGCTTCATTTCCCAGCTTTTCTCCTGCCTAGTTTGGTGAACTCAGAAAAGTGAACTCAGACTTCACTTCTCTGAACCTCACATTCTTCATCTATAAGTCAGGTATTTAATGAGCAGATACTGGTAAATGATAAAGGACAACTTAAATTAAGAGGTGAAACATATTTTTCATCATGTCTTATTTTGTAACGCTATAGTATTTGTTTTTTTTTAGTCAATTGCTTACCTTCAACTGAACTTTGTCTGAAGGAGAATGCCCTAAAGGATGAAACAAAAAGCCATTACTCACTACAAATACCAGTATATGCAGTAACCTAGTTTCATTAAAGCAAAGTTGCAGGTTCTATTCAGAAGCCACTATATTACTGAACTCTCAATTAATTGCATCTCCACTAGAGGCTGAACTGCTTTCATTAATTTTATGATTACTCCCAATTGGAGATCTTTTCACTGTTTTTATTTGTGGCTTGTGGGATCTTAGTTCCCTAACCAGGGATCAAACCTAGACCCCGGTAGTGAAAGTATAGAGGCCCTAACCACTGGATCACCAGGGACTACCCTGTTCATTATTTTAATAGTACGCTATTTAATCTAGTTGGAATGAGTCATTCAAAAACCAGTGCTCCACAATTCTCCACAAAATACAAGACTTCCAAATCCTTAAAACCCTACTTCAAACAGTATTTGCAAAAGCAAATCTTCCACAAACATTTGGCTAACTTGGGCAAATGACAACAGAATTTACTGGCCCTGTCAATTTGTGTTAAGTTCAACCTGCACAGATCTTTTTGCCTTTTATTGGCAACTAAATAATATGAGTATACTACATCACACAGGCTGGGGTATTTTTTCAGAACAAAAAGAAGAAAATACATAAAAATGCACTTAGACCAAAAAAAAAAATTAGCATACTATAACTTGAAGCAACTATGAAAACTCTCCTGAAACAACTACGGTAAAATCTTACCCTTGCTACACTGAGGAACGTCTATTTTAATTTCAGGATCATTCTTCACAGTGAGCGAAAAACTTTTTCTTGGTGTTTTTGCTAGTTCCGAAGCTGAAAATAAACAAAAGAAATATATAAAAATAACGACAGACAACAGATTAAGAGGGAAAATAGATTTCACTTACATAAATTAAAAGAAACCTGTTGCTATTATTTTAAGATAAATAAACCTAGCCGTGCTAAGAGTGCTACTGCTTTCACATTTACTGTGTTCCAAGTATCTTTTAAGTCTTCCTTCAAGGTCACACAAAAAAATACACATAAAGAGCTAACACCGACCCTGCTGGTTTCTCTAATCATCATGTTCTCTCTCATCGCTTCTCAGCCTTTTGGCTAAGTTCAAGTGTAGTATCATGTTCTCTTCCTCTCCTCTCCACTGACAGGCTTATACTCCTTCCATTTCTTCACCTAATATACTTGAGGAACATCTTTGCTAGACAGAATGTGGGATCAAAAATCAAGTTAATACAGGGCTCCCCTGGTGGTCCCTTGCAATGCAGTGGACACGGGCTCGATCGCGGTCGGGCAGGATCCCACATGTCACAGAAGAACTAAGTTGTGTGCCACCACTGCCTGCAACTACTACCTCACACTCTAGAGCACGTGCTCTGCAACAAAGGAAGCCACTATAATGAGAGGCCCATGTGCCACAACAGCCGAGCCCAGGCTCTAGAGCCTGTGAGCTGCAACAAAAGAAGCCACCGCAATGAGAAACTCAAGCACCACAACAAAGAGTAGTACCCATTTGCCACAGTAAGAGAAAGCCTGGTACAGTGAAGACATACACTCAAAAAAAAATCTTCCACAAACATTTGGCTAACTTGGGCAAATGACAACAGAATTTACTGGCCCTGTCAATTTGTGTTAAGTTCAACCTGCACAGATCTTTTTGCCTTTTATTGGCAACTAAATAATATGAGTATACTACATCACACAGGCTGGGGTATTTTTTCAGAACAAAAAGAAGAAAATACATAAAAATGCACTTAGACCAAAAAAAAAATTAGCATACTATAACTTGAAGCAACTATGAAAACTCTCCTGAAACAACTACGGTAAAATCTTACCCTTGCTACACTGAGGAACGTCTATTTTAATTTCAGGATCATTCTTCACAGTGAGCGAAAAACTTTTTCTTGGTGTTTTTGCTAGTTCCGAAGCTGAAAATAAACAAAAGAAATATATAAAAATAACGACAGACAACAGATTAAGAGGGAAAATAGATTTCACTTACATAAATTAAAAGAAACCTGTTGCTATTATTTTAAGATAAATAAACCTAGCCGTGCTAAGAGTGCTACTGCTTTCACATTTACTGTGTTCCAAGTATCTTTTAAGTCTTCCTTCAAGGTCACACAAAAAAATACACATAAAGAGCTAACACCGACCCTGCTGGTTTCTCTAATCATCATGTTCTCTCTCATCGCTTCTCAGCCTTTTGGCTAAGTTCAAGTGTAGTATCATGTTCTCTTCCTCTCCTCTCCACTGACAGGCTTATACTCCTTCCATTTCTTCACCTAATATACTTGAGGAACATCTTTGCTAGACAGAATGTGGGATCAAAAATCAAGTTAATACAGGGCTCCCCTGGTGGTCCCTTGCAATGCAGTGGACACGGGCTCGATCGCGGTCGGGCAGGATCCCACATGTCACAGAAGAACTAAGTTGTGTGCCACCACTGCCTGCAACTACTACCTCACACTCTAGAGCACGTGCTCTGCAACAAAGGAAGCCACTATAATGAGAGGCCCATGTGCCACAACAGCCGAGCCCAGGCTCTAGAGCCTGTGAGCTGCAACAAAAGAAGCCACCGCAATGAGAAACTCAAGCACCACAACAAAGAGTAGTACCCATTTGCCACAGTAAGAGAAAGCCTGGTACAGTGAAGACATACACAGTCAAAAAAATAAAAATAAATAAATCTTTAAATTCAATCAGTCTATAAAAAAATCAAGTTAATACACTGTATATTTACAATAAATTTTAAAGCTCTTTAGTTCAATTGCTCAGTTGTGTCCAACTCTTTGAGACCCCATGGACTGCAGCATGCCAGGCTTCCCTGTCCTTCACCATCTCCTGGAGCTTGCTCAAACTCATGTCCATTGAGCCAGTGATGCCATCCAACCATCTTGTCCTCTGTCATCTCCTTCTCCTTTCGCCTTCTATTTTACCAACATCAGGTTCTTTTCCAATGAGTCATCTCTCTGCATCAGGTGGTCAAAGTATTGGAGCTTCAGCTTCAGCATCATGTCTTCCAATGACTATTCAGGGCTGATTTCCTTTAGGATTGACTAGTTTGATCTCCTTGCAGTCCAAGGGACCCTCAAGAGTCTTCTCCAACATCACAGTTCAAAGGCATCAATTCTTTGGTGCTCAGCACTCTTTATGGTCCAACTCTCACATCCATAAATGATTACTGGGAAAACCATAGCTTTGACTATACAGACTTTCGCTGGCAAAGCAATGTCTCTGCTTTTTAATACTCTGTCTAGGTTTGTCATAGCTTTTCTTCCAAGAAGCAAGCACCTTTTAATTTTATGGCTGCAGTCACCATCTGCAGTGATTTTGGACCCCAAGAAAATAAACTCTGTCACTGTTCCCATTGTTTGCCCATCTATTTGTCATGAAGCGATGGGACCGGATGCTATGACCTTAGTTTTTTGAATGCTGAGTTTCAAGACAGTTTTTTCACTCTCCTCTTTCACTTTCATCAAGAGGCTCTTCAGTTACTCTTTGCTTTCTGCCATAAGGGTGGTGTCATCTGCCTATCTGAGATTATTAGTACTTATTTTCTTTTCCGTTTTTTGGCCCAGCAGTGTGGTATGTGGGATTTCAGTTCCCCAACTAGGGATTAGAACCTGTGCCCCCTGCATTGGGAATGCAGAGTCTGAACCACTGGACCACCAGGGAACTAATAAGTTCATTTGTATAAAAAAATCTTTAAAAAGAAATTTTCTCTGATGTAGATAATAAGCTCTGAGAAAAACATCAATTAGTGTAAATTATTGTATGTGCTATGTTGGGTTCAAAAGTGATGCATCTATCTTTTTAGAGAAATGAATTTTGAAATGCTTGAATTGTTTTATGTTCAGAAACAAAGGATTTAGCAATATAATCACTTCTTATACGTTTCTCATCAGTGTCAACACTCAACAAGTGTGATATTCTTTGATCCTGAATGTGTAAATAATCATTGGTTTCAATGACTGTATAAAAATAACCCACTTAAGATATAGATAGATAGATATAGATGCTCTATAATTATAGTCCTTTTAATACAACAACTACATTTTTCCAGGTAGTTAATTATTATCCCTGTGCTCTTAAATTTTTAGTATTCTCAAGCTTTCATATACTTACGGACCACCTTAATTTTAAAGTGCTTTCACATGTTATATCCTTTCCTCAAAGCTTTCAAAACTGATGACCCCTCATGTCAGAGAATCTAAGTATAGCCTGGTTCTCTGAAACTCAGTAATTCATGTGTAATTAGTGTAAGTGGTAACCTGGGTAAGGTTTATTTCTAACAGTTTTATATAAATAATTTTCTCTAATTAAATAATATTTTTCTTCTACATACAGTATAAAATTTTTATTTTCAATAAATTCAGAATATTTCTGTGCAACTTAAGTCAATCATTTTCTTAACAAAAGAAGTATATGTTGAGTGAATATTAAGAACCTGTGATAGATGTTGTGGGAAGGAATCTAAGACAGAGTTTCTGTAAGCTTAGAACCTAGCTGAGAAGAGAAGACATCTGAGTATGAAAAAATACTAATGACTTGAAAATGTCAAGTATGCTTGAAAATGTAATACTAAATGACATCCGTCATCACTCTTTTAGTGAATGCAGTGGGGTTTTAACTGTGGGAAATGTGGTTCAAAACACCTTCTCAGAAAAGGTGAACAGTGATACAGGTATTAGAAAAGCAACATACCTAATTTAGCCATCTTTTCAGGGTTTTTTCTATTCTGAAAAGAATAAACTTTACCCCCACCATCTGTAGCAGAGCCATTTTCCAAGGATTCTGAAAGAACAAATGCAACATAAAAAAGAAAAAAGAAAGAAAAATCGGTGAGATTAATGAACAGGAAAAAAAGGATAAAGTTTTAGCTAAAAATTTAGGACTTGTACCCCTCATTGTCTTGCATAGAGGTTTAACAATATAGATTTATAAATAAAATGTTTAAAACACACAATAGACTACGATACTGTTTACATAAATTTTAAAACACAGAAAACATTCAAAAATAGTCATTATATGATAGAAGATCTCTTTCTCTCAACAAAGACCCTGACTTAAATTTCACTCTTTAATCATCCCTTTAAATAACAACTGCTAAAAGTATCAACTGTCTACTTTAGGGACACTTTTAAGAGAAGCTACCCCACCCACTAAGCCTACTGAGGGACAGTGGTCATTCTTTGCACGTCATTTAACACTGGGAACAAAGCCAAAAGCAATAACACTCAAGATGTGACAAAAAGGTGAGGAGTAGTCACAATAGTCATTTATAAATCAAATATGAGAGAGTAAAAGACATGTACAAGAGGGAGACAGGTGGCACAGACAGAACTGACATCCAAAGATGACGTGAGGAGACCAGAAGATCCATGAAAGTAAAAACCTTACTCCCACCTCCAATGCCCCTAGTGCCCAACAACACTGATTTTGTTCCTTGATCTTTACTTTTTTTTTTTTTGGCCACTTCTATTGATCTTTCGTTCATTTATCTTTGTTCTTTGGCCTGTGTGGGCCTCCCATCACAGCAGCCTCTCTTGTCGCTGAACACTGACTCTGGGCACACGTGCTCCAGAGCTTCAGCTCGGTAGTTGGACACATCGGTCTAGCTGCTCTGCGGCACGTGGGATCTTCCCAGGCCAGGGGTCGAACCGGTGCTTGCCAAGGCGGTGTTCCTTACCGAAAGACATACCAAAAAACTTTAAAAAAGTGAATGCTTTAAACGGGGTTTGGGAAATGTGGTTCAAAACACCTTCTCAGAAAAGGTGAACAGTGATACAGGTATTAGAAAAGCAACATACCTAATTTAGCCATCTTTTCAGGGTTTTTTCTATTCTGAAAAGAATAAACTTTACCCCCACCATCTGTAGCAGAGCCATTTTCCAAGGATTCTGAAAGAACAAATGCAACATAAAAAAGAAAAAAGAAAGAAAAATCGGTGAGATTAATGAACAGGAAAAAAAGGATAAAGTTTTAGCTAAAAATTTAGGACTTGTACCCCTCATTGTCTTGCATAGAGGTTTAACAATATAGATTTATAAATAAAATGTTTAAAACACACAATAGACTACGATACTGTTTACATAAATTTTAAAACACAGAAAACATTCAAAAATAGTCATTATATGATAGAAGATCTCTTTCTCTCAACAAAGACCCTGACTTAAATTTCACTCTTTAATCATCCCTTTAAATAACAACTGCTAAAAGTATCAACTGTCTACTTTAGGGACACTTTTAAGAGAAGCTACCCCACCCACTAAGCCTACTGAGGGACAGTGGTCATTCTTTGCACGTCATTTAACACTGGGAACAAAGCCAAAAGCAATAACACTCAAGATGTGACAAAAAGGTGAGGAGTAGTCACAATAGTCATTTATAAATCAAATATGAGAGAGTAAAAGACATGTACAAGAGGGAGACAGGTGGCACAGACAGAACTGACATCCAAAGATGACGTGAGGAGACCAGAAGATCCATGAAAGTAAAAACCTTACTCCCACCTCCAATGCCCCTAGTGCCCAACAACACTGATTTTGTTCCTTGATCTTTACTTTTTTTTTTTTTGGCCACTTCTATTGATCTTTCGTTCATTTATCTTTGTTCTTTGGCCTGTGTGGGCCTCCCATCACAGCAGCCTCTCTTGTCGCTGAACACTGACTCTGGGCACACGTGCTCCAGAGCTTCAGCTCGGTAGTTGGACACATCGGTCTAGCTGCTCTGCGGCACGTGGGATCTTCCCAGGCCAGGGGTCGAACCGGTGCCCCTTGCACTGCAAGGCGGTGTTCCTTACCCACTGGACCACCAGGGAAGTCCTTTACTTCTTTTTGAAGTCAACTTAAGTAGATCCAGGCTTTCTGCACCCTAATGTAAATCTGTGCTTTTTGAGTGCTAAGTTAAGTAAATTATAATTCAAGCCTAAAAATTTGTAAGCACAATCTGGCAGGAATCTGGCTTAGGTACAAAAATATATAACACTAGTATGCCTAGCTGGAACACATTACTTCTTGGAATTGTCCTTCTAACTATTTCTGTAAAGAAATCAAGGTAATAATAAAGTGACTTGTTTTATGAAATTATTTGAAACTAGTTACAAGTACAAATATATTTTAAAAAGTAACTTTAAAGTGCTTGGTCTATATAGACTCTATCTTTCTCAAAGCAAGCACTAGACTGGTTGTTTATTAAAAAAAAAAAAAAAAAAACAGAAAGAAACATAGATTAAAATAGAAACTCAGTACTTCAACCTTTCCAACTGTAGAGAAAAAATCTGAAGGAATGCATTTCTGGTGAGAAATAATATAAAAAGAATTTTAGAGGTAGATGGTGGTGACGGCAGCACGACACTATGAATATATTTAACATAACTGAATTGTTCATTTAAAATGGTAAATTTTATTCATTACTATGTGTATTTTATAATTCAGAAAAATGGAAAAAAAATGTTGCACAATGTTACCTAACCAACAAGGCTACTTTTATGTATCCTGCAAAGGAATTTCAGCTACCTGCAAAACTTTGAGGGTACATTCCCAACTCCACCACCCCATCCCGCAAATACCTTGAATTTCTTGTCCTAAAACTTGTACATAGTTCTGATCTTTTAAAACTTCATGGTCATCTTCCTCCAACTCATTTTTTGGCTTCTTTATTATTTTTTTTGTGTGGACCAAAAGCTGGGCTCGCTCCTTTTTAATTTTATGTCCTGTATGAACATCAAAAGAATTAGAACATGACAGGTATATATTCTTTGTAAACACTACATTTAATGTAAATAAACTATACTATTATATTGTCATTACATAAAACCTGAAAAATTCAGTGCTTTCTCTTTGGTTCAAGTAGAGACCTTTCTTCCACAGTTGTTGTAAGTTAAAACAACAAAACCTTGGAATTATAAATGGGGCGGGCAGGTTAAGATAACTATACATTTTAATTACAATGAATAGTTATCACTTACCATCACTACTAAATATTTCACATGAGATGAGGCTTTAGTATTTTTTTTATTGTTTTTTTGTTTGTTTTAAATTTTTAAATTTATTTTTGGATCTTAGCTCCCCACTAGGGACTGAACCTGGGCCCCCTGCATTGCAAGCTTTCAACCACTGGCCTACCAGGGAAGTCCCCCTATTTTTAATTTTTAATACATTTTTAATGGAATAAACTAAAAATTATGGTAGTTTTCATTTGCAGTCTTATTAGATCAAATATTTTGTGCTGTATTTTCTAAAGAGATGATCAAACTATCTTTAAAAGTGAAATAACACATAACCATTACATAAGCATCCCTTTAATTGTATAGGGCTTCCCAGGTGGTGCTAAAAGTTTTGAATGACATTCACTTCAACTTTAGTAGAGAAAAATCTGAAGGAATGCATTTCTGGTGAGAAATAATATAAAAAGAATTTTAGAGGTAGATGGTGGTGACGGCAGCACGACACTATGAATATATTTAACATAACTGAATTGTTCATTTAAAATGGTAAATTTTATTCATTACTATGTGTATTTTATAATTCAGAAAAATGGAAAAAAAATGTTGCACAATGTTACCTAACCAACAAGGCTACTTTTATGTATCCTGCAAAGGAATTTCAGCTACCTGCAAAACTTTGAGGGTACATTCCCAACTCCACCACCCCATCCCGCAAATACCTTGAATTTCTTGTCCTAAAACTTGTACATAGTTCTGATCTTTTAAAACTTCATGGTCATCTTCCTCCAACTCATTTTTTGGCTTCTTTATTATTTTTTTTGTGTGGACCAAAAGCTGGGCTCGCTCCTTTTTAATTTTATGTCCTGTATGAACATCAAAAGAATTAGAACATGACAGGTATATATTCTTTGTAAACACTACATTTAATGTAAATAAACTATACTATTATATTGTCATTACATAAAACCTGAAAAAAATTCAGTGCTTTCTCTTTGGTTCAAGTAGAGACCTTTCTTCCACAGTTGTTGTAAGTTAAAACAACAAAACCTTGGAATTATAAATGGGGGGCGGGGCAGGTTAAGATAACTATACATTTTAATTACAATGAATAGTTATCACTTACCATCACTACTAAATATTTCACATGAGATGAGGCTTTAGTATTTTTTTTATTGTTTTTTTGTTTGTTTTAAATTTTTAAATTTATTTTTGGATCTTAGCTCCCCACTAGGGACTGAACCTGGGCCCCCTGCATTGCAAGCTTTCAACCACTGGCCTACCAGGGAAGTCCCCCTATTTTTAATTTTTAATACATTTTTAATGGAATAAACTAAAAATTATGGTAGTTTTCATTTGCAGTCTTATTAGATCAAATATTTTGTGCTGTATTTTCTAAAGAGATGATCAAACTATCTTTAAAAGTGAAATAACACATAACCATTACATAAGCATCCCTTTAATTGTATAGGGCTTCCCAGGTGGTGCTACAATCATTCAGTACCTCCTTCTCTATCAAGAATGTGATTAAGAACATCATCATCTCCCACAAACTGAACCTTCAGCATCTTGTCTTCCTTTAATTCCAGCTTGCTTGCCACTGCTAACCTAAACAAAAGCAGTAAAGTACTCAAAAGTGATGAAAAATTCATATCAACAGTCAAACATTCACTAACGAATCCATATTTTTGCATAATATTTTAACGGTCTTTAAGCATAAAAAAACCACATTATCCATCATAGCATCAATATTGTATTTTCAATAATGAATGACTCAATTTTTTCTTCCATTTGAAAATGGAACAGATGAAGAACCTGAGATTAGGAAAAAGCCAAATTCAATCAAGGCAACTGAAATATAATGACAAGAAAACAATTCTACCTGTAAAAAAAAGCTCTAACAAATTTATAGAATAACAACATTATTAAGGGGAGGTTAATTAGAACCTCTAACAACATTAGAAAGGGGAAGTTAATACATGAGGGTTTAGGAAAGGGGCAACCAAACAAAGAATGATAGTTTGGTGGATTTTAATATTCGTTCATTAGAAAAATATAGTCCATTGGGGGAGGTCTAGGTACCTCACTGTGTACCAAGTCTGTATCAAATAATCTTCAAGTACCCTCTTTTACTAATTAAATTATATGCTCACTAGACAACTTCATAATTGTGAATATGCCTTTGTAGGTATCTTGGTAACTAAATAGTAAACATGAATCCTACCAATACTTTATAGTCAGTTCTTCACTGAATAAATTTCAGAGTTTGGCAAGCAAAAGTTTGATTAACTCTGGCTGGGCTGACAAAATTTAGTTTCAGAATTTACTGCCTGAAACAAATTAGTAACTCCAACTAGCTGTCAGCTAATCAGCTTACACACACAGAAAATTTTTTTTCTCTCGTCTCTCCTTTTTTCCTGACAAGAGGATCTACTGACTGTGTTCCCCATGAGTCATTTCTTTGCATGTAGATAGCTTACTATATATTGCCAAGTTTTCTCTTGTAACTAGCACGCTTAAATGATTTGTCTCAGGTTTTCATTTACCTTTAAAGGTACTACACATTCTGTAGCTGGAAAATTCAAGCAGTCACCTGTAATTGGAAAAGAATGCAGTCAGGCCAGCTAACAGGAAAATGAAAGCCACCAAAAATGTTCATGAGTTTTAACAAACCAGATAAATAAAGGGAGACCTTACAAAGCCAAAGTTATTATGACAGCACAGTAAAGGGCAAAATGACCATTACCATTTTGGTCAGGAAGCCTCAGAGACTGAGAAGGTCCAAATTGTGAGGGCAGGTGGGTGGAGGAAGACCAAAATTTGAGTACTTTCTATATATTAGACACAATTTTGAATATTCTTTATGTATTCTCATTTTATCCCCATAACAATTTTATTAGGTTTATATTTGTGTACAAAAGTCATTAAGTAGAGACAGATCAGTCGGCTGGTATTTGTCAAGTGGAGTAAAACGCAAGAATGCTAATCATTGGAAAGATGAAGCAAGCCAAATCAAAGCAATGAAAAAGTTCTACCTGTAAAAAAAAGCTCTAACAAATTTATAGAATAACAACATTATTAAGGGGAGGTTAATTAGAACCTCTAACAACATTAGAAAGGGGAAGTTAATACATGAGGGTTTAGGAAAGGGGCAACCAAACAAAGAATGATAGTTTGGTGGATTTTAATATTCGTTCATTAGAAAAATATAGTCCATTGGGGGAGGTCTAGGTACCTCACTGTGTACCAAGTCTGTATCAAATAATCTTCAAGTACCCTCTTTTACTAATTAAATTATATGCTCACTAGACAACTTCATAATTGTGAATATGCCTTTGTAGGTATCTTGGTAACTAAATAGTAAACATGAATCCTACCAATACTTTATAGTCAGTTCTTCACTGAATAAATTTCAGAGTTTGGCAAGCAAAAGTTTGATTAACTCTGGCTGGGCTGACAAAATTTAGTTTCAGAATTTACTGCCTGAAACAAATTAGTAACTCCAACTAGCTGTCAGCTAATCAGCTTACACACACAGAAAATTTTTTTTCTCTCGTCTCTCCTTTTTTCCTGACAAGAGGATCTACTGACTGTGTTCCCCATGAGTCATTTCTTTGCATGTAGATAGCTTACTATATATTGCCAAGTTTTCTCTTGTAACTAGCACGCTTAAATGATTTGTCTCAGGTTTTCATTTACCTTTAAAGGTACTACACATTCTGTAGCTGGAAAATTCAAGCAGTCACCTGTAATTGGAAAAAGAATGCAGTCAGGCCAGCTAACAGGAAAATGAAAGCCACCAAAAATGTTCATGAGTTTTAACAAACCAGATAAATAAAGGGAGACCTTACAAAGCCAAAGTTATTATGACAGCACAGTAAAGGGCAAAATGACCATTACCATTTTGGTCAGGAAGCCTCAGAGACTGAGAAGGTCCAAATTGTGAGGGCAGGTGGGTGGAGGAAGACCAAAATTTGAGTACTTTCTATATATTAGACACAATTTTGAATATTCTTTATGTATTCTCATTTTATCCCCATAACAATTTTATTAGGTTTATATTTTGTGTACAAAAGTCATTAAGTAGAGACAGATCAGTCGGCTGGTATTTGTCAAGTGGAGTAAAACTGAAGTTTTGTTCTAAGCCAAACAAGAACAATACCTGATGCCCTTTCTCCATCGAAATGGAGCAAATAAACCAGCAGCGGGTAATCTGTTACAACAGAAATGGAAAATGGGATTTTTTTTTCCTGCTAACAAACGAGGGAAATGAAGGAATGAGTAAACGGCTGAAAATACCCCAAGAGTTAAGCGATCCTAGTGTTACTTCAACTGTTTCTATGGTGCCCATAATAGGAGCTGTGCTTCACAAAGTTAATTCCTTAGTACTGACTCTGTGTGAATTATATCCTGCACCTGGCATCCTTCCCCTCCACCCAACACTCTTGTAACACTCCCTTGTAGCATTCTTCATTTCAGAAAGAAGGTTAGGCTGATAACCTTGGAGACAACCAGATTCAGTGTTGTGACCATTTGAAACTACAGAAGAAGAATGCAAGACTGTTATTTCCCTAATCCTTATCACATACCCCTGACCCTGAGCCCTGAAGACCTTGGCGTGTTCGCCAGAGAGGGAAGCCTAGTTGTTGAGGTGCTAGCCTGCTGTGTTCCCTCTTTGTCTATTTGGCAAAGAAATAAAGTTATACTCTTTCTCTTTCCTTCAAACTTTGCCTCTATATTTGACAGCGAGCTAAGATTTTGGCAACAATAACACTTCACTTCTAATTTACATGACCGTTGCCAGGAGAACATATTGTTTTGGGCCAACATTCTGATCATGATACTGCTTCTTATTACGGGGAACTGGGTGTATTACAGGAAAGATTTAATGCAACTGTGTGATATTTACATAAAATGAAGAAATATTTTCTATCTGTAGAAAATGGTTTTTTGAAAGGCTGTTTGTCAGGCACTGTATTAGGCACTTTTATGCATACCAGATCAGTAAATCCTCAGACTCCCTGAGGTAGTTAAAATATATAGAACTCCTCCAATTTACAGATGAGTTAACTGAAGTTAAATGTTAAATTACTCACTCAAATTCACAGAATTAGAAAGTGTATTAGGGCTGAAACCCAAGTTTGACTAATTCTAAAAACCTGGGTCATTTTATTAAATGGCACACTTGTCCTGTCATTAAATACAAATCTGTTATCCTAAATGCTTTTCTTGACCTCTGGAAACTATTCATAACAAGTACAGTCATTTTTCCATACAGCGGTTCAAATATCCAAGGACTTCTTCAGTTCTTCTAGTAGTTCTATCAAGCATGCTTTCAAGAGCAGCATAGTTTCTATTATTTAAAACTATATACTGCTCAAGAGGGAAATAGGGGCGGCTAAAAATACCCCAAGAGTTAAGCGATCCTAGTGTTACTTCAACTGTTTCTATGGTGCCCATAATAGGAGCTGTGCTTCACAAAGTTAATTCCTTAGTACTGACTCTGTGTGAATTATATCCTGCACCTGGCATCCTTCCCCTCCACCCAACACTCTTGTAACACTCCCTTGTAGCATTCTTCATTTCAGAAAGAAGGTTAGGCTGATAACCTTGGAGACAACCAGATTCAGTGTTGTGACCATTTGAAACTACAGAAGAAGAATGCAAGACTGTTATTTCCCTAATCCTTATCACATACCCCTGACCCTGAGCCCTGAAGACCTTGGCGTGTTCGCCAGAGAGGGAAGCCTAGTTGTTGAGGTGCTAGCCTGCTGTGTTCCCTCTTTGTCTATTTGGCAAAGAAATAAAGTTATACTCTTTCTCTTTCCTTCAAACTTTGCCTCTATATTTGACAGCGAGCTAAGATTTTGGCAACAATAACACTTCACTTCTAATTTACATGACCGTTGCCAGGAGAACATATTGTTTTGGGCCAACATTCTGATCATGATACTGCTTCTTATTACGGGGAACTGGGTGTATTACAGGAAAGATTTAATGCAACTGTGTGATATTTACATAAAATGAAGAAATATTTTCTATCTGTAGAAAATGGTTTTTTGAAAGGCTGTTTGTCAGGCACTGTATTAGGCACTTTTATGCATACCAGATCAGTAAATCCTCAGACTCCCTGAGGTAGTTAAAATATATAGAACTCCTCCAATTTACAGATGAGTTAACTGAAGTTAAATGTTAAATTACTCACTCAAATTCACAGAATTAGAAAGTGTATTAGGGCTGAAACCCAAGTTTGACTAATTCTAAAAACCTGGGTCATTTTATTAAATGGCACACTTGTCCTGTCATTAAATACAAATCTGTTATCCTAAATGCTTTTCTTGACCTCTGGAAACTATTCATAACAAGTACAGTCATTTTTCCATACAGCGGTTCAAATATCCAAGGACTTCTTCAGTTCTTCTAGGTTTCCAGTTCACTAGGTTAAACATCAGTAGTTCTATCAAGCATGCTTTCAAGAGCAGCATAGTTTCTATTATTTAAAACTATATACTGCTACGTTCTACAAAGAACCTGAAGCAATGACAATAAGCAATAAAACAAATAATAAACTATAGGTACTAAAAGGGAATCCGGATCATGGAAAATATAAAAAAAGGCAGAAAATAAAATCATGCAAAGAATTCTGGCTCTGAGCTTCCTGGCAATCAAAAGGATGAAAACTCAGTTATATAACTCATAGTAGCAAAAGTTTATTCGTTCCTTCAGGGGGAAAAAAAAGATTTTCAATGAAAATTTAAAAACAAATATTCTAAATAAATGAATACTGTCTTAGGCAGTTTCCCTTGGTATTTTACGTAAGAATTGCCTGGGCAGAGGCAACCTAACTTAGTCTTGTTTGTAGCCAGATATATATGTAATTTCCTTTTCTAGACTTTAAGGCATCTTATTATATAGGACAAAAGCACAAAATCGAAATTTCTACAGAAACCTTGAAACAAACCTTTCCTTCCTTCTTCTCCAACAATTTCTGAAAACAAAAGAAAAAGGATCCCTGTATAACCATATAATAAAATGAAAACGTTTGATGATCATTTACTCATCAAGGCCCTGTCCTGGTGCTTACTTTTTGTTGTTTCTTTCTTTTTTCTTTTTCTTTTTTTAATTTATTTTCAAGTTTTTACAGAGTTTTGTTGTTCACAGACATGCATGTTCCCAGATCAGCATATCCCTGGTGCTTACTTTTAAACGGACTTTTTTCAAGGAATTAACACCAAAGGAGCATTAACAGCGTACATTCTTCACTAAGAAGAGATAAACAATTTGCTAAAATTTTCAAAAACATAATCCTTTAAAAAAAGGTGGTTTAGCCTAGTGTTACGCACCAATTTTAGTATCAGAAAAACCAGGGTTCTAATCTTTACTCCACACAACTGTGTGACTTTGGATAAAGTTGTGACAATTGAATGGGATCATGTCCTTGGTCTATGAATAACCAAGTTCCTTATTATGGGTATTTTAAATATCAACTTAACCATGCAGACCTCTTGCAAACTCCATATCCCAACTAACATCTGACAAAGTTCATATTTTATGGCAAGCTGATTTAAACGTATTTAAACATAATGTAAATACAAAATTTTTCTTTACCTACTTGGATCTCCACCATCCACCTTAATGTGTATTGTGTCTGCATTAATCAGACCTTCTTAGGAGATAACCTTTCTTCTTCATCTTGTAAGGGACCATGATGACCAATGACCCACTTACTTGCTTTGTACATGTAGATTTGGATTGTGTAAACTGTCAATCACATGTTATTTAATTTAATATACAGCCAGTCTGCAAAAAAATATAACAACAACAAAACATATAACTGTTTTGACCTCTAACAGAACATTTCTGGGAGTTATGACCCTGTTTGGCTCAAATAAAAATTTTCCACTTCTTTCTTAGATCGACTATTGATTAATGTCTGTCACCACATTAAATACTGTCTTAGGCAGTTTCCTTATTTACTAAGAATTGTAGAGGCAACCTAACTTAGTCTTGTTTGTAGCCAGATATATATGTAATTTCCTTTTCTAGACTTTAAGGCATCTTATTATATAGGACAAAAGCACAAAATCGAAATTTCTACAGAAACCTTGAAACAAACCTTTCCTTCCTTCTTCTCCAACAATTTCTGAAAACAAAAGAAAAAGGATCCCTGTATAACCATATAATAAAATGAAAACGTTTGATGATCATTTACTCATCAAGGCCCTGTCCTGGTGCTTACTTTTTGTTGTTTCTTTCTTTTTTCTTTTTCTTTTTTTAATTTATTTTCAAGTTTTTACAGAGTTTTGTTGTTCACAGACATGCATGTTCCCAGATCAGCATATCCCTGGTGCTTACTTTTAAACGGACTTTTTTCAAGGAATTAACACCAAAGGAGCATTAACAGCGTACATTCTTCACTAAGAAGAGATAAACAATTTGCTAAAATTTTCAAAAACATAATCCTTTAAAAAAAGGTGGTTTAGCCTAGTGTTACGCACCAATTTTAGTATCAGAAAAACCAGGGTTCTAATCTTTACTCCACACAACTGTGTGACTTTGGATAAAGTTGTGACAATTGAATGGGATCATGTCCTTGGTCTATGAATAACCAAGTTCCTTATTATGGGTATTTTAAATATCAACTTAACCATGCAGACCTCTTGCAAACTCCATATCCCAACTAACATCTGACAAAGTTCATATTTTATGGCAAGCTGATTTAAACGTATTTAAACATAATGTAAATACAAAATTTTTCTTTACCTACTTGGATCTCCACCATCCACCTTAATGTGTATTGTGTCTGCATTAATCAGACCTTCTTAGGAGATAACCTTTCTTCTTCATCTTGTAAGGGACCATGATGACCAATGACCCACTTACTTGCTTTGTACATGTAGATTTGGATTGTGTAAACTGTCAATAACATGTTATTTAATTTAATATACAGCCAGTCTCAAAAACATATAACAACAACAAAACATATAACTGTTTTGACCTCTAACAGAACATTTCTGGGAGTTATGACCCTGTTTGGCTCAAATAAAAATTTTCCACTTCTTTCTTAGATCGACTATTGATTAATGTCTGTCACCACATTAAATAAAAACAGTACTCCTACCTGCTGAATCAATGATGTCCATTTAACTTGCAGTGCCACACAAAGGTGTGGGACCAGGCTATTTTCCTTCAGACTGCAATTTAACTAGGGGAAGGTATAGTGGACTTCCGCTGTAAAGCGAAAAGTAACGCATCAGCATCCTTTTAACTTAAAAATCTCTACCAAAGGAGCCTGATTTAGCAACATCTTAAAATTACTGTCCGAGGGGGACTGTGTTCAGTTAGGAAGAATTATCCGGTGCTTCCAGGCTGGGATGACATCAAAGCATTTCCGCCCCGGCGGTACTTTCGGGACAAGATCGCTTCCTCTTCAGCCCTCACTGAACCTGCTCCTGTCCCAGGACACCTCACTACTTTCGTTATGGACTTTTATATATAGTTCTCTCTCTGCAAACAGAAGGGCGATCACGCCGGGAGAACAGGTATGTTGGTAACAGAGACTCTCTGAACAGAAGGCCCCTCGCTGCTGGACAGAGCAACGGTCCTTAAAGACGGAGTCTCTCGCCCCAACAAGTATTTAACTGATCTCGGTCTAGGTTTCGCGCAACCCTCCGGGTGGCTGCGCTCGGCCAGCCGAGGGTTCTCCAGCCAAAGGCAGCCTGGGGAGCGCGAAGAAGGAGGCGCAGCGACCCTGCCCAGGGTGCCCAGGCGAAAGCCGGCGACTGAGTGCAACTGGACTCACCTCACAAGCTTCGAGCAAAGCAGGAGGGGGAGGCAAGGTGCCCCGCCGCACCACCACGCACCGCCAGGTCTCTACCAGGAGCGGCTGCTGCCGCCTCGTGCCGGCCGGCCGCTAACCGGCTGAACGGTCGCCGCGGCGAAGGCGGCTTCGGCCTCAGCGAGAAAGGCCAATTTTTAGTAGGCAGCGTAGAAGCACGAGCGCCGGGTCGCGGGGTCGAGCGGGGGCGCTTTGGGAACCCGCGAGGGGGATGGGAAGCTCCGTGCGGCACACCAAATCTCCCGCCCTGCTTAGGAGGCGGAGCCCCAAGTAGCCAATAACAAGTAGAGTCGGCTGAGAGCGACGGCCCTGCCCACCAGCCAACTCCGGCCTGCTGGCCCCGCCCACAAGCAAACGAAGGAACACGAACCGCGAAGCGCTGGGTTCTGAGTTTTGCCTTTTCTCTTTCCGTTTCCGGGGAAGGGAGAAGGAAGTATTGCTTAGGTTGCAGGTGATTGGGTGGGCTGTCCAAATGCAGCCTTGAAACTGTCATTGGTTTCTCTGGACACCTTCTTTTTGGGGAAAAGAAAATAGGTATGAATTTGGGTTTATATATTTTTGAACTTAACATTAATTGACGTGAAAGTTAGGACCCCCCGTGCATCTCAGCGATTTGGGGTAGAGAGGAGGGGAGCAGAGCTCTCTGGTATGGAGAGAATTCTGGGGCCCTAGAATGTGGAGATAGGAATCAGGATAGGAGCTAATGGGAATCAGGATGGGAACTGCTGATAGGATCAAGAGATAGGGCAAACAAGGAATGGACGTGGAGCACTAAAGAGGAAAAAGATAGAGGAAGAATAGGAACGAACTTGCTGGATAACAGTATTTACCTTAACAGCAGTGTGATTTAATTTTAACCTGGGTACCAGATAATAACGTTACTTGAGCAAGCCAAGCCCACTTTCTGCCCTCCCAGTAGATCCTATAGGAGAGGATACTGAATTAATAGAGAAAAATGCTACGGTTTGGAAAGTTCAGTGTTTATCGAACCACTGGCAGAATTATCTAATTAAAGGAAAGAAGGGGGCTTCCCTGGTGGTCCAGTGGGTAAAGAGTCCGCCTTGCAGTGCAGGGGGCACTGGTTCAATCCCTGGCCTGGGAAAATCCCATGTGCAGCGGAGCGGCTGGACCGGTGCGTCCAATTACAAGCCGGCGCTCTGGAGCGCATGCGCCCAGAGCCGGTGCTCTGCAAAAAGAGAGGGGCCACTGCGATCAGGCTAAAGAAGATGGATGAAAATAAATGGATAAAAAATCAATAAAAGAGGCCAAAAATAAAAAAGGAAAGAAAGAGTCAGAAAGTTTCTTTGGAGGAAGAGATATTTAAACTGGAACCTGAGGATTGAATACACTTAAGCCAGACAAAAAGGAGGGATAAAGTTTTCCTGGTAGAAGGCCTAAATCAATATAGTGGGTGTATAAAAGGTCACGAGGCAAGCCCGAAAGTTGAATCTCTTGCTATGAAGGGCTAGTTTGGCCCTTAGGGCACTAGTCAAATTTGTATTGAAAGTTCATTCTGGATAAAGGCGGTAAAGAATGGGAGCAGAGGGAAGGAAGAGAGGAGTTACACCATTTTGGAAGCCATTTAGGAAATCCAATTGGGAAACAGATATAGTCATAGCCTGGATACCTCTTGCAGTATTCCATTTTGCTTAGCAGAATTTAAGAAAACAAAAGAGAAAGGTAATTTTCTCTACATTGCAATTTAAAAAGGTTTTGGATGTGTGGCAGTAAAAAACAAAACTCTGTAAAAAATATACTTAAAAAAAAGGAACTTGGGGTTGAGTGGAGAGAATGAACATAGCCAACAGTTAATTTAACAGTAAAGTGCTTGAAGAGTTTTTAAGTGTCAAGATCTGATAACACTGAATATTCAGCTAATGTCTTTTATGTTTTTCTATGACGTAAACTTCTTCCATCTCCCCCTTACATCTTCACTAAAGTCCTCTACAAACTTGGTGTGAATGGTGGACTTTGTTTTTATGGTATGTGTGTGGAAAATGGGACTTCTCAGGTGGTGCAGTTGGTAAAGAATCTGCCTGCAAATGCAGGAGATTCAAGAGAGTGCGTTCAGTCCCTGGGTTGGGAAAGTATCCTAGAGAAGGAAATGGCAACCCACTCCAGCATTCCTGCTTGGAAAATTCCATGGAGAGCAGAGCCTGGTGGGCTACAGTCCATGGCCTCGCAAAGAGTCCGACACGATTGAGAAGACACACAAGCATGCACGTGTGGAAAATGGATGGAAGGAGCCAAGTTTCCCTTCTAGACAGGTACTGGGATAGATAAAAACAAATAGCCATCCCATTCAGAGTGGAGATCCAGAATTCAGGAGTGGCATGAGTTGATGATAGAGGTGAGACCATAAAATGGCAATTTCCCCATGTATTCCACACACATTTTGGGTAGAACATTAGACTTTGCTAAAACAAAAAGAAGATCAAGCCAATTGTGAATACATCTTATGGGGATAGAGATGCCCGCAGCTAATTGGTTATAGTTTGAAATTTAGAACCAGACTTTAAAAGTCTCTGAATTTACAAGTCTTTAGAGGGACTTTCCTGATGGCCCAGTGGTAAAGAATCTGCCCTGCAATGCAGGGGAGGCTGGTTCCATCCCTGGTAGGGGAACTAAGATCCCACATGCCTCGGAGCAACCAAGCTCATGTGCCATAGCTACTGAAGCTTGTATGCTCCGGAGCCCCCATGTCAGAGTCCATGAGCCACATCAAAAGATCCTGTGTGCCACAACGAAGACCCGACACAGTCAAATAAATTAATTAAAAATGTTTTACAAAACATCTTTAGAATTTGCTTAAACATGGTGAATTAAATACTGCCTCGAAATGCCACTAAAATAAGTCAAAAGAAAATGTTAAATATAAACATACAAGGGAACAGGAAAGGAAGTGAGATAACTGAATAAAATTTTTCAAGATGTGTGGTGATCAGGCAAAGCAGAGTAAGCAAAAATGCAGGCCAGCAAAGGATGATGCGAGTAGGTCTGCTCCTATCACAGAACTCTATTGTGAGTTTCAGGAGTTAGTCTACGGGAAGCTCTGAAGTCAGAAGAGCAGAATAGGGCTGACAGCCAGAGGACTGGTCAAAGTCAGAAACAAGGACCGACTGGATCCTAGATCTCCTGTCAGACTTATCATGATGGAGGCTACAAGATGAACCAGAGGATGTACACTCAACAGAGAAGAACCAAGAAGCCATACTGAATTTGGGGGGGTGGCACTGTAGATTATCTGGGACATCAGGAATCTTCTCTTGTTTGGCTCCCAGAATACTGACAGCAGGATCATTTTTAAAAACATTTCTGTTTCATTAGACTAATCAGAAGAGGAAGCCCCAACATTGAAACTTACTAGCTGATAATCCCTGCCCCTGCAGGCAGAGTTTTCAGTCAATTCTGGCTTCACTAAACTTTTGAATAAAGCCTCAAATCTGAAAGAAACAAAACAAATAGGCCAGGAACAAAAAGACTGTAGGAACCAGAAGATTTATTCCAAACTCTAATTAAGAATACCTCAGAGACAAAGACTTTATATCTATAAAAGAAGGAATATAAAAGTGAGTATCAGTCATAAAATTTAATTTCTAAATTAAAAATAAAGTTTTAATTAATTTTTACACAGCATACTGCAGTATCAGGTTATCAGCTGCATATTTTCTTCACCAGTGATCTTATTTGTCAGCACAGCAAATCAGAATGTCTTTATCTATTTCTTTCTCGGGAAGATGACTGAATTAAAAAATGTGAGATCATTTTTTCAAATTTAATTATTTTATATTCAAACAAAGGTTCTTACCCAAACCAAATTTTAGAAGATCAAAATATGACCTACATGCTACCCATTAAACACACACTTGATAAGGGTACAATAGGTCTAGAATATCAGTGGCAGATGCCTCAGCAAATAATTTCTATCCAGATATTTTTAATGCTATCAATTGATTTCAGTCATGCTCAGAAAATAAAAGTGATTACTTCTATCCTAGCATCAAGGAACAAAAAATAATATGGTCCCAAGAAGCTCTTTTATCTCAAATCTTTTCTTGAACCTGGGTAACAAGGCCTTCATAAATTACACACAATTTAACAGTGAAAGATTTGGCAGTGTGAGCTCAAAATGTGTACATAGTAATTCATGTTCTGAGAAACTAGCTATAGAATATAATCTTCACTTCAGAAATAATTTTACAGTGTACATAAAGTCACTATAGCAGTTGTATGTTATATAGTGATGCAGAACTTAAGTTTGTACTGATTAACATAACCTGACCATAAAAAGTGTTTTCATTCCTAGCGTGTGTTAGACATTGTTCCCTAAGAAAAAAAGGTGGCCCTTCAAGTTTTAGAAGTCAGTACCACCCCTTTCTGATGTAACATCTTGAACAAAGTTAGGGCTGTTACCACTTCATACTCTTGAATGCAGGATCATTTTTAAAAACATTTCTGTTTCATTAGACTAATCAGAAGAGGAAGCCCCAACATTGAAACTTACTAGCTGATAATCCCTGCCCCTGCAGGCAGAGTTTTCAGTCAATTCTGGCTTCACTAAACTTTTGAATAAAGCCTCAAATCTGAAAGAAACAAAACAAATAGGCCAGGAACAAAAAGACTGTAGGAACCAGAAGATTTATTCCAAACTCTAATTAAGAATACCTCAGAGACAAAGACTTTATATCTATAAAAGAAGGAATATAAAAGTGAGTATCAGTCATAAAATTTAATTTCTAAATTAAAAATAAAGTTTTAATTAATTTTTACACAGCATACTGCAGTATCAGGTTATCAGCTGCATATTTTCTTCACCAGTGATCTTATTTGTCAGCACAGCAAATCAGAATGTCTTTATCTATTTCTTTCTCGGGAAGATGACTGAATTAAAAAATGTGAGATCATTTTTTCAAATTTAATTATTTTATATTCAAACAAAGGTTCTTACCCAAACCAAATTTTAGAAGATCAAAATATGACCTACATGCTACCCATTAAACACACACTTGATAAGGGTACAATAGGTCTAGAATATCAGTGGCAGATGCCTCAGCAAATAATTTCTATCCAGATATTTTTAATGCTATCAATTGATTTCAGTCATGCTCAGAAAATAAAAGTGATTACTTCTATCCTAGCATCAAGGAACAAAAAATAATATGGTCCCAAGAAGCTCTTTTATCTCAAATCTTTTCTTGAACCTGGGTAACAAGGCCTTCATAAATTACACACAATTTAACAGTGAAAGATTTGGCAGTGTGAGCTCAAAATGTGTACATAGTAATTCATGTTCTGAGAAACTAGCTATAGAATATAATCTTCACTTCAGAAATAATTTTACAGTGTACATAAAGTCACTATAGCAGTTGTATGTTATATAGTGATGCAGAACTTAAGTTTGTACTGATTAACATAACCTGACCATAAAAAGTGTTTTCATTCCTAGCGTGTGTTAGACATTGTTCCCTAAGATAAAGTGCCAAAAGGAACTGGCCCTTCAAGTTTTAGAAGTCAGTACCACCCCTTTCTGATGTAACATCTTGAACAAAGTTAGGGCTGTTACCACAGATTACATCCAACCTACTTGAATTATGACTCAGGGCCACATTTAGAGCTTTAGAGGCCCCAAAACACAAAAGATTTTATTTCTACCCTCCCCCATGAAGTTTCAAATAACATTAAATTATAAATAATTGCAAATAAGTCTAACTTTCTAAGCCACTTTTCCCCAGGGTAGTTGGAAGGAACTAAAATATTGTTAAGTTTTGTATTTTTTGTATTTTGGGAGCCTCCCCTACTTTATTAGTGGTCTAAAGCAGTTTCCTCAACTGAGGTTACTCTTATGAACCACAGAAAGACTTATTTTCACATTTCTCCAGAACCTGGTACATAATTAAGGACAGTACACAATTAGAACCATTGTACTGGGTTGACCAAGGAATTTGTTCAGGTTTTTCTGTAACATAAAGAAACCTGAACGGACTTTTTGGACAACCTAACATATGTAGAGGAAAGTTAATTCATAACTATGGATATCTGGGTATTAGGGCTTGATTCTTTCGTGGTTTAATCTCCCTATTAGTAATCTACATGTACATGTTAATCACTCAGTCGCGTCCAACTCTTTGAGGACCCCATAGAATGTGGTGTGCCAGGCTCCTCTATCCATGGAATTCTCCAAGTAAGAATATTGGAGGAGGTTGCCATTTCCTTCTCCAGATCTTCCAAACCCAAGGAATGAACCTGGGTCTCCCCCATTGCAGGCAGATTCTTTACTACCTAAACCACCAGGGAAGACACAGAAGAAAGGCTCTTCTCTAAACCAGAAACAAACCCAAGCTGCAGCAGTGAGAGTACTGAATCCTAACCCTTATCTAGCTCTACTGAAATCCAATCTCCCCACAACTCCCACAGGGGTCTTGGCCTTGTGGAGACAGGGCAAGTGTACTAATAGCTGAAACCAATCAACACTGTATGAAGCAGTATCTAAATGCAGTCTGAATGTCTGAGTGTCTCTGCTCTACCACTTACTAACTCTGTGACCCTAGACAGAATTTCCTTTTCTTATAAAGGAAGAGTAATAGATCAGACTTAAGTTTTAGAGCCAAAACACCCAAAAGATTTTCTGATGTAACATCTTGAACAAAGTTAGGGCTGTTACCAACAGATTACATCCAACCTACTTGAATTATGACTCAGGGCCACATTTAGAGCTTTAGAGGCCCCAAAACACAAAAGATTTTATTTCTACCCTCCCCCATGAAGTTTCAAATAACATTAAATTATAAATAATTGCAAATAAGTCTAACTTTCTAAGCCACTTTTCCCCAGGGTAGTTGGAAGGAACTAAAATATTGTTAAGTTTTGTATTTTTTGTATTTTGGGAGCCTCCCCTACTTTATTAGTGGTCTAAAGCAGTTTCCTCAACTGAGGTTACTCTTATGAACCACAGAAAGACTTATTTTCACATTTCTCCAGAACCTGGTACATAATTAAGGACAGTACACAATTAGAACCATTGTACTGGGTTGACCAAGGAATTTGTTCAGGTTTTTCTGTAACATAAAGAAACCTGAACGGACTTTTTGGACAACCTAACATATGTAGAGGAAAGTTAATTCATAACTATGGATATCTGGGTATTAGGGCTTGATTCTTTCGTGGTTTAATCTCCCTATTAGTAATCTACATGTACATGGTAATCACTCAGTCACGTCCAACTCTTTGAGGACCCCATAGAATGTGGTGTGCCAGGCTCCTCTATCCATGGAATTCTCCAAGTAAGAATATTGGAGGAGGTTGCCATTTCCTTCTCCAGATCTTCCAAACCCAAGGAATGAACCTGGGTCTCCCCCATTGCAGGCAGATTCTTTACTACCTAAACCACCAGGGAAGACACAGAAGAAAGGCTCTTCTCTAAACCAGAAACAAACCCAAGCTGCAGCAGTGAGAGTACTGAATCCTAACCCTTATCTAGCTCTACTGAAATCCAATCTCCCCACAACTCCCACAGGGGTCTTGGCCTTGTGGAGACAGGGCAAGTGTACTAATAGCTGAAACCAATCAACACTGTATGAAGCAGTATCTAAATGCAGTCTGAATGTCTGAGTGTCTCTGCTCTACCACTTACTAACTCTGTGACCCTAGACAGAATTTCCTTTTCTTATAAAGGAAGAGTAATAGTATCTATCAGGGCTTCCCATATGGTTCATTGGTAAAGAATCTGCCTGCCAATGCAGGAGACACAGGTTTGATCCCTGGGTTGGGAAGATCCCCTGGAGAAGGAAATGACAATGCACTCCAGTATTCTTGCCTGGGAAATCCCATGGACAGAGAAGCCTGGTGGGCTACAGTCCATTCGGTCACAAGGGGTTGGACACAACGTAGCAACTACACAACAAACAATACCTATTAAACTCTTGTATTAACTGATAAATGAATCGCTGTATTTTCTTTAGTGTTTAGAATAATCCCTGGCATATTCTTCGACTGAATAAGTGTTTTTTAATTTACTTTGGACCATAAAATATTGTGACCTGAACCAGAGTTGTATTTGTGGGCAGGGGGTGGGGTGGGGAGGGGGGATACTGCCTCCACTACTTTATTCACTATTTTATCACAGTACCTTAAAGTGACTTTCTCCTTTGTACTTTGCATTTTCTAATCTTTTCAAAATGAACAATACTTTTCCAGGCCCTGTTGCATGGCATGCAGGATCCTACTTCACCCAAGGATCGAATATGTACCTCCTGCAATGGAGTGCGGAATCTTAACCAATGGACCACCAGGAAGTCCCAAGTAATAATTTTTAATGAAAGGAATACTGAAACTATAACTAGTAGAGCTTATTCTTCCTAACTAATGGAGGACTAGATTTGAGGGAAGAAAAAGCAAAACCCAGGTTAGTGAGCTGCTTTCAGCTACTCTTTTGGAACTGCTAATCTATACCAGCAATTTTGCATTAAAGCATAACAAGATATAAAAGGCAAAGCAAAGCTTTGGTGCATAATAAGGAATACTAGGCATTAGGAAAAAGCGTACAGAAGAGCATGTAGGAAGTGCATGTAAAGGGAAAGGAAAAGAAGGCCTGGGGCTCAGCCCTTTGTTAAATCCATGTTCCAAGAGGAGGCTAAAATATTATCTTTAGAAAGACAATGTAGGATCGATCAAAAAGTTTAATGCATAGAGAACCAACTGCTGGTAAGAGTTTGAGAAAGGCACTTTCATACATTACTGAAGAGTGTCAATGGCACTGTAATAATAATGGCTCTTCTTGTAAGGATGCAGGAAAGAAAATTAGTTTTAATGTCTCAGTACTAGACACAGTTGTGCATCACCTGAGAAACTGATTTATCTTAAGGATATCTGAAAGTCACATGGTTAATCTCTCTTTGGCTGCTTTAAAGTTTAGAGATAAATTTGTATCTCAACAGTAGCATAAATGTATGGAACACATTTTATGTATTAATTTCATTCCTGCCTACATGTTATTTATTTTGGGCTCTATATGTAATTATATATATATATATATATATATATATATATATATATGAAAATGAATGTATATATATATATATACACACACAATTTTGAAAACCTTCTTAATAGAGTACCATATAAGTGAAAAAGTTAAGATATACACAAATAAAATTGCATGCTTTGAAAAATGCAATGAAGGACTATGTTAAGCTATGAAACTTAAGTATGATATAAAATTAACTCAGGGAAATCCAGTCAAAAGCCAAATAAAGCTGTATTTTATACTGTACAAAAGAAAATTTACATTTAGTGTAATAGATACATCTAGGGAAAAATTACACATCTCTCAAGAAACACAATTTTAACATCTTAGATATGTTTCTGCATTGCAGACTGATAATGAATTTTATACATCTTTATTTACAATAACTTAAAATATTTTTTCATCTCTGGCAGATATTTACAAGGTCAACAGTGACTACATTTCACATTTCAACAATCAACAGCATTAACCAGTTCAGTAAGACAGTTAAGATAATGGCTTACATGCACCAATAAATATGACGTTAAATGTGCACTTTTTGTCTTTAGCTCTGAAAAAAATGAATGTTTTCACTCGTCCTCGTTTGAAAGGATGTCAGTCAACAGACATCATATTTTCTTCCTGACTATCTTATTTTAATTTTAACCAGCACTATTCAAATACTTCGCAAGTTTACACCAAGTTATAGGTTGATGCTGGTTAAAAAAACAAACAAACATGCAGAGCTGACCTAACCAGCATCCTGTCCACTGTAACAGATCAGACGACATAATGTTACAGTAGTAAAAACTCTTCAGCAACTGAAGAGTTGGCAGGAAAGTCAAATTATGATGACCAAGTGGAAAAATTACCTTTTCACCATAAAAACTGTTTCACTTCACCAGTTAAACTGAATGTAAAGCCAGCATAATTTTTAGACCAATAATAAAACCACCACTGTAAAGTCATTAATGAACTTATTACAAATATTTTAAAACAACACAAAGAACATTGAGCATATGTCTCAATTCAGGTTTGGATAATAAAACTTTAAAAAAAAAAAACCCACAAAAACCTACATTAGTAAATTGTTAGAAAGCCAATCTTTTCTTTCTAAGACAGCAGACCAATACATTCATTACTTTTTAACTTCTACCTGATATGAAAAAAAATATATAGACCTGTTTGGAACATCAGCTAATATACAATTTCATATCCCCCCAAATTATTATTCAATAGTTAATCCTTTAGTGCTTACTGAGCTGTTTTAAAAATGAGTATTTTAGCTTTTCTTAACCCAATCATGTTTTTTGACAAAGAAAAAAAAAAAACCCAGAATGATCACCTATATAAATTATATAAACAAACATACTGTTTTAGCCAATATCATACTTACTAGAAATAACTGACACCGCCCATTTAAAAAGACATTTCTATAATTTACCCTTCAATTTTATTTTTAAAAGTCACACTATTATACCAATTTTAGGAATTCCTCTCCCCACTTTTATTTAATACTGGTGAGCAGAATCCTTAATTTGAATTAAGGAGACATGAAAATGTGCCATAAGAAATATTTGAACTGAACTTTTAATTGGTACTTTTGCTGGAAGTATAAATGTTGACATTTTACCAACATGATAAGAAACCTCAAATGGTATCTTGTAGGTTCTTTATATTTGTTCCAGATAAAAGAATATTTCCTCCCGGGCTAAAAATCAATCCTTTATGTTAAAGGGGCCTCTTTCCTTAACAATTAGGTACTTCAAAATAGATATCTGGTTGATTCATTTTCTTTGGTAAGTTCTGTAGGTCATGAAGATGGGAGGAATTTCCTCTGATACCATTAACACTGCACTTTTGACACTCAAATATAGCAAACCAGATTGATATGGATTCTGTAGTTTGGGATGGATTGTCCAATTAAGTTCATTTCCTTTGAAAATAATATGTTTTCTTTACTAAACCTACCTCCAGATACACAATTATGAAAAAAAAAAATACCTCATTTATACTTTAAACTTCACCTAATTCTAATTTGGGGTATAAAATCTATATTAGAATAGCATAATAGCAGACATCTGAATATGACTTAATTTGTAAACATTTTCATAAAATCCAGAAACAAAACATAGAATTTACATATCTGTACTATACTGCCACTCATTTCACATCATCTCCAGCTTTCTGCTAACTTCCATCCTGAACTGCTTGCTCTTGTATTTCTCATGTGATTAATGGCTAAGACTACAATCATACTGAAGAGACTGAAGTTTACCAAAGTTTTGTGGTTGTGTGGTCAGATTCAGAAGGAATGTACCTACATGGGCAGAAGGTTGGATGATATGACTCCTTTAATTCTAATGGGCTGGGACCACCACACAAATTTCCGGCACCACCAAAAATCAAATACAGTTTTAAGTGCACATTGGTTGACTCTACTAATAGTACTTCCCATGTATGTTTAGTGCCAATATGATATACCCATTAGGTACACAATGCAGGCAATACTAAAATTTATGTCTTACATTATCACATGACCACCTTGGCAATGGAAAGTTGTACCAACCTGGTGACTCATGATTTTTTTAGCACTGTTAACAATTTTATACTGCATTCCATTTTCTTATAATCTGGCAAACTATTCAAATAGAATTTAAGCTATCAATTATTTCTAGTTGATATTCAAACAGCTTGTTTCTAAAAAGCACTTAAAAGATTAACATATTACAAATAAGTGTCTCAACCAACTTAGTGGTTTGAAACATGACAATAATCATGTTGAATAACATGAATAATCAACTTGAAAGATAAAAAGTCTCAGGTTCAGACTGTTTACTACACATAGTATAGAAAAAGTTGCTCTAAAACTCTTGTAGATTTTCTGACCACTGGCATAAACATTTTTAAACTGAAAAACAAGTATGTCACGGAAATACTGATTTAAAAAAACCCCAAACCATAAAACTTACTTTGCAATCCAAGATCAGAAATGGAGGGATCCTCCTTGCTAGTGTTTATATAAATAGTGTACTACCCACTAAAGGCAGATACTAATTCATTTATTTAAAAATGAACATGCAGAGAATTAAATGAGACTACTGATTGTCATCAACTAAAATACTCAAAAATGGACCCATACCAACCTGTCCAAGTGAGGTAGGAAAAACACCCCACTTCATTAAAATATTCACAAAAATAGTGCAAACAAAACAATTTGAAAGGAGTTATTCTCAGGACTTCAGTGTCTAATAAATAATTATAATTAATTTAAAGCTACCAACTGGAATTTGAGAATGTCGGTTGGAAATACTGAGCTTACATAGCTAAGACTGCTGCATTTACGCTATTTTATTCTGTATATACACTTGAAATGACATGGGTCACCATTCTGTTAGGGAACTGTTAGTCTCACACTATAAATCTTTTTCAATCACAGAAGGAAATATTGCTTGTTACCTACCTGTTCTGAACACAAGCAGGGTTCAATCTCTTTACATTAGAAATTATGGAATCAAATTTGTCATTACCTTGCAATACTCCATTGTGCAATACAATGAACTTGCCACCTAGGTGACTATGAAAGCTGGCTGATTCAAAAATTACTTAAGATAGCTAAAAACACTGATAAAAGCCATTTTCATTGGGTTTATTTTTGCATTTAAATAAATTACCAGAAATACAATCAACTATAAAATGGCAGCATACAACTGTTATGTGGCAGAAAAGTGTAAGGCGTAAATTAGAGTAAGAAAAATGTATCTAGCCTTCTAGCTGTGGTACAGATACCTACATTTCCAACACTTCCCCATCTATGTTTATTACTCCACATTTTTCTTGGATTTAATACTTTTCTTAACGTGCTGATTCACCAACTGCTAGACCCAAACTGTAAGGAAACTGCAGAAGTGGAGCATGTTTCATACCACGTTCATCATAGGAGTGAACGGAGGCAGTGGGGTGTTCATGTGTATTTGACGGGTGACAAGAGTTAGACTCTGGCTCTGCTTCTTACTTATGTGACTTTGATCACACTGCAACCTTTTTGAGCCGCAGTTTCCTGAGGATGGATGTGGAGGAGTTGGATGCCGGGAGACTCCAGGATTATGGCCTCTTAGGCAGAGGAGAATCACTGGGAGGTTAAGAGTGGCGATAGTGATCAGGATTTCAAATTACAATCCTCACACTTCCATACAGCTTCTTAAAATATCTGCATATTTAAAAATCTTACTTCTAAGTTAGCTTTCACTTTACACTTGGTTTGTTCTGGAACACAGACCTGTTCTAGTAACATGACTGCAAAGTAACGTCATAGAGAAAAGTTCCCAAAACTTTCAGGTATTTCTTTGTATTTCTTAATCGAACTGGGCATAGATGGCATCAATCGAATTGCTTTATTATAGAAAACAAGTATTTTCTCCCTAACTAGCTTGTCTGTAAATGGAAGAACTTTTTAAAATGGAAGTTAGGAAGTATAAAAACAAAAAGTTGTTAAAGGATCAAGCATGAATATTGCTGGCATATTATTTGTAACAGTTGTTGTATATTTGAAAACTATTTTACATTAAATGCTAATAAATACAAATGAATATAAAAATCTCTTAGAAAATGTAACTATGGTCTGTGACTGTCATTCCTTGTAACTATATCTTGCACAGAAAATCTGTTCTAAGACACCAAATGCAAAATTTGAACTAAATGAAATGCTTCTTCTTTGGGGTCATTATATCACTTAAAATGGAACGCAAATGTTAGAGGGTCATGAAACATAATAGGTATGTATATGTACAAAATATATACGAATACAAATACAGATAAATGAAATCCTCAAAGCTGAAAGTTTTTCAAAACCAACTTTTCAGGTATAACATAATATTTCTAACAAATCAGAGGGAGAGTTTATTATGTCTATTACGGCTTTTGCTGTAATTTGTTTTTTTTTTTTTTTTTTTGCGATATAACTAAAATCATGTTAGATTTAGATGCCAGTAAATGTACAACTTGTTAAATTAACAACAACCCTTCAGCCTCTTAAATCAACCAGGCATTTTCAGGCATCAGAGTGGCCGATCTCCAGCCATGACCAAGATCTTAGCCCCTGGTAAGTACAATGCTCTTTTCTTTTCACACCTGAAACTTTACTTTCCTTAGTATGTTATAGATCTTTACACCTCATTTATTTGGTTGCTTTTAATTCACTTATCTGACATCCCTTAGTTAAACTAAAATAAGGGATATCTAAAATATGTCTTTGTGATATATACATATACACACCATACACACACACACACACACACATATCTATACACAAATCAATAAATCTGTCAACTCTTAGCTTTACCCTAGACTTTGGCAATGTTCTTAACGAGTTCAGGTTCTAGTTTTCTATTTTCATATGAGCAGAGAAATATTACACACCTCCAAATTCAAACAAGGATCTCACTGTTCTTAGAAAGATTCTAACAGAAAGTACCTTACAAAAGCCAACAAAAACCTCTTCCAATAAAAACGGAAGGGGTGAACTTTTAGGTGTGAAAAAAACAAGAGGCATTTTAATGGCTATTTTATTTATCAAAATCTATTGTAATTTTAATCAGTAGAGATAATATTTTAACTTTGTTAATTAGAATACTTGCTTTCTATACATTCAGTATATTTTTCTTTCACAGTAATAAAATAAGAATGTCCAAATGTACAAAGCATTCATTGCTCTGAATATTGTGGGGAAGAATGTATAGCAGTTCAAGTCACAATACACTGATTTTCAAAAACCAATATACTTTCTTCTATTTCAGTCAAGCATTAGCGCCTGGGACCCAGAAGAGGTCATAATGAAATCTATCCAACCAAATCAGAACTAAAAAAAAAATTTTTTTTTAAACCAATAATGCATTTTTTGTAGCCTCTTAGCACAGTTACCAAATGCTACTTACATACATTCAACATCTAGCTTACTGGCATGATTTCAAAGATTTATAAAAATGAGAACTTTTGCAGATATATGATTAGAAGGTACACAAATTGCATTACATTAAACACAAAGGCAGTGTGGTCCTTGTAGGAGAAATCAAGTCAGTACCCCCTGGTAGAAATGTTCTATAAAAATGTGTCACATTGAAGCGTCAAGTGTTTTTAGCCAATTATCTGTCCCTGATGTATTTCCTTGGAGTATATGATCTATCAGGACTTCAGATTTCTTAATCCAAAATATCCGACTGAATTTAGGTACATCTAGAAAGCAGCTGAAAGGGTTTCTCCAATAGTCTGACATCATAGAAAGTGGGTTGAGAAATCCCTCTCTTTACCTGAAGACGTACTTGTTCTACTTCAGTCATCATCAGCTCACAAAGGAAAAAAAAAAAAAAAAATCAAAACTTCCCCTCACACAATCTCATACAAGCTAAACAGAAACTGCCCCCTCCCCCCATAAAACCCCAGCACCAAAGTGTCAATCATTCCTGGTAAATAGAATAATAGAATATGCCCCTTGGATTCTCTGATTTATTAGCTGTTCAAACTGGAAGGACAGAAATAACCTTATGTCCTTGTGGGGAGGAGGGAAGACAGATTAATAATGACTTATAGAGCCATTGAGAAAGTGCGTTATCTATTACACAGTCAACTTAGAGCCCTGTCCTCCAACAGAGGTGGCCACAGCTTGATTCAAATGCCTTACTCATTGAACATTGTATCTTCGAGATAAAGGAGATGGGAAAAAAGAGCCACCCTCATTTTAATGAAAAAGTGCAGCAGTCTACCACCTTTCCCCATGCTTCTCAAGAAAATGATTGCACAGACTCAGAGAAGTCCTAAATTCATTGCTCTGAATATTGTGGGAAGAATGTATAGCAGTTCAAGTCACAATACACTGATTTTCAAAAACCAATATACTTTCTTCTATTTCAGTCAAGCATTAGCGCCTGGGACCCAGAAGAGGTCATAATGAAATCTATCCAACCAAATCAGAACTAAAAAAAAAATTTTTTTTTAAACCAATAATGCATTTTTTGTAGCCTCTTAGCACAGTTACCAAATGCTACTTACATACATTCAACATCTAGCTTACTGGCATGATTTCAAAGATTTATAAAAATGAGAACTTTTGCAGATATATGATTAGAAGGTACACAAATTGCATTACATTAAACACAAAGGCAGTGTGGTCCTTGTAGGAGAAATCAAGTCAGTACCCCCTGGTAGAAATGTTCTATAAAAATGTGTCACATTGAAGCGTCAAGTGTTTTTAGCCAATTATCTGTCCCTGATGTATTTCCTTGGAGTATATGATCTATCAGGACTTCAGATTTCTTAATCCAAAATATCCGACTGAATTTAGGTACATCTAGAAAGCAGCTGAAAGGGTTTCTCCAATAGTCTGACATCATAGAAAGTGGGTTGAGAAATCCCTCTCTTTACCTGAAGACGTACTTGTTCTACTTCAGTCATCATCAGCTCACAAAGGAAAAAAAAAAAAAAAAATCAAAACTTCCCCTCACACAATCTCATACAAGCTAAACAGAAACTGCCCCCTCCCCCCATAAAACCCCAGCACCAAAGTGTCAATCATTCCTGGTAAATAGAATAATAGAATATGCCCCTTGGATTCTCTGATTTATTAGCTGTTCAAACTGGAAGGACAGAAATAACCTTATGTCCTTGTGGGGAGGAGGGAAGACAGATTAATAATGACTTATAGAGCCATTGAGAAAGTGCGTTATCTATTACACAGTCAACTTAGAGCCCTGTCCTCCAACAGAGGTGGCCACAGCTTGATTCAAATGCCTTACTCATTGAACATTGTATCTTCGAGATAAA
Organism: Tragulus kanchil; assembly: GCA_022376925.1. Lineage (NCBI taxonomy): Eukaryota > Metazoa > Chordata > Mammalia > Artiodactyla > Tragulidae > Tragulus > Tragulus kanchil. The sequence continues at coordinate 93,403,147 of JAIOJX010000026.1, read as the reverse complement.
GGAGATGGGAAAAAAGAGCCACCCTCATTTTAATGAAAAAGTGCAGCAGTCTACCACCTTTCCCCATGCTTCTCAAGAAAATGATTGCACAGACTCAGAGAAGTCCAAAGTCAAAGCAGAATCTCTGAGGCACTCCTGGTTAAGAGAGAAAAAATATGATCCAGTAATCTTCATAGTTTTACAGATTATGAGAACAAACCCGTTTTTTTTTTTTTTTTAAACAAAAGCCAAAGAATCATTCATAGGGATCATATACACCATTTCCTCTAACATAACCTCAGTCTCACAGTGTTGAAATGGGACCGATCAGCCTACAATGGATTGCACTTCACCCAAGGAGAAAGGAAGGCGTGGAAAACGCATTTTCTACTGCTTCACAAACACACTTACAAGGAATAGGTGAAGAGAAGATATAGGAAAGAGAAAAGAAAACCTTATTGCTGTTTCCATACAAAATACAGTATGAAGATACCTAAACTAAATCAAATCTGTTTACGATGACCAATTACTTTCACAATACGGGATGAAGTGTCTTCTTGCACAATGAAATGTTCAGTTTAGAAGATAAGCAGAAAGATGAGAGAGGATATCAAGACTACACCTGGGATATTAGCTGCATATTGAAACTTGGGGATCGAGACTGCTTGGTTAAGGGAGCTCCTGGGCTGAGGAGCTCTTTACCTTCTCCAGCTTGACCTAGCCGGTCTTCCTGTAGACTGATAGTTGAGTATCGATTAGCATTGTTAGCTGCTAAATTAGTAATACCCTCAGTGCCAACCCCAATGCTGGTACTTGCTTGACTGCCATTTACATAGTCAAATGATTTACTCGAGGAAGCACTGGCTGTCCGGATTAGACTAATGCTATTAGTTTTTGGCACCACCTGGCCAGCAGGCAGGCTCAGGTGTTTCTTCATCGGTGTCAGCTCAATTGAATCTACACTAAGATCAGCTGGTTGCTGTACATACTGCCTGCGAACTACTGAATCTCGGGGGCTCTCATTGGATTTGATGGCAGAAGTTGTTTCTTTATCCTTGGCTGAACGCCCAGTTGCTACTTTCCTTAAGCTTCCCCTCTGAGAAGAGGAAGATGGTTTGGTCCCAATTGGCTGGCTGCTGAGGGAAGCCCCTGATGAAAATCCTTCATCTGCATCATTCAGGTTTACCGATTCCTCTCCTCCATTTATACCCTCAGCACCTAAAAAACAAATCAGACAGACTCAGCAATAGCTAAATTAAATAAGAAGCAGCGGTGAATAACAACTCAACTGACCTTATCTCCTAGACAATGTTTGCGATAGGCCAGCAATGGCCCCTGCTACCAACACTTTCCCTAAAATTTAGGGGAAGGAGCCTCAATCTATACAGAATTCTAATGTTATTCATTCTGTTCATTAGCTTTAATTAGGCAAGCTTTTTAAAAACTATTCACAAACCCAGCACACTATTAATATTTAGACACATAAAACTACTTAAGGTTAAATATGATACTTTGTTATCATAAATCTTTGATACAGCTTGTCAATTTGAGATGATATTTAAAAAAACAAAAATTTTCTCTATCTTCCTTAACCTATCATAAAATAGAACTTGCAAATGAGACCCCTTCTAATTTAAATCACCCAGAATAATGTCAAAAATTCATCCCCAAAGCCCTTTTAACTACAGTATATATATATATATATACACATATATATGTGTGTATATATATATATATATATATATATACACACACACACACACACACACATATATATAGCTAAGTGCTTCTCAGTAGCTTTAAAACCTTTAACATGGAACTAGTATATTTTCTAACGCTAAACTAAAACTCTACGCTGCTTCCAGTAACTTCACAGTCATATTTTGTCTTATGAACATGTCTACTTACTGGTTTCCATATTTTATTGATCAATTAATGTGAAAACATTTGATTATCAAAGAAAAAGGTAAGGAACCAACCAAGGGTATTGAGAAAAAATGTTTACTATTTTATAATAAATAATATATAATATTTTTATATTATATATTCTATAATATTTCAGATTTTTTGTATCAAGATATTTTAGAATCAGAAAATAATCATAGTATTCCATTAAGTTTCATGCAGAAACTGCAGTTAACAGAAGAATCCTTATCTTGGAATCTTGTAAGAAAACAAGCATATATTTAGCTTGAGGTTTCCAGAAAGCCTGAATTTTTTTTACTATAAGTATGATCAACACTCTCAGAAAGTAGAATATTTGCTTCTTTAAAAAAATGACAGAAGTTTGCTACCTTTTATATATGTTTACTAGATTGTAAGAAAGTTCAGTCTGAATCTACATACAGATATCAACATTATAGTTAAGATAAAATGTTAAGAAAATCACTTTATGATACAAGTAACCTAAGTAAAATATACACAAAATACTTAAACACAATCTTTATTTAACATAGTACTTGGAAAAATAAAAATATTTTCTCATATGGATTATTTCTTTCCTTCAAAAGAAGAATGAAGTAGGCTATCCTTAAAGCAAAAGGCATCTTCTTGTTACACCCAGCAGTTTGGTCATCTTCATTCATCATGCAAAGCCGTATGAAAATGCAGCTCACACCACTTCTCTCGACCCCTTCCTCAAGAACAGTATACAACATACATCACAGTAAAGACTTTTAATTATATTTACATGACATCATCTAAGCAATTGATTAGTTACTACTAACAACTCCACAATGCCCAAGAGAAGATAGCTACTGGCTCAAAATTAATACCAGTAATATAAAACTAGGAGTGAACAGAAATTTATACTTATGGTTAGGAAAGGAGACTGAGAGACTTAGTGTAAGCTTCTGAATTTTGCCACATGCAGATCTGATGCCCAAGCAATATGGCCATAAAAGATGATGACAACATAAAAACCACCATGCAAGAGCATCTACTGATATTTTATACACTAAGAAATGCTACTTCAGTATAGTAGAACTTCACAGTCATATTTTGTCTTATGAACATGTCACATGGTTTCCATATTTTATTGATCAATTAATGTGAAAACATTTGATTATAAAAGAAAAAGGTAAGGAACCAACCAAGGGTATTGAGAAAAAATGTTTACTATTTTATAATAAATAATATATAATATTTTTATATTATATATTCTATAATATTTCAGATTTTTTGTATCAAGATATTTTAGAATCAGAAAATAATCATAGTATTCCATTAAGTTTCATGCAGAAACTGCAGTTAACAGAAGAATCCTTATCTTGGAATCTTGTAAGAAAACAAGCATATATTTAGCTTGAGGTTTCCAGAAAGCCTGAATTTTTTTTACTATAAGTATGATCAACACTCTCAGAAAGTAGAATATTTGCTTCTTTAAAAAAACTGACAGAAGTTTGCTACCTTTTATATATGTTTACTAGATTGTAAGAAAGTTCAGTCTGAATCTACATACAGATATCAACATTATAGTTAAGATAAAATGTTAAGAAAATCACTTTATGATACAAGTAACCTAAGTAAAATATACACAAAATACTTAAACACAATCTTTATTTAACATAGTACTTGGAAAAATAAAAATATTTTCTCATATGGATTATTTCTTTCCTTCAAAAGAAGAATGAAGTAGGCTATCCTTAAAGCAAAAGGCATCTTCTTGTTACACCCAGCAGTTTGGTCATCTTCATTCATCATGCAAAGCCGTATGAAAATGCAGCTCACACCACTTCTCTCGACCCCTTCCTCAAGAACAGTATACAACATACATCACAGTAAAGACTTTTAATTATATTTACATGACATCATCTAAGCAATTGATTAGTTACTACTAACAACTCCACAATGCCCAAGAGAAGATAGCTACTGGCTCAAAATTAATACCAGTAATATAAAACTAGGAGTGAACAGAAATTTATACTTATGGTTAGGAAAGGAGACTGAGAGACTTAGTGTAAGCTTCTGAATTTTGCCACATGCAGATCTGATGCCCAAGCAATATGGCCATAAAAGATGATGACAACATAAAAACCACCATGCAAGAGCATCTACTGATATTTTATACACTAAGAAATGCTACTTCAGTATAGTAGAACACTGAATATACTTTAATCACAAGCATGGTCTTCAGTTTAGTAAAAATTTTTTTTTTTTAATAATTGACCAAATGCAAACAGAGACCCAGAAGTGTATAGTGATTTTTTTTAAAAAAATATTTGTTTATTTGGCTGTGCCGGGTCTTAGTTGCAGTGTGGGATCTAGCTCCCTGGCCAGGGATCAAACCCAGGCCCCCTGCATTGGGATCCTGGAGTCTTAGCCACTGGACCACCAGAGAGGCCCCATAATTTTTTTTTTTTGGTCCACTTCTATTGGTCTTTCATTTATCTACTTTCATCCATCTTTGTTCTTTGGCCTGTGTGGGCCTCCCACTGCAGTGGCCTCTCTTGCTGCTGAGCACAGACTCTGGGCGCATGTGCTCCAGAGCTCTGGCTCAGTAGTTGGACACTTCCGTCCAGCTGCTCCATGGCACGTGGGATCTTCCCAGGCCAGAGAGCGAACTGGCGCCCCTTGCACTGCAAGGAGGTGTCCTTACCCACTGGACCACCAGGGAAGCCCTAGTAATAATTTTAAATCCAGCTTTAAAAGTTACAAATGTTATTTAACAGTCAGGATAAAGGTGATGGGCTCATATTCTCCCTTCAATTTCAACATATAACAAATACAGCATTAACTGTAAAACTAAAATCATTAGAAAACATGTTTTTGTTTTCATTTATCTTTTGGCTGCACTGCATGACTTACAGGATTTTAGTTCTCTCATCAGGGATTGAAACTGGGTCCTCAGCAGTGAGAGTGCAGAGTCCTAACCACTGTACTGCCAGAGACTTCTCTTTTTCTGGTTGAGGGTCAATTATTGACGCAAATCCACAAGCTCCAGCAGACTTCAGAATTACCAAAACTTTGCACAAATTTCATAATTTCCATCTTTCTGTCTAAAAAACCTCAAAGAATAAAATGGCAATTGTGTCTAACAACCTTTTTCCTTTCTAATTTTCTCCTCAGGTGATAATACTATTCATGATCCAAAGATGAGATGACCAGAAAGATTTTGAATGCACTTTTCTATTCATGTTTGCCTTTCCTTATAAATTAGCTTTCACTAATACTGATTTAAAACTACAATTAAACTAGATTAAAAGGCAAAATAATTTGAGAAATTTCAAACACACTGAAGGGACTTATTCCTTTTCCTTTATGGCTACACCCCATTTTTACAAACTGAAATTTTATCAATAATAGAAAATAAGAAAATAGAATTTTTTAAAAAAATAGAATGTTTTAACATTTAACAGGATATTTTAAAGGAACTACCATTTTGTTCCTTTTTCAAAGTGTATGACTTATGATTAATAGGAAGAAATGTTTCTACCCAATCCCATACTTTTAAAATTTTTAAAATAGTGAATTTTAAAATTCACTATTGTTAGTGAATATTGTACTACATTTAGCACAAATACTCCAATACTCTAATAATGGCAGTAGATACATGTCAAGTGGCTCATTTAGTCATCAAGAATATGAAGAAACAGGTGTTGTTCAGTTTAGGACAACTCTGAATTCGACGTCTATTCATATACTTATTTTTATGCCTTACACAAGATTCAACTGATTCCCAGGGATAACATAAGGAGATATAGAAAAAATGAAAAGGAAAGGCTGTGTCTTTCACACAGTTCTCTACATAGCACCAGCTTCTTTGGGTCCCTTGATCATGCACATGCAACACTGTTAAACAAAGTCAGGTCAATCTGGGCAAATACAGCATTAACTGTAAAACTAAAATCATTAGAAAACATGTTTTGTTTTCATTTATCTTTTGGCTGCACTGCATGACTTACAGGATTTTAGTTCTCTCATCAGGGATTGAAACTGGGTCCTCAGCAGTGAGAGTGCAGAGTCCTAACCACTGTACTGCCAGAGACTTCTCTTTTTCTGGTTGAGGGTCAATTATTGACGCAAATCCACAAGCTCCAGCAGACTTCAGAATTACCAAAACTTTGCACAAATTTCATAATTTCCATCTTTCTGTCTAAAAAACCTCAAAGAATAAAATGGCAATTGTGTCTAACAACCTTTTTCCTTTCTAATTTTCTCCTCAGGTGATAATACTATTCATGATCCAAAGATGAGATGACCAGAAAGATTTTGAATGCACTTTTCTATTCATGTTTGCCTTTCCTTATAAATTAGCTTTCACTAATACTGATTTAAAACTACAATTAAACTAGATTAAAAGGCAAAATAATTTGAGAAATTTCAAACACACTGAAGGGACTTATTCCTTTTCCTTTATGGCTACACCCCATTTTTACAAACTGAAATTTTATCAATAATAGAAAATAAGAAAATAGAATTTTTTAAAAAAATAGAATGTTTTAACATTTAACAGGATATTTTAAAGGAACTACCATTTTGTTCCTTTTTCAAAGTGTATGACTTATGATTAATAGGAAGAAATGTTTCTACCCAATCCCATACTTTTAAAATTTTTAAAATAGTGAATTTTAAAATTCACTATTGTTAGTGAATATTGTACTACATTTAGCACAAATACTCCAATACTCTAATAATGGCAGTAGATACATGTCAAGTGGCTCATTTAGTCATCAAGAATATGAAGAAACAGGTGTTGTTCAGTTTAGGACAACTCTGAATTCGACGTCTATTCATATACTTATTTTTATGCCTTACACAAGATTCAACTGATTCCCAGGGATAACATAAGGAGATATAGAAAAAATGAAAAGGAAAGGCTGTGTCTTTCACACAGTTCTCTACATAGCACCAGCTTCTTTGGGTCCCTTGATCATGCACATGCAACACTGTTAAACAAAGTCAGGTCAATCTGGGCAAATGGACAAGGGAACAGAGGGGTAGATTTAGATTCTTACTGAGCATGCTCAAATTTTTAATGCACCAAAGAGCAAGAGATTTTCCTAAGATGGAGTAAGTAAAAATATGTAACCTATTTGAAAACTACTTGCTGTAATTCATAAACTAGTGTACAAATTCCACAGCAGCAATACATTAAATAAGGAAAAAACTACTAGGTCACAGTTTCCTCTTTCACAAAACTAACTTCTATGACATTACATGTTAAACAGCAAATCCACACCTTCCTAGCAGAGGGAAGTGGTCTTTTATAGATAATGGTGGTGGCAGGGGAAGGGTGAATAAATTTCTCATTTGAGACACCCACACTGTAGAAACAAGGTTCTACTAGGATTTATGACCTCTAAATGATACATTTTAATTCTGTTTGGGAGCTATATAATATATATAAAATTATTTACAGTAAATGATAAAACACGGAATGCACCAGGAGAGTACATTTATAGAGAAAAGATGTCAGCAGCTCAGACCCAGGCAACTTGATTCAAAGATTACAAAAAGCCAACCAATACTGGTTTATTCTGTCAAAGAGATAAGAAATTCTTGTTAACTGACCAACCTGGGACTAGAGACAAATTGGCCGGCTCCACTTTAGTCCAGTTTCTCAAAGGTAATGTGTTAAAGCTTTAAAACTCTTCTCACATGTTTTCCAAATAATAAATTATCAAATAAATTAAACTGATGCATATTGAATAATAAGACTCATGTCCATCGGATGCATTTTTTCTTTCCTGATGTTAGAATAAACATGCTCAGTAATGAAAAAATCCCAAGCATTTGCAGACCTTTTGAAGACAGGCCTCTCCCTTGTTAGTAGCCATGCCAAGCTGCTCTTTAATTACACAGGGATGCAGACTCCAGGCCAGCACAAATGGTAACTAAAGAGTGTACCTGACCTGGTGCTAGCATATAGGGGGTGCGCTTTGCAAGGAGGAGTTAATACACCCTGGGGTAGTGGAAACACACACTAGAATGGAAAGATATTCTGCTTGGGGACAGAGAGCCAGGATCCTCCTCCAGCAACTGCCTCACTGACTTCTGCCTCCTCATCTCTGTCCTACCCTCTGTTGTGGCTGCTGCTGAGTTGGGCTCCGGTGAGCCGTGCTCAGGAGTCCTGCGCACCAGCACCTCCCCCTCTTGCACACGTTTGATCCCTAGGTCAGTGGAGCCGTGTTGGACCGGGGAGCCAGGAATACTCGAGTCAGCCTCGTTTGAGAAGTCAAAGCCATCTGGGATTCAACATATAAAATTTTAGTGCTTTTTTGCTGCTCTATTCTTTTGTGAGCATTTTGACCCAGGTAGATAAGAGAATGTATATATGGATATGACATAAACACAAACATTATTTATATAGTTACATGTGTGTGCACAGCAATGCACACACATAAGGCAGCAAATGAACAATGTGAGGATTGCGTGGTCTTTTATAGATAATGGTGGTGGCAGGGGAAGGGTGAATAAATTTCTCATTTGAGACACCCACACTGTAGAAACAAGGTTCTACTAGGATTTATGACCTCTAAATGATACATTTTAATTCTGTTTGGGAGCTATATAATATATATAAAATTATTTACAGTAAATGATAAAACACGGAATGCACCAGGAGAGTACATTTATAGAGAAAAGATGTCAGCAGCTCAGACCCAGGCAACTTGATTCAAAGATTACAAAAAGCCAACCAATACTGGTTTATTCTGTCAAAGAGATAAGAAATTCTTGTTAACTGACCAACCTGGGACTAGAGACAAATTGGCCGGCTCCACTTTAGTCCAGTTTCTCAAAGGTAATGTGTTAAAGCTTTAAAACTCTTCTCACATGTTTTCCAAATAATAAATTATCAAATAAATTAAACTGATGCATATTGAATAATAAGACTCATGTCCATCGGATGCATTTTTTCTTTCCTGATGTTAGAATAAACATGCTCAGTAATGAAAAAATCCCAAGCATTTGCAGACCTTTTGAAGACAGGCCTCTCCCTTGTTAGTAGCCATGCCAAGCTGCTCTTTAATTACACAGGGATGCAGACTCCAGGCCAGCACAAATGGTAACTAAAGAGTGTACCTGACCTGGTGCTAGCATATAGGGGGTGCGCTTTGCAAGGAGGAGTTAATACACCCTGGGGTAGTGGAAACACACACTAGAATGGAAAGATATTCTGCTTGGGGACAGAGAGCCAGGATCCTCCTCCAGCAACTGCCTCACTGACTTCTGCCTCCTCATCTCTGTCCTACCCTCTGTTGTGGCTGCTGCTGAGTTGGGCTCCGGTGAGCCGTGCTCAGGAGTCCTGCGCACCAGCACCTCCCCCTCTTGCACACGTTTGATCCCTAGGTCAGTGGAGCCGTGTTGGACCGGGGAGCCAGGAATACTCGAGTCAGCCTCGTTTGAGAAGTCAAAGCCATCTGGGATTCAACATATAAAATTTTAGTGCTTTTTTGCTGCTCTATTCTTTTGTGAGCATTTTGACCCAGGCAGATAAGAGAATGTATATATGGATATGACATAAACACAAACATTATTTATATAGTTACATGTGTGTGCACAGCAATGCACACACATAAGGCAGCAAATGAACAATGTGAGGATTGCAAATGAATAGGAGAGAAAAATAGAGATCATTAAAATGGCAATCAATATCTCTTAGGCAAGACAGCTTGACTATTCAAGTTAACATATGCCTATGAAATACTGCTGGCTTCGGCACTTACAAGAAAAGGAAAAGAAAGCTAAAGATCAATTCTTTAATAGATAGCTTGTATCATATCATTAGTCTGGTCAGTTTTATAGTTTTCTCCCACACTGCTCATACAGGTACCTTTTTCCCCAGTATGGTAACAGGCTTAAAGAAATTTCTTTTCTACTATCATTACTAGTTTAGTATATGTGCTGCCAAAGTGAGCACTCAACAGTTATTACTAGTTTAAAAAAAGACCAAAATTAACTGATCTTATTTTCTGTTTTAATATTCACACAGCAGTCTAAACAACATCATTCTACTTAAAAAAATATATATATATGTATTTATATTAAAATGAATTCAGGTATATAAACTACATTTCTAGTATTTTGAACAACTAAGCAATTTTACTTTTACTACATAGACTACTATAATATCATATGTAAATATAGCCTGTAAAAATTGTGTTAAACTTACTTCAATCCATGAGTGGGCTATAGGGATTCTGCACTCACCTTCTCTCCTCCACCTATGGCGACGGATTGAAGCTGTTGTAATCGCAGTCCGAGAAATCCTCGGCACTGTTGGAGTGACTTCAACTTTAAGTACTTTCTGGCCTTCTTGTGATGAATCAGGAGCATCAAATGGTAATGAGTTTTTCATGGCATTAGCAACCTAAAATGATAAGTCTATATATACTTACATCCAATATACAATTCATGCTTATTTTACATTTCATATTTCCATACTTTTTTTAAGACTTGTTCTACAAATTAGAAAAGTATAATGTATCAGAAATGTTTGTATTTCCGCAGGTCTGCATTCTTTTAGGTAGGCTTTTTTTTTAATTTTGGTCTCTTTTATTGGTCTTTTATTTATTTATTTTCATGCATCTTTTTTTATTCTTTGGCCTGTGTGGCAGTGGCCTCTCGCGTTGCAGAGCACCAGCTCTGGGAGCATGAGCTCCAGAGTGCTGGCTTGTAACTGGACATACCAGTCCAGCCACTCCAAGGCATGTGGCATCTTCCCGGGCCAGGGATCGAACTGGTGCCCCCTGCACTACAAGGCAGACTCTTTACCCACTGGACCACCAGGGAAGCCCTAGGCAGGCTTTTAAAATGAGAAGTCATTTAAAAATAGAGTCACGGGCCCTCATGGACTCCTGGAAGTTGCTGGCTTTCAAAGAGAAGAAACATTCCAAAGAAAGAGTTTTTAACATTTGAACCCTGATATAAGAAAAATCAGAATAAGTTTCTGATTCTTCAGATGATAACATGCAAAACTTTATCTGTAATGAAAAAAATTAGCTTTGTTTTCACTAGGAGACATCTTCCATAAACTCGTCTGGCACTTTGTTCTACCAGGTTCCGCCCTTGGTGGAGGAAAGTGAGCTGCCTGGCTGGAGAGTAATAGCCATTGGCTGGTCCATGTTTCCTGACTGGATAGTGCTGACCTAGCAAAGATATTGAGCTAGAGGATCATCTTCCTCCCTCACCCTCCACTTGGACAGGACAAGTGAAATGCAACAACCTGGATACCTGTGCCTACTCCACCAACGCGAACCTTCTCTCCAGTGGGCTGTCCAACATCTAAACTAAGGGGTAGGCAGTGAAGTCTTTCAATTTAACCTTATCAGCAATGAAGATGATGCTTGTTATTTTATCTGCCAACGATTTGAACAATTTATCACCTGGCTGTATTTTTGAATAGAGAAAAGGAGTGTCATTTACTGGGTCCCTTGGAAACCTGTAACAACAAAAGATTATTCTAGAACTACAGATTACTAATCTCTTTACCTATATTGCCTTGGAAATGCCACCACTATTGAATTTATAAGACTCACAGGGATGAAAGTATAAATTTAAAGAGTCTCACAAATGCAAGGTGTTATTACCATGATGTCATTTTTTATCTTCTTGTCTGTGGGATTTTAGTTCCCCAACCAGGCATGCAACCCATGCTCCTGGCAGTGACAGAGCTGAATCCTAACTACTAAATTGCCAGGGAGCTCCCTGTCCCAATTTTTTTTTTCTTTTTACAGTAACCTGTAGGGTAAAATTAGGGATTTTGATAGGGAAAAAAGAAAATGCAAATATGAAAGAATTAATGCAAATTCTTCAATAAAATTATATTTATCTTAAACTACAAAAAATGACATGAAAGACTTAAAACTGTTGCAAGTAAAAACACACAAATAGTATTTTTAAAATGTCACTATAAAAATACTACAAAAAATGTAGAAAACACAGAAAATTGCAAAGAAATAAAACTATCCACAGCTCAGTCACGTAGACAACTATTAAGATTTGTTATGTTTCCTCTGTCCTGTCTATATTAAAAAAATAGCCATAAACTGTTTTACCACTAACATAGGTAACATGTTCCTTTAATAAGAATTTTCAAATACATAATTTCATCAAGTAACATTACGTAATTATTCTTTGCTGTAAAATGTTAGAGTTCTGATTCCTTTGCATTTAAAAGAAACATTTATCTAGTGTTCACAATATGTTTAAAAAATCTTTAAGTGGTTTCTTGGGAAATGCTGCTAGAGATGAGAGAGTAGGTCAAAGACAACACATATATATTACTAAAGGGATGTGCATAGTTATGTCATACTGTCACTGGTAGAGAGAATGCCTTCCTTACTCCACTACTGGATGTTCACATGTATTTTTTGATTAATCATTTACCTTTTGGAAATATATTTATTTTGTGGAAGAGTATGAAAATTTTTTTTGTTATACAGAGGCTTTCAGTTTTATTTTTAACAAACATGCATGGGATTTAGTAACAGTTACTAACGGAGCAAGATCTAACACACAGGTTCTCCTGGCTTTGACACACTCCGAGTCTAAATGATCTCCAGCTAGCTAGTTAGGGTTGTACACTTGGTACTTCTGTTGCTCTTCAGTCACTCAGTTGTGTCCTACTCTTTTGATCCCATGGACGGCAGCCCTCCAGGCTCTTCTGTCCATTGGATTACCGAGACCAAAATACTAGAGTGGGTTGCCGTTTCCTTCTCCATGAAATTTTTATATAGAACAAAACACTAGCTGGTTTTTTTTCGTCCTGTCTGTTGATAATTATTGCAAATTTTTTTAAAATTTTGAGTGGGTTTTAAAAACTGATGGCGCCTTGGTAACCTGTAGGGTAAAATTAGGGATTTTGATAGGGAAAAAAGAAAATGCAAATATGAAAGAATTAATGCAAATTCTTCAATAAAATTATATTTATCTTAAACTACAAAAAATGACATGAAAGACTTAAAACTGTTGCAAGTAAAAACACACAAATAGTATTTTTAAAATGTCACTATAAAAATACTACAAAAAATGTAGAAAACACAGAAAATTGCAAAGAAATAAAACTATCCACAGCTCAGTCACGTAGACAACTATTAAGATTTGTTATGTTTCCTCTGTCCTGTCTATATTAAAAAAATAGCCATAAACTGTTTTACCACTAACATAGGTAACATGTTCCTTTAATAAGAATTTTCAAATACATAATTTCATCAAGTAACATTACGTAATTATTCTTTGCTGTAAAATGTTAGAGTTCTGATTCCTTTGCATTTAAAAGAAACATTTATCTAGTGTTCACAATATGTTTAAAAAATCTTTAAGTGGTTTCTTGGGAAATGCTGCTAGAGATGAGAGAGTAGGTCAAAGACAACACATATATATTACTAAAGGGATGTGCATAGTTATGTCATACTGTCACTGGTAGAGAGAATGCCTTCCTTACTCCACTACTGGATGTTCACATGTATTTTTTGATTAATCATTTACCTTTTGGAAATATATTTATTTTGTGGAAGAGTATGAAAATTTTTTTTGTTATACAGAGGCTTTCAGTTTTATTTTTAACAAACATGCATGGGATTTAGTAACAGTTACTAACGGAGCAAGATCTAACACACAGGTTCTCCTGGCTTTGACACACTCCGAGTCTAAATGATCTCCAGCTAGCTAGTTAGGGTTGTACACTTGGTACTTCTGTTGCTCTTCAGTCACTCAGTTGTGTCCTACTCTTTTGATCCCATGGACGGCAGCCCTCCAGGCTCTTCTGTCCATTGGATTACCGAGACCAAAATACTAGAGTGGGTTGCCGTTTCCTTCTCCATGAAATTTTTATATAGAACAAAACACTAGCTGGTTTTTTTTCGTCCTGTCTGTTGATAATTATTGCATATTAATTTTGATTTTAAAAAACTGATGGCGGGCCTCCCTGGTGGTCCAGTGGGTAACGAGTCCGCCTTGCAATGCAAGGGGCACCAGTTCGATCCCTGGCCTGGGAAGATCCCACGTGCCACAGAATGGCTGGACCGATGTGTCCAGTTACAAGCCAGTGCTCTGGAGTGCCTGTGCCAAGAGCCGGTGCTCTGTAACCCGAGAGGCCACCCACTGCAATGGGAGGCCCACACAGGCCAAAGAATAAAGATAGATGAAAATAAATAAATTAAAAAACCTATAAAAGAGGCCAAAATTTAAACAAACAAAAAACCCTCATGGTTTAACTTCCCCGGAGGTCCAGTGGTTAAGACTGCACACTCTTTTGGCAGAGGGTAGAGATTTGATCCTTGGTTGAGGAACTAAGATCCCTCATGCCATACTGCACGGCCAAAAACCAAACCAGACAAAACTCCTCCACAATACAAAACAAAAATCTGACAGTTTAGAATTTAGATATTTACGTAATAAAGAAGAATAAAAACAACAACCACCTTTTTTGGTGATGTGCTCCGTCACTTAACTAAGAAAGCACTTTCTCCTCCAGAAACTTGAGCAAATATCTATAGCCTCTCTTCTTTCTTTTCTTAAAGGATTTCGGATTTCAAGACAATTCTTTAATTTATTTGAATTTATTTTGACAAGTTGTAAAAGGAGAGGATTTAAACCAATTTTGTTTTCTTTCCAAATGTTAGTATGGAATAAACCTTTTACCCCCTCAATGATTTGGACTGCCTCATATATTACATATTGAATTTAATACCTACTAGTATCCTTTCTAGGCACATGTATGTTTAATAAAAAGTACACATAACTTACCAACAGTGGTTGAGAAAAGAGTTCTAGCTGAGCTCTATAAATGATGTCATCAAGGACTTCCTGGCCAAGGTCCCAAACCTGTACACTTGGTACTTCTGTTGCTCTTCAGTCACTCAGTTGTGTCCTACTCTTTTGATCCCATGGACGGCAGCCCTCCAGGCTCTTCTGTCCATTGGATTACCGAGACCAAAATACTAGAGTGGGTTGCCGTTTCCTTCTCCATGAAATTTTTATATAGAACAAAACACTAGCTGGTTTTTTTTCGTCCTGTCTGTTGATAATTATTGCATATTAATTTTGATTTTAAAAAACTGATGGCGGGCCCCCCTGGTGCTCCAGTGGGTAACGAGTCCGCCTTGCAATGCAAGGGGCACCAGTTCGATCCCTGGCCTGGGAAGATCCCACGTGCCACAGAATGGCTGGACCGATGTGTCCAGTTACAAGCCAGTGCTCTGGAGTGCCTGTGCCAAGAGCCGGTGCTCTGTAACCCGAGAGGCCACCCACTGCAATGGGAGGCCCACACAGGCCAAAGAATAAAGATAGATGAAAATAAATAAATTAAAAAACCTATAAAAGAGGCCAAAATTTAAACAAACAAAAAACCCTCATGGTTTAACTTCCCCGGAGGTCCAGTGGTTAAGACTGCACACTCTTTTGGCAGAGGGTAGAGATTTGATCCTTGGTTGAGGAACTAAGATCCCTCATGCCATACTGCACGGCCAAAAACCAAACCAGACAAAACTCCTCCACAATACAAAACAAAAATCTGACAGTTTAGAATTTAGATATTTACGTAATAAAGAAGAATAAAAACAACAACCACCTTTTTTGGTGATGTGCCCCGTCACTTAACTAAGAAAGCACTTTCTCCTCCAGAAACTTGAGCAAATATCTATAGCCTCTCTTCTTTCTTTTCTTAAAGGATTTCGGATTTCAAGACAATTCTTTAATTTATTTGAATTTATTTTGACAAGTTGTAAAAGGAGAGGATTTAAACCAATTTTGTTTTCTTTCCAAATGTTAGTATGGAATAAACCTTTTACCCCCTCAATGATTTGGACTGCCTCATATATTACATATTGAATTTAATACCTACTAGTATCCTTTCTAGGCACATGTATGTTTAATAAAAAGTACACATAACTTACCAACAGTGGTTGAGAAAAGAGTTCTAGCTGAGCTCTATAAATGATGTCATCAAGGACTTCCTGGCCAAGGTCCCACTGTCCATTATACCTATGGAGAAGCAGATAATTTACTCTCTTTAGCAAACATCTCTCATTTTCAGTAATAACCTTTTTTATTGTTACAAGTCTTACAATTTTAGTTCTGTTAACAAGATTTTCACATTAATTTTTTCATACATTTCTAAATTACCCCACTTTTTCGAACTGATGTTTTTTAATATTTATTTTTATTTGGATGCCTCAGGTCTTAGTTGCAGTATGTGGGATCTAGCTCCCTGACCAGGGATCGAACCCTGCCCTCCCAGCACTGAGAGTGTAAGGTCTTAGCCACCAGACCACCAGGGAAGTCCCAAAACTATCCCACTTTTGACTACAAGGACAAAATAAAAATTTCAAATACTAACATTTAAAATATTTCACAGATGTCTCTTCATATAAATTGGATTTTATCATGTGTTGATATTTTGGGTTACCTATTTGAATTCACAAAAGCATGGATTATGAACTATGTGACAATATCCAGACTTCAGTTTAATGATTAGTTGTTATATTTTAAAAGTACTAAAAGGGCTATGAATAATTATGTGTCCACAAACTGAACAAACTAGAAAATGGATAAATTCATTCATAGAAACATACAACCTACCAAGACTGAATCATGAAGAAATAAAAATCTGAAGACACCCATCACTGTACCCAGAGGAAATTGAATCAATAATCAAAAACCTCCCAA
This sequence comes from Tragulus kanchil, assembly GCA_022376925.1. Classification (NCBI taxonomy): domain Eukaryota; kingdom Metazoa; phylum Chordata; class Mammalia; order Artiodactyla; family Tragulidae; genus Tragulus; species Tragulus kanchil. The sequence continues at coordinate 93,386,557 of JAIOJX010000026.1, read as the reverse complement.
TAAATAAAAGTCCAGGATCAGATGGCTTCATGAGTGAATTTTACCAAACACTTAAAGAAATAAAAAACCTCCAATTCTTCCAAGACTGAGCACTTTTAACGTCGTATCATGAAGCCAGCATTTTATACAAAAACCAAACAAGGACACTATAAGAAAAGAAAATTGCAAGCCAATATATCTGGTGTAGTACAAATGTAAAAATCCTCAACAAAATATTAGCAAACTAAATTCAACAACTGATCATACACCATGATCAAGTAGGATGCAAAGAAGGTCTAACACCTGCAATCGAATCAATTGTGATACATCATATTAACAAAATAAAGGATAAAAATCACAATCATATCAGTAGATAAAGGGGAAGCACTTGATAAAATTCAAAATCCATTCATGATAAAAAAAAATAGCACTCTCTGTGGGTACAGAGTAATGTACTGCAACAAAATAAAAGTTGTATATGATAAACTCATAGTCGACAACTAACTGAACAGTGACACATAAAAAGCTCTTTCTCTAAGAACAAGACAAGGATGTCCATTCTCACCACTTTGATCCAACACAATGCTCAAGTCCTAGCAAATCAAAAAAAAAAAACGAAGTAGAATTATCTATTTACAGACGACATGATATATAGACAGTTTACTCTTGAACAACATGGCTTTGAACTACATAAGACCACTTGTACATGAATTCTTTTCAAGACATACTAACTACTGTAATATACAATCTGTGGCTGACTGAAGCTTTGGATATGGAAGGCTGGCTATAAAGTTATACTCAGATTTTCACTATGCAACTGCGACCCCAACTGCTTTGTTGTTTAAGGGTCAACTGCAGAAAGCTCTAAAGAACACACCAAAAAAACTGCTAGAATAAACAAATTTAGTAAACTTGCAGGTATAAAGACAACGTACAAAAATCTACTGCAGAGAACTACCAGAAAGGGAAGGAAACTACCAGAAAGGGAAATTAAGAAAACCATTCTATTAACAATTGGATAAAAAAATACATAGGAATAAATTTAACTAAGGAGGTAAAAGACCTGAACAGTGTATTTACGGTTTTTATATAAGACTCTGATGAAAGAAACTATAAAGAACACACAAATAAACAGAAGGATATTCTATGCTCAAGGACTGAAAGAACTAATATTGTTAAAACTGTCCATACTACCCAAAGCAATCTACAAATTCAACACAATGCCTATAAAAGTTATAATGACATTCTTCATAGAAGTAGAACAAACAATCTTGGAATTTACATTGGACCATAAAGGACTCTGAATAGCCAAAGCAATCTTCAGAAAGAACAACAAACCTGGAGACCTGAACTTCCTACTTGCAAATTATATCATCAACAAAGCTTTAGTAGTCAGAATAGTATGGTACTGGTATAAAAACACACATAGATCAAAGGAACAGAATGGAGAGCTAAATAAATACATGCATATACAACTAACTTAAACAAATATGAGAATATAAAATAGCTAAAAGGACAGTGTATTCAATAAATGATGCTGAGATAACTGGACAGTCACATGCAAAAAGGAACCTGGACAACTGTCTCTTACCACACACAAAAATCAACTAAAAATGAATTAAAGACTTGAATGTAAGATCTGAAAATATAATGCTTCAAAAAGAAAACAAAAGCAATAAGCCCCTTGACATTGGTCCAAGAAATTATTTTTTGGATTTCACATTAAAAGCAGAGGCAACAAAGGCAAAAATGAATGAGTGGGACAACACTGAACTAAAAGCTTCTGCATGGCAAAGAAAATCATCAACAAAATGAAAAGGCACCTTTGGAATGGGAGAAAATATATGCACATCATATATATGATAAGGATCTAACATAAAAAATATATAAACAACTCATACAGGTCAACAGAAAAGTAAGTAATCCAATTAAAAACAGGCAGAGAATCTGAATAGACTTCTCTCCAAAGACATAAAAATGGCCAGCAGGTACATGAAAAGCGCTCAGCGTCACTACTCACCAGGGAAATGCAAATCAAAATTATCTTACATCTGTCAGACTGGTTATCATCAAAAAGACAAGAAATAACAAATGTTGGCAAGGATGTCCAGAAAAGGAAACCCTGCGCACTACTGGTAGAAATGTGAATTGGTGGCGCCATTATGGAAAACAAAAAGGAGATTCCTAAAAAAATAAAAATAGACATACTATATGATCCAGCAATTCCACTTCTATTACATATCTGAAGGAAAGTTAATCACTATCTCAAAAAGGTATCTTGCACCTCCATATTCACTGGAGCATTATGTACAATAGCCAAGACATGGAACAATCTAATTATAAATTAACAGATAAATGGATTAAAAAATATGATGTATATGTATACATAAGTACATATGTGTATTTTATACACACACAGATGAACTGATACAGAAAACATGGGGCATATATGTGTGTATAAATATACACATGGATGAAGAAAATACAGTGTGCGTGTACATATAACTGTATACCTACTTATTATACACACATATATATGCACACACATATATACAATAGAATATTATTCATTCATTTCAAAGAAGGTAGAAATCCTAGGGCTTCTCTTGTGGTCCAGGGGTTAAGACTCTGCACTTTCAATGCAGGGGGCATGGATCTGATCCCTGGTTGTGGACCACTGCATGCCACATGGTCAGAAAAATAAAAAAAAAAAAAAAGAAAATCCTGCCATTTGTGACAATATGGATGGATCTTGAGGACTTAATGCTAAGTGAAATAAGTCAGGCAAAGACAAATTCTTTATAATCTCACATACATGTGGAATCTAAAACAAAACAAAAGACCCAGTAACTCACAAATATAGAAAGACCGGTGTTTGCCAGAGGCAGGCAAAAAGGGTAAACTTGGTCAAAATGTACAAACTTCTAGTTATAAAATGAAATCCTGGGATATGATGTACAGCATGGTAACTATAGTTAACAATACAGTATCATATATTAGAAAGTTAACATTAAGTTTCTGAGCACTAGAAAGAATTGACCCAACTTCACAGTACACCTACTTACATGGCATAATAAACTCCTGTGAGAAGCTGCACCATAAATTCGGGATCCAATACTATTCGACCACAGAGTTCTTTCCACTGTTTTTCATGTTGCCGTGGAAACCCACTCACACAAACCCTAGGAAAATATATTACTTATGTGTCAGACTGGTTATCATCAAAAGACAAGAAATAATAAATGTTGGCAAAGATGTCCAGAAAAGGAAACCCTGCGCACTACTGGTAGAAATGTGAATTGGTGGCGCCATTATGGAAAACAAAAAGGAGATTCCTAAAAAAATAAAAATAGACATACTATATGATCCAGCAATTCCACTTCTATTACATATCTGAAGGAAAGTTAATCACTATCTCAAAAAGGTATCTTGCACCTCCATATTCACTGGAGCATTATGTACAATAGCCAAGACATGGAACAATCTAATTATAAATTAACAGATAAATGGATTAAAAAATATGATGTATATGTATACATAAGTACATATGTGTATTTTATACACACACAGATGAACTGATACAGAAAACATGGGGCATATATGTGTGTATAAATATACACATGGATGAAGAAAATACAGTGTGCGTGTACATATAACTGTATACCTACTTATTATACACACATATATATGCACACACATATATACAATAGAATATTATTCATTCATTTCAAAGAAGGTAGAAATCCTAGGGCTTCTCTTGTGGTCCAGGGGTTAAGACTCTGCACTTTCAATGCAGGGGGCATGGATCTGATCCCTGGTTGTGGACCACTGCATGCCACATGGTCAGAAAAATAAAAAAAAAAAAAAGAAAATCCTGCCATTTGTGACAATATGGATGGATCTTGAGGACTTAATGCTAAGTGAAATAAGTCAGGCAAAGACAAATTCTTTATAATCTCACATACATGTGGAATCTAAAACAAAACAAAAGACCCAGTAACTCACAAATATAGAAAGACCGGTGTTTGCCAGAGGCAGGCAAAAAGGGTAAACTTGGTCAAAATGTACAAACTTCTAGTTATAAAATGAAATCCTGGGATATGATGTACAGCATGGTAACTATAGTTAACAATACAGTATCATATATTAGAAAGTTAACATTAAGTTTCTGAGCACTAGAAAGAATTGACCCAACTTCACAGTACACCTACTTACATGGCATAATAAACTCCTGTGAGAAGCTGCACCATAAATTCGGGATCCAATACTATTCGACCACAGAGTTCTTTCCACTGTTTTTCATGTTGCCGTGGAAACCCACTCACACAAACCCTAGGAAAATATATTACTTATGTGTGATTTGCTAATTCATTAAATATTTTTGTTTATATAAGTTCATGTATTCAATATTCACTCAAATATTTTTAAAGTACTCGTTATGAGTCAGTCATTATCATGAGCCTTTGCTTACAGTTGTAAACAGGCAAAAAGAAAAAAAAATCTGTGCCCTCATAAACATATATTCCAGTGGACCATATCAATAAAAGCCATGAAAATGAAAGTGAAAGCCTCTCAGTCATGTCCACGTCTACGATCCCACGGGCTATAGCCCGCCAGGCTCTTCTGTCCTTGGAATTCTCCAGGCAAGAATACTAGAGTGGGTGGCCTTTCTTTTCTCCAGGGAATCTTCTCAACCCAGGGATCGAACTGGGTCTCCCACATTGCATTCTTTACTGTCTGAGACACCAGGGAAGCCCCAAAGCAATAACTTTTCTCTTTCATAATATTCCTTCTCTCTCTTCACAAAAGAAATGCATAACTTTCATACATCCCAAATTGGTATCACAATGAATCAGTGGATGATACAGAAATCTTAAAACAAATAAAGTGTCATAAACAATTCTCTATATTGCTTCTGATTAAGATATGCTTCCAGAAAAGTTATGTTTAATAATTATAAAAGTTATATACCTCTATTATTTTAATCAATTAATTTATTAGAATAATTGCAATGATGAGTTCAGAAGAAATTTTTTAGTGTTTAGTGCATTTTGGTCTCAGAAAGTAGTTTTAAAATTTTAATTTACATATTTTCCTTATAGCAGAGATTTATAATTAGGTGTTCAATAAAAGACAGCACTATTATTAGGGTAAAATTATATGTGGATAAAGTGAAATAGAAATTCAATTTTAAGGAGAAAATGAACGTTAGACTATTAAAGAAAACCTTTTTCATTTATTCCACGTAAGCATGATGGTGAGTATCAGTCAGATCATTGTATATTTACATTATATACATTTAAAATAGTGATTAACTGTTTTATTATGACAATATTTACATACTGGAAATCATATAAATAGCTGTAAATAAATAAATTAAACGTTATAACGAATAAAAAATTAAAACGTTAAGAAACTCTATAAGATGCCACAAAAATGTTTACCAATTAGAGATTAAGCGTATTTGTTTAAATGAACCCAAAACAGTCATTTATAAATGTATCTGCAGATATTCAGTAAGTGCTTAAACAGTATACTCTCTTGATAACATTACCTAGGTTAGAATGGATACATGTATATGTATGGCTGAGTTTCTTCGTTGTTCACCTGAAACTATCACGTCATTTGTTAATCAGCTATGCCCCAATCAATACAAAAATAAAAATTAAAAAAAACCCAAACAAACAGGCTTCCCTGTTGGTCCATTGTGTTAAAAAGTCCGCCTTGCAATGCAAGGGGCATGGGTTTGATCCCTGGCCCGGGAAGATCCCATGTGCCAAGGAGTGGCGGGGTGGGTGTGTCCAATTACAAGCCAGCACTCTGGAGCACATGCGCCCAGAGCCAGTGCTCTGCGACTAGAGAGGCCACTGCAATGGGAGGCCCACACAGGCCAAAGAATAAAGATGGATGAAAACAAATAAATAAAGGAACAATAAAGGAGGCCAAAATTATAAAAAAAAATAATGTCTAGATTAGAAACGAGAATTTTGTTAGTCATTTATCTTGTTATTATAGACAAATGAAAATAATACACTTTAATATCATCTATAAATCAAACTTGTATTTAGACTGACCTTCCCCCAATTGCCAAAATTGAGTTCTGTTACAAACAGGACCACAGTTCCTTCCCAGTAACACAACAGTATGAATTTGTGCAAAACATTTCAAGTGGTGGCTGGGGGAAGGTAGGGTAACACAAGATGGAATCTTAAATTTATATGCAGAGATTTATAATTAGGTGTTCAATAAAAGACAGCACTATTATTAGGGTAAAATTATATGTGGATAAAGTGAAATAGAAATTCAATTTTAAGGAGAAAATGAACGTTAGACTATTAAAGAAAACCTTTTTCATTTATTCCACGTAAGCATGATGGTGAGTATCAGTCAGATCATTGTATATTTACATTATATACATTTAAAATAGTGATTAACTGTTTTATTATGACAATATTTACATACTGGAAATCATATAAATAGCTGTAAATAAATAAATTAAACGTTATAACGAATAAAAAATTAAAACGTTAAGAAACTCTATAAGATGCCACAAAAATGTTTACCAATTAGAGATTAAGCGTATTTGTTTAAATGAACCCAAAACAGTCATTTATAAATGTATCTGCAGATATTCAGTAAGTGCTTAAACAGTATACTCTCTTGATAACATTACCTAGGTTAGAATGGATACATGTATATGTATGGCTGAGTTTCTTCGTTGTTCACCTGAAACTATCACGTCATTTGTTAATCAGCTATGCCCCAATCAATACAAAAATAAAAATTAAAAAAAACCCAAACAAACAGGCTTCCCTGTTGGTCCATTGTGTTAAAAAGTCCGCCTTGCAATGCAAGGGGCATGGGTTTGATCCCTGGCCCGGGAAGATCCCATGTGCCAAGGAGTGGCGGGGTGGGTGTGTCCAATTACAAGCCAGCACTCTGGAGCACATGCGCCCAGAGCCGGTGCTCTGCGACTAGAGAGGCCACTGCAATGGGAGGCCCACACAGGCCAAAGAATAAAGATGGATGAAAACAAATAAATAAAGGAACAATAAAGGAGGCCAAAATTATAAAAAAAAATAATGTCTAGATTAGAAACGAGAATTTTGTTAGTCATTTATCTTGTTATTATAGACAAATGAAAATAATACACTTTAATATCATCTATAAATCAAACTTGTATTTAGACTGACCTTCCCCCAATTGCCAAAATTGAGTTCTGTTACAAACAGGACCACAGTTCCTTCCCAGTAACACAACAGTATGAATTTGTGCAAAACATTTCAAGTGGTGGCTGGAGGTGGGGGGAAGGGTTGGGAGAGGTGGTGGGGAGCTGATCTCTATGATCCCTCCTTCCTGGTATTCACAGCCTGTTCCATCCCTTCCTCCTGAGCTTGGGTGGAATCTGTGATTTTCTCGTGCTCATAACATGACAAAGGTGATATGTTTCTCATGCATACGCGTACATGATTTTGTGATTATATTACATAAGACTGTAGTGCAGGTCTCTCATCTCTTACTCCATTCCTTTAAAGTAGTAAGCTGCCATTCTGTAGGCTGCCTACATTGGGAGGCTCACATGGCAAGAAACTGACACTGGCCTTCAGCAGACAGTCTACACAAAATTGAAGGCCTTAGTTATACAACTATAGGAATTGAACTCTGACAAGAGAAGTGTGTAAGTCCTCAAATGAACCTAAGATAAGACTGCAACTCCAGTCCACACCTTATCTGCAGCTTGTAATACCCTAAGCAGAGGACCCAGATAAGTGATACCTAGATTCCTGACCTGCAGAAAACTGAAATAATAAATGTATGCTATTTTAAATTCATGGGAATTTGTTATGAGGCAATAGAAAAACAAACAGAGAATTTAACTTTCAGGCGGTGTACAGGGTTATTTCCTCAAATAAAGGTCAACTGGGCAGGATAAACTGAGCGTTCCTCTATAATTAAAACTCTCCTCTCTCTAAAACTAATTTATACTAATTTTTTCAATAGTGGAATATAAATTTCATCTCAGCCTTTAATTTTTTTCAATAGATGGAAAAAAAATCATCTAAATTATCGCGCCCAGAGCCGGTGCTCTGCGACTAGAGAGGCCACTGCAATGGGAGGCCCACACAGGCCAAAGAATAAAGATGGATGAAAACAAATAAATAAAGGAACAATAAAGGAGGCCAAAATTAAAAAAAAAATAATGTCTAGATTAGAAACGAATTTTGTTAGTCATTTATCTTGTTATTATAGACAAATGAAAATAATACACTTTAATATCATCTATAAATCAAACTTGTATTTAGACTGACCTTCCCCCAATTGCCAAAATTGAGTTCTGTTACAAACAGGACCACAGTTCCTTCCCAGTAACACAACAGTATGAATTTGTGCAAAACATTTCAAGTGGTGGCTGGAGGTGGGGGGAAGGGTTGGGAGAGGTGGTGGGGAGCTGATCTCTATGATCCCTCCTTCCTGGTATTCACAGCCTGTTCCATCCCTTCCTCCTGAGCTTGGGTGGAATCTGTGATTTTCTCGTGCTCATAACATGACAAAGGTGATATGTTTCTCATGCATACGCGTACATGATTTTGTGATTATATTACATAAGACTGTAGTGCAGGTCTCTCATCTCTTACTCCATTCCTTTAAAGTAGTAAGCTGCCATTCTGTAGGCTGCCTACATTGGGAGGCTCACATGGCAAGAAACTGACACTGGCCTTCAGCAGACAGTCTACACAAAATTGAAGGCCTTAGTTATACAACTATAGGAATTGAACTCTGACAAGAGAAGTGTGTAAGTCCTCAAATGAACCTAAGATAAGACTGCAACTCCAGTCCACACCTTATCTGCAGCTTGTAATACCCTAAGCAGAGGACCCAGATAAGTGATACCTAGATTCCTGACCTGCAGAAAACTGAAATAATAAATGTATGCTATTTTAAATTCATGGGAATTTGTTATGAGGCAATAGAAAAACAAACAGAGAATTTAACTTTCAGGCGGTGTACAGGGTTATTTCCTCAAATAAAGGTCAACTGGGCAGGATAAACTGAGCGTTCCTCTATAATTAAAACTCTCCTCTTCTCTAAAACTAATTTATACTAATTTTTTTTTCAATAGTGGAATATAAATTTCATCTCAGTTCTGTCCAAATTATTAGAAATTCTGGTTTAGTGAAGATCAGAACACACAAAAATAAATGAGATATACATATAATCGATGCTACTGCTAATCTCATCCAACGAAGAGACAGTTATTTGTGGGATACAGAAAGGAAAATGTTCACATTGCTTAAGACTTTCAGACTATTTATTCAAAGTACTCAAAGTGATTCATAAAAGCTATTATCTAGGCAGTGATCAAGTGTATCAATAAACCACTTTGAACCTAAAACATCTTGGCTTAGCTCAATGTTGAGCTAGAAAATACTTCTTTAATACTGAAATATTTTCAAGAAGTCCTGATGCATAAGGAATGATAAAGATTCCTACAGGAATATAAGCTCCCTGAGTTCTGTTTACTGCTGTATCACCAGGAGTTAGAACAGTGCTGACCAGAGAGAATGTGCTCAGTAAATATGTGTGGAAACAGTGCTTAAGTATTTTGCTTACCTGGAGCCCATGCGGCAAAGAGACTGGTAAGATGAAGCAGGCATATACACAATAGCAGAATTATAACATAGCATGAGAAAACTCAGGACTTCAAACCTAGAGAAAACAACAATAACAACAATGCCGTAATACTGACTTTCATCATTTCTAAGGCAGGTCACTGTAATATCCTCCTCAATAATTTCCCTATTTTCATTTGCTTTATTAAAGGTCATAGCTCTTGTCATCTACACTTTCTTCCTCAAAAATTCCCCATCAAGTTTGAAGAAATGATTCCCCTATCTACATTAACCCACTGTTGCTACTGACTGCAGCTTGTAATACCCTAAGCAGAGGACCCAGATAAGTGATACCTAGATTCCTGACCTGCAGAAAACTGAAATAATAAATGTATGCTATTTTAAATTCATGGGAATTTGTTATGAGGCAATAGAAAAACAAACAGAGAATTTAACTTTCAGGCGGTGTACAGGGTTATTTCCTCAAATAAAGGTCAACTGGGCAGGATAAACTGAGCGTTCCTCTATAATTAAAACTCTCCTCTTCTCTAAAACTAATTTATACTAATTTTTTTTTCAATAGTGGAATATAAATTTCATCTCAGTTCTGTCCAAATTATTAGAAATTCTGGTTTAGTGAAGATCAGAACACACAAAATAAATGAGATATACATATAATCGATGCTACTGCTAATCTCATCCAACGAAGAGACAGTTATTTGTGGGATACAGAAAGGAAAATGTTCACATTGCTTAAGACTTTCAGACTATTTATTCAAAGTACTCAAAGTGATTCATAAAAGCTATTATCTAGGCAGTGATCAAGTGTATCAATAAACCACTTTGAACCTAAAACATCTTGGCTTAGCTCAATGTTGAGCTAGAAAATACTTCTTTAATACTGAAATATTTTCAAGAAGTCCTGATGCATAAGGAATGATAAAGATTCCTACAGGAATATAAGCTCCCTGAGTTCTGTTTACTGCTGTATCACCAGGAGTTAGAACAGTGCTGACCAGAGAGAATGTGCTCAGTAAATATGTGTGGAAACAGTGCTTAAGTATTTTGCTTACCTGGAGCCCATGCGGCAAAGAGACTGGTAAGATGAAGCAGGCATATACACAATAGCAGAATTATAACATAGCATGAGAAAACTCAGGACTTCAAACCTAGAGAAAACAACAATAACAACAATGCCGTAATACTGACTTTCATCATTTCTAAGGCAGGTCACTGTAATATCCTCCTCAATAATTTCCCTATTTTCATTTGCTTTATTAAAGGTCATAGCTCTTGTCATCTACACTTTCTTCCTCAAAAATTCCCCATCAAGTTTGAAGAAATGATTCCCCTATCTACATTAACCCACTGTTGCTACTGACTGCATGATAAAGCCCAAATTCATCAAGGCATACAAGTTTCTTTAAAATCTACCTTCAGCCTACCTCTCCAGCCTTATTTCCCTCCACTGCCTACCACACAAACCATACTATATCAATTTTCTTCTACCATTCCATGAATATGTCATAAGTCTTCATAATTCCTTGCTTTTACTGATGCTACCCTTTCTTACTAGAACACACTTTTCACTTGGAAAACTCCCATGAAGGTTGCAAATCCTGGCTCAAACTTTTATTTCAGACATAAAGACATTCTTAATGCTTCCAACTAAAACAAATAAAAACTGTTCATCTGTATAGCTTTAAGACCGCATTTATCCCACTAAGTCAGTTCTCTGTATTTACTGCTTTTACCTATTCAGTAACAAGCAACTTTAGGACAGAGACCCTGATTTATTCATCTCTAACTCTAGTGTCAGACATGGTGTTTAATATATTGTGTGTTATATGTGTGCTATGTTGTCATGTCTGACTCTGCCACCCTATGGACTGCAGCCTAAAAGAGACCTCTGTCCATGGGATCCTCTAGGCAAGAACACTGGAGTAGTCTGTCATGCTCTTTTCCAAGGGATCTTCCTGACCCTAACTCAGGGTTCCAACTTGCGTCTGTTACATCTCCTGCATTAGCACCACCTAGGAAGCTGATTTAATACATTATTATTGCTCAATTCATTTTTTTAATAATTATTTTTATTTTACTGTTGGTTTTACAGAGTTTTGTTCTTTACAGATATGCGTAATCCCAGATTAGTCACAGGTATACCCCTGACCCCTCCCTCCTGTATCCCACTCCCAGTACCCCCATCCCACCCCTCCAGGCCGTTGTATAGCCCCCATGTAGGATCTCTTATTCCCACAGCACACTGACAATAGTTACCTCTTTTACACATGATACTAGAGGTTTCCATGCTACTCTTTCCATTCCTTTCACCCACTTTTCGCTCCCCACAATGTCCATAAGTCTGTTCTCTATGTTTGTTTTTCCATCGCTTTTCTGCATGTGTTATCACTACCATCTTACTAGATTCCGTATATATGCGTTAGTATACTGCACCTGTCTTTCTCTTTTTGACTTACTTCACTTTGTGTAATAGGTTCTAGATTCATCCACCCTATTAGGACTGATTTTTCTGCATTTCTTTTTACAGCTGAGAAGTAATCCATTGTATAAATGTACCATAGCTTTTTTACCCATTCTTTTGTCAACAGACAGCTAGGTTGCTTCTATGTTCTATATTGTAGAAAGTGCTGCAATGAACATTGGGGTGCAGGTGTCTCTTTCAATTTTGATTTCACCAGGCTATAAGCCTAATAGTGGGATTGCTGGGTCATATGGTGCTTCTTAGTTTTTTAAGGAATCTCCATACTGTTTTCTGTAGTAATTGTATCAATATACATTCTCACCAACAATGCAAGAGTGTTCCCTTTTCTCTGCATTCAATTAATTTTTATTGAACGAATAAATGAATGTTTTCCTAACCTTTATAAATCACTAAGAAAGTGGCTGCTAAGCCTGGGTGCACATTATAGTTATTTAAGGACATTTTAGAATAATATATTCCTATGTCTCAACCTAGACTGACCCAATTAGAATCTCTGAGGGCAGGATCTAGGAACCGATACTTCTAAAAAGCCTCCCACAGGTGCTGAAGAGTGTATGGAAAGTCTTTTGTGTTACTTCTGAAATAAATTTTTTATAAGTCAGAAGCTATTTCAAAATAAAAAGCTAAAAATTGAGTTCAAAGTCTAACATAAAGCAGTTCACATTCTCAGATCCTTTCTCCTCTACGCTGCTAGGTACACTGACGGTTTATTTTCTGAAACTAAAGATTTATTTTCTGAAAGGATAAAAGAGAAATTTCTACCAGGGAACCACTAGGCACAATTGTGGTTTGGGGTTGGAGTGGGGAGGATGGCAAAATACTCAAAATAGAAAACTTAAGTGAAATAGGTCTTACTGGATACTGAAACCTCACTTCTCCTTCTTCACTTGGCCATCAGAATGCTAGCAGTCAGCCCTCTAGTTAAGAAATTAGAAGAGTTTTCTTTAGGGAATGTGACTACCCTAAGAGGAAAGACTTAAAAGATATGGACTTGAGAAGTTCCCCAAATGAATGACCCTGTGAGAAGTTGTGAAGTTCACAGTCATTAATCCTTACAAACATGGTCACACCTTCTCATTTTTTTTTTATGGGGAAAAAAGGATTATCAAACATCTAATGAACTTCACTAGCAGGAAAATCAGATCAAAATAAAGAAATGGAGGTGGGGGAACATAATTTGGAGGACACAAAGGACATAAAAGAGGAAAAAGTAACTTTAAGTAAAGCAAATTATCATTAATATTGTAAAAAATGAGATGATGTTTCAAAAAATAAAAAATCAAAAAGCCCTAAGCAAGATCTATTTTAAAAAACCACTCAGAAAATAAGAAAACCTTCTAGATATACAAAACATGATGACAGAAATGGAAAACTCAGGTAAAGAACTGCTAAGTGAAGTTGAGGAAATATCACAGAAAGTGAAGCCAGAAGAAAAATATACAGCAAATGGAAGAGGAAAGAGTACTACAATAGGAGTGCCAAAGAAGAAATAGCTCCAGAAGAAAAATAATAAAAGATCAAGCAAATAAAGGACAAATAAAGGACAAACAGTGTAAGACTATATAAAAAGACTAAATTAATTAATCCAAACAATGAAAGAAAATTCCCAGTCCTAAGGACATGAGTTTCTAAATCAAAAAGACCCATGTAAGGTGGCTGGAGCTAGAACCTATCATAAAAAGTGAAGTAAGTCAAAAAGAGAAAGACAAGTACCATATACTAATACATATATATGGAATCTAGTAGGATGGTCTTGATAACACACGCAGTGAACTCATGGAAAAACAGACAGAGCATAGACATAGGGACATTGTGGGGAAGAAACAGGGAGGGGAGGGCATGGAGGGAGTAACATGGAAACCTATACTGTCATGTGTGGAAAAGATAGCTATTGTCATTGTGCTAAGGGAATAGGAGTGCTCACAGTGGCTTGAGGCGATGGTCTGGAGGGGTGGGATGGGGGGAACTACAGGGGGGTGGGGTGGGGCCAGGGATATGCATATGACTGATCTGGGAACATACATGTCGGTGAACAACAAAACTCTGTAAAGCCTTTAAAATAAAGAATTAAAAAAAAATTTAAAAAGACCCATGTACTGTTCAACACAAAGGAGGAAATAAATCCACCCCAATAAATATCACTATGGAATATTAGAATACTAGGAACAAAGAATGAAGATACAGGGTGCAGGAAACAGTGCATCCATCCACACAGGAAAAAGACAAAGAGAATACCCAGGGTAAGAGTGAGGGGAGACACCTAGATAACTAGTATACACTAGGCAAAGAGGGAAACATAGTTCAGACTGGAGTAAATCAAAAGGGTCTGACAAACATTAAGCACATTTTAAAAAGTAATTTTAGTAAAAATGAGATGATGTTTCAAAAATAAAAATCAAAGCCCTAAGCAAGATCTATTTTAAAAAACCACTCAGAAAATAAGAAAACCTTCTAGATATACAAAACATGATGACAGAAATGGAAAACTCAGGTAAAGAACTGCTAAGTGAAGTTGAGGAAATATCACAGAAAGTGAAGCCAGAAGAAAAATATACAGCAAATGGAAGAGGAAAGAGTACTACAATAGGAGTGCCAAAGAAGAAATAGCTCCAGAAGAAAAATAATAAAAGATCAAGCAAATAAAGGACAAATAAAGGACAAACAGTGTAAGACTATATAAAAAGACTAAATTAATTAATCCAAACAATGAAAGAAAATTCCCAGTCCTAAGGACATGAGTTTCTAAATCAAAAAGACCCATGTAAGGTGGCTGGAGCTAGAACCTATCATAAAAAGTGAAGTAAGTCAAAAAGAGAAAGACAAGTACCATATACTAATACATATATATGGAATCTAGTAGGATGGTCTTGATAACACACGCAGTGAACTCATGGAAAAACAGACAGAGCATAGACATAGGGACATTGTGGGGAAGAAACAGGGAGGGGAGGGCATGGAGGGAGTAACATGGAAACCTATACTGTCATGTGTGGAAAAGATAGCTATTGTCATTGTGCTAAGGGAATAGGAGTGCTCACAGTGGCTTGAGGCGATGGTCTGGAGGGGTGGGATGGGGGGAACTACAGGGGGGTGGGGTGGGGCCAGGGATATGCATATGACTGATCTGGGAACATACATGTCGGTGAACAACAAAACTCTGTAAAGCCTTTAAAATAAAGAATTAAAAAAAAATTTAAAAAGACCCATGTACTGTTCAACACAAAGGAGGAAATAAATCCACCCCAATAAATATCACTATGGAATATTAGAATACTAGGAACAAAGAATGAAGATACAGGGTGCAGGAAACAGTGCATCCATCCACACAGGAAAAAGACAAAGAGAATACCCAGGGTAAGAGTGAGGGGAGACACCTAGATAACTAGTATACACTAGGCAAAGAGGGAAACATAGTTCAGACTGGAGTAAATCAAAAGGGTCTGGGAGCTCCTTTTTCAGAGATAAAATTGAGAAAATAACTAATATAAACAAAGTTTGGGGAAAACAAAGTTTTTCTACATGAAAACAGAAAATTTGCAGGGTTGAAATACAAAGCACATAGTAAGCAAAGAAAACAAAAGGCCAAAGATGACCTTGAGGAAAAAAAAAAAAAGATACCCAGGAGAGGAAAAGTAGCCAATCACAAAGCTCAGCTCTGAATAGCTCTGATGAGCAATGATCATTCAAGGAGTTTCCCTGGTGGACCAGTGGTTAAGAATCTGCCTTGCAATGCAGGGGATGCGGGTTCAATGTCTGGTCAGGGAACTAGGATCCCACATGGTGAGGAGCAACTAAGCCTGGTGCCACAACTAGAGAGTCCACGCACCACAACAAAAGATCCCATGTGCCCAATTAAGACCTGACACATCCAAATACATAAATAAATTTTTTTTTCTTTTAAAAGGAGTTTCCTGGGCTTCCCTGGTGGTCCAGTGGGTAAGGACACCGCCTTGCAGTGCAAGGGGCGCCGGTTCGAGCCCTGGCCTGGGAAGATCCCACATGCCGCGGAGCGGCTGGACCGATGTGTCCAATTACCAAGCTGGAGCTCTGGAGCACATGCGCCCAGAGCCAGTGCTCTGCGACGACAGAGGCCACTGCAATGGGAGGCCCACATAGGCTGAAGAACAAAGATGGATGAAAATAGATAAATGAAAGACCAATAGAAGCGGTCCATTCGCCCCTCTCCCTCTCCAACCCACTCCCCCGCTCCCCGCCACCCCCCCAAAAAAAAGTTAAAAAAAAAATTATAAAAAAAAAAAAAGGAGTTTCCCTGGTGGTCCAGTGGTTAAAGACTCCACGGTCCCAATGCAGGTGGGTCTGGGTTCAGTCCCTGGTTGGGGAACTAAGATTCTGCATGCTGTACAGTACAGTCAAAAAAATTTTTTTTATTTATAATAATGAGGAATTTAAATAATGATTCTCCAGAATTACAACATAACTACACTGAGACGAAAGGACAGTGAGAGTAACAGTAACCTATATTTTTTATCTTTCATAGAGATAAGTTATAAGATAATGCCCCAAAGAGAAAAATTTTAAAGCAGTAAATTACTATAATTTCTCAACCTCAACACTATAACATTTTGGCCTACATAAATGATTGCCATGGGGGGCTGGCCCAGGGTCAGCATCCCTGACCTCTACTCTTGAGATGCCGACAGCAGTCTTCCTCCACTCAGTTGTGACAATCAAACAAGTCTTCAGACACTGCCAAATGTTTGCTGAAGGAGCAGAAGCTCTGATTAAAAGCTGGTTAGAGAACCACTGGTTAAAAGTTGTTACATTGGGCTTCTCTGGTAGCTCAGAGTTTGCCTGCCAATGCAGGAGATGTGAGTTTGATCCCTGGCCTGGGAAGATCCCACATGCCCTGGAGCAACTAAGCCGGTGAGACACAACTATGGAGCCCGTGCTCTAGAGCCTTGGAGCTGCAACTACTTAAGCCTGTGTGCCCTAGAGCCTGAGTTCCACAAGAGAAGTCACTGCAACGAGAAGCCTGCTCACCTCAACTAGAGGGTAGCCTCCACTCCCTGCAACTAGAGAAGAGCCTGTAGCAGCAGTGAAACCCAGAATAGCCAAAAATAAATAAATAAATAAAATTTTTTGAAAAGGTTGTTACATCTAGGAAAGGAGAAGTAGAAGGGAGGGGGAGCTGGAAGTTGCAGTTTTTATTCATAAACTCTGTAGAACTTATGCAAGTTTAACTTTGAAGGAACAAAAAGGTGTATTCCTGATATAACTGATTGTACAAAAAAAGTAAAATATATAGCAAAAACAAAACAACAGCACAGTGAGATACCATTTTCCATACCCATTAAGATGGATATACTCAAAAAGACAGAAAAAAAGAGTTGGTAAGGATGCTGAGAAACTGGAACTTCATACATTGCAGTGGGACTGCAATATGGTACACAATTTTGGAAAACGGTATGTCTTTTCTCATACCAAACATGAACCAAAGTAATCACAGCTAACCACTAACCATAAATTAACAATTTAACATCCACAGTTTAGAGTAGTACCGGTTTTGTGCAGTGAATGTTTCTCTGAGGATGAAGATCACTGTAAACAACCCTGATGAGATCATGCTGACACAGCGCCCCTTCTGTCAAGGCCATGGATCCAATCGTGAGGGCTACAAAAACAAGGCCAACTATGAGACTGTGGCATTTTAAAGCAGTAAATTACTATAATTTCTCAACCTCAACACTATAACATTTTGGCCTACATAAATGATTGCCATGGGGGGCTGGCCCAGGGTCAGCATCCCTGACCTCTACTCTTGAGATGCCGACAGCAGTCTTCCTCCACTCAGTTGTGACAATCAAACAAGTCTTCAGACACTGCCAAATGTTTGCTGAAGGAGCAGAAGCTCTGATTAAAAGCTGGTTAGAGAACCACTGGTTAAAAGTTGTTACATTGGGCTTCTCTGGTAGCTCAGAGTTTGCCTGCCAATGCAGGAGATGTGAGTTTGATCCCTGGCCTGGGAAGATCCCACATGCCCTGGAGCAACTAAGCCGGTGAGACACAACTATGGAGCCCGTGCTCTAGAGCCTTGGAGCTGCAACTACTTAAGCCTGTGTGCCCTAGAGCCTGAGTTCCACAAGAGAAGTCACTGCAACGAGAAGCCTGCTCACCTCAACTAGAGGGTAGCCTCCACTCCCTGCAACTAGAGAAGAGCCTGTAGCAGCAGTGAAACCCAGAATAGCCAAAAATAAATAAATAAATAAAATTTTTTGAAAAGGTTGTTACATCTAGGAAAGGAGAAGTAGAAGGGAGGGGGAGCTGGAAGTTGCAGTTTTTATTCATAAACTCTGTAGAACTTATGCAAGTTTAACTTTGAAGGAACAAAAAGGTGTATTCCTGATATAACTGATTGTACAAAAAAAGTAAAATATATAGCAAAAACAAAACAACAGCACAGTGAGATACCATTTTCCATACCCATTAAGATGGATATACTCAAAAAGACAGAAAAAAAGAGTTGGTAAGGATGCTGAGAAACTGGAACTTCATACATTGCAGTGGGACTGCAATATGGTACACAATTTTGGAAAACGGTATGTCTTTTCTCATACCAAACATGAACCAAAGTAATCACAGCTAACCACTAACCATAAATTAACAATTTAACATCCACAGTTTAGAGTAGTACCGGTTTTGTGCAGTGAATGTTTCCCTCTGAGGATGAAGATCACTGTAAACAACCCTGATGAGATCATGCTGACACAGCGCCCCTTCTGTCAAGGCCATGGATCCAATCGTAGAGGGCTACAAAAACAAGGCCAACTATGAGACTGTGGCTTTAAAATGAAGTGAAAGCCTGTAACGTGGATATTTAATTCTGCGTCAACAAAAGGCAGTTTTACACCATTTCTTCTCTTTGAAAACCTCTTTCATTTCACAATTACAGATATAGCTTTTAAAACATATATACAAAATATAAAACTAAAAATACACTGCTTTGGTTTTTAAAATATTATGGAATGGATCTCTATTTAGGACACAGGATAAGAAAAGTTCCTTAAAAGAATAAAGGCTACAAATGCAACAACTTTGTTTTCAGAACTCAGAGCACTCCTGGGGACTTCACATTCAAACCTGGAGGTCAGTTTAAATTCAGGGAGGTTGGTACTCTCATTAATCCCATTCCACACTGAAGAAAGCAAGGTGTAGAGAGTTATAATTATGTAATACAAACACGAATACTATGGTCAAAACTTCCTTTAATAGTGACATAACTGATTTCATGTTTTTAAAGTTGCAGAACCATCCATTTGTACATATCTCACTGCCCCTCATTTTCTTGTATAATGATACACAGAACACCATTAAAATCTATTACTCAGAAATGTTCTATGCTAAAATCAGCCTTTGTTAAGTAAGAGACATTCTATTTTCAACACAAAACAAAGTCCCAGGGGAATTAATTAAAAAATAAATAGATGCATAGAGTTATGAAGCAACTGGATACTGTTTGTTGCTAAGAAAATGCAATTTAATTTTTAGATGACCAGTATATTAGTTAATTTAAATGCTTTCCTCACAACTTGATGCACTAAAGGCCCAACAGATAAGAAGCTTGATTCACAACATATATTCTTAAAGAGAGCAGGCTGAAGGAGTTCACGTCAACAGGAGCCATCTAGCTACACAATTATCAGTGTTCTCACAGTCTTCAACCAAATAAATATTGGAAAAATCAGAAGTGTAAGGTTAGTGAACAGCCAGAAAGCATCAGTCAGACTACTTTAAATGGAAATACAGTGCTAATATTCTTCTAAGTAGTTATTTTCCTAAAAAGTAATAAAAAAATCAATCTAACAGAAATTAGTAAAAAATTAGATGATTTCTAATTAACATGGAAGACTTTAAAAATGTAAAGGAGTATTTTTGAAAATTCATAGAATAAAAAAGGCCAAAATGATACTGGTAGAAGAATGAAAAAGAAATAAACCAGAACTGGAGAATTCTCCATTAATTACTTTCTATCTCTCTTAACAGCTCAGCTTTATATCACTAATAACAAACATCTACATTCAAGAAACAAATCAGTAAAGATGTGTTAGGAATAACTTATCTCTATAGGAAACTGACTTTTACTCAATATATTGATAATTCAAAAAAATTTTACCTCTCCAGTCTTACCTCATGGTATATTGAAGGCTTGGATAAGGAAGGGATAGTAAAAGACAGAACTTTATTGTTTCCATCTTTATCAGCAATTTCCTGTGGTCAAAAGGAAAATCCAGAGATAATGAAATAATCAGAGGACAATATTAAAAGAAATAATAATGCTTCTTAATTTAACAAATATATCATTGGAAATTGAGGAATACTTTTAGAAATGGTAATAAATAAAAATATTATTACACTTGTATATTTTTTATAACCTATTAGCAAATTTGTAAGCTTTGTTGAGTTATTCTTTGAGAGACACTGAGAGACACAATACAAGCAATCAAAAACACCATGATAACAAAGACACGAAATAGGCACACATATAAATTTTCATGATAAATTTGTATACATAACAGGAGATTACAAGTGATCAGATCTTTTAGTAGAAACACAGTTGAGTTTAAAAGATTAATGGAATGGTACAGAGAATATTAGCATGGCCATGACACAAGGGTAACATGCAAATTCATGAAGTGTTCCGTAATTTAAAATTTGCAAATGATATGATGGATGAAATATACAAAAGCTCATACAACTCAAGAAAAAAAACAATTAGCATGTCATACAACTTGATGCACTAAAGGCCCAACAGATAAGAAGCTTGATTCACAACATATATTCTTAAAGAGAGCAGGCTGAAGGAGTTCACGTCAACAGGAGCCATCTAGCTACACAATTATCAGTGTTCTCACAGTCTTCAACCAAATAAATATTGGAAAAATCAGAAGTGTAAGGTTAGTGAACAGCCAGAAAGCATCAGTCAGACTACTTTAAATGGAAATACAGTGCTAATATTCTTCTAAGTAGTTATTTTCCTAAAAAGTAATAAAAAAATCAATCTAACAGAAATTAGTAAAAAATTAGATGATTTCTAATTAACATGGAAGACTTTAAAAATGTAAAGGAGTATTTTTGAAAATTCATAGAATAAAAAAGGCCAAAATGATACTGGTAGAAGAATGAAAAAGAAATAAACCAGAACTGGAGAATTCTCCATTAATTACTTTCTATCTCTCTTAACAGCTCAGCTTTATATCACTAATAACAAACATCTACATTCAAGAAACAAATCAGTAAAGATGTGTTAGGAATAACTTATCTCTATAGGAAACTGACTTTTACTCAATATATTGATAATTCAAAAAAATTTTACCTCTCCAGTCTTACCTCATGGTATATTGAAGGCTTGGATAAGGAAGGGATAGTAAAAGACAGAACTTTATTGTTTCCATCTTTATCAGCAATTTCCTGTGGTCAAAAAGGAAAATCCAGAGATAATGAAATAATCAGAGGACAATATTAAAAGAAATAATAATGCTTCTTAATTTAACAAATATATCATTGGAAATTGAGGAATACTTTTAGAAATGGTAATAAATAAAAATATTATTACACTTGTATATTTTTTATAACCTATTAGCAAATTTGTAAGCTTTGTTGAGTTATTCTTTGAGAGACACTGAGAGACACAATACAAGCAATCAAAAACACCATGATAACAAAGACACGAAATAGGCACACATATAAATTTTCATGATAAATTTGTATACATAACAGGAGATTACAAGTGATCAGATCTTTTAGTAGAAACACAGTTGAGTTTAAAAGATTAATGGAATGGTACAGAGAATATTAGCATGGCCATGACACAAGGGTAACATGCAAATTCATGAAGTGTTCCGTAATTTTGGAAGAGGAGAAAGTATTTGCAAATGATATGATGGATGAAATATACAAAAGCTCATACAACTCAAGAACAATAAAAACAAACCACCCAATTGGAAAAGGGCAGAAGACCTTAACAGACATGTCTCCAAAGAAGATATACCAATGTCCAGTTGGCACATGAAAAGATGCTCTACATCATTCATTTTAGAGAAACGCAAATCAAAACTACAATGAGGTACTACCTCACACCAGTCAGATGACCGTCATTAAAAGGTCTACAAGTAACAAATGCTGGAGGGAGTATGGAAAAAGGGAACCCTCCTATACTGTTGGTGGCAATGTATGTTGGCAAAGTTACTATGGAGAACAATGTGGAGGTTCCTGAGAAAACTAAGAACAGAATTACCATATAAAAGATTAAATTAAAGGTCTTAGCCAAGAGATTCACACTTATTAAAAGAATATCTTACAATTACTCAGCAATAAATTAATGACCTAAAATAAGCTACATAAAAACATAATAGTATGGTACTAGTCCAAGTGATTAATCATAAGTTCATAAGTAATAGTTTTTACTAAACTAAGAAAACATTCCTGTGATTTTTTAAGCACTTTTATCATTCACTGAAAAGGTCAATGGCATTCATTTCTACAGTCTCGGACACCTCCAGTCTACTACAGGTACTAATAAAAATCTGCCTAGGGACACCAGCCATTAGAGAGGTAAAATGCCCCTCCTGCATCACTTCTTTCCCCTGTTGTCTTATTTTAGTCTGTTTCTTTTAAAACCCATAATAGTATACATAACTGGTATAAAATCCAGAGAGAGATTACCCTTAGCAGACCTAGAAGGAAGGTGGTCAGAGAGAGATGAGTGGTTACACAGCATAAATGGAAGAAACAACAAGCAAAAACTATGACCACCAAAACACAAACCCAAAAAAACTTTCCTTTAGAGCCAGTTTCTGGATTTCGTATGTCTTAGGATAGTATCAATTACATGTGACACTGGCCACACCTCTAATTTTGACAGGAAAGTAGTTTGGAAATCCCTAAGGGATCATTTAACTACTCTGTAGTCAAACTAGTTACCACATCTGGGCCAATGTGCCTGAGAAAGTCTATGCTAATATGAATGGGCCTGATTTAAGTTAGATGATAAAAATGTAATTTTTATCCCTACAGTTCAAATTAAGCCAAATACTTTTGACTTTTATTTGTGTAGATCTGTGGAGAAGGGAGTCATGAAATTATTTTAAGTTGAGAGCAATATAAAACTCTTTCTGGGGCTATTGAAGCAAGAGAAAAGAGCTGAGGTAAGAAAAGAAGAAAAAAGAGAAAATGAATATATAAAAGAAATGCAGTGTGGTAAGAAAAATTGAGAACCACAGAAAAGAGAGAACACAGATATTAAGGGAATTAAAAAAAGACAGAATTCTAAGGCTACATTTATGATATATAATTGAGCATTTTAAAAACCATATACTATTTCTGAAATACTAAAATATAATTAAACCACAGCACCAACAAGTCAAGAACTTGTCAGGTGTCCGACTATATAAAATATTTTGGTTCATTTGTTCCACCACTTAATTTTATTACACCAGACAATGCAAATGATAGCTTATATCAACAAACATTTACTAAGTGTCTGTGCTAAGCACTAGAGACAAAATGACATATGAAACAAATTTCTTACTTTCGCGGAAAACAATCAGGCAAGGTATCAAAATAAAGAACTTTATACCTGCATCAGCTTTTCATCTAAAAAAAATTCACCTTTAATTATGATACCACTATAATTACTACTACTACTTATAATAATAGTGGTAAGGATTCGATAAACACCTCCAGCAACACACTGGGCTCTTCTAATTGCTTTTAATCTTACTATCAATGTTTTATTTTTGTTTGTAGATGAGGCAGCTGAAGTCAAGATATTAAGTAACCTGCTTAAATTTAAACAACCATAAGTGGCAGGGCCCGGTCTGAAACAAAATACAAGTGATTCCAAAGGCCAGGCTCAGATTCCAGTGACGGAAATGTTCTTCACTGGATTTTTTTTTTTTAAACATTTATTTATTTATTTATTTTGGGGGTGGAGGGGTAGGGACGGGGGGGTGGACGGGCCACTTCCATTGGTCTTTCATTTGTCTATTTTCATCCATCTTTGTTCTTTGGCCCCTGTGGGCCTCCCATCATGGTGGCCTCTGTTGTCACAGAGCACCAGCTCTGGGCGCATGCGCTCCAGAGCTCCAGCTCAGTAATTGGACACATGGGTCCAGCCGCTCCGTGGCACGTGGGATCTTCCCAGGCCAGGGATTGAACCGCCGCCCCTTGCACTGCAAGGCGGTGTCCTTACCCACTAGACCACCAGGGAAGCCCCACTGGATTTTTAAGATACAATACTTAAAGGAATGAGCACTGGTGGAGAAGAGTATTTATTTTTTGTAGACTCAAATGTTTTGTGAGGTACTTTTGCTAAGGCACCTCTTAACTACAAAGTTAGCTTTATTATGAGGAGTGCTTGTTCACAAGGAATACACA
The DNA here is from genome assembly GCA_022376925.1 of Tragulus kanchil. NCBI lineage: Eukaryota > Metazoa > Chordata > Mammalia > Artiodactyla > Tragulidae > Tragulus > Tragulus kanchil. The sequence continues at coordinate 93,362,071 of JAIOJX010000026.1, read as the reverse complement.
GAATGTAAGAATTCAAGTGGCTGTAATTGCAATATCACTGTCCAATACCATGAGGAAAAAAAAAAAAACAGAATGTTTAAGGTACTTAAAAATTCCTTAGAAGAAAAAAACTTCACAAACATTACAATATCAGATATATAATGTTTTATCAAATGATTATTAAAAATAAATTTTAAAACTTTATAAATACTAGTCAAATAAAATAACTAGAAAAATAATTTTTTATTTTTCACCTACTTCATAAAATGCATTACCAGCAATCAGTTACTAAACACCTCTGTTTCAATTTAATTAATTCAAATGAGGTATTCAATACATATTAATTGTCTGCTATTCATTATTAAGCTTAAAATTTGTCAACTGATCAGCATTAACACCTTTAATAAAAAAAAAGTGGTAAGGATTCGATAAACACCTCCAGCAACACACTGGGCTCTTCTAATTGCTTTTAATCTTACTATCAATGTTTTATTTTTGTTTGTAGATGAGGCAGCTGAAGTCAAGATATTAAGTAACCTGCTTAAATTTAAACAACCATAAGTGGCAGGGCCCGGTCTGAAACAAAATACAAGTGATTCCAAAGGCCAGGCTCAGATTCCAGTGACGGAAATGTTCTTCACTGGATTTTTTTTTTTTAAACATTTATTTATTTATTTATTTTGGGGGTGGAGGGGTAGGGACGGGGGGGTGGACGGGCCACTTCCATTGGTCTTTCATTTGTCTATTTTCATCCATCTTTGTTCTTTGGCCCCTGTGGGCCTCCCATCATGGTGGCCTCTGTTGTCACAGAGCACCAGCTCTGGGCGCATGCGCTCCAGAGCTCCAGCTCAGTAATTGGACACATGGGTCCAGCCGCTCCGTGGCACGTGGGATCTTCCCAGGCCAGGGATTGAACCGCCGCCCCTTGCACTGCAAGGCGGTGTCCTTACCCACTAGACCACCAGGGAAGCCCCACTGGATTTTTAAGATACAATACTTAAAGGAATGAGCACTGGTGGAGAAGAGTATTTATTTTTTGTAGACTCAAATGTTTTGTGAGGTACTTTTGCTAAGGCACCTCTTAACTACAAAGTTAGCTTTATTATGAGGAGTGCTTGTTCACAAGGAATACACAGAATGTAAGAATTCAAGTGGCTGTAATTGCAATATCACTGTCCAATACCATGAGGAAAAAAAAAAAAACAGAATGTTTAAGGTACTTAAAAATTCCTTAGAAGAAAAAAACTTCACAAACATTACAATATCAGATATATAATGTTTTATCAAATGATTATTAAAAATAAATTTTAAAACTTTATAAATACTAGTCAAATAAAATAACTAGAAAAATAATTTTTTATTTTTCACCTACTTCATAAAATGCATTACCAGCAATCAGTTACTAAACACCTCTGTTTCAATTTAATTAATTCAAATGAGGTATTCAATACATATTAATTGTCTGCTATTCTTTAAGTATTATTTCAGAGGACTTTAAAAAATATTTAACGTTTCTCAAACTATCATTTGCCACTTACCAAATTGTAAATTCCCAACAGAAGTGCTTCAATGCAGCCATTACTCTGTCGGTCTCGGTTAACTGTAAGCCGTAAATAAACCCACATCAATTCTGGCAAGAACTGCAGTGTGAACCTCTTAAGTCGAACTTCAGAGCTACGATAGAGCTCAAACAGCTGGTGGCAGACAGGTTCCAGGAGCTAAAAAGAAAATAATTTGTATGAGTTATTTCCATTCTTCTGACTGCATCTTTAAGGCACATATGTTTGCATAATATTTTAAAAATAAATTCTCAATATTAGTTTTTGCTTAATCTAAATCAATGTTACCAAAACTTCAATCCCTATTTATACAGAGACTACACATAGAACTGACCAATTCAGTAACTATATGAAGCACTTTGTACCCAAATAATATCAACGTATTTTTCAATACACGTTACTATTTAACTTAGATAATTAGTTCTTTAACTAATGCACTACTTTATATTTAGTGAGTTTCCTTTTCTGGTCTTACCAGCCCTTATCTATCTTCCATTTTTAAAACTTTCTATTGGAAGAAAATTAATTTCAAAAGATATTTTTGGAAATAGACTTTAAATCTCAACTTTAAACTATAATTTAAACAAATTTATACCACTTAGTAGATAAAGGCACTTTGCAATACATAATATTTGGACATCAAAAATGTTAGTGAGTATTTTAAATATATGTACAAGGAATACACAGAATGTAAGAATTCAAGTGGCTGTAATTGCAATATCACTGTCCAATACCATGAGGAAAAAAACAGAATGTTTAAGGTACTTAAAATTCCTTAGAAGAAAAAAACTTCACAAACATTACAATATCAGATATATAATGTTTTATCAAATGATTATTAAAAATAAATTTTAAAACTTTATAAATACTAGTCAAATAAAATAACTAGAAAAATAATTTTTTATTTTTCACCTACTTCATAAAATGCATTACCAGCAATCAGTTACTAAACACCTCTGTTTCAATTTAATTAATTCAAATGAGGTATTCAATACATATTAATTGTCTGCTATTCTTTAAGTATTATTTCAGAGGACTTTAAAAAATATTTAACGTTTCTCAAACTATCATTTGCCACTTACCAAATTGTAAATTCCCAACAGAAGTGCTTCAATGCAGCCATTACTCTGTCGGTCTCGGTTAACTGTAAGCCGTAAATAAACCCACATCAATTCTGGCAAGAACTGCAGTGTGAACCTCTTAAGTCGAACTTCAGAGCTACGATAGAGCTCAAACAGCTGGTGGCAGACAGGTTCCAGGAGCTAAAAAGAAAATAATTTGTATGAGTTATTTCCATTCTTCTGACTGCATCTTTAAGGCACATATGTTTGCATAATATTTTAAAAATAAATTCTCAATATTAGTTTTGCTTAATCTAAATCAATGTTACCAAAACTTCAATCCCTATTTATACAGAGACTACACATAGAACTGACCAATTCAGTAACTATATGAAGCACTTTGTACCCAAATAATATCAACGTATTTTTCAATACACGTTACTATTTAACTTAGATAATTAGTTCTTTAACTAATGCACTACTTTATATTTAGTGAGTTTCCTTTTCTGGTCTTACCAGCCCTTATCTATCTTCCATTTTTAAAACTTTCTATTGGAAGAAAATTAATTTCAAAAGATATTTTTGGAAATAGACTTTAAATCTCAACTTTAAACTATAATTTAAACAAATTTATACCACTTAGTAGATAAAGGCACTTTGCAATACATAATATTTGGACATCAAAAATGTTAGTGAGTATTTTAAATATATGTAAGTAAAATACTTTTATATTTTAAGACTAACTTAAATCTTGCTAATTATATTTATTGGAAAAACTGTGACAAGCAGGAAGTCACAGATATAGTCTTTTTTTTTTTTTTAATTTATTTTTTTGGGGGGGACAGGGGGGTGGGTTAGGGAGGGAGAGGGGCGGGTGGGCCACTTCTATTGGTCTTTCATTTATCTGTTTTTCATCCATCTTTGTTCTTTGGCCCTTGTGGGCCTCCCATCATAGTGGCCTCTGTTGTCGCAGAGCACTGGCTCTGGGCACATGCACTCCAGAGCTCCGGCTCGGTAATTGGACACACGGGTCCAGCCGCTCCACGGCACGTGGGATCTTCCCAGGCCAGGGATCGAACTGGCGCCCCTTGCACTGCAAGGCGGTGTCCTTACCTACTGGACCACCAGGGAAGCCCACAGATATAGTCTTTTCAGTGTTTAACGGGATAATCTTTCATATATCACACAATATGACATAAGGAATTTTATAATCTTTAAAATCTGAAGAAAATGAGCAGTTTAAACAAACTCTTCCTCTTCCCCTAAATTTGTACTGCTAATTTAGAATGGCTTTGTTAGAATTAATAGCAGACTACACTAAACTGGCTATGATCTTAAAATGAAGATAAAATACTGAGAGGAAACTATAAAATAATGCTTAAATTAAAATTTAACACCAGGCCTTTTTAAAAAAATTTTATTGGAGTATGGCTGATTTATAATGTTGTATTAGTTTCAGGTGAATAGCACAGTGAATCAGTTACACATATACATATATTCACTCTTTATTTTGTTGAATCCATTAACCACCTAAAAATTCAGAGAAGGCCTGACATCATTCAAACTGTGAGACACGGGAAGTAGCTTTGCGGGTTTTTTTTAAAGAAGGATGCAACATACCACGCTTGGCCCTCGGTAGTGCTTATAGAATTGTTATTTGAATAAATTTGTTTGACAGACCTAGGGATGAGCTTGGGCTCCCCTGTGGCTCAGACAGTAAAGAATCTGCCTACAATGTGGGAGACCTGGGTTTGATCTCTGGGTTGGGGAGATCCCCAGGAGGAGGGAATGGCTACCCACTCTGGCATTCTTGCCTGAAGAGGAGCCTGGTGGCCCAAAACCCATGGGGTCACAAAAAGTCAGACATAACTGAGTGCCTGACTGAGGGATGAGTTAAGGGGTAATAGGGGAAAAAATTACTGGACTAGGTCAAAGGTATCATTTAAGATAAAAAGGAGGAGTATTCACAGTTAATGGTTGTCATGAATGACATTCTTCTTATTAGACATTTTAACAAAGTATCCACTCTTTTTTAGATTCTTTTCTCATATTGGTCATTACAGAGTTCCTGAGGAGGGTTCCCTGTGCTCTATAGTAGGTCCGTGTTAGTTATTTACTTCACACATAAAAAGTAACACTACCTTTAAATGATTATAATAATAAATACATACACACACATTTGTAAATCTGCTTGAATATAGATACATATGCCTGCAATAATCTAAGACTCCAGAATAAAGTCATTACTTACACAATTGTAAATTAAAAGTCAACAAATCCTATGTTGATTATACAGTTAATATTATTTAGATGACCTAAGCTTAGCTCTTAACAACTCTAAAGCTAAAAATTTAAACACACTCTAGTCTAGTAACTACCAAATGCTTTACATGAAATCACTACCACAGGATTTAAATTTTTTTTAAATTTACCAATTCTCTCCTTACACTGAAGTCTAGACCAATCAGACTACTTGCCCAAGGTCACAGAAATTAGTGGCAGAGAATGACACCAAAATTCAGACCTTTGACACCAACTGATGTTCTCACTATACCACATCTCTTATATCAGAAGGGAGGTGGAGGAGGAGGTGAGGTTTGCTTAGTATCAAGCAATATAGTCCATGTAGTGCCAATAATGAAGTAACAAACTTTTGAAAATGGTCAACTGCTGGCAACTTTTACAAGTACTGTCAAGAACAGTCAGCTCTTTAGGGGAATTAAACATTGTTGCCTTCATAATGTATGTATTAAAAATATATGTATATGTTTCAATCTACTTTCCTCTTTAGTAACACTCTAAAATGACCTTCTCTAAATTTCATTGGCCATGGTACTATTACGATTTGTCTATGTTATAAAGGCCTTATTTCCTTTCCTCAGTGGCAAGTACATTAGCATGTAGAGACTGTACTTTAATAAGCACTGCAAAGAAACACAGATTACTACTCTTTTTTTGTTTGTTTGTTTAAAAGGAGGGAGGAGGAGTGACTGGCAATCCAGTAAATTTTCATCAGATACCAGTGCAAAATAAGACTATTAAAAACTTGCCAGTGGGACTTCCCTGGTGGTCCAGTGGGTAAGGACACTGCCTTGCAGTGCAAGGGCCGCCAGTTTGATCCCTGGCCTGGGAAGATCCCACATACCACACAGTGGCTGAACCGATGTGCCCAATTACCGAGCCGGAGCTCTGGAGCATGTCCGCCCAGAGCCGGTGTTCTGCGACAACAGAGGCCACTGCGATGGAAGGCCCACACAGGCCAAAAGAACAAAGATGGATGAAAAGAAAAAAAGATATGAAATGAAAGACCAATAGAAGTGGCCCTCCCACCCCTCTCCCTCCCCAATCCGCCCCCCTCCAAAAAAACTTGCCAATGGGCTTTATCAAAATCTCTCATTCTAAGCCTATGTATCATGCCATCATGGTCTCAATTTCTCAGTATCAGAAAGGCCTCTCCTAAATGCCACTATCACATACAGCAAAAGATATTAAGAATAATTAACTCCTTCCTCAAACTTAGCAAATAGTTTTGACATGATAATTACTAAGAGGCACTGCCATGTAATGAACACATTGAGGGCAGTCTGGGTGAAATAATGGAGGCTGAACCCAAATATGAGTGGGTAATGAAAAAATATGAGGTAAGGAAATGAAAACAAGTAGGCAGAAGTTGAATAAGCAATACTACAAAGTTCACTGGGAGGAGGACAGAAAAATGGGGTATATAATAAAACAGAAGCAAATCAAAGAAGGTTTTTAAAAGACAGAATATTGTTGTTTATCATATTCCTTTCATCAAGAAAGGGAAAAAAAAATCAATGACAGAAGAAAGAGAGGGGTTAATTGCAGGAGCAACCTTTGGGTTGGTGAGAGAAGATGAGATCCGGGCCTAAATGGAAGAGATGGCCATTGAGACAATCTGAGACAGTTTCTCCACCGAACAGCAGAAATGGCAGGAGCATTTGGGTACAGATGCTAGAAGAGCGGCAGATCTGAGTAGGAAAATAGTTTCCAACTATTTCCTTGTTTTATAACAACACAGAAAGCAAACCGAAAATGAGGAGGAGGGGTGGTAACTGCGAGGAAAGAGAATGCACAAAACAAACAGCGGGAAAATGTACAATGAAATATCATGTGGTCATTTATGATTTTCAGTCCTGCGTTTAAGTGGAAAAAGTGAACAAAATTGTGTTTTCTCCAGTACATTCAGCTGCTCAGGAATAGGCATGAAGTAGAATGGCTGAATTTTATCCAGTGTTGAGATTTTGCCCAAAGAATATGAATTAAGGTAATGAGAAGCAAAGGAGCTGAGAATGTTTGCAAGGGAATGACTGTAATGACGGATCAAGAAAATTTAGCTAAGAAAAGAAGGAAGTGAAACATCTGAAGGAAGTAAGACATTTAAGGGGAGGCAGAACAACAATCAAATCATCAAGCAGCAGTCAGGTCAATGGCTTCCCGGAAGGGGAAGAAGTGGAAGAGCTATGGAGTGACTGAAAGGTCTGGAAAGAGGGAAGGAACATATTGGTGTAGAGATTAAACTTGAGCTGTAGTAGAAGATGGTCATGATATGAAATACTAAACCTCCACAGGAATCCCTTGGCAGTCCAGTGATTAGGACTCGGCCACGGAATTCCCATGTATTTCACTATTTTTCAATCAATATTTATTAATGATAAAATACTAGATTCTAGGGTATTAACATATACGTATATATATACAAATAGATATACAATATCAGCCACTGCCCATGAAGAGCTTATAATTTAAAGAGAAAGCATAAAACAAATACATTTTAATAAGCAAAGCTTAATGTTAAGAGAATGCAAAACAAAGGAATACATACCATCCCAATAAAACAGAAGCAAATCAAAGAAGGTTTTTAAAAGACAGAATATTGTTGTTTATCATATTCCTTTCATCAAGAAAGGGAAAAAAAAATCAATGACAGAAGAAAGAGAGGGGTTAATTGCAGGAGCAACCTTTGGGTTGGTGAGAGAAGATGAGATCCGGGCCTAAATGGAAGAGATGGCCATTGAGACAATCTGAGACAGTTTCTCCACCGAACAGCAGAAATGGCAGGAGCATTTGGGTACAGATGCTAGAAGAGCGGCAGATCTGAGTAGGAAAATAGTTTCCAACTATTTCCTTGTTTTATAACAACACAGAAAGCAAACCGAAAATGAGGAGGAGGGGTGGTAACTGCGAGGAAAGAGAATGCACAAAACAAACAGCGGGAAAATGTACAATGAAATATCATGTGGTCATTTATGATTTTCAGTCCTGCGTTTAAGTGGAAAAAGTGAACAAAATTGTGTTTTCTCCAGTACATTCAGCTGCTCAGGAATAGGCATGAAGTAGAATGGCTGAATTTTATCCAGTGTTGAGATTTTGCCCAAAGAATATGAATTAAGGTAATGAGAAGCAAAGGAGCTGAGAATGTTTGCAAGGGAATGACTGTAATGACGGATCAAGAAAATTTAGCTAAGAAAAGAAGGAAGTGAAACATCTGAAGGAAGTAAGACATTTAAGGGGAGGCAGAACAACAATCAAATCATCAAGCAGCAGTCAGGTCAATGGCTTCCCGGAAGGGGAAGAAGTGGAAGAGCTATGGAGTGACTGAAAGGTCTGGAAAGAGGGAAGGAACATATTGGTGTAGAGATTAAACTTGAGCTGTAGTAGAAGATGGTCATGATATGAAATACTAAACCTCCACAGGAATCCCTTGGCAGTCCAGTGATTAGGACTCGGCCACGGAATTCCCATGTATTTCACTATTTTTCAATCAATATTTATTAATGATAAAATACTAGATTCTAGGGTATTAACATATACGTATATATATACAAATAGATATACAATATCAGCCACTGCCCATGAAGAGCTTATAATTTAAAGAGAAAGCATAAAACAAATACATTTTAATAAGCAAAGCTTAATGTTAAGAGAATGCAAAACAAAGGAATACATACACTCAGTATTCACACAGAATTTGAAAACTCCTGACCAAGAAGGATATGCATATGTGTCCATTATCATACCTTAAGTTATAAAACATTCAAAAATACACAGCAAGAGAAAAAGAAGCAAATGGGTCCTGCAGTTGCTGCTACAAATAGCAACGGACGCAAGCCCAACCGAGAGCCAATCCAAGTTTAGGAGATAGGAAAGAAAGAGGTCAATAAGCAAGCTTTTAGTGATAGGACAAAAATGAAGATGCACTTTAAGTTAAGCTGCTGGTTAGGAGATGATTACCTGAACTTCTTCAAACTCATTCCAGTACACAGCAGAGGCACTCTTGGAGGCTGTATCTGGGAAGATAAGAAGCTACTTTCCTGTGTGTTCCTTTCATTTCACTTAAAGCATACATGAATCCAGTGGTGATAAAACTGCATGTCATACTATTGTGTTAATGGAAAGATAATGTGTGTATTTTGCATAAGTTAACATATAGAGTCAACAACTGCACTTTTTTCCCTTCTAGCACAAGACTAAATAATAGGAAACTCTTTTTCTAAGTTTATTGATCTTGACTATTTAGGCTTCCTGTGGTCATTTTCAAACTAAATTTATCATCAGCATCATTTCATGTTACCAGTTTGACTGAATTCATTGATTAGACTGATTACACAGAGTTCTATACTGTTAATAAAAGGTCTGCAAATAATACTTAAATAAATCTCAATCAGTCTATGGTTAGAATTTGGATTTCAAGAAAGGAAACATTCCAGAACAGCAAACAGAACAAAGTTTCAAATCAAATAAATAATCTAAGATGGTGGTCACTCAGACCAAGGATCAAAACATACTGCCCTTAGCCAGAACAAATTTAATCAAAACATTAAAAAATATGGAGAGGTCATGGGGAAAGCCAAAGCAACTATCAGAATGAAAAACAGCAGAAAGAAAGTTTTCCAGTACCATTGGAAGGATTAAAAAAAAAAGGAAAACTACAAAACATATATATGTATTTTAATGCACATATTCTTTATGTACTAAAATGAATTTTTTTTTTTTATAAACTCTCCTACCTCATTATTCGAATCTTGAATAACTTTATAGAGGGCTGGTACCAGTGTTTTCTTCCGGTGTAAAGTTGCTGCATAACTGGTGATCTGTGTGTCAGGTAATGCCTAAAAGAAACAGAGGAAATTTAAAGTGAACTTAATATTTGAAAAGTCAAAAACTTTATGTGAGTCTCCCTTAAAACGATTTATAACAGAGTCAACTAAGAAAAGTAAAAATAATATAAGTTAGGATGTTATACAATTCTTCTAACTACTCAACCATGAAAAATTATTAGAAATCACGTTACATATTTCAGCCTTGCTGAAATGAGTCACTTTAGTCTAAAAAAAAACATAGAATATATTTCAATTCTTGTAGCTTATGTTCATGAAACATTTATTTCTATAGTATTCATAAATTATACAGTTTCAGTCAAATCAATGAGGGATTTTTAATCACAGGAAATAAAAACATAAGGCACAAATCCAATTTCTGTGCCTTATTAAAGCTTGGAGGTTTCCTCTCTTTTATCAGATTTATCTTAAAAATTTATATCACCTTATCAATCCTAACAACTAATTTCATTTTTACTATTGTCTTCTAGGCATTATTCACATTTGTTGTTGTCTAGTCATTAAGTTGTGTCCTACTCTTTGCGATCCCATGGACTGCAGCATCCCAGGCTTCCCTCTCCTTTACCATCTCCTGGAGTTTGTTCAAACTCATATCCATTGAATTGACGATGCCATTCAACCATCTCATCTACCAACCCCTTATTCTCCTGCCCTCAATCTTTCCCAGCATCAAGGTTTTTTCTAATTATTCGTATTAGTGTCTTTTTAAACAGATGCCATCATAGACACATTTTACTTCATATTTTACCACTTCCACTTCGTAACTTTTGTTTCAGTTTCTTCATGAACATATATACACTGAATTACTGACATACAGGGGCTTCTCAGGTGGCGCTAGTGGTAAAAAACCCACCTGCCAATGCAGGAGACGTAAGAGACATGGGTTCAATCCCTAGGTTGGGAAATCCTGAAAGAGGAAAAGCCAACCAATTCCAGTATTCCTGCCCAGAGAAGCCCACGGAAGAGGAGTTTGACAGCTACAATCCACGGGGAGAGCTGGACACGACTGAAGCGACTGAGAAAGCACGCACCAACACACAGAATCACACGACACAGGCTTACTCAATCCAATCAGGATTACCTTGAATTCTGATAACCATTCTTCCACAACGCCACGTTCAGATCCCAGCATCTTCTTCTACCTGTTGTTCCTCTTTTCTGAAAGAAAAGAAGCACTGAACTTGAGGACAGTGGTACTTATAGAAACTATCAAAGGTAAATGATGTGTGCCTTTCACTGCAGGAGATACTCATCTAGCGTATATTTTAGATAAGGAGGCTTACTTTTAGACTAGTGTTCAATTAAAACTGTTTCTAAAGAAGTAAGTTCTAATTTTTTTAATCGTGGCCCCTTTTCCTGGTTTATAATTATTTATTTTCATTCATCTTTAAATTGCAGTGGCCTCTCTAGACGAGAGCACACTGAGCTCCAGAGCATGTGCTCCAAATCAATGAGGGATTTTTAACCACAGTAAATAAAAACATCAGTCACAAATCCAATTCCTGTGCCTTATTAAAGCTTGGAGGTTTCCTCTCTTTTATCAGATTTATCTTAAAAATTTATATCACCTTATCAATCCTAACAACTAATTTCATTTTTACTATTGTCTTCTAGGCATTATTCACATTTGTTGTTGTCTAGTCATTAAGTTGTGTCCTACTCTTTGCGATCCCATGGACTGCAGCATCCCAGGCTTCCCTCTCCTTTACCATCTCCTGGAGTTTGTTCAAACTCATATCCATTGAATTGACGATGCCATTCAACCATCTCATCTACCAACCCCTTATTCTCCTGCCCTCAATCTTTCCCAGCATCAAGGTTTTTTCTAATTATTCGTATTAGTGTCTTTTTAAACAGATGCCATCATAGACACATTTTACTTCATATTTTACCACTTCCACTTCGTAACTTTTGTTTCAGTTTCTTCATGAACATATATACACTGAATTACTGACATACAGGGGCTTCTCAGGTGGCGCTAGTGGTAAAGAACCCACCTGCCAATGCAGGAGACGTAAGAGACATGGGTTCAATCCCTAGGTTGGGAAATCCCCTGAAAGAGGAAAAGCCAACCAATTCCAGTATTCCTGCCCAGAGAAGCCCACGGAAGAGGAGTTTGACAGCTACAATCCACGGGGAGAGCTGGACACGACTGAAGCGACTGAGAAAGCACGCACCAACACACAGAATCACACGACACAGGCTTACTCAATCCAATCAGGATTACCTTGAATTCTGATAACCATTCTTCCACAACGCCACGTTCAGATCCCAGCATCTTCTTCTACCTGTTGTTCCTCTTTTCTGAAAGAAAAGAAGCACTGAACTTGAGGACAGTGGTACTTATAGAAACTATCAAAGGTAAATGATGTGTGCCTTTCACTGCAGGAGATACTCATCTAGCGTATATTTTAGATAAGGAGGCTTACTTTTAGACTAGTGTTCAATTAAAACTGTTTCTAAAGAAGTAAGTTCTAATTTTTTTAATTGTGGCCTCTTTTACTGGTTTATATTTATTTATTTTCATTCATCTTTATTCTTTGGCCCATGTGGGCCTCCCATTGCAGTGGCCTCTCTAGACGTAGAGCACACTGAGCTCCAGAGCATGTGCTCCAGAATGCTGGCTCGTAATTGGACACAACGGCCCAGCCGCTCTGCAGCATGTGTGATCTTCCAGGGCCAGGGATAAAACTGGTACCCCTTGCACTGCAGGGAAGCCCCAAGTTCTATTTTTAATGATATGTTCAAAACCTAATTTCCTAATACTTTTCTATTTTCCCCAACAATTATATTCCAAAGTAGCAAAAGCTCCTTAAGTAAAATCAGACTGCACATTACCCAAGACAAATGCACAGTCCATGCCTAGTTTTTACCAAATATAAATACATTATATATAATTGAACATTGTGACAGATTTTTACAAAGGTAAAAAAGTTAAAAATCAAGAGTCATACGTACAGCAAAATAATGAGAAACATATGCACACACACACACACACATGCACAATAAACAATAAGGCGTTTGAAGAAGGTAGATCTGTTTTCACAATTGGGAAAGGAGTCCGTAAAGGCTGTACACTGTCACTCTGCTTACTCAACTCCTATACAGAGTACATCATCTGAAATGATTGCCGGGAGAAATAGCAACAACCTCAGATATGCAGATTAAACCACCCTTATGGTAGAAAGAGAAGAGGAACTAAAGAGCCTCTTAATGGAAGGTGAAAGAGGAGAGTGAAAAAGCTCACTTAAAATTCAACATTTAGGGCTTCCCTGGGAGTCCAGTGGGTAAAGAGTCCACCTTGCAGTGCAAGGGGCGCAGGTTCGATCCCTGGTCTGGGAAGAACCCACGTGCCGAGGAGCGGCTGGACTGGTGTGTCCAATTAGGGGCCAGCAGTCTGCAGCGCATGCGCCCAGAGCCAGTGCTCTGCAATGAGAGAGGACACTGCAATGGGAGGCCCACACAGGTCAAAGAATAAAGATGAATGAAAATAAATGGATGAGTAAACAATAAAAAGAGGCCAAAATTTAAAAAAAATTCAACATTCAAAAAAATAAAGGGATATACCAATGACTGATTTGGGATTATGCATAGCTGTAACAACAAAACTGTAAAAGACGTATAACATTAACTTCGCTGTACACCTGAAACTAATGCAACATTGTAAATTAACTATACTCCAATAAAAAAAGAAAACTAACATCATGGCATCTGGTCACATCACTTCATGGCAAATAGATGGGGAAACAATGGAAACAGTGACAGGCTTTATTTTCCTTGACTCCAAAATCACCACGGATGGTGACTGTAGCCATGAAATTTTAAAGACATTTGCTCCTTGGAAGAAAAGTTATGGCAAACCTAGATAACATATTAAAAAAACAGAGACATCACTTTGCCAACTAAGGCCAATACAGTCAAAGCTATGATTTTTTCACTAGTCATATACAGGTGTGAAAGCTGGACCACAAAGAATGCTGAGCACTGAAGAACTGATGCTTTCGAACTGTGGTGTTGGAGAAGACTCTTGAGAGTCCCTTGGAAAGCAAGGAGATCAAATCAATCAGTCCTAAAGGAAATTAACCCTGAATATTCATGGAAAGACTAATGTTGAAGCTGAATACTTTGGCCACCTGATGCAAAGAACCAACTCATTAGAAAAGACCCCTCATGCTGGGAAACACTGAGGGCAGGCATGGAAGGGGACAACAGAGGATGACATGGCTGGATGGCATCAACTCAATGGACATGAGTCTGAACAAACTCTAGGAGATAGTGAAGAACAGAGAAGCCTGGTGTGCTTCAGTCCATGGGATCACAGAGTAGGACACAACTTAGTGGCAGAACAATAACAAAAAGTTCTACATGTATTTGAAACTATTTCTGAGCTATTTTTCCCATTAATTTTTGTTCCAAGAGTATAATTTAATTACTATGGCTTTATACTATACTTTATATAGTCCATAGGGATTCTCCAGGCAAGAATACTATAGAAGGGTATGGCAACCCACTCTAGTATTCTTGCCTGGAGAATCCCCATGGACAGAGGAGCCTGGCAGGCTACAGTCCATTGGGTTGCAAAGAGTTGGACACAACTGAGTGACTAAGCACAGCACAGCACATGAACTGTACATTTATTTAGAACCTCAGCAATAACACTTTTATTTTTGGCCATAGCAAAGCCTGAGATTCCTCTGCATTTTCTGTTTGATTAAGCTTAGTAATTTTATTTTTTTCCAAATTAAATACAGATGGAAGCTAAGAGCTTCTCTGAAAATCCCCAGAAACTTCTGACAGACAGATATTCTCCCAGATGTATGAACCACTCCTACTAACCTAGGTCAGGTTTGAAATTAGACAGAGATTTGGCAATTTTTCTGTCTTTGAATTAACTGGAATGTGTCAGGCAATCTTCTGCTGAGAAAATTATTACAGGAAAGCTATATTATACTGTGATATCCTATAGATGTTTTAAGTAACAATTAGAGGGCACAAATTCAGTTACCACTTCAACTCTATGTGGTTCTACTAAAATCAATTGATACAACTGAATAAATGAATACACAAAGCTAAATTCCCAAGACACCAAATATAAATGATTATTGCTATTTCACAATTTACTTGCCTGGTTGCTGAAAAGCAAATTTGGACAAGACACATCTTGATTTCAAACATATTAAAATGTGAAAAAATATATCTTGAAAATGAAAACAAAAAAAGTTATTAGTGAGTCTTTGAAGTATAAACACTGTATCAGCAGCTTTGGGGATTTTATCTGATTTAATGGCAGGAAATAGAATATAGTCATTTAGACGCAATTATTTGTCTCAGAACCCCTTTCACTCTTATATTTTACAAATTTATTAATTCATTAAATTCAAGTTTATTCCATAAGCCCATTAAATTCAAGATTATTACATAAGCCCACCATATGTTGACAAATAACATTTTAAAATGAAACTTTATTTTTCCAAAACAAAACTCCACAGACCCACTTAAAGGATTTCCAGGACACATACTGAGCACAGACTCTGGAGTCAGATTAAGTTTCAGGTCACAAACTCTAGCTATGTTTATTTTCTTTAATTGAGTTATAATCAACATACAATATTATATTAGTTTCAGGTATATAGCAGCAATTTGATATTTTTATACATTATGAAAAGATTACTGCAATAAGACCATTTAAAACCTTTGTACCATACAAATGTGTTATTATATTATTGACTATATTCCCTGTGTGTGCACTACAGAACTATGGCCTATTTATTTTGGAGCTGGAAGTCTGGGACATCATTCTAGCTATGTTTAGACCATCTTACCTCCTTATACTAGCTACACTTAAACCCTCTGTGCCTCATTTCTTTCATTTTAAGAAGACAGATAATAGAGGTCTTAATATAAATACTGTATAAGTATCTACTACAAGTAGTATAATTAATTCTCAGGATATTATGTACCATAAAAATAGGTACTATCCCCATCGAACAGATAAGAAAGTTAAAGTGTAAAGTCTGAGTGACCCACACACAGTAACACAATTTAAGTGGCAGAGCTAGAATTTGAACTTAATGCCTATTTTAAAATCTATGGTTGAGGGCTTCCCTGGTGGTCCAGTGGGTAAGCACACCGCCTTGCAGTGCAAGGGGCGCCGGTTCGGTCCCTGGCCTGGGAAGATTCCACGTGCCACAGAGTGGCTGGACGGATGTGTCCAACTACTGAGCTGGAGCTCTGGAGCACATGCGCCCAGAGCCGGTGCTCTGCAGCGAGAGAGGCCACTGTGAAGGGAGGCCCACACAGGCCAAAGAACAAAAAGATAGATAAAAAATAAATGGATGAAAGATCAATAGAAGTGGCCAAAAAAAAAAGATTAAAAAAAAAAATCTATGGTTGAAAAAATGAAAAACGGTCCCTTTCTTACAGCTCATACCTCTCCCCCTACAGTCTCCTATATTCTAGCCATATTCTCTTCTCAGTTTTTCTATAGCTTCATGCACACCTTGACCTCAGGGATTCTGTTCCAGTTTGTAATACTGTTATACAATCACTATCCCAATCCTGTTAGTCTCAACAGGCCTTTCTTAGCACTGTGTCTAAATAGAAGGCCTGTCTTTCTTCACCAGTATTTTCCATTCCCAACAAATACTGAACAATGACAACAAATATAGCTCATTTTCTTCCTTTGGACTTGGGACTTTTATACTTGTTTATTAAACATTATTATTTACTGTCTGTCTTTCCTATCAGACTATAAGTTCCATGAGAACAGGGTCCTTTTCTGTTTTGCTTGCATTTGAATGCTCACTATGGACTCAAAGCTAACAAGTATATCATGGCATCCAGACATATAACTGGTGCTTAATGTCTATCTGTTGAATCAATGAACCACAAAGCTTATATGATCTTGGACAAATCACTTAAACCCTTTGAGCTTCAGGTCTCTACAATGATAAGTTACTTTCTAAATCTGAAATCCTGTAAATATATTTTAGTACCTTCTTTGGAAAACAGAACAGTACTGGTTACAGAGAAAATTTTAAATATGTCTTCTAACTAGAATCAGCATCTTTTAGCATTTAGAGGAGGTTACGAACACAGTTATAAAATACTGCAAATTCTCTTTTTACTTAAACAGCTAATATAGAATTCTCAAAAGCATTTCTTCTACTGTATGTTACACTCATCCCATCAAGTGGGATATAAAAGTTGTATTTAAAAGCAAAAATCAAGCTGATATTCTAGTATGCAGATCAATTCAAGATCATACTGTCTCACATCCAGAGTATAATACAAAGAGGATAACACAGAAAATGATTATCTTTTTGGTGACTGTGGTAATGGCAACCTTTATTAGCAAGCCCTGAATAAAGCATAATGAAAAAAATAATAAACTGCTGAAGTATGACCTGAAAGAGGTCAATAACTACTTGTCAGGAAGCAAATTCACTATACTTACACAAGTACAGTAAGTTCTCCATTACCTACACAGGTAGAAATTAAGGTCCCTTTCTTACAGCTCATACCTCTCCCCCTACAGTCTCCTATATTCTAGCCATATTCTCTTCTCAGTTTTTCTATAGCTTCATGCACACCTTGACCTCAGGGATTCTGTTCCAGTTTGTAATACTGTTACACAATCACTATCCCAATCCTGTTAGTCTCAACAGGCCTTTCTTAGCACTGTGTCTAAACAGAAGGCCTGTCTTTCTTCACCAGTATTTTCCATTCCCAACAAATACTGAACAATGACAACAAATATAGCTCATTTTCTTCCTTTGGACTTGGGACTTTTATACTTGTTTATTAAACATTATTATTTACTGTCTGTCTTTCCTATCAGACTATAAGTTCCATGAGAACAGGGTCCTTTTCTGTTTTGCTTGCATTTGAATGCTCACTATGGACTCAAAGCTAACAAGTATATCATGGCATCCAGACATATAACTGGTGCTTAATGTCTATCTGTTGAATCAATGAACCACAAAGCTTATATGATCTTGGACAAATCACTTAAACCCTTTGAGCTTCAGGTCTCTACAATGATAAGTTACTTTCTAAATCTGAAATCCTGTAAATATATTTTAGTACCTTCTTTGGAAAACAGAACAGTACTGGTTACAGAGAAAAATTTTAAATATGTCTTCTAACTAGAATCAGCATCTTTTAGCATTTAGAGGAGGTTACGAACACAGTTATAAAATACTGCAAATTCTCTTTTTACTTAAACAGCCAATATAGAATTCTCAAAAGCATTTCTTCTACTGTATGTTACACTCATCCCATCAAGTGGGATATAAAAGTTGTATTTAAAAGCAAAAATCAAGCTGATATTCTAGTATGCAGATCAATTCAAGATCATACTGTCTCACATCCAGAGTATAATACAAAGAGGATAACACAGAAAATGATTATCTTTTTGGTGACTGTGGTAATGGCAACCTTTATTAGCAAGCCCTGAATAAAGCATAATGAAAAAAATAATAAACTGCTGAAGTATGACCTGAAAGAGGTCAATAACTACTTGTCAGGAAGCAAATTCACTATACTTACACAAGTACAGTAAGTTCTCCATTACCTACACAGGTAGAAATTATGTCTTAGTTGAGAGTCAAGAGTACAGGCTCTTGTTCTGGACTGCCTGAGTCTGAATTCCAACTCCGTGACCTGTAAGCTGTACTTCTCTGGGAAAGTTACGTAAGTAACCTATGGCCTCCTGTCCCTCACTTATAAAATGGGGATAGTAAGTACCTATATCAAAGGTTTTCTTTTTTAAGATTTATTTATTTATTTACTTTTGGGCGGGGTTCAGTTTGGGGAGGGAGAGGAGTGGGCGGGCCACTTCTATTGGTCTTTCATTTCTCTATTTTCATTCGTCTTCGTTCTTTGGCTCCTGTGGGCCTCCCATTGCGGTGGCATCTGTCGTTGCAGAGCACCGGCTCTGGGCACATGCGCTCCAGAGCTCCGGTTCAGTGATTGGACACATCAGTCCAGCCGCTCCGCAGCACGTGGGATCTTCCCAGGCCAGGGCTCGAACTGGCGGCCCTTGCACTGCAAGGCGGTGTCCTTACCCACTGGACCACCAGGGGAAGCCCCAAAGGGTTTTTTTTTTAAGACTAAATAAGTTAAACACATCAGTGAGCAAAGCTATGATAACTGCTCTCAAGGATTTTCAGTAGGCCAAAATTATTGGGTAAACAAACCTATACAATTATCAGGGTGATATATGACAGTAAAAAATGGCTTTGTTACTGCAAATTTTCAAATGAGGTCAACAACTATATATTTCAAGTTATAAGTCTGAAACAACATGTGCTATTATTGTAAATACCAAACTGTCTACGGAAAAAACTAGAGCTGCACTGTCCAGTTTCCATTAATTAAATTAAATTTAAAAATCAATTCTAGGAATTTCCTGACTATCCAGTGGTTAGGACTCAATGCTTTCACCGCAGAGGGCCTGAGTTCAATCCCTGGTCAGGGAGTTAAGATCCTACAAATCACATGGCATGGCTG
The DNA here is from genome assembly GCA_022376925.1 of Tragulus kanchil. Classification (NCBI taxonomy): domain Eukaryota; kingdom Metazoa; phylum Chordata; class Mammalia; order Artiodactyla; family Tragulidae; genus Tragulus; species Tragulus kanchil. The sequence goes on along the minus strand of JAIOJX010000026.1, from coordinate 93,342,817 downwards.
AAAAAACTGGAAAAACATTTGCACTGTTGAAAAAAAAAAATCAATTCCTAGTTGCACTAGCCCCATTTCAGGCACTTAATAGCTGCATGTAGCTAGGGTCTCCCATATTAGAAGCACAGATGTAGAATACAGACATTATTAAACAAATTCTAGGAACAGCATTGATCTAGATGTAGTCAGACAATACAATTATATTGAGTAAATTTAATAATTCAAGAGCTGTAAAGGTTAGGTAACAAAAAATTTCAAAGATACAACAATTAAAAAGGGAACACTTTCAAAAGTAAAATTAAAAGGCAATATTGTGATTATTTCAAGTCTCGTAGGTAAAACTGTTTAATAAATAGAAGCTACCCACCAAAAATTACCAAAAATTCTAACGTGTCTAACTTTGGGCCCTTCATTCTTTATCCTTTAAGAAGTTAAGGGGCTTCCCCTGGTGGTCCAGTGGGTAAGGACACCGCCTTGCAGTGCAAGGGCCGCCAGTTCGATCCCTGGCCTGGGAAGATCCCACGTGCCGCGGAGCGGCTGGACCGATGTGTCCAATCAGAGAGCCGGAGCGCTGGAGTGCATGCGCCCAGAGCCGGCGCTCAGCAACGACAGACGCCACCGCGATGGGAGGCCCACAAGGGCCAAAGAACAAAGACGGATGAAAATAGAGAAATGAAAGACCAATAGAAGTGGCCTGCCTGCTCCCCTCCCTCCCCAACCTGACCCCCGCCCAAAATAAACAAATAAATCTTTAAAAAAAAAAAAGAAGTTAAAATTTTATAATTTTACCTCTGTTGTAAGATCAGTGTTCTAATGGAGGAGGTGGCACAGGAATGCGGCAGAGTTCAAGTGTGGAATTCATTTGTTGAGACTTAAATATTTTCCAACTCTATAAAAAAATGAAAATGAAAAACTGTGAAATACTGAGAGAATATTCTCAACAATGTAATATAAAGGAGAAAGAACAATATTGAAAAGACACGTATAATACAGTTTATCTAATTTAAAAAATTAATTAGGATTATTTTTAAGTTTTTTCAAACTAGGATATATTCATATACCATTATCAAACCTACTTTAAAAACATTAGATTTGGAGAAAAGTAGTCTGAATTTTAGTTTCAAATTTACCATTAAAATCTATAAAGATTTTGAGTAAACTATTTAAAATTTCTGGAGCCCCTCACCTGAATAACCTACAAAAGTAAGAACTTCTAGCCACAAATCTTATGAATCCAATTTTTGAAACATATTACAGTGATCTTACACACACATGTGTAACAATCATTAAAATTTTAACATGCAGTATAAAATAGAGCTCAAATAATAAGTATCAATACCTACATTAGAATTTTGGATGAATTTCAAAGACTAAAAATTTTATCATTTTGAGAAAGAACAAAGAGAATGCTATTACTTGAATTTCTAACACATAAACATATTAAAAATAATTTTCAAGTTGCTAAAAGTATACTTTTCTCATAAAGTCATAACTACTACATGCAGTTGCTGACCACATTATATTCTACTTCTGTGATTCAAAATTCATCACAACGTCAGAACCTAAAACACCAAAAGTAATTAACATTTTAAAATATGTTCATCTCCAAAATACTTTTTAAATATAAGGACTATTACAATAAAATTCTCTTGGAGTTAAATGATGTTTCTACTGTAAAGTCTCCAATGTTTTGCAAACTGAAAATGTGTCCAGAAACCTCCTATTCCAACCACAGTAGATACTCTTATATGCTGGGCTATCTCATGAAATTTTCATTTCATGAGCAGTTTTGCAGTGGGAAAAAAACTTGACAAGGACTAACAGAAATCTCTGGAAAGATATAAAAGTAAATGGTAACACTTCGGGAAGAGACACTTGATATCAAGGAGACTCTGTCTTTTGGTACTTTGGGAATTTGGATCCACCAAGACAATTGCCAGCTTTTAAAGCACTTCAGGCAGGCAGACTTGAGAGCTACGCTGGGAAGCTCTGTAGAGACAGGTCTCTGACCAACCTTCAAAGCTAAGAATACAGATACTAGGCTCTCAACTGAAGGAAAACAAAACAGGAAGACCCAAACAGGGCAAGTGATAGGAAAACTGAGCTATTCAGAGCATGCTGTTTAACCACAATAATTAATAAATAATAACAATAATAATAAAAAACAAAAAACCTCAACTACCTGGATAATCAATTTAAAAACAAGTTTAAACTGAATTTTAGTTTCAAATTTACCATTAAAATCTATAAAGATTTTGAGTAAACTATTTAAAATTTCTGGAGCCCCTCACCTGAATAACCTACAAAAGTAAGAACTTCTAGCCACAAATCTTATGAATCCAATTTTTGAAACATATTACAGTGATCTTACACACACATGTGTAACAATCATTAAAATTTTAACATGCAGTATAAAATAGAGCTCAAATAATAAGTATCAATACCTACATTAGAATTTTGGATGAATTTCAAAGACTAAAAATTTTATCATTTTGAGAAAGAACAAAGAGAATGCTATTACTTGAATTTCTAACACATAAACATATTAAAAATAATTTTCAAGTTGCTAAAAGTATACTTTTCTCATAAAGTCATAACTACTACATGCAGTTGCTGACCACATTATATTCTACTTCTGTGATTCAAAATTCATCACAACGTCAGAACCTAAAACACCAAAAGTAATTAACATTTTAAAATATGTTCATCTCCAAAATACTTTTTAAATATAAGGACTATTACAATAAAATTCTCTTGGAGTTAAATGATGTTTCTACTGTAAAGTCTCCAATGTTTTGCAAACTGAAAATGTGTCCAGAAACCTCCTATTCCAACCACAGTAGATACTCTTATATGCTGGGCTATCTCATGAAATTTTCATTTCATGAGCAGTTTTGCAGTGGGAAAAAAACTTGACAAGGACTAACAGAAATCTCTGGAAAGATATAAAAGTAAATGGTAACACTTCGGGAAGAGACACTTGATATCAAGGAGACTCTGTCTTTTGGTACTTTGGGAATTTGGATCCACCAAGACAATTGCCAGCTTTTAAAGCACTTCAGGCAGGCAGACTTGAGAGCTACGCTGGGAAGCTCTGTAGAGACAGGTCTCTGACCAACCTTCAAAGCTAAGAATACAGATACTAGGCTCTCAACTGAAGGAAAACAAAACAGGAAGACCCAAACAGGGCAAGTGATAGGAAAACTGAGCTATTCAGAGCATGCTGTTTAACCACAATAATTAATAAATAATAACAATAATAATAAACAAAAACCTAAAGAAACCTCAACTACCTGGAAATTTTAAATTATACTTCTGAATAATCTATTTAGAAGTATAAAACCAAAGAAGATATTTAAAATGAAAATTAGGGACTTCCCTAGTGGTCCAGTGTAAGACTCCATGCTCAAAATGCAGGGAACACAGGTCTGATCCCTGGTTGGGAAACTAAGACTCCCACATGCTGCACAGCATGGCCAAAAATCTAAAAATATATGTATAAATAAAAACACAACTTCCAACAGCATTAAAAAAGAGAGAGAAAAAAATCTAACAAAAGAGGTGCAAGACCACTAAACTGAAAACAAGAAAATATTTTTGAGAAAATTTAAAAGGGTTTAAATAAATTGAAGGCCATATGTTCACAGGCTGTGGAGGCTCATAGTCAAAATGTCAATTCTCCCCCAACTGATTTCTAGTTTCAAAGCAGTCTTAATCAAAATCCCACTCCTTTTCTTTTAAAGAGAAACTGACAAGTTGATTCTGAAATCCCTATGGAAATACAAGAAGCCAAGAATAACCAAGGCAACCTTTCAAAACAACAAAAACTGGAAGACTATACTCCAAAATATTAAGACCTATTATAAAGCCATTGTAATTAACTTTACAAGTATAGTAACTAAAACTATTTACCAATGAAAACGCCAGGCCTAGAAAGTCATATATAAACAGGATGGCCTGTTTTACAACAAACGCAAACTGCGGTACATTTGGGAAAAGACAGTCTTTTAAATAAAAGATGCAGGGTCAACTGGACATCCCTATAAAAATAATGTATCATGATCTCTAACCTTACACAATTCACAAAAATAAATTTCAAATAGAATGTAGGTCTAAAAGTGAAAGTAAACAAACAAAGAAGAAGAAAAAAAACCATAGCAGATTATCTTTGCGTCTCTGAAGCAGGCAAAAAAATTTTTTTTAGAATGTTGTGATAGTTGAAGGTGAACAACAAAGGGACCCAGCCACAATATACATGTACTCATTCTTCCCCGAACTCCAATTCCATCCAGGTAGCAGGCAAATATTTTTTTAAGCAAACATAAAAGGCACTAACTATAATAACATAATAACAACAACAATAAATTTGACTGTATCAAATCTGCAATTAAAAGACAGACTAAGAGAGAGAGAAGGCAAACCAAAGACTAGAACAGAATTATCAGTAACACCTAGGGAGAGATCTGTGATTGCTTGGGATTGGAGTTGTGGCAGGAAAACTCTAAGTCCATAAGTTTCCCAGGAGAGGGAGTATGTCTTAGATCTAATTGTATTTCCAGATCTTGACAGGGCTTAGCACATAGTTAGCACTCAGTTCATGGCTACTGAACAAAAGGCTTAACAGCAGTAAGTGGTCAGTCAGCAGCAGACTCCAGAGAGGAGACAGAGAGGCAAGTATGGCAAAGATTAATAACTCCCATCTGATACAGGTTCACACTCCACCCTCAATGGTCTCATCTATACAGTCAGCTAAAGCCATTTCTGAAACTCATTTACAGCTGAGTATAGCCAAAAGCCTAAGTTTTGGTCATTAAGATCCGAGTTCTAGAAAGGCTGCTATCTTTCTCTCTTTCTCCCCCTTGGTCATGTCACATGACTTGCAGGATCTACTTCCCCAACCAAGGATTTAACTCAGGTCCATTGAAGTGAAAGCACTGAGTCCTAACCACTAGACTACCAGGGAAATCCCTAGAAAGGTTTCTTAAAGACGAAAGGCATGCTTTTCTTCAGCTTTTCTTTCCTCCTTCTCTCTGCTTGGATCATAGATATGACACCTGGATATATAGCAACCATTCTGCGGTTGCTTGAAAACAGAAGCCACATGCTAAGGATAGCAAAGGGAAAAGAACAAGACTGGTTCTTGACAAGCCTAAGGAGTTGCTGCATCAGTCTTCTCTTGTTATTTCTGAGTTTGTTTTTACAAGACAAAGAAGTGAACTAGTACATTTAAGCAATGGTTATCTTTCATCTCTGTTTCTAGCAGCCAAACACAATTCCTACCTGATCAGGTAAGAAGGAGACTCCAGCAACACATCTATGGCCTAAGATGCCAACAAACCATCTCAGTTATGCTTCTATTTAATGCTAATAAAGTGTTTAAGGTATCTCCACTGAAACAGGGACGGGTGGAGCATGGGGAGTGCAGGAAGCAAGAATGAGTAAAGAATCTACTCTGTGCAGGTACACCACCATTACAGTTCAGATGGAGGGGTGTTTACAATAGTTTAGTACACTGACAAGCCTTCGTAATACTGTACTGTAATTTCCTGCTAACATTTGGAGTTCTGTTCTAGAAGAGTAACGTGGCTTATAAGGTGTGGCTGGCCCCAACAAAATTATATGAAAATAAGAGGTTAGGAAAAATAAACATTTTAAAGAAAGATGTTAACTCAGCTATTTGAAACCTGTTCAGGGCTTCCCTGGTGGCTCAGTGGATAAGAACCTATCTGCCAATACAGGAGACATGGGTTTGATCCCTGATCGGAGAAGATCCCCAGCAACTAAACCCATACAGTAACAAAGACCCAGCACAGTCAAAAATAAATAAAATTTAAAAACAAACCAACAAAAAAAACCTGTTCAAATTTAAAAACCAGTGAATTTTCTACATATTAACCTCCTTCGAGTTTTCAGAAATGGTACTGTAGCACAACAGTTAGATAAGGCTGATTCGCTCACATATTATGCACAATATTCTACTTCATAAAGATTTTGAACCTGTTCTCGGCCTGCCATTTTATGTCCTTCGTACTTGTGTTTTTATTTCTGTTGGCTAAAACTCAGCAAAAATTTTCAAATTCTTATAGTGACCATGTCATTTTTTTGGATTGCTTTTCATCTATATATTAAGAAAACAGAAAATAATCTGACCTTTCTGTGGACTACTGTTATAGACTAAATTTTTGCATCTTCTCAAAATCCATATACTAAAATACTAACCTTCAGTGTGATGATATTAGGAGGTGGAACCTTTGGGAGGTGATTTGGTCATGGGGTAGCACTGTCATGAATGGGATTAGTGCCCTTATAGACAAACAAATCCCCAAAGAGCTCTCTCACATGTTAAACACAGTTAAGAAGGCAGCCATCTCAGAAATAGGAAGTGGGTCACCAGCTGACACAAACTTTGCTGGCACCTTCATCATGATCTTCCCAAGTTCAAGAACAGTGAGAAATAAATGTCTATTGTTTAAATCACACAATCTATGGTACTTTATTAGAGCAGCCTAAATTGACTGAGACAAAGGTCCTTTTCTGTTTCTCCACCACTTTGAATTTGGGCTAGCTTGGTGAGTTCCTTTGACTAACAGAATATGGTGGAATGGCTGTTATATAAGTTCCAAAGCTTAATCCTCAAGGAGGCCTTGCAGCCTTACAGCTTCCACCGTCACCTTTTTAGAAGGCTACCCTAAGAATGCCATGTAAGATGCCAGACTAGCCTAGCAGAGGATGAGAAGCCACACTGAGAAGAACTGGAACATCTGCATGAACAGCCAGCACCATGTGCAAACATAGCGTGAACATGTGCCAGGCTGGCTAAACTGTTCCTCTGTAGGTTTCACTTGGCTCTCTCCTGCAGCTGAAGCCACCTGGAGGGCTCCCTGATGCCCCAGCAACTAAACCCATACAGTAACAAAGACCCAGCACAGTCAAAAATAAATAAAATTTAAAACAAACCAACAAAAAAAACCTGTTCAAATTTAAAAACCAGTGAATTTTCTACATATTAACCTCCTTCGAGTTTTCAGAAATGGTACTGTAGCACAACAGTTAGATAAGGCTGATTCGCTCACATATTATGCACAATATTCTACTTCATAAAGATTTTGAACCTGTTCTCGGCCTGCCATTTTATGTCCTTCGTACTTGTGTTTTTATTTCTGTTGGCTAAAACTCAGCAAAATTTTCAAATTCTTATAGTGACCATGTCATTTTTTTGGATTGCTTTTCATCTATATATTAAGAAAACAGAAAATAATCTGACCTTTCTGTGGACTACTGTTATAGACTAAATTTTTGCATCTTCTCAAAATCCATATACTAAAATACTAACCTTCAGTGTGATGATATTAGGAGGTGGAACCTTTGGGAGGTGATTTGGTCATGGGGTAGCACTGTCATGAATGGGATTAGTGCCCTTATAGACAAACAAATCCCCAAAGAGCTCTCTCACATGTTAAACACAGTTAAGAAGGCAGCCATCTCAGAAATAGGAAGTGGGTCACCAGCTGACACAAACTTTGCTGGCACCTTCATCATGATCTTCCCAAGTTCAAGAACAGTGAGAAATAAATGTCTATTGTTTAAATCACACAATCTATGGTACTTTATTAGAGCAGCCTAAATTGACTGAGACAAAGGTCCTTTTCTGTTTCTCCACCACTTTGAATTTGGGCTAGCTTGGTGAGTTCCTTTGACTAACAGAATATGGTGGAATGGCTGTTATATAAGTTCCAAAGCTTAATCCTCAAGGAGGCCTTGCAGCCTTACAGCTTCCACCGTCACCTTTTTAGAAGGCTACCCTAAGAATGCCATGTAAGATGCCAGACTAGCCTAGCAGAGGATGAGAAGCCACACTGAGAAGAACTGGAACATCTGCATGAACAGCCAGCACCATGTGCAAACATAGCGTGAACATGTGCCAGGCTGGCTAAACTGTTCCTCTGTAGGTTTCACTTGGCTCTCTCCTGCAGCTGAAGCCACCTGGAGGGCTGACTGAGTTAGAAGGTTCAAGATGCTTGCACTCACATGTTTTCAAGTGGAGCTAGCTGTTCATTCAAGTGCTCCAGTTCTCAGTGTGGCTTCTCATTCTCTGGTAAGCTAGTCTTTCTATAGAATCATGAAAAATAATAAATCTTTTGGTCTTGAGTCATTTAATTTTGGGATACTGTTTCAGACAGCAACATCAAACAAACTTTAGGATAATACTTAAAATAATAGCTTCTTAAAGGTGAGTACAATTGTTTGAAATTTTTCTGTTGTCTTTAATTCACCTATCATAGTATCCTATAAGCCATGCTGACTCCAATGCTTCATTCTACTACAGTTAAAAAAAAAGAAAAAGAAATTATGAACGAAAACACAGTTGAGAGCCATTAAGGTTTTTGTATTTTAATAAGTAATGAGCACTTTAAAAGAGCATTCTGGTTACAATGCAGAGTAGACCAGAGGGAGGAAAGACCTATGAAGGCAGAGTGACCAATAAGAACACTGCTGGGGGCTTCCCTGGTGGTCCAGCGAGTGAAGAGTCCGCCTGGCAGTGCAGGGGGCACCAGTTTGATCCCTGGCATGTGAGGATCCCACATGCTGCGGAGTGGCCGAACCGGTGTGTCCAATTATGAGCCAGTGCTCTGGAGCGCATGCACCCTGAGCTGGTGCTCTGCAACTAGAGAGGCTACTGCAATGGGAAGCCCACACAGGCCAAAGAATAAAGATGGATGAGAATAAATAAATTTTAAAAACCAACAGAAGAGGCCAAAATTAAAAAAAAAAAAAAGAATACTGTTGGAATGATCCTAGTGAAAGATCTAGTAAGAAGTTAGAGGCCTACACTATAATTGCTGCTGCTGGTGTTACTATTAGATGCATTATGTATTTATTTAATTTTTATAGAATGTCACCTTGATGACTTTCTTTTTTAAAAAATTTTTATCCTTATTGAAGTACAGTTGATATATAATGTTATGTTAGTTTCAGGTGTACAGCGAAGTGATTCAGTTATATATGTGTGTGTATGTAGCTATGTATATATAGAATATATATTCTTTTTCAGACTCTTTTCCATTATGTATTACTACAAGATATTGAGCATGGTTCCCTGTGCTAAACAGTAAATCTTTGTTGGTTATCTATTTTATATATAGTAGTAGTATTATGCATTTATGATGCACCAAGTACTTGTAGGAATTTGTACATATTTGCTCATTTAATCCTTAATACAACCCTTTTAAAAAACTTTTTATTATTACAGACTCAGTAGACATTCCAAACTGTGTGCCAAGAGGTCCCATGCATCCTCTGCCCAGTTTCCCCTAATGGTAACACACTGCGTAATTACAGTAAAATACCAAGACCAGGAAACCGACATTGGTATCGTCCACAGACACTACCACTAAGGTTGCTCAGATATCACCAGTTTTATAAACACTCATCTGTCTGTGCATGTGTATGTGTAGTTCTAAACAATTTTATAAAAGATGGAGATGTGTGTAACAACCACCACAATCAAGTTACAGAACTCTTCTGTTACAAGAGGCTCCCCTGCAGTCACCTACTCCCTGCTCCCTAGCCCCTGGCAAACACTACTCTGCTCCTCATCTCTGTAATGTTGCTTCCCTGGTGGTCCAGCGAGTGAAGAGTCCGCCTGGCAGTGCAGGGGGCACCAGTTTGATCCCTGGCATGTGAGGATCCCACATGCTGCGGAGTGGCCGAACCGGTGTGTCCAATTATGAGCCAGTGCTCTGGAGCGCATGCACCCTGAGCTGGTGCTCTGCAACTAGAGAGGCTACTGCAATGGGAAGCCCACACAGGCCAAAGAATAAAGATGGATGAGAATAAATAAATTTTAAAAACCAACAGAAGAGGCCAAAATTAAAAAAAAAAAAAAGAATACTGTTGGAATGATCCTAGTGAAAGATCTAGTAAGAAGTTAGAGGCCTACACTATAATTGCTGCTGCTGGTGTTACTATTAGATGCATTATGTATTTATTTAATTTTTATAGAATGTCACCTTGATGACTTTCTTTTTTAAAAAATTTTTATCCTTATTGAAGTACAGTTGATATATAATGTTATGTTAGTTTCAGGTGTACAGCGAAGTGATTCAGTTATATATGTGTGTGTATGTAGCTATGTATATATAGAATATATATTCTTTTTCAGACTCTTTTCCATTATGTATTACTACAAGATATTGAGCATGGTTCCCTGTGCTAAACAGTAAATCTTTGTTGGTTATCTATTTTATATATAGTAGTAGTATTATGCATTTATGATGCACCAAGTACTTGTAGGAATTTGTACATATTTGCTCATTTAATCCTTAATACAACCCTTTTAAAAAACTTTTTATTATTACAGACTCAGTAGACATTCCAAACTGTGTGCCAAGAGGTCCCATGCATCCTCTGCCCAGTTTCCCCTAATGGTAACACACTGCGTAATTACAGTAAAATACCAAGACCAGGAAACCGACATTGGTATCGTCCACAGACACTACCACTAAGGTTGCTCAGATATCACCAGTTTTATAAACACTCATCTGTCTGTGCATGTGTATGTGTAGTTCTAAACAATTTTATAAAAGATGGAGATGTGTGTAACAACCACCACAATCAAGTTACAGAACTCTTCTGTTACAAGAGGCTCCCCTGCAGTCACCTACTCCCTGCTCCCTAGCCCCTGGCAAACACTACTCTGCTCCTCATCTCTGTAATGTTGATACTTCAAGAACATTTTATAAAGGGAATCATACAGAATGTAACCTTCTGAGTGGCTTTTTTTTACTTCAGACCCATCCTAGACATTGCACATATCACCATTTTTACTGCTGTATATTATGAATGTGGCACCATTTCTTTAACCATTCACCTGTTGAAGAACATTCGGATTGTTTCCCAGTTTTTGTGACAAACGTACCATTCTGTGGGAGATGTTGGAAGCCACGCGCATGCAAAATGGTATATGGGAAATCTCTGTACCTTCCACTCAATTTTGCTATTAACCTGAAACAACTCTAAAAAGTCAATTAAAACATACAGTTAAGCCTCAGTACAAAAGAATATGTAAAATGCCTAAACTTCACTCCTCTCTCAGCATCCAACTTCCTCCACCTATTTTTCAACAAAAGATATGTGGAAAGAAATTTAAGGAGATAAATTGACAAATCTCATGAGCTACAAAGAATTAAGCAATATCAAGAGTCAAGGGATAATGTCAATCATACCTCAATTTAAAAAAAAAGCCAAGGATTCATAATAGTAAATGCGATAGATGAGTTTGATTCTAACTAACCTTTTCGGAAGTTCAGTATTTCACAACAGAATAACTATTATGGAATCCACGTTTTGCCATTTAACAATTTAAGTGCCACTTGCCATATTTTATGACATTTTTTTGCAGTTGTATTTCAAACTTAGAAACATAGTTCTATAAACAAAGTCGTACCTCTTAATATATTACATATTGAGTCTTTTACATTCCCCAATTAATGTCTACACGTTTACTTTTTTCTCGTACTTGAGACAAATACCAAATAGAACGTCTAGGATTTGTAAGGATGAGCCATGAATTTCTAAACAGAACCCATGTCAAAGTCAACACATTCACAATTTCAAGTTTTAATATGTATTATTTGTTTACAGAATGATAAATCTATATCGTCATCAAATCATAGCAATATTTAAAGAAAAACTCCTCCATCAAGAAAACTTCCAGGCTTCCTTGGAGGCTCAGTGGTAAAGAATCCACCTGCCAACGCAGGAGACATGGGCTCCATCCTGAGTCCAGGATCCCTCATACCATGGAACAATTAAGCCCATGTGTCACAACTATTGAGCCTGTGCTCTAGAGCCCGGGAGCCACAACTACTGAAACCCATGCACCCTAGAGCTCGTGCTCCACAACAAGAGAAGTCACCACAATGAGAAGTCCTAGCAACACAACTAGAGACTAGTTCCTGCTCTCTCTCAACTAGTGAAAAACTTGCAGACCAACGAAGACCCAGCACAGCCAAAGAGAAGAAATTTCAAATTCTTAGTTTCCAATTCTAGTTTTAAAACTAGATAGCTTTTATAGACATTAAGAGAACAGGTACAAGTAAATATCTATGCAAAGCTCAGGCTGGAACCATGAAAGAATCAGCTTGGTTTATGTAAAGCAGTTAAGCGCCAAGTGAAAACTAATTTCCAACCAAAACATTTAGCACAATTTTTATTTCTGGCAACCACAGCTCCTGGCTAGAAAACCCATCCCAGTTATGACATTAAATGGCAAAATTTATTGAGCTATAATATTCTGATAGCTTTAGAAGTCTTCTGTCTCAAGCTAAAAGTACTGTTTCCGTTCACAGTACAGTACAGAGAGAGACTTGAATGCAATCAATGATTTTCATTAACCATATCATCCAGAGGATCTTTTTTTTCTCAAAATATATCTACCTCCTTCATATTCTCCCTAACACTAAGATTCTGCAGGGAAGTGGAGAGTACCTAATGGTATGCATGTACACTTTTTTTTTAAACTTCTAGATTATTCTGATATATATATGACTCTTCACTTTAATAGAGAATTCTTGAATTAGATCCAACTCTGTTTTTTTTTTTCTCTTTTTTTTAATTCTATTTTTTTACATGGTATCAATAGCAAATAAAAGGAACAGATTTACACAGTAACAAGAGCACAGCAGAAGGCCATGCAGGTATGGGGCTGCACTAACAAAAGCCCTAAGCTCCGCCTAGAAGCCTTCTGTGTCAGCTCCCTCTAGAACCCATGATCTTACATTTTATACAATGACAAATGTTCAGTTCATCATCCTAAGAAAAATACAGTCCACTTGTCAGATAAAAACATAAAAAGAAGCTACTTTGAACATCAAAAAAACCTAAGCCACAGAAAAAGCAAGACAAAAATTTCTCTGTTCTTACATTAAAAAAACAATAACAAAGTATTATTTTGTGCAGCTGATAACTTGTTTGAAGACTTTCTGCTCATATTTTTATCATTGTAGTTTTTCATTATGTAGCACGCATTCTTCTATTATAAAACCCTGTCAAACTGAAAGTCTTAATCACTCTAATACCTAATAAACTACTACAAGTTGCCAAAACTGTATTAAAAAAAAAAATCAAACAATCCTAAATCCATATTGTATGTCAAGACAGTTTGAGTTGGATTAATAAATGGGCTTTCAAGGTCCATTATCGAGCAAACAATTATACTTCTTAACAGCCATTGTTTCAAATTTCTTATAAACAGCTCCAGTCCTGAAATGTATCAGAAAGGAATTCCAATGATGTATAAATAATCACCCAATTATTTTTCTATTCTAATTTGAACTTTACTGGCTAATTTCCTAGTCCATGTTCAACTTTACTGCATTCTACAATGACACCTACTGGCCATTCAGAATCAGCCATTCTCTAGGACAGCTCCAGTAGGCTGGTTACATAAGAAGAAGAAACATACATATACACACAAGATACACATACCCTGCACGAAAGCAGAAATTTGTTCATAGGCACTCACACTACAAAACTGCACCTAAAATAGAAGCAGAACTGTTCTTTGTGACTGAGAGTCACTGAGAGTATTATTCTTGCCAAAAGATAAAATCAAAAAGAATGGTGCAAGCAACAAAATTTTTATCTGGAACACTGATAAATATCTCCGTACTCTAAACATTTCAGAACAAACTCTAATGACCCAACTCTCTTTACCAAATGACATTTAGAAAAAAGAAAAGCTTTTAGTTTCTCGGATATAGTAATATAAATCATCAATAATAGGGGAGAAAACCACATCTTGAAAACTTTTTCTGACATACAGTATTAAAATAAGCTCAGGAAAATTATATACTTGCTAATAAATGCCATATTACTCTTTATCTCTTAAGCTAAAGGCAACATATCAATCAGCTTACATTTTTAGAAATTTGTGCCTCTTTTAAAACTGCTTTTCAGTGATCTATAAAAAATCAAGTTTTAATGTAGTTTGTTATTCCATCATACACACTGAATGGAATTCCTATTTTATTTCTACATTTCAATGTGCAAATAGTGAGTTACAACAACTTAGAAAAAATAATTTGGAATTATGTTCGTAAATACATTTTACCTCTACAGAGAGGTTCAAAGAACATACTTCTTAAACCTCAGAAGTAAATAATTCATAAGTCTGAGATCTCAGACTTATGGAGCAAATTACTTGAAAGATAACTGCACCCTCCAAAAAAAAAAAAAAAAAACCGAGAACATCACCTTATTTTCACTCTCTAATCCACAGTACCTAGGGGGTAAAAAAAAAAAAATAACCGACTAATTTTCTACTCATTTTCCAGCTTGCACTTACCTCCAACTCTAGATTGTTGAGCGTCTCCACTTCTCTGAAGATTTGGGGGAAAAAAAAAAAGAAGAGGTGCAGTCAGTCATCACCCTCAAAATAAATAAATTCACCAACTATAAAATGTGAACCTGGCTGGCCACGCTCATCTCAAACTAACATATCTCTCAAGCCAAGTCCATATTTGGGATAAGCTCTTCGTGACTACTCTATCCTTCATGGTTCTTCGCCCACAGAGCCTGCCGGGATAGAAAACAGTCAAACCAACGAAAAAAACTACCCGGACACATCAATAGGTGGCAAGACCTCCTCTTTTCAGGAGGGACAACCTAGTTGTTTGGGTAAATATCAGCCAAGGATTACATAATGTACAGCTAAGAGTTTTCAGTACCTGACCCCCAGTATATATACCTTTCTCCGCTCCCCTCGTGCCCACCCTGAGAAATGGCCCTAAGCAGAAGCAAGCCCTAGGGTTTCTCTAGGTGCCTGCAATGCCGCGTCCTCTTCTCGGAGCTCCAAGCAAGGGATTCCTCTAGCCTTCACAATAGCGTCTTGCTCCCGCCTCTCTCCGGTCTCCGCCAGCGCCGCCGCAGCCCCCCACGCCCGAGGCTCCCACGTCGCCTCGCAGGGCTCAGCCTCCACCAACCTCGGCTGCTTCTCCTCCTCGCGACCCTCCCAAGCGGCTACCTGTCTCCTAGTGGTTCCGGAACCACGAAAACTCGGGCTAACGCCTTCCCAGACCACGCTCGGCAGATTCAGTCTACAGTGCCTGCAGCCGGAAAAGAAGAAAACCCTTCCTATCTGGCACTCCGCGTCCCCCAAAGACAGCGCCGCCGCCTACCTGTCACCCCGCAGCTGCCTCCGGCTTCTTACCGCCACCGCCTCCCGCAGCAGCCTGCCAACTGCAGCGCAACAACCCGCCCTCTCATTGGATGAGCCCACCCTCCAACAACCGTACCGCTGATTGGTAGCAGGTGCCGGCAGCCCTCCCCCTGTGCAGTGTCTAAAAGATTCCGGCCTCCAAGCAGGGACCAGGTCGCCTCTTCTCCACCGTGTGTCCTCCGCAGTTTCCCCTTACCTTGATCAAACTCCAGATACATAGATGTGCAGGGAAGATGTCCATTTCCGGCCTCCTTCATGTGGCCTCCACTGGTCCGGGAATCTGTGACCCAGGACTACAATGTTTAATTTCTCCTCATCTTTCCTGCCGTAAGGTACTCGAGGTGACAACTTCCGTTTCCGGCTGCCTCTGGCTGGAGGGGTGAATCGTGAGTGCCCTGAGAGGTCAGGTTGCTGTCAGGTAAATTGGGGTGCTGGTGGAAGATCTCTCGTTCGGGAATAAGACTCTATCCTGAGGATTGTCGAAAGGAAGAGACTGAATGGAGGAGGATGAGAGAGTGTAGCTCAAGAGGGAAGGAAATCGAAGAACTGGCAGGATGGAACTAAAGTCCTGGGGTAGCGAGAGGTGGTTGTAGAAAGATGCAGTGAGAATTAGTTTTCAGTACCTGACCAGTATATATACCTTTCTCCTGAGAAATGGCCCTAAGCAGAAGCAAGCCCTAGGGTTTCTCTAGGTGCCTGCAATGCCGCGTCCTCTTCTCGGAGCTCCAAGCAAGGGATTCCTCTAGCCTTCACAATAGCGTCTTGCTCCCTCCTCTCTCCGGTCTCCGCCAGCGCCGCCGCAGCCCCCCACGCCCGAGGCTCCCACGTCGCCTCGCAGGGCTCAGCCTCCACCAACCTCGGCTGCTTCTCCTCCTCGCGACCCTCCCAAGCGGCTACCTGTCTCCTAGTGGTTCCGGAACCACGAAAACTCGGGCTAACGCCTTCCCAGACCACGCTCGGCAGATTCAGTCTACAGTGCCTGCAGCCGGAAAAGAAGAAAACCCTTCCTATCTGGCACTCCGCGTCCCCCAAAGACAGCGCCGCCGCCTACCTGTCACCCCGCAGCTGCCTCCGGCTTCTTACCGCCACCGCCTCCCGCAGCAGCCTGCCAACTGCAGCGCAACAACCCGCCCTCTCATTGGATGAGCCCACCCTCCAACAACCGTACCGCTGATTGGTAGCAGGTGCCGGCAGCCCTCCCCCTGTGCAGTGTCTAAAAGATTCCGGCCTCCAAGCAGGGACCAGGTCGCCTCTTCTCCACCGTGTGTCCTCCGCAGTTTCCCCTTACCTTGATCAAACTCCAGATACATAGATGTGCAGGGAAGATGTCCATTTCCGGCCTCCTTCATGTGGCCTCCACTGGTCCGGGAATCTGTGACCCAGGACTACAATGTTTAATTTCTCCTCATCTTTCCTGCCGTAAGGTACTCGAGGTGACAACTTCCGTTTCCGGCTGCCTCTGGCTGGAGGGGTGAATCGTGAGTGCCCTGAGAGGTCAGGTTGCTGTCAGGTAAATTGGGGTGCTGGTGGAAGATCTCTCGTTCGGGAATAAGACTCTATCCTGAGGATTGTCGAAAGGAAGAGACTGAATGGAGGAGGATGAGAGAGTGTAGCTCAAGAGGGAAGGAAATCGAAGAACTGGCAGGATGGAACTAAAGTCCTGGGGTAGCGAGAGGTGGTTGTAGAAAGATGCAGTGAGAATTACTGTGGTTGTTGAGTCCGGACCTTTTTTCCCCTTTCTGCCACCCTCAGTACCAACACCACTACCCCATGTTTTTTGGTTTACTTTTGAATCGAACGATGGCACAACCGCCCTCAAATCCTAAATTTGTAAAGTAGGAATGCTTAACATGCCTGACTCATGAGCATGTGTCTGTTTAGTCACTCAGTCGTGTCTGACTCTTTTGCGACCCCATGGGCCCCATAGCCCACCAGGCTCCTCTGTCCTGGCAAGGTTGCAGAGCTGAGTTTCCACTTACTCCTCCAAGAGGTCTTCTCGACCCAGGGATCGAACCTGCATCTCCTGCATTGCAGGCAGAGTGTTTTCCGCTGAGCCACCTGGAATGTATAGTATACTTCTATTTATTTTTTGAAGATTGAATATGTATTTATTTATCTGGCTGCGTGGGGTTTTAGATGCAGCACATGGAATCTTCGTTGTGCCATGCAGAATCTTTCATGGCGGGGCTTGGGGCCAGTGGTTGTGGCAGTCAGGAGTTGTGGCAGTCAGGAGTTGTGGCATGCTGGGCTTAACTGCTCTGGGGGCGTGTGGGATCTTAGTCACCCTAACAGAGGTTGACCTCATGTCCCCTGCATTGGAGCGCGGATTCTGAACCACTGGACCGACAGGGAAGTGCTTATAGTATACTTTTATTTATTTTCATCCATCTTTATTCTTCGGCCTGTATGGGCCTCCCATTGCAGTGGCCTCTCTCGTTGCAGAGCACACCAGTCCAGCCATTCCGCAGCATGTGGGATCTTCCCGGGCCAGGGATCAAACTGATGCCCTTTGCACTGCAAGGCAGGCTTTTTACCCATTGGACCACCAGGGAAGCCCCCCTATAGTATACTTTTAAATAAGATTTTTCTGGCATAAAGGTCGATGACACAGTGTTAAAGTGAAAATGGGATACAAAATCATCACCGTAATTTTTAGTGTGATTACTCTCTTAAAGTTGCGTATGTGTGGGGACTGGAAGGGACACCAAAGATGAAAACAGTTAATTTGTCTTTTATTTTCTAATGTTCTTAAGGTAGTCACAGTTTTTTTAATGTCTTTTATTTTCGTAATGTTACATTACATATATTGTAAGTGGTGTTATCCACCCTCAGTACCAACACCACTACCCCATGTTTTTTGGTTTACTTTTGAATCGAACGATGGCACAACCGCCCTCAAATCCTAAATTTGTAAAGTAGGAATGCTTAACATGCCTGACTCATGAGCATGTGTCTGTTTAGTCACTCAGTCGTGTCTGACTCTTTTGCGACCCCATGGGCCCCATAGCCCACCAGGCTCCTCTGTCCTGGCAAGGTTGCAGAGCTGAGTTTCCACTTACTCCTCCAAGAGGTCTTCTCGACCCAGGGATCGAACCTGCATCTCCTGCATTGCAGGCAGAGTGTTTTCCGCTGAGCCACCTGGAATGTATAGTATACTTCTATTTATTTTTTGAAGATTGAATATGTATTTATTTATCTGGCTGCGTGGGGTTTTAGATGCAGCACATGGAATCTTCGTTGTGCCATGCAGAATCTTTCATGGCGGGGCTTGGGGCCAGTGGTTGTGGCAGTCAGGAGTTGTGGCAGTCAGGAGTTGTGGCATGCTGGGCTTAACTGCTCTGGGGGCGTGTGGGATCTTAGTCACCCTAACAGAGGTTGACCTCATGTCCCCTGCATTGGAGCGCGGATTCTGAACCACTGGACCGACAGGGAAGTGCTTATAGTATACTTTTTTTTTTCGTTTTTAAAACTTTTATTTATTTATTTTCATCCATCTTTATTCTTCGGCCTGTATGGGCCTCCCATTGCAGTGGCCTCTCTCGTTGCAGAGCACACCAGTCCAGCCATTCCGCAGCATGTGGGATCTTCCCGGGCCAGGGATCAAACTGATGCCCTTTGCACTGCAAGGCAGGCTTTTTACCCATTGGACCACCAGGGAAGCCCCCCTATAGTATACTTTTAAATAAGATTTTTCTGGCATAAAGGTCGATGACACAGTGTTAAAGTGAAAATGGGATACAAAATCATCACCGTAATTTTTAGTGTGATTACTCTCTTAAAGTTGCGTATGTGTGGGGACTGGAAGGGACACCAAAGATGAAAACAGTTAATTTGTCTTTTATTTTCTAATGTTCTTAAGGTAGTCACAGTTTTTTTTTTAATGTGAGCAAATTGGAATATATACTTAGAGGTCTTTGGTAGACTGTTACATTACATATATTGTAAGTGGTGTTATCCGTTTATTTCCTTCTTAAGGAAAGTATGCCAGCACTGTTCCTGCACTAGACTCAGCCTCCTGTAGTGGAGGTTGATCCTCATCAAACTTACAGGTTCACTTCAAACATCGATAGAATGAGGTGGGGGGAAAAAAATTCATGATTGCATGTTCTTTCCTTGTTGAACTAATTTCCTTGCTGTTCTTGTTTGGACAGCTCTGGAATGAAAATTGATCACCTCTTCTTGAGTCTTTGACACAATTTAAGTCACTTTATCTAATAGTTTTTATTGTGAAGTATACATAACAGGAAACTATACAAAACATAAGTACATTTTTTTTTAGTTGTAATTATGCAAACAGTTGATCCCCGCTCGGGGTGGGAAATAAAGCGTGTGCATTCTCAACAGAGGTGATTTGTCCTTTATGGAGGTAAAAATTGGTTCTTATTGGGTGGGGGTGGAAGGACAAAAAATCCCTTAGATATTAATAATACAATGGCTTGTGGTCCTCCAAAAAAGCCATAGTACGTAAACTGGTATTAAAATTTCTTGTGGGTTGGTTCTCCCTTGAGCCGGCCCGCTGTTCTAACAGTGTCTTCCACTCTAATAAACTTCATTCTCCTCTCAAAAAAATATTTCTTGTGGAGGGTTAAGGTGAGAACATGATTAAAGCGGGGAGGATGGTCTAAAAAGCTCCTTTGGGGTACAGTAATTACAATACATTGAAAAACAGTGTCTTAGAAGCTCTCTGAATGAGTTTCTGATTCCATCTCTACCAGGAGCTGTTACCCTAACTTTTAATAATCATTTGCTTGTTTCACTTAAATTGTTTCCTTCTATGATACATTCCTAGAAAATGAATCATTAGGTTTTTTCATTTATATAAAGGGGAATAAAAGTTGTTTTTTTTTTCCTGACTAACCCCTTGCTTATTATTTATGAAGTTCATTCATACTTTGTAGGTAGTTTTCTTTGTGTACTCTTCCATAATTAATCCATTCCATAGTGGTAAATTTGAGTTGTTTACAGTTTGGGGCTAGCATAAATAATATGGCTAGAAAGATTCTTTTTTTTTTTTAAGATTTATTTATTTACTTATTTTGGTGGGGGTGAGGTGGAGAGGGAGGGGAGCGGGCGGGCCACTTCTATTGGTCTTTCATTTGTCCATTTTCATCCATCTTTATTCTTTGGCCCGTGTGGGCCTCTCATCGCGGTGGCCTCTGTTGTCGCAGAGCGCCGGCTCTGGGCGCATGCGCTCCAGAGCTCGGGCTCGGTAATTGGACAAATCGGTCCAGCCGCTCCGCGGCAAGTGGGATCTTCCCAGGCCAGGGCTGGAACCGGCGCCCCTTACACTGCAAGGTGGTGTCCTTACCCACTGGACCACCAGGGAAGCCCTAGAAAGATTCTTATAAAATAAATCTGTTACACAGATGCAAGAGTTTTCTAGAGCAATGGTGTCTAATGTAGATATAATACAAGCCACATGTGTAATTTAAAATTTTTTAATAGACATATTTAAAAAGTATGAAGAAAAAAATTAATTTTAAAAATTTATTTTTAATTGGAGGATAATTGCTTTAGAATGTTGTATTAAGAAACATAAGATTAATTTTAATAATATATTTTATCTAGCCCAATGTGTATATTCAAAATATTATCATTTTAAGATGTACTCCAAAAAAAAAAAAAGATGTGCTCCGTATCGAAAGTTGCTAATGAAACATTTGACATTTTTGTGACATCTTCAAAATTGATGCATTTTATTTTGCCCTTACAGAGTATGCTGTTTTCATAAATAAAAATATTAGATTTACATTTATGTTTCATAAAACTTACAATTGATGGAGTAGATTCATGTTTCCAATTTATTCCGAACACACTTTAAAAATTTCAAACCAATAACTGGTTTGAAAATCTGTTTTGGAATTTAAATGATTTATGATTAAATAAAAATTCTCAGTTCCCCCGTCACATAGGCCACATTTCAGGTCCTAGTGGCCACCATATGGAATAGTGCAGATCTACAGTTTACATATATAAATATACATATAAACACATAGTACCTATTGACTGGAATTGCTAGGCCATAAGATATTTAAAGGATGTCCCAGGTGGCTCAGTGGTTAAAAAAATATCTGCCAGCCAATGCAGCAGATGCAGGTTTGATCCCTAGGTTGGGAAATCCCCTGGAAGAGGAAATAGCAACCCAGTCCAATATTCTTTCCTGGAGAATTCCATGGACAGAGGGGCCTGGAAGCCTATAGTCCATGGAGTCCACACACATGCAAGATATTCAGGTGTTCAACTTTTTTGGGTTATGCCAAACAGTTTTTAGAGTGGTTGTGTTAAGTTGCATTCTTACTACCTGGGTGTTAAAGTGGAAGGCACAGCATCATAATGTGTTTTCCCTAGTTTTCACAATCTTGCAAGGCAGGTTTCAACCTTATGTTATGTGAAGACACTGAAATTCAGCAAGATTAAAATGATTTGTTCGGAATTCTACAGCTGTTAATGATTAAAAAAAAAATTTTTTGCAAGATCAAGAGTTTTCTAGAGCAATGGTGTCTAATGTAGATATAATACAAGCCACATGTGTAATTTAAAATTTTTAATAGACATATTTAAAAAGTATGAAGAAAAAATTAATTTTAAAATTTATTTTTAATTGGAGGATAATTGCTTTAGAATGTTGTATTAAGAAACATAAGATTAATTTTAATAATATATTTTATCTAGCCCAATGTGTATATTCAAAATATTATCATTTTAAGATGTACTCCAAAAAAAAAAAAAAGATGTGCTCCGTATCGAAAGTTGCTAATGAAACATTTGACATTTTTGTGACATCTTCAAAATTGATGCATTTTATTTTGCCCTTACAGAGTATGCTGTTTTCATAAATAAAAATATTAGATTTACATTTATGTTTCATAAAACTTACAATTGATGGAGTAGATTCATGTTTCCAATTTATTCCGAACACACTTTAAAAATTTCAAACCAATAACTGGTTTGAAAATCTGTTTTGGAATTTAAATGATTTATGATTAAATAAAAATTCTCAGTTCCCCCGTCACATAGGCCACATTTCAGGTCCTAGTGGCCACCATATGGAATAGTGCAGATCTACAGTTTACATATATAAATATACATATAAACACATAGTACCTATTGACTGGAATTGCTAGGCCATAAGATATTTAAAGGATGTCCCAGGTGGCTCAGTGGTTAAAAAAATATCTGCCAGCCAATGCAGCAGATGCAGGTTTGATCCCTAGGTTGGGAAATCCCCTGGAAGAGGAAATAGCAACCCAGTCCAATATTCTTTCCTGGAGAATTCCATGGACAGAGGGGCCTGGAAGCCTATAGTCCATGGAGTCCACACACATGCAAGATATTCAGGTGTTCAACTTTTTTGGGTTATGCCAAACAGTTTTTAGAGTGGTTGTGTTAAGTTGCATTCTTACTACCTGGGTGTTAAAGTGGAAGGCACAGCATCATAATGTGTTTTCCCTAGTTTTCACAATCTTGCAAGGCAGGTTTCAACCTTATGTTATGTGAAGACACTGAAATTCAGCAAGATTAAAATGATTTGTTCGGAATTCTACAGCTGTTAATGATGCATTCAGTGTCTGTACAGCATCAAAGTCTGCGTTTCGGTAGAATTACAAGATCAGGATATCATCGTTTGAATTATGGCTATTGTAAATAGAAATTATTTTTAAGAGAAAATGAAGGTTCCCTAAAAATATTGTTGTTCAGCTTTTCATTTTGAAAAGTTCACTGAAATAAATATTCAGTAAATGCTTATAAAGAGACTCTTAAATATTTTAATAAGATAGAAGAGAAAATATGTTGAATTTATTAGGAAATTTGTTTAGGAGAAATGAGTGTGTGGATACTTTTTTTTCCCAAAGATTTAACTTTAAGCATAGTAGTATTGCAACTTTGAGATAGCCTTCAGACCATGGTAATATTTCAATTTTCATTTTTGAAATCAAGCTATTTAACAAAAAATTTTGACCATTGATTTGTATTCTAAGTACATTAATAATTAAGTAGGTTCAGTATTTTGGAATTGACATTTCCAAAATAAGGATTCGCCTTGTAGTCCAAAGATTTTTGGAATGAAACATTATTAAGAAAATCTTTTTGACTCAGAGAACTCAAACAGGGGCTCTGTGACAAAATAGAGTGGTGGGAGGTGGGGGGGAGGCCCCTCAAGAGGGAGGGAGTGTCTATATACGTATGGCTGATCCATGTTGACATATGGCAGAAACGAGCACAATATTGTAATTGTCCTTCAATTAAAAATAAACAATTAAGAAAAAGTACTTTTGAAAACGTGATCTGAAGAAGCCAACACTTTATAATTAAATGTTTCTAAAATGTTAAAAACTGAAATCTGAAATCCAATATTCTTTCCTGGAGAATTCCATGGACAGAGGGGCCTGGAAGCCTATAGTCCATGGAGTCCACACACATGCAAGATATTGAGGTGTTCAACTTTTTTGGGTTATGCCAAACAGTTTTTAGAGTGGTTGTGTTAAGTTGCATTCTTACTACCTGGGTGTTAAAGTGGAAGGCACAGCATCATAATGTGTTTTCCCTAGTTTTCACAATCTTGCAAGGCAGGTTTCAACCTTATGTTATGTGAAGACACTGAAATTCAGCAAGATTAAAATGATTTGTTCGGAATTCTACAGCTGTTAATGATGCATTCAGTGTCTGTACAGCATCAAAGTCTGCGTTTCGGTAGAATTACAAGATCAGGATATCATCGTTTGAATTATGGCTATTGTAAATAGAAATTATTTTTAAGAGAAAATGAAGGTTCCCTAAAAATATTGTTGTTCAGCTTTTCATTTTGAAAAGTTCACTGAAATAAATATTCAGTAAATGCTTATAAAGAGACTCTTAAATATTTTAATAAGATAGAAGAGAAAATATGTTGAATTTATTAGGAAATTTGTTTAGGAGAAATGAGTGTGTGGATACTTTTTTTTCCAAAGATTTAACTTTAAGCATAGTAGTATTGCAACTTTGAGATAGCCTTCAGACCATGGTAATATTTCAATTTTCATTTTTGAAATCAAGCTATTTAACAAAAAATTTTGACCATTGATTTGTATTCTAAGTACATTAATAATTAAGTAGGTTCAGTATTTTGGAATTGACATTTCCAAAATAAGGATTCGCCTTGTAGTCCAAAGATTTTTGGAATGAAACATTATTAAGAAAATCTTTTTGACTCAGAGAACTCAAACAGGGGCTCTGTGACAAAATAGAGTGGTGGGAGGTGGGGGGGAGGCCCCTCAAGAGGGAGGGAGTGTCTATATACGTATGGCTGATCCATGTTGACATATGGCAGAAACGAGCACAATATTGTAATTGTCCTTCAATTAAAAATAAACAATTAAGAAAAAAGTACTTTTGAAAACGTGATCTGAAGAAGCCAACACTTTATAATTAAATGTTTCTAAAAGTGTTTCTTTTGTTATAATGTATTGAATCTCAGGAGTCAGACTGAAATCTGAAACCATAATTTCTTTGTTTTATATTATTGAATCCATCAAATAATAATGAAATAATGGACTAAATGTTTCATTCAAAGTTGTAAATGTTGTAGTTTCAGTTTGTGTTTGTTGGATGTTGGTTTTTATTCTCTTTTAAATGTGAAGTCATCAATGAATATTTTGTGATATCTTAGCATGTCTATAGATAAAAATATTAAGTGTTGACTAATTTGTCAAAATTACTGTGTACAGTTTTGTCCCCCATATTCTGGGTGCTTCACATAATGTGTCTTTAGTATACACTATCTAATAATTACCTCTGTCTTCTGAAATGCAGTGTAAGAATCCTGCCTTATTATTGGACTTGTTTATAGCTATAAATGCAGATAAAATGGTAATAATTTGGTTTGGTTTTATTTCTGGAAAGCAGTGATTATAGAATTGCTACTGCTAATCTTACACAAATTATAGTATAGCATTATTAATTCATACCTTCTTAATTTGAAATTCATAACAATTTAGCTGGAGAGTGAGCTCAAGTTTATTTTTGTATTATTGTTAAAAATAACACTAGAAAACTGAAATCTGTGTACTCATTTTTATATAAGCAAACTTACTGGATAAACGGAGGTTCAAAGGACTCTGTTAATGGAAGAAAATACATAAAAAAAAAGAGTACTTATATTTATATGTGTATATGTGTGTATCACTTTGTTGTACACATGAAACTAACACAGTATTAAATCTGTGTGTGCTTAGTCACTAAGTCCTGTCTGACTCTTTTGTGACCCCATGGACTATAGCCCACCAGATTCCTCTGTCCTTGGGATTTCTCAGGCAAGAATCCTGGAGTGAGTTGCCATTTTCTTCTCCAGGGGATCTTCCTAACCCAGGGGTCGAACCCACATCTCCTACACTGCAGGTAGATCCTTTACCACTGAGCCACTGGGGAAGCCCAAAAAAAGCATGTAGGTCAACTGTATTTCAATTAAAAACATTTTTTTTTAAATCTCTTGGTCTACTTCAGAAGTCAGCGAACTACAGCCTGCTGGCAGTTTCAGCCCATTGCCTGTTTTTATGTGGCCAGTGAGCTAAAAAGGGTTTTTTTAGATAAACATTTGCAATCAATTTGATACTAAGGACCACTGAACAAAATTCCCTTCTGCTAAAAGGGAATTGCATTTTTTTTTAATGAGAAGACTTGTATTATAAAAATTATACTCAGTTATATTTTGAATTTTATCGGTAAAATATTTATGGAAATTTGTTTTCACTCCTCTTATGCAAGTACCTACATTATATGCTTGCTTTTACCTCCTGACCAACAAAGTCTAAAATACTTTCTATGTGACTCTTCACAGAAAATGTTCATGTGATCCATATGTATTAACCATAGTAACACTGCATTTTTAGAGAGTCATCTGAAGAAGGCAAGCAGCTAAACGGTATGTAGGATATTTTTGTTATACATAGCCATGCGTTATGAAAGACTGCAAAAAAAGGGAATAGTATTGCTTAAAAGTGAGGAGCAGGGCTCTGAAATGAAACTGTATGGTTCGAAGCCCAACTGTACCATTAATTTTTTTGGTACGTTCAAAAAGTTACCTTCTTGGGTCCTCATTGGCTTCATCTATAAAATGAGGATAATAATAGTAGAGTTTTAGGAATAATCTAAGAGTTTTAGGAATACTCTAACGAGTCAAAACATTTAAATCACTTTAACATAGTGCACTTGGCACATAGGGCATGGTAAATGTTTGCTATTATTATAATTAAGGAAGATGCTGAATAGATACTTATATTTATATGTGTATATGTGTGTATCACTTTGTTGTACACATGAAACTAACACAGTATTAAATCTGTGTGTGCTTAGTCACTAAGTCCTGTCTGACTCTTTTGTGACCCCATGGACTATAGCCCACCAGATTCCTCTGTCCTTGGGATTTCTCAGGCAAGAATCCTGGAGTGAGTTGCCATTTTCTTCTCCAGGGGATCTTCCTAACCCAGGGGTCGAACCCACATCTCCTACACTGCAGGTAGATCCTTTACCACTGAGCCACTGGGGAAGCCCAAAAAAAGCATGTAGGTCAACTGTATTTCAATTAAAAACATTTTTTTTTAAATCTCTTGGTCTACTTCAGAAGTCAGCGAACTACAGCCTGCTGGCAGTTTCAGCCCATTGCCTGTTTTTATGTGGCCAGTGAGCTAAAAAGGGTTTTTATAGATAAACATTTGCAATCAATTTGATACTAAGGACCACTGAACAAAATTCCCTTCTGCTAAAAGGGAATTGCATTTTTTTTTAATGAGAAGACTTGTATTATAAAAATTATACTCAGTTATATTTTGAATTTTATCGGTAAAATATTTATGGAAATTTGTTTTCACTCCTCTTATGCAAGTACCTACATTATATGCTTGCTTTTACCTCCTGACCAACAAAGTCTAAAATACTTTCTATGTGACTCTTCACAGAAAATGTTCATGTGATCCATATGTATTAACCATAGTAACACTGCATTTTTAGAGAGTCATCTGAAGAAGGCAAGCAGCTAAACGGTATGTAGGATATTTTTGTTATACATAGCCATGCGTTATGAAAGACTGCAAAAAAAGGGAATAGTATTGCTTAAAAGTGAGGAGCAGGGCTCTGAAATGAAACTGTATGGTTCGAAGCCCAACTGTACCATTAATTTTTTTGGTACGTTCAAAAAGTTACCTTCTTGGGTCCTCATTGGCTTCATCTATAAAATGAGGATAATAATAGTAGAGTTTTAGGAATAATCTAAGAGTTTTAGGAATACTCTAACCGAGTCAAAACATTTAAATCACTTTAACATAGTGCACTTGGCACATAGGGCATGGTAAATGTTTGCTATTATTATAATTAAGGAAGATGCTGAATAGTAAATATTATCTCATAGTAATGAGTTTATTGATTATTTTGCTTTTTTATATTTTGCATATGTGTATTTCCAAATTGTGAACATATACTGGTTACATAATAAGACACTGTTTTATAAAATTTCTTAGAATGTTCAAATACTGGCTGTCTTTTTAAAGCAGTAACTTTAAATGTTTTACTGAAAACATAAATAGTAAACGGGTATTTGATATATATATGTATTTCTCCCTTAAATTAATTTTTTCCTGTAGACATGGCCCATGGACATGGACATGAACATGGTCATAGTAAAATGGAACTTCCAGATTATAAACAGTGGAAGATAGAAGGGACACCATTAGAAACTGTCCAGGAGAAGCTGGCTGCACGAGGGCTAAGGGATCCGTGGGGCCGGTAAGAATAATTAAATCATTTAGGTAGAATTTATCCTAGAGAAGCACTGTGTTCCTTTTCACTATATTCTTGTATTTAAAAATAATCTATGAAATTGGCTTTTTTACATTTAAGTTTTAAAATCAGCTTTATTAAAATGTCACAGTAAAATTCACGCTATCTTAAGTGTATCATTCCATGAATTTTGTGACTACCACCACAGTCATGGTACAGAGTATTTCTAGCATACCAAAAAGCTCCCTCTTTATCCTGTGTACTTAGTGCAGTTCTGCGCCTGGATTCTGGCAACCCTTGCGCTGCTTTTTCTAGAATTTTTGTTTTTTAAGGCATCTGAAGAAGGCCAGCTAGCGGTATGTAGGATATTTTTGTTATACATAGCCATGCTTTATGAAAGACTGCAAAAAAAGGGAATAGTATTGCTTAAAAGTGAGGAGCAGGGCTCTGAAATGAAACTGTATGGTTCGAAGCCCAACTGTACCATTAAGTTTTTTGGTTCGTTCAAAAAGTTACCTTCTTGGGTCCTCATTGGCTTCATCTATAAAATGAGGATAATAATAGTAGAGTTTTAGGAATAATCTAAGAGTTTTAGGAATACTCTAACCGAGTCAAAACATTTAAATCACTTTAACATAGTGCACTTGGCACATAGGGCATGGTAAATGTTTGCTATTATTATAATTAAGGAAGATGCTGAATAGTAAATATTATCTCATAGTAATGAGTTTATTGATTATTTTGCTTTTTTATATTTTGCATATGTGTATTTCCAAATTGTGAACATATACTGGTTACATAATAAGACACTGTTTTATAAAATTTCTTAGAATGTTCAAATACTGGCTGTCTTTTTAAAGCAGTAACTTTAAATGTTTTACTGAAAACATAAATAGTAAACGGGTATTTGATATATATATGTATTTCTCCCTTAAATTAATTTTTTCCTGTAGACATGGCCCATGGACATGGACATGAACATGGTCATAGTAAAATGGAACTTCCAGATTATAAACAGTGGAAGATAGAAGGGACACCATTAGAAACTGTCCAGGAGAAGCTGGCTGCACGAGGGCTAAGGGATCCGTGGGGCCGGTAAGAATAATTAAATCATTTAGGTAGAATTTATCCTAGAGAAGCACTGTGTTCCTTTTCACTATATTCTTGTATTTAAAAATAATCTATGAAATTGGCTTTTTTACATTTAAGTTTTAAAATCAGCTTTATTAAAATGTCACAGTAAAATTCACGCTATCTTAAGTGTATCATTCCATGAATTTTGTGACTACCACCACAGTCATGGTACAGAGTATTTCTAGCATACCAAAAAGCTCCCTCTTTATCCTGTGTACTTAGTGCAGTTCTGCGCCTGGATTCTGGCAACCCTTGCGCTGCTTTTTCTAGAATTTTATCCAATTGGAAGTATACAGTCTATAATCTTTTGTTTTGCCCACTTTTATTTACCATAATGCTGTTTTTAAAAAAAATTTTGGCCTCTTTTATTGTTTTTTTATTTATTTATTTTCATCCATCTTTATTCTTTGGCCTATGTGGGCCTCCCATTGCAGTGGCCTCTCGCCTTGCAGAGCACCAGTTCTGGGCACATGTGCTGCAGAGCTCTGGCTTATAACTGGACACAGCGGCCCAGCCAGTCCGCGGCACATGGGGTCTTCCTGGGCCAGGGATTGAACCCGTGCCCCCTGTACTGCAACGCGGATTCTTTACCCACTGGATCACCAGGGAAGCCCAGCATAATGCTTTTTGAGACTTATGTATATTGTTATTATATTAGGACTGAATAGGAAACCATCAAGTGCTTTTTCTTGTATTTCATATATGAGCAAATAGACCTGATTGTCTTATGCCACAGAACAACTATTTTGATCCACTTAGGTTATCTTATATAAGACAGCACTTGAGTTTGTTAGAAAGATGAAAATCAAATTTAATTTACTCACTGAATGTATATAAATCATATGTGATTATAATTTTCCCTCTTTCTTCCTCTAGCAATGAAGCTTGGAGATACATGGGTGGCTTTGCAAATAATGTTTCCTTTGTTGGTGCATTATTAAAAGGATTCAAGTGGGGATTTGCTGCATTTGTGGTAGCTCTAGGGGCTGAATATTACCTGGAGTCCCAAAAAAAGGATAAGAAACATCACTGAAGATAATACCTGGAAGTATCTTTTAATGTCTTCTTAACTCTTATAGAAAGATTTCTTCATTGTAGCCTACTCACCTGTGTGTGTGTTCCTTAAAGAATAATAGTAAGATTTAATAAAGTAAGAAAACATATACCAGTCTGCTTTGTCATTCTTTGTTTCGCCACTTCTATTGGTCTTTCATTTCCATCTTTGTTCTTTAGCCTGTGTGGGCCTCCCATCACAGTGGCCTCACTCACTGCAGAGTACTGGTTCTGTGTGCATGTGCTCCAGAGCTCTGGCTTGGTAGTTGGACACATCGGTCCAGCTGCTCCACGGCACATGGGATCTTCCCAGGCCAGGGATTGAACCAGCACCCTTTGCACTGCAGGGTGGTGTCCTACCCACTGGACCACCAGGGAAGCCTTGCTTTGTCATTCTTTGAAAAAAAAAAGTGTCTTGAGCCATATCAGATTTGGCTTGGAATACTTGAGAGGTTGAGTACTGGCAGCAGTGCATCCTTCAGATAGCACACAGCCAGCATATATTTGAACAAATGGATGTGTTCTAATAGGTTTTCTTTAAAATTGTCATAAAATTTGCCATCGTGTTTTTAATGAGCAATCAGTGACGTTAAATACTGTCATAACACTGTGCTACCATAGCTACCATCCGTCACCATAGCCACCATCCGTCGCCATAGCTCTTTCCATCCTTTAAAACTGAAAGTGTGCCCATCAATTAACAACCCCTCATCTTCCCCTCCTCTCAGCCTTGGGCAACCATCATTCTACTTTCTGTCTCTGATTGTTGACTACTCTTAAGTAACTCGTATAAGTAGAATCATGCAGAATTTGTCTTTTCGTGACTGGCTTATTTCATTTTGCATAATGTCCTCAAAGTTCATTTCTGTCACATATGTCAGAATTTCCTTTCTTTTTAAGGCTGAATAATCCATTTTATGTGTATATCACATTTTGTTTATCCACTCGCTCTTTAACGAACACTTGGGTTGCTGATAAACGCTTGAGTTACTGCCACATTTTAGCCATTATGAATAATACTGCTATGAAAATAGGTGTACTCAACACATTTTGTGTGTGGCGGGGCGTGGGGTGGGGGGCAGTGGCAGGGGTGGATCTTAGTTTCCTGACTGGGATTGAACCCATGCCCCCTGCCATGAAAGCATGGAGTCTTAATCACTGCACCACCAGGGAAGTTTCCATATCTTTTAAGAGTTGGCTTTGCTGCTTCTACCATCCTCTGTCGGTAGTTTAGAGGGACCTAGCTTATACTATAAAATACTTGGCTGCCTTGTTCATCATAACACAACATGTACATCTATAGTGTTCATTTTTCTATCATTTTATACTCTATTAGTCCTAATTGTTCCCACATAGTGAGAAGTTTGACATTTTTTCCCTGTATTTTCTAACAATAGACACTCTCCCTACATCATTGAATTATTCTAAATTTTAATTAAATCTCTAAAGTTGAGACTTAAAACTCAACTTGTTGAAGAAATAGACAAATCTGTATACTTAGAAATGTCAACACTGCTTTCTTAGCAATTGAACAAGTAGAAAATTAGTAAGGCTCTAGAAGACTTGAACAAGACTTAATATCGTTTTTTAAAAAATATTTTATTTGTTTATATATTTGGCTATACCGAATCTTAGTTGCAGCACAGAGAATAGTATGCATATGACCTGTTTTAGCTGTGATGTGGAATCTTTACCTGGAGAATTCCCTGGTCAGAGAAGCCTGGCCAGGGAATCACAAAGAGTTGGACATGACTGAGTGACTAACGTGTGTGTGTGAGTGTGATATCTCTAGTTAAGGCATGCAGAATCTAGTTCCCTGACCAGGGATCAAACTTGGGCCCCTTGCATTTGGGAGTTTAGGGTCTTAGCCACTGGACCACCAGGGAAGTCCCTTGAATGTCTTGATATAAAATTTATAGATGACATGTCCCCCCAAACAGTAGAGCTCATGAAACATTTACCACCACAGTCTATATTCTGAGCCATAAAATATTTAAGAAGATTGAACCCACACAAAATATATTCTCAGACCATGAAGAAATTCTAAAAATAGCACCGAAAAATCTACATTTGCATTATGAATAATACTGCTATGAAAATAGGTGTACTCAACACATTTTGTGTGTGGCGGCGTGGGGTGGGGGCAGTGGCAGGGGTGGATCTTAGTTTCCTGACTGGGATTGAACCCATGCCCCCTGCCATGAAAGCATGGAGTCTTAATCACTGCACCACCAGGGAAGTTTCCATATCTTTTAAGAGTTGGCTTTGCTGCTTCTACCATCCTCTGTCGGTAGTTTAGAGGGACCTAGCTTATACTATAAAATACTTGGCTGCCTTGTTCATCATAACACAACATGTACATCTATAGTGTTCATTTTTCTATCATTTTATACTCTATTAGTCCTAATTGTTCCCACATAGTGAGAAGTTTGACATTTTTTCCCTGTATTTTCTAACAATAGACACTCTCCCTACATCATTGAATTATTCTAAATTTTAATTAAATCTCTAAAGTTGAGACTTAAAACTCAACTTGTTGAAGAAATAGACAAATCTGTATACTTAGAAATGTCAACACTGCTTTCTTAGCAATTGAACAAGTAGAAAATTAGTAAGGCTCTAGAAGACTTGAACAAGACTTAATATCGTTTTTAAAAGATATTTTATTTGTTTATATATTTGGCTATACCGAATCTTAGTTGCAGCACAGAGAATAGTATGCATATGACCTGTTTTAGCTGTGATGTGGAATCTTTACCTGGAGAATTCCCTGGTCAGAGAAGCCTGGCCAGGGAATCACAAAGAGTTGGACATGACTGAGTGACTAACGTGTGTGTGTGAGTGTGATATCTCTAGTTAAGGCATGCAGAATCTAGTTCCCTGACCAGGGATCAAACTTGGGCCCCTTGCATTTGGGAGTTTAGGGTCTTAGCCACTGGACCACCAGGGAAGTCCCTTGAATGTCTTGATATAAAATTTATAGATGACATGTCCCCCCAAACAGTAGAGCTCATGAAACATTTACCACCACAGTCTATATTCTGAGCCATAAAATATTTAAGAAGATTGAACCCACACAAAATATATTCTCAGACCATGAAGAAATTAGACTAAAAATAGCACCCGAAAAATCTACGAATATTTGGTTATTGGACAGCACACTTACAAATGCCCCCTTCTCAGAATAGTCTAGGGAAATTGGAAAATAACTAAATAAAATGGAAACACAAATAGTAAAATTTGTGGCATGCATCTAATAAGATTGATCTCTAGTTAGACGAGGTTGCAAAGAAATCAGACATGACTGAGTGAGCACACATGCACCAGCTAGATTAATCAGGGAGAAGACACATTAGGAATGTTAGTAATGAAAGAAGAGACAAGACTACAGATCATATAGAGACATTAAAGCAACAATAAAATAATATTTATTGGCAACTTTATGCCAATACATTTTTGTGAAATTGACTATGTTCTTAAGAGGCAAACTGCCAAGACTCACTCAAGAAATGGAAAACCTAAATAGCCATATCTAGATTAAAGAAATGGAACTTTGGAATTCCCTGGTGGTCCAGTGGGTAAGGACACCACCTTGCAGTGCAAGGGGCGCTGGTTCCATCCCTGGCCTGGGAAGATCCCACATGCTGCGGAGCGGCTGGACCAGTGTGTCCAATTACAAGCCAGCACTCTGGAGCACATGTGCCCAGAGCCGCTGCTCTGCAATGAGAGAGACCACTGCAATGGGAGGCCCACACATAGCCAAAACAATTAAAATGGATGAAAATAATAAATAAAAAAGACCTTGTGGCATGAAGTTGAAAAAAATGTTTTTTAAAAATGGAATTTTTCATTAATTATAAATTCATTCACTCTGTTAGGTACAGAAAAGATGGAAAATGCAGTGCTTGATACATTTATAGTAGAGAATAGGAAATAACAGCATTTAACTTGTATTTTCCTGCTGATTTGATAATTAATCAAATATCTTTCTAAGTGTACTTATTTTAAATGTGTTGGTCAGATTTTATATTATTGTAGAAGAGCAAAGAGGTTTTTAAAAAATCTTTGCATTATACATTTAAATAAATGACACCGTTAAGTGCATGTTTTGTGATTATAACTTTTCTTGTGTTATATGTATGATATGGTTTATTTCTTTTATTCTCTTGCTACAAAATTTCTGTGGTAAATACTAGCTGTTCAGACACATAGTACTGAAGGCCTGCTCTGTGGTTCACAGTAACCATAGCAATTACTGTCCTAAAAATAAAGAGTCCCTGTATCAGCACAGATGGAATCATCTTACTGAGGAAGAATCACATTCACAGGCAGTGGTATCACCTGGATCTGGAATCCCATGTGATAGTAACAAATTCCAAGAGCACACTGTTTAATACAGATATAAAAGTTTAAAATTAGATTTTATATTTAGAATTAGATTTTATACTTATATTTTATATTTATTATGTTGCTCTCTAGTGAAACACAATTAAAAACTAAAACTATACCTCTAGATTTTAAATAAGTTCCAACAAGGAAACATGTCATAATTCGTATTTTTAACCACACAAGGATTAAACTCAAGGTATTAATTCCTTCATTCATGGCTTATATTATATATTTGGAACTGGTATTGCAGTTTGAGTCAGTGAAGTTGATTCCTGGTAGTGATCTTTCACTCCTGTAAACTGCACAGAACTTTGTACCCTCCTGGTAAAAGTATGTCTTGCCTTATCTTATAACTCAACATGTTTTTATAGTTACTTTATTCTCTAGCAGGTTATAAATTGTTGAAAAAACTTGCCTAATTTATTCTTTTATCTCCTACATAGTGCCTTTGTTGTTTAGTCACTTGGTCATGTCCGGCTCTTTCATGGCTGCAGTTACCATTCACAGGATTTTGGAGCTCAAGAAAATAAAATCTATCACTGTTTCCACTTTTTCACTCTTGATTTGCCATGGAGTGATGGGACAAGCTGCCATGGTCTTTTTTTTTTTTTTTCATTGCTGAGTTTTAAGCTAACTTTCCACTCTCCTTTTTTACTTTCATCAAGAGGTTCTTTAGTTTCTCTTCACTTTCTGTCATTAGAGTAGCAGATGATAATCTGCATATCTGAGGTTGTTAAAAGTTCTCCCAGCAATCTTGAGTCTAGGGTTCATCCAGCTGGGCATTTCACATGATGTGAAGTGAAGTGAAAGTTGCTCAGTCATGTCCAACTCTTTGTGACCCATGGACGAGCCGTGTTATATGTATGATATGGTTTATTTCTTTTATTCTCTTGCTACAAAATTTCTGTGGTAAATACTAGCTGTTCAGACACATAGTACTGAAGGCCTGCTCTGTGGTTCACAGTAACCATAGCAATTACTGTCCTAAAAATAAAGAGTCCCTGTATCAGCACAGATGGAATCATCTTACTGAGGAAGAATCACATTCACAGGCAGTGGTATCACCTGGATCTGGAATCCCATGTGATAGTAACAAATTCCAAGAGCACACTGTTTAATACAGATATAAAAGTTTAAAATTAGATTTTATATTTAGAATTAGATTTTATACTTATATTTTATATTTATTATGTTGCTCTCTAGTGAAACACAATTAAAAACTAAAACTATACCTCTAGATTTTAAATAAGTTCCAACAAGGAAACATGTCATAATTCGTATTTTTAACCACACAAGGATTAAACTCAAGGTATTAATTCCTTCATTCATGGCTTATATTATATATTTGGAACTGGTATTGCAGTTTGAGTCAGTGAAGTTGATTCCTGGTAGTGATCTTTCACTCCTGTAAACTGCACAGAACTTTGTACCCTCCTGGTAAAAGTATGTCTTGCCTTATCTTATAACTCAACATGTTTTTATAGTTACTTTATTCTCTAGCAGGTTATAAATTGTTGAAAAAACTTGCCTAATTTATTCTTTTATCTCCTACATAGTGCCTTTGTTGTTTAGTCACTTGGTCATGTCCGGCTCTTTCATGGCTGCAGTTACCATTCACAGGATTTTGGAGCTCAAGAAAATAAAATCTATCACTGTTTCCACTTTTTCACTCTTGATTTGCCATGGAGTGATGGGACAAGCTGCCATGGTCTTTTTTTTTTTTTTTTCATTGCTGAGTTTTAAGCTAACTTTCCACTCTCCTTTTTCACTTTCATCAAGAGGTTCTTTAGTTTCTCTTCACTTTCTGTCATTAGAGTAGCAGATGATAATCTGCATATCTGAGGTTGTTAAAAGTTCTCCCAGCAATCTTGAGTCTAGCTTGTGATTCATCCAGCTGGGCATTTCACATGATGTGAAGTGAAGTGAAAGTTGCTCAGTCATGTCCAACTCTTTGTGACCCATGGACGAGCCGTGGAATTCTCCAGGCAAGAATACTGGAGTATGTAACCTTTCCCTTCTCCAGGAGGTCTTCCCAACCCAGGAACTGGACCCAACTCTTTCACATTGCAGACAGATTCTTTACAGTCTGAGCCACTAGAGAAACCCTCATGGGATATACTGTGCATATACAGGGTGACAACATATGGTTTTGTCATACTCCTTTCCCAATTTTGAACCGGTTAGTTGTTGCATCTCTGGTTCTAACTGTTGCTTCTTGACCTGCATAAAGGTGTCTCAGGAGACAGTTAAGGTGGTCTGGTATTCCCAGCTCTTTTAAGAATTTTCCAGTCCATTGTAATCCACACAATCAAAGGTTTTAGCAGGGTCAATAAAACAGAAGCAGATACTTTCCTGAAATTCCCTTGCTTTCTCTGTGATCCAATGGATGTTGGTGATTTGATCTCTGGCTCCTCTACCTTTTCTAAACCCAGCTTGTACATCAGGGAGTTCTCTGTTCATGTACTGCTGAAACCTAGCTTGAAGAATTTTGAGCATTACCTTACTAGCATGTGAAATAAGCACAATTTTATGATAGTTTGAACATTATTTGACATTGCCCTTCTTTGGGATTAGGATATAAACTGACTTTCTTGCTCAGCAGTAAAGAATCTGCCTGCAATGCAGAAGTTGTAAGAGTGAGAGGTTCAATACCTGGGTCAGAAAGATTCTCTGGGAGACGGCATGGCAACCCACTCCAGTATTCTTGCCTGAAGAATCCCATGGACATAGGAGTCTGGTGGGCTACAGTTCAAAGGATTGCAAAGAGTCAGACATGACTGAGCATGAGCAACGCATTCTACTTTGCTTGACTATTACCTTGCCTCCAGATTGTTAGCTCCTTGAGACTAAGATCAGGTATTTTCATCTTTATCTTCTCACTATTCCATTGTCATCCCACTCTGAGTCCAGATGGATCCAGATGTTCACCAAAATAAAAATAAAGTTATGTTCCAAAACTTCTTTGGTTTTAGCCTTCTTTGGGACCACTAGAACTGCACTACCCACTCTGGTTTAGCATTGAGCACATAAGCCACATATGACTAAATACACAGGAAAGCATTATTTAGGGCTTCCCTGGTGGCTCAGATGCTAAAGAATCTGTCTGCAGTACAGGAGACCAGAGTTTGATCCCTGGGTCAGGAAGATCATCTGGAAAAGGAAATGGCAACCCACTCCAGTATTCTTGCCTGGAGAATTCCACAGACAAAGGAGCCTGATGGACTACAGTCCATGAACTTGCAAAGAGTCAGATACATCTGAGTGACTAACTGGACTATAAGCATTGTTTATACAGCAGAAGTGTGACAAAGTGTTTTTAACGAAGAGCAATATTATTTGAAATCCATATATGTAGAAGGCTAATATTTTAATGATAATTATAGAAACTAACAATTCCAAAAATTAATTTTTTAGCAATTTAAAAGATGTCCATATACTTTCTTCAACTTTAATGAAAGTACCCTATTGTAGAGTTAGTATTTGTGCCAATAGCATTAGCATTTATTGCTCAATTATGATTACAGCATATGCTTTATGTACTTCTCATAAAGCATACATGATGTTGTGAGGATGTATTCAATTAAATCTCCAATTTGTCAAGTTACCTCAGTCATGTAGGTTTAAATTATTTCTGAAAATCTTTTTATTGAAATGTAATTCATATATAACATTGTATTTGTTTTAGGTGTACAATATGCTGATTTGGTATATGTATATATCATAGTAAGTTTAGTTTGCATCTGTCATCTCACATAGTTACACTTTCTTTTTTTCCTGGTGATAAGAAGTCTTAAGACCTATTCTCTTAAAGTTTCTTGGAAATTTTTCATAGGAAAACTAGTAGAAATGGTGAGTGGCCTGTCTGGTATAGCTCCTGAGGACTGGGGTAGAGGGCATTTACCATATCAGATTTGAAGAGAGTGCTGAAAGCCAGTGAGAGGAAATCCTGTCCAAATGAATTGTGCAATTACAAAGAACATGTGTATAGATTAAAATTCAAGGGCACTGTCAATCCAGAAAGGCAAAAAAGAATTCTGGATCCAGATGTTCACCAAAATAAAAATAAAGTTATGTTCCAAAACTTCTTTGGTTTTAGCCTTCTTTGGGACCACTAGAACTGCACTACCCACTCTGGTTTAGCATTGAGCACATAAGCCACATATGACTAAATACACAGGAAAGCATTATTTAGGGCTTCCCTGGTGGCTCAGATGCTAAAGAATCTGTCTGCAGTACAGGAGACCAGAGTTTGATCCCTGGGTCAGGAAGATCATCTGGAAAAGGAAATGGCAACCCACTCCAGTATTCTTGCCTGGAGAATTCCACAGACAAAGGAGCCTGATGGACTACAGTCCATGAACTTGCAAAGAGTCAGATACATCTGAGTGACTAACTGGACTATAAGCATTGTTTATACAGCAGAAGTGTGACAAAGTGTTTTTAACGAAGAGCAATATTATTTGAAATCCATATATGTAGAAGGCTAATATTTTAATGATAATTATAGAAACTAACAATTCCAAAATTAATTTTTAGCAATTTAAAAGATGTCCATATACTTTCTTCAACTTTAATGAAAGTACCCTATTGTAGAGTTAGTATTTGTGCCAATAGCATTAGCATTTATTGCTCAATTATGATTACAGCATATGCTTTATGTACTTCTCATAAAGCATACATGATGTTGTGAGGATGTATTCAATTAAATCTCCAATTTGTCAAGTTACCTCAGTCATGTAGGTTTAAATTATTTCTGAAAATCTTTTTATTGAAATGTAATTCATATATAACATTGTATTTGTTTTAGGTGTACAATATGCTGATTTGGTATATGTATATATCATAGTAAGTTTAGTTTGCATCTGTCATCTCACATAGTTACACTTTCTTTTTTTCCTGGTGATAAGAAGTCTTAAGACCTATTCTCTTAAAGTTTCTTGGAAATTTTTCATAGGAAAACTAGTAGAAATGGTGAGTGGCCTGTCTGGTATAGCTCCTGAGGACTGGGGTAGAGGGCATTTACCATATCAGATTTGAAGAGAGTGCTGAAAGCCAGTGAGAGGAAATCCTGTCCAAATGAATTGTGCAATTACAAAGAACATGTGTATAGATTAAAATTCAAGGGCACTGTCAATCCAGAAAGGCAAAGAAAATAAATAGGATGATTCTGGGCAAATAAACAGGCCATCTAAATGAGAGCTGGGGACAGCTGGTATTGCCTGAGGGCCCATCTCATGTTTTTTTTTTTAAAGTTTTATTTATTTGTTTTTGACTGTGCTGGGTCTTTGTTGATGTGTGGGTTTAGCTGCTCTGTGGTATGTGGGATCTTCCCGGATCAGGGATCAAACCAGTGTCTCCTGCATTGGCAGACGGGTTCTTATCCACTGAGCCACAAGGGAAGCCCCCCATCTCATGTTTTAGGGTTGATCTGATTCATTTAAACAGTTTGGAA
Source organism: Tragulus kanchil (assembly GCA_022376925.1). NCBI lineage: Eukaryota > Metazoa > Chordata > Mammalia > Artiodactyla > Tragulidae > Tragulus > Tragulus kanchil. Next base: position 93,302,831 of record JAIOJX010000026.1, on the reverse strand, counting down.
TGGAGAAGACACTAAACCTCATATTCTGTCGAAGTTCCGTGAATACTGTGTCTGTAGTTCAGTCAGTTCCTGTACAAAGGGAAAGCTGGGGGAGAGGTTTATCAGTCAGTCATTTCATGTCACTGGTTTAAAGCAACTTTTCATGTTATTTGGTATCATTTTATTCATATTTATTGTACTTGGGTTTCATTGAGTTTCTTGATTTTTGGGCTTATAATTTTTATCTAATTTGAAGTTTTCAGTCATTGTTTCTTCAAGTGTTTTTTCTGCCCCTCATACCCTTTTTCAGAGACTGCAATTGCATATATATTAGATTGCTTAAAGTTATATTACAACTTCCCAGATTTTTTTTTTCCTCTTTGTGTTTCATTTTGGATAGTTCCTACTGCTCTGCCTTCAGATTCACTAATCTTTTCTCCTTGCATATCTCATCTGCTGCTAACCTCATGTAATGTATTTTCTCCCCTTCAGACATTGTAGTTTGCATCTAGGATTTTAGTGTGGATCTTTTTAGTTTTTCATATATTGACTGAATATGCTCAATTTTTCCTCTATCTTCTGGAACATATAGAATCATATCTGTTTTAACATTCTTGTCTACTACTTATAAAATGCAGCTTTTATGAGTCTGATTTTCTTGACTGTTGTCTTCATTATGGATTGTATTTTCCTGATTCCTTGCACTTTTTAAAATTTTTTGAGTTAAGTGCCAGACATTGTGAACTTTACCTTTATAGGTGCTGATGTTCCTATATTTTTGAGTTTTGCTCTGGAAATGCAGTTAAATTATTTATTTATACAGTTAAATCTTTTTAAAATGTTCATTTATTTATTTGGCTGCCATGGATCTTAGTTGCAGTGTGCAGACTTTCTAGTTGTGGACATTGCGCAATTGCACAGGCTTCTTTCCCCAACCAGAAATTGAACCCACATTCCCCGAATGGCAAAGTGGATTCTTGATTCTTAATCACCAGGGAAGTCCCAAACAGATAAATCTTTCTGAGGCTTGATCTTCAGCTTTATTATATGGAACTAGAGATGCTGTTAGTCTAGAGCTAATTTTCCCCCACTACTCAGTGAACCACAAATTATAAGATTTTCCACAGCACCCCTGGAATGGCGAGGCCTAAACATGAAAGGAGTCTCACTGAAATCACCGCCTGGAGGGAAGCTGCCTCTCAGAAACACCTGTGTTGATTAGCTAGGTGATGACAAAATAAATGTCAATCGTGTTAAGCTACCGCTATTTTGGGGTTACTTTGTGAAAGCAGTGTTAACTGACTAATACAGGAAACTGCTGAGCACCAGGTACTGTTTTAAGTGCTGCAGGTTCAATGAGAAACAGAAGTGTAATGACCTCTGGCTCATGGATCTTAAAGGTTAGTCAAGAAAGATAAAGATAAACAAGAAATACATTGTCACACTTTGCAAAGCGCTTCCCTAGTTCATGTCTTCCTAGTAGAATATACCTTGTTTTTTAATACCCAAACTTTGGAGAATATGTTTTCCCCTTTATACAGTGTATTTGACAAACAATTGTATAGTAAATGTTTATGTTTGTATCAGCCTCAGTCAGTACCACATTTTAAAACACAAAGATGTGTATAAAAAAGATTTCGTATGGCATTTCAAATAGAATTGGTAGGATATCAGAATCACAAATAGATATTTTTCCAATTTTTAAATTTTCAATCATTTCAAATATGTACATCGGAAAGGTTTAAAGGATATACATACATTGTTAACCTAGAGTCACTAATTGATAACATTTAGCCACTTTTGTTTCATTTCTCTTGAGACACAGACACACAAAGACACACACACGCACACACAAACTTTGCTAAGCCATTTGAAAATAACTTGCAGGCATCATGATAATTTAATCCTAAATACTTGAGTATTTATTTCCATTAAACAAGGACATTCTCTTACATAATACCACTATTACACCCAAGACCTTTAACATATGTATACAATACTATCTAATATTCAGTCTACGCTAAAATCTCTACATTTGTCTGTAGCTGACTTAATTAACTTATTTATTATCCTTTTGCCTCTCAAATAATTCTGTGTTCCTATGGATATAGGTTCTCTCCAGAACAAAACCAATCCCAACTTGACCAATAGATTCAAATGGAATCCCAACAAAAATACCAGAAAGTTACTTTATGAATACCAGAAACCTGATTCTAAAGTTCATGTGCAGAGGCAAAAGACATAGAATACTCAACATAATATTGCAGAAGAACAAAGTTGGAGGACTGATGCTACTTGACTTTGAAGACTTACTATAAAGCTCCAGTAATCAAGGAAGTATGGTATTGACAAAAGAATGGACAAATAGATCAGTGGAACAGAATAGAGACCCCAGAAATGAACCTCCATAAATATAGTCAACTAATCTTTAACAAAATAATACAATGGAGCAAAAATAGTCTCTTCAACAGATGCTGCTGGAACAATTGGACATACACATACCAAACACGGACTTTACACTTTTTACAAAAATTAACTCAAAATGCATCTCAGACTTAAATGCAAAACCATGAAACTCCTGGCAGATAACATCAGAAAAAACCTTAAGTGACTTTGTATTTGGCTATCATTTTTTAAAAGACACAAGTCAGAAAGAAATAACTGATAAACTGTACCTCTAACATTTAAAGACTTCTGCTCTATAAATGACAATATTAAGAGAACAAGAAGAGAAGTCACAGACGGGCAGAAAAGACTGATCAAAATATGAAATGAAAATTTTTCATTTCAAATATGTACATCGGAAAGGTTTAAAGGATATACATACATTGTTAACCTAGAGTCACTAATTGATAACATTTAGCCACTTTTGTTTCATTTCTCTTGAGACACACACACACACACACACACACACACACAAACTTTGCTAAGCCATTTGAAAATAACTTGCAGGCATCATGATAATTTAATCCTAAATACTTGAGTATTTATTTCCATTAAACAAGGACATTCTCTTACATAATACCACTATTACACCCAAGACCTTTAACATATGTATACAATACTATCTAATATTCAGTCTACGCTAAAATCTCTACATTTGTCTGTAGCTGACTTAATTAACTTATTTATTATCCTTTTGCCTCTCAAATAATTCTGTGTTCCTATGGATATAGGTTCTCTCAGAACAAAACCAATCCCAACTTGACCAATAGATTCAAATGGAATCCCAACAAAAATACCAGAAAGTTACTTTATGAATACCAGAAACCTGATTCTAAAGTTCATGTGCAGAGGCAAAAGACATAGAATACTCAACATAATATTGCAGAAGAACAAAGTTGGAGGACTGATGCTACTTGACTTTGAAGACTTACTATAAAGCTCCAGTAATCAAGGAAGTATGGTATTGACAAAAGAATGGACAAATAGATCAGTGGAACAGAATAGAGACCCCAGAAATGAACCTCCATAAATATAGTCAACTAATCTTTAACAAAATAATACAATGGAGCAAAAATAGTCTCTTCAACAGATGCTGCTGGAACAATTGGACATACACATACCAAACACGGACTTTACACTTTTTACAAAAATTAACTCAAAATGCATCTCAGACTTAAATGCAAAACCATGAAACTCCTGGCAGATAACATCAGAAAAAACCTTAAGTGACTTTGTATTTGGCTATCATTTTTTAAAAGACACAAGTCAGAAAGAAATAACTGATAAACTGTACCTCTAACATTTAAAGACTTCTGCTCTATAAATGACAATATTAAGAGAACAAGAAGAGAAGTCACAGACGGGCAGAAAAGACTGATCAAAATATTGATTAACATGATCAAACACTATTATTCAAAATATGAAAAGAAATCTTAAAACCTAATAACAAGGAAACAGTCTGATTTTTTTAAAGGCCAAGATCTTATTTTTAAAAAATACTTTCTTTATTTTGGCTGCGTGGATTAGTGAGAGCTTAGTTCTCCAATCAAGGATTGAACCTGGGCCACAGCAGAGAAAATATGACGGCACCAAGTCCAAACCACTGGACCACCAGAGAACTCCCAAACAAGAGTCAATGAAGCTCTTTTACCAAGGACCTGCCAACATGGGCTGCGTTCGCGCCAAAACCATGAAGAAGGCGGCCCAGGTCATCATTGAGAAGTACTACACACACCTGGGCAATGACTTCCACATCAACAAGCATGTGTGCGAGGAGATCGCCATTATTCCCAGCAAGAACCTCCACAACAAGATCGCGGGCTACATCACACATATGATGAAGTGGATTCAGAGGGGCCCAGTGAGAGGCATCTCCATCAAGCTGCAGGAGGAGGAGAGAGAGAGGAGAGACAACTACGTGCCTGAGGTCTCAGTCCTGGATCAGGAAATTATTGAAGTAGACCCTGACACTAAGGAGATGCTGAAGCTCTTGAACTTTGGCAGTCTGTCTAACCTGCAGGTCACTCAGCCTACAGTTGGGATGAATTTTGAAACACCACATGGAGCTGTTAGAATCTTTTCTGTGCTGTAATCTTTTCAATAAACCTCGGACAACAACAACAACAACAACAAAGAGTCAATGATATTAGCAGGTATTTTGCCAAAGAAGACATGATGTGCTCCGGTATATACAATGGAATACTACTCAGCTGCAAGAAAAAATGAAATAACGCCATTTGCAGCAACATGGATGGACCTAGAGATTATCATACTAACTGAAGTAAGTTAGAAAGAGAAAGATATTATCATATCATATCATATCATTATATGATATCATGAAATTGAGGTGTCTAAACTAGAATACAAATGAACTTACTCGCTAAACAGAAATAGATTCACCAACACAGAAAGCCAATGGCTACCAAAGGGGAAATGAGAAAATGATAAAGTAGGAGTTTGGGATCAGCAGACACAAGCTGCTATATATAAAATAAACAGGGTCCTACTGTATAGCACAGGGATCTATATTTAATATCCTGTAATAAAGCATCATGGAAAATACTTTTTCAAAAAAGAAAAGATGTTGCACTTTATATTTTGGGGAAATGCAAATAATAAAATACACTTCACCTATTAGAATGGCAAAACTCTGAAATACTGACAACATCAAAAGTAGGTGAAATGGTGGGGCAACAGGAATTCTCATACATTGCTAGTAAAAATGCAAAAGGATACTGATACTATGAAAGACAATTTGGTGGTCTCATAAAAAAATTAAACATATCCTTGCCATACCACCTGACAGCTGTGTTCTTTCACATTTACCCAAAGGAGTTTAAAACTATGTCCACACAAAAACCGGCACATAGATGTTTATAGCAGCTTTCATATTTACTAAAACCTGGAAGCAGCTAAGATGTCCTTCAGTAGTGAATGGATAAACTATGGTACATTCAGATAATGGATTATTATTCAATGCTAAACAGAAATGATCTATTAAGTCATGAAAAGATGTGGAAGAATCTTAAATGCACCTTTCTAAGTGAAAGAAGTCGGTCTGAAAATGCTACATACTGAACTATATGATATCCTGGAAAAGCCAATGGAGACAATAAGATCCGTGGTAGCATCTCTGTATGAGGTAGTTCTCTATTCCCAGCATGGCCATTGCTTTGGTTAACAGCAGGTAATAGGCTCCTCCCATAACCTGGGCTCAAGAGTTAGACTCCCTTCTTGTGACCCATAGTTCTCTCAGTTATTGCATGTAGGAGTTTAAACTCTGGTTCCTTAATTATTCAGCCTCTCTAAGCTTCAGCTTCCCCATTAGTCAAGAGGGGACAATGGTCCCTACCAGAGAATTATATGAGTCAGTGTATGAATAAAGCATGTTAATAGGTCTAGGGTAAAATCATAGCTATCACTTACTGCATGCCTACATTCAAACAATGGATCTCCTTGTCAGTGTATGAATAAAGCATGTTAATAGGTCTAGGGTAAAATCATAGCTATCACTTACTGCATGCCTACATTCAAACAATGGATCTCCTTGTCAGTGTCTTCTTGCAGGCCCCAGCAGCGGCTATGTGTGTGACAGAGTCTCCCCTGGAGTTTGTGCCCTGAGCTGTAAGGAACCCACCCTAACCCTAACTTCTGTTTAGGCACTGACTTCTTGCATTTAGTGCAAAAAAACAATGTTTTTTTTTCTTTAATATCTTAGTATAAACTATTCAAGAAGGGAAAACCAGGGTGCTCAAGCATTTATTTCATGTTAGGAAAGCGGCAGCATAAACATAGCTCATCACAAGTAAGGAATAGGAGCTGGTTGACACAGAAATGACACATCTGTACATGGAGGTGTGGCCTTCATCTGTGTCAGCATCTTCCTCCAGGCCTGGAACATTGCTGAACCAGCTGGTGTCCTTTGGGCTCTGATCATTTTTTCTCTCCTCTGACCTTGACTGTCTCTCTCTGTCACATTCTGTACTCAATACATTTCTTTATGAGGCAGATGATAGTTAGAACTTCAGTGAAACATGCAAGAAATCAAATGGACATGGAAACAAGGAAAACAAAGTAGAGTGATGTATGATCACTAAAGTGAAAGATAATTAAACCCTAGTTGACTCAAAGAAGAGAGTCAAAGACAGAACCAGTATTTAAGGGGCTAACAAAAGGAAGGAAGTTTGTAAAGAGACTGAAAAGGAAAGATCAGAGAAGTGGGAGATACATCTGGAGAGAGCTGGTTCCTAAAAGCAGGGGAAGAAAGCATTATTTCTGATCTCTGCCCCTGATGGGTGAGGTTGATCTGGTGGCTTGTGTAACCTTCATGTTGGGAGGGACTTGTGCCTACATTCTGTTGGGAGGAAGTGAGTTTTCTCCCTCTGATGGGCAACGCCATGTGAGAGGGTAGGTTTTGGGGTGTCTGTGGACAGCCTATCTGCTGATGGTCGCCATCTTACTTGTTGTTTGAATGCGGTGTCCATTGCTAGGTAATGCAGGCAGTTGAGTGGTGCCAGGTATTGGGTTTGGGCGGAGGCCTTTGTGGGAGTTCTCACTGATTAATACTCCTCAGGGTTGAAAGTTCTCTGGTGATCTAGCATCCTGGACACAGAGGTGCCATCCCAGAGGCTCAGGCCCAACTTCTGGTCAGGGAGCCAAGAGCCCCACAAGCTGTGATGGGAATAAAAGGGATTAAAACAACCAGGGATCCGAACTTGCACTCCTCAGTGGAAGCACAGAGTCTTAGCCACTGGACTGCCAGGGAAGTCCTATTTTTTTTTTTTTTTAATAAGAATCTTTTGAAGAACAGATTATAAATGTTTTTTGTTTTGATTTGTGCTTTTTTAAAAATGTCCTGTCTAAGAAAGCTCTGCCTATCCCAAAGTTTCAAAGGTTTTCTTTTCAGAATTTTATAGTATTACAACAATGAAAATCAATCTGATCTACAACACAATAAATCTCAATGAACATAACATTGAGCACAAAATGGAAGGCACAAATGAATATGGTTTGTTTTCACCCATATAGAGTGTGTAAAAATAGTCAAAACTCAGCTCTACTGTTTAGAGATGCATATTTCAGTGGTAAAGCTTACAAAGTCAAGGAAATCCTTATCTCCAAATTTGAGATGGTTACCTCTAGGGGGAGGAAGTGAGTTATGATCAGGGAGGGGCACATAGGAGCCTCTAAAATGTTTCTATTCTGTGCCTTGGGTGGCGGTTACATGTATGTTTGGTTTACAATTCTTTATTAATGTCTGTATTTATTTTTTGCACATTTCTGAATTCTTTTACATTTCACAATCTACAAATTTAAGGAGCACTAACTACATTATTATTCTTAACTCTGGAATTAAAACAAAAAGAAAACAACACCTCAGTAGAAGGGTTGGAAAATAGAAGTGTCCACAAAAGTAGAGATGAAAGACAAAGAAGAAAGGAGAAACTAGGACAAAAAGTACAGAGCAAGTTTGGGAGGGGTAATGTAAAAAAGAAAGAAAGAAGGAACGGAAAGAAGGAAAAGAAAAGAGAGAAAAATAGGACAAATCACCAGCTAAATATTTACATTTGATCTCAGCCAAAAGGCCAAGAAGCAATCCCAGCTAAATATTTAGTCTCCTAGAGCTGAAGGATATATTTCCAGATTGAAGACTCTGAGTGCCCAGGACAGTCAATGCAAATTGTAAATGTACAGGACATACTGTGAAATATCGGAATACCTAAGAACAATGAAAAGATGCTGCATACTTCTTATACTAGTCAGAGTCCTCCAGAGAAACAGAACCAATGGTGTATAAAGAGATTTAAAGAAAGAGATTTATTTTGAGGGACCAACCCATTGGTTATGGAACCTACAATTTGCAAGATAGAAGCTCAGAAAAGCTGGTGATGTGAGTCCCAGTCCAAGTCTAAAGGCCCAAGAATTGGGAACACTGACATTCAAAGGCCGTAGAGGATGGGAGAAAATATTTGCAAGTGAAAGTGAAAATGTTGGTTGCTCATTTGTGTCCAACTTTTGTGATCCCATGAATCGTAGTCCACCTGGTTCCTCTGTCCATGGGATTTTCTAGTCAAGAATACTGAAATGGGTTGCAATTCCCTTCTCCAGGGGATCTTCCTAACCCAGGCATCAAATCCAGGTCTCCCACATTTTAGATAGATTCTTTACTGTTTTCAGTAAGGATTTATATCCAGAATATATAAAGAATTCTTACAACTCAATAATAGATAAATAATTTTTAAATAGGCAAAGGAGTGGGATGGGGGGAGATGTACATATGACTAATCTGGGATCTTACATGTCTGTAAACAACAAAACTCTGTAAAAGTAAAAAGTAGAATAAAAAATTTTTAAAAAATAGGCAAAGAATCTGAGCAGACGTTTCTTCAAGAAAAATATAGAAATGACCCAGAAGCACATGAAAAGATGCTTAACATCATTAGTCATCAAGGAAATGCAAACCAAAACCACAAGATACCATTTAATACTCACTAGGATAGCTAGAAACAAAAAATTAGATAGTAAGTGTTGGTATGGATTAAGAAACCTTATATTCTGCTAGTGGAGATAAGAAATGGAGTGGTGACTTTAGAAAAGAGTCTGGTACTTCCGCAAATAACATAGAGTTACTGTAGAAACCAACAATTCTACTCTTAGGTACAAACTCAAAAAAAATGAACAGGGCTTCCCTAGTGGTCCAGTGGGTAAGGACACTGCCTTGCAGTGCAAGGGGTGCTGGTTCGATCCCTGGCCTGGGAAGATCCGACATGCCGCGGAGTGGCTGGACCGATGTGTCCAATTACCGAGCCGGAGCTCTGGAGCGCATGCGCCCAGAGCCAGTGCTCTGTGGCAACAGAGGCCACTGTGATGGGAGGACCACACGGGCCAAAGAACAAAGATGGGTGAAAATAGATAAATGAGAGATCAATAGAAATGGCCCGCCCCAACCTACTCCCTCAGCCAAAAAAAAATTTAAAAAAAAATGAACATATGTCCATGAAAATGCTTATATACAAATGTTTATAGCAGTATTCTAGCCAAAAACAACCCAAATGTCCATCACCTAATGAATGAATGTCTAAACAAAATGTGTTATATTCATACAAAGAAATATTATCCAGCCATAATAAAAAATAGTTACTGATACATGACATAATATGGATGAACATTGAAAAATCCTGTTAATTTTATGTGAGCATTAAACCAATCTTTTACTCCTGGGACAAATCCCACTTGGTTGTGGTGGATACTTATTTTTAAATGTAGCTGGATTCAGTTTGTTCATTTTTTGTTCAGGACTTTTGTATCCGTATACACAAGATACTGGTCTGCAGTTTCCCTTGCCTGTGGTATCTTTCATTTGCTATTGTAGTAATAATGGCCTCATAAACTGAGTTGGAGAGTATTCCTTTCTTTTTATTGGTTAATTCCCCCTATCTCTACCCCAGTTCATATGTTAAGGCCCTGACTCCCATTGTGTAGGTTGTCTTTTCATTTCCCTGATTGTATCATTTGAAGCACAAAAGGTTTTAGTTTTGAGGAAATCATATTTATCTATTTTTTCCTTTGTTGCTGAGGTTTTGAGGTCATATTTAAGAACATTTTGCCAAATCCAACTTCATTAAGTTTTACCCCTATATTTTTCCTAAGAATGCATGATTTTAGCTCTTATGCTTTGGTCTCGATGTAAACTTTAGAAAAGAGTCTGGTACTTCCGCAAATAACATAGAGTTACTGTAGAAACCAACAATTCTACTCTTAGGTACAAACTCAAAAAAAATGAACAGGGCTTCCCTAGTGGTCCAGTGGGTAAGGACACTGCCTTGCAGTGCAAGGGGTGCTGGTTCGATCCCTGGCCTGGGAAGATCCGACATGCCGCGGAGTGGCTGGACCGATGTGTCCAATTACCGAGCCGGAGCTCTGGAGCGCATGCGCCCAGAGCCAGTGCTCTGTGGCAACAGAGGCCACTGTGATGGGAGGACCACACGGGCCAAAGAACAAAGATGGGTGAAAATAGATAAATGAGAGATCAATAGAAATGGCCCGCCCCCCCCCCCCCAACCTACTCCCTCAGCCAAAAAAAAATTTAAAAAAAAATGAACATATGTCCATGAAAATGCTTATATACAAATGTTTATAGCAGTATTCTAGCCAAAAACAACCCAAATGTCCATCACCTAATGAATGAATGTCTAAACAAAATGTGTTATATTCATACAAAGAAATATTATCCAGCCATAATAAAAAATAGTTACTGATACATGACATAATATGGATGAACATTGAAAAATCCTGTTAATTTTATGTGAGCATTAAACCAATCTTTTACTCCTGGGACAAATCCCACTTGGTTGTGGTGGATACTTATTTTTAAATGTAGCTGGATTCAGTTTGTTCATTTTTTGTTCAGGACTTTTGTATCCGTATACACAAGATACTGGTCTGCAGTTTCCCTTGCCTGTGGTATCTTTCATTTGCTATTGTAGTAATAATGGCCTCATAAACTGAGTTGGAGAGTATTCCTTTCTTTTTATTGGTTAATTCCCCCTATCTCTACCCCAGTTCATATGTTAAGGCCCTGACTCCCATTGTGTAGGTTGTCTTTTCATTTCCCTGATTGTATCATTTGAAGCACAAAAGGTTTTAGTTTTGAGGAAATCATATTTATCTATTTTTTCCTTTGTTGCTGAGGTTTTGAGGTCATATTTAAGAACATTTTGCCAAATCCAACTTCATTAAGTTTTACCCCTATATTTTTCCTAAGAATGCATGATTTTAGCTCTTATGCTTAGGTCTCTGATTAATTTCAAATTGATTTTTATATATGGTGTGAAATAGTGGTTCAACTTTATTCTTTGGGGTGTGGAAATCCATTTGATTCAGCACTATTTGTTGAAAAGACTGTTTCTTCCATTGAATAATTTCTTGTCTCAAGTCAGTTGACCATATATATATATATGGGTTTGTCTCCAGGTTTTTAATTTTATTTCCTTGATCTAGATCTCTGTCCTTCTGCCAGTAACACACTACTTTATCCTTCTTTTGTTAAACTTGTTCCTACATTTAGGTGCCCTTTATAAAGTATTGGATTCTCTGGTATTCCTTGTCATAATTCCTAGTACCTCACAATGTTACTATAGTCATGGATAAGGTCTTTAAAGAGGCAAAGCTAAAATGAGGTTATTAAGATGGGCCCTAATCCGATGTGACTGGTGTCCTTATAAGAAAACACTCGGAAAGACACTAAGGATTTCTGCATACCAGAGGAAAGACCATGTTAGGACACACCAAGAAGACTGGTATCTAAAGCCCAGAGTAGAGGCCTCAGAAGAAACCAAACTTAAACTGATGGCTTGACTTCAAAATTCTAGTCTCAGAACTGTGAGAAATAATTTTCTGTTGTTTAAGGCTTAGTCTGTGGTGTTTTGTTTGTTAATGACAACTTGTTTTGCAGTGCATTCACTCCATGGGTGAGACTTCAAATTGTGGTTTTGGGGGCTCATATTTATAACCTCAGGCTGCAAACTGGTATCATCATCAGTTGACTTGGAAAAATACAGGCCTGGCCTTTCTAGAACTTGTACAACGCTGTCTGTTTTGCCTTGTGAGTCACAAGATTTTCCAGAACCCAGAGGCTGGCCACATCCACAGGGCTCCAGAAATGTCAGGACTCACTCTTTTTCTTATCTCAAGTGCCTCTTGACTTGCTGGTAACAGTTGGTGTGCTTGCAGGCAGGTATGGAGTCCAGGCAGGGTCAAAGTCAGTCAGAGGCTTACTCTCCTACTTCTGAAGCCTGAACAAGATTACCTCCATTTGAATTTTCCTACCACAACCCCAGCAAACTAATACACTCCTTTTCTGCTTTTTGGAAGAGTTTGTAAAGATTATTCTTCCTTAAGAGTTTGGTAGAATTTACAAATGAAGCTATCTGGGTTTGAGCTTTTCTTTGTGGGTAGATTTCTCATATTTCTTCACTTTTTAAAGATTAATTAATTTTTAAATTTTTGGTCGCACTGGGTCTTCATTGCTGCACACGGGCCTTCTCTATTTGTGGGGAATGAGGGCCACTCTCTAGTTGCAATGCGTGGGCTTCTCACTGTAGTGGCTTCTCTTATTGGGGTGCACAGGCTCTAGATGCATGGGCTTCAGTAGCTGTGGCACACGGGCTTAGTTGCTCTATGGCATGTGAGATCTTCCTGGACCAGGATCTGAGGTCCATTGCATTGGCAGGTAGACCATTATCCACTGTACCACCAAGGAAGTCCAGATTTTTCACTTTGTTTAAGTCTACTCAGATTGCCTACTTCTTGAGTCAGTTTTGGTAGTTTGTGTCTTTTTAGGAATTTGTGCAGCCAGGTCATCTAATTTGTTGTCGTGCAATTATTCATAGTGTTCCTTTATAATCCTTTTGCTTCCGTATGGTCAGTAGTCAAGTACCCTTTTTCATTTCTGAGTCTAGTAATTTGAAGCTTCTTTTCCTCTTGGTCAATGTGGCAAAAGATTTGCAATTTTTTTTTTCACCTTTTCAAAAAATCTGTTTTGGGGACTTTGCTGGTGGCCCACTGGTTAAGAATATGCCTACCAAGCATTAGACATTTCAAATGGGTGGTTTTGGGGGCTCATATTTATAACCTCAGGCTGCAAACTGGTATCATCATCAGTTGACTTGGAAAAATACAGGCCTGGCCTTTCTAGAACTTGTACAACGCTGTCTGTTTTGCCTTGTGAGTCACAAGATTTTCCAGAACCCAGAGGCTGGCCACATCCACAGGGCTCCAGAAATGTCAGGACTCACTCTTTTTCTTATCTCAAGTGCCTCTTGACTTGCTGGTAACAGTTGGTGTGCTTGCAGGCAGGTATGGAGTCCAGGCAGGGTCAAAGTCAGTCAGAGGCTTACTCTCCTACTTCTGAAGCCTGAACAAGATTACCTCCATTTGAATTTTCCTACCACAACCCCAGCAAACTAATACACTCCTTTTCTGCTTTTTGGAAGAGTTTGTAAAGATTATTCTTCCTTAAGAGTTTGGTAGAATTTACAAATGAAGCTATCTGGGTTTGAGCTTTTCTTTGTGGGTAGATTTCTCATATTTCTTCACTTTTTAAAGATTAATTAATTTTTAAATTTTTGGTGCACTGGGTCTTCATTGCTGCACACGGGCCTTCTCTATTTGTGGGGAATGAGGGCCACTCTCTAGTTGCAATGCGTGGGCTTCTCACTGTAGTGGCTTCTCTTATTGGGGTGCACAGGCTCTAGATGCATGGGCTTCAGTAGCTGTGGCACACGGGCTTAGTTGCTCTATGGCATGTGAGATCTTCCTGGACCAGGATCTGAGGTCCATTGCATTGGCAGGTAGACCATTATCCACTGTACCACCAAGGAAGTCCAGATTTTTCACTTTGTTTAAGTCTACTCAGATTGCCTACTTCTTGAGTCAGTTTTGGTAGTTTGTGTCTTTTTAGGAATTTGTGCATCCAGGTCATCTAATTTGTTGTCGTGCAATTATTCATAGTGCTCCTTTATAATCCTTTTGCTTCCGTATGGTCAGTAGTCAAGTACCCTTTTTCATTTCTGAGTCTAGTAATTTGAAGCTTCTTTTCCTCTTGGTCAATGTGGCAAAAGATTTGCAATTTTTTTTTTTCACCTTTTCAAAAAATCTGTTTTGGGGACTCTGCTGGTGGCCCACTGGTTAAGAATATGCCTACCAACGCAGGGGACATCGGTCTGAGTCCAGTCTGGGAAGACTCCATGTGCTTCAGGTGACCTGAGCCCAAGTGCAGCAACTACTGAAGCCCAAACCCTAGAGTATGTGCTCAGCAACGAGAGAAGCCCCTGCAAAGAGAAGCCTGCACACCACAACTAGAGAGGAGCCTCCACTCACTGCAACTAGAGAAAGCCTGAGCACAGTAATGAAGACCCAGCACAGTTAAAAAAATAAATTAATTAATTAAATTTTACAACTTTACAGCTTTGGGTTTAATTGATTTTCTCTGTTGTTTTTCTTTTCTATATTTTTATTAATTTCCACTTTGATCTGTATGATTTTCTTGCTTCTGGCTGCTTTAGGTTTCTTCTTTTACCCATGTCTTAAAGTAGTTTAGGATACTGATTTGACATCTTTCTTTTTGTTTAATATGGACATTTAAAGTTGTAAATGTCTCTCTAAGCATTGCTTTAGCTGCACTTCATAAGTTTTGGTATGTTTTGCTTGATTTTCATTCATCTCAAAGTATTTTCAGATTTTCCTTTAGATTTCCTTTTTGACCTGCTGGTTACTTAGGAATGTGTTAATTACTTTCCACATATTTGTAAGTTTTACCCATTTTCCCTGTTATTGGCTTCTAATTTCATTTCACTGTGGTCAGAAAACATGCTTTCCATTATTTCTATTTCTTTAATTTATTGAGGTGTGTTTTATAGCCTTGTGGATGTTATGTCTTGCAGAATATTCCATGTGCACTTGAATGTATATTCCTATATATTGATAATGTACATTCTGTTGTTGGGTGGAGTGTTCTTTAGCTGTCAGGTAGGTCTAGCTGGTTTTCGGCATTGCTTAAGTTTTCTATCTTCTTTTTGACTGTCTATCTAATTGTTGTCCATTATTGAAAGTGGAATATCAAAGTTTCCAACTGCCATTGTGGATTCATCTATTTCTTATTTATTGTTATACAAACCACTGGACCTATGGACATCTCCATAGAATTTTTTTTAATCCAATCTGACAAACTTTCCTTTTGATTGGATTATTTAATCCATTTTCATTTAATGTTATTATTGATATAGTTGGATTGCATGTCTCAGTTTTCTTTTTGTTTTCAATTTGTTTATACGTCTTTCTTATTTCTCTATTTCTCTTTTATTGCTTTCTTTTTTTAAACATTTATTTATTTATTTATTTATTTTGAGGGGGCGGGTTGGGGAGGGAGGGGGTGGGAGGACCACTTCTATTGGTCTTTCATTTGTCTATTTTCATCCGTCTTTATTCTTTGGCTCCTGCGGGCCTCCCATTGCGGTGGCCTCTGTTGCCACAGAGCGCAGGTTCTGGGCGCATGCGCTTCAGAGCTCCGGCTCCGTAACTGGACACATCCATCCAGCCACTCCGCGGCACGTGGGATCTTCCCAGGCCGGGGATCAAACTGGCGCCCCTTGCACTGCAAGGCGGTGTCCTTACCCACTGGACCACCAGGGAAGCCCTATTGCTTTCTTTTGCATTAAGGAAATATAGTCTAATAAAGTATTCTAGTAAAACATAATAAGCTATTATGCTTATAATAGCTACTTTGATTTTTTTTTTCTGATAGATCTAACATCCTGTTGCTCTCAAAGGTAGTTTCTGTTGCCTATTTTTCCAATGTTTGGGTCATACTTTCCTGCTTCCTTGCATGCCTCGTAATTTTTTGTTGGAGACTGGACATTTTGTTTTATATTTAAAATTTTTAAACAGTTTATTTTCTGTGGGAGTATAGCTGATTAACAATACTGTGATAGTTTCAAGTGAACAATGAGGGGACTCAGCTATACATATTCATGTATCCATTCTCCCCCAAATTCCCCTTCCATCTAGGTTGCCACATAACTTTGAGCAGAGTTCCATGTGCTATACAATAGATCCTTGTTGGTTATCCTTTTAAAACATAGCACTGTGTACAGAAAACTAGACATTTTAGATAATGTATTGTAGCAGCTCTGGGTATTTGCTTCCTCCCCACTGAGGACCCCGCCAACCTCCTTAATGTTATTTGCTTGATTATTTATTTAGTGACTGACTGGGTTACTTTAGTGAAGTTTATCCCCCTCCCCACCTCCAACCGCCACCCCTTAAATGTCGTTAAACCTCTTCTTATGCTGTTATCTTAGTATTATAGAAATTCGGGTAGGGCTCTGAGAAATGGAATGTTGCCATTTCCATAAGCCACTTTTCTATAAGTTTAAATATATTTCAAGGGAAAGTTCAGAAACTTGAAAAAAAACTACAAGAAAGTAGTTGTGAGAAATAAAGCATAAAGCGCTTTTACATTTGCTATGTATTATTTCTCCAACATATCAGTAACACAGCTACAAGTGCTTGTTGCTACAGACAACTACAATTGCTTGTTAAGCTACCGCCCAGAGTTCATAGCACTCAGGGAAGTAAAAACAGGAAATAGCCGGCAAGGGGCTGTGGCAAGGCGTTGGCTCAACTGGGAGCGCTGTGAGTAGGGTCTCTGGGTGTAACACAGGCTTCGGACTATCAGACTTCTATAAAGTGAAAGTTTTTATACGATGAGAGAGAAGTCCAGAGAGAGGACGGCGGAGCGGATGCGGACTGGGCCGGAAAGCCACGTTGGCCTTCAGCCTTTTGGTTTCGTTTTCTCCATCTTGCTTGCTTTTCAGGCATCGGAGTGAAGAGTGGGCTGCAGGCTTCCCGCTTGCTGGGCTGCAGTCAGAAAGCCTCCCCGCAGGCTGAACGGTAAGTGCCCCGGGGACCCGCGGCTCCCCACCCTCCCGGACCCTCCCACCTTGCCTCTCAGGGTTCACCCGGACTGGTTCTTGCTGGCATTGGGCCTGGGCGGGGGTGTGGGGCAGGGGCAGGGAGGGAGGGACTTCTGGCAGTGACTCAGTCCTGTAGATACTTTTTTTTTTTCTTTTAATGTTTTTGAATTAAAAAAAATTTAATTAGAGGAGAATTGCTTTACAATGTTGGGTTGGTTTCTGCTCCACAAGGTGAATCAGCCATAAGTATAATATATCCCCTTCCTCTGGACCTCCCTCCCACCTCTCCAGCCCCGCATCCCACCCCTTCTAGGTCATCACAGAGCACGGAGTTGAACTCCCTGTGGTATACAGCAGCTTCCCACTAGCGATGTCTTATGCACATCCGTAGAGTGTATGTCAGTGCTAGGCTCTCGATTCTTTCCACCCTCTCGTTTCCCCCTCCCTGCAAAGATCTATTACCTTTGGCTTGCCCCGCGAGCCCCAGACCAGCTGGAGCGCCCCCGCCCCCAATTCCCCAGCGGGTGGCTTGAGTCTCCCGGGGTTCCCCGTACGGTCTATGCACCGGATCACCCAGACCCAGAGACTCGCCCAGTTCTCAAACCCCAGAGCCACAGCCTTTGGTGGCAGGTCCCCGGTGTCTTGTAAACTTTGCTTAAGAACATCCCGCGGGTTGCTCAGTTCCGGGGGTGACCTGCTGAAAAGTTTGGCAGTTTTCCTTTGGCGAAGTTGGTCAGTGCTGGGACTTTCTGTGCAGTAGTAAGTGTCTCCGCGGAAGCGACTGATCAGACGGGAATTTTCACTCTCTTGCAATCGCCTGGTGAAGTAGGCTAAGGTTACTGTTTCCTAAGTCTGTGTGTGATGTGTGTTTTGGCAAACTGGAAGAACAGCTTGCCTTGGGAAAGTTCGCAACGACCGGTTGATAAGACACTCGGTAAAACCTTGAAACAAACTCGTTCCTCCCTCCCCCGCTTTTCTCCTTGAAAGGAAAGGAGGAATGTCTGGTCACGGGCATGGTTTTTTAAATATTAACAGTGGTTGGGCGGCAATAGAACAAAGGCCACTTTAGCTGAACTTTATAAGAGGTTTTTGGTTCAAGGTTACAGGAAGTAAGTTCAAGGACGCTGAAGTTCTCGAATAGTTTCATTTATTGACATTCGAAATTTGTTTACACATGGAGAGGTAGAGCCAATAGGCAGCTAGTTGGACACCTGCAAAACATGATAATTTAAAACTCTGAGGGCTTGACCTGCTTCAGATAGGAGATTTCAGATAAGATAAATGGAAATTTTGATAATTTCCCTTCAGTGATTCCCCTGAATAATCTTTAAAGTTTCTTTGGAAGAAGGAAAAAACTTGGCCTAACTCCAACACTTAAAAAAAAAAACCCAAAAAATTCTCTCAGCCCGCTCCCATCAGGTCATCAGAGCACGGAGTTGAACTCCCTGTGGTATACAGCAGCTTCCCACTAGCGATGTCTTATGTACATCCGTAGAGTGTATGTCAGTGCTAGGCTCTCGATTCTTTCCACCCTCTCGTTTCCCCCTCCCTGCAAAGATCTATTACCTTTGGCTTGCCCCGCGAGCCCCAGACCAGCTGGAGCGCCCCCGCCCCCAATTCCCCAGCGGGTGGCTTGAGTCTCCCGGGGTTCCCCGTACGGTCTATGCACCGGATCACCCAGACCCAGAGACTCGCCCAGTTCTCAAACCCCAGAGCCACAGCCTTTGGTGGCAGGTCCCCGGTGTCTTGTAAACTTTGCTTAAGAACATCCCGCGGGTTGCTCAGTTCCGGGGGTGACCTGCTGAAAAGTTTGGCAGTTTTCCTTTGGCGAAGTTGGTCAGTGCTGGGACTTTCTGTGCAGTAGTAAGTGTCTCCGCGGAAGCGACTGATCAGACGGGAATTTTCACTCTCTTGCAATCGCCTGGTGAAGTAGGCTAAGGTTACTGTTTCCTAAGTCTGTGTGTGATGTGTGTTTTGGCAAACTGGAAGAACAGCTTGCCTTGGGAAAGTTCGCAACGACCGGTTGATAAGACACTCGGTAAAACCTTGAAACAAACTCGTTCCTCCCTCCCCCGCTTTTCTCCTTGAAAGGAAAGGAGGAATGTCTGGTCACGGGCATGGTTTTTTAAATATTAACAGTGGTTGGGCGGCAATAGAACAAAGGCCACTTTAGCTGAACTTTATAAGAGGTTTTTGGTTCAAGGTTACAGGAAGTAAGTTCAAGGACGCTGAAGTTCTCGAATAGTTTCATTTATTGACATTCGAAATTTGTTTACACATGGAGAGGTAGAGCCAATAGGCAGCTAGTTGGACACCTGCAAAACATGGTAATTTAAAACTCTGAGGGCTTGACCTGCTTCAGATAGGAGATTTCAGATAAGATAAATGGAAATTTTGATAATTTCCCTTCAGTGATTCCCCTGAATAATCTTTAAAGTTTCTTTGGAAGAAGGAAAAAACTTGGCCTAACTCCAACACTTAAAAAAAAAAACCCAAAAAATTCGGTCTGGAAGGGAATTTTGAATGTGTTTGCCATACAGAAGTTGCATTTTTAGTGTTAACACTTGCTTTATTTATAGCTTCTGGGTTGGACATCCTGATTAAAATGGCTTTTTCCTAACAATTTCGTGTTTTATATTTGTAAGTGACATTTGCACTTCACTTAATGCTATTATTTGCCATCTGGCACCTGCCCTCGCAGGTACATCCACGTGCAGGCCCTCAGGGTCCCTTTGCCCTTGTCCCCTGGGAATTTTGCAGCTGGGGTGTTGGGGAGCCGTAGTCATGGACAGTTTTTTTGAGCGGTGGCAGGGAGCTTGCTGGCAGCTGAAACAGAAGTAGATTTGGTGCTTGGGCAACCAGGAGCTCTCAGTGGGGTGGTGGAGCGCAACTGCCACGACCCTTGGGGCCTTGCCCCCCACTCTTCCCCCCCCCCCACCCCAGCGCGCAGGTGCGGTCCTTGCCCACACTAGGGATATTTGGAGAGACACACATGTGCACCTGTAGCATTTTTATGCTGTGACAGAAAAAAATTCTGGACCCGGAAGTTTGTTTGGGCTGTGGTTTCTGGCCGCCTGCCAGGCAGGAAGCACACAGAGGCTTAATGCCTGCCTTGGAAGCCAGGGCTTCCTGAGTCAAAGGCTTTCCTCCAGTTTTTGTTCTGTCCAGAGTATATTAAGTCCCTTATGTTCCATTCAGAGAGCATGTTGGGAAGCCTAATATATTCCTAAGTCCAAAAAAGTTAGCCTAGGTATCTGACAAAACTGGCTCCATAGCACTTACTGTAACATGTTTCTAATACTTTCACACAGATGATACACAATGAACACAAAAGTCAAATTTTTGTTATTTTGTTGTTGCTCTGGGGTAAATGATATAATCATTAACCATTTTTTTAAAAAAAAAATCCATCCATTCCTCACTTGGTTTTCTTTGTATTTTTATGATAAACCAAGAATTCTCTTATTTATTTATTGTATTGTATTTTGGCTGCACCAAACATGTGGGATATTGTTCCTCCACCCGGGGATAGAGATGATCCTGCGTGGCCTCAGGCTGTCGTGGCATGGAATGAGACTTCAGTTCCCTGGCCAGAGATTGAGGGCAAATCGCAGCAATGAGAGCCCCAAATGCTAGCCATGAGGCCAGTGGCCAGTGACAAGGTCCTGGTCCTTTGGCTTTGCAGAAGAGAATTCCCACAAAGACAGAAAGTACTGAACAAGTGAAATATTTATCAGGAGGAAAAACAGTCCAGTATGCGTGAATAGACACACAATGGCGAGCCGTGCCCTTGTGGCAGGCAGTTTCAATTACTTTTATGGGATGTTTCTTCTGCCCTCGCAGGTACATCCACGTGCAGGCCCTCAGGGTCCCTTTGCCCTTGTCCCCTGGGAATTTTGCAGCTGGGGTGTTGGGGAGCCATAGTCATGGACAGTTTTTTTGAGCGGTGGCAGGGAGCTTGCTGGCAGCTGAAACAGAGGTAGATTTGGTGCTTGGGCAACCAGGAGCTCTCAGTGGGGTGGTGGAGCGCAACTGCCACGACCCTTGGGGCCTTGCCCCCCACTCTCCCTCCCCACCCCAGCGCGCAGGTGCGGTCCTTGCCCACACTAGGGATATTTGGAGAGACACACATGTGCACCTGTAGCATTTTTATGCTGTGACAGAAAAAAATTCTGGACCCGGAAGTTTGTTTGGGCTGTGGTTTCTGGCCGCCTGCCAGGCAGGAAGCACACAGAGGCTTAATGCCTGCCTTGGAAGCCAGGGCTTCCTGAGTCAAAGGCTTTCCTCCAGTTTTTGTTCTGTCCAGAGTATAGTAAGTCCCTTATGTTCCATTCAGAGAGCATGTTGGGAAGCCTAATATATTCCTAAGTCCAAAAAAGTTAGCCTAGGTATCTGACAAAACTGGCTCCATAGCACTTACTGTAACATGTTTCTAATACTTTCACACAGATGATACACAATGAACACAAAAGTCAAATTTTTGTTATTTTGTTGTTGCTCTGGGGTAAATGATATAATCATTAACCATTTTTTTAAAAAAAAAATCCATCCATTCCTCACTTGGTTTTCTTTGTATTTTTATGATAAACCAAGAATTCTCTTATTTATTTATTGTATTGTATTTTGGCTGCACCAAACATGTGGGATATTGTTCCTCCACCGGAGATAGAGATGATCCTGCGTGGCCTCAGGCTGTCGTGGCATGGAATGAGACTTCAGTTCCCTGGCCAGAGATTGAGGGCAAATCGCAGCAATGAGAGCCCCAAATGCTAGCCATGAGGCCAGTGGCCAGTGACAAGGTCCTGGTCCTTTGGCTTTGCAGAAGAGAATTCCCACAAAGACAGAAAGTACTGAACAAGTGAAATATTTATCAGGAGGAAAAACAGTCCAGTATGCGTGAATAGACACACAATGGCGAGAGCCGTGCCCTTGTGGCAGGCAGTTTCAATTACTTTTATGGGATGTTTCTTCTGATTTTCCTTTATCCAATTATTTTGATTTGTCTTGTTCAGAGCCCATATTTGGTATATCTCAGGATCCTCCTCCCAGGTGTGTTTACACATCTGTTAGCTAAAATGGATTCTACCGCAGAAGTGTTTGGGTAGAGTATCTCTTGACTTCCTCCCCTTTTGACCTCTAAGGAGCCTTCCTGCGCATATGTAGTCTAAGAGGTCTCCTGACTTTGAGAATGAGAAATATGTGGCCTGAATAGGGCCCAGCCTCCTCTCTTTTTATTTATTTATTTATTTATTTATTTTGGGCGGGGCTCGGGTTGGGGAGGGAGGGGAGTGGGCGGGACACTTCTATTGGTTTTCCATTTCTCTATTTTTCATCCGTCTTTGTTCTTTGGCTCCTGCGGGCCTCCCATCGCTGTGGCGTCTGTTGTCGCAGAGCGCCGGCTCTGGGCGCATGTGCTCCAGAGCTCCGGCTCGGTAATTGGACACATCAGTCCAGCCGCTCCGCGGCACGTGGGATTTTCCCATGCCAGGGACTGAACCGGCGCCCCTTGCACTGCAAGGCGGTGTCCTTATCCACTGGACCACCAGGGGAAGCCCTCTCTTTCTTTTTTTAAGGACTGAATGATATCATTTATATAGTAAATATTGTAGTAGTCTATTCAGGAGATATATGAGGGCTGGAATCATTAAGGGAGGCTCCAGAAGTAGAGAAACCTGAGTTAGTTTGAGAAAAGTTTGCATGCATGCTCAAGAAGGGCTGGCACTGAATGAACATCCTAGGCTTGAAATAAAGGTATTTTACTGTATTCAATACAATGTGTGTCCTCAGTCGTGTCTGACTCTTTGTGACCCCATGGACTGTAGCCTGCCAAGCTCCTCTGTCCATGGGATTCTCCAGGCAAGAAGACTGGCTCAGGTTACCTTTTCCTGCTCCAGGAGATCTTCCGAAACCAGAGAATCAGAGAATCGAACCCACATTTCCGGCATTGGTTGGCAGATTCTTTACCACTGAGCCACTAGTGCAACTCTTATGGGGCCTCACCCAGTTCTTAAACAACAGCGTTGTTACTCCATAGAATTGCAAAACCTTCCTGTCCCAAGCTGGCTCCTGGATCTAACAGCCAGGTTCCAAGCATGGCCTTATTTCACCACCCTCTTCATTTGCTTCACTGGAGATTATGTAAGGATGAGTAGGCCTTACACAAGTGTAGTCCTGCTGGGGCTGCATAATGATGACCAGTCTGTTCAAGGCCTAGGAGAGTAAACTTGGCAGACCTGGCCAGGACTTACCACAGCCTGATGTAGATGAGTGGGAGCTTACCACGCATGACAGGACTCAAGAAGAAAGTAAGTAAGGGAGGGGAGATACTCTTGGGTGCTTGGGCTCTCTATGGACAGTTTGTCCTAGTGAAAATTTACTTTGATCCAGGAACAGTGGGCCACTGCACTAAGTGCATTTCCCTGGTGGCTCTGCTTATGTTTCGGTACAATTAGATGATTCACGATCTCCTTCAATCTAGAGTCTTTCTTCTGGGATTCTTTTATTCCTCCATTTTCTGCACTCGGCATGCAGCTGTTGTGAACCAGAGAAGTTATTTGAGGTAAAGTTATGCTAAAATTTGTGTTTCCATGAGAGTCATGGGACTGAGAGTCATCAAAGAACGTTATAAGATATGCCTTCTAATTTTATGTCATTTTATGATTAGAGTCATCTGTAGTTTGTGGGCAATGTGCTATAACTGAAATGCATGCTTGGGAAGCCAAATATAATAATTTTTTAATGCATACTTTTAGCCACTGATGCATTATGTATCATCATATACGTAATGTATCAGTGGCTAAAAGTATGCATTAAAATTATTAAATATTAAAAATGAAAAATATGAAAATTTAAAAATACACAATAAATAATTCCAAGTTGAAATGCATTTATGCTTTAGCCTCAGTACATGGTCTTCTAGACCATTTCTGCACGATTCCAGAAATCAGGACCCACAGGATGATCAGTTACTAAACAGGTCATTTTAAATATTGGGAACAAAATGGCATTTCATGCCCCATCTAGGGTTAAAATGCCTACAGATGGAGGGAAGCTGGTTTTGTTATGTTAGCTGCTCAAATTGCTACACACAGAGTTCACATCCACAGATTCCATACGCAAATGGAAGAGGAGGAAGGTGGGTCCTATTCTGTTCAGGGTGGAGGCAACTGGACTCCAATGAGGCGGTTGCCTTTGGTTTTGTGCAGGATCATGTCACCCCTTCTCCACTATCTTTTTAGAAACTTCTGGCAACCCTCTCAGACACCTCATCTTCCTATCTCCGTGGGGATTCCCAGATACCTGGAAGTTCCAGGTTTGCACGCTGCTTTCTGCAGCTGGCAAGGCAGACTTCTCCATAATGATACTCAGTTTTGTTGTGTTGCTGGGAAATTACATTTGCTTGCAGGCTGTAGTTCAGTGAACATAACCTTGCTTTGAGGCCATGCCATGACCAAAGCAGCACAAAGAAGGAAATATTAAGTATGTCTGTCCTTGAAGAGGTTTAAGTAGGATGGGAACCAGTCATGCTGGCAGTTACATTACTGGAAACATTATGTCCTTTTTGATACCAGATGGTTTGCAGGCAAAGCCCGCATTCTGTGAGAAACATTGGAAAGTCTGATAAAGTGACATTTTACGATCACCTACTGGGGCCATGCTGGATGCCACAGAGCTTTGTATACATAATATGGTGATGGAACAAAGGAGCTACTGACTGAAGTCTGGGAGAGTTCTTCCCAGAAAGGTTTATACATAGGAGACACTTTAGCTGCCCCTGCAGGCTGAGCATGGTTTTGCCAGGCAAGTAAGTTGAAGTGAGTAATCCAGGCAAAGGTGCAGAGCTGCAGGAAAGGACTCCTTGTTGAGGTTGGTTTGAAGCCAAATGTGTGAGGTGTGTGTTACTGAGAAATGAAGGCAGGTGCCAGACCAGGAGGGGTCTTGAATGCAAAGAAAACTGGAACCTGAGTTGGGAGATGAGGAAAGGGATTTTGTTCAAGCATGAGCTTCAGAAAGCTCATGCTGAGAGATCTCTTTGGAGAGGGTGAGGTCACAGGTAGGGGGCACGGAAAGACCAGGGTGAGAGATAGATGCTAGGGCATACCGTCATTTAAGAAGCAGGTGCAGAGAGGGTGCTGAGGAGTCGGAGAAGGTTAGAGGGAGGCAGTGTAGACTGTAGTGCTGTGAGGTCAGCCAAGGGAGGTGCTGAAGAGTTTCAAGGAAGAGCATCCTACTGCTTGGGTAAAAGAAGACTTCCCTATGACTGTGGATGTGGCTGCTAGGAAGCCACCAAGGGCTCTAGAGGAGCACTGTCAGGTGAGGACACTAGGGTGAGACAAGGGAGGCAATCACCTCAAGCACAGTATTTCAGGGGGTGTGAAAAATCAGGATAAATAATATTTTAGTGCATGATTTTGAAAAAAATTGACACGAATGCAAAATATCCACAGTGAACAAAATAGAATTCTCAATAAAGACAGCATCTGCATTACTGATGTCTCCTTTGCCTGAGGTTCCAATAGGTCTCTGAGTGTCATTGTGTAAAGGATGTGCAGAGGGAGGGTGCCAGTGGAGGCACATTGAGGAGTGAATGGAGAATTGGAAGGCACTGAAGCACGCGTTGCTGTCTCTCCCTTCCTGAAATCCCAGCTTCACCTGAAAGAAAAGAGAGTGAAAGACTGGTTAGTTTAGGGGATCTCAGGCTGAAGGGGTTTTTTGTTTTCTTTATTTTTATGATGGAAGAGACTGAACATGTTTATAGGCTGAAGGAGGGGGAGTCCCCGAAGGTAGAGAGAGGCTGGCGAAAGGGGAGATGTCGTGGCTCATGGAGACAGGAGGGCCCAGCGGGGGAGGATGGCCCTGGAAGGCAAGAGATGACAGGGGAAGATGGAAGGTGGCCGGGACTCACTCGATCAGCTACAAGGTCATTGATGAGAAGTGGCCGCAGAGGGTGGTGTTCAGATGGAAAAAGGTTGTGAAGGGCGGCGCTATGGAGGGGGTATTGAAAGGAGCCAACTGCAGTCCTGAAATGGCAGGCTGAGTGGCAGTAAGGGGCCAGCTGATGTTGAAAACCACAAGAGTGTGGGATGATCTTTCCCCTCCACTTGGCACGACTTTTATTCTAGCTTCGTGACTGGTGGAGGCTCACCGTCCGTGGATGGGATGCTGGGGTGATCGTCCCTCTTTGCCTGGGACTGAGGGATTTCCTGGAAAATGGAAATTTTAGTGCTCAAACTAGAAAGCTGTGGCACACCACGGTGCTAGAGAGCTGTGGTCAGGAGGCAGAAAGGCAAGAGAATTGAAGTGCTGGTGAGAAGAGGGTTTGTAGCACTTGCTTCTAGGTCCTATCTAGAGCAAAGGAAGTGAGGCCGTTGCCTGGTGGTGACTTACGAAAGTCCATTCACTCATTCAAATACTGATTGAGTGCTTACTAGGAGTCAGGCGCTGGGGTCTGTGCAGAAGATCTAACCACAAAGAAGGTAAAAATATTATCATGGAATATCCTTTTGTGGTGGCTAATGTCAGTTGGCGCTCAGAACCCATTCTCGCCTTGGTCTGGAGGGTGGAAAACCACCAACGGTATTTCCCAGACTCGGTTACAACCAGGATGTGAGTTAAGGTACATTTGGTCAAGATGCGTAAACTAGTGGAGCGGAGGCCAGTAGCTGGCTGCTTTTGTTGGTTTCCCTGCTGGCAAGCATGGTGGTGGTGACAGGTCTGAGCAGCACGTTGTGAAGTCCAGTCGCCAGCTTTCGAGGCATAGGCAGATGGGATGGTGACTGACCCTCTGAACTCGGGGTGGTAGCCCACACTGTTCTTTTTTTTTTTTTTTAAGATGTATTTATTTTGTTTTTGACTGCACTGGGTCTTTGCTGCGGTGCACGGGCTTTCTCTAATTGTGGCAAGCAGGGACTTCTCTTTGTTGTGGTGCATGGGCTTCTCATTGAGGTGGCTTTCCCTGTTGCAGAGCACAGGGTCTAGGGTGTGTGGACGTTCGTAGGTGCAGCACATGTGCTCAGTTGCTCCCTGGTATGTGGGATCTTCCCAGACCAGGGATCGAACTGGTGTCCCCTGTATTGGCAGGAGAATTCTTAGCTGCTAGGCCACCAAGGGAGCCCTGAGGTATTCTTGACTCCTGTGCTACCGTTGACAGCCTCCTGTGTCCCCACTGCCTTGGCCGAGACAAGGTCTTTCTGGGAGCTCTAGGAATTTTTCTCAGAAACTCAGTCAAGACTTTATTCCTTCAGCCCTTACAGCAGTGTTGTAAGCATCTGTATCCGCCTAGATCAGTGTGGTTTTTTTGTTTGTTTTTTGGCCACTGCTATTGACCTTTCATTTATTTATTTTCATCCATCTTTGTTCTTTGGCCTGTGTGGGCCTCCCATCGCAGTGGCCTCTCTCGCTGCAGAGCACCGGCTCTGGGCGCATGCGCTCCAGAGCTCCGGCTCGGTAGTTGGGCACATTGGTCCAGCTGCTCACCGGCACATGGGATCTTCCCAGGCCAGGGATCGAACTGGCACCCCTTGCACTGCGGTGTCCTTACCCACTGGACCACCAGGGAAGCCCTAGATCAATGTTTTTCTCCTCAAAATACCTGGAGAGGTTTCTACTTCTAGACGCTGGTTCCTTTCCATTAACCAGTGGAAAGGAACCCTAGTGACTTATATCTGCTGTGTTTGGTGTATTCAACGTTCACTGGCAACTAGCTGAGAAGTGAAACTGGAACTTCTCTGGCTCTGAAGGTGGGGGACAGTTTGTACCATTGTGGAAATTTTGTGTGGGTGAGGAAACGAAGGACAGACAGTCATTAAGTTAAAATTTGCCGGGGGTGGGGGAGCGGTGAGAGAAAGGGGAATTCCTTAAAAATTTTACAACACACGCACAACTGCCAATTTTGGCCTGCTGGGGAAGGTGAGGACTTAAGACAGTGGCGGTGAAAGGACATTAAGAGAAATCTTGGTCAGTCTGGAGGACTGGGCCTTTGAAAGGAGGAAAGAGAAAGACTTGGGTTTGGACAGCTCCTTCCCTGAGGAAGGTGAAGCCACTGACTTCAGAGGAGGTATGTGCCAGAGCCAGGAAGCACGGGAGGGGCGGGGCCGGAAAGTGATGGGCACTCTCCTTTAACCAACTCTAAAGGACTCATTCTACCTGCCACCCTGCCTCCCCACCTCTTCTACCATTTTTTTAAAAATAAAATTTTATGTATTTATTTTTGGCTATGCTGGGTCTTCATTGCTGCCTGGGATTGTCTCTAGTTGTGGAGATTGGGGGCTATTCCTTAATTGCTGTACGTGGGCTCTCACAGAGGTGGCTTCTCTTGCTGCAGAGCATGAGCTCCAGGGCGCTCGGGCTTCAGATTCCGGCTTCGGTAGTTGGGGCATGAGGCTCAGTCGTTGAGGCTCCCCGGCTCTAGAGCACGGGCTCACCAGCTGTGGCACAGGGGCTTAGCTGCTCCACAGTATGGAGGATCTTCCTTGATCAGGGATCATACCTGAGCCTCCTGCATTGGCAGGTGGATTCTTCACCGCCGAGCCACCAGGGAAGCCCCCCTGCTACCCTAAATTTTGAACCATGTTATATAAAATCTGACTTGTTCTTTTTGATGATAACTTTGGGATGCCTCTACTAGGCTTTCTTGCTCTAAGTTGTGTGTGTGTGTGTGTGTGTGTGTCTGTGTGTGTGTGTATACACACACACCAAAGAAGCTCTGAACACATTTTGAATGTTTTGTGTGCCATGAACAGTTTCTATATGGCATGCTCTGCTTGTTTTTATGCAATACTTGCTAGCTTTGTTAACTGAACTGAGTAAAACCTGAGTGCAGAAGAGAGAGAAACTCCTTTTTTTAGTCCAAAAACTTACAGAGTTTCCTTTCAGCTAATTATTGTTTTCTATTTTTATTGCACTGTGGTCAGAGAATGTGGTCAGAGGTATATGTGTTTTGCTATCTATATATTTATTGCTGAGCTTATGGAGTCAAGTATTTTAACTTCAGTTACTTCCCCTCTGTATTTTTATCTAGTCACATTCTGTTAATCGCATAACAGAGACCACTTTTCTGTGTTAAATCTTTATTATTACTTTAGGTTTTAGTATTTTCAATATGCACACACATCCCTAAACAATATATGGTATTGTTGCTAACGTTTAGGATCTTACATACATCGAGAGTGGTCAGAATGTGTGTATGCTCAACCGCTTAGTCGTGTCCAACTCTCTATAGCCTGCCAGACTCCTCTATCCATGGGATTTCCCAGGCAAGAATACTGGAGTGGAGGCTTCCCTGGTGGTTCATTGGGTAAAGATTCCACTTTGCAGTGCAAGGGGCACCGGTTTGATCGCTGGCTGGGGAAGATCCTACGTGCTGCGGAGTGGCTGGACCCATGTGTCCAATTACCAGCAGGCACTCTGGAGCACATGCGCCCAGAGCCGTTGCTCTGCAGTGAGAGAGGCCACTGCGATAGGAGGCCCACACATGCCAAAGAATACAGATGGATGAAAAATAAACGGATAGAAAATCAATTATTAAAAGAAAAGAGGCCAAAAATTAAAATAATAATAAAAAAAGAATACTGGAGTGGGCTGCCATTTCCCTCTCCAGGGGATCTTCCTTGCTCATGGACTGAACCTGCCTCTCTTGAGGCACCTGCATTGGCAGGCAGATTCTTTACCGCTGTGTCACATGGGAAACCCCAAGTTATTAGCATTTAAGACCTTAATGTAAATTAATTAGACAGTATGCATGCTTTAGCAATTTTTGCCTTAGCATAAATATTTGTTTAGTCATTTTATTTTTTGTATGTTTCATAGTTCATAATTCTTCATTTTCAGGGCTGTATAGTATTTTAAAAAGGACTAACATTTTACTCAGTCTTGTCTTGATAGACGTGTAAGTAGTTTCATTATTTTGTTGTACTATCTACTGATGCTTGGAACATTTTGTGTATGGTTTGGTATATCTAAAAGTTTTAAAATCATATTCATTTAGGCATGAAATTTTCATGTTGTAGAGTAACATATGCTTTCATCTTTACCATGTATTGCCAAATTGTTCTTTAAAATGGCTAAATAAATTTATAATTCCTCTAGCTATGTATAAGGTTTCTAATTTCACTGTATTTTTCCTGACATTTAGTAACATATACTAGCATTTGACCAATGTGAAATAGCATCTCATTGTAGCTTAAATTTGCAGTTTCGTGAATACTCTTTTGGGTTCAGTATCTTTTTCATTTGGTTTGTGGCTGTTTGGGGTTTCTTCTTCTGGGAACTGCCTATTGCCTATTTTCTCCTTGGGTTGCTTGTCACGTACTTACTGATTTGTAGAAATGCCTTCCATATTCTGGATACATCTTACAAAATCACTTGTAATTATAGGTTATAATGATATTCTTGGAGAATCTCTTCTAGAAATTTTATGTCTGGAACCTTAGTACTTGTGCATTGGACCTGTAAATGGTGTGAAGAAAGGATCAGAGTTTATCTTCTCTGTATGTGTGGAAAATTAGTTGTCTCAGCACCATTTCTGAACATGAATGTCCTTGCCCTATTCATTTTCAGAACCACCTTAATCATCTGTGTGTGTGGCTTGGATTCTGAGCTCTCATCTGTGTATTGGTTGTTCTATTATCTATTCTTGTGTCATGTTACTATACATTTATATGAAATCTTAGTATTTGGTAAGGCAACTTCCTTCAGCTTTGTGTTCTTAAACCTTGTACTAGTTATTCTTGGCCCTTCTCCATATAAGCTTAAAATCAGCTTGCACTACCTGGTTATGATGACCCCAAAATGTCTCAAGTTGACCAAAAATTGTCAAATGTCCCCTAAGGGGCAAAACTGGCCCTGTTTAAGAACCAGTTGAGTTGGTCTGTCAAATTTCAGAAATTGCCCTTATCTTCTTGAACCTTTTAAGATACTTATTTTAAACTCTTTCAGATATGGGTTCCTAGTATGTGAGTTTCATTTTGTCTGCTGTCACTGTGCTTTTTGTTTATGCATGATGATTTTTAATCATGAACTCATCTTCAGCAGTATGGATGTCTCATATCCCCTTGGCTGGGGAGGTCAGCCTTATAGGAGTGGCTTGGAATTTGCCTCTCAGGACCTTATGGGCTAGCTTAGTCAGAGAAGAATTTTTTTTTTTTTTTTTTTTAAAGATTTATTTATTATTTATTTTGGGCGGGGGTCGGG
This sequence comes from Tragulus kanchil, assembly GCA_022376925.1. NCBI lineage: Eukaryota > Metazoa > Chordata > Mammalia > Artiodactyla > Tragulidae > Tragulus > Tragulus kanchil. The sequence continues at coordinate 93,271,743 of JAIOJX010000026.1, read as the reverse complement.
TTGGGGAGGGAGGGGAGCGGGCGGGCCACTTCTATTGGTCTTTCATTTCTCTATTTTCATCCGTCTTTGTTCTTTGGCTCCTGTGGGCCTCCCATCACGGTGGCGTCTTTCGTTGCAGAGCGCTGGCTCTGGGCGCATGCGCTCCAGAGCTCCGGCTCGGTGATTGGACACATCGGTCCAGCCGCTCCGCGGCACGTGGGATCTTCCCAGGCCAGGGATCGAACTGGCGCCCCTTGCACTGCAAGGCGGTGTCCTTACCCACTGGACCACCAGGGGAAGCCCAGAGAAGAATTTTTATGTTTATTTCTTGGTTTGGGATTACAGGAAATTAACAAAGTAGTAGCCCTATTTTTCGCTTTCATGCTGCCCTCTTTCAAGTGTCTATCACCTCTAGCCCCAGTTCACTGTCCCCAGCACCACCCCAACATACAAGCGTGGATATTTTGCTGCATCTGGTTGAACTGGGACAGCACTGGATCTGTAGTTTTCCTTTTGATGTATTTTTTTTGACTGTGCCAGATGCTACCACTGAGTAATTTGGATTTTGCTGCCAAACTATACTTCCATTAGTACAGAGGGAAAAGAGCATGCCAGTTCTCTTGCTGAGTGTGCGTGACTGGCAGAAGGCAGCCTTGGATGTAATAGCTGGAGGAAAAGAAATGAACCAATAATATTTTTTTTAAAAAAACAATGATCTAATTTTGTTAGCTCTTGATGGCATTATTATATCATTGATAATTATGAATTATAAAAAGGGAATTGAGCATTCCATTTCTAGGAGCTCCGTTTGTTTCTTTTTCAGATATGTCCAGAGAATGTAGATAACATGTAGATAATGTCTCATTTCTTTTTTTTTTTATAATTTTCTTTATTTATTTCTGGCTGTGCTGGGTCTTTGTTACTGCTTGGGCTTTTCTTTAGCTGCAGCGAGAGGGAGCTACTGTCTACTTGCTGTGTGCGGGCTTCTCATTGCAGTGGTTTCTCTTGTTGCAGAGCCTGAGTTCTAGGGCACATGGGCTTGAGTAGTTGTGGCATGTGGGCTCAGTAGTGTGACTCCCAGGCTCTAGAGCACAGGCTCAGTAGTTGTGGTGCATGAACGCAGGTGCTCCACAGCATGTGCGGTCTTCCCAGATCAGGGATCAAGCATGCGTCTCTGATTCTTTACCACTGAGCCACCAGGGAAGCCCCTCCCCAACAGGTCTAATTTAAGTGTCAATTTTATTAAGAACTTACCCATTTAGACTATTGAGAGTATGACCCATGTGAAAGGTATGCATGAATAGGCTTATTTTAAAATAAGATATTTTAAATTTTTAAAAAGTCAAATTTAAAATAAACCTAATTTTGTAAATTTCATACACTGAAGTGCTCATTAATATTTCCATTGGCGGGGAACTCTGGAACTCTAGGGAAATTGTGCTTCTTCTAAGAATCTATCAATTCTTCAGGATTTCCTGGTGGTCTAGTGGTTAGGACTCTGTGTTCCCAATGCAGGGCCCCGGGTTCAATCCCTGGTCAGGAACTAGATCCCACATGCCACAACTAACCCCGTTGTCCCCAGCACCACCCCAACATACAAGCGTGGATATTTTGCTGCTCTGTTGAACCCCTGTTTAGTTTTCCTTTTGATGTATTTTTGACTGTGCCAGATGCTACCACTGAGTAATTTGGATTTTGCTGCCAAACTATACTTCCATTAGTACAGAGGAAAAGAGCATGCCAGTTCTCTTGCTGAGTGTGCGTGACTGGCAGAAGGCAGCCTTGGATGTAATAGCTGGAGGAAAAGAAATGAACCAATAATATTTTTTTTAAAAAAACAATGATCTAATTTTGTTAGCTCTTGATGGCATTATTATATCATTGATAATTATGAATTATAAAAAGGGAATTGAGCATTCCATTTCTAGGAGCTCCGTTTGTTTCTTTTTCAGATATGTCCAGAGAATGTAGATAACATGTAGATAATGTCTCATTTCTTTTTTTTTTTATAATTTTCTTTATTTATTTCTGGCTGTGCTGGGTCTTTGTTACTGCTTGGGCTTTTCTTTAGCTGCAGCGAGAGGGAGCTACTGTCTACTTGCTGTGTGCGGGCTTCTCATTGCAGTGGTTTCTCTTGTTGCAGAGCCTGAGTTCTAGGGCACATGGGCTTGAGTAGTTGTGGCATGTGGGCTCAGTAGTGTGACTCCCAGGCTCTAGAGCACAGGCTCAGTAGTTGTGGTGCATGAACGCAGGTGCTCCACAGCATGTGCGGTCTTCCCAGATCAGGGATCAAGCATGCGTCTCTGATTCTTTACCACTGAGCCACCAGGGAAGCCCCTCCCCAACAGGTCTAATTTAAGTGTCAATTTTATTAAGAACTTACCCATTTAGACTATTGAGAGTATGACCCATGTGAAAGGTATGCATGAATAGGCTTATTTTAAAATAAGATATTTTAAATTTTTAAAAAGTCAAATTTAAAATAAACCTAATTTTGTAAATTTCATACACTGAAGTGCTCATTAATATTTCCATTGGCGGGGAACTCTGGAACTCTAGGGAAATTGTGCTTCTTCTAAGAATCTATCAATTCTTCAGGATTTCCCTGGTGGTCTAGTGGTTAGGACTCTGTGTTCCCAATGCAGGGACCCGGGTTCAATCCCTGGTCAGGGAACTAGATCCCACATGCCACAACTAAGACCCAATGCAGCTAAATAAATAAATAGTTTTTTTTTTAGAAAGGTGTAAATCTTTAAGAATCTGTCAATTTTTCTTATTTTTGACAGCAAGGGCGATTTAACAGCCCATATGTCTGTTTTTGCTTTGACTGCCAGGAAGCTCGAGGCAAATTCAGGGCCTACTAAAATCTGTTTAGGCCTTTCTGGCCTGCATATTTGCCCTGTATTCTTTATCCCTCCACCTCATTTTGACTGACTTGATTATTTTCCTCATTGTTCTCATATAAATTTTTTTCTACCTATGTGTTTATTGTAAGATGCCTCATCAAAATAGAATTGGTGTTCCTTTCAGTAAATCCTGCTAGATTAAATAGAGAAATACACTTGTACACAAATATGTAGCAACAGTTTGCAACCTACAGTTAGGTTGTTTTCCAGTTATTTTTTGCTAAGATTAGCTGGTAATCCGAAAATGTTCTCTGATAGAAACAAACAGGGTACTCTCTCTGTAAGAGCTTATTCAACAAAATATAGCTGTAAAACTTTAGACAGTGACCCCCCTTTACAACTGAAACTTTGAAAGAAAATAGGTTGAATTCCAATGGAAAAAGTTAACAACATACCCATGGCATGAACTCCCCACCATTCCCACCCAATTCCCGGATATTTCCACAGATCTTCTGCTCAGCCTCCTTCCTTCCACCAATGCCATGAGCAACGCCAGTGGTATTTGTTGTCCAGCAGCGTGTTGTGAGTGTGGGCTTCTGACCCTCCTGAGGGGCTCAGGGGCTGAGGAGGGGATCACCCCCTGACAAGGCTTCTGCTCAGCCATGGGTGCAGGTCCTGTGAACACTCATAGTGACGCCGTGAAGTACCGGGAACTTTGGGAGGATGGCAGCAGGTGTGAGACGAGGGGTTTCAAGAACGAGAACCACTGGAAGAAAGGGTTGACGTAGGGACAGAAACCTGCTTTCTCCTGTCACTTTTGACATCTTGTAGAGAGTCCCCTTAGCTAAGATCTGTATTTGTTCGAGTCTACTGAGAGTTCACTGAAAAGGAGTTCAGGGAATTTGCCAAGAGGACCCGGGTTCAATCCCTGGTCAGGAACTAGATCCCACATGCCACAACTAAGACCCAATGCAGCTAAATAAATAAATAGTTTTTTTTAGAAAGGTGTAAATCTTTAAGAATCTGTCAATTTTTCTTATTTTTGACAGCAAGGGCGATTTAACAGCCCATATGTCTGTTTTTGCTTTGACTGCCAGGAAGCTCGAGGCAAATTCAGGGCCTACTAAAATCTGTTTAGGCCTTTCTGGCCTGCATATTTGCCCTGTATTCTTTATCCCTCCACCTCATTTTGACTGACTTGATTATTTTCCTCATTGTTCTCATATAAATTTTTTTCTACCTATGTGTTTATTGTAAGATGCCTCATCAAAATAGAATTGGTGTTCCTTTCAGTAAATCCTGCTAGATTAAATAGAGAAATACACTTGTACACAAATATGTAGCAACAGTTTGCAACCTACAGTTAGGTTGTTTTCCAGTTATTTTTTGCTAAGATTAGCTGGTAATCCGAAAATGTTCTCTGATAGAAACAAACAGGGTACTCTCTCTGTAAGAGCTTATTCAACAAAATATAGCTGTAAAACTTTAGACAGTGACCCCCCTTTACAACTGAAACTTTGAAAGAAAATAGGTTGAATTCCAATGGAAAAAGTTAACAACATACCCATGGCATGAACTCCCCACCATTCCCACCCAATTCCCGGATATTTCCACAGATCTTCTGCTCAGCCTCCTTCCTTCCACCAATGCCATGAGCAACGCCAGTGGTATTTGTTGTCCAGCAGCGTGTTGTGAGTGTGGGCTTCTGACCCTCCTGAGGGGCTCAGGGGCTGAGGAGGGGATCACCCCCTGACAAGGCTTCTGCTCAGCCATGGGTGCAGGTCCTGTGAACACTCATAGTGACGCCGTGAAGTACCGGGAACTTTGGGAGGATGGCAGCAGGTGTGAACGAGGGGTTTCAAAGAACGAGAACCACTGGAAGAAAGGGTTGACGTAGGGACAGAAACCTGCTTTCTCCTGTCACTTTTGACATCTTGTAGAGAGTCCCCTTAGCTAAGATCTGTATTTGTTCGAGTCTACTGAGAGTTCACTGAAAAGGAGTTAGTTACCTTGTGACTTGAGTTTCTGTGGTCCAGAGAGCAGCCTAGTCATTGGGCTTTTTCTCCCTCCCTGACCATTCATCTGACTTCGTCATTCATTCTCTAGTAGTGGTTTCCCCCTCACTGCACTTCACATTCTGATAGATTCTGATAAAGCACGTGGGAATTTTTTCTTTTTTGGAAATAATTTGTCTCTGGTTTCATTTCCTTTAAAATATAGGTTATCTTCTTTGTCTGTCTTGATTTGGGAGTCAGTCGCTTTGTCTGCTTGAGAGGATCACTTCTTTAGACTTGACAGTATGAATTTGATCTGCTAGATTAGAGAGACCAGCAAGAAAAGAAGAGCCTATACCTGGAATTTTAGGCACATATTATTTTTCTAGGAGGTCTTTTAAAAATTCTCTCTTTAACTGCAGAACTCCTCCATCGGAAAGGATTCTGAAAGAAATGAAGAAAATCACCAGAAATGAAATCAGTAGCTTCATGGCCTTCTGTTGACTGGACTAGACTTTTCTTCCTGCCATTTCTTGGGATGACATTGTACGGGATGTCTGCTGAGGTCATCCATCAGGTAGAAGAAGCGCTTGATGAAGATGAGAAGGACATGCTGCTTTTTCTGTGCCGAGATGTTGTTGCAGATGTGGTTCCACTGAGTGTCAGGGATCTTCTGGACATTTTACGAGAGAGAGGAAAGCTGTCTCCTGTGAGCTTGGCCGAGCTGCTCTACAGAGTGAGGCGGTTCGACTTGCTCAAGAGGGTCTTGAATATGGATGCACGGACAGTGGAGGCCCTCTTGCACAGGCACCCACGTCTTATTTCGAACTATAGGTAATTCATCAGCCCCTCCTGAGGCTGGAACGGTGGGAGGGATTGAGGAGTTTGAGACTTTAGAACCATAGAAATGAAGACATTAAGAAACGCAAGCCTCCTTCCTTTCTCTACCCACTGATCCTATTGCCATTATTGATGTTGCTTTATTTCTCTCAATTATTTGAATGCTTAGTACATGTTGGCTTAAGGTAACTGGGTAAAAGATCAGAATGAGGCCTTCCCTGGTGGTCCAGTGGGTAAGGACACCGCCTTGCAGTGCAGGGGGCGCCGGTTCGATCCCTGGCCTGGGAAGATCCCACGTGCCGTGGAGCGGCTGGACTAATGTGTCCAGTTACCGAGCCGGCGCTCTGGGGCGCATGCGCCCAGAGCCGGTGCTCTGCGACAACAGAGGCCACTGCGATGGGAGGCCCACACGGGCCAAAGAACAAAGATGGATGACAATAGATAAATGAAAGACCAATAGAAGTGGCCTGCCACCTGGCTCCGCCCGCAATCCGCCGCCCCCCAAAAGAAAAGGAGTGAAAAAAATAAAAAAAGATTAGAATGAAAGTGGAAAGGATGGATGATATATGTTCGCCTGATAGGTAGAATGGGGACCTGCCACCTGGCTTTTCCATAGCCCATGATGTCAGAGCCAGACAGTTTCTGAAAAGAAGAGCCTATACCTGGAATTTTAGGCACATATTATTTTTCTAGGAGGTCTTTTAAAAATTCTCTCTTTAACTGCAGAACTCCTCCATCGGAAAGGATTCTGAAAGAAATGAAGAAAATCACCAGAAATGAAATCAGTAGCTTCATGGCCTTCTGTTGACTGGACTAGACTTTTCTTCCTGCCATTTCTTGGGATGACATTATCGGGATGTCTGCTGAGGTCATCCATCAGGTAGAAGAAGCGCTTGATGAAGATGAGAAGGACATGCTGCTTTTTCTGTGCCGAGATGTTGTTGCAGATGTGGTTCCACTGAGTGTCAGGGATCTTCTGGACATTTTACGAGAGAGAGGAAAGCTGTCTCCTGTGAGCTTGGCCGAGCTGCTCTACAGAGTGAGGCGGTTCGACTTGCTCAAGAGGGTCTTGAATATGGATGCACGGACAGTGGAGGCCCTCTTGCACAGGCACCCACGTCTTATTTCGAACTATAGGTAATTCATCAGCCCCTCCTGAGGCTGGAACGGTGGGAGGGATTGAGGAGTTTGAGACTTTAGAACCATAGAAATGAAGACATTAAGAAACGCAAGCCTCCTTCCTTTCTCTACCCACTGATCCTATTGCCATTATTGATGTTGCTTTATTTCTCTCAATTATTTGAATGCTTAGTACATGTTGGCTTAAGGTAACTGGGTAAAAGATCAGAATGAGGCCTTCCCTGGTGGTCCAGTGGGTAAGGACACCGCCTTGCAGTGCAGGGGGCGCCGGTTCGATCCCTGGCCTGGGAAGATCCCACGTGCCGTGGAGCGGCTGGACTAATGTGTCCAGTTACCGAGCCGGCGCTCTGGGGCGCATGCGCCCAGAGCCGGTGCTCTGCGACAACAGAGGCCACTGCGATGGGAGGCCCACACGGGCCAAAGAACAAAGATGGATGACAATAGATAAATGAAAGACCAATAGAAGTGGCCTGCCACCTGGCTCCGCCCGCAATCCGCCGCCCCCCAAAAGAAAAGGAGTGAAAAAAATAAAAAAAGATTAGAATGAAAGTGGAAAGGATGGATGATATATGTTCGCCTGATAGGTAGAATGAGAAGAGAGATACATGACTAAGAACTAGCATTCTCGCAGGCATCTGGTTATGAGATATGCTGTGTTCTCTGATAGCCCATGATGTCAGAGCCAGACAGTTTCTGTCTCTGAGAAGGGGAAATAACAAGCCTGACAGTAATCTTCCTGACCTTTGTAGAGCTTTGTGATCCTTCCTGAATCCGCTCTGGTCTTTCCCCTGCCGAGGAAGTTAGTGGGTGGGCTTGCTTTCTGTGAGTTTCTGTGGAGTCCCTGCTCCCAAAAGCCTCCGGGGAGCCCAGACTGAAGGTGTCTTCAGTTAGCCACCTCTACAACCCCTTCAGTTCAGAGAGGAACGGCTGCTGGAGTTCCCTTCAGTTCAGACAGTCTTTGAGTGGTTCCTTCCTCTCAGTCACAGAGTATTCTCTTGGAGGTTCAGAGGAGCCCAGAAACCTCAGGAAAGGCTGCGTTTCTGGGGAAATAAAAATAATTTGTAACCTTAAATTAGTAATTCCTTTTTCTCCAGACCACCAGTTTTTAGTTCTACCAATAAGGTCTGTTTGAAGATGATGTATATGGTTAAAAACAATATTAGGGCTTCCCCTGGTGGTCCAGTGGGTAAGGACACCGCCTTGCAGTGCAAGGGGCGCCGGTTCGATCCCTGGCCTGGGAAGATCCCATGTGCTGCGGAGCGGCTGGACTGATGTGTCCAATTACCGAGCCGGAGCTCTGGAGCACATGCGCCCAGAGCCGGCGCTCTGCAGTGACAGACGTCACCGTGATGGGAGGCCCACAGGAGCCAAAGAACAAAGACGGATGAAAGTGGAGAAATGAATGACCAATAGAAGTGGCCCGCCTGCTCCCCTCTCTCCCCAACCCGACCCCGGCCCAAAATAAATAAATAAATAAATCTTAAGAAAAAAAAGGATGAAAAATCAATAAATAAAAAATCAATAAAAGAGGCCAAAAAAACCCCCCAAAACTATATTAAAGAGAGTTTCCAGCAGTGTGGCCCTTGGAACATGGATGAGATTTGAGGTCTAAAGGTCTGTTTGAAGCCTTGGAACCAGTTCCAAGCCACAGAGACTGAGGCAGCCACTGCCATGAGTTGAGTCTTTCTTATCCTACTTGTGAAGCTAACAATAATATTTGCTTTCACAAGTGTGTTTGTAAGGATTGATTGTGATAATGTAGTATATGAAGTACTTTTTAAAAATTATTATTTTAAATTATATAAAGTACTTTTTAAAACTTGGTAGCCTTCTACAAATATGAAGTTTATTATTGTTGTTGCTGTTATTATTAGTCATCTTCCATCTCTCTGAGATGTCAGTAATCTTAAAACTTTTCCAAAGGCACTGACTGGATTTTTGTGAATAAGTCAAGGGACTCTCTCCATCTCCTGTTTTTGCTGTGGTGAATGGAAGAGGTTTGGGGGCCTCTGAGTCAAGAGCCCAGGGATTGCTGGGTTCATTTATTCATCTGTCAAGTGGGCTTTATTGTGGACTGATGTACGCCAGGTGTTCGATAAGCGCTAGAGCAAAAGGAACAAAGACTCTTGTGTCCTTAAGAATCTGAGAGTCTAATTGGGAAAATGCTTCTAAGTGATGATGACAATGTCAAGGTACTAATGACAACCACGAGATGTCCTGGTGAGCACCGATGAAGCATTATGGTAACTCCAGCTGGAACAGAGGTGGCTAAGTCAGGAGGGGCTTTCTAGACGGTCACTAGCCCCAGGATGGAGATGCCTTTTACCCTTTGAGTTCGGGAGCAGGACAGGACAGCGCAGGCATTACTTGCTTCAACAGTCTTGTGATTCAAAATATTGTGCCTGGTTTAGCAGCATCAGCATCACCCAGGAGTTTTTTAGACTGAGAAGATGAGATCACTTTGAATTCTATTTATGTCTTTCATCTTAGTCATTTAGGTTCTCCGTTTATTTCCCTATAATTTCTCGGGGAGCTAGGGGGTTCTTTGGGGAAGTTTTCAGTCTCTTGTTTTCATAGCAGATGGAAAAAGAGGTTGGGAAGGGATAAGTTTCCTTTTTGAGTTTCCTTAAGATCTCCTCCTGGGGTGATTCTACACTCTGTAATCTGGGGGGGGGGGGTGCATTCAAATGGGGGCAAGAATTAGTCTTTTAACTAATTTTTGGCCTAAAGGAGGCCTAGGCTCTTGGGTTTCTCACTAGCGCTGGTGTCTGAATTTACTAAAGAACCTTGTCTGGTTTACAGGGTGCTGATGACAGAGATTGGTGAGGGTTTGGATAAATCTGATGTGTCTTCATTAATGTTCCTCATGCAAGATTATACGGGCCGAAGCAAGATGGCCAAGGATAAGGTGAGTTTTCTTTCTTTTTCTTGATTCGTGTTCCCAAGAGTCTTATCAGAAGTTGGGGGTGGTTCTCTACAGTGTGAAGAAAGTAGAAACAGGCACTTAAGCAAGGAGCCCAAATTGAGGGTGAAGGCGGGAAGGGAGACGAGTGTGGGGTGTTTTTTTTTGTTTTTTCTTTATAGTAACACTGATGAAGAAAATTGGTTCATGAACTGAGAGCAGTAGAGTGCCACTGGCTGGTGCAGCCCTTGGTGTTTCTTTCATACTTGTATTTTATCCTTTCTTTGTGTAAAATCATAGGCCTGGCTTGTACATCAGCTTCTCTTCCTGGTTTGACAGGTCATCTGGGAGGGTTAGGAAGTCCCATCTGCTCATGCTGAGTAGAAACAGATGGAAAGTCCACTCTCATTTTGCTATCTGTCATCTATTTCTCTTCAGCCAGTTCAGGGTGGGTGTGGAGTCATCAGGCAGCAGTGGGTGGAGAGGGGCAGGGGAAGGTGCTTGAGTATGATGAATCTAGAGAGTGGCAGAAGTACTGATCTGGGGTTAAAGATGAGGTAGGGGTAAAATCTCAGGGGTGCTGTGGTCGCTAGAAAAGTATATAGATCCCAACCAACCTGATGTGGACAGACCAGGAAAAGCTCAAGTCTCTAGTATCAGGGACCTGTTTCTGAGGACATGGGTCAATCATTGCTTAAGACTTTCCTCATGTTTCTTAACAATGGTTTTAATTGGAACTAGGGGTTCTTTGGGGAAGTTTTCAGTCTCTTGTTTTCATAGCAGATGGAAAAAGAGGTTGGGAAGGGATAAGTTTCCTTTTTGAGTTTCCTTAAGATCTCCTCCTGGGGTGATTCTACACTCTGTAATCTGGGGGGGGGGGTGCATTCAAATGGGGGCAAGAATTAGTCTTTTAACTAATTTTTGGCCTAAAGGAGGCCTAGGCTCTTGGGTTTCTCACTAGCGCTGGTGTCTGAATTTACTAAAGAACCTTGTCTGGTTTACAGGGTGCTGATGACAGAGATTGGTGAGGGTTTGGATAAATCTGATGTGTCTTCATTAATGTTCCTCATGCAAGATTATACGGGCCGAAGCAAGATGGCCAAGGATAAGGTGAGTTTTCTTTCTTTTTCTTGATTCGTGTTCCCAAGAGTCTTATCAGAAGTTGGGGGTGGTTCTCTACAGTGTGAAGAAAGTAGAAACAGGCACTTAAGCAAGGAGCCCAAATTGAGGGTGAAGGCGGGAAGGGAGACGAGTGTGGGGTGTTTTTTTTTGTTTTTTCTTTATAGTAACACTGATGAAGAAAATTGGTTCATGAACTGAGAGCAGTAGAGTGCCACTGGCTGGTGCAGCCCTTGGTGTTTCTTTCATACTTGTATTTTATCCTTTCTTTGTGTAAAATCATAGGCCTGGCTTGTACATCAGCTTCTCTTCCTGGTTTGACAGGTCATCTGGGAGGGTTAGGAAGTCCCATCTGCTCATGCTGAGTAGAAACAGATGGAAAGTCCACTCTCATTTTGCTATCTGTCATCTATTTCTCTTCAGCCAGTTCAGGGTGGGTGTGGAGTCATCAGGCAGCAGTGGGTGGAGAGGGGCAGGGGAAGGTGCTTGAGTATGATGAATCTAGAGAGTGGCAGAAGTACTGATCTGGGGTTAAAGATGAGGTAGGGGTAAAATCTCAGGGGTGCTGTGGTCGCTAGAAAAGTATATAGATCCCAACCAACCTGATGTGGACAGACCAGGAAAAGCTCAAGTCTCTAGTATCAGGGACCTGTTTCTGAGGACATGGGTCAATCATTGCTTAAGACTTTCCTCATGTTTCTTAACAATGGTTTTAATTCTGAAATCTAGGAATATAGGGCAACTGTATGCCCCCACTATCAAATGTAAATTGGGAAGGAAGATGAAAAAAAAAAAAGAATGCATTTTTTAGCATCGCCTAATCAGTTTCTTTCTCAATCATATATGTAGATTTAATTATGATTATTAATGGAAAAATAAAGATAGCCCATTAGTAACCAAATGGTAAACAGAAAATAAAACCAAAAACAGTGCCTATTTCTGAAGTACAGCTCTTTCACAAGCCCTGTGTTCCAGGATGAACAAGTGGCAAGATACCCTCCCCCTGTAATTTTGCCACCTCATGTCTGTCCACTGTGTCAGAAAGATCTGGAATTTCCAGCATTGATTAAAATATTTTAGGAACTTCAAGATTGTATCATTTAGAATTTTTCTAGTAAAAATATTTCCCTGGCTACCTTCTCACTTCCTTTTTATCAGTAAAGCCCTTAGAGTTTCCTGGTTTAACACCAGCCTGGTTTGGGGGAAGAGAGTGGGCAGCAGGAGGATTTTATTTTTAGGTCTACTCTCTCAATCACAAAATGACTCATGTGTCTATTCCCCACCTAAAGACAGGTTGGCCCCCTGAAAGACTTACCTCTTTTCTGAGTCAGTTCCAGGAGTATAATTTGCTTATGGCCTTGCAGGGAAAATAAAATACAGAGGTCTGGTTTAGGATCCCTGAAGGTCACTCAAAGGGCTCCTCTGGTTTGACAGGTCATCTGGGAGGGTTAGGAAGTCCCATCTGCTCATGCTGAGTAGAAACAGATGGAAAGTCCACTCTCATTTTGCTATCTGTCATCTATTTCTCTTCAGCCAGTTCAGGGTGGGTGTGGAGTCATCAGGCAGCAGTGGGTGGAGAGGGGCAGGGGAAGGTGCTTGAGTATGATGAATCTAGAGAGTGGCAGAAGTACTGATCTGGGGTTAAAGATGAGGTAGGGGTAAAATCTCAGGGGTGCTGTGGTCGCTAGAAAAGTATATAGATCCCAACCAACCTGATGTGGACAGACCAGGAAAAGCTCAAGTCTCTAGTATCAGGGACCTGTTTCTGAGGACATGGGTCAATCATTGCTTAAGACTTTCCTCATGTTTCTTAACAATGGTTTTAATTCTGAAATCTAGGAATATAGGGCAACTGTATGCCCCCACTATCAAATGTAAATTGGGAAGGAAGATGAAAAAAAAAAAAGAATGCATTTTTTAGCATCGCCTAATCAGTTTCTTTCTCAATCATATATGTAGATTTAATTATGATTATTAATGGAAAAATAAAGATAGCCCATTAGTAACCAAATGGTAAACAGAAAATAAAACCAAAAACAGTGCCTATTTCTGAAGTACAGCTCTTTCACAAGCCCTGTGTTCCAGGATGAACAAGTGGCAAGATACCCTCCCCCTGTAATTTTGCCACCTCATGTCTGTCCACTGTGTCAGAAAGATCTGGAATTTCCAGCATTGATTAAAATATTTTAGGAACTTCAAGATTGTATCATTTAGAATTTTTCTAGTAAAAATATTTCCCTGGCTACCTTCTCACTTCCTTTTTATCAGTAAAGCCCTTAGAGTTTCCTGGTTTAACACCAGCCTGGTTTGGGGGAAGAGAGTGGGCAGCAGGAGGATTTTATTTTTAGGTCTACTCTCTCAATCACAAAATGACTCATGTGTCTATTCCCCACCTAAAGACAGGTTGGCCCCCTGAAAGACTTACCTCTTTTCTGAGTCAGTTCCAGGAGTATAATTTGCTTATGGCCTTGCAGGGAAAATAAAATACAGAGGTCTGGTTTAGGATCCCTGAAGGTCACTCAAAGGGCTCCTCTGGCCACATTTTCTTGTTGCTGTAAATTATACCACTTGAGCTTGGCATATGAGGGGTGTGAGAGTCAGCTTCACTGACGTTTGTTTCTTGTTGATGGTTCTCTTAGAGTTTCTTAGATCTTGTGGTTGAATTGGAGAAACTAAATCTGGTTGCTCCAGATCAGTTGGATTTATTAGAAAAATGCCTAAGAAGCATCCACCGGCTAGACCTGAAGACAAAAATCCAGAAATACAAGCAATCAGGTGAGCAGCGCTGTAGCCCTCTCTGCGGCCTAAGGAAGTACCTGTGTGTGGTGGGTTAGGGTGGTAGCGATTCGCATGTTGGATAGGCGGATGGAATGGAACCCAAGTGTCCACGGCCCTCACCAGCCTGAGGCCCGTGATCAGAACCCTTTATATTCTCCATACCCACATCTGCTAACTTCACCACCCAGCACCCCTGACCACAGAGTCTTGGCCCTCTGCAGAATGCCAAGCAATGCTTAACGTTCTGGTCTTCCACAAAGAGTCAGCACCCCCACTTTCTGCACTGGCTGGTTGGCACTATTGGCACTCAGGGCTTTTGAGTCTCTGCCTTGCCTGACCACCGTCCAGCCCTGGATGACATCCTGTCGCTGAGGTCCTATAACTGCCTTGCATACATCTCCTATTTCACAAGACCTCCTTATGGAAAAGGGGATCTTTTCTGCTGAATGCCTTCTTCCGTAAAGGAGACCAGCTCACCCTGGCCTTCTCTCTCAATGAAGATTGGATTCCAGCATTGATTAAAATATTTTAGGAACTTCAAGATTGTATCATTTAGAATTTTTCTAGTAAAATATTTCCTGGCTACTTCACTTCCTTTTATCAGTAAAGCCCTTAGAGTTTCCTGGTTTAACACCAGCCTGGTTTGGGGGAAGAGAGTGGGCAGCAGGAGGATTTTATTTTTAGGTCTACTCTCTCAATCACAAAATGACTCATGTGTCTATTCCCCACCTAAAGACAGGTTGGCCCCCTGAAAGACTTACCTCTTTTCTGAGTCAGTTCCAGGAGTATAATTTGCTTATGGCCTTGCAGGGAAAATAAAATACAGAGGTCTGGTTTAGGATCCCTGAAGGTCACTCAAAGGGCTCCTCTGGCCACATTTTCTTGTTGCTGTAAATTATACCACTTGAGCTTGGCATATGAGGGGTGTGAGAGTCAGCTTCACTGACGTTTGTTTCTTGTTGATGGTTCTCTTAGAGTTTCTTAGATCTTGTGGTTGAATTGGAGAAACTAAATCTGGTTGCTCCAGATCAGTTGGATTTATTAGAAAAATGCCTAAGAAGCATCCACCGGCTAGACCTGAAGACAAAAATCCAGAAATACAAGCAATCAGGTGAGCAGCGCTGTAGCCCTCTCTGCGGCCTAAGGAAGTACCTGTGTGTGGTGGGTTAGGGTGGTAGCGATTCGCATGTTGGATAGGCGGATGGAATGGAACCCAAGTGTCCACGGCCCTCACCAGCCTGAGGCCCGTGATCAGAACCCTTTATATTCTCCATACCCACATCTGCTAACTTCACCACCCAGCACCCCTGACCACAGAGTCTTGGCCCTCTGCAGAATGCCAAGCAATGCTTAACGTTCTGGTCTTCCACAAAGAGTCAGCACCCCCACTTTCTGCACTGGCTGGTTGGCACTATTGGCACTCAGGGCTTTTGAGTCTCTGCCTTGCCTGACCACCGTCCAGCCCTGGATGACATCCTGTCGCTGAGGTCCTATAACTGCCTTGCATACATCTCCTATTTCACAAGACCTCCTTATGGAAAAGGGGATCTTTTCTGCTGAATGCCTTCTTCCGTAAAGGAGACCAGCTCACCCTGGCCTTCTCTCTCAATGGCACCCCTATCCATTGTCTTTTAGTTTAGTTTAGTTTTTCATGTGTGTGTGTTTTGCGACCCACTGTCTTTTAGACTCACACGCAGTGTGTGCTCTGCTAGCAGTCTCCTGCCACCACAGAGCCTGAGGGCACGGCTGATACCAGTGAGCTTCACGCAGCCCTGCCCTGCCCCCGTGGCTGGTTCAAGATCAAGAACAGGAGTAGCATTTTTAGTCTATTTTTAATGACACTAGTACAAGAGGCATCTGATCTGACTTTTTTTTTTTTCTTTTTCTTTTTTCTGATCTGACATTTTGAGTTCAGTAAGTGGCTGGAAAGTTTAGGGTATTTTGAAAAATCCTGACTAACCCTGAACTGAGCCATTTCTGAAGATTCAATCGATGATAATTTCTGAATCTTAACTCAGTCCCTCTCTTCTGCTTATAGTTCAAGGAGCGGAAGCACATTATGTCAATGCTCTCCAGGCATCTCTGTCAAATGTGCATCTTAAAGATACTTCGTATAACCTAAGGGTGAGTCTGGGGCAAGTGTGTGGAATCCTGGCATGAAACAAATTCAGAACTTTGATAAAAATGTACATATTCTCCCAGCATGTATTTCATTTACTATCTGAAAAAAATTGTGACAGAAATATGCATTTGTTTTTAAAATATGTACAAATTTTTATAATTTCAAAACTAACATGTGTTTACTGAGATCATTTGGAAAATACAGAGAAAGAAGATAAATCACCTCCATGTTAACAATTGTTCCCTTCTATGTTCCCCCTGTGTGTTTGTGTATCTATATATGCAAACATTTTTTCATTGTTCACAGGGTTTCTTTGAAAATTTAGCTTTTATTTTAGATATTTACTTATTATTTATTTGGCCGCACTGGGTCTTTTTAGTCATGGTGTGTGGGATCTAGGTCCCTGAGCAGGGGTCGAACTTGTGAGCCCTGCACTGGAAGACAAGTCCTTAAACACTGGACCCCCAAGGAAGTCTCAAAAATTTAGCTTTTTAAATAAAAATAGGTAGGACATGCCTATGGATAAAAAATTCAAAATGTGCAGAAAGGATTTTTAAAACATGTTTCCTCTTACCCAGTTCTTACCTTTCTCATGAGGTAACTGTTGTTAACCATTTTCTTCTCTAATCATCTGGAGATCAACTATGCACATATCATATTAAGTTTTACCTTTTTCTTCTCTACAGACAATAGTGCACTATGCCCACTGTCCTGACCTGAGAATTCTTAGAAATTGTTTCATAGAATCATATGGGACTGCCTCTACTTAATCACCATTTTTAGTGATTTAACATAGTTTCACTTTCTAGATGTATCACACTATGTTTAGCCTTTCCTTGTATCTGTGGATTTTGATTCTTTCCCATCTTTTGTTATAAGACAGTACTTCAAAATAAATAGCCTTGTATCTACCTCTTTGTGCATTTGCTTTTCTTTGAGCTTATTATAGTGAGTCCAACAAAAATGTAAAAGTGTGTTTGCTACTGAGTGATGTTATTGAGGGATGGATGTATAACCATAAATAACACATAGTCCCTTCTGATTGCTGTGTTAGTGGGGCAATGTTATCATCAGAATAATTGTTGGGTTAATCTTTTATCTTGAGAGTTTTTTTTTTTTTTTTAAAGATTTATTTATTTATTTACTTTTGGGCGGGGGTCAGGTTGGGGAGGGACGGGAGTGGGCGGGTCACTTCTATTGGTCTTTCATTTCTCTATTTTCATTCGTCTTCGTTCTTTGGCTCCTGTGGGCCTCCCATCGCGGTGGCATCTGTCGCTGCAGAGCACTGGCTCTGGGCGCATGCGCTCCGGAGCTCGGGCTGGGTGCTTGGACACATCAGTCCAGCCGCTCCGCGGCACGTGAGATCTTCCCAGGCCAGGGCTCGAACCGGTGTCCCTTGCACTGCAAGGCGGTGTCCTTACCCACTGGACCACCAGGGGAAGCCCTTGAGAGTTTAATCTTAGTATAATCTCCTCTTCATCCACATATAAGGATATGTGGAAAGTGTAGTCAGAACCACAGTTTGTAATTTGTGATGAAATCATAAGCACTTTCCAAAAAGTGTGATGAAAATATTGTCTATACCTGTAATGATTTTGTGGAGAAGATAAGATGTAAGAGACAGCATTAAGCAATAGAATTTCAGAACTTGGATGGTAAACATCAGCTGTCCAACCCTCTCACTAAATAAATAAGGACATTTAAGCCTAAGGAACACTGAGTGCCCACCTATACTCCCTCCTCTACACCACTGTGTATTTAACAAACTACAGGATGTTATGTTATAGCTTAGATACAATTGTCATTTTCTGAAGAGTTAAATATGCTTTTTCTGTCCTTTGGAATCTCTGTGATACCAAATCAGGAGAGAAAACTGATTTCGGATTCAGATCCAGATTTTCTGAGCTTTCTTTGCTATTGTCTATCTAACATAAATTATACTGTCATTCTTAGTTAAAAGCCTGCCGTAGTTTTTATTCTTGTCTTTCTGTTTTGTTCATGCAAGTAATTGTATTCACCATCTATGTGGCCTTTTAGGAACCCACATACTCTGTGTGTACATTTTTCCTTAAATTTGCTATATTAATCTGTGGCCCAGGTCAGTCATTTAGTTAGCAGGCATTATGACATATGAATTCAGTGAATTCGTCATAAGATTTAGATACCTGGATGTTAACTTCTACAAGGAGCCTATGAGCTTGTGTGTTCGTAATATATTTATATCATCTACATTTATATCAAATACATCAGATTTGCTCCCTTTTTAAAAATTAAATCTTACAGTGATTTACATCTTTTTATAAATCTCAATCTGTTGTTATAGAAGACTACCGATTTGAACATTTACATTGTACAGAATCACATGTCTTTAATGTCTCCAGACCTAAAAAGGCCTTACAGTTAAGGCTGCAAAGAGGTCCTGTTAAAGTTGCAATGGCATTTGCCATTCCAAGTCTGAGTTCCAGAGATTCCTGGATGCCCTTCCAAAGGTCTGACCCCTTCACCCAGCCTCAATGCCTTGTCTATCCGTTCCTGCTGTGCTTGTCCAGATTTAGCCCCTGAGTTCAAATAGTTCTCTGTATGTGACAAAATAGCTTTTGAAGTGTTGAAGTTAATTTTCAAAGATACAAAAATTTCCTTGCTATTATTGATTTCTAATTTAATTCTGTTTTGATCAGATAACTGCTTAATATGATTTCTGTCCCTTCAGAACTCACTGAGCTTTTGGTTTGTTTTTCTGTGCCTCATTCTACAGTCTGTTTTGGTGAATGCTATGTGCCCTTAAAAGAACATACTCAACTATTGAATGAAATGTTTGATGCATTTCAATAAGTTCAAGTTGGCTGAGTGATTTTCAGATACATTCTTTATAATTATTATTTTTAAAAATTACAGTGGCATTAAAGGACACATGATACCAACATATGAATTAAAAAATTGTTGGACTTCCCTGGCAGTCCAGTGGTTGGGATTCCATGCTTTCACTGTCAAGGGCATGGGTTGGATCCCTTGTTAGGGAACTAAGATCCTGCAAGTTGCATAGTACATCCAAAAAAAAAGTTGTGACTCTGTAATATAATGTTTTTTATATTTATCTGCAGTAAATCTAGCTTTGATTTGATGTGGTATCTCTTCAATAGTATGTGAAAATGAATGCACACCCTTGTGGATTCCAAATTCTATCTACTATCATTATCCTCTAGCTAAGTCATTGGTTATTAGTGACAAAAGCAGTTGATATGTGTTTCTTTGACTGAGATGCACAGACTTAGCTATAGACACAGCTTAATAAAGAGTGTACTTCTCTCTTTTGGCTAGGATAGCTTCAGAGGAGAACTGTCATTTGAAAGCTGAGCGTATCAGATGGTTGACAGTGTGGGCTATGTGTACCTTACACAGGACCTGTCATCTGAGAAGAGAAAGGGTCTGTTCAATCTTTCATTCTCTGATTCATCCCATTCTGGCCCTCAGAGAGGGTGGCTAATTTTCAAGAGCCACACCCACATGTGGCTTATGCGTAGCTAGGCATTATAGCAAACTAATAACTGGACTTTGTTAAGCAATTCCGTGTGCTTAAAAGGCACTGTACTGAGTGCCTTGTGTACATTTCATCTTCAAAAATATTTATAAGGTAGGTACTGTTTTATCCTCATTTTGAAGATAAAGAAACAGACATACAGTTAAAAAATTGGCTCAAAGTTGCATGGCTAATAAGTGGCAGAATTCCACTCCTACCTTTAATCATACCTGAAACTTGCCTCTATGTTAAAGATCAGGTTGAATGACCTGATCTTTAACACAGAATGGTGAGTGTTGCAAGTTCCAGCTGCTTGTTCTGACTTGGAGTTACTGAAGCAGCTCTCCTATCCATAGCAGCTGACTTTACTGAGCTGCTTTGAAGCGCTAATATGCTGATTGCGCATATTTACACATTCATTGTATTTTCACTTGGAATTGCTACTTTGGTCATAGAATATGGATTTATGGAGTTAATGACTTCTGCTAGTTTTCTTTAGATAATGTAACAGTGAATATGAAATTTTAATTTTTTCCTGAGTAAGAATCCTATCGAAATATCTAAAGTGCAATATAATGTGCCTCTGAAAGACGAACGGAGTGTGTGACCTTATTTTTTCTGTCTGTAGCTCCAGAATGGGAGGAATAAAGAACACAAACTCACGAATGGACAACCTGACATTCAAAGTAAGACCAGCTTTTCTTTATATTCATTCTTTATAAATGCTTGATAATTTAAGTATAGAATGGTGCATGTTTAGAGTTGGCCATTCTTATATTTACATATTTTAATTAAGCTCTCAAAATAGTTAAACTCTTAAAATGTATTTGGTATTTCTAAGTATCCATTCTATTAGCTTATTTGCATGTAAACACCTCTTCATCAACTTCATCGTCTTGGTTATATTTTTTAAGAGATGTGACATTTATACCTCAAATAGAACTATAACCATGCCATGTTAAACATTAATTTAGCCATAGTAATAAGCCATGTTAAGCCAAATATCTAAAAAAGGGCCAAAAAAAGAATGACATTCTCCTCCCTTACCAACAATAGCATTTTCTTTGCCTGTCTTTAGCTAGGCATTATAGCAAACTAATAACTGGACTTTGTTAAGCAATTCCGTGTGCTTAAAAGGCACTGTACTGAGTGCCTTGTGTACATTTCATCTTCAAAAATATTTATAAGGTAGGTACTGTTTTATCCTCATTTTGAAGATAAAGAAACAGACATACAGTTAAAAAATTGGCTCAAAGTTGCATGGCTAATAAGTGGCAGAATTCCACTCCTACCTTTAATCATACCTGAAACTTGCCTCTATGTTAAAGATCAGGTTGAATGACCTGATCTTTAACACAGAATGGTGAGTGTTGCAAGTTCCAGCTGCTTGTTCTGACTTGGAGTTACTGAAGCAGCTCTCCTATCCATAGCAGCTGACTTTACTGAGCTGCTTTGAAGCGCTAATATGCTGATTGCGCATATTTACACATTCATTGTATTTTCACTTGGAATTGCTACTTTGGTCATAGAATATGGATTTATGGAGTTAATGACTTCTGCTAGTTTTCTTTAGATAATGTAACAGTGAATATGAAATTTTAATTTTTTCCTGAGTAAGAATCCTATCGAAATATCTAAAGTGCAATATAATGTGCCTCTGAAAGACGAACGGAGTGTGTGACCTTATTTTTTCTGTCTGTAGCTCCAGAATGGGAGGAATAAAGAACACAAACTCACGAATGGACAACCTGACATTCAAAGTAAGACCAGCTTTTCTTTATATTCATTCTTTATAAATGCTTGATAATTTAAGTATAGAATGGTGCATGTTTAGAGTTGGCCATTCTTATATTTACATATTTTAATTAAGCTCTCAAAATAGTTAAACTCTTAAAATGTATTTGGTATTTCTAAGTATCCATTCTATTAGCTTATTTGCATGTAAACACCTCTTCATCAACTTCATCGTCTTGGTTATATTTTTTAAGAGATGTGACATTTATACCTCAAATAGAACTATAACCATGCCATGTTAAACATTAATTTAGCCATAGTAATAAGCCATGTTAAGCCAAATATCTAGGGGCAGAAAGAAGAAGGGTCACTAGAATTGTGTTTTATAGCCCATTTAATAAATCTTGATACTGTCCAGGTGACATTCTCCTCCCTTACCAACAATAGCATTTTCTTTGCCTGTCTTTAGACATTATTCCTCATTTTTGCCACAGTCTTATAAGTTAGGTGCTCATCTCAGAGATTAAAAGACAAGATAAGGGCTTCCCTGGTGGTCCAGTGGGTAAGGACACCGCCTTGCAGTGGGGTGCCGGTTCCATCCCTGGCCTGGGAAGATCCCACGTGCTGCGGAGCGGCTGGACCCATGTGTCCAATTACCGAGCCGGAGCTCTGGAGCGCATGCGCTCAGAGCTGGTGCTCTGGAGCGAGAGAGGCCACTGTGATGGGAGGCCCACATAAGCCAAAGAACAAAGATACATAAATGAAAGATCAATAGAAATGGCCAAAAAAAAAAAAAAAAACTTAAAAAATAAATAAATAAAAGACAAGACAAAACAAAACCCCAACAAACCTTGAGGCTTCAGAAAGCAACTTGCCTAAGGTCACAGATCTTGCTAGGGATGGTGCTAGGGCTTCAGCCAGCCCTTTGAGGCTTCACAGATGGTGGTTTCTCTGCCTCCCCAGGACTAGGAAAGTCATTTTTTACCTACAGGATTTGCTTTAGGCTCATCTACATTTGCCAAGCCCACTGTCTGCTATCTTTCCATTAACATTTTATTTTATGATCTTCATTGTCAGTGGACTAAGAAAACATCGCCATCTGTTCTGTAAGTGGCAAACCCACAAAAGCTTTCCCTTCTCTGAGTCTGTAAGGCTGTTCCCTTGAGTCATTGTACACAATTTCAGCACATGCAGTAAAGCTATTGATATTGTTGAGTAGTAAGTTTATTCAGTTCTCCCTATGAGGTTAAAAACTCACCAATCGCCGGAGTCTTACCTGGAAAAGGGTAAGGGAGACACTTCTTTTACTTCTGTTTAAGTGGCTTTTCTACATAACCCCTGTTTAGCATGGGAACTTGTAGTTTCTTATCAGTGACGTTTTTCAGTGTGAGGTTAGAAGCTTTTGGCTGAGGATTACTGCGGAAAGAAGAGACAGTCGGGGGAAGAAAATAAGGAACAAGAACAGGTGTGACATAAAATACAGCAGGAATTAAGCACAGTCTTAGTTCTCCTTCGACTTTGTAATGATTTCTCTCTCATCCCAGGAGAACCAGTGAAGAGAGCCATTCAGGAAACAGGAGCATTTTTGCCTCAGGTACAGAATAAACTGGTCTGACTTGGTATTGTCTTATAAGTGTAGTATCTGTGGAGAACACTGATGGTTTTAAAAATATCTATTAAGAATTCTTTGTGACAATAGGACGCTAAGGATGCTATTCTAAGAACACTTCTGTTCTAAAGGGGAATCTTTCTCTACAGCAAAGAGAAAGATGTTGAAGTAGATTGCATTAGTGAACTTTGGAATACAGGAAAATTCCAAAGTGGCATTTCTCTTCTCGCCTGAGTGATTGCTGAATAGATAAGTAAGCCGTGACACTGAACCTTGACTTGCTATGGGTTTTTTTCTGTTCTGGTATGTTTTCTTCATAACAGAAGCCAAGAGAAGGCCTCAATTTGTGTTGGTTTGGAAAAATATCACTTGTCCAACCTCCGGTTGCTGTGGAAACGTATGACCCATCTTTTCTGTATTTTACGTTATCTTTATCTCACAAAGCTGACACGTAAAAGGACTGCAATTTTCATTAAAATTAAACAGAAACTGAAATAACTTGTTGATGTTGAAGGGAAATGTCAGCTGTTGATGACTGCAGCCTGGGTCTAGGAAAGTTTCATCTACATTTGCCAAGCCCACTGTCTGCTATCTTTCCATTAACATTTTATTTTATGATCTTCATTGTCAGTGGACTAAGAAAACATCGCCATCTGTTCTGTAAGTGGCAAACCCACAAAAGCTTTCCCTTCTCTGAGTCTGTAAGGCTGTTCCCTTGAGTCATTGTACACAATTTCAGCACATGCAGTAAAGCTATTGATATTGTTGAGTAGTAAGTTTATTCAGTTCTCCCTATGAGGTTAAAAACTCACCAATCGCCGGAGTCTTACCTGGAAAAGGGTAAGGGAGACACTTCTTTTACTTCTGTTTAAGTGGCTTTTCTACATAACCCCTGTTTAGCATGGGAACTTGTAGTTTCTTATCAGTGACGTTTTTCAGTGTGAGGTTAGAAGCTTTTGGCTGAGGATTACTGCGGAAAGAAGAGACAGTCGGGGGAAGAAAATAAGGAACAAGAACAGGTGTGACATAAAATACAGCAGGAATTAAGCACAGTCTTAGTTCTCCTTCGACTTTGTAAATGATTTCTCTCTCATCCCAGGAGAACCAGTGAAGAGAGCCATTCAGGAAACAGGAGCATTTTTGCCTCAGGTACAGAATAAACTGGTCTGACTTGGTATTGTCTTATAAGTGTAGTATCTGTGGAGAACACTGATGGTTTTAAAAATATCTATTAAGAATTCTTTGTGACAATAGGACGCTAAGGATGCTATTCTAAGAACACTTCTGTTCTAAAGGGGAATCTTTCTCTACAGCAAAGAGAAAGATGTTGAAGTAGATTGCATTAGTGAACTTTGGAATACAGGAAAATTCCAAAGTGGCATTTCTCTTCTCGCCTGAGTGATTGCTGAATAGATAAGTAAGCCGTGACACTGAACCTTGACTTGCTATGGGTTTTTTTCTGTTCTGGTATGTTTTCTTCATAACAGAAGCCAAGAGAAGGCCTCAATTTGTGTTGGTTTGGAAAAATATCACTTGTCCAACCTCCGGTTGCTGTGGAAACGTATGACCCATCTTTTCTGTATTTTACGTTATCTTTATCTCACAAAGCTGACACGTAAAAGGACTGCAATTTTCATTAAAATTAAACAGAAACTGAAATAACTTGTTGATGTTGAAGGGAAATGTCAGCTGTTGATGACTGCAGCCTGGGTCTATTGTGTAACTCACCAGCCAAAAGGAAATTTAAGGAAATTGAAAAGATAGGATGGATGGGACCTTGAGGAAACAGAACAATGTCTAGATTTTTGAACAATCCCTGCTTTCCTTTTCAGCACGTGGTCGAAGAGAGATATAAGATGCAGAGCAGGCCCCTGGGAATCTGCCTGATCATTGACTGCATTGGCAATGACACAGGTAGGTATGGACACTCCAGATGAATTGATGCCCCCACAGTGAGATCGAGGCACACACAAGCAGCATTCATCAGAGGGATCAACACCAGCTGCTGCTTAACAAACCACTGCCAAATGTGGTTTCACACAGGAAAGGTAGTTTCTTAGTTATGTTGCAGGCTCATGGGGGTGGGCCTGGGGAGCTCCATGCCATGCGTACATCAGTGGTATCGTCATTTGAGGGCTTGGAGATCTCTGCAGGATCCTCTGTGTATGGCTGGTAGATGAAGGAAGTGAGTGGAGGAGCTCACAAGAGATGTCAGGGACAGGCGTGAAAGTGACATGCAGCATTTCTACCCACAATCCTCTGGTTAGAACTCATGGCCCTATTCAACACAGTAGACAAGGAACTGAGTCTAACTGCGGCTCAGGAGGAAAATGAAAGGGGTTAGGTGGGGTTGGGGGGAACCCATAGCGCTGTCTCTGGCCCATGGCAAACATTGTGAAAGTTGGTGACCTTCTATCCTGTCTTTTCATG
This sequence comes from Tragulus kanchil, assembly GCA_022376925.1. Lineage (NCBI taxonomy): Eukaryota > Metazoa > Chordata > Mammalia > Artiodactyla > Tragulidae > Tragulus > Tragulus kanchil. The sequence goes on along the minus strand of JAIOJX010000026.1, from coordinate 93,246,733 downwards.
CTGGACGCTATGACAGGCAGGAGTCCTGGGACCCAAATGGGGTTTAAAATGGAAGGTATTTCTGGGATTCAGTATTGAGATGCCCCATCATTTCACCTAGATAGATGCTGAAAGCTTTTCTGAGGAACATTTAGTTTTTCATACAGAAGCCAAGAGAAGGCCTCAATTTGTGTTGGTTTGGAAAAATATCACTTGTCCAACCTCCGGTTGCTGTGGAAACGTATGACCCATCTTTTCTGTATTTTACGTTATCTTTATCTCACAAAGCTGACACGTAAAAGGACTGCAATTTTCATTAAAATTAAACAGAAACTGAAATAACTTGTTGATGTTGAAGGGAAATGTCAGCTGTTGATGACTGCAGCCTGGGTCTATTGTGTAACTCACCAGCCAAAAGGAAATTTAAGGAAATTGAAAAGATAGGATGGATGGGACCTTGAGGAAACAGAACAATGTCTAGATTTTTGAACAATCCCTGCTTTCCTTTTCAGCACGTGGTCGAAGAGAGATATAAGATGCAGAGCAGGCCCCTGGGAATCTGCCTGATCATTGACTGCATTGGCAATGACACAGGTAGGTATGGACACTCCAGATGAATTGATGCCCCCACAGTGAGATCGAGGCACACACAAGCAGCATTCATCAGAGGGATCAACACCAGCTGCTGCTTAACAAACCACTGCCAAATGTGGTTTCACACAGGAAAGGTAGTTTCTTAGTTATGTTGCAGGCTCATGGGGGTGGGCCTGGGGAGCTCCATGCCATGCGTACATCAGTGGTATCGTCATTTGAGGGCTTGGAGATCTCTGCAGGATCCTCTGTGTATGGCTGGTAGATGAAGGAAGTGAGTGGAGGAGCTCACAAGAGATGTCAGGGACAGGCGTGAAAGTGACATGCAGCATTTCTACCCACAATCCTCTGGTTAGAACTCATGGCCCTATTCAACACAGTAGACAAGGAACTGAGTCTAACTGCGGCTCAGGAGGAAAATGAAAGGGGTTAGGTGGGGTTGGGGGGAACCCATAGCGCTGTCTCTGGCCCATGGCAAACATTGTGAAAGTTGGTGACCTTCTATCCTGTCTTTTCATGCTGGACGCTATGACAGGCAGGAGTCCTGGGACCCAAATGGGGTTTAAAATGGAAGGTATTTCTGGGATTCAGTATTGAGATGCCCCATCATTTCACCTAGATAGATGCTGAAAGCTTTTCTGAGGAACATTAGAAATAGAATAGATTTGTGTACACTTAGAGGCAATGTTTCCCATAGTTCTGCCATCCTGGGCTTCGGTTATTGGCCTGAGTCTGTACACCTGTGGGTCACCATTGTTTGTGTCTGAATGGATTCTTTTGCTCAGTTGTTGGATGTCTGACTTGAATTGAGTCAGTCACTGATGATGCGTCAAAAAAATAAGAACCTATATAAAGGCAATAACATTTGGTTTCATTATTTATCTCTTTCTTGAAAGGATTGATCATTACATTTCCACAATTTTCCAGCTTTTAAACATTCTCTTAGAATGAGCCAGAACTGCTATTTTTAGTCTCACTTAAAATGTTACCATGGTGGGGCTTCCCTGGTGGTCCAGTGGCTATGACTCTGCACTCCCAGCGCAGGGGGCCCAAGTTTTAGCCCTGGTCGGGGAACTAGATCCCACATGCTATAACTAAAGATCCTGCAAGCCCCCTAAAAGATCAAAGAACCTGTGTGCCACAGCCATGACATGGTGCAGTCAAATAAGTAAAAGTTAATATTTTTTAAAAATGTGGGGACTTCTCTGTTAGTCCAATGGCTAGGACTCCATGCTTCCAGTGCAGGGGGCCTGGGTTCGGTTCCTGGTCAGGGAACTAGATCCTACGTGCCATAGCTAAGACCCCGTGCAGCCAAATAAGTAAATAAATAAAGTTAAAAAAAAAATGTGACCACGGTTGGGCTTCACTGGTGGTTCAGTGGTAAAGAATCCACCTGCCAATGCAGGGACACGGGTTCAATCCCTGCTCTGGGAAGATCCCACATACCTCAGAGCAACTAGGCCCATACACCACAGCTACTGAGCCTGTGCTCTAAAGTCTGGGAGCTGCAACTACTTGCCCATATGCCTCAGCTGCTGAGACCTGCTTGTACCTAGACCCTATGCTCTGGCACAAGAGAATCCACTGCAATGAGATGCCCCACCCCGCCCGCCACAACTAGAGAAAAGCCTGAGCAGCAATGAAGACCCAGCACAGCCTAAATAAATAGATAAATAAATAAATGTTAACATGGTGAGTTTTATGGGAAGAGAACCCAAGGGAGGGTCATATTAGGAACAGTTATGCTGAATTTTCTGGGATTTCTAATATGATCTCGCTTTCTCATGTCCTATATTTGGTTAGATGTGAGAGATGCTATCTCCTGAGCTATTGATGTGTCCTGTATTTCTTTCTTTCTTAAATTGAGGCGTATTGGATGTGTAAGATATGTTCTTCCTGTTTTAGCTATTAGTGGCCACATAAGAATGAGAAAATATTTTCTCAGAAAGAGATTGTGTAATTGTGTTCCTGTTCTGGTTATAATCAGTTTTGTTTCATTCATTAGTAAGAAGCTCCCAACTGGACTTGGTACAGGATGTGTATGTTGTATGAGGAGAATCACCAAGATAAAGCCATAACTTGTCGCTAAAATTCAGTGTGTGCTTCCCTTGTTGAGTTATGGACCTCTTGCAGGCAGGGGCTGAGTGTGTATTTGTATTTTTCTGTATTAGAGAGTTGTGATCAGAATTAAGCCCTGGAATACAACTGGGTGGGTGTGAATCATGGCTTTGCCATGTCCTAGCTTGTTACCTGGGGCACTTTTTCTAGCCTCTCTGTAGCTCTGTTTTTCCTCAGTAAAATGAGTTCCTAACCGGTCACACCTCACAGGGAGGTTGGGAGGAATGAGTTGGAAAGAACCTAGGGCAGTGCCTGACACACACACACACTGCAAGCAGGCACTAAGACATCAGTTAAATGTTATTTGTCCATTTTGTTTCTTTAATTTTAGTTGTAAACTACTGGGCTAGAGCTTTCCATGGCTCTGGTACATGGAGTCTGACCCCAGACCAGTGAGGGATCAGAGAACTGTATCAGTATCTGCAAAATAGCTCAAAGATACTGTTGTGTGTATCTGTTGATAGGGAAACTAGCTGTTGTTTGTTGTTCAGTCGCTCAGTTGTGTTCGACCCTGCGACTCCATGAAGAGCACACCAGGCTTCCCTGTCCTTCATCATCTCCTGGAGTTTGCTCAGACTCATGTCCATTGGAGTCAGTGATGCCATCCAACCATCTCATCCTCTGTCGTCCCCTACTCCTTTTGCCTTCTATTTTCCCCAACATCAGGGTCTTTTCCAATGAGTCAGTTCTTCACATCAGGTCACCAAAGTATTGGAGCTTCAGCTTCAGAACAGTCCTTCCAATGAATAATCAGAGCAGATTTCCTTTAGGATCGACTGATTAGATCTCCTTGCAGTACAAGGGACTCTCAAGGGTCTTCTCCAACACCACAGTTTGAAAGCATCAATTCTTTGACGCTCAGCCTTCTTTATGGTCCAGCTCTCACGCCCATACATGACTACTGGAAAAATCATAGCTTTGACTATATGGACCTTTGACCTGAAACCTTGACCTTGGGCTCTGACTGGTTTTTAGGCTGCTGAGCCAAAGATGGTGTTTGCAGATTTTAAGAGGACATGTTTATTCCTCTCTTTTCTCCCTTGCTATTTCTGAAAAGCTTAAAAATTTTTGTGTGCTTTTATAACTGGGCTAAGACTTAGATTTTTTGTAACAGATGCTGCACATTTCCCTGGGAAATCTTGTGTGAGTAAACTTTCTCTTCTAACAGCAGTGGTTCCAAATGCTGAAGGTTGATCATAGAGAGCTTCGCAAGAGTGTTGACTGGAGCTTGGCTGCTCCTTGGGGTTACCCAGTCCCTTTTTTCATTTTCTCTTAATGGAATGGGTGATAATCCAAATCAATGGCATTTTCTGTACTGACAGATGTAAACAAATCTCAGCAAGGGGAATGAGAGCAGCCAGGTGGCCTCTGCTCCTGAGCTTTGAAGACACATGAAAGTGCGACACCTGAAACAGTGATAGAGGCCTCATTCCCATAGTGTGGCCACTGCTGCCTGCCAGCTTGAGTGCTAAGGAAGTGAAGCCTCCCCTCTTAATTCTCGTGGCATTAGCAGACTATTAAAGACAGTTCCTGGGAGTTGGGTGGGTGCTTGCGGGAGGGGAGACCCAGGAAGTCTGTGGTGGATGCTTTTTTTTCTGGACATTCTTTTTTTTTTAACATTTATTTTATTTTTTTATTTTCATCCATCTTTATTCTTTGGCCTGTGTGGGCCTCCCATTGCAGTGGCCTCTCTCGCTGCAGAGCACTGGCTCTGAGCGCATGTGCTCCAGAGCGCTGGCTTGTAATTGGACACACCGGTCCAGTGGCTCCCCGGCACGTGGGCTCTTCCCCGGCCAGGGGTCGAGCTGGTGCCCCTTGCACCGCAAGGCGGACTCTTTACCCACTGGACCGCCAGGAAAGCCCTGGACATTCTTTTTTATTTTGGCTGTGCTGGGTCTTTATTGCTCCACAGGCTTTTCTCCCCGATTTGTATATATGAACAAATGGAAAGTCAAATTTATACAAGCCCCGCTCCACTCCCCGCTTTTTCACTCACTCTTTTTCCTTCTGTCTTTGTTCACCATTTTCCTTCCACTTGGAGACCTTTCCTTTGCCCTGGCTTTTTTGGGGGGGACCCCAGCTGAATTACACCTTTCCCATAATCTCCTCTTCAGGTGCCTCAGAAGCCAGCACTGCTCTTCCCGATTCTGATCCCTTATTTTACTTAAAATCCTACTGTTCTATGTGACGTGGCAATAATTGTTTTATGCACATGTATATACTTTGCTTCTCCAACAAGATTATGGACTCCTTGAAGAATACGAACTACATGGTTTGCTTATCTGTATCCTGACATCGCAGTGTTTTCTGGTACACAGGAAGAAGAACTTTGTAAACCATGAGTTTTGGGGTTAAGCAAGTTTACGAGATGAGAATAATTTGTTCCCCTTTAGGAGACTTGCAATGCACGCTGGCCTTAAAGCTTCCAAGCAGCCTTTACTTCCGAGTAAAGAAACCTGGTTGTCTTGTCAGTCTTGCATTTGTCCTTCATGTTGGACCTCAAGAGGCCCCTTTTCACGGAGAATATCCCTTGCACTTGTGTTCCATTCATGTGCTTAATAATAGCTCGAGCTGGACTTATTAAAGATATTCAATAGGTGATTGTAAGTAGACTGGTGAAACAGCCCTACTTTCTTCTTTCTTCTAACATTTATTTAATGAACTCCTTTTTGTGGATAGTATCAAGATAAATGTGAGCTCATTTTCGGTCAAAACACATTCTAAATGAATGGGGTTGTGGCATTTTACTGTATTTAATTTTTTGGATTTCTTCTCAGTAGTCCCCAAACTGGTGGGTAATGTTGATCCTAGCCCTTCCCCAACAGCCATGTACTACCTGTCAGGCCAGAAGAAATCCCCCCAAGGAAGTGAATAAAAGAGCAGCTGGATTTTACAGAGACAGGGCTGGGTTAGGTATGGGCTTTCCAGGGTGGGTAGAAGGAGAAGTGGCACTTTGCAGCCAGTTGACGTTTTACTTTCCAAACTCAACACCTACATTTTCTTCCCTGTTTGCACGGAAGGACAAGGAAGTTGCTGTTAATAGCTGGGATGCAGAATCTGGCTGCTCTGAGTCCATTTTGGTTTAGCCTTCACTCTAAGGGGCTTCCGAGGTGGTGCTAGTGGTAAAGAACCCGCCTGCCAATGCAGGAGACATAAAAACACAGGCTCGACCCTGGCTGGGCAAGATCCCTGGAGAAAGAAATGGCAAACCACTGCAGTATTCTTGTCTGGGGAATTCCTCGGACAAAGGAGCCTGGTGGGCTACAGTCCATGAGGTCACACAGAGTTGGACACGATTGAAGTGACTGAACACACTGGCTTCTAAGAAAGTAGATTCCAATGGGGTCCATCTGACCCTTTTCGCTCCACATGTATATACTTTGCTTCTCCAACAAGATTATGGACTCCTTGAAGAATCGAACTACATGGTTTGCTTATCTGTATCCTGACATCAGTGTTTTCTGGTACACAGGAAGAAGAACTTTGTAAACCATGAGTTTTGGGGTTAAGCAAGTTTACGAGATGAGAATAATTTGTTCCCCTTTAGGAGACTTGCAATGCACGCTGGCCTTAAAGCTTCCAAGCAGCCTTTACTTCCGAGTAAAGAAACCTGGTTGTCTTGTCAGTCTTGCATTTGTCCTTCATGTTGGACCTCAAGAGGCCCCTTTTCACGGAGAATATCCCTTGCACTTGTGTTCCATTCATGTGCTTAATAATAGCTCGAGCTGGACTTATTAAAGATATTCAATAGGTGATTGTAAGTAGACTGGTGAAACAGCCCTACTTTCTTCTTTCTTCTAACATTTATTTAATGAACTCCTTTTTGTGGATAGTATCAAGATAAATGTGAGCTCATTTTCGGTCAAAACACATTCTAAATGAATGGGGTTGTGGCATTTTACTGTATTTAATTTTTTGGATTTCTTCTCAGTAGTCCCCAAACTGGTGGGTAATGTTGATCCTAGCCCTTCCCCAACAGCCATGTACTACCTGTCAGGCCAGAAGAAATCCCCCCAAGGAAGTGAATAAAAGAGCAGCTGGATTTTACAGAGACAGGGCTGGGTTAGGTATGGGCTTTCCAGGGTGGGTAGAAGGAGAAGTGGCACTTTGCAGCCAGTTGACGTTTTACTTTCCAAACTCAACACCCACATTTTTCTTCCCCTGTTTGCACGGAAGGACAAGGAAGTTGCTGTTAATAGCTGGGATGCAGAATCTGGCTGCTCTGAGTCCATTTTGGTTTAGCCTTCACTCTAAGGGGCTTCCCAGGTGGTGCTAGTGGTAAAGAACCCGCCTGCCAATGCAGGAGACATAAAAAACACAGGCTCGACCCCTGGCTGGGGAAGATCCCCTGGAGAAAGAAATGGCAGCCCACTCCAGTATTCTTGTCTGGAGAAACCCTTGGACAAAGGAGCCTGGTGGGCTACCGTCCATGAGGTCACACAGAGTTGGACACGATTGAAGTGACTGAACACACTGGCTTCTAAGAAAGTAGATTCCATGCATGAGAGGCATCGCAGGCAGGCTCCATGGTTTGTGATGAAGTGGCTGCTTTTATAGTCTTTAAAACTAATATCTGTTAAAAAAAATGTACTTACTTATTTTGTATTTATTTTTGGCAGTGCCAAGTCTTTGCTGTTGCACATGGGCTTTCTCTGGTTGCTGTGAGGAGGGGCTACTCTGTTGCAGTGGCTTCTCTTGTTGCAGAGCCCAGGCTCCAGGCATGCGGGCTTAGCTGCCCTGTGGCATGTGGGATTGTCCTGGACCAGGGATTGAACCCCTGCATTGGCAAGCAAATTCTGAGCCACTGGACCACAAAGGAAGTCCCCAGACTAATATCTTATATTTGAATAAGCACTCACAGTTTGCAAAGCATCTTGACAGAAATTTCAGTGGATCCTTACAGTCACCTTCTAGAAGACATGGTATAGGCATTATTATTGATCCATTTCATAGATGGATAAGTTACAGATGCCATTTGTTCAAAGTCACACTTTCATGGTTCCCTTGATCCTATAAATTAGACTGGGCTATATCCATGTTCTTGCTGGCGCAAGAAGGAATATTAGTCCTCATCGTCTGATAGAGGAAAAATGTCTTATTAATGGGAAATGCCAGCTGGGATCCCTTCAGACTGTGTCCGTTGAGTGACTGTTGCCGGTTTTTGAGTAGCTCATCCAGATTTGGTGTTGGCTTTGAGGACCTGTGTGACTTTCGGATTACTTTCCAAACTCAACACCCACTTTTTTCTTCCCTGTTTGCACGGAAGGACAAGGAAGTTGCTGTTAATAGCTGGGATGCAGAATCTGGCTGCTCTGAGTCCATTTTGGTTTAGCCTTCACTCTAAGGGGCTTCCCAGGTGGTGCTAGTGGTAAAGAACCCGCCTGCCAATGCAGGAGACATAAAAAACACAGGCTCGACCCCTGGCTGGGGAAGATCCCTGGAGAAGGAAATGGCAACCCACTCCAGTGTTCTTGTCTGGAAAATTCCATGGACAAAGGAGCCTGGTGGGCTACCGTCCATGAGGTCACACAGAGTTGGACACGATTGAAGTGACTGAACACACTGGCTTCTAAGAAAGTAGATTCCATGCATGAGAGGCATCGCAGGCAGGCTCCATGGTTTGTGATGAAGTGGCTGCTTTTATAGTCTTTAAAACTAATATCTGTTAAAAAAAATGTACTTACTTATTTTGTATTTATTTTTGGCAGTGCCAAGTCTTTGCTGTTGCACATGGGCTTTCTCTGGTTGCTGTGAGGAGGGGCTACTCTGTTGCAGTGGCTTCTCTTGTTGCAGAGCCCAGGCTCCAGGCATGCGGGCTTAGCTGCCCTGTGGCATGTGGGATTGTCCTGGACCAGGGATTGAACCCCTGCATTGGCAAGCAAATTCTGAGCCACTGGACCACAAAGGAAGTCCCCAGACTAATATCTTATATTTGAATAAGCACTCACAGTTTGCAAAGCATCTTGACAGAAATTTCAGTGGATCCTTACAGTCACCTTCTAGAAGACATGGTATAGGCATTATTATTGATCCATTTCATAGATGGATAAGTTACAGATGCCATTTGTTCAAAGTCACACTTTCATGGTTCCCTTGATCCTATAAATTAGACTGGGCTATATCCATGTTCTTGCTGGCGCAAGAAGGAATATTAGTCCTCATCGTCTGATAGAGGAAAAATGTCTTATTAATGGGAAATGCCAGCTGGGATCCCTTCAGACTGTGTCCGTTGAGTGACTGTTGCCTCGGGGATATTTTACGGGATGCTCCATCTTGGTCTGAGGCTCATCCAGATTTGGTGTTGGCTTTGAGGACCTGTGTGACTTTCGGATTCACCTCCAGCTTTAGCTTTTTTCCTTCTGTTCTTCTAGGCCTCAGATTTCCATCTCCTTTTTAGCTCTTCTGCTTGTGTACGTTAGTCATTTTTTTCAGGACCAGGCAAGGTTCAGATCCGCGCACAGGTGGAGGAGCCAGAACTGAAACTCAGACCTTGTGATTCCAAGACTTCCTCTTTCACCCAGTTTCATGTACAGCCTGCTGACCGCCTTGCCACAGCCTAGCCAGAGCCTGCGGGCTGCCCAGATCAAGATACGAGATTAAGTAAGGCGCAGGACAGCAGGAGTTTTGTCCAGACCCTTGCATATGAGCGTGGAAAGGGAGACCATGACTTTCTTTCAAGGACTTTGATAAGGGAGTCCATCTATCCGTGAAGAGTGGCTTTTGAGAGGACGAAGCCAATCTGAGACAACAGAGCTTTCCGTCTGGTGTTTCTCTGTTTGCTTCTGCCCCCTAGGGGAGGGAATGCTCCATGACTGGAGAGTGTGCCTCCTGAAAGAGAAGAAAGCTGTGGGGATGGCGCTGGAGCCCCCGTCCAGGTTTTCTCATGGTACAGTCTTCCTCCCGAGCACAGAACTGGGCACCGAAGCCTTGCCTACACCCTCAGAAGCCTTGCCTAGTGGGCAGTGCTGCTGTGCCTTGTCTACCACTCTGAGATCTTATGTAGACAAGTGAGGCTACTTATCAGAGAATTTAAAGAGATCGGCCCTTTCTTTGTATCTCTTCATTCTGGCATGACGTATACACACACACACACGTGCACACACATATATACATATACGTACACACACATATATATATGTATATGTTATATACATATAATTTATTTTTTTACCTTTGCCTGCGGGTCAGGCAGAAAGACAAAAGTAAATAGCTGAATTGCATTCTTTGGTAATACTTATCATCAGTCTCTTTTGCTGACTTACCTAGTGAATTATTTATCTAAAGATGTGAGGTGGGAGGAATATTCAAGAGGGATGGGGCATATGTATACTTATGGCTGATTCATGTTGATGTATGGCAGAAACCAACACAGTGTGGTAAAGTAACTATCCTCCAATTAAATCATTTTTTGAAAAAAGAGAAAAAAAAGTGTAACAGGTGAAGGTGAGGAAACTCATGACCTGGGTCACCCTTTCCACGGCCCCTTGGATCAAGGTTTGGATCTGCACTCGGCAAATGTTCCCATTCCTATGAACATGTGGATTATTTTCAGAAGAAGCCCTTTGAATAAAAGTTTTGATTGAAAAGAAAAAGTGTTTTTCCACTCTTGTTTAGACAAGAGGTGGGCTCGGTTCATGCCTGTGGCCAGATGTGATAGTGGCCTCAGCAAGCAAACACGCTGTAGCAGGACAGACTGTAACTGCTAACTTGGGATACGAGTCACATAAGTCATGATTTAGGCTGATTCTGTCCCTCCTACCCTGTTCTCGGGCCCTCTAAACTCTCAAGAAAGAAATTGTTAGTTGCTCAGTTGTGTCTGACCCTTTGTGACCCCATGGATTGTTGCCCACCAGCCTCCTCTGTCCGTGAAATTCTCTAGGCAAGAATACTGGAATGAGTATGCATTTCCCTTCTCCAGGGGATCTTCCTGACTTAGGGATAGAACCTGAACTGCAGGTGGATTCTTTACTGTCTGAGCCACCCGGGTAAAGCCTCAAATTATGACACAAAAAAAGCAGAAACAGACAAGTAATGGAGATGAGACCATGTTTAGGACTGTGATCCAATATCTCGAGCGTTTCCTATTCCTGTGTTGTTTTTCATGTTTGTTTGTTTTTTCCAGACGTTCTTCGAGACACCTTCACTTCCCTCGGCTACGAAGTCAAGCAGTTCTTACATCTCACTGTGAACGATATGACCCACGTTCTTCACCAAGTTGCCCGTATGCCCCAGCACCAAGACTCTGACAGCTTTGTGTGTATCCTGGTGAGCCGAGGGGGCTCCCAGAGCATGTTTGGTGTGGATCAAACTCATTCTGGAGTCCCTTTGGATCATATCAGAAGGATGTTCATGGCAGACCTATGCCCCTCTCTCTCAGGGAAACCAAAGCTCTTTTTTATTCAGAACTATGTAAAGTCAGAGAGCCAGCTGGAGGACAACGACTTCTTGGAGGTGGATGGGCCCTCAGTGAAAAGTGCAGAATCCAAAGCCAGGCATCCTGGGACCTACATGATTCACCGAGAAGCTGACTTCTTCTGGAGCCTGTGCAAAGCGGACGTGTCCCTCCTGGAGGGGTCCTCCAGCTCACCATCGTTGTACCTACAGTGTCTCTCCCAGAAACTGCAGAAAGAAAGGTGAGCCCCCCAAGCTGCAATAGATCCTGGACCCAATTGTTTATTTTCTGCTACCATGATTGGAGAGGCTTCCCAGGTGGCAGTGGTGGTGAAGAACCGGCCTACCAGTGCAGGAGACATAGAGTGGGGGGTTCAATCCCTGGGTCAGGAAGATCCCCTGGAGGAGGGCATGGCAACCCTGTCACCATGCCTGGTGAATCCCAGGGACAGAGGAGCCTGCTGGGCTACAGTGTTTCGGGTCGCAAAGAGTTAGACAACTGAAGCAACTTAGCCTGAACTCATGCACCGAGATGAAAGTGCCATGGTTTGACACTGTCCCTTTCAGGGAGAAAGACCTTGTTGGGGTTGCCTTAGCAATCTGAGATGGACTCTGCACAGTTGATGAATGCTTTGTGCCTCAGAAGGTCATTTAGTAGAACTTGTGGTTTGGCTGTTTTTTCTGCAAAATTAAAAAATGTTTAATTTTTTTTTTCTTATTACAAAAACAGTACATACTCCTTACTGGGAAAAAACAAACGTGAGATATAGATGCTAGAGCAGAGCATAATAGCCGTTATAATCCTACTTATTAGAACCAACCTGTTAACCAAATCTCAATGCATTTGTCTTCCAGATATTTTTTGGATACCCATGCAATTATATATAGATATGTTTTTTAAAGCCAAAATGAAATCATCCTCTACTGTTACTTTTTCTTTTTTTTTTACTGTTACTTTATACCATGCTTTTAGTTTGTGTAGCAGCATGTTTTTACATGTCAGGAATCACATTTTCTGTAGCACCATTTTACTGTCTACAGTGTGGTCGCTAACATGGTTATAGCATAATTTACTTCATCAATCTTTAGTTGTTGGGCAGTGTTTTGCACTGGGCAATGTTTTTACATCTTTTTAGGTCAGCATTTGTGCTTATTCTTAATTGTTTTATTGAAGGGAAATCTCCAGAAGTGGAATTACTGTGTCACATGACAAGCATTTAAAGAAATATACTTATTTATTTATGATTGCACTGGGTCTTCCTTACTTCACTCAGGCTTTTCTCTAGTTGCAGAGAGTGGGGGCTACTTATCCTTGCAGTCCGAGGACTTCTCATTGCGGTGGCTTCTCGTGCTGTGGACCACAGGCTTTAGAGTATGGACTCAGGAATGGTGGCACAGGGTGTTAGTTACCCTGCAGCATGTGGAATCTTCCCAGAGCAGGGATCAAAAGTTTGTCCCCTGCACTGACAGGCACACTCTTAACCACTGGACCACCAGGGAAGTCCAACAAGCATGTTTAAAACCTTTGATGCGTCTCATTAGATTATCCTCTAAGACAGTTAGACCAGCTTTTCCAAAACTTTTGGCCATGCCAAAAGTTTCTCGATCAGATCGAGATGAAAGTGCCATGGTTTGACACTGTCCCTTTCAGGGAGAAAGACCTTGTTGGGGTTGCCTTAGCAATCTGAGATGGACTCTGCACAGTTGATGAATGCTTTGTGCCTCAGAAGGTCATTTAGTAGAACTTGTGGTTTGGCTGTTTTTTCTGCAAAATTAAAAAATGTTTAATTTTTTTTTTCTTATTACAAAAACAGTACATACTCCTTACTGGGAAAAAACAAACGTGAGATATAGATGCTAGAGCAGAGCATAATAGCCGTTATAATCCTACTTATTAGAACCAACCTGTTAACCAAATCTCAATGCATTTGTCTTCCAGATATTTTTTGGATACCCATGCAATTATATATAGATATGTTTTTTAAAGCCAAAATGAAATCATCCTCTACTGTTACTTTTTTTTTTTTTTTTTTTTTACTGTTACTTTATACCATGCTTTTAGTTTGTGTAGCAGCATGTTTTTACATGTCAGGAATCACATTTTCTGTAGCACCATTTTACTGTCTACAGTGTGGTCGCTAACATGGTTATAGCATAATTTACTTCATCAATCTTTAGTTGTTGGGCAGTGTTTTGCACTGGGCAATGTTTTTACATCTTTTTAGGTCAGCATTTGTGCTTATTCTTAATTGTTTTATTGAAGGGAAATCTCCAGAAGTGGAATTACTGTGTCACATGACAAGCATTTAAAGAAATATACTTATTTATTTATGATTGCACTGGGTCTTCCTTACTTCACTCAGGCTTTTCTCTAGTTGCAGAGAGTGGGGGCTACTTATCCTTGCAGTCCGAGGACTTCTCATTGCGGTGGCTTCTCGTGCTGTGGACCACAGGCTTTAGAGTATGGACTCAGGAATGGTGGCACAGGGTGTTAGTTACCCTGCAGCATGTGGAATCTTCCCAGAGCAGGGATCAAAAGTTTGTCCCCTGCACTGACAGGCACACTCTTAACCACTGGACCACCAGGGAAGTCCAACAAGCATGTTTAAAACCTTTGATGCGTCTCATTAGATTATCCTCTAAGACAGTTAGACCAGCTTTTCCAAAAACTTTTGGCCATGCCATGTGGCTTGAGGGACTTGAGTTTCTCGATCAGGGATCGAATCCAGAACCCTGGTAGGGGGAGCACCGAGTCCTAACCACTGGACCACCAGGGAATTCCCATAGGTCTGCTTTTAGGAGAGTGGCTATACGCCTGAGTTCTCACTGGTACTGTGGGTTCTTTTGTTTCCCCAAGTCTTGACAATTTGACAGGTAAAAAGTGGTATTGGATTGTACAGGTTTGCAAGTCTTTGTTATGTGGACTTTTTTTTTTTTTAATTCTTTATTTTAAAGGTTTTACAGAGTTTTGTTGTTCACAGACATGTATGTTCCCAGATCAGTCATATGCATATCCCTGGTCCCTACCCCCAGTTCCCCATCCCACCCTCCCGACCTTCGCCCCAAGCCACAGCAAGCACTCCTATTCCCTTAGCACAATGAGAATAGCTATCTTTTCCACACATAACAGTATAGGTTTCCATGTTACTCCCTCCATCCTTCCCCCTCCCTGTTTCTTCCCCACAATGTCCCTATGTCTATTCTCTGTCTGTTTTTCCATGTGTTCACTACGTGTGTTATCAAGACTATCCTACTAGATTCCATATATGTGTGTTAGTATACTGTATTTGTCTTTCTCTTTTTGACTTACTTCACTTTTTATGATAGGTTCTAGAGCCAGCCACTTCATTAGGACTGAGTCTTCTGCATTTCTTTTAACAGCTGAGTAGTATTCCATTGTATGTATGTACCAGAGCTTCTGTATCCATTCATTCGTCCATGGACATCTAGGTTGCTTCCAAGTTTAGCAGAGAGTGGGGGCTACTTATCCTTGCAGTCCGAGGACTTCTCATTGCGGTGGCTTCTCGTGCTGTGGACCACAGGCTTTAGAGTATGGACTCAGGAATGGTGGCACAGGGTGTTAGTTACCCTGCAGCATGTGGAATCTTCCCAGAGCAGGGATCAAAAGTTTGTCCCCTGCACTGACAGGCACACTCTTAACCACTGGACCACCAGGGAAGTCCAACAAGCATGTTTAAAACCTTTGATGCGTCTCATTAGATTATCCTCTAAGACAGTTAGACCAGCTTTTCCAAAAACTTTTGGCCATGCCATGTGGCTTGAGGGACTTGAGTTTCTCGATCAGGGATCGAATCCAGAACCCTGGTAGGGGGAGCACCGAGTCCTAACCACTGGACCACCAGGGAATTCCCATAGGTCTGCTTTTAGGAGAGTGGCTATACGCCTGAGTTCTCACTGGTACTGTGGGTTCTTTTGTTTCCCCAAGTCTTGACAATTTGACAGGTAAAAAGTGGTATTGGATTGTACAGGTTTGCAAGTCTTTGTTATGTGGACTTTTTTTTTTTTTAATTCTTTATTTTAAAGGTTTTACAGAGTTTTGTTGTTCACAGACATGTATGTTCCCAGATCAGTCATATGCATATCCCTGGTCCCCACCCCCAGTTCCCCCCATCCCACCCCTCCAGACCTTCGCCCCAAGCCATTGTGAGCTCTCCTATTCCCTTAGCACAATGAGAATAGCTGTCTTTTCCACACATAACAGTATAGGTTTCCATGTTACTCCCTCCATGCCTCCCCCTCCCTGTTTCTTCCCCACAATGTCCCTATGTCTATTCTCTGTCTGTTTTTCCATGAGTTCCCTGCGTGTGTTATCAAGACTATCCTACTAGATTCCATATATGTGTGTTAGTATACTGTATTTGTCTTTCTCTTTTTGACTTACTTCACTTTTTATGATAGGTTCTAGAGCCAGCCACTTCATTAGGACTGAGTCTTCTGCATTTCTTTTAACAGCTGAGTAGTATTCCATTGTATGTATGTACCAGAGCTTCTGTATCCATTCATTCGTCCATGGACATCTAGGTTGCTTCCAAGTTCTGGCTATTGTATAGAGAGCTGCAATGAACATTTATTGGCAAGAATACTTTTCTAAGGGAATTGTTGGGTGACCTCGTGTTCATCCAAATGGAAGCTTAGTAATCCTTTTTCAGTTACTAATTACAATTTAGAATGTCCCTGAGTCACCTGCGAAAGGCATCTGTTGTCACTCGGGGAAGCCTAGAAGTAACTCTCAGGGCCTGGGACCCCTAGTCTCCTCAGGGATGACTCCGCAGTAAGGGAGGGCTAGAGCAGGGGAGACTCAGCCTTCCAAGGTAGAAACGCCACGGGCCAGCCATATTGTTGCCTTTTACATTCATCCTGCATTTGCACAGATGGCCAGTGTGTTCCCAGACAAAAGCTCAGTTGCCCCTTGTGAGAGGGGACTGTGGTCACCCAGCCAGAGTGCCACAAACCTGTTTGGATCACTTGCTAAGCAGCTTGTATAATGTTGAGAAAAGAACGATTTTAATGCACTTTCTCATATCTTTGAGCTGATTTCATTCTAAGGACACTCTGTCTCCTCATCGCTGTTTGCAAGGGATGAATTTCTGCCTTTCTTGTTCCCTCCAGAAAGCACTCACTCCTGGAGCTCCACACTGAACTCAACGGCATGGTGTATGATTGGAACAGCAAAGTATCTGCTAAGGAACGGTACTACGTCTGGCTACAGCACACTCTGAGAAAGAAGCTCTTCCTCTCTTGCATGTGAAAATCCAAAGATACAGTGGGTGACCACCTGCTTGCCATTGTGTCTCTGTATGGCAAAGAGCAGGCTACCATGAGTCTCTTTTGTAATTTTGGCCACTTTTATTGGTCTGTCCTTTATTTATTTTCATCTGTCTTAATTCTTTGGCCTGTGTGGGCCTCCCATCTCAGTGGCCTCTCTTGTCACAGAGCACTGGCTCTGAGCGAGTGCATTCCAGAGTGCTGGCTCACAATTGGACACACTGGTTCAGCCGCTTCACAGCACGTGGTATCCTCCCAGGCCAGGGATCAAACTGGCGCCCCTTCCGCTGGACCACCAGGGAAGCCTGTCTCTTCTTATAAGGACACTGTTAGTGTTCATAATACCCTCCCAGAGGATCATCATATAATCCTATCACACTGGAGAGTGGACTCAAACATTCAGTTTAAAACAGTGCCTTATTTAAGACTGCTTGTCTGTCTAGGATTCACATAGCTTTCTTCATCTAATTAGGTATACTATACTTTTCCTTCTTGGATTTGAAAGCATGGCCTAGAAGAATATTTTTATTCAAAACATCCTTAAAGGTTATTTTGAGGAGAGTCCCTCTTCTTCCCTGGAAAGGACTGCAACCCATCAGGCTCCTCTGTTTATGGGCTTCTCCAGAGGTTATGGGCTTCTCTCTGCACTTCCGCTGAAGGGAACTTGAGTTTGATTCCTGATTTGGGAAACACTGATCTCATGTGCCACACCGACTAACACAAACCAATACACAGAGAACAAAGACAACAAACACGGAATTATTTATTAAATTATATTATGTTGTCTGTTTACTTTTGTCACTTTTGTTAATACTGTCTGTCAATCCACAGGTTCCAAGGAGGAGTGTGCTAAGGGTTTACTTGTGTGTTTTGCTCACCAGCAAGGGCTAAGGGGTGGAGTAAAGAGGGACTTTGATTCCAGTAGCAGGCCAACCAGATGGGAGGAATAAGGCTTTGCTGTCCCTTACCTACTTTACAGAATTGTTCTGAGAATGAAATGAGAGAGCCTTTATGATCATACCCAAATGACTACCTTGGTGATGCCAGGCAAACAAAGCTGTTATTAATAGTGCACTGTGCAGGAGTTATTTGGAAAGGTAGGATCAAATTTTGAAAACTTAAGGGTTTTGGCACGTTTAGGTGGAGAAGAGAATGTGTTGCAGAAGAAACAGATCAGATGAAGGAGCAGATAGGGGAAATGCAAAGCATACTTCAAAACTGAGTGTAACTTTTAGCTGGAGTGGACAGAACGTGAACAATGGTGACAAGCCAGGGGATGCCTGTGTTTGGCGTGTGAAGAGTCAAAAAGACCCCCATCTCTGTCTTTAGTCAGCTCCCATCTAAGTTATTTTGTTAGATTTTTGTTATATTTTCCTCACTTTAATAGTGCCATCTAAACTACTTCTTTGACACTTTTGTATATAAGCAGTGGATTATTAGATGCCTTCTTTCACTGAGTATAAATGAAATCTTTTAGGCATGCTAAAAGAGAGTTTGTGTTATGTATCCATATAATGGATACTCATGTACCCACAACCCAATTTAAATGAAATGTTCTAAACTCTTCAGAGAAGACTCTGACGATAATTACTTTAAGTAATAGCCCTAAATATAAAAGAGATAAATATATATAAATAATTCAAACTTTATAATAACCTTCACCTTAACATTCATCAAATGTTCAGTAATACGGGTATGGTTATGCTGAAAAGTCCCACTGGCTGGAATTTTAGACAACCATTAAAATTATATATACAAATAATAAAGGCTTCCATAAGCTGTTCTTAGCTCATTACATAAATGATCTCATTTAATCCTCAAAACAGCTCTATGAGGTAGGTATTATTGTCCTCTTTATTATTTATTCCCATTTTATAGGTGAGGAAGGTGAGTAATACAGTCATCTGTGGTCACCCCAGCTGAGGATATAAACTCAAGCCATAATCAGAATCTTTAAAAATATATATTTATTTATTTATTTATTTGGCTGTATGGGGACATCTTCACTCTTCCTTGTGGCATGCAGGAAATCTTCGTTGTGGCATGTAGAATCTAGCTGCCTGACCAGAGATTGAATCTGGGGTCCCTGCATTAGGAGTGTGGAGTCTTAGCCACTAGACCACCAGGCAAGTCAGTGCTAAAGAAACTACTCTTCTCTGTAGTTATGTCTTCATTTCTTTGTCTTGTCCAAGCGCTTCTTTTCAGTAGCAGAATACTTGGTCTCAGGGCTGCTATTCTGGGCCACTGGTTGGGAGGATTGAAGGATTGACTTGTTAAACTCAGTTCCATTCCAATCCCTAACTCCTTCTGTCTTCTTCTGTGAATAATCCATGGTTGGGGTCATGTGGCACCTTCTTCTGTCTTTAATGTTTGAAATGGGAATCTCTTCTCCAAGATTCTAGGAGCAAATTTTCAGGATTAAGCACGTTCCTTATGACACCAAGAGGTCACAATTTGAGGTCAGCCTTGCCAATTTGTCTGTGGCAGACCCTGTTCGCTGTCTCAAATATCCTTTCTTTTTATCCCTAGTAATAGAAGTCTTAATTTGATACTGAGCACAGAACCTCACAGAATATAGCCTAGTTATCCAAGCCTCAACTTGTAGCAAGATGTCATGTGTCTTGTTCTGGAAAATAAGATACAAATAGCAGTATCATTTAGCAGCTGCTGAGAACTTTTCCTAAAAGGCAGCTTTTGTTGTTGTTGTTGTTGTTAACTTCCACCTCTTTGTCCTTTTATCTTACTGACTAGATGGAGTATATGATGGCTGGAGCTCTAACTGCCATCTTGAACTGTGAGGATAAGGGCCACACTGTAGGAATGACCAAGTGGTGAACAGAAAGGGTTCTTGGGTGAGGACATTAAGAAGCATAGTCACCATACCAGCCCTAGATTACCAATCTCTGGACATTTATGTGAGAGAAAAAATGTGGGGTTTATATTTCTTTTAACCTAACCTAGGCTTGTGCTTCGTCACTCAGTTGTGTCCAACTCTTTGTGACCTATGGACTGTAGCCCAGGCTGTAGCCAGGCTCCTCTGTCCATCGAATTTTCCAGGTAAGGACACTGGAGTAGGTTCCCTTAGTCTTACCTACATGGGGACTAGGCATCAACCTGGGGGAGTGGGACGGGGGAAAAGGGAGGAGGTTCAGAGATATAACCTATGACTGTTTGGGGATTATGTATACCTGTAAACAAGAAAACTCTGTAAAAACGTATAACATTAACTTTGCTGCATACCTGAGGCTAATGTAACAATGTAAAACAAATATACCTAAATTAAAGAAAAAAAAGGATACTGCAGTGAGTTGCCATGCCCTTCTCCAGGGGACCTTCCCAACCCAGGGATCAAACTCATGTCTCTCACATTGCATACATACATCCTTAATAATTAACATCACCTTCAGTAAAAGATTAAAAGTCAATGGTTATGGATACTTGTCCAGAATCTTCTCGCCCCCTGACATAAATTTCACAGGAAATCTCCTCCATTGCTCTGTCTTCTAGGGCCTGTTCAGAGCACTCATGTGTCTGCTTAAAAGTGTAGCTACTCCCAAGATATTTTTGGAAAAGAACAAAGTGGAAAAAAACACCCTGAAAGTTATTGTAACATATTATAAAGCTAAAGTAATTAAAACAATGTAGTATTCATTCACAGATAAAAATCCAGTTGAATGGAACAGGAAGTTCAAAACATCTCTTTGAATATCCAGATACCTTTTTATGTAACACAAAAGAATTATGTATATGTATGTACAGAGATAATGTAGCTATATGCTCCACATGTAACTGTTTAAACAGCTAAAACCAAAGAACTGTAAATATCTCAAATGTCTGCTAGTAGCATAATATATAAACAAAATACAGTATACAGAGGTTAATGGAATATAACATAGCAAAAAACACTGACCTTAGAAACGTTATGCTATGTATAAAAGGTTAAATGTGATAGAATATAGAGTCTATGCTAACACTAAAATAAAGCTCAGAAAACAAAATTAAAATGTAGTTTTCGTAAATACATAAGTAGTAAAAATATAAAATAAGTCCAAGTAGTAAATACCATAAAAGTAAGAACAGTGTTACCTACAAGGGAGAAGGGAGGTGGTCACAATCACGCACAGTAAGGGCCCTTTGTTCCGCTTGACTGAGACTTTACGTAGATGTTTATTTTACAACATGTGTTAAGTTTATGTTCTATGTAGCATTTATATTTTTAATATTTCATTAAAAATCTTGTGTTATGTTAGGGTGGATAATGGGGGAAAAACATTATATCTATAAGAATATAAATGTATATGCAATAAATAACAAGAAAACTCTGTAAAAACGTATAACATTAACTTTGCTGCATACCTGAGGCTAATGTAACAATGTAAAACAAATATACCTAAATTAAAGAAAAAAAAGGATACTGCAGTGAGTTGCCATGCCCTTCTCCAGGGGACCTTCCCAACCCAGGGATCAAACTCATGTCTCTCACATTGCATACATACATCCTTAATAATTAACATCACCTTCAGTAAAAGATTAAAAGTCAATGGTTATGGATACTTGTCCAGAATCTTCTCGCCCCCTGACATAAATTTCACAGGAAATCTCCTCCATTGCTCTGTCTTCTAGGGCCTGTTCAGAGCACTCATGTGTCTGCTTAAAAGTGTAGCTACTCCCAAGATATTTTTGGAAAAGAACAAAGTGGAAAAAAACACCCTGAAAGTTATTGTAACATATTATAAAGCTAAAGTAATTAAAACAATGTAGTATTCATTCACAGATAAAAATCCAGTTGAATGGAACAGGAAGTTCAAAACATCTCTTTGAATATCCAGATACCTTTTATGTAACACAAAAGAATTATGTATATGTATGTACAGAGATAATGTAGCTATATGCTCCACATGTAACTGTTTAAACAGCTAAAACCAAAGAACTGTAAATATCTCAAATGTCTGCTAGTAGCATAATATATAAACAAAATACAGTATACAGAGGTTAATGGAATATAACATAGCAAAAAACACTGACCTTAGAAACGTTATGCTATGTATAAAAGGTTAAATGTGATAGAATATAGAGTCTATGCTAACACTAAAATAAAGCTCAGAAAACAAAATTAAAATGTAGTTTTCGTAAATACATAAGTAGTAAAAATATAAAATAAGTCCAAGTAGTAAATACCATAAAAGTAAGAACAGTGTTACCTACAAGGGAGAAGGGAGGTGGTCACAATCACGCACAGTAAGGGCCCTTTGTTCCGCTTGACTGAGACTTTACGTAGATGTTTATTTTACAACATGTGTTAAGTTTATGTTCTATGTAGCATTTATATTTTTAATATTTCATTAAAAATCTTGTGTTATGTTAGGGTGGATAATGGGGAAAAGCATTATATCTATAAGAATATAAATGTATATGCAATAAATAAACAAAAATCAATAAAAGAAGGAATACTTTAATAATCATGCCAAAAAAAAAAGTGTAGCTACTCTTTTTGCAGGTACGGCTAAAGGCTTTCATTGGCTGCGGTTGTGCAAAATCATTTTGGAAAGGAAGCTCCATGGAACTGAGGTTGGTCCTGCTTTGCTGGATGCTGGGTGTTTGTGACCCGCAGTAATGGTTGTGGATGCACCATGAGGCAGTGGAAGGGCACCGGGTCTTCTGGTAACTGTCCAGTTCCTCCAACAGATAAGCAAACATCTCTTTGTCTCTCAGTGAAAACAGTTTGTAACGCAGAGCATCAAACACTTCTTGAAACCCAGTTTTATTAAAAGTAGTTTTGCAAGCCATGACCTTCTTTCGAGGCTGTTTCACTTGTACTAAAATAGAAATAATGAGAAGGACCCAAACCATCTCTGATGGAATGCCAGTAATTCTTCTGTGAGTTTTCGTGGTTTGTTCAGAGTCCTGCTTTTTTCTTTACAATGATTTTCATCCCAAGGGTATACACAGTTAAGAATTACTGATGCACCTGTTGCTATAGCAAAAGAAAGTGCTGCCTATACCGGGAGGCTCCACAAAGGAAGTAAAGAGCATTCTGAACCTGCGTAGCTGACTACCTTCATCTGCTCACATACGTGCACCCCCCAACTCCTGTCTTAAGCGTTACATCATTGGCCACAGTGCTGCAAAACTTGGCCTTCAGATTTTTAATAGAACTGCTCCCATCATAGACGTCAACGAAGGTTCTGTTCATTCATTTGAGTGCTCCATTTGATGATGTAGGAACCTCAAATTGAGCATTTGGAGTAGCTTTAATTGTCCGGGCTTATGCACTGTTATTTGATTAAAATGTTTATGTTTATGCATGTTTTGTGTTTAAAATAAAAACTTGCCTAAGTGATCATTTTAACTTTAATTATTGTTTAAAAATGTACATATGTATTGTTAAAAATGTAATGTTAAACCCTGAACTGATCAGCCTGTTGTTCTGTGACAACGTAAAGAGGTGGAATGGTTGGGGAGATGGATGCTCAAGAGGAAGAGGACATACGTATACCATATGGCTGATTCATGTTGCTATTTGGTAGAAAACAAAATTCCGTAAAGCAATTATCCTTCAATTAAAAAAATAAATTTTATTAAAAAAGAGGGAGGGGATATATATATGCTAATGTATGATTCATGTTGTATGGCAGAACCAACATAACCTTGTAACTATCCTTCAGTTAAAAATAAATAGAAATAAGTTTAAAAAAACTCTGGGCTGTCCTAAGTTTTGATATTTCTGGTGTTCTCATTGATTTTATTTCTTTTAAAACATATTTTTGTGGGAGAGATGGAGATGCTTTGTTAAGACACTAATAGGATTTGGACCCTATCCTCATAAGAGATGTAATCCACAAGGAAAAGTTCTAACTGAATTGTTAATATAGACATTGATCTAGCTTATAGTGAATAAAAGTCAGCTGGTATAAAGAAGAAACAGTGAATCTGCACATATACCCAAACCATCTCTGATGGAATGCCAGTAATTCTTCTGTGAGTTTTCGTGGTTTGTTCAGAGTCCTGCTTTTTTCTTTACAATGATTTTCATCCCAAGGGTATACACAGTTAAGAATTACTGATGCACCTGTTGCTATAGCAAAAGAAAGTGCTGCCTATACCGGGAGGCTCCACAAAGGAAGTAAAGAGCATTCTGAACCTGCGTAGCTGACTACCTTCATCTGCTCACATACGTGCACCCCCCAACTCCTGTCTTAAGCGTTACATCATTGGCCACAGTGCTGCAAAACTTGGCCTTCAGATTTTTAATAGAACTGCTCCCATCATAGACGTCAACGAAGGTTCTGTTCATTCATTTGAGTGCTCCATTTGATGATGTAGGAACCTCAAATTGAGCATTTGGAGTAGCTTTAATTGTCCGGGCTTATGCACTGTTATTTGATTAAAATGTTTATGTTTATGCATGTTTTGTGTTTAAAATAAAAACTTGCCTAAGTGATCATTTTAACTTTAATTATTGTTTAAAAATGTACATATGTATTGTTAAAAATGTAATGTTAAACCCTGAACTGATCAGCCTGTTGTTCTGTGACAACGTAAAGAGGTGGAATGGTTGGGGAGATGGATGCTCAAGAGGAAGAGGACATACGTATACCATATGGCTGATTCATGTTGCTATTTGGTAGAAAACAAAATTCCGTAAAGCAATTATCCTTCAATTAAAAAAATAAATTTTATTAAAAAAGAGGGAGGGGATATATATATGCTAATGTATGATTCATGTTGTATGGCAGAACCAACATAACCTTGTAACTATCCTTCAGTTAAAAATAAATAGAAATAAGTTTAAAAAAACTCTGGGCTGTCCTAAGTTTTGATATTTCTGGTGTTCTCATTGATTTTATTTCTTTTAAAACATATTTTTGTGGGAGAGATGGAGATGCTTTGTTAAGACACTAATAGGATTTGGACCCTATCCTCATAAGAGATGTAATCCACAAGGAAAAGTTCTAACTGAATTGTTAATATAGACGAGCTTTTGGATCTAGCTTATAGTGAATAAGAGTTTGAAAGAGACATACTAAGAACTGAGTATAAAGAAGAAACAGTGAATCTGCACATATGTTTAGCATTGCCAAGTATGATGATTCCAAAGGACCCACTGTAGATACACAATTTCTTGTTTTCCAGCCAGACTCTTTCTTGCCTACAGAGCAGCCCCAGACATGGAAATGTAGGACTCAATCAAGGCTATTAAATGAAATGACTGACTTTTCAAGAACGTGCCCTCTCCTCTATTCCAAGAAACACTTCCTCTGCTTCTTCTACTTCTTGAGCCATCCCAAAGCTACAGGGCCCATGGATCCAAATTTTTCTACCTTGGCTCTGTCACGCACTCAACAAGCAAACATGTAAATATACTAAATATCACTGAATTGTACACTTTAAAATAGTATATTTTATGTGAACTTCACCTCAATTTGTTTTTTTTTTTTTTTTTGGCCACTTCTGTTGATCTTTCATTTTTATGTATTTTCATCCATCTTCGTTCATGGGCCCATGTGGGCCTCCCATCGCAGTGCCTCTCTTGTTGCAGAGTACTGGCGGTGGGCGCATGCGCTCCAGAGCTCCGGCTCGGTAGTTGGACACATGGGTCTAGCTGCTTCGCGGCATGTGGGATCTTCCCAGGCCAGGGATCGAACCGGCCCCCCTTGCACTGCAAGGCGGTGTCCTTAAGCACTGGGCCACCAGGGAAGCCCTTCAATTTTAAAAAGGGGGAAAAAAGAGAAGATTAAGATTATTTGTTAATTGTTCCACGAACATTACTCCCCCACTTTTTCTCACCTTTTTTAAAGAGGCATTATTTTTTAGAGTAGTTTCAGGATTTCAGAAAATTTGTGCAGAAAGTACAAAGTTTCCATGTACTTTCCTATTCTCCACAGTTCTCCTCTTAGTAACACCTTGAATTCGTGTGGTACACTTACAACTGAGGAACAATATTGATACGTTAGTATTAAACTAAAGTCAACTAGCATTTACATTAGCCTTCACTCTGTTGTACAGCTCCTGGTTTTGAAAAAGGCTTCCTAGATGGCTCAGCCGGTGAGGAGTCCGCCTGCAATGCAGGAGACCTGGGTTTGATTCCTGGGTCTGGAAGATCCTCTAAAAAAGGGATAGGCTACCCACTCCAGTATTCTTGGGCTTCCCTGGTGGCTCAGACAGTAAAGAATCTGCCTGCATTGTGGGAGACCTGAGTTCATTTCCTGGATTGGGAAGATCCCCCAGAGGATGGAAGGGCTCTCCACTCTAGTTTAGGGTGAGAAGTGAGCCTGAGGTTCAAGAGGGAGGAGGCAAATGTCTACCTATGACTGATTCATGTTGTATGGCAGAAACCAACAGAATATTATAAAGCAATTATCCTCCAATTAAAGCTAAATAAATAATAAACCATAAAAAGGCAGAGAAAAAATCTGGTTGTACGAGGCAGGGCTTAGGTAAGGAAAGTTTAGGCAGTGGAGGGGCTGAGGTGGGGGTGGGATCACACCAGGTGGCTTCCCTGCAGCAGCCTGAAGGGCCCTCCTTGGCTGGCTTGGCTCTTTCTCCTCACTCTTTCCTCTCATGGGCATAGGACCTAACAGGCAGAGAGGGGCCCTCAGAGGGCAGAGAGAGTCCCAGGTGGTAGGGGGCTTCTGGAAGTGGGCGCATGCGCTCAGAGCTCCGGCTCGGTAGTTGGACACATGGGTCTAGCTGCTTGGCACGTGGGATCTTCCCAGGCCAGGGATCGAACTGGCGCCCCTTGCACTCACTGCAAGGCGGTGTCCTTAAGCACTGGGCCACCAGGGAAGCCCTTCAATTTTAAAAAGGGGGAAAAAAGAGAAGATTAAGATTATTTGTTAATTGTTCCACGAACATTACTCCCCCACTTTTTCTCACCTTTTTTAAAGAGGCATTATTTTTTAGAGTAGTTTCAGGATTTCAGAAAATTTGTGCAGAAAGTACAAAGTTTCCATGTACTTTCCTATTCTCCACAGTTCTCCTCTTAGTAACACCTTGAATTCGTGTGGTACACTTACAACTGAGGAACAATATTGATACGTTAGTATTAAACTAAAGTCAACTAGCATTTACATTAGCCTTCACTCTGTTGTACAGCTCCTGGTTTTGAAAAAGGCTTCCTAGATGGCTCAGCCGGTGAGGAGTCCGCCTGCAATGCAGGAGACCTGGGTTTGATTCCTGGGTCTGGAAGATCCTCTAAAAAAGGGATAGGCTACCCACTCCAGTATTCTTGGGCTTCCCTGGTGGCTCAGACAGTAAAGAATCTGCCTGCATTGTGGGAGACCTGAGTTCATTTCCTGGATTGGGAAGATCCCCCAGAGGATGGAAGGGCTCTCCACTCTAGTTTAGGGTGAGAAGTGAGCCTGAGGTTCAAGAGGGAGGAGGCAAATGTCTACCTATGACTGATTCATGTTGTATGGCAGAAACCAACAGAATATTATAAAGCAATTATCCTCCAATTAAAGCTAAATAAATAATAAACCATAAAAAGGCAGAGAAAAAATCTGGTTGTACGAGGCAGGGCTTAGGTAAGGAAAGTTTAGGCAGTGGAGGGGCTGAGGTGGGGGTGGGATCACACCAGGTGGCTTCCCTGCAGCAGCCTGAAGGGCCCTCCTTGGCTGGCTTGGCTCTTTCTCCTCACTCTTTCCTCTCATGGGCATAGGACCTAACAGGCAGAGAGGGGCCCTCAGAGGGCAGAGAGAGTCCCAGGTGGTAGGGGGCTTCTGGAAGTTGGAGGGGTTCCCGAGGTTGGAGGGGACCCAGGAGGACAAAGGACCAAGCCCCAGAAGGCTCCTCCGGGCAGAGTGCTGGGAATGCCACATAGCTTCCCCCAATCCATTCTTGGACCCCTAGGATCCCTCGCGTTCCCAGCTGATCTCCTGCAAGCCCGAAGGCCTCTCTGGTGTGCCTGCACTGCTCCCCACCCACCCACCGCTGCCCCACACCCAGCTGTCTCTCAGCCACTCCTGCTTGGAGTTCTCCTTCCCTCCTGGCTCCCCTCTACATTATACCTATCCTTGGGGTTCTTTCTGTTCACCTGGTTGTTGCATGTTCCCTAAGTATGAGTATCCTAAATGTGGGGAAACATAGGGCTCCCTGTCTCTTGCCTCCGCCATCTTCGCTCTATCCCTTTTGCATTTTTAAGTCGTAGTTTCTCACTGTTGTGTTTTAAGAGTTCTTTATATATTTTGGATACTAGTCTTTTATCAGATGTATGCTCCACAAATATTTTCTTCCAATCTGTGGTTTGTCTCTTCATTTTCTTAGTAGTGTCCTTCACAGAAAGTTTTAAATTGTATTGAAGTCCAATGTACTAAATATTTGTTTGTGGCTTGTGCTTTTGGTGTTCACTATATAAGAAATCACAAAATCTAAGGTCACCTAGGTTCTCTGCTAGATTTTATTCTTTTGAAAAAGTTTTTGTCCTAATGGATAGGCTCTCCACTCTAGTTTAGGGTGAGAAGTGAGCCTGAGGTTCAAGAGGGAGGAGGCAAATGTCTACCTATGACTGATTCATGTTGTATGGCAGAAACCAACAGAATATTATAAAGCAATTATCCTCCAATTAAAGCTAAATAAATAATAAACCATAAAAAGGCAGAGAAAAAATCTGGTTGTACGAGGCAGGGCTTAGGTAAGGAAAGTTTAGGCAGTGGAGGGGCTGAGGTGGGGGTGGGATCACACCAGGTGGCTTCCCTGCAGCAGCCTGAAGGGCCCTCCTTGGCTGGCTTGGCTCTTTCTCCTCACTCTTTCCTCTCATGGGCATAGGACCTAACAGGCAGAGAGGGGCCCTCAGAGGGCAGAGAGAGTCCCAGGTGGTAGGGGGCTTCTGGAAGTTGGAGGGGTTCCCGAGGTTGGAGGGGACCCAGGAGGACAAAGGACCAAGCCCCAGAAGGCTCCTCCGGGCAGAGTGCTGGGAATGCCACATAGCTTCCCCCAATCCATTCTTGGACCCCTAGGATCCCTCGCGTTCCCAGCTGATCTCCTGCAAGCCCGAAGGCCTCTCTGGTGTGCCTGCACTGCTCCCCACCCACCCACCGCTGCCCCACACCCAGCTGTCTCTCAGCCACTCCTGCTTGGAGTTCTCCTTCCCTCCTGGCCCCCCTCTACATTATACCTATCCTTGGGGTTCTTTCTGTTCACCTGGTTGTTGCATGTTCCCTAAGTATGAGTATCCTAAATGTGGGGAAACATAGGGCTCCCTGTCTCTTGCCTCCGCCATCTTCGCTCTATCCCTTTTGCATTTTTAAGTCGTAGTTTCTCACTGTTGTGTTTTAAGAGTTCTTTATATATTTTGGATACTAGTCTTTTATCAGATGTATGCTCCACAAATATTTTCTTCCAATCTGTGGTTTGTCTCTTCATTTTCTTAGTAGTGTCCTTCACAGAAAGTTTTAAATTGTATTGAAGTCCAATGTACTAAATATTTGTTTGTGGCTTGTGCTTTTGGTGTTCACTATATAAGAAATCACAAAATCTAAGGTCACCTAGGTTCTCTGCTAGATTTTATTCTAGAAATTGTAGAGTTCTGTATATTACATTTAAGTTTATGATCCAATTTGAGTTAATTTTTGTGAAAGTTGTAAGATCTGTATCTATATTAATTTTTTTTGCATGTTCAGGTGTTTCAGTACAAACCACTTTTCTCTGTTGAAGTACTTTTGTTCTTTTGTGGAAGATTGGTTGATTATATTTCTATGGGTCAGTCTCTGGGCTCTTTATTCTGTTCCACTGATCTATTTGTTTATTGTTTCACTGTATTATTACTAGTTCTATATTGCCTTTTTTTAACTCTTTTATTTTATATTGGGGTATAGCCAGCTAACAATGTTGTAGTAGTTTCAGGTGCATAGCAGAGAAACTCAGCCACGCATATACATGTATCCATTCTCCCCCAAACTCCACTCCCATCCAGGCTGCCACATAACATTGAGTTGAGTCCCTTGTGCTATATACAGCAGGTCACTGATGGTTATCCATTTTAAATATAGTAGTGCGTACATGTCCACCCCAAACTCCCTTACTACCCCTTCTCTGCCTCTCATAACCATAAGTGCATTCTCTAAGTCTCTTATTTCTGTTTTATAAGTAATTTCATTTGTATCATTTCTTTTTAGATTCCCAATATAAAGATATCATACTGTATTTCTTTTTCTGTCTGACTTCACTCAATATGACAATCTCTAGGTCCATCTATGTTGCCACAAATGGCATTATTTCATTTTTGATGGCTGAGTAATATATCACATATTCCTTATCCATTCCTCTTTTTAAAAAAAATATATTATTCATTTATTATTGCTGTGGATGGATTTTATCTAGGTAAGGTGAGGAGGGGCTACTCTTTTTTGTAGTGTGTGGGCTTTTCATTGCCAGGGCTTCTCTTATGGAGAACAGGTTCTAGGCGCTTGGGCGTTAGTAGTTGCGGCTCATGGGCTCAGCAGTTGCAGCACACTGGCTTAGTTGCCCTGTGGCTTGTGGGATCTTCCCAGACCAGGAATCAAACCCATGTTCACTGCATTGGCAGGCAGATTCCTAACCACTGGATCACCAGGGAAGTCCCTCCATTCCTCCGTTGATGGACATTTAGGTTGCTTCCATGTGTTGGCTATTGTAAACAGTGCTGCAGTGAACATTGGGGCGTGTGTATCACTTTGGACCATGGTTTTCTCTGGATACAGGCCTAGGAATGGGATTGTAGGGTCACATGGTAGCTCGATTTTTAGTTTTCTAAGGAACATTTATACCGTTCTCCATAGTGGCTGTACCAATTTACATTCCTGCCAGCAGTGCAGGAGGGTTCTTCTGTTCTCCATACCCTCTCCAGCATTATTGTTTGTGAATTTTTTGACTTGTGTGAAGTCACATTTCATGGTAGTTTTGATTTGTATTTCTCTAATAACTAGTGATGTTGCCCATCTTTTCATATGCTTCCCTTGGCCATCTGTGATGTTTTCTTTGGAGAACGTTTATTTAGGCCTTATACTCATTTTTTGATTAGATTGTTTGGCTGATATTAAACCTCACGAACTGTTGATTTGGGAGACTAATCTCTTGTAAATCACAACATTTGCAAATATTTTCTCCTAGTCTGTAGCTTGTCTTTTCATTCTGTTTATGATTTCCTTTTGCTGTGTGAAAGCTTTTTTGAGCTTAGATTTCCCTGTGGTCCAGTGGTTAAGAATTCAGTGCAGGAGACCAGAGTTTTATTCTTGGTCTGGGAAGAGTCCACATGCTAAGGGGCAACTAAGCCTGCACTCTGGAACCCTTGTTCAGCAACTACTGAGCCTGTGCACCCTGGAGCCCAGGCCCTGTAACGAGAGAAGTCACCACAAGGAGATGTCTGCACACCACAGCTGGAGAGTAGCCCCGTGTTTGCACAACTAGAGAAAGCCTGCGCACAGCAATGAAGACCCAGTTTAGTCAAAAATAGAGAAACATGTTTTTTTTTTTTTTTTTTAAGATTTATTTATTTATTTATTTTGAGGGGGTGGGGTGGGGAGGGAGGGGAGCAGGCGGGCTACTTTTATTGGTCTTTCATTTCTCTATTTTCATCCATCTTTGTTCTTTGGCTCCTGTGGGCCTCCCATTGCGGTGGCCTCTGTTGTCGCAGAGCGCCGGCTCCGGGCGCATGCGCTCCAGAGCTCCGGCTCGGTAATTGGACACATGGGTCCAGCCGCTCTGCGGCCTGTGGGATCTTCCCAGGCCAGGGATCGAGCCAGCGCCCCTTGCACTGCAAGGCGGTGTCCTTATCCACTGGACCACCAGGGGAAGCCCCAACATGTATGTTTTTTAAAAACTTTTGCACGTTTGAATTTAACTAAGTCCCATTTGTTTTTTTGTTTTATTTCCAGTATTCTCAGAGACAGATCGAAAAAGATACTGTAATTTATGTCAGTGAGTGTTCTACCTATGTTTTCCTCTAGGAGGAAAACAGTATCTGGTCTTGCATTTAGGTCTTTAATCCATTTTGAGCTTATTTTTTTGTATTAGTGTTCAAGAATGATCTAATTTCTTCTTCTTTTTTTTAAACATGTAGCTATCCAGTTTTCCCAACACCATTTGTTGAAGACACTGTCTTTCCACCTTTGTGTAGACATGTCTCCTTTGTCATAGATTAATTGACCATAGGTGCATGGGTTTATTTCTGGGCTTTCTATCCTGTACCATTGATCTATATTTGAATTTTTGTACCAGTATCATGCTGTTTTGCTGACTATAACTTGGAAGTCAGAGAGCCTGATTTCTCCAACTTTTTCTAAAGATTGCTTTGGCCTATATTAAGTCTTGATGTGCCCAATGTTGGTGACAAGTTGGGAATTTTGAATAAACGCATCTGTATTTTTTGTTTCATTTATACAGAGCACATATTATTGTAACTTTAAAATATAAAATAAAAGTTGCTTATTGTTAAAAATGTCTCCTTTAATATGTATAAACACAATGTATTCACTTTAAACATAAATGGTATCATATTTTAACATTGTCGTCTTTTTATTTTTGTAGTCATTCCTATATCTATATGTCTCTGTATGATGTTTAAGTCATTTCTAGTTTTTCACTGTTTGCATGATGATACAAGAAAGTTTTTCCTCCTTATTTGGTAAGGGCTTCCTGTCCTAGAATCCCTAGGAGTCTTACTCCCTCTGCTGGCATAAGTCCTCTTTCAAGACCGAGCATTATTACAAGGCTCTTGTATCTTCAGTCTCTTACTTTCTTTTTGATCCTTCAGTCTGAAAACAAGCTCTGCTTTCCCCTTCAACTAAAGTCCCTTTCCTTCAAGCCACTGTTTTCTGTGAATTTTAGGCTAGTCTATACTCTCTCCGTTTCACCTTTCCCATTTACTCTACACTTTCCTGCAATCTGTATTTCACATTAATCATTTAACCAAATGTACATGATCCATGAGTCACACTAACTATAGTTACCAAACCAGTGGTCCTTAGAAGCTATGGGGTACTTAAATGTGGATATCCCCAAAGATCACTCTGTTGTTTTCTCTTGTTATATATTTTATTTGACAGTGTTGTAACTTCAGTTACTGCTCCTATCCCAATAACAAGATAGATATTCAAGGCTAGACTCTTCAAGTTCAAATCTCACCCTATAACTTCCTAGTAGATTTTTCCACTTGATTTTCCCCCTGGTACCTCAATTCAAGCTTCTCAGGTGGTTCAGTGGCTAAAGAATTCACCTGCTACGCAGGAGACGCAAGTAGACATGAGTTGGATCACTGGGTCAGGAAGATCCCCTGGAGAAGGGCATGACAACCTACTCCAGTATTCTCATCTGGAGAATCCTATGAACAGAGGAGCCTGGTGGGCTACAGTCCATAGGGTCACAAAGAGTTGGACACAACTCAAGTGACTGAGCGCACATGCATCCCAAACTCAGTATGCTCCAAAGATTAAAAAAAACCAAAAACCCTCCATTCCAAATCTGCTCTTCTACTTGCATCTCCAGTTTTAGGTAACAGCATCACCCCAACATCACTTTAATCCTAATCTACTGTCTCCTGTGTTTCTATATCCAGCTAGTAACTAAATCAGACTGGTTCTGCATCCACAACATCTTTTCCATCTAACCCCACCACTACACCTCCCTTGGACTGCAAGGAGATAAAACCAGTCAATCCTAAAGGAAATCAACCCTGAATATTCATTGGAAGGACTGGTACTGAAGCTCCAATACTTTGGCTACCTGATGCGAAGAGACAACTCACTGGAAAAGACCCTGATCCTGGGAAAGATTAAAGGCAGGAGGAGAAGGGGGCAACAGAGGATGAGATGGTTGGATGGCATCACTGACTCAATGGACATGAGTTAGAGCAAACTCAAGGAGGTTGTGAGGGACAGGGAAGCCTGGCATGAAGTCCATGGGGTTGCGAAGAGTCAGACTGGATTTATGACTAAACAACATCATCATTAAATTCCATGTTGGGGTCAGATGCAGAACACCCTTCTCAAACCAACTAAAGCAAAGAAGAAAATTGGTTGCTTCTTTCACCTGAAAACACATAAATGGAGAGACTGGCTTCAGGTGTGTCTTGAATTAGGCTGAAATCTGTGCCCAGCATTTCTTAAGGCCACAGTTCTTAGGGTTGGCTGCTAACTGTAGTAGATTAGGGCCCATGGCTGGGGAGTCTCAGGTTTACTGCCAGGTGCCAGTGGTTAATCTGTATGAAACCTGCTCCAATCCATCTTCTCAACTCCACCTCTGATGAGATATATGTTGTACATATGTGACAAATCAGGTTTTTATTTATTTATTTTCTGGCAGGGTCTGAGTCTTATTAAAAGTCCGCAGTTTTCTCTTAAAGATGTGTAAAAGTATAGTGACACATTTGCATCTTTTTTTTTTTTTTGGCCACTTCTATTGATCTTTCATTTATTTATCTTTGTTCTTTAACCTGTGTGGGCCTCCCATGGCAGTGGCCTCTCTCCTTGCAAAGCACTGGCTCTGGGTGCATGCATTCCAGAGCTCCAGCTGGGTAGTTGGACACATAGGTCCAGCCGCTCCGTGGCATGTGGGATCTTCCCAGGCCAGGGATCAAACCGGCGCCCCTTATACTGCAAGGTGGTGTCCTTACCCACTGGACCACCAGGGAAGCCCACACATTTATATCTTTAAGCAGAAACTAAATTTCTGAAGGTAGAACCCTTTTTTAAAAAAACACTAAGGCAATTTCCTGTTTGAAAAAAGATCGATTTGGCAACACAAACATTGTATTTAACATAACTTTTGCATATATTAAAATTTATAAGAATTTTTTTATTAAAAATTTTAGGTGATATTAAGGTTTACTGTTGTGTTTTTGAATGGGTGCTATCTTTACAATGTTTGAAGATAAGAAAGTACAAAAAAGTGTTTAAAAAGAGTTTGGCTCCATTTCTGTCCACTGCATGTCCTGTCCTCCCTTCTCATCCGTCAGTAACTACAGTTTCTTACTACAAATGCAAATACAACAAATACAAATATAGGTGCATGTTACAATAGGTATTTCTTGAAATAAAGTACCTATTAAACACTGTGACACTCACATCTCTCATTTGGTCTTATTTAAAATGATTGTGTTAGATGCCTGGAAATACTGGTGCCAAATGGAAATAACCTTGGAGCTTTGTGGACCAACTCCTGTAAATGGCAGTCATCATTAAATTCCATGTTGGGGTCAGATGCAGAACACCCTTCTCAAACCAACTAAAGCAAAGAAGAAAATTGGTTGCTTCTTTCACCTGAAAACACATAAATGGAGAGACTGGCTTCAGGTGTGTCTTGAATTAGGCTGAAATCTGTGCCCAGCATTTCTTAAGGCCACAGTTCTTAGGGTTGGCTGCTAACTGTAGTAGATTAGGGCCCATGGCTGGGGAGTCTCAGGTTTACTGCCAGGTGCCAGTGGTTAATCTGTATGAAACCTGCTCCAATCCATCTTCTCAACTCCACCTCTGATGAGATATATGTTGTACATATGTGACAAATCAGGTTTTTATTTATTTATTTTCTGGCAGGGTCTGAGTCTTATTAAAAGTCCGCAGTTTTCTCTTAAAGATGTGTAAAAGTATAGTGACACATTTGCATCTTTTTTTTTTTTTTGGCCACTTCTATTGATCTTTCATTTATTTATCTTTGTTCTTTAACCTGTGTGGGCCTCCCATGGCAGTGGCCTCTCTCCTTGCAAAGCACTGGCTCTGGGTGCATGCATTCCAGAGCTCCAGCTGGGTAGTTGGACACATAGGTCCAGCCGCTCCGTGGCATGTGGGATCTTCCCAGGCCAGGGATAAAACCCGGGCGCCCTTATACTGCAAGGTGGTGTCCTTACCCACTGGACCACCAGGGAAGCCCACACATTTATATCTTTAAGCAGAAACTAAATTTCTGAAGGTAGAACCCTTTTTTAAAAAAACACTAAGGCAATTTCCTGTTTGAAAAAAGATCGATTTGGCAACACAAACATTGTATTTAACATAACTTTTGCATATATTAAAATTTATAAGAATTTTTTTATTAAAAATTTTAGGTGATATTAAGGTTTACTGTTGTGTTTTTGAATGGGTGCTATCTTTACAATGTTTGAAGATAAGAAAGTACAAAAAAGTGTTTAAAAAGAGTTTGGCTCCATTTCTGTCCACTGCATGTCCTGTCCTCCCTTCTCATCCCGTCAGTAACTACAGTTTCTTACTACAAATGCAAATACAACAAATACAAATATAGGTGCATGTTACAATAGGTATTTCTTGAAATAAAGTACCTATTAAACACTGTGACACTCACATCTCTCATTTGGTCTTATTTAAAATGATTGTGTTAGATGCCTGGAAATACTGGTGCAATTCTCAAATGGAAATAACCTTGGAGCTTTGTGGACCAACTCCTTGTAAATGGCAGTAATAGCCTTACCAATAAATAAGGAAATCTTTTTCCTTTTTACCTCTGAGTAGTATCATTGATTTTACATAATAACTTTTTTTTTTTTTTTACCTATATAGTGATATATATTCATTGTGGAATATTTGGAAAATACAAGAACACACAAAGAGGGGGCGCATTCATTCATTTAGAATTTCATTTTGGCATACACTTTCCCTTTATTTCATGCTACATTTGTCCTTGATCTTGCCTTCTCCTTCAAGTGAGCCTCACTTCCGTGCTCTCTCAATCACCAACCCAGAGCACTTTGTCATTACCAATATCTGTACTTCCACCCAAGTCTCAGTTTTAAGCATGCCCCTCCCTCACAACCACCTCCTACCATTCAGTCTCACTTCCTTCAGGACCCTCCCTCCAGCTCTCTTCAGTTTCACCGGGGCCTCTAGGCAATCCATTGACCCGATCTGCCATCTTTCCAATGTCAACATCCCCCCTACTTGTCCTCCCTCCATCACCATGACCCCCAGCCCACCCGCCCTTCTCTGATCATTCTCCACAGCATATAAAACATGCTGTAATTGCTCCTTCCTTCACAACAACAACAACAAACTGAAACAAAGCCTAACTTCTGTAGGATGCTCAGAAGTAAACTCTGAGAGGAGGATCCTTGTGCCAGGCATTTGTTCAGGAAATGCTCTCCGGAGACACCAGCAAGGAGTGGGAGGCAGGACCGGAAGAGGAGGAGGTGGGCAGAGGTGAGGCCCCACCTCTGTTATCTCAGCCTGGCCTGGCTGGAGAGCTCCGGACCAGAAATCATGTAAATCATCCGTAGAGCCCCACTCTATCAGGGGCTAGGGAGCCAGGTTTTCATCTTCTCTCAGCCCCTTATCTTTGGCTAAGAGCTGCCCCAGGTGGGGGAACTTAACATTTCCAAGTAGAGGGCAGATCCCCACCTTCCCGACAAGCGAGTGAGACTTTAGAAGCGTCTGCTCCCTGCTGGCAAGCTGGTGACGGTAGGGAGGTGGCGGGGGTGAGGGGGTGGGGTGCGGGGGGTGGGAGCACGGTGAAGAGGACAGGGGTGAGAAAGGGTGAGGAGATCTGAGGAGCACAGCAGCCCCTGTGTCCCTGTTGACCCCAAATCATATCTTGTCTTTCCATCCTCAGGTCTGTCCAATGTTTGCATGGCCTAGGGCAACGGTAAAATCTGGGGCCCATAAATCATATGTAGGAATATAAATAACCAAAAAACCATTGGGTTTATCCTCTCCTACTGCTCGGAATGACTTGAAAGGCCAGGTTAGGATTTATCGCTGTTGTAGTGGGCGGGTGTCTGCCCATGGCCCCCCAGCCTGTCCCTTTCTTGCCCATCCTCAGCTTTGTGAAGGACACGGCTAGATATAAGTGTTTGTTAGTAGTAACAGATAAAGGATAACCAAGATTATGGCCATTGCCATATGCCAATGGCCGTTCACTCATTTCTGTTTTTCCTACCATTCAGTCTCACTTCCTTCAGGACCCTCCTCCAGCTCCATTCACGGGGCCTCTAGGCAATCCATTGACCCGATCTGCCATCTTTCCAATGTCAACATCCCCCCTACTTGTCCTCCCTCCATCACCATGACCCCCAGCCCACCCGCCCTTCTCTGATCATTCTCCACAGCATATAAAACATGCTGTAATTGCTCCTTCCTTCACAACAACAACAACAAACTGAAACAAAGCCTAACTTCTGTAGGATGCTCAGAAGTAAACTCTGAGAGGAGGATCCTTGTGCCAGGCATTTGTTCAGGAAATGCTCTCCGGAGACACCAGCAAGGAGTGGGAGGCAGGACCGGAAGAGGAGGAGGTGGGCAGAGGTGAGGCCCCACCTCTGTTATCTCAGCCTGGCCTGGCTGGAGAGCTCCGGACCAGAAATCATGTAAATCATCCGTAGAGCCCCACTCTATCAGGGGCTAGGGAGCCAGGTTTTCATCTTCTCTCAGCCCCTTATCTTTGGCTAAGAGCTGCCCCAGGTGGGGGAACTTAACATTTCCAAGTAGAGGGCAGATCCCCACCTTCCCGACAAGCGAGTGAGACTTTAGAAGCGTCTGCTCCCTGCTGGCAAGCTGGTGACGGTAGGGAGGTGGCGGGGGTGAGGGGGTGGGGTGCGGGGGGTGGGAGCACGGTGAAGAGGACAGGGGTGAGAAAGGGTGAGGAGATCTGAGGAGCACAGCAGCCCCTGTGTCCCTGTTGACCCCAAATCATATCTTGTCTTTCCATCCTCAGGTCTGTCCAATGTTTGCATGGCCTAGGGCAACGGTAAAATCTGGGGCCCATAAATCATATGTAGGAATATAAATAACCAAAAAACCATTGGGTTTATCCTCTCCTACTGCTCGGAATGACTTGAAAGGCCAGGTTAGGATTTATCGCTGTTGTAGTGGGCCGGGTGTCTGCCCATGGCCCCCCAGCCTGTCCCTTTCTTGCCCATCCTCAGCTTTGTGAAGGACACGGCTAGATATAAGTGTTTGTTAGTAGTAACAGATAAAGG
This sequence comes from Tragulus kanchil, assembly GCA_022376925.1. Classification (NCBI taxonomy): domain Eukaryota; kingdom Metazoa; phylum Chordata; class Mammalia; order Artiodactyla; family Tragulidae; genus Tragulus; species Tragulus kanchil. The sequence continues at coordinate 93,208,473 of JAIOJX010000026.1, read as the reverse complement.
ATAACCAAGATTATGGCCATTGCCATATGCCAATGGCCGTTCACTCATTTCTGTTTTTCATGCAGAACTCTGACACCTGACTTACCAGGGCACTGGCAGGGCATCGTGTAATAGTCCTGCCCAAAGGCCATGGTACTTAAGAGATAGCATGCCCTGAAGCAAGATGTCAGCCTGGCCCCTTGCAGTCAGTGCCGCTGTTCTGTCATGGAGTTTAGAGTACTCAGCATCCCCCCCTTCTACATTCTTATTGTTGCTACTTTTATTACATGTGTATAAGTGTTTATCTCTTTTCTTTCATCATAAACATCTTTTTAAAATTTCCATTTTTTTTATAGTACATAAGCAACTAAGGATGAAGGTCTCTAATAAAATTTGCAAAGCTAAGCATACATTTAGGAATGCACTGAGGAGGAATTTCTATGAATCAGAAAAGAAAGTGACAAAACTCAATGGCATGCAATGAAAGGTTGGAATCCTGCCAATCTATCCAGTTGTGTTAAGAAAGATTTACCAAGCAAATGTGTTTTTTGTTAGTATCTTTCTCCATGATCACCAGTTCTAAATTAGCTACAGTTAAATTAATAATTTTTCTGTTTGGGTTTCCCTGGTGGTCCCCAGTGGTTGAGAATCCTCCTGCCAATGTAGAAGACATGAGTTTAACCTGGGAAGTTTTGATCTGGGAAGGTCCTACCTGCCACAGATTAACTAAGCCTATGCCCCACAACTATGGAGCCTGTGCTCCAGAGCCTGCAAGTCTCACCCATCTTCCTTAGAGCCTGTGCTCCGCAACAAGAGAAGCCACCACAATGAGAAGCTCATGCACTGCAACTAGAGAGTAGCCTCTGCTTTCTACAACTAGAGAAAGCCCCAGCAATGGAGACCCAGCAGAGCCAGGTCTTTTATTTATAAATAAATAAATAAATAAATAAAATTTTAAAAAAGATTTATTTATTTATTTATTTTGGGCGGGGGTCGGGTTGGGGGGGGGGGGGAGCGGGCGGGCCACTTCTATTGGTCTTTCATTTCTCTATTTTCATCCGTCTTTGTTCTTTGGCTCCTGCGGGCCTCCCATCGCGGTGGCGTCTGTTGTCGCAGAGCGCCGGCTCTGGGCGCATGCGCTCCAGAGCTCCAGCTCGGTGATTGGACACATCAGTTCAGCCGCTCCGCGGCAGTGGGATTTTCCCAGGCCAGGGATCGAACTGGCGTCCCTTGCACTGCAAGGCGGTGTCCTTATCCACTGGACCACCAGGGGGAGCCCTAAATAAATTTTTTTAAACAGTTTTCTGTTGTTAAAATTCTATTCATAGATTTATCAATGAAATATTTTACAGTATTTTCTTCTTTATTATTAAAAAGTCACCTCTATTATCATGAAAAAATGTTCAACTGTAAAATAATGGATATGAACAAATGTTTCATAGAAGAAATAAAAATGAACAATAAATTTGTGAAAAGTTCAGTGTTCTTAAGCAATTGCACAAAACAAACTAAAGCAATTATATACAACCCCTCAGATGAATCAAAGAAAAAAGCAGAAAAGATCGGAAAGGCCGTAAGGAAATGGTGATGTGTATGTGTTGGAACTATAAATTGGTACAGGCTTTTAGGGAGAGTAATTTCACCTTTCAAAAGTGTAATTGCACAATTCTAGGACAGAGCAATTAATTCCTTTTCCAAGAATTTTCCCCAGAAACAGTCATGTTCTGGGGTTAAGGGGGAGAACAAACCATATTCAGTACTCCACAATATATGATATAGCCCAAATTGGAAAGTACCCATAAACTACTCAAATTGGAAATTATTTCCTCCTTATATGCAGGAATGGCTAAGTAAGTTTTACAAGTTTAAGATGATGTACTCGGTATGAATTAAAAGAATGAATTACAATTATATGTGCAGACCTGGACTAATGCCCAGTATATCTTGATAAGTAAAAAAGAAAGCAAGCTATAATATGTATCTAAAACCCCTAATTGAATATTGCTGTTGTTTCACTGTTAAGTCATGTTCGATTCTTTTGTGATCCCATGGACTGTATAGTTTGCCAGGCTCCTCTGTCCATGGAATTTCCCAGGCAATAATCCTGGAGTGGGTTGCCATTTCCTTCTCCAGGGGATCTTCCTGACCCAGGGACAGAACCTGCCTCTCCTGCATTGCAGGCAGATTCTTTACCACTGCACCATGTGGGAAGTCCCAAATAAATATTACTATATATTAATATATATACATATACATATATGGGCTTCCCCGGTGGTACAGTGGTAAAGAACGCGCCTGCCAATGCAGGAGATGCAGGTTTAGTCATGGGTTAGGAAGATCCTCTGGAGTAGGAAGTGGCAACCCACTCCAGGATTCTTGCCTGGATCGAAAAGAGTTGGACATGACTGAGCAGCTGAGCTCACATGCATGAATGCTTATATTATACATACATACATATAATATACATATACATGCATAATACATATTAGAGTCCAGTCAGAAATGGAAACCACATCTGTAATTTAATTTGAAAGGGAAAATTTAATAGGAAGAGTGATTCACTACTTGAAGAAGGTTAGCTGCTCAAGGTAAAATGTCTCTAGGACTGAGGGTGAGTACCCAAGGAGGGGAGAAATTTGGAAGCCTCCTCCCCATGACCCTAGGGTTTAAGACGTGGCTGTGCCCACCAAGGATAGAGAAGTTCCCTGGAGGGGATAGAAGGGTGGAGGGGGTGCGTGTGTCAGGAGCCAGAGCTGGTCTGTAGTAGACAAGTGGAGATGGTGCGCAGGGGGCTGCCTGCTGGGTACCCACCTGGTGCTCAGGGGCAGGTCCCACAGGTCCTCTGCAAGCCTTCAGCAGCTGTCGCTGCTGGGCAGGAAGAGGAGTGGCCCCACCAGGAAGAGAAGCCTCTTCCCACACTTTCGCTTGCCCTGTCCCTCCAGTGCCCTCTACCTACAAAGTCTAAGAGTGTGCCGGCTGGCAAAGACGGTACAGTATTTTACCCAGTGTGGCTACAGAATCACCAAGCCAGACTAAGAAGAGCCGATCTGAGCCGAGAGGCAAAACATTGACTGCTTTTGGCATAATACACCCACCCTGCGTCTGTAAACAAAATGCTCTATGTGGCATAGTATGTGCATAGATGCTATAATAATGATTATTGGACTTCCCTGGTGGTCTAGTGGGTAGAGAGCCCGCCTTGCAGTGCAAGGGGCGCTGGCTCGATCCCTGGCCTGGGAAGATCCCACGTGCCGCGGAGCGACTGGACCAATGTGTCCAACAACCGAGCTGGAGCTCTGGAGTACGTGCGCCCAGAGCCAGTGCTCTGTAGTGAGAGGCCACTGCCATGGGAGGCCCACACAGGCAAAAGAACAAAGATGGATCAAAATAAATAAATAATAAACCAATAAAAGTTAAAAGAGAAAAAAAAAACACTGACACTGCCAACATACCTATTAGCTCTCAAAATATGCTCATTTATTTTTCTTTTCTTTTTCTGGCACATACAGCATGCAGAACTTCCCCAACCAGGGATCAAACCCATGGCCTCTTTCTTTAGAAGCACAGGGGCTTAACCCCTCAACCACCAGGGAAGTCTCTCATTTCTCTTTTTCATCAAGGAAAAAAAGTAGGCAATAATATCTACCTAGAGATTAGTAAACAATATTACATTTTAATCTTATTTATTTTTACAGTTCTTTTTCTGTAGCAAATGTAATGCTTCTCCATTTACAGTAGTGACATAAAATTTCCTTTTTATCAGTTTTTAAAAATTCAAAAAAAAAGCACATGTGCCCCATTGTTCATTGCAGCGCTGTTTACAATAGCTGGAACATGGAAACAAACTAGATGAATGGATAAAGAAGCTGTGGTGTGTACATACAATGGAATATTACTCAGCCATAGAAGGGAATACATTTGAGTCAGTTCTAATGAGGTGAATGAACTGAGAGTCTATTATACAGAGTGAGGTAAGTCAGAAAGAGAAAGATAAATATTGTATACTAACACACACACACACATATATATATGGAATCTAGAAAGATAGTACTGATAAATGCACATGAAGAGCAGCAGTGGAGAAACAGATATAGAGAAGAGACTTATGGACACTGGGGGAGGGAGGAATGGGTGAGATATAATGCAAGAGTAACATGGAAACCTACACTACCATGTGTAAAAGAGAAAACCAATGTGAATGTGCTGTCATACTAATGGGATTTACATGGGGGCTATTCTACAGCCTGGAGGGGTGGGATGGGGAGGGAGGTGGGAGGGAGGTTCAGGCGGAAGGGGTCTAGGGTGTACCTGTGACTGACTTGAGTTTATGCATAGCAGTAAATAACAAAACTTTGTAAAAGTAAAATAAAAATAAATTATAAAAATAAAAAAAGAAATATCACTTTTAAAAAATGTAAACTTTTTTCCCGCACAGTTAAGATTTATACAACTTTCACACTACAGTAGGATACAAATTCTATTCAAGTTCCCATAGACTGTAAACCAGGAAACGTTGAAACATAACCAGGGATATAAAACACAGAGCAAAATTTCATGGTCTAAAGGTACTGAAATCATACAGACTCTGTTCCCTTGTAAAGATGGAGTTATGTTAGAAATATTGAAAGATATAAAGTGTAAACTTTTTTTTTTTTTTTTATGAGAGGAGAGTGAAGTTTATTAGAGAGGGAAATGCTGTGAGAACAGCGGACCGGTTCAAGGGAGAACCGATCAAGTGTAAACTTTTAACTGAAGTATCACACAAGTACTGAGGAATGCACAGGCCTCTCCAGCATTTGCTATTTCTTGTCTTTATGGGCTTAGCCATTCTGACAGTTGTGAGGAGCCATCTCATTGTGATTTTGATTTGCATTTTCCTAATAATTGGTGATGCTAAGCATCTTTTCATGTGTCTGCCATCTATATGTCTTTTTCAGAAAAATGTCTATCTAGAGCCTCTGCCCATTCTTTTTTTTTTATTGTATGAGGTTTTGTATTTGACAGAAAAGATGAATGGATAAGCTGTGGTGTGTACATACAATGGAATATTACTCAGCCATAGAAGGGAATACATTTGAGTCAGTTCTAATGAGGTGAATGAACTGAGAGTCTATTATACAGAGTGAGGTAAGTCAGAAAGAGAAAGATGAATATTGTATACAACACACACACACATATATATATGGAATCTAGAAAGATAGTACTGATAAATGCACATGAAGAGCAGCAGTGGAGAAACAGATATAGAGAAGAGACTTATGGACACTGGGGGAGGGAGGAATGGGTGAGATATAATGCAAGAGTAACATGGAAACCTACACTACCATGTGTAAAAGAGAAAACCAATGTGAATGTGCTGTCATACTAATGGGATTTACATGGGGGCTATTCTACAGCCTGGAGGGGTGGGATGGGGAGGGAGGTGGGAGGGAGGTTCAGGCGGAAGGGGTCTAGGGTGTACCTGTGACTGACTTGAGTTTATGCATAGCAGTAAATAACAAAACTTTGTAAAAGTAAAATAAAAATAAATTATAAAAATAAAAAAAGAAATATCACTTTTAAAAAATGTAAACTTTTTTCCCGCACAGTTAAGATTTATACAACTTTCACACTACAGTAGGATACAAATTCTATTCAAGTTCCCATAGACTGTAAACCAGGAAACGTTGAAACATAACCAGGGATATAAAACACAGAGCAAAATTTCATGGTCTAAAGGTACTGAAATCATACAGACTCTGTTCCCTTGTAAAGATGGAGTTATGTTAGAAATATTGAAAGATATAAAGTGTAAACTTTTTTTTTTTTTTTTATGAGAGGAGAGTGAAGTTTATTAGAGAGGGAAATGCTGTGAGAACAGCGGACCGGTTCAAGGGAGAACCGATCAAGTGTAAACTTTTAACTGAAGTATCACACAAGTACTGAGGAATGCACAGGCCTCTCCAGCATTTGCTATTTCTTGTCTTTATGGGCTTAGCCATTCTGACAGTTGTGAGGAGCCATCTCATTGTGATTTTGATTTGCATTTTCCTAATAATTGGTGATGCTAAGCATCTTTTCATGTGTCTGCCATCTATATGTCTTTTTCAGAAAAATGTCTATCTAGAGCCTCTGCCCATTCTTTAATAAGGTTGATTTGTTTTTGTTGTTGAGTTGTATGAGTTTTGTTTTGGCCACACTACATGGCTTGTGGAATCTTAGTTTCTTAACCAGGGATCAAACATTTGCCCCCTGCAGTGGAAGCATGTAGTCTTAACCACTGGGCAACTAGGAAAGTCCCTGTATAAGTTCTTTTTATATTTTTGATATTATCTCCTTATTGGACATAAGAGTTGCAGACATCTCCTATTCAATAGGCTATTTTTTCATTTTGATGATGTTTTCCATTGCTGTGCAGAATCTTCAGCTTGATTTCTGGCCTTTTCTTTCTGCCTTCTCCTTCTGGGACCTCTATAATGTGAATGTTACTCTGGTTGATGTTCCAACCGTCTTTAACATTTTTGTTTATTTGTTTTTTGGTCACACTGTGCTGCTTGTGGGATACCAGATCCCCGACGAGGGATTGAACCTGTGCCCTCAGCAGTGAAACCATGGAGTCCTAAACACTGGACGGCCAGAGAATTCCCTAAAGTATCCTTACTTTATAAGATTCCTTTTTCATTCTGCTGCTCTGAGTTCCATTGCTTTGTCTTTCAGCTCACTGATTCTTTCTCCTTCCTCATTCAGTTTATTGTTGAAGCGACCTAGTATTTTTCAGCTCAGTTTTAGTGTCTATCTGGTATTTTCCTATGTATCTTATCTCTTTGGTATTCCCACTGTGCTCATCCATTATTCTCCTGAGTTTGGTAAGCAGCTGGATGGCAGGTGCGTCAGATGCCAGTCAAGTAGAAGCTAACCAGGAGGCGCCATCATGAGCCAAGCCCCTGGGTGGTCTAAGGGTCCATATTTACACCCCATGTGAGTTGGTGGATTTTAGGGCCCAAACCCTGGGGTTTCCCACTCTGAGGAATGCACAGGCCTCTCCAGCATTTGCTATTTCTTGTCTTTATGGGCTTAGCCATTCTGACAGTTGTGAGGAGCCATCTCATTGTGATTTTGATTTGCATTTTCCTAATAATTGGTGATGCTAAGCATCTTTTCATGTGTCTGCCATCTATATGTCTTTTTCAGAAAAATGTCTATCTAGAGCCTCTGCCCATTCTTTAATAAGGTTGATTTGTTTTTGTTGTTGAGTTGTATGAGTTTTGTTTTGGCCACACTACATGGCTTGTGGAATCTTAGTTTCTTAACCAGGGATCAAACATTTGCCCCCTGCAGTGGAAGCATGTAGTCTTAACCACTGGGCAACTAGGAAAGTCCCTGTATAAGTTCTTTTTATATTTTTGATATTATCTCCTTATTGGACATAAGAGTTGCAGACATCTCCTATTCAATAGGCTATTTTTTCATTTTGATGATGTTTTCCATTGCTGTGCAGAATCTTCAGCTTGATTTCTGGCCTTTTCTTTCTGCCTTCTCCTTCTGGGACCTCTATAATGTGAATGTTACTCTGGTTGATGTTCCAACCGTCTTTAACATTTTTGTTTATTTGTTTTTTGGTCACACTGTGCTGCTTGTGGGATACCAGATCCCCGACGAGGGATTGAACCTGTGCCCTCAGCAGTGAAACCATGGAGTCCTAAACACTGGACGGCCAGAGAATTCCCTAAAGTATCCTTACTTTATAAGATTCCTTTTTCATTCTGCTGCTCTGAGTTCCATTGCTTTGTCTTTCAGCTCACTGATTCTTTCTCCTTCCTCATTCAGTTTATTGTTGAAGCGACCTAGTATTTTTCAGCTCAGTTTTAGTGTCTATCTGGTATTTTCCTATGTATCTTATCTCTTTGGTATTCCCACTGTGCTCATCCATTATTCTCCTGAGTTTGGTAAGCAGCTGGATGGCAGGTGCGTCAGATGCCAGTCAAGTAGAAGCTAACCAGGAGGCGCCATCATGAGCCAAGCCCCTGGGTGGTCTAAGGGGTCTTCATATTTACACCCCCATGTGAGTTGGTGGAGGTGGTGGTTCCTGAGACCTTTTCATGGAGTTGCAAGAGCCCAACTGGGCAGGGGTTTACCCACTCCTGTATCTCTGCTGTACTCTGGATGGTTCTGAGTCACTCTCATCAAGGAATTTGAAACCTCTGCTGATCCCCAGAAAATGATTAATTTTTTTTTTTTTTAACTAATGACTCATAGCTGTAAAGCAATTGTAAGACTGAAAAATTTAGTCATGTTGTGGGTATGAGCAAAAGCCTCAAACTGATCTACCAATTCCCAATAACAGGCCAATGATTATTCCTCAAAGGATGTGCACTTGCCAGCTGATTCCAGGAGCTTATGTGTTCAAAAGCACAACACATGTCCTGCTGCCACAGGCTCCAGCTTGCAAACAGGGAGGCTGCTGAGACCTGTAACTCAAATGGCAGATGTGGAGGGATTGTCTGGATGACCTGTTGGAGGGTTTCCAGGGCATTCTGTTGATCGGAGGTCTCACTCAAATGTAGTGGTCTTTCTTTTAACTGATAGATAACATTCCATCAAGATCGCACATGGGAAATGGGAACAAGTGAGTAGCTGAGTAGTCTCACCAGTCATTGAACCTTCTTTCCATTTGTTGAGGGCAGAGAGGACCAAAAGTTTGGCAATTGGCTCCTCTGCAATGGGAAGCCATGCCCCTACCCAGATTACGACCAGGGATTTCAGTTGCGTATTAAGACTCTGATGTGTCTGTATTAATAGCCTAATTGTGTTGCTGCATGTGGACCAACAGGAGGTTCAATCCTTGCTGGGTAGTGCCTTGGTCTGAGCCAACCAGGAGGAGGCATTAAAAACCTCTGGGAGCAGAGCTTTTCCTCAGTAAGGATCCACCCGATGGCAAATAGCCCAGGGAGCTTAAGTAGCCTTGTAGAAGGATGCTAAAGGTGCACTGTAACCCCTTTCACATGGAGGAAAACTGATCCTTGTCATCAAGTGAGAAGGATGCTGAAAAGGCATTTGCAAATACCAAGTTCTTGCGACTTGGGCAATAGTGTCTCCTCATCTACTGTTCATATTTCCTCAGCTGGATGGCAGGTGCGTCAGATGCCAGTCAAGTAGAAGCTAACCAGGAGGCGCCATCATGAGCCAAGCCCCTGGGTGGTCTAAGGGGTCTTCATATTTACACCCCCATGTGAGTTGGTGGAGGTGGTGGTTCCTGAGACCTTTTCATGGAGTTGCAAGAGCCCAACTGGGCAGGGGTTTACCCACTCCTGTATCTCTGCTGTACTCTGGATGGTTCTGAGTCACTCTCATCAAGGAATTTGAAACCTCTGCTGATCCCCAGAAAATGATTAATTTTTTTTTTTTTTAACTAATGACTCATAGCTGTAAAGCAATTGTAAGACTGAAAAATTTAGTCATGTTGTGGGTATGAGCAAAAGCCTCAAACTGATCTACCAATTCCCAATAACAGGCCAATGATTATTCCTCAAAGGATGTGCACTTGCCAGCTGATTCCAGGAGCTTATGTGTTCAAAAGCACAACACATGTCCTGCTGCCACAGGCTCCAGCTTGCAAACAGGGAGGCTGCTGAGACCTGTAACTCAAATGGCAGATGTGGAGGGATTGTCTGGATGACCTGTTGGAGGGTTTCCAGGGCATTCTGTTGATCGGAGGTCTCACTCAAATGTAGTGGTCTTTCTTTTAACTGATAGATAACATTCCATCAAGATCGCACATGGGAAATGGGAACAAGTGAGTAGCTGAGTAGTCTCACCAGTCATTGAACCTTCTTTCCATTTGTTGAGGGCAGAGAGGACCAAAAGTTTGGCAATTGGCTCCTCTGCAATGGGAAGCCATGCCCCTACCCAGATTACGACCAGGGATTTCAGTTGCGTATTAAGACTCTGATGTGTCTGTATTAATAGCCTAATTGTGTTGCTGCATGTGGACCAACAGGAGGTTCAATCCTTGCTGGGTAGTGCCTTGGTCTGAGCCAACCAGGAGGAGGCATTAAAAACCTCTGGGAGCAGAGCTTTTCCTCAGTAAGGATCCACCCGATGGCAAATAGCCCAGGGAGCTTAAGTAGCCTTGTAGAAGGATGCTAAAGGTGCACTGTAACCCCTTTCACATGGAGGAAAACTGATCCTTGTCATCAAGTGAGAAGGATGCTGAAAAAGGCATTTGCAAATACCAAGTTCTTGCGACTTGGGCAATAGTGTCTCCTCATCTACTGTTCATATTTCCTCAGAGTAGATGTGAGGGACCACCAGGATAACCTGCCCCTGCCCTGAGGCATGGGTCCCAGGCAGCTCCTGATACTCCAACAATGGCCCCAGGTCCCAGGGTCAGTAGGTGGGATTCCTTGACATCACAGCATTGCATGAGAATCAGGGGCAGCTTCCCTGCTAGCTTTCTGCTCAGTCACTCTCTTCCCAGCCCTCCTGCTAGAGAGAGATCTGGCTTTTCTTTTCTTGTTGTTGTTCTTTACTTTGTTCTTTTTAATCTGCACCTTTTGGCAGCTCTGTGTTGTAGGCCTCTCTAATTCTCAGTCTGGCATGGGAGACAGAAAGAAAACCTAGGGGACAAAACAGGGTGTCTTTCCTCAAATCTCCAGATCTCTCCTCAGTCTGCCTTCTTCTTGGCACCCCTTGAGAGTCTCTTGAGGCTTTACGTGATTGTAGAATTATTTTCAGGGTATTTAATTGTTGGCTACAGTCCATAGGGTTGCAGAGAGTCAAACACGACTGAAATGACTTACTGTGCATACACTCATACATCTATTTATTTTTTCTTCAGATTTCTTTTCTCATTAAGGTTACTACAGCATTCTGAGCAGAATTCCCTGTGCTACTCAGTAGGTCCTTGTTGCTTATTGTTGTTTAGTCACTAGGTCATGTCAGATTCTTTTGCAACTCCATGAACTGCAGCCTGTCAGACTCTTCTGTCCATGGAATTTCCCAGGCAAGAGCACTGGAGTGGGTTGCCATTTCCTTCTCCAGGAGATCTTCCTGATTCAGGGATTAAACTCACAGCCCCTGCACTGGCAGGCGGATTCTACACCACTGAGCCACCAGGGAAGCCCTCCTTGTTGCTTATCTATTTTAGATATGGTTGTCTGCACCTGTCAGTCTCAAATTCCCAGTCTTCCTCCCTCCCACCTGGCCTGGTAATCATAAATTCATTCTCTAAGTCCGTGAATCTATTTCTGTTTTGTAAATAATTTCATTTGTATGTAGTTTTTTGATTCCACCTATAATCAATAATATACATTTGCAAATACCAAGTTCTTGCGACTTGGGCAATAGTGTCTCCTCATCTACTGTTCATATTTCCTCAGAGTAGATGTGAGGGACCACCAGGATAACCTGCCCCTGCCCTGAGGCATGGGTCCCAGGCAGCTCCTGATACTCCAACAATGGCCCCAGGTCCCAGGGTCAGTAGGTGGGATTCCTTGACATCACAGCATTGCATGAGAATCAGGGGCAGCTTCCCTGCTAGCTTTCTGCTCAGTCACTCTTCCCAGCCCTCCTGCTAGAGAGAGATCTGGCTTTTCTTTTCTTGTTGTTGTTCTTTACTTTGTTCTTTTTAATCTGCACCTTTTGGCAGCTCTGTGTTGTAGGCCTTTTAATTCTCAGTCTGGCATGGGAGACAGAAAGAAAACCTAGGGGACAAAACAGGGTGTCTTTCCTCAAATCTCCAGATCTCTCCTCAGTCTGCCTTCTTCTTGGCACCCCTTGAGAGTCTCTTGAGGCTTTACGTGATTGTAGAATTATTTTCAGGGTATTTAATTGTTGGCTACAGTCCATAGGGTTGCAGAGAGTCAAACACGACTGAAATGACTTACTGTGCATACACTCATACATCTATTTATTTTTTCTTCAGATTTCTTTTCTCATTAAGGTTACTACAGCATTCTGAGCAGAATTCCCTGTGCTACTCAGTAGGTCCTTGTTGCTTATTGTTGTTTAGTCACTAGGTCATGTCAGATTCTTTTGCAACTCCATGAACTGCAGCCTGTCAGACTCTTCTGTCCATGGAATTTCCCAGGCAAGAGCACTGGAGTGGGTTGCCATTTCCTTCTCCAGGAGATCTTCCTGATTCAGGGATTAAACTCACAGCCCCTGCACTGGCAGGCGGATTCTACACCACTGAGCCACCAGGGAAGCCCTCCTTGTTGCTTATCTATTTTAGATATGGTTGTCTGCACCTGTCAGTCTCAAATTCCCAGTCTTCCTCCCTCCCACCTGGCCTGGTAATCATAAATTCATTCTCTAAGTCCGTGAATCTATTTCTGTTTTGTAAATAATTTCATTTGTATGTAGTTTTTTGATTCCACCTATAATCAATAATATACATTTGTCCTTCTGTGCCTGACTTACTTCAATTCAGTATGATAATCTCTAAATTCATTCATGTTGTGGCAAATGGGATTATTTCATTCTTTTCAATGACTGAGTAATATTTCATTGCATATGTACCACATCTTCTTTATCCATTCATCTGTCAATGGACATTTAGGTTGTTTCCAAGTCTTGGCTACTGTAACCAATGCTGCAATGAACACTGGGATGCATGTATCCTTTCAGACTGTGGTTTTCTCCAGGTATATGCCCAGGAGTGGGATTGCTGGATCATACGGTAGCTCTATTTTAGTTTTCTGAGGAACCTCCATACTGTTTTCCATAATGGTTTTGCCAACTTACTTTCCCATCAGCACTGCAGGAGGGTCCCCTTCTCTTCACACCCTCTCCAGCATTTATTGTCTGTAGACATTTTGATGGTGGGCACACCTACCAGTGTAAGGTGGTACCTCATTGTAGTTTTGATTTGCATTTCTCTAATAATTAACGATTTTTGTAAAAGATTAAAATTGTTCTTTATTTGTTTATTTTCGGTTGCACTGGGTCTTTGTGGCTGCATGGAGGCTTTCTCTAGTTGCAGCGAGCAGAGTCTACTCTCTAGCTGGGGTGTGTGCAGGATTCTCGTTTGTGGCAGCTTCTCTTGTTGTAGAGCAAGGGCTCTAGGTGCAGGCTTCAGTAGTTGCCTCGAGGCATGTGGAGTCTTCCTGGATCAAGGATTTGACCCATATCCCCTGCACTGGGAGGTGAATTCTTAACCACTGGACCACCAAGGAAATCTCAACTAGTGGTGTTAAACATCTTTTCATGTGCCTGTTGCCCATCGCTCCTCCTCATTTTAATAGTAAAAAAAATTCAAGGGCTTCCCTGGTGGTCCAGTGGGTGGAGAGTCTGCCTTGCAGTGCAAGGGGCACCAGTTCAATCCCTGGCCTGGGAAGATCCCACGTGCCACAGAGTGGCTGGACCAGTGTGTCCAATAACAAGCCAGTGCTCTGCAGCGAGAGAGGCCACTGCAACAAGAGGCCCGCATGGCCTCTTGGATGGATGAATGAAGGATGGATGAAAATAAATAAATTAAAAACCAATAAAGAAGCCAAAATTTAAAAAAAAGTCAAACTGAATCAAGTCATGAGGACTAGAACTTTTTCTGTTTTTCACTGCTTTATGCTAGAACAATATCTAGCGACAAATAGAGTCTCTCTGTCTCTGTCTCTATATGTGCATGTGTATATACACACATACATACATACATACACACACATATATGTATACTCTCTCTCTTTATATATATATATATTTAAATGAATGAATGCCCTAACTAGAATCTTAGAAGAAAAATAGTTGAGATCTTGTATGAAGAAAGGAGTAAATATACTCATTAAGTATTTGAACTGAAAGTGTTCTTAGAGATTGTCTAGCCTAATTCCCTCCTTTTGGAATGTAGGAACTTGGACTGAGGGCTGAAGTGACCAGTACAGACTCACTTCCCAGCAAGTTCTCTTTCCTATCAGCAACATGAGCAACCACGCGGCCAAGAGCACGTCTCATCCGCTGTTGACAACCCTCACTCTCACGGTGATTCGCTGAGTCTGCTTTGCCCGTGGAATTCCAGCAGTTGTGTTCACAGGAACACAAACAATGTGTTCTTCATTTGACCTCTGTTATATTTTGGGGATGTTTCTTGGCAGGAACACATCTCCCAAAGAAGCATCTGTGTTGGCCTTTTGGTAAGATTTATCTAGAATTTTATTAATAGGAAGAAACTGATTTGTTTCTGGAGTTGTCTAGCCTGGTGGACCCAGGCACGTCCAGAGGCTACTTTCTTTTAACCGAATACATATAAAATGACAATGTTTTTGTGAGATCAACTGAAACCACCTTTGAGTCTTTGTAGCTTTTTGACTGGACATCCTTTTTCCTGTCTCTGTCCTTTCCCCTCAGCTCTGCTTTGTACCAACTGTTGCTAGATTCCTTAGAATTCTCCTTGGCACAACCTGTTAATGAATAACAGCCTCAGTTTTTGACGTCTAAACACTTGACTTCTTCGTTGTGGTAATTAATTCTCTCTTTTCCCACTGCTTAAATAATTAACAAGACAAAAACAATGCCAAGTTGTATGAATGTCTTTTTTTATATATACTGGTCTTAGTGTTTGTGGGGTTCTCTCCATAAGAAGGCTGGAGTGTTTCTTTCATTTTCTCTTCCAGCGGACTACATTTTGTCAGAACTCTCTCCACTATTAGCTGTCTATCTTGGGTGGCCTTGCACGGTATGGCTCATAACTTCATTACATTACTCAAGCCCCTTAACCACAACAAGGCAGTGATTCATGAAGCTGAAGCTCCAATACTCTGGCCACCCGATGTGAAGAGCTGACTCACTGGGAAAAGCCCCTGATCCTGGGAAAGACTGAAGGCAAAAGGAGAAGAGGGCAGCAGAAGATGAGATAGTTGGATAGCATCACTGATTCAGTAGACGTGAATTTGGGCAAACTCCAGGAGACGATGAGGATCCGGGAGGCCTGGAGGGTTGCATGCAGTCCATGGGGTCGCATACAGTCCAACACAGCTTAGGGACTGGACAACAACAACAGTGAAGGTCCTGCTTAAGGAACCCTGGTCCACAGTTAGCCACCTTGTACACTGAGTGAATATCCAACGGGTTTGGTGGGGACACGGCTGACTGAACCGGCCCGTGACAGATGATTTCAAGAGGCAACATCATCAGTTTAGATTTTCAGACTGACTGTGTCTTTCAGAAAATACTCATTTCAAAACAAGATGCAAATTTTCCGTTAGAAAATGATTTTATGGATTTTCATTTACGAGGTGTTGACCCATGATCCGAAAGGGGCTGAAAAGCAGAGGAGGTGCCACTGTGAGGTCGCGTGGTGGCACTGTATACACCTGTTTATTCTTTTAGTCATGTTCTGCAGCGCGTACCAGCACATCTGAGAGATTACTCCGTATCAAAACTTCTCTTGTTTTCTGGATTACATTTTTTTTTGGCCACTTCTATTGATCTTTTATTTATTTATCTTTGTTCTTTGGCCTGTGTGGGCCTCCCATCACAGTGGCCTCTCTCATAGCAGAGCACTGGCTCTGTAGTTGGACACATGGATCCAGCTACTCTGCGACATGTGGGATCCTCCCAGGTCAGGGATCAAACCAGCGACCCTTGCACTCCAAGGTGCTGTCTTTACCCACTGGACCACCAGGGAAGCCCTGGATTACCTTTTTACCCTCTTAATGGATTTCTCTTTTGAACAGAAACTCCCTTTTCTAATAATCTGATTGACCTTTTTTCCCCTTAGGGTTAGTACTTTTTGTATCCTATAAAAGAGTGGAACCTTGTGAAGATATTCTCTCAGAGTTTCTCATAATAGCTTGGTTGATTTGCTTTTCATATTTAAATTTATGATTCCCTAGATTTGAATTTTCTATAGGCAGGACATAAAGATTTATTTTTAAATGGCTATACAGCTGATCGGTCGTTATAGACCGTTCTTGTGTCACCTCACTGCAGTCTCATCTTTACTAATCAAGTGGTCTTATTTGTGTGAGACTTTTTTTAAAGTAATAAACTTTAGTTTTGAGACTGGCTTTAGGTTTGTTTAAGCAGAAAGCACAGAGTTCCCAATGCCTCTCCCCCATCCTTCCTCTCTCCAGACATTTTCTTCTATTATTAACATTTTGCATTAGTGTGGTGTGTTTGTTAACAATTGATGAAACAATATTGGTACATTATTGTATTAACTAAAATGCACAGTTTATACTAGGGTCCACTCTTTGGGTTGTGCATACTCTGTTTTTTTTTTTTTTTTTTTTTTTCTATTGGTTTTGTCAAATGCAGAATGTCATGTATCCACCATGACATTACAGGATCATGCAGAATCTCCTGTGCTCCATCTATGCACTTTCCTTCCTCTAACTTCTGGCAACACTGATTTTTTTCCTGTCTCTCTAGTTTTGCCTTTTCCAGGATGTCATATTTTTCCAATCATACAGTATATAATCATTCAGACTGGGCTCTCCCATTTAATAATGTACACTTAAGGTTCCTCCATGTCTTTTCATGGCTTGATAGTTCATTCCTTTTTTTTTTTTTTTGGCCACTTCTATTGGTCTTTCATTTACTTATTTCCATCCGTCTTTGTTCTTTGGCCTGTGTGGGCCTACCATTGCAGTGGCCTCTGTTGCTGCAGAGCACCGGCTCTGGGCACAAGCACTCCAGAGGTCTGGCTCCGTAGTTGGACACATCGACCAGCCACTCCATGGTACCTGAGGTCTTTGCAGGCCAGGGATCGAACTGGCGCCCCTTGCACTGCAAGGCGGTGTTCTTATCCACTGGATCATCAGGGAAGCCCAATTCATTCCTTTTTATTGCTGAATAATATTCCATGGATTGTAGTCCACCAGGCTCCCCTGTCCAAGGGATTTCCCAGGCAAGGATACTGGAGAGGGTAGCCATTCCTTCTCCAGGGGATTTTCCCAACCTAGAGATCAAACCTAAGGTGTGTATATATATATATATATATATATATATATATATGTATAGACACACATTATAAATATAAATTATATAAATATATTTATGATGGGGGATCTTCCCTTCTGAGGGAAGCCCCCCCAGAGAGTTTTAACACAAGTTTAAATCACATATTTATGTTGGGAAATTTGGGTCACAGGCTATCAGCTCAACCTCCACAGAGGCTAGAGACTTAGGTCAACCTGCAGGCAGCTGGCCCTTGAATCCCAATAAAAACTGGATACTGGAGCTTCCCTGGTGGTCCAGTGGGTAAGGACACTGCCTTGCAGTGCAAGCGGTGCCAGTTCAATCCCTGGCCTGGGAAGATCCCACATGCCGTGGAGCGGCTGGACCGATGTGTCCAATTACCGAGCTGGAGCTCTGGAGCTCATGCATCCAGAGCCAGTGCTCTGCGACGAGAAAGGCCACTGTGATGGGAGGCCCATACAGGCCAAAGAACAAAGATGGATGAAAATAAATAAATGAAAGACCAACAGAAGTGACCAAAAAAAAAAAAGTTAAAAAAAATTAAAAACAAAACAAAACAAAACTGGACACCAAGACTGCAGTGAGATTTCCTCACTGGAAGTACTTAGTGTATATCATCACACCTCATTGTTGGAATGGATAAATGCCCTCCATGACGCCATGGGGACAGAATGAGTGGAAACTCAGCTTTGGAATCCTTCTTAACTCTGCCCCATTCTTCCCTCCTCTCGGCTCTTTTTTTTTTTTTGCCTCTAAGTCATAGTTTATTTTTCATCGATCTTTATTCTTTGGCATATGTGGGCCTTGCATTGCAACATCCTCTCTTGCTGCAGAGCATCCGCTCTGGGCACATGAGCTCCAGAGCGCTGGCTAGGAATCAGACATACACATCCAGGTGTTCCTTGGCACATGGGATCTTCCCTGGTCAGGGACTGAACCAGTTCCCCCTGTACTGCAAGGCAGACTCTTTACCCAGTGGACCACCAGAAAAGTCCCTCTCGGCTCATTTTAATCAGTATTTCTTCCTTGTAATAACTATGAGTGTGCGTGCATGCATGTTAAGTCGCTTCAGTTGTGTCCTACTCTTTGACCCCACAGATTGCAGCCTAACAAGCTCCTCTGCCCATGGGATTCTCCAGGCAAGTATACTGCAGTGGGTTGCCATTTCCTTCTCTAAGGAATCTTCCCAATCCAAGGATCGAACCCACATCTCTTACATCTACCTGCATTGGCAGGCAGGTTCCCTACCAACTAGCACTACTTGGGAAACCCCCATCTATGAATGTAACAGCCTTAAGGATCAAACCTCAGGGTGTTTGGGGGAACCTCTTGAACTTGCAGTTGATGTCAGAAGTGAGAGTGGTTTGTAGACTGTTCTCTGACTTTGTTGTATATTTTCTTCTTACAGCACCAAGTAATTAACTCAGTTCTTCACGAACACTGACCAGGTGTCCTACAATTTAACTCAGTTCTGACACTACCTACCTGGAGATAGCATCAGATTCCACAGGTTAAGAGTTTGGTTCCAAAACCTTGCAGTGGGTGTATTTTCTCGTTTCCCTCCTCACTGGGACACTATAGATAAGCATAAGTCTATGCTTCCTCTGACACTGGACCCAGTCTCACTTAAAGTTCGGTTCTCCTTCTACCCTGATTCTCTCTCAAGGAACTCTGTCTTCGGATGCCGTAGGCTATGCAGGACGGGGTGGCTCTCTGTTGTAAATACTATAAGTATTTTTCATCACACCTCATTGTTGGAATGGATAAATGCCCTCCATGACGCCATGGGGACAGAATGAGTGGAAACTCAGCTTTGGAATCCTTCTTAACTCTGCCCCATTCTTCCCTCCTCTCGGCTCTTTTTTTTTTTTTGCCTCTAAGTCATAGTTTATTTTTCATCGATCTTTATTCTTTGGCATATGTGGGCCTTGCATTGCAACATCCTCTCTTGCTGCAGAGCATCCGCTCTGGGCACATGAGCTCCAGAGCGCTGGCTAGGAATCAGACATACACATCCAGGTGTTCCTTGGCACATGGGATCTTCCCTGGTCAGGGACTGAACCAGTTCCCCCTGTACTGCAAGGCAGACTCTTTACCCAGTGGACCACCAGAAAAGTCCCTCTCGGCTCATTTTAATCAGTATTTCTTCCTTGTAATAACTATGAGTGTGCGTGCATGCATGTTAAGTCGCTTCAGTTGTGTCCTACTCTTTGACCCCACAGATTGCAGCCTAACAAGCTCCTCTGCCCATGGGATTCTCCAGGCAAGTATACTGCAGTGGGTTGCCATTTCCTTCTCTAAGGAATCTTCCCAATCCAAGGATCGAACCCACATCTCTTACATCTACCTGCATTGGCAGGCAGGTTCCCTACCAACTAGCACTACTTGGGAAACCCCCATCTATGAATGTAACAGCCTTAAGGATCAAACCTCAGGGTGTTTGGGGGAACCTCTTGAACTTGCAGTTGATGTCAGAAGTGAGAGTGGTTTGTAGACTGTTCTCTGACTTTGTTGTATATTTTCTTCTTACAGCACCAAGTAATTAACTCAGTTCTTCACGAACACTGACCAGGTGTCCTACAATTTAACTCAGTTCTGACACTACCTACCTGGAGATAGCATCAGATTCCACAGGTTAAGAGTTTGGTTCCAAAACCTTGCAGTGGGTGTATTTTCTCGTTTCCCTCCTCACTGGGACACTATAGATAAGCATAAGTCTATGCTTCCTCTGACACTGGACCCAGTCTCACTTAAAGTTCGGTTCTCCTTCTACCCTGATTCTCTCTCAAGGAACTCTGTCTTCGGATGCCGTAGGCTATGCAGGACGGGGTGGCTCTCTGTTGTAAGGATTCCTGGGGGTTGTGGTAAGCAGGTATGGTGAGACATACCGACATGGAAATGACTGTCTTGAGGGAGTTTACACTCACAGATCCGGGGGTGGGGCACATGAAGCAGGTTCACAAGGGAAAGCACCATTTATTTGATCAGGAGGCAGATGGTGTGAAGGAGAAATGTAATTTTGTGTAATTCCTTGCCACAGAAACATTGTGGTTTCTGTGGCAAGGAATCAACCAGACAGGGTGATCAGGCTTAGGCTGGGTTAGTCTGCATGGTTTCAAAGGGCTCTCGGATGTAAGGTGTGCCTCTAGTTGTTAGGTAGTTCAGGTAGACTGATTGGGGCAGAGGTGTAGTAGCCCAGAGCATATGGTTGTGGTAAAGAAGGCAGTTGGAAGTAGGGGCTGAGGATTGGTTGATTCGCATGTGAAGGCTCATTTGCTTACAGGCACAGTGTTTGTTCTTTCTAGGAACAAAACACCGCCGGAAGGCAGTCTCTCCAGGATGAGCAAGGCCTCAAGACGTCAAAGCATCGAAAAGTACAAAGTAAAAGACGTGATTAATACATTGTCTTTTATCACTTCCACCAGAATGTGGGTAGCCTTTCCTCTTTAGTATTTGGGGATACAGTTTTCTTTCATTGTGGAGATTCAGTTGAAATTTGGACTCACAAGGAAAAGCTCATTCATCATCCATGCACAAAAGAGAGTGAGAAATGTGACAAAGACCTTGAGCCTGACAATGATAATTTGCCCGTCTTTTGCTCTGTTGCTGGGATGACTTGAATCTGTAGAGGAGGAAAGCTTTTTCTCTCTACCCTCCTAAACTGCCTGGCGACCCTGCAAATTAGACTGACAAAAGACAGATGAACAAGAGAAAACCAGTTTATTATGCATGCAGAGCACATCAAGTGAGAAGCCTCACAGTGATGGGGCACTGAAGAGGCTGCTTAGAATTTGACTTATATAGCATCTTACCGAAGAACATTATGCAGAGAAGTGATAGGAAGTGACAACCCTGAAGGAGGGTTCACATCAAGTAAATATATGGGGACCCTGATTCTCTCTCAAGGAACTCTGTCTTCGGATGCCGAGGCTATGCAGGACGGTGGCTCTCTGTTGTAAGGATTCCTGGGGGTTGTGGTAAGCAGGTATGGTGAGACATACCGACATGGAAATGACTGTCTTGAGGGAGTTTACACTCACAGATCCGGGGGTGGGGCACATGAAGCAGGTTCACAAGGGAAAGCACCATTTATTTGATCAGGAGGCAGATGGTGTGAAGGAGAAATGTAATTTTGTGTAATTCCTTGCCACAGAAACATTGTGGTTTCTGTGGCAAGGAATCAACCAGACAGGGTGATCAGGCTTAGGCTGGGTTAGTCTGCATGGTTTCAAAGGGCTCTCGGATGTAAGGTGTGCCTCTAGTTGTTAGGTAGTTCAGGTAGACTGATTGGGGCAGAGGTGTAGTAGCCCAGAGCATATGGTTGTGGTAAAGAAGGCAGTTGGAAGTAGGGGCTGAGGATTGGTTGATTCGCATGTGAAGGCTCATTTGCTTACAGGCACAGTGTTTGTTCTTTCTAGGAACAAAACACCGCCGGAAGGCAGTCTCTCCAGGATGAGCAAGGCCTCAAGACGTCAAAGCATCGAAAAGTACAAAGTAAAAGACGTGATTAATACATTGTCTTTTATCACTTCCACCAGAATGTGGGTAGCCTTTCCTCTTTAGTATTTGGGGATACAGTTTTCTTTCATTGTGGAGATTCAGTTGAAATTTGGACTCACAAGGAAAAGCTCATTCATCATCCATGCACAAAAGAGAGTGAGAAATGTGACAAAGACCTTGAGCCTGACAATGATAATTTGCCCGTCTTTTGCTCTGTTGCTGGGATGACTTGAATCTGTAGAGGAGGAAAGCTTTTTCTCTCTACCCTCCTAAACTGCCTGGCGACCCTGCAAATTAGACTGACAAAAGACAGATGAACAAGAGAAAACCAGTTTATTATGCATGCAGAGCACATCAAGTGAGAAGCCTCACAGTGATGGGGCACTGAAGAGGCTGCTTAGAATTTGGACTTATATAGCATCTTACCGAAGAACAGTAAGTATGCAGAGAAGTGATAGGAAGTGACAACCCTGAAGGGTTTTAGGTTTCCTAGCGTGATAAGCTTTGAAAGGTAAATATATGGGGCAAACTACATTTGTTCGTGCACGTTCATCTTGGTGCAGACTTTGTCTTTTTCATGAACATAAAACTTCCCCGAGAGAGGGATTAATGGCGATCTTCATTGCTTCAGTTTCTCCTTTAAGTCAGATAACTGACACTACAAAATGCTTCTTCTTGTATCTGCTGATCCTCCTTTGACTCCAGCTCAGAATAATCCATAGGCCAAAGTGGAATACTTTCAGTTAGCCTACTCAGAGCCCTGACATGTTGTGCCAGATGGTAGATGACTCGTTCTCTCAGAAACTGAATGTTTGTATCAAACTGTTGTAAGTCATAAAAAAGTTAGTTTTATAACCTAGCTTTTGTGTCTCCCCATAATTCGTTCTTTTCACTTTGTGAAACATAATCATTGGGCACTTTATCAATGCTTGTTTAATAGTGAGTGAATACAGATGTTATCAACACCTCTAAGGTGTTCGTTGGAATGACTGTTTTCTGGGCTCTTTGGTTTAATCTCCTTCTGAATACCTTTAGAGAGGCAAAAGAAAAAAGAAATATCTGATTTGGAGAGTTCATAATATGCCTAACCTCAGCGGCAGGAGGCCCATGCCTAAAACCCGGCCCTTTTGGTCACTAGCCAACCGGCCCTGCCTATAGCCTGGCTCCCAGGGTCAGCCTCAGATAAAACATGCTATTTTTCTCTTCAACTTCTCATTCTGAGAAATCCCAATGGGTTTGCAGAAACACTGTCTAAAATACATCATGTCCCTTAGCAGGAGAAACTCTAGCTTAGAGGCACGGAGCAGTAATAGAGGACAGAGGCAGTTCATAAATATTGATGTAGAAGGAGATAGAGGAGAAAGTTAGATGAAAAAACTATAGAACACACAAATGTGTATACAAAGATGCAAATCATTTGTGCAAAAATTGAAGTCAATGCAAATATGTGTTTGCTTATCCTTTTGTGTACAATAGCACAAGAAAGATAACGAAGAAACTGCATTAACCTTCTTGATACATCGTTTTGTTTCAGGGTCTGTTGAAGCTGGATTCTGTAGGAATCCAAGTGAGCCTGGGGGCACACTTCTGGAGGAAGAAACAATATCCTATCCAGAGAAGACACCAAATACACATCTCGCCTCCTTGGCCGTCTTACCTGGGCTTATCGGTGGCTGTACACTAGCTGTCCTAAAAGGGAGAAACTATCTGTTTTGGGGAAGAATCTTCCTTTCTTTTTTTTCTTCCTATCTTTTAATTTTTTTTTTTAATGTTTTTTAAAAGAAGTCACTAGTGATTCATGCAGATATAGTAGCTGGGTAATCCTAGCTCAGT
The DNA here is from genome assembly GCA_022376925.1 of Tragulus kanchil. NCBI lineage: Eukaryota > Metazoa > Chordata > Mammalia > Artiodactyla > Tragulidae > Tragulus > Tragulus kanchil. Next base: position 93,185,268 of record JAIOJX010000026.1, on the reverse strand, counting down.
CACCTCACCTTTATGAACTTAAAACTGCCCCATGCTACAAGCTACTATACATAAAATAGACAATCAACAAAATCCTAGCCTATAGCAGAGGAAACTATATTTAATATCCTGTGATAAACATAATGGAAAAGAATATGAAAAATATATATGTATATATGAATTCGTTTGCTTCGCGCCAGAAACTAACACAACATTGTAAATCAATTATGCCTCATTTTAAAAAGTGGCTTTTAGATGATAAGCATGGTAGCACAACAATGTGAATATACTTAATGCCACTGAACTGTACACTTAAATATGGCTGGAATGGTAAATTGTATGTTATGTATGTTTGATCATAATAAAAAAAATTTTAATGGCTTTTGACATTTGTCCTTAGGGTATGCAATACCCTGCAGTCATGAAATTAAAAGATGTTTCCTCCTTGGAAGAAAAGCTCTGACCAACCTAGACAGCATATTAAAAAGCAGAGACATCACTTTGCTGGCAAAGGTTCATATAGTCAAAGCTATGGTTTTTCCAGGAGTCATGTACGTATGTGGGAGTTGGACCATAAAGAAGGCTGTGCACCCAAGAACTGATGCTTTTGAAATGTGGTTCTGAAGAAGATTCTTGAGAGTCCCTTGGACAGCTAGGAGATCAAACCAGTCAATCCTAAAGGAAATCCACCCTGAATATTCATTGGAAGGACTGAAACTGAAGGTCCAATATTTTGGTCACCTGATGCAAAGAGTTGACTCATTGGAAAAGATCCTTTTGCTGGGAAAGAATTGAAGGCAGGAGGAGAAGTGGACGGCAGAGGATGAGATGATTGGATGGCATCGCTGACTCAATAGGACATGAGCGTGAGCAAGCTCTGGGAGATGGTGAAGGACAGGAAAGCCTGCTGTGCTACAGACCACGGGGTTGCAAAAAGTTGGACAGACTTAGTGACTGAACAACAATAACATGAGACACTGAGAAATCATTCCTAGGCATAGACATAGAGTGAAGCTGGAACTTGAAGGACTTTCACCTTGACTGTGCTCAGATTTCAAGAAAATATTTAAAAAGCTAAGTGGATAACATGAATATTGGCATCACAGCTCAACATTTACTTCAATTTCTTCCTTTCCAGATCAGTGGGATGGTTTCCTGTTTGCAGTAGTTACTTTTGTGGAAGGAGAGGAGCTGGTCCTATCACCCAGTAAACTGCACAGCATACAATTCAGGGTCAGTGATGTAAGCTTTTTCACCTGCTCATGACTGTCTAGTCATCTCAGTACTGAAATAAAAATCGAAGATGTGTTAATAAAATCCCAACCATTAAAAACTTTTAGAGAATTGGCCAAGTCGTTCCATGCATGACCTCAAGCAGATGAAATAGCTGGATTGGAATGCAATCTTTTTTTTCCCCTCACCACTCCCTTCAAGAGTCTAGGGCCAGAGCCAAGGCCAACTTGAGAAAGGGGGAGGAGAGGCCCTATCGAATCCTCACAGCAAACTACCATGCCCCTGGCCACCTGGCCTGTGGGTCTGTTGTACATAACTTAACAGAGAAGTAACCAACTAAAGAACATGCTCATTTGGCAGAGGGACGAGGGGGGATGGTGTTTCACTATCAGTATTTGTCCTCCATTAACGGTCTGAGGTTCAAGTCCAGATCGGTGTGCTGCAGCCAATGAACAGAAAGTCAGTCATTCCTGGCTTTCTCAGGGAAACATGCAGATCCAAATCTGCTTTTAGCTGATTAGTAGCCACAAGTCTCTGAAGCAGGGAGTTAGATGAGAGCATTGAATCATTCATTGGAAGGACTGAAACTGAAGGTCCAATATTTTGGTCACCTGATGCAAAGAGTTGACTCATTGGAAAAGATCCTTTTGCTGGGAAAGAATTGAAGGCAGGAGGAGAAGTGGACGGCAGAGGATGAGATGATTGGATGGCATCGCTGACTCAATAGGACATGAGCGTGAGCAAGCTCTGGGAGATGGTGAAGGACAGGAAAGCCTGCTGTGCTACAGACCACGGGGTTGCAAAAAGTTGGACAGACTTAGTGACTGAACAACAATAACATGAGACACTGAGAAATCATTCCTAGGCATAGACATAGAGTGAAGCTGGAACTTGAAGGACTTTCACCTTGACTGTGCTCAGATTTCAAGAAAATATTTAAAAAGCTAAGTGGATAACATGAATATTGGCATCACAGCTCAACATTTACTTCAATTTCTTCCTTTCCAGATCAGTGGGATGGTTTCCTGTTTGCAGTAGTTACTTTTGTGGAAGGAGAGGAGCTGGTCCTATCACCCAGTAAACTGCACAGCATACAATTCAGGGTCAGTGATGTAAGCTTTTTCACCTGCTCATGACTGTCTAGTCATCTCAGTACTGAAATAAAAATCGAAGATGTGTTAATAAAATCCCAACCATTAAAAACTTTTAGAGAATTGGCCAAGTCGTTCCATGCATGACCTCAAGCAGATGAAATAGCTGGATTGGAATGCAATCTTTTTTTTCCCCTCACCACTCCCTTCAAGAGTCTAGGGCCAGAGCCAAGGCCAACTTGAGAAAGGGGGAGGAGAGGCCCTATCGAATCCTCACAGCAAACTACCATGCCCCTGGCCACCTGGCCTGTGGGTCTGTTGTACATAACTTAACAGAGAAGTAACCAACTAAAGAACATGCTCATTTGGCAGAGGGACGAGGGGGGATGGTGTTTCACTATCAGTATTTGTCCTCCATTAACGGTCTGAGGTTCAAGTCCAGATCGGTGTGCTGCAGCCAATGAACAGAAAGTCAGTCATTCCTGGCTTTCTCAGGGAAACATGCAGATCCAAATCTGCTTTTAGCTGATTAGTAGCCACAAGTCTCTGAAGCAGGGAGTTAGATGAGAGCTATGATTCCAGAAGGTGGAAAACTCTCAGTAGGCAAGTCAGACCAGACCATCCTCACCCTGCACCGAGCAGGGACCAGCTACCTGGTATCCTGCTGAACTGCAACACCTCCAGGTTTTCCAGCTTTCCCAGGAATGATGACTAAGCGCATTATTCATTTTGATGTTAAAATCACACAGACATATATCTCAAGATGGAGACAAAAAACTGGTTAGGATAAGCAAATTAATATTGATCCTAGAAGATCACAAAAGGAATTTAACCAACGTGAGGGTCATTAATTTTGTTAATTATTCATCTTTTTATTTATTTAAAAATTTTAAATTTTACTTTTGTTTTGGCCATGCTGTGAGGCATGTGGGTCTATGATCCCTGACCAGGGCTCAAACCTGTGCCCCCTGCATTGGAAGCAGGAAGTCCCATCCACTGGACTGCCAGGGAAGTCCCTATTGGTCTTTCTGTTAAAACAGATCAAAGACGGAGAGCTAGGATCAATACCTTACAGATGACAGATTGAAGCCCTGAGCCTCCCCAACTCCTCTGTATGGTTCCCCGGTTACCTGCAGTGGCTCAATCATTTCTACCAGGCCAGGAGCAGGGGACGCGGGCATGGGCATGCATGCTCCAGTGTGAGAATCTTGGGATCATGTGCTGTCTGTGTAGTTTGTCAGTTGATTGACACTGAACTTAGTTTCCTCAACTGTCCAATATGTCTAGTAATTTGTAGCCATCATACAGGTGTGAGCTTATGGAGCAGGTACTGATTATTTACTGAGAGCTGCGGGAGGTCCAGGCATTCCTTTAGTGGGATCCAACATCCTCCTGCCAATGGTTTTTCAGCAGCTAGTTGCAATTTTGGTGTTTTTGTAAGAGACGCTCCTTCTCCTCCACCATCTTGGTTCCCCTCCCTGGCATTCCTTTAACAGCTCAGTCTGTTGTATCTCCTGTAATTCTGCTCAGAGAGGAATTCTAGAGCTGGGGTCTGAAGACTAGCATTTTTTTTTTTTTTTTTTTTAAAGCCTACTCACTGAATCTTCGAATCAGTCAAGTTGAGAATCACGGGTGTATATTAATGTTAAGACACTGATTGACCTCCCAGGGTCTTAGAGAGACACACAAACTTCATTTTGCCACTCACTAGCTGACGGTCCCTGTCCACGTCTCTCACCTCTCCAACCCTCGGCTTGGAGGTGAAATGAACCAGTATGGGTGGCTGTGCCTGGGATACACAGAATGTTTATTAAATGTTAGCTGGTGCCTTTAGGACAACTCCTTTTTCTTACGTGACCTTCTGACCTCTGCACATAGGTCATCATCTTAGTTCAAATTTACCGCTCTTTCATCCACATGATTCATTTCAAATCCTAAGTGTTAGGGAAGAGGGGATAGTGTGTTACGGTGGGAAATGCCTTGTTTTGGGTCCAACAGGACAGAGTTCGAATTTGAGCCTCTGATTCCTCTTCCATGACACAGAGCCTCTGCATTGATGGGAGAATTAGAGATAATCGATGTCAAGGTACAATGTACAGGTGTTGTATTATTGTTGGCGTTTTGGTTATAAAATGTACAAGATGTGAAAACAAAAAGGGAGAAGGTCCTTTAAAAAACTGAAGCAGGACCCAGAGGAGAGGGTGGGGAGGGTGGAGCATGAAGAAAAGCTGGGAGGTTGAGAGTCCCAGAGGACAGATCTTTGCATCACCACCACCTCTGGCTCAGCATTGGATGGGGACGGTTACTTAGGGCTGGGCCAGACCTGACCTGCCTACAGGTCCCTACGAAATTCTAGGTGTGAGCTTATGTTTCCAATGATGTCTAGTAATTTGTAGCCATCATACAGGTGTGAGCTTATGGAGCAGGTACTGATTATTTACTGAGAGCTGCGGAGGTCCAGGCATTCCTTTAGTGGGATCCAACATCCTCCTGCCAATGGTTTTTCAGCAGCTAGTTGCAATTTTGGTGTTTTTGTAAGAGACGCTCCTTCTCCTCCACCATCTTGGTTCCCCTCCCTGGCATTCCTTTAACAGCTCAGTCTGTTGTATCTCCTGTAATTCTGCTCAGAGAGGAATTCTAGAGCTGGGGTCTGAAGACTAGCATTTTTTTTTTTTTTTTTTTTAAAGCCTACTCACTGAATCTTCGAATCAGTCAAGTTGAGAATCACGGGTGTATATTAATGTTAAGACACTGATTGACCTCCCAGGGTCTTAGAGAGACACACAAACTTCATTTTGCCACTCACTAGCTGACGGTCCCTGTCCACGTCTCTCACCTCTCCAACCCTCGGCTTGGAGGTGAAATGAACCAGTATGGGTGGCTGTGCCTGGGATACACAGAATGTTTATTAAATGTTAGCTGGTGCCTTTAGGACAACTCCTTTTTCTTACGTGACCTTCTGACCTCTGCACATAGGTCATCATCTTAGTTCAAATTTACCGCTCTTTCATCCACATGATTCATTTCAAATCCTAAGTGTTAGGGAAGAGGGGATAGTGTGTTACGGTGGGAAATGCCTTGTTTTGGGTCCAACAGGACAGAGTTCGAATTTGAGCCTCTGATTCCTCTTCCATGACACAGAGCCTCTGCATTGATGGGAGAATTAGAGATAATCGATGTCAAGGTACAATGTACAGGTGTTGTATTATTGTTGGCGTTTTGGTTATAAAATGTACAAGATGTGAAAACAAAAAGGGAGAAGGTCCTTTAAAAAACTGAAACAGGAACCAGAGGAGAGGGTGGGGAGGGGGTGGAGCATGAAGAAAAGCTGGGGAGGTTGAGAGTCCCAGAGGACAGATCTTTGCATCACCACCACCTCTGGCTCAGCATTGGATGGGGACGGTTACTTAGGGCTGGGCCAGACCTGACCTGCCTAGGGTGCAGGGTCTCCCCATACCTTAGCAGAGACCTGCCTGGACCCAAGATGAGCTCTTGTCAGACGATCTGGTCCACAGAGGGGACTGGTCTGAAGTGGGCTGCTCCACAGCGGCAGTGCTGAGATTTGGGTCACAGTACAGAGGAACCATTTCTCTCCCCAGACCCCTATTAAGGGAGAATGATATTTTACTTGCCACAGGCGGTCTCAAATCTGTCTTTTAAAATTAGAGGGCTTATAAACACTGAATGTAGTGAGTTATAAATGTTTCCCAATAGTGCACATACGGCTTCCTGGTTTTTAGTTTGCATGTTGACAAACTGTCATCTCCTGCTTCTGAGTATTTGGAACCCGGGCATCGGTCCCTTTAAATAAGAAACATTTCTGTTCCAGTGAGTCACTCCGGTTTTTCAGCTTTTGAAATCAAGTTTATTCTCTAGTTCTCTATCTTTAGGAATTTTCTTTCTTCCTGAAGAGCAGATTTTGCCCTTCTGCTGGAGGGCAGTGGTTTCACAGGTACTCTTTCTTTTCTCGCAAGATTTTTTTAAAAAGCTCTGCTGAATTTGCCAATAAATTCTAAACGTCGAGAGAAGAGAAACAGGAAGTGAGTCTGTGGGGACTGGCAGAAAAGCTTGGTGGAGGGATCGAAAGCAAAAGTAAACTTCCTGGAGGCATTTCTAACTCCACCCACTCTCTCCCCCTCCCGCTTGCCTCATTTCCAAGGATTTTTCTTCAGCTGGGTTGTAAGAGGCAGCCTCAGAAGTCAGACGTGTGAAGGCTGGCAGTCTGGGGTCTTGGCATCAGGAGCTTGGCGACTGGGATGTTGCCAGGACAGGGTGGAGCAGGTGAGTGCCCGGTGCCTAGGTGGCTTCTGGATGCCTGTTTTTCACTCAAGGACCTGCTTGGGCAGTCATCTCTGGGTCTTGCCAGGGTCCCAGGCCGGGAGTGGGTTCCCCTCTGACCACAGCCACTCACTGGCTTTTTAACTCTGAGAACTCTTCCGGTTCCTCTGCTGCCTCAAAAATAGATATACTGTAGCTCTCCTGTTGGCTCCCACAAGACCTTATTTACCACAAGACCTTATTTACCTTCTTATGTTTATTTTCTTTTCCACCTGTCCTGGGCAGAGGGTGCAGTTAACCACCCAGTTAAATCTCCATTCCCTGTAGCTCTGGATCTCTGGGACCCACGGTCCCCTCCACCCTACCAGGCTCTAGGCATTTTCTCTGGTCTCCCCACTCCCACCCTATCACCTATCCACCTTGCGCACGCACAGTCATTTAGTCACGTTCACCTCTTTGTAGCCCTAGAAACTACTCACCAGGATCCTGTGTCTATGGGATTTTCCAGGCAAGAATACTTTCAGTTATAAACACTGAATGTAGTGAGTTATAAATGTTTCCCAATAGTGCACATACGGCTTCCTGGTTTTTAGTTTGCATGTTGACAAACTGTCATCTCCTGCTTCTGAGTATTTGGAACCCGGGCATCGGTCCCTTTAAATAAGAAACATTTCTGTTCCAGTGAGTCACTCCGGTTTTTCAGCTTTTGAAATCAAGTTTATTCTCTAGTTCTCTATCTTTAGGAATTTTCTTTCTTCCTGAAGAGCAGATTTTGCCCTTCTGCTGGAGGGCAGTGGTTTCACAGGTACTCTTTCTTTTCTCGCAAGATTTTTTTAAAAAGCTCTGCTGAATTTGCCAATAAATTCTAAACGTCGAGAGAAGAGAAACAGGAAGTGAGTCTGTGGGGACTGGCAGAAAAGCTTGGTGGAGGGATCGAAAGCAAAAGTAAACTTCCTGGAGGCATTTCTAACTCCACCCACTCTCTCCCCCTCCCGCTTGCCTCATTTCCAAGGATTTTTCTTCAGCTGGGTTGTAAGAGGCAGCCTCAGAAGTCAGACGTGTGAAGGCTGGCAGTCTGGGGTCTTGGCATCAGGAGCTTGGCGACTGGGATGTTGCCAGGACAGGGTGGAGCAGGTGAGTGCCCGGTGCCTAGGTGGCTTCTGGATGCCTGTTTTTCACTCAAGGACCTGCTTGGGCAGTCATCTCTGGGTCTTGCCAGGGTCCCAGGCCGGGAGTGGGTTCCCCTCTGACCACAGCCACTCACTGGCTTTTTAACTCTGAGAACTCTTCCGGTTCCTCTGCTGCCTCAAAAATAGATATACTGTAGCTCTCCTGTTGGCTCCCACAAGACCTTATTTACCACAAGACCTTATTTACCTTCTTATGTTTATTTTCTTTTCCACCTGTCCTGGGCAGAGGGTGCAGTTAACCACCCAGTTAAATCTCCATTCCCTGTAGCTCTGGATCTCTGGGACCCACGGTCCCCTCCACCCTACCAGGCTCTAGGCATTTTCTCTGGTCTCCCCACTCCCACCCTATCACCTATCCACCTTGCGCACGCACAGTCATTTAGTCACGTTCACCTCTTTGTAGCCCTAGAAACTACTCACCAGGATCCTGTGTCTATGGGATTTTCCAGGCAAGAATACTGAAGTGAGTTGCCATTTCCTCCTCCAGGGGATCTTCCCAACCCAGGGATCGAACCCTCCTCTCTTGCATTGGCAGTTGAATTCTTTATACCACCGAGCCACCTAGGAAGTTCAGCTCCCAAAGACAGCCCCCTAAATCTTTTGATACATATGCTTGAATTGTTCTGTATCTTTGCGAAGTGTACCATTGTTTTGTGTGTGTACACTATTTCTTAAACTATATTTCTTCAACTGTGACCAGAGCAAGAAAGTAATTTCTCTGTACCTCTGTTTCCTCATCATTAGTGGGATTAACACTCCCTCATGAGGTCACTGTGAGGATTTACTTGATAATAATAGCATTAATGAGTGGTGCTGCTCTGTACCCAGTAAGCATTAGCACTATTAGCTAAAAATAATGCTAATAATATTAGCATTATTATTACATATTAGTATTATTTACACTGTATTTTGCTTGTTCTGTTTCTGACTTTTTTTTTTTTTTTTTTTTGCGTAAGCACTCCGTACTTTAAGTTCTATGTATTTTGCTGGGTCCCACTTTGTAATCACTACTTATTATTCTGTAATGGACAGTCTCCCCACTCTTATAGAAGAACTATAGAAGAACTGGCCTACCAAGAACTTAGCTGGATCCAGCTTGCAAGCCTTTGCCATTCTGATAGGTACAAAGTAGGGGGCTTGTTGCTTTATTTTGCGTTTCCCAGCTTACTCACGAGTCTGAGCATCATTTGTACACTTTGGCCACCAGAGTATTTCTGTCAAGGAACCCAATACTCAGATCCATGCTTTTCTACAAGGTTTCTTTTCCTTGTGGATAAGACTTTTGCATGTTCTAGGTATCGCTACTCCTGTGGCATGTCCTGAGAACATGAACATAAAAGATGTGGCCCCTGCCTTCGTGAAGCTCCCAGCCTAGCACAGGAACTAGCCGTAAAGCAGCAGGACAGATGCCAGGCGGCTGTTCAGGAGGCTGCAAGAAAGAGCCAGGGAACACCTCCTAGGTTGGGATTTAGCCACGAGATTTCATTCTGTGGCTGTGCTCTCCCTCGGAGTTCTCAGGGCAGAGTCAGGGGAAGCAAAGGATGCAAGAGGACCGTGGCTCCCTTACCTCACCCTCTGCAGGTGGTTGGCACTTTTAGATATCTTATGAACCCCCTGGCTGTGAGCTTTGCCCTCTGAAAGCTAACATTCTATTTGGGGAAAGGAGCCAGGTAGTTTCAGAGAAGAGACGTGTTTCTTTACTCTTCTTATCAGAAAACAACCGATGAGGGCAGGCAGGGCTAATAGAAGGTTTGTTCTCTGTTCTATCTCCAGGTCCTAGTCCATGGTGAGGCTTCTGGGAATTCTTTTTTTTTTTCCCCTTTGGTGAGTTTGGCTGGCCTTTTGGGAGGAAAGTCTATGATTCTAGAGTTTTTTAGTCTGCTGAGTGTGAGATCTGGTAGTCTTGGCGTCATAGAGGTGACCTTGTATGTCAATGTAGATGGGGAAACCATGAGAGTTTCTGTGGGGGTCAGTAGATCCTCTGAACCATGGGGAGGGGCCCCACAGCTTCCAGAACTGAGACCACTCAGAAGTGCTCAGTGAATATTGTTGAATGAAACCATTAAAGTCTTAATAATGAACCCATAAAAACCAATATATTTCTGAAATAGGAAAAGAAAGGGTTCTTAGCTATTATTCAGTTCAACTTTTCCCTTTTGGAATGAGGTAAGGAGGCCCCGAAGAGAAAACGACCCTCCCAAGGTCACATGGCCATATGGCTGTGTGACTTGGGCTGCCAGGGTCCTCACCCAGCCCCTACCTTGTGTTCCACGGGCTCCTTCTTGGAGATGGAGGCAGGGGTGTTGCCTGAAGCCTGCCGTGCCTCACTCAGCCTATGGTGACTCAGGAGTTTCGAAAACAGGAAGTAAGCGAGTTCTGCTGTTGGTTCTTCATTCGACTCTGATTCTTTTCGCAGATGTTTGGGGAAAAGGCCTGTGAAACGGCTGCTTCTCGTTCAGGATCTGCCTCAGGTAAGGTCTGATGGGACTTTGGAGAGGAAGGCCTTTGATTCTAGAATTTTCTAAGCTACTGAGTTTGGAATACGGCAGCCTCAGGGCCCATGGGGTGACTCTTGTATTTGAGTGTAGGTGGAGAAACCAGGAGAATTAGCAGGGCCTCTGAGGGCTGTGGTGAGGGCCCACAGATCCCAGATCTCCATGCCCCTCCAGCTTTGGTCAATGATGCATTCCTGGGCTTTAGGGGGCAATACTGCATGTGCATTTATCTATATGGAGGCCTCACCCTTATGCTGGCCAGACTTGTCAAAGATCAGAAACCAAAATTTAAATCTCAACTGATTTTGCTACTATAGCTACCCATCTGCCGACCCACAGACCGCCAACCTAAAACACACACACAGGCCCCTAAACAGACACACAGGAACACGCATAAAGTGCTCAGCACTCAAGTATTTATGTATTTATCTTTGCTGGGGGAGGAGGGATTAAAAGGGTAAAGAACAATGCAGGGAATAATATTAACGGCAAGCAAAGACTGATCATCAGTGCTTGGGTTCAGCGTTCATAGGTGGAGTTATGAATTTCATTCCAACATTGGTTTGGAAATGTGAGATTAAGCACTTCTAGGTGAAGTTATACTTTTCTTCAGTTTGGTTGCTTCTAAGTTTGGCTGGAATGTGAACATCTTTCCTGGGCTGTGTGATAGCCCTAGCTGTGTTTGTATGGCCCTCTGGCAGGTTCTGGGGGAACCCCAATTCAGAGTGGGAACCCCAACTCAGAGTGGTCCTCCTAGACTGGAGGGAGTGGCCACTCTATTACCTAGGGAGTTGGGCCTGAGAGTGGGTTTCCTATACTCTCAAGCTTTGAATGAGATATAGACTTTTGTCTCAGACAGGGGAATGCAAATTTGGGTTTTATTTTCCCCAGCTTTGGGGTGGTTTTCCATATCACCAGAAGAGCTAAAGAATGCTTTTCTTTTAGAAAGTTGATGGGACTTTGGAGAGGAAGGCCTTTGTTTTTCCCTCTGATTCTTTTCGCAGATGTTTGGGGAAAAGGCCTGTGAAACGGCTGCTTCTCGTTCAGGATCTGCCTCAGGTAAGGTCTGATGGGACTTTGGAGAGGAAGGCCTTTGATTCTAGAATTTTCTAAGCTACTGAGTTTGGAATACGGCAGCCTCAGGGCCCATGGGGTGACTCTTGTATTTGAGTGTAGGTGGAGAAACCAGGAGAATTAGCAGGGCCTCTGAGGGCTGTGGTGAGGGCCCACAGATCCCAGATCTCCATGCCCCTCCAGCTTTGGTCAATGATGCATTCCTGGGCTTTAGGGGGCAATACTGCATGTGCATTTATCTATATGGAGGCCTCACCCTTATGCTGGCCAGACTTGTCAAAGATCAGAAACCAAAATTTAAATCTCAACTGATTTTGCTACTATAGCTACCCATCTGCCGACCCACAGACCGCCAACCTAAAACACACACACAGGCCCCTAAACAGACACACAGGAACACGCATAAAGTGCTCAGCACTCAAGTATTTATGTATTTATCTTTGCTGGGGGAGGAGGGATTAAAAGGGTAAAGAACAATGCAGGGAATAATATTAACGGCAAGCAAAGACTGATCATCAGTGCTTGGGTTCAGCGTTCATAGGTGGAGTTATGAATTTCATTCCAACATTGGTTTGGAAATGTGAGATTAAGCACTTCTAGGTGAAGTTATACTTTTCTTCAGTTTGGTTGCTTCTAAGTTTGGCTGGAATGTGAACATCTTTCCTGGGCTGTGTGATAGCCCTAGCTGTGTTTGTATGGCCCTCTGGCAGGTTCTGGGGGAACCCCAATTCAGAGTGGGAACCCCAACTCAGAGTGGTCCTCCTAGACTGGAGGGAGTGGCCACTCTATTACCTAGGGAGTTGGGCCTGAGAGTGGGTTTCCTATACTCTCAAGCTTTGAATGAGATATAGACTTTTGTCTCAGACAGGGGAATGCAAATTTGGGTTTTATTTTCCCCAGCTTTGGGGTGGTTTTCCATATCACCAGAAGAGCTAAGATGCTGCTAGAAAGTTGTCTTTAGAAGGATTGCTTGTGATTAGATGAGATTTGTTTGCTATTTAATTGTGGTGTAAAAGGCAGTGGTAAATCGGGACTCGGGTGAGATGCTGAGGTCTAACTCTAACACATACCGGCTTGATCTGTAAGGTTCTGATCCTCACTCGGCTTTAGTGGATTTGTTAAGAATTTGGTTTTGATTTTGTTGTTTTGGGGTCTCTTTAGTCTTATACAATTTTCAGTAATTCATAATCTTTAAAAATATTTTGATTATGTGTCTTTCTTCATTAAATCCTTTCACTAGCTTCCAGCTGCAATTAGAACAAAATTTAAATCTTTGTGGGGTCTGTTACAGAGACCTTTGAGTGAGCTTCTCAAATCTGAGCCTGACACCTCTCACCAGATTATTTCTGAACTGATTTTTCATGATAGTAAAGTGAAGATGATAATAGCAATTTCTACAGAGGACTGCAGTAAATGAGACAAGAAAAAATATTTTTATGTTTATATGGCTATATGTTATAAACACTTATATATCATAATACAAACATTTGGTGTACAATACTTATTTGGAGTATGTACTTATAAAAAATATTAGAAGTACTTATATATCATGTAATACTAATATATGTATATGGACTTATTATTTAGATATTATATAATTGAAAGTAAAAGAAAACTTCTGAAGGCCTTCCATTGCCACTTCTCTGTCTTGTATGCAGTATAAATCAATATATTCAAATGTATATATTCTGCATATGTACCTACATACATTATATATGTATATGTGTAAACTTGGAAAAAACCACCAAATGTGACTCCAAAATTACTTTCAAAGTTTTCTAAGTGATTTTTTTTTCTTTTAAAAGTTCTCTAAGGAACAAGTGTTATGTTGACTATTTTAGGATGAGACGAATACAGCAATGAATATTCTTTTAAGAATACTACTCTAATTAAGTTTCTAGCTCATGAGCTCCTGCAGTAAAGCCAGGTCCCATTAAAAAAGAAGTGCCTCTTAGTCCTTGGTCCTACCAAGCCACAACCTAGAGGTGGCCCGTGGTTAATAGTATAAAATCTAGAGCAGATAATGGTGCTTCCCAGGTATCACAACCAAAGACGTGGGATTTAAACAAAGACAATATTATATCACAATGTGTTTTGGAAAACCTGAGTCAGAAAAGAAGTCTCACTAGCACTTTCCCTACTGATTCCATCTGAATATGATGCAAAAATCACTTAGAAAGCATTGCCAGGCTATGACGAAGATAATGAAACAAGTGAAGCGAACTGGCTCTAGAGGACAGGAACCAATCACGTTATATCCAAGCTCACGTGATTCTGGCCTTGGATTGGAATTTTTTTATACTGTCAGAAAATGTGATTGAATATGTAACGAAAGCTTTAAAAAGCTTTATTCCTTTTGTCTCAATAATACTATTTCTTCTTTTTTTAAATGGAATCACCTCATTTTGAAACTTGCTTTTCTTTTTTTTTTCTTTTTTAATTTTGTTTATGGCTATATTGGGTCTTCATTGCAGAGCGCAGGTTTCTCATCCACTTCTCTTGTTGTGGCTCAGGGCTCTAGAGTGTGGGCTTCAGTAGTCGCAGTTTCTGGGCTCTAGAGCACAAGCTCAACAGTCGTGATATACAGGGTTACTTGCTCCGAAGTACAAGGGATCTTCCTGGACCAGCGATTGAACCCGTGTCTCCTGGATTGGCAGACAGATTCTTTACCACTGAGCCATCAGGGAAGTCCTCAATAATACTACTTCTAAGAAATTATTCTAATAAAATAATCAGAGGTATACATGGAGATTTGCATTTCAAGATCATCCTGGTCAGAGACTGGTTAGATAAATTGTTGCCGATCTGTATGATTAGATGCCTTACAGATTTTAAAATCCATGTGGTAGGAAAAAAGACATCAAGACATACTTATAATATTATAGTGGAAAAATATACTTATACTTCAGAAATATCGTGTGTTCAATAGGAGGGAAAATACATATACAGTACTAAAATATTCATTAGGAAAGACAGTAAGATATTATTAGGTTTTTATCTTTGTTTTTAAAAATTATTTGTTTATTTATATGCTTATTTTTGGGTGTGGTTGGTCTTCGTTGCTACCCTTGGGCTTTCTCTAGTTGCTCTGAGTTGGGACTACTCTCTAGTTGTGGCACACTGGCTTCTTATCGCGGTGACTTCTCTTGTTGCAGAGCGTGGAATGGGCTCTAGGTGCGTGGGCTTTGGTAGTTGTGGCTAATAGGCTCCTTTAGTCTGAGGCATGTGGAATCTTCCTGGACCAGAGGACACGAGTTCCTCTGACTTGGCAGGTGAATTCTTATCCACTATATCACTGGGGAAGTCCTACCTTTTTTTATTTTGTTTTAAGTTAAAAAAATTGAAGTACGGTTGATTTTCAATGTTATGTTAGTTTCTGCTGCACAGCAAAGTGACTCAGTCACACACACAGATACATATATACATTCCCTTTTCCAGTATTCTTTTCCATTATGGTTTATCATAAGATACTGAATATAGTTCTCTGTGCTGTATAGCAGGACCTTGTTGTTTATCCATTCCATATATAGCTGTTAACTGCAACCTCCCACTCTGTGCCTGCCTGAACCCCATCTCCCTTGACAACCACAAGTCTGTTTCTGTTTTGTAGACAGATTTCATTTGTCCAATTTTAGAGTCCACATATAAGTGATGTCGTATCGTGTGAGTCGTTCTCTTTCTGATTTACTTCTCTTAGTACCATAATCTCTGATTTCATTATTTTTTATAGCTGTTTAATATTTCGTTGTATATGTGTACCGCATCTTTATTCATTCATAGGTCCATAGCACTTAGGCTGCTTCCGTGTCTGGGCTATTGTGAATAGAGCTGCTATGAATACAGGGGAGCTTGTATCTTTTTGAATTAGAGTTTTGGATAAATGCCCAGAAGTGGGATTGCTAGATCATATGGTAATTCTAGTTTTTCTGAGGAGTCTCCATACTGTTTTTGCATAGTGGCTATACCAACCTACATTCTCACCAGCAGTGTAGGAAGGTTCTCTTTTCTCCACATCCTCTCCAGCATTTGTTGTTTATAGAGTTTTTAATAATGGCTGTTCTGGCCTGTGTAAGGGGTGCTTCATTGTGATTTTGATTTGCATTTCTCTAATAATTAACGACGTTGAACATCTTTTCATGTGCCTATTGGCCATTTACGTTTCTTCTTTGGAGAAATGTCTCTTTGGGTCTTCTGTCCATTTTTCGATTGAGTTGTTAGTTTTTTTGTTGTGAGTTATATGAACTGCTTGTGTATTTTGGAAACTAGGCACTTGTTGGTTGAATCATTTGTAAATATTTTCTTCCATTCTGTAGGTTGTCTTTTCATTTTGTTTTTAGTTTCCTTTGCTGTACAAAAGTTTATAAGTTTGATTAGGTCCCATTTGTTAATTTTTGTTTTTATTTCTATTGCTTTGAGAGACTAAAAACTTTGTTATAATTTATGTCAGAGAATATTTTGACTAGAGGTTTTAACTTTGGATGAAAGAATTATTGGCAACTTTTATTCTCCTTTTATCTTTCCTATATTTTATAAAATAAATACAAAAAACATTGTTACCATAATCAGAAAATTATATCAGAAAATAATTGTCATCATATCAGAAAATAACTGCAGAGGTGAAAAAAAGAAGATTCTGCTTTCATTTGATTCTTTGGTTGATTTTATTCTGTAAAATGATATTTTAGTAATGGTCAGAACTGGTTAAAAGATCTAAGGACCCTGGACCTAATGGTACTAAACAGGGCTGGGCCTAGTTCAGATCCTTTCCAGTTCCATATACTGGAATAAAAATAGGACTTTAGAGATTTTAATCTAAGTACATGTACATTTAGGATATGCAGAAGGAAATGGTAACCCACTCCAGTATTCTTGCTTGGAGAACTCCATGGTCAGAGGCGCCCTGAGGGGTCCATGGGGCTGCAGAGTTTGCTACGACTGAGCAACTAACACACACATCTGGGTTAAGTAATGCAGGCAAATAGTAAAGATTGACACTGCGCCAAGGGTATCGAGTGTAGACAAGACTCTTCCTGTCCACCTCAGGGCCTCCCCCACTCCCCACCCCCAGACCTCTAGTTCCTCTCCTCTCAGGCAACCAGTGAAGCAGTTTCCTGTGTGTTTGCTTCAAAGATCTGAGACTACAGAAACTAGGCGCTTTATGAGTTTGGTACGTCTCTTTCCAGAATTTCTGTATCTTTTATTTTCTATTATAAATAGGCCCATAATCGCTGAAAATCTGATTATATTGTTTGAGTATTTCTAAAAAGTAGATATATGATTTTTGGTTATATTGCAACTTGCTATTTTCCCCTTTCATCACACATCTTGATTATCTGTGCATTTTAGTTTCAGAAGGTGGAATTGCATTTTCTTAAGTGCTGAACAACATTCTGTATGCCTGTATTGTGGTTTATCTAACCATTCCTTTACTGGAGGGCATTTGGGATGTTTCTCGTTGTTCAGGGTTATATAGCATGCTGAGGTGATATGTATAAACCCTGTAGAGTACATGAATGTCTCTACAGAGTATGACGTAAGGAATGAATGCTCTAGTTTGTTCCCAGGAATGTCTAGTGGTTTTATTTGTTGAACTTTGAACATATGCTTTTAAGTGCTAGCAAAATATGTAAGATACCTTTGCTAAAGAAAAGTATTTTTGTGATAGTTGATTGCTTTTGCAGTGAACGATCTAGGTTCTTCAATCTTTGTGAATTCAATGTAAAACAAACTATATCTTCTCAAGACATGGTCCTTCTGGTTTCCTAATCAAGAAAATAATTTGTCTAAACAGTAATGCCAGCTTTAGACCAAAAGGGTGAAAAATGTTTTGCCATGATTTTAATTCTGAAAAGGAAATAATCAGAGAAATGCACAGCATGCACGAAAAAGTCTCTCAGCGCAGTATTATTTTAACAGTAAACAAACAGAAAATTGCTTAAGATTAACTTTATCTCCACATGCTGGAATTCAAGAAATGTTAAAAATATGCCAAAGAAGAATATTTATGGTAAGGGTAAATGTTCCTTCTCAATACTAAGTGGGTAAAAAACCCAGGTGTACATGCTTGGATGTACAGCATGATTTTAATTTATATATAAATGTATCTTTATGTGTTTGTGATGTATGATAATGACGACAGTAACCATGCTATAATTTGTCTTATTTTCCATTTTTACCGCCCCCCCCACAAAAAAAACCCCACTGTTCCATAATCAGCCTTGGGGGAAAAGGTGTTTTGTTTTTTACTTTATTTATTTATTTATTTCTGACTATTCTGAGTTTTCACTGCTGCTGCAGGCTCTTTTCTAGTTGCAAGGAGGGGCTACTCTCGAGGTGAGGTGAGCAGGCTTCTCGTTGCGGTGACTTCTCTTGTTGTGGAACTCAGGCTCTAGGGCACATGGCTTCAGTAATCGTGGCACATGGGCTCAGTAGTTGTGGCTATGAGGCTCTAGAGCACAGGCTCAATCGTTGTGATTCACGGGTTTACTTGCTCTACAGCATGTGGGATCTTCCTGAACCAGGGATTGAACTCTTGTCTCCTGCATTGGCAGGCGAACTCTTCACCACTGAGCTACCAGGGAAGCCTGGAAAAGCGGTTTTTAAAAAGAAAAACTAAAAACTTTCAAAGTCTTTTGGGCCACTTAAAACCAATTTTTTTTTGGTGGGCCACTTTAAAAAATATTGAAATGTACCTTAATGTTTCTATTTTAACATCAGATGTACAAAATATACGGATGCTGGTTCACTTGATCACCCCACAAGTGATAGATAGCATTTGTGGTTTCATCCAAGAATGTCAGTGAATGCAGGGAGCTTAAAAATTCAGGAGCTTTGTTTCAGGGAGGAAATAGATCCAAACAGGTTAAGATTATTTGAGGTCAGGCATAGTGCCTAGGGACACAGAGTCTGTGGGAACAAGCAAATGATGAGCTGAAGTTAAAGGTATTCTAGTTCAAGGTTTGCAAATGGTAGCCCTGAGGTAAGGGAATATCTGCATAAACCTTTGAGGAAGAGTTCTTCAACTTTGAAAAGATCTAAAAAATTACTGCTTCCAGCCGAATTTCCCAGTGAGGAAGTGGGAAAATCAGGAGGGTAAGAGACATTTTTAGGTCACATGCCTGGCGCCCCACAGCCCAGGTGTTTTTCTTTCAGGTGAACATGCCTTTGTTAGTTGTTGGTCGTTACTCTGCAAACATTATAGTTGCTACATACTCACAGCAGGGCTTCCCTGGTGGCTTGGAAGGTAAAGCATCTGCCTGCAATACAGGAGACTCCAGTTCAATCCCTAGGTTGGGAAGATCACCTGGGAAAAGGAATGGCAACCCACTCCAATATTCTTGCCTGGGAAATTCCATGGACAGAGGAACCTGGAGGGCTACAGTCCATGGGGTGGCAAACAGAGGACGTGTCTGAGCGACTAACACTTTCACTTTCACACTCACAACACTTCAGGAGAGGTTGTTCTGACCTTACAGAGGAGGAATCTCACCCTTGGAAGCTGTGAGTCACCCAGGCCTGGGCCAGGCCCTCACTGGGTTCTGGTCTAAGTTCTGTCTGACCCCATAGTCTTTTTTTTTTTTTTTTTTTTTTTAAGATTTATTTATTTATTTATTTTGGGCGGAGGTCGGGTTGGGGAGGGAGGGGAGCGGGCGGGCCACTTCTATTGGTCTTTCATTTCTCTATTTTCATCTGTCTTTATTCTTTGGCCCGCGTGGGCCTCCCATCGTGGTCTCTGTTGTCGCAGAGCACCGGCTCCGGGCGCATGCGCTCCAGAGCTCCGGCTCGGTAATTGGACACATCGGTCCAGCTGCCCCGTGGCACGTGGGATCTTCCCAGGCCAGGGCTCGAACTGGTGCCCCTTGCACTGCAAGGCGGTGTCCTTACCCACTGGACCACCAGGGGAAGCCCTGACCCCATAGTCTTACTGCTGGCCTCCCTGACTCTCAGCTGCAAGTGAGATTCCTGACTTTGACAGTCACCCTGTAACCCGCCTCAAAGAGCTATGTCCCAGTCTTATTCCTATGCTGTATCTGACATGAACCCTGCTCCAAAGTCTCCTCGTACCAAGAACACGGGCCTATCAAAACAGGGAAGGTAAAGGAGAAATCCAGGGTGACTCAAGGTGGGAAAGCTCAGATCCGGGGCTGCTTGTGTGACGGTTGTCCAAGGTTTCCTGAAACAGTATCCTCTCCTTTTCTTACCTGCTCACCTGTGTGTGTATGTGTGTTAGTCACTCAGCTGTGTCTGTCTCTAGCGGATCCCATGGACTGTAGCCTGCTAGACTCCTCTTTCCATGGAATTCTTCAGGCAAGAATACTGGAATGGGTAGCCATTCCCTTCTCCAGGGCCTTGGTCACAACTCTCAAACCACTGGTTAGTTTGTAAATCTGTTTTCCAAAATGATAAGCTACTTAAGAGTGGGAACCTGTTGTTTTGTTTTGTTTTTTTTCCATTTTGTTTTTCTTTTTTCCTGTATCCATAGCATGTCTGGCATATAGTAGATGTAACAGCATTTGATGAAGGAACAAAGCAGTAAGTGGTAATTTTATTCCTCATCTGAATGTAACATTGTATTTTAACCTAGGAAACAACTACATTCTCCAAATACTTGAAAAGCATGGATCTCACTAGATGCCTTTATAATATTGGGGAACAGCTGAACAGTGAAGACTTGGCTTCCCTCAAGTTCCTGAGCCTGGATCACATCCCGTATAAGAAGCAGGAACCCATCAAGGATGCCTTGATGTTATTTCAGCGACTCCAAGAAATAGGAATGTTGGAGGAAACCAACCTGTCCTTCTTGAAGGAGCTGCTTTTCCGAGCAAATAGACTGGATCTTCTGCGTAACTATTTGGGCACCAGTGAGGAGGAGATGCAGAGGGAGCTTCAGATACCAGACAGGGCCCAGATCTCTGCCTACAGGTGGGGAGAACCTCCATGGTGTGGACCTGGGAGCTGTGTGTTGAACAGACACATCTTTATGGGCAGGTTGTTGTCTGTAGGTCGTCCATGTGGTGTGATTTTGGAGGCTCTGGGAAGAAGTTCCACCATGGCCAGGTTAAGAAATGTAGAGACTTTATGTAGACCTCTGAGGAAAAAAATGCTAAAACCAATAAAGTAAAATTTTCTTTATAGAATGAAACATTACTTATAGGTACACTGAAATTCAAGTAGACGTTTTAAGCATTCTAACGCTCCCTCCCTATTACACATCTGTTGTCCTGATGCTTCTCCTTTGCTGATGTTCATACCATGTACTTACTTTGCCTACTGTTGAATAAAGCATTGCTGCTTCCCGTCTGAGACCCCCTTTGGTCTAGTTGTGGATGACCATGAAATTCTCCACAGGGTTTTAGGCGTTCACTCGACACTTCTAGGCTTGTGCTACCGAGTTCTCCAGTGAGGTGTGTGCTGCCAGTCAGTCATTCTGGACTGGCCAGGCTGGACTCCCGCTGTGACTACTTTTTTCATGGTATAAGATAATCATTTTTAAAAAATGATTTATTTATTTGTGGCTGCACTGGGTCTTCAGTGCTGCATGGGCTTTCTCTAGTTGTGGCGAGTGGGGGCTACTCTTCATTGTGGTGCATGGGCTTTTCATTGCAGTGGCTTCTCTTGCTTCAGAACACAGGCTCTAGGTGCACAGGCTTCCATTGTTACAGCTTTCCAGCTTGGTATTTCAGTGCATGAGCTTAGCGCTCCGCAGCAGCTAAGTGGAATCTTCCCTAACCAGGGATCGAACCTGTGTCCTTTGCATTGGCAAGTGAATTCTTATCTACTATGCCACCAGAGAAGTCTTGATAATCATTTTTAATCCATCCCTGGCCATCTGAAAGCCCTATTGTAATAGCCAATCATCATAAAGGTTAAAACAGTTTCTGTGTTTAACAGAAGTTTAATAGTGTTTCTGTTTCCCACTATAGGGTCATGCTTTTCCAGGTTTCAGAAGATGTGACCAAATTGGAATTGAAATCCTTTAAGTTTTTTTTGAGCCAGGAGATTCCCAAATGTAAGCTGGATGATGACATGGTAAGACCTGGTGTCTCACCAAGGTGTAGTGCTGAGGGTGAGTCACCCAGTGGGGATTTCTAGACTAAAGGGAGTGCTTGTCAATAACAGCAACCTGAATCCTCTCTTTTTAACCAGGGGAGAAGAATGCTGTCAGGAATGAGTGCTGTGGATATGATGCCTTTGTATAATGTAAAGTGCTGCTCACATTAATTATCAGAGACAAAGCAGAGTGAGGAAGAGAGGGAGAAGGCTGGCTGTGGGGGCACAGGCCAGTGTGGGGCCTGCAGAGCCAGGAGAGCCAGTGAGACCCCACTTCTGCAGTCTCTGAAACAGCCTGGGACCTGGAACTCTGTATGTGTGTGTGTGTGTGTGTGTGTGTGTGTGTAGTTGAGGACAAAGCCTAGAGGTGATTGGGTGCCAGAGCCGTGTAGGCTGTGAGGCAGTTCCCTGCGCTATTGCCATGGTGACCAGGCTGCAGCATCTCAACCATGCACCTGGCTTGCTTCACTATCTTCACATAAAGGTGTCCACAGGGTTTCAGAACAAGGCCTGGGGACTGGGTGACATCTGATGTGGTTTCTTCTCTGTCTTATTTCTGTCTTTTTGGGCCAGAAAACATGAATTCCCTCCCTGATAGCTTATTGATTGGCTTTCTAAGACCTGATGTCCTCTAAGAGGATCAGCTTGGGAAGCTAGGTGGGTACCTGGTTTAGAAAAAGTGAAAGTAAGACAGATAATGAGCTAAAAGTCATTATGGCTTCCACTCCTGATAGCTTATTGATTCTTTCTAAGACCTTACAGCTTTCCAGCTTGGTATTTCAGTGCATGAGCTTAGCGCCCAGCAGCTAAGTGGAATCTTCCTAACCAGGGATCGAACCTGTGTCCTTTGCATTGGCAAGTGAATTCTTATCTACTATGCCACCAGAGAAGTCTTGATAATCATTTTTAATCCATCCCTGGCCATCTGAAAGCCCTATTGTAATAGCCAATCATCATAAAGGTTAAAACAGTTTCTGTGTTTAACAGAAGTTTAATAGTGTTTCTGTTTCCCACTATAGGGTCATGCTTTTCCAGGTTTCAGAAGATGTGACCAAATTGGAATTGAAATCCTTTAAGTTTTTTTTGAGCCAGGAGATTCCCAAATGTAAGCTGGATGATGACATGGTAAGACCTGGTGTCTCACCAAGGTGTAGTGCTGAGGGTGAGTCACCCAGTGGGGATTTCTAGACTAAAGGGAGTGCTTGTCAATAACAGCAACCTGAATCCTCTCTTTTTAACCAGGGGAGAAGAATGCTGTCAGGAATGAGTGCTGTGGATATGATGCCTTTGTATAATGTAAAGTGCTGCTCACATTAATTATCAGAGACAAAGCAGAGTGAGGAAGAGAGGGAGAAGGCTGGCTGTGGGGGCACAGGCCAGTGTGGGGCCTGCAGAGCCAGGAGAGCCAGTGAGACCCCACTTCTGCAGTCTCTGAAACAGCCTGGGACCTGGAACTCTGTATGTGTGTGTGTGTGTGTGTGTGTGTGTGTAGTTGAGGACAAAGCCTAGAGGTGATTGGGTGCCAGAGCCGTGTAGGCTGTGAGGCAGTTCCCTGCGCTATTGCCATGGTGACCAGGCTGCAGCATCTCAACCATGCACCTGGCTTGCTTCACTATCTTCACATAAAGGTGTCCACAGGGTTTCAGAACAAGGCCTGGGGACTGGGTGACATCTGATGTGGTTTCTTCTCTGTCTTATTTCTGTCTTTTTGGGCCAGAAAACATGAATTCCCTCCCTGATAGCTTATTGATTGGCTTTCTAAGACCTGATGTCCTCTAAGAGGATCAGCTTGGGAAGCTAGGTGGGTACCTGGTTTAGAAAAAGTGAAAGTAAGACAGATAATGAGCTAAAAGTCATTATGGCTCCATCCAGTCTTCTAACTTGATTTCTCTTCCCCCTAGACCTTGCTTGATATTTTCATAGAGATGGAAAAGAGACTTATCCTAGGGAAAAAAAACCTGGACACCCTGAAAAGAATCTGTGAGCAGATCGACAAGACGCTACTGAAGAAAATCTACGATTATGAAGAATTAAGCAGAGGTATGAGTAACCTGAGGGCTGTGAATCAGTAAAGTGTAGTCTTGAATTGACAGACGGACGCCTTTATGTCACAGCTTCCTCTAATCAAATATGTCTGTCTTTTTTTCAAAATTCAGAGGGAAGAATGAGCCCTGAAAGAGATCCAGATGAATTTTCCAATGGTAATACTCATGGATATGTTTTTCATGGTTATTTAATTTACTTCCCAGGTGGCACTAGTGGTAAAGAATCGCCTGCCAATGCAGGGGACGCAAGAGACTTGGGTTTGATCCCTAGGTCGGGAAGATCCCCTGGACAAGGAAATGGCAACCCACTCCAGTATTCTTGCCTGGAGAATCCTATGGACAGAGGAACTTGGCAGGCTATAGTCCATGGGGTTGCAAAGAGTCAGACATGACTTATTGACTAAACAGCAACAGCAAGCCTCATTGCCTCCTCTCTACAGCCTCTACGACATCTGCATCTTAACAGACCTGCTCTCCTAACAGCAGTGACTACTTGTCACTGTCTCATCGCTTTGGGAGCTATAAACGGAGCTGTCAAAAGACAGAGACCCCGTAGTCTCAGGCTGGCAAGTTTGAAGTACGGCAGAGTGAGTCAGTGATAAGACGTTCCTTTATTCCGTGGACTGCAAAGACATTATGTTCAAGGCGGTCTGTGAATTTACATTTTAAAAGGGACTTTATATGGTCCTGGGTGCTACATCTTCCTAACGGATGTTCCCTCCCACATGTCATTCCAGATGTGTCGCAATTGCTGGCTGGGGAGAGGCCCTTTGAGATGCTGGCCATGTCGGACTCGCCAGGAGAACTGGACAGCGAGTGGCAGGTACTGGGAAATTCCCACTCCCTTTTCCCTTTGTGCTGCAGATTCCAGTTATTGTGCTCCTGAGATTCTAGTTATTGTGCTCCTGAGCCCCCCCCCTTTTTTTTTTTTTTAGCATTTACATAAACTAACAAGGGGCAGAAGCTTATTGAAAAATGTTGAGAACTACAGAAAAATTCCACAAAAGCACAAGTTTAAAATGTGACTTTGGAATTTGGGAAAGGCAATCTCTTTAGTTTCCTGCATGTTAAATTTCTTTTTTAAAATCAAAGATGTTGGCAGACTTGGAGGGCAGAGGGGTGGGGAGCCTCTGACCTGATCCTTTCAGCAGCTGCATCAGCGTAAATGGGAGGGCGCTTTGAGGGTAGAGTCGAGCAGGACTGGAAAAAGCAAAGAGTCTTTATTTAGCTTGGCATTTCAAAACCGTTTCTCCTTTGTGATTAGGTATAAGCAGCAAATGCTTATGATTTATTAGTCATCTCTATGTTCTCCTCCCAGTGAGCAGGCCCAAGAATTGCCTTTCCTGAGATCACTTCCGTTTCTGTAGCCTTCAACAGTTAACCACATTTGGACTTACTCTTCCCTGGGAAGCAGAGGAATCCGAGCATGCCAAAAATCGATTGAGAAACTTGAAATTAAGCTTAGGAGAGAAACCATTTATTAGCGGGCTCCTGAGCAAATTCCCAGACCTCTCTCGGTCTGAGAATCAGGGATTAACCAAGGTCCTGTGGCATCTTGTAAACAGTAAAGCACTCTGCAAGCATCGTCCCCACCCGTCAGCTAATGACATGAGATACAAGAGAGATTCAATAACTTGTCCAGAGTCTTGAGGTTATTGAGCCAGGAATTTGGCCCCTTAGGCCACAGCCCTTTTTTGTACCTTGAGCAACTGCACGGATTTCCCAATAAAAGCTAAATATATCAGCACTAAAACAGCCCTAGGGCAATCAAGGAGGTCACAGGATCACTGCCAAGTACTAGAACCTGGATATTGTAACCCATAGCACAGTCAAGACCTGCCTGCCCAGCACATCTGTCCTTCTAGTCACTGTGGTCCTGAGAGCCAGGTTAAGCCATCAGCTTTAAAAATCCTGGGACCATGCTGTGTTGTGTGATGGGTAGGCCCTCAGCTGTTAGCCCAGAGCATGGATGAGATGATCAGAGAGCTGAGGGAATCACAAGGTCACAAAGAGCCAGCCTGAAGACAGCACTGAGATAGTCCTTTGTCCAGCAACTCCTGATTGAGTTCTCACAAATGAAAAATAAATCCTAGTTCCTGCATGTTAAATTTCTTTTTAAAATCAAAGATGTTGGCAGACTTGGAGGGCAGAGGGTGGGGAGCCTCTGACCTGATCCTTTCAGCAGCTGCATCAGCGTAAATGGGAGGCGCTTTGAGGGTAGAGTCGAGCAGGACTGGAAAAAGCAAAGAGTCTTTATTTAGCTTGGCATTTCAAAACCGTTTCTCCTTTGTGATTAGGTATAAGCAGCAAATGCTTATGATTTATTAGTCATCTCTATGTTCTCCTCCCAGTGAGCAGGCCCAAGAATTGCCTTTCCTGAGATCACTTCCGTTTCTGTAGCCTTCAACAGTTAACCACATTTGGACTTACTCTTCCCTGGGAAGCAGAGGAATCCGAGCATGCCAAAAATCGATTGAGAAACTTGAAATTAAGCTTAGGAGAGAAACCATTTATTAGCGGGCTCTGAGCAAATTCCCAGACCTCTCTCGGTCTGAGAATCAGGGATTAACCAAGGTCCTGTGGCATCTTGTAAACAGTAAAGCACTCTGCAAGCATCGTCCCCACCCGTCAGCTAATGACATGAGATACAAGAGAGATTCAATAACTTGTCCAGAGTCTTGAGGTTATTGAGCCAGGAATTTGGCCCCTTAGGCCACAGCCCTTTTTTGTACCTTGAGCAACTGCACGGATTTCCCAATAAAAGCTAAATATATCAGCACTAAAACAGCCCTAGGGCAATCAAGGAGGTCACAGGATCACTGCCAAGTACTAGAACCTGGATATTGTAACCCATAGCACAGTCAAGACCTGCCTGCCCAGCACATCTGTCCTTCTAGTCACTGTGGTCCTGAGAGCCAGGTTAAGCCATCAGCTTTAAAAATCCTGGGACCATGCTGTGTTGTGTGATGGGTAGGCCCTCAGCTGTTAGCCCAGAGCATGGATGAGATGATCAGAGAGCTGAGGGAATCACAAGGTCACAAAGAGCCAGCCTGAAGACAGCACTGAGATAGTCCTTTGTCCAGCAACTCCTGATTGAGTTCTCACAAATGAAAAATAAATCCTAGTTCCTGGCACAGATGTTCTCTGTCTTGAGCAGAAATGAGAATAAATAATACTAATAAAATGTGAGGATAACATTGATAATATAATTGCAAATGCTCAGGAGGCCCAAGTATTGGGCGACACTGACTTTCCATATTAAGCTCTGTGGAGGAAGTCTAGGGATCCTTGTTGGCAGAATGAGTGGAAGCTAGTTCCTCAGGGGAGCAGTCCAAGTTGGGGTGTGACCATAGAAAGTGCATTGGTATCCCAGTTGTGCTTGGGGTATGCTTAACCTCTTCCTTGGGGGTTGTTCATTCATATCTCAAGGGTTTGACCCAGAGAGTCAGCTCCTGGATTGGATTTTTGTTTTCCAGACATCCGACCCAGTTTACCGAATGACAAGCAAACCTCGGGGATATTGTGTGATCTTTAACAATTTTGATTTTAGCATAGCACGGAAGGAGGTGCCCAAACTTCACAGCATTAAGGATAGGAATGGAACAAACTTGGATGAAGGTAAAGTAGAACCCAAAAAAGAAGCGAAATATTTCTAATATCTATGTTTTTATTGAAAAGGAAGAACAAAAGCTATACAACAGGACCATGTGTTTCAAAAAGGATTATCAAATGTTAAATTAACCAGAAATTCGTTGGCTCAGTCTTTTATGGCTAAGACTGAGATCTTACAGGTCGAATGAAAAATAATTTGCATCATGTAAGTGCAGAAATGATGACAACTAAAAGCAATAAAAGAAATGATCCAACACAACCATAGTGATATTAAGAATTTCAACTTGATCAAAGAATTTTTTAAAATGCTGCTTATGAGTCATAACATCAGGTAATGACTTATTTTTAAAATAGAGTAGTTTAGAAAATTGAGATGACTGATTTTAATCATCAGGACTCTGTGGTTTCTGTTAATATTTATTTTTTCAAACAAGTCTATTCTAAGGTTTTAAAAAGTTCATAGAACTAAAGTTCACTGACTACATCATTTATCTTGGTATTTAAGAGAAGGTTTCTGGCCTTTGATTTTCATTTATTTACTATTAAAATATTTTAATTAAAGTAATACTATTTCTTTTCTTCAAGAGATTTGTTTATTTATTTTTTTAATTTTGGCCTCTTTTATTCGTTTTTTGTTTATTTTCCTTCATTTTTATTCTTTGCCCTGTGTGGGCCTCCCATTGCAGTGGCCTCTCTCATTGTAGAGTACTGGCTCTGGGCCCATATGCTCCAGAGTGCGGGCTCATAATTGGACACACCGATCCAGCCACTCTGTGGCACGTGGGACCTTCTTGGGCCAGGGATCAAACCGGTGCCCCTTGCACTGTAAGGCGGAGTCTTTACCCACTAGACCACTAGGATAGCCCTAAAAGATTTATTTTAATAAGAAAAGAAGCATAGTTAAAGAATATTATGTTTACATAGTACTGGTAATATATAGATTTCTACTGCTTCAAATAAATGTTACAAATGTTTAAGAACACCTGGTGTTTATCACCCACAATGAAAACTTAGTACAAAAGTTGATAGTGGTTGCCTTCAGAGAAATGGCTGGACAGAATACAACTGAGTAGTAGGAGAGTAGAGAGGCGGTAAGTTTTTTGTAGTAAGTCTTTTAGTCCTCCTTGACTTTTAAACATTCACAGCTTGTATTTTGATAAACAGTTTTGAAAGGATACCGGATAAAACAAGTATGGACTATTAATTTTTTTTGTTTTTGATTATGTAAGTAGTACAGTTAGTTTTTAGATGGGTTTCAGTAGTAAGCCTAAATAATAGCTTACCCATCTTGTAGACTAGTTGAGAAAGGTCAATAACAGTCTTCTCTTTTTCATTTACCTCAGAACTGGGAAATGTTTGCAACTTGTGGCAGTAAATATTACAAGCTTATGGAATCTAGCCACTGATACAGAGGGTCTTTAAGTTCTTATTCAAATTCTTATCTGATCAACGTTCTCGCTAGTCCTAGGTTGTGGTCTGGGAATTGCTGCAATATACCACTGACTTTTCTTTCTTTTTCTGTTAAATAAATTTATTTCTGGCCACAGTGGGTCTTTGTTGCTGCGTGTGGGCCTTCTCTAGTTGCAGTGAGTGAGGGCTACTCTCTAGCTGAGGTGTGCAGGCTTCTCACTCTAGAGGCTCCTCTTGTTGAAGAGCACAGGTACTAGCGTGTGCAGCTTCAGTGATGGCTCTGCCCCAGCTTTGGTGTGCCAAGGAATATGGAACCTTCCTGGACCACTAGGGAAGTCTAATACGATTTTTCTTGTTTCACTTTTCAGAGGCTTTGACTGAGACCTTTAGAAAACTTCATTTTGAGATAGTGCATTATAGAGATCTCACAGCAAAGGAAATCTGTGAGGTTCTGGAGTCCTACCAGAAGATGGACCATGAAAAGAAAGACTGCTTCGTCTGCTGCATCCTCTCGCATGGAGACAAGGGCATCATCTATGGCTCTGACGGGCGGGAAGCCCCCATCTATGAGCTGACCTCTTACTTCACTGGTTTAAAGTGCCCTTCCCTTGCTGGCAAACCCAAAATCTTTTTTATTCAGGCCTGTCAAGGGGATAACTACCAGAGAGGCATAGCTGTTGAGACTGATTCAGAACAGAAGGAAGCCTATTTAGACATGGATTCATCACCTCAGAAGAGATATATTCCCAATGAGGCCGACTTTCTGCTGGGAATGGCCACTGTGAACCACTGTGTTTCCTACCGAAGCACCACGGAGGGGACCTGGTACATCCAGTCACTTTGCCAGAGCCTGAGCGAAAGATGTCCTAGGTAATTTTTGCATATTCAACCCTTTGTTCATCTCCAAATGTCTAGTTGTGGATCACGTAGCTGTAATTCTCAGGTCCGTTGCACAGTGAAAGAAATGACAAGTGTTAAGATCTTTAGTTCACAGAAGGAAAAACCCGAGATGATTACCGAGGAGTTTCTTTTATTTAGCCCTTCAAAGGACAATCACCGTATCATAGAGCTGAAGTGATGGCAAAGGCATATAGTTCAGCTCTGATTTTAGGCAGAAACATGACTGAACCCACTCAACTACTTTGGAATTTCAATGTTTAACA
The DNA here is from genome assembly GCA_022376925.1 of Tragulus kanchil. Lineage (NCBI taxonomy): Eukaryota > Metazoa > Chordata > Mammalia > Artiodactyla > Tragulidae > Tragulus > Tragulus kanchil. Next base: position 93,155,648 of record JAIOJX010000026.1, on the reverse strand, counting down.
TCTTCTACCCCTGTCAAAAGTGAAAGTGTTAGTCGCTCAGTTGTGTCTGATGCTTTGCGACCTCATGGACTGTAGCCCACCAGGCTCCTCTGTCCATTGGAGCCTCCAGGCAAGAATACTGGAATGGGTTGACATCTCCTCCTCCAGAGGATCTTTCCAACCCAGGGGTCAAATGCAGGTCTTCTGCATTGTAGATGGATTCTTTGCCTTCTGAGCCACCAGGCAAGCCCTCTGTAATAGCTCACCAGCCTCAAACCCCCCTGTGGGAGATAACAGCCAAAGAGTAGAAACCTTCTATGTTCCCACTAATTTGGCCTGCTTTGAAGCCCGCAAAATATGGGGAAAATATCTTTTCCTCACTTATTATGTTTCCGTTAGTTAAATGATAGTTTTGTATGGCATAGTTTACCAAACTCACACCCAGCCAGCAAATAAATAGAAAGGACTCCTCTGCAGGTTGCTTCTAGTTCTGTCTCTCATTATGTTTTAAGTGTGTAAAGAGCAAGAATTTCTCATGGCATAGGAAGGACTGAACCATAATATCCACATTACATTTTCATTCTGTAACTTAGACCATGAATAAACCTGTGAGGTTCCAGGGGGCTAGCTACAGAGGTGAATGAACAGGTTGCCCAACTAAATTGATAAGAGACCCTTGTGAGAAAGGAGTGGAATTGCTCCAGGTGGTGATTTATTCATGAAATCATGTCCGACTCTTGCAACCCCATGGATGCCTGCTAGGTTCTTCTGTCTGTGGGATTCTTCAGACAAGAACACTGGAGTGGGTTGCCGTTTCCTTCTCCAGGGGATCTTCCTGACAGGAATGGAAGCTGGGTCTCCTCCTTTGCAGGCAGAATTTTTACCAATGCACCTGTGACAGAAGCCCCTCATAGATGAAGGAGACATTTGAATTTCATTTGCTTCAAGTTTGATGGGACCTGGGATTCCCTTGTAGCTCAGCTAGTAAATAATTTGCCTGCAATGCAGGGTAGGCTACCCACTCCAGGATTCTCTTGCCTCTTTGAGTCCACAGAAACAATGCCAATTTGAGGCAGACGATGTTGGGGGGCTTTGAGGAGATTAGTGGGTAAGTGACATAGTACGTGGAGTAGAGTGAGGTACAAATAGATCAGGAGGGAAAGAAACCAAATCTGACGTTGACACTGAGGTTTCTGATAAGGAAACCAAAGATAAGTTATTAAGCTTCGAGAACGTCTTTACCTAGAAAGCTGTGGTAGGTCTAACAGGTTTAACACCTTGTTATTTCACATGTCTGATGTTTTGAGGGAAATAACTATCACTAATCACAGCAAATGACAGGGATTACCAGGTGACTTCTTCCCCAGAGATGGTCACAAGGTTCTGTTACATTTTTCAGGGGCGAAGACATTCTCACCATCCTAACGAAGGTGAACTTCGAAGTAAGCAATAAGGATGACAAGAAAAATATGGGCAAACAGATGCCACAGCCTACTTTCACACTGCGAAAAAAACTCTTCTTTCCTCTTAATTGATGCTATTGTTTTGTTGCAGAAATGAATTAAAATGCTGCTACTTTTTTTTTTTTTTCTGATAGCTGGGAGGAAACAGGACTCTGGAAATTTTATTTTTATGCAAATTCAAGTCTAACTCTGGCTTTCCAATAGCTAGACAGTCATACCCATGGGTGTGATTTTAACTGTGGTTTCAATTTGATGAAAAGGTTTTAAAAGGAGCGAAAATAAGATACAAAAACCATAGTAAGTTTAAAAGAAATGCCAAAAAGTCTACAAACAATGAGTGCTGGAGAGGGTGTGGAGATAAGGGCAGCTTCTTGCGCTGTTGGTGGACTGTAAATTGATACAGCCATTATGGAAGACAGTATGGAGAGTCCTCAAAAAATTAGGAATAGAGCCACCATATGACCCAGCAATCCCACTATTATACGTATACCCTGAGGAAATCAAAACTGAGACACATGTATCCCATTGTTCACTGCAGCACTGTTTACAATAACTAGAATATGGAAGCAACCTAGATGCTTTGACAGGTGGACAGATAAACAAGCTGTGGTACATATGTACAATGGAATATTACTCAGCCTTAACAGAAATGCATTTGAATCAGTTCTAATAAGGTTGATGAATCTAGAACTTGCCTCTTTGAGTCCACAGAAACAATGCCAATTTGAGGCAGACGATGTTGGGGGGCTTTGAGGAGATTAGTGGGTAAGTGACATAGTACGTGGAGTAGAGTGAGGTACAAATAGATCAGGAGGGAAAGAAACCAAATCTGACGTTGACACTGAGGTTTCTGATAAGGAAACCAAAGATAAGTTATTAAGCTTCGAGAACGTCTTTACCTAGAAAGCTGTGGTAGGTCTAACAGGTTTAACACCTTGTTATTTCACATGTCTGATGTTTTGAGGGAAATAACTATCACTAATCACAGCAAATGACAGGGATTACCAGGTGACTTCTTCCCCAGAGATGGTCACAAGGTTCTGTTACATTTTTCAGGGGCGAAGACATTCTCACCATCCTAACGAAGGTGAACTTCGAAGTAAGCAATAAGGATGACAAGAAAAATATGGGCAAACAGATGCCACAGCCTACTTTCACACTGCGAAAAAAACTCTTCTTTCCTCTTAATTGATGCTATTGTTTTGTTGCAGAAATGAATTAAAATGCTGCTACTTTTTTTTTTTTTTCTGATAGCTGGGAGGAAACAGGACTCTGGAAATTTTATTTTTATGCAAATTCAAGTCTAACTCTGGCTTTCCAATAGCTAGACAGTCATACCCATGGGTGTGATTTTAACTGTGGTTTCAATTTGATGAAAAGGTTTTAAAAGGAGCGAAAATAAGATACAAAAACCATAGTAAGTTTAAAAGAAATGCCAAAAAGTCTACAAACAATGAGTGCTGGAGAGGGTGTGGAGATAAGGGCAGCTTCTTGCGCTGTTGGTGGGAATGTAAATTGATACAGCCATTATGGAAGACAGTATGGAGAGTCCTCAAAAAATTAGGAATAGAGCCACCATATGACCCAGCAATCCCACTATTATACGTATACCCTGAGGAAATCAAAATTGAAGAGACACATGTACCCCATTGTTCATTGCAGCACTATTTACAATAGCTAGAACATGGAAGCAACCTAGATGTCCATCGACAGATGAATGGATAAAGAAGCTATGGTACATATGTACAATGGAATATTACTCAGCCATAAAAAGAAATGCATTTGAATCAGTTCTAATAAGGTTGATGAATCTAGAACCTATTATACAGAGTGAGGTATGTCAGAGAGAGAAAGATAAATATTGTATACTGACACATTTATATGAAATCTAGAAAGATTAAATGAATATATGCTGATAAATGAATATGCAGAGCAGCAATGGAGCGATGGACATAGAGAACAGTCTTATGGACACTGGGGTGAGGAAGGGGAATAGGCCTTGGAACTAGGGGATCTCAAACAGGGGCTCTGTGGTGACCTGGAGGGATGGGATGGGGAGGGAGATGTGGGGAGGTTTGAGGGGGCATGTATATATCTATGGTGGATTTGGGTCAATGTGTGGCAGTAAACAATAAAAGTCTGTAAAAAATTTGAAAAAGAAAGAAATGCCAAAGATTATGGTGGGAGGTTTTTGTGGTCTGACCTGACTGAAAAACCCCTCTAGTGTTGAAGTTCGGAATATAAAGCTCCTGTGTCCAGTCTGATTACTGAGTCTGATAAGTTATCCTGGAAACATGTGGCCCTCCTCTTCTTAGCCAGGAGCACACTCTGCTTTTCAGTGGTGGAATTTCAATAGATTAGAGATTATTTTCCCCCCTTTTTAAAAATTCATAAGTACAGCATTCAGCCCACTTTGAAGAGAACTGATGTTAATATTAACTTGCCTTGTACTTCCAGCCCATCTTTCCCAAGCCACCCTTTACTCTAATTTGCAAGATTCTTTTAAATATAACATTGAAAAATTCTTATATTAAAAGCTTTAAAATCCTTTTTAAAAAGAGGTTTCTTTTAGAATCTTTCCAAATTCCCTTTTCAGCCTTTATTTTATTGTGCTTACAACATAGACATGCTTCTGCAGTGCTGAACATGATTTGCTTTTTGCTAACAAGGCAGTATGCCTTTTATGCCTTTGCTCTTTCTTTATATTTTTATTCACTTTAAATCTTTATAGGTAATAAATATTTTTAACAAGATAAAATAGAACTTTATCTTACTATTCCTTGGAGATTGTTTTTGTTAATGGAATCTAATCTTACAAGTAGAAAATGTTTGGGTCACAGATATGTTTTCTTTGAGCCTTCCAGGGTTGGTTCATACAGGTGTATTTTAAAAAAAATTCTCCAAAAAACCCACCCCTTTCTTGCCTATCTGTAAAAACTAGACGTTGTGATATAAAAACCAGAATACTTTCTTTTGAATGATCAGAGTATCTGACCACATTTACAGCATGCTCCTGTTTGGCAACAATGAAAATTGCTCACCCTATCCTTATAACCTTTACCCCACACCCCCAACCCCTCATTCCACCTAGCCTAAGCCTTTCCATTGACGCTGCTGCTAGTCACCATTTATCACTGTGCTTATGTGGTAATTTTTTCTTATGTCAAGCCCACTTCCCTTATTTATGTTGCCTGCTCTGTGGGCATTTGAATTCTGGGGATGGTTAGAGATGATGACAGGAATCATCAGAAATTCTTCTCAAATCAGAGGTTAGGGAACATGACTGAGAGGTAGAGGAGTGGGAACACATAAGAGAGAAAAGATTTGGGGCCATCAAGTGAATAAGTTATTATTCTTGTTAGTGAAATGTCTAGGGGACCAAAGGGGCACCCCAAAATATCATCAAAATTTAACAGAAAGAAGTTCTTCAGGTAAGTGTCATTGTAATGAAATACGTGAAGGTGGAAGAGAAAATAGTACAAAGCCTAGAGAAAGCTCAGCTCTAGGTATAGAGACAATCACTTGTCAATGGAGAGTCATGAAAATCTATGTAGTTGCAATGAGAATACAAACATTCCCAGTCACTCAGAAAATAAATTGTGAAAAGGCACAAGCAGAATCAAGGCCATCCAAGAACTAAGCTCACTGCATGCATTTCTCAAGAAAACCTTTCAGGAGTTCTGAAGCCTACAAAGATGGTGTTCCTGACATCTTTGGTGATAGAAAACAACTCTTCTGCTCACGATTCTTGTGTTTCATTGTCATCATCTTCTAAAGAATCAGACCTATGCTCATAAATAGTAACAGAGGTCGATTTCCCATCTTGTTCATTATAAATTTCTTCATTCTTGGCAATTATCTTTCGCCTATAAAGAGAAGATGCATCACAATCAAAGGGTAGAAAGTGGTATAAGATATCTGGGAGGCAGAGAAATGTGGTTTTACTCCTTCATGGTTGGAGCTGGTCTCATTCGTTATTTACAGTGACTCTGAATTTGTAAGACATTACCAACGTCCCATACGAAGAATTTTCTACAAAATTAACTTAATGAATAACTTAAAGGATAGGCCAAAGATTATTTCAATGATTTAAGATGCATCTTCAGGTAACAGTATAATTTCTGACCTGAAGTGGATTTGTATAGGAACCAAACACAGCTGTCTCTAAAGGTAAACCATTGACACCTAAATCCCTTGCAAAAAAAACCCTGAATAAACAGAAGTCTCATTAAATAGAGTAGGGAAACCAGTAGGGGGAGTTCTCATGCCCTGAGACAGTGGCAAAACCCAACAGGAAGAAAGACTTCTTTCCTAGTAAGAAAAGATTTTTGGGGAATTCTGGGGATGGTTAGAGATGATGACAGAAATTCTTCTCAAATCAGAGGTTAGGGATAGAGGAGTGGGAACACATAAGAGAGAGAAGATTTGGGGCCATCAAGTGAATAAGTTATTATTCTTGTTAGTGAAATGTCTAGGGGACCAAAGGGGCACCCCAAAATATCATCAAAATTTAACAGAAAGAAGTTCTTCAGGTAAGTGTCATTGTAATGAAATACGTGAAGGTGGAAGAGAAAATAGTACAAAGCCTAGAGAAAGCTCAGCTCTAGGTATAGAGACAATCACTTGTCAATGGAGAGTCATGAAAATCTATGTAGTTGCAATGAGAATACAAACATTCCCAGTCACTCAGAAAATAAATTGTGAAAAGGCACAAGCAGAATCAAGGCCATCCAAGAACTAAGCTCACTGCATGCATTTCTCAAGAAAACCTTTCAGGAGTTCTGAAGCCTACAAAGATGGTGTTCCTGACATCTTTGGTGATAGAAAACAACTCTTCTGCTCACGATTCTTGTGTTTCATTGTCATCATCTTCTAAAGAATCAGACCTATGCTCATAAATAGTAACAGAGGTCGATTTCCCATCTTGTTCATTATAAATTTCTTCATTCTTGGCAATTATCTTTCGCCTATAAAGAGAAGATGCATCACAATCAAAGGGTAGAAAGTGGTATAAGATATCTGGGAGGCAGAGAAATGTGGTTTTACTCCTTCATGGTTGGAGCTGGTCTCATTCGTTATTTACAGTGACTCTGAATTTGTAAGACATTACCAACGTCCCATACGAAGAATTTTCTACAAAATTAACTTAATGAATAACTTAAAGGATAGGCCAAAGATTATTTCAATGATTTAAGATGCATCTTCAGGTAACAGTATAATTTCTGACCTGAAGTGGATTTGTATAGGAACCAAACACAGCTGTCTCTAAAGGTAAACCATTGACACCTAAATCCCTTGCAAAAAAAACCCTGAATAAACAGAAGTCTCATTAAATAGAGTAGGGAAACCAGTAGGGGGAGTTCTCATGCCCTGAGACAGTGGCAAAACCCAACAGGAAGAAAGACTTCTTTCCTAGTAAGAAAAGCCAATGAAGAGCTGTGGACTCTTGGTTTACTCTAGCCCTCCTGACTTCCTTTTTCCCTCTATAAAAGCATTCTTATTCCCTTGCTACATGGGACCTTGCACAAGGCTTGCCGTGATAGGAGATCCCAAATTGCAATTCTTTGCTGATGCCAAATAAACCACCTTTGCTTGAGAAATAACTGGGAGTCTTACTTGTTTTACACCAATATTTTGATGGCCAGTAAGAGGGCTGGAGAAGATCATCAATGGCTCTGGGGCTGGTAAGCAAACAGGTGTGATACTCACAACTGAGCCTACTGAGCTCACCGTTTTTCTCAATGACCCTGAAATTTGAAGTTACATCTTTCTCTTGGGGTTGAACCTCTTTGACTTTCAAGCTCTCTGGCTTTATTCAGGATCTATTTTAAGATTTTGTCTTTCTGGTTAAGGCCTTGTTCCATGTGTGAGTACTTGTTTGTCACTTTGGTCTGATTTTGAGATTAGACTGATTCAACTAAAGCTGGCTGAGAAGCTGTCAGCCTATTCTTTCGACAATAGGAACTGCTTCACTGAAACTGTGTCAGTTCAGCTGTTGGCCCATTCCTCTGGAAAAGGGGCTATTCTCTGCCTGAAAACCCTCTGGTCTGGCTTCTTTTGGATCAAGTTGTTTTCTCAGAATTGGCTGGTATTAGCTGGTAGGCTGTTTGAAAATTATTCTTTTATTCCAGAGAGAAACTTCTGAGAAAGGGGACCCTTGTTATGTAAATATTTTGGAATCCCACTCAGAGCGATTCCAACCAATTTTATGTTTAACAACTGTGGTGCTCAAAACAAAACAAAACAAATAAACTGTGGTCCTTCCTCATGTGCCTTTCTAGCTAAATGGACTGATCCAAATCAAAGACAAGTTAGGATCTCAACGGCCATTTTGGGAGAACTTTTAAAATCTCCAAACTTAATTTTCTTAAAATCAAATTGGACCACAGTAGTTCAGAAGCCTCCAGAATGGAGTGGAATGCTTATTTTGAGGCTAGCAAGAAGTTCTCATGCCCTGAGACAGTGGCAAAACCCAACAGGAAGAAAGACTTCTTTCCTAGTAAGAAAAGCCAAGGGTGGACTCTTGGTTTACTCTAGCCCTCCTGACTTCCTTTTTCCCTCTATAAAAGCATTCTTATTCCCTTGCTACATGGGACCTTGCACAAGGCTTGCCGTGATAGGAGATCCCAAATTGCAATTCTTTGCTGATGCCAAATAAACCACCTTTGCTTGAGAAATAACTGGGAGTCTTACTTGTTTTACACCAATATTTTGATGGCCAGTAAGAGGGCTGGAGAAGATCATCAATGGCTCTGGGGCTGGTAAGCAAACAGGTGTGATACTCACAACTGAGCCTACTGAGCTCACCGTTTTTCTCAATGACCCTGAAATTTGAAGTTACATCTTTCTCTTGGGGTTGAACCTCTTTGACTTTCAAGCTCTCTGGCTTTATTCAGGATCTATTTTAAGATTTTGTCTTTCTGGTTAAGGCCTTGTTCCATGTGTGAGTACTTGTTTGTCACTTTGGTCTGATTTTGAGATTAGACTGATTCAACTAAAGCTGGCTGAGAAGCTGTCAGCCTATTCTTTCGACAATAGGAACTGCTTCACTGAAACTGTGTCAGTTCAGCTGTTGGCCCATTCCTCTGGAAAAGGGGCTATTCTCTGCCTGAAAACCCTCTGGTCTGGCTTCTTTTGGATCAAGTTGTTTTCTCAGAATTGGCTGGTATTAGCTGGTAGGCTGTTTGAAAATTATTCTTTTATTCCAGAGAGAAACTTCTGAGAAAGGGGACCCTTGTTATGTAAATATTTTGGAATCCCACTCGGAGCGATTCCAACCAATTTTATGTTTAACAACTGTGGTGCTCAAAACAAAACAAAACAAATAAACTGTGGTCCTTCCTCATGTGCCTTTCTAGCTAAATGGACTGATCCAAATCAAAGACAAGTTAGGATCTCAACGGCCATTTTGGGAGAACTTTTAAAATCTCCAAACTTAATTTTCTTAAAATCAAATTGGACCACAGTAGTTCAGAAGCCTCCAGAATGGAGTGGAATGCTTATTTTGAGGCTAGCAAATGTTATCAGGAGCCTAAAACTGCTTATCTGCAAAACTAAGATTTTAAGGTTTACTGAGGTAAACAAATAAAGATAAAATGGCTACCAAACAAAGCCTCTGGCTCTTCCTTGGTTTCTTTGTCTCCGGCTCCATTTCTGGTCCCATCTTGAGTCTCTTCCTTGGCTCTTTGTGACTAGACTCTGCCTCTGGCGCCATCTTCCTCCTTCCTTTCTATGCTGCCTACGCTTCCTTTGTACCCTTAGTTCCCCTATATGAACTCTTTTACACAACTTCTCCTTCTTTATGAAATTCTCCCCACTTATTTTTCCTCAGAACCTGTCAGAACTTGTCCCTGTAAAATTAAACTGTCTGAGGATCCAAATCCTTACTATCTCATACTCCTTGGACCAAAGCTGAACTGGGAGCCATAGTCAAAGATTCTCCCAGAGTAACCAAACACCCTCACAACTGACTCAGGAATTTACTATAGTCATTCAAACTTATTACCTCGTTTCTCTGACTTATCTCGGATAGTTTATATGCTTGTTGGTGAAGGTCAATCCCAGTATTAGATAAAAACTGCTAAATGAGAAAATCCTGACAGGCCTCTAAAATTACAGCCAGGAGACCTGCTAACTTAAATGGCTTGAGTAACCACTAGGCAACTTCATCATATGATTCCTAGGGTGTTTCCAAAGTCTGTTGATTGGAAGAAAATTTACGCTTGCACATAAAAAGCTAACAAATCTGTTCATAACTATTATGATTGACTTCAAATCATTTTTAAAAGAAAATTCCAGACTTCCTAAGAGATTGATTCTACCCAGGAAGCTTTTATCTTTGTATTTATTAATGGATTCAAGTGAAATCTTCCCCTGCTATGAAAAGGACCAGGTGGAATGAGAAACTATGTAAACTTCAGATTTAGTTAATCTGGCAAACCAGCTCTCACACTCACAGATGAGTCACCTACAAGGATGACCACCAAAATTCTTGAATATTCACTTCCAGACAATGAAATCTCCAAACTTAATTTTCTTAAAATCAAATTGGACCACAGTAGTTCAGAAGCCTCCAGAATGGAGTGGAATGCTTATTTTGAGGCTAGCAAATGTTATCAGGAGCCTAAAACTGCTTATCTGCAAAACTAAGATTTTAAGGTTTACTGAGGTAAACAAATAAAGATAAAATGGCTACCAAACAAAGCCTCTGGCTCTTCCTTGGTTTCTTTGTCTCCGGCTCCATTTCTGGTCCCATCTTGAGTCTCTTCCTTGGCTCTTTGTGACTAGACTCTGCCTCTGGCGCCATCTTCCTCCTTCCTTTCTATGCTGCCTACGCTTCCTTTGTACCCTTAGTTCCCCTATATGAACTCTTTTACACAACTTCTCCTTCTTTATGAAATTCTCCCCACTTATTTTTCCTCAGAACCTGTCAGAACTTGTCCCTGTAAAATTAAACTGTCTGAGGATCCAAATCCTTACTATCTCATACTCCTTGGACCAAAGCTGAACTGGGAGCCATAGTCAAAGATTCTCCCAGAGTAACCAAACACCCTCACAACTGACTCAGGAATTTACTATAGTCATTCAAACTTATTACCTCGTTTCTCTGACTTATCTCGGATAGTTTATATGCTTGTTGGTGAAGGTCAATCCCAGTATTAGATAAAAACTGCTAAATGAGAAAATCCTGACAGGCCTCTAAAATTACAGCCAGGAGACCTGCTAACTTAAATGGCTTGAGTAACCACTAGGCAACTTCATCATATGATTCCTAGGGTGTTTCCAAAGTCTGTTGATTGGAAGAAAATTTACGCTTGCACATAAAAAGCTAACAAATCTGTTCATAACTATTATGATTGACTTCAAATCATTTTTAAAAGAAAATTCCAGACTTCCTAAGAGATTGATTCTACCCAGGAAGCTTTTATCTTTGTATTTATTAATGGATTCAAGTGAAATCTTCCCCTGCTATGAAAAGGACCAGGTGGAATGAGAAACTATGTAAACTTCAGATTTAGTTAATCTGGCAAACCAGCTCTCACACTCACAGATGAGTCACCTACAAGGATGACCACCAAAATTCTTGAATATTCACTTCCAGACAATGAAATCTCCTAAACCAGACCAGAACCCTCTTAGTTTCTCCTATTATTACAAAGAACCAGGACATTGGATAAGAGATTTTAGAGTCTAGCACTTCAGGTGGCTTCAGCCCTCTAATCAGCCTTCCCAACATCCTCTCAATTCTCAGGGATGGGGCTCCAAGGAACTCCAGGGGCTCGTCTCAATCCTACCTCCTAATTGGCTTGGAGAAATACTTCTCCAGGTTGGGGATGAATCTCTTTGAGTCCTAACAGACACTGGAGCCACACTCTCAGTGCTAAGCCTCACTACTATAAAGCAGCTTTTGCCTCAGAGTACTAAAACAGTTCAAACAGTGGGGATCTCTAAATGAGCAACAGAAGATTCTGGTCTCTGAACTGGTTTCCCTTCATTTAGGTCCTTTGAAATATACACATCCCTTTCTCCTTAGTTCCCCTATCCCTACCCACTTATTAAGCTGAAACTTAGAGAAATTTCTTGCTGGAATTTCTTTCTTCCCCAAAGAGGGAAATAATTCTAGAATTTGACAATCATCAAAGCACCCAACCAGGTGAACTCAATGACCCTGTGACATCTTTTATTTGATACACCTGTCATGGACCTAAAACTGATTCTGGAAACACTGACCATTGTCCCTACTGAATCAACTACCATCTTCCTTATGGGCAAAATCTACAACTGATTATTGGTAAAATTCACACTGTAGGCTTGAGTAACCACTAGGCAACTTCATCATATGATTCCTAGGGTGTTTCCAAAGTCTGTTGATTGGAAGAAAATTTACGCTTGCACATGAAAAGCTAACAAATCTGTTCATAACTATTATGATTGACTTCAAATCATTTTTAAAAGAAAATTCCAGACTTCCTAAGAGATTGATTCTACCCAGGAAGCTTTTATCTTTGTATTTATTAATGGATTCAAGTGAAATCTTCCCCTGCTATGAAAAGGACCAGGTGGAATGAGAAACTATGTAAACTTCAGATTTAGTTAATCTGGCAAACCAGCTCTCACACTCACAGATGAGTCACCTACAAGGATGACCACCAAAATTCTTGAATATTCACTTCCAGACAATGAAATCTCCTAAACCAGACCAGAACCCTCTTAGTTTCTCCTATTATTACAAAGAACCAGGACATTGGATAAGAGATTTTAGAGTCTAGCACTTCAGGTGGCTTCAGCCCTCTAATCAGCCTTCCCAACATCCTCTCAATTCTCAGGGATGGGGCTCCAAGGAACTCCAGGGGCTCGTCTCAATCCTACCTCCTAATTGGCTTGGAGAAATACTTCTCCAGGTTGGGGATGAATCTCTTTGAGTCCTAACAGACACTGGAGCCACACTCTCAGTGCTAAGCCTCACTACTATAAAGCAGCTTTTGCCTCAGAGTACTAAAACAGTTCAAACAGTGGGGATCTCTAAATGAGCAACAGAAGATTCTGGTCTCTGAACTGGTTTCCCTTCATTTAGGTCCTTTGAAATATACACATCCCTTTCTCCTTAGTTCCCCTATCCCTACCCACTTATTAAGCTGAAACTTAGAGAAATTTCTTGCTGGAATTTCTTTCTTCCCCAAAGAGGGAAATAATTCTAGAATTTGACAATCATCAAAGCACCCAACCAGGTGAACTCAATGACCCTGTGACATCTTTTATTTGATACACCTGTCATGGACCTAAAACTGATTCTGGAAACACTGACCATTGTCCCTACTGAATCAACTACCATCTTCCTTATGGGCAAAATCTACAACTGATATTGGTAAAATTCACACTGTACTTCCCATCAAGATTCAGATAGATTCCTCAGTATCTCTTCCTAGTATTAATCAATAATGTATAAGAAGTCCTTCAAGGCATCATACCCATAATAGAAGTTCTCAAGGCTCAAGGCCTTGAATTTGAAAATAATTCTCAGGCATAAAACTGAACAAACCCAGAGTCAGATGAACTTCATGTGTTGTTTTGCATAAAAACTAGGTTAGGAAAGGGAGAGGAGCCTCCAGGCATCACTTTAAAGGAACTGACCTCAGTAGGCAACTTCTGTGGTCAGCAAATACCCTCCTCCTGACTATGCCTGTGTCTTGAGCTCATAAGGGAACACCTAGGTTCATTTTCACCCATTCCCCAGGCAATGCCACACAACATGCCAGATCTTAGTTCTCTGATCAGGGATTGATCCCAGGCCCTCTGCTGTGGAAGCACAGAGTAATAACCACTGGATTGCCAGGGAAATCCTCATCTCTTCCACTTTCTAAAGGCAACAGACACGAATTTTTGAGCACTATTGTTCTTACCTAAGATAAGTGTTCTCTTCGTCAGGTGCTGTATGGTATATTTAAACTTCTCTTCAGCATCAGTAAGCTTGGTCTGGAGTGTTTTCTCCAGAGTTGCCACCATAGCTTTCTGAAAGACAGGTCAATCTGAATAGCCATCTTGCTCATGGCAGCGGGTTCCTCCCTCCAGCTCCCATCCCACTCCAGCCAAGACTGACCTCTCTCTGGAGTTCTACCTGGGTTTGGTAGAGGGTTGTGTTAAGTGATTCTAGGGTAAGAGCTTGAGCGTACAACCCATCCCGTGTAAGAAAAAATCTCTTGCTGGAATTTCTTTCTTCCCCAAAGAGGGAAATAATTCTAGAATTTGACAATCATCAAAGCACCCAACCAGGTGAACTCAATGACCCTGTGACATCTTTTATTTGATACACCTGTCATGGACCTAAAACTGATTCTGGAAACACTGACCATTGTCCCTACTGAATCAACTACCATCTTCCTTATGGGCAAAATCTACAACTGATATTGGTAAAATTCACACTGTACTTCCCATCAAGATTCAGATAGATTCCTCAGTATCTCTTCCTAGTATTAATCAATAATGTATAAGAAGTCCTTCAAGGCATCATACCCATAATAGAAGTTCTCAAGGCTCAAGGCCTTGAATTTGAAAATAATTCTCAGGCATAAAACTGAACAAACCCAGAGTCAGATGAACTTCATGTGTTGTTTTGCATAAAAACTAGGTTAGGAAAGGGAGAGGAGCCTCCAGGCATCACTTTAAAGGAACTGACCTCAGTAGGCAACTTCTGTGGTCAGCAAATACCCTCCTCCTGACTATGCCTGTGTCTTGAGCTCATAAGGGAACACCTAGGTTCATTTTCACCCATTCCCCAGGCAATGCCACACAACATGCCAGATCTTAGTTCTCTGATCAGGGATTGATCCCAGGCCCTCTGCTGTGGAAGCACAGAGTAATAACCACTGGATTGCCAGGGAAATCCTCATCTCTTCCACTTTCTAAAGGCAACAGACACGAATTTTTGAGCACTATTATTCTTACCTAAGATAAGTGTTCTCTTTCGTCAGGTGCTGTATGGTATATTTAAACTTCTCTTCAGCATCAGTAAGCTTGGTCTGGAGTGTTTTCTCCAGAGTTGCCACCATAGCTTTCTGAAAGACAGGTCAATCTGAATAGCCATCTTGCTCATGGCAGCGGGTTCCTCCCTCCAGCTCCCATCCCCACTCCAGCCAAGACTGACCTCTCTCTGGAGTTCTACCTGGGTTTGGTAGAGGGTTGTGTTAAGTGATTCTAGGGTAAGAGCTTGAGCGTACAACTCTTCCTGTATGACCTGTGTAAGAAAAAAATCGTTTCAGAACATCGTGATGATATCTACCCATTTATCCTCCTGTCGGGACACCTAGATTAGAATGTGAAGATATCAACATTAGCCACCGCTCCCCTAGCCCTGCTCCTATGGTCATTCTACCCCTTCATGTCTTACTCGCCTATACCCCTCCCTTCAGCCTCACTATCACTGCCCCAGAGCCAGCCTTCACCAGAGCTCACATGGGTTCTCAAGATAGCTACCAATTATGCGCTCATTAACCAAGTATTTATTAAATATCTAGTAATGAATTCCAACTACATGACTTTCTAGAAAACAAAAAACCGTAAAGACAGTAAAAAAGACCAATGGTTTCCAGGAATTAGGAAGAAAAGTAAGGAATGAATAGGAGGACAGAGGATTTTTAGGGCAGAGAAACTACTCTGTAGGAGGCTGCAGTGGAGGCTCCATGGCACGAGGGATGGGACAAAGCATATGGGATGTGAATATGTGTGCCAGCTCCTGTATATCAGCGGTTGCACTGTACTACTGTACTTTTCAAAGTACTGCACCATACGATTAAAAATGTTGCTTTAGTTTTTGTGTTTGTTTTTATGTATGTATTATTTGTGTGAAAAGTATTATAAACCTATTATAGGACAGTACAGTATAGCTGACTGTGTTAATTGGGTATCTAGGCTAACTTTGTTGGACTTACAAATGTGCTCTCAGATTGGAACTTGTTCATATATAGGGGACTTTTGTCCAACACAAACAAGGAACCCTAAGGTAAACTATGGACCTTAGTTTATAATAATGTATTGATATGGGTTCATCGGAGGCTCCCCAGGTGGATTATTGGTTAAGAACTCACTTGCCAAACAGGAGACTCAGGTTAGCCAATCGCAGTCCAAAAGCTTGGTCTGGATTGTTTTCTCCAGAGTTGCCACCATAGCTTTCTGAAAGACAGGTCAATCTGAATAGCCATCTTGCTCATGGCAGCGGGTTCCTCCCTCCAGCTCCCATCCCCACTCCAGCCAAGACTGACCTCTCTCTGGAGTTCTACCTGGGTTTGGTAGAGGGTTGTGTTAAGTGATTCTAGGGTAAGAGCTTGAGCGTACAACTCTTCCTGTATGACCTGTGTAAGAAAAAAATCGTTTCAGAACATCGTGATGATATCTACCCATTTATCCTCCTGTCGGGACACCTAGATTAGAATGTGAAGATATCAACATTAGCCACCGCTCCCCTAGCCCTGCTCCTATGGTCATTCTACCCCTTCATGTCTTACTCGCCTATACCCCTCCCTTCAGCCTCACTATCACTGCCCCAGAGCCAGCCTTCACCAGAGCTCACATGGGTTCTCAAGATAGCTACCAATTATGCGCTCATTAACCAAGTATTTATTAAATATCTAGTAATGAATTCCAACTACATGACTTTCTAGAAAACAAAAAACCGTAAAGACAGTAAAAAAGACCAATGGTTTCCAGGAATTAGGAAGAAAAGTAAGGAATGAATAGGAGGACAGAGGATTTTTAGGGCAGAGAAACTACTCTGTAGGAGGCTGCAGTGGAGGCTCCATGGCACGGGGGATGGGACAAAGCATATGGGATGTGAATATGTGTGCCAGCTCCTGTATATCAGCGGTTGCACTGTACTACTGTACTTTTCAAAGTACTGCACCATACGATTAAAAATGTTGCTTTAGTTTTTGTGTTTGTTTTTATGTATGTATTATTTGTGTGAAAAGTATTATAAACCTATTATAGGACAGTACAGTATAGCTGACTGTGTTAATTGGGTATCTAGGCTAACTTTGTTGGACTTACAAATGTGCTCTCAGATTGGAACTTGTTCATATATAGGGGACTTTTGTCCAACACAAACAAGGAACCCTAAGGTAAACTATGGACCTTAGTTTATAATAATGTATTGATATGGGTTCATCGGAGGCTCCCCAGGTGGATTATTGGTTAAGAACTCACTTGCCAAACAGGAGACTCAGGTTCAATCCCTGGGTTGGGAAGAGCCCCTTCAAAAGGAAACGGCAACCCACTCCAGTATCTTGCCTGGAGAATTCCATGGACAGAGGAGCTGGGTGGGCTGCAGTCCATGGGGTTACAAAGAGTTGGACACAACTGAGCACGCATACACCATCAGTTAGTGCAGTGGCATTAGGCAAAGCACTATAATGGGTCATTTTGCATCTTTAATTGATATATTTATGTAAAAACAAGTAAAATAAATTTATTTATTCATTTACAAGTTCATTATTTCCTGAATGCCTATGATATGCCAGGCACTATTCTAGAAGCTGAAGATTAGTGGCAAAGAAAACGGACAAAAATCTCTGCCTTCACTGAGTTTATCAGGTTGTTTCGTTATACATCTGTGTAGAAACAGAAAACAGAAAAAAGCAAGTGTTGGGCAGGCTGTTGAGCCTTTAAGTAGAGTAGCCTCTGAGAAGGTGCCATTTGAAGAAAGACTGGGAGGAGGTAAGGAAGTGAGCAGTGCTGACATCTGGTAAAAAGCTTTCCAGGAAGGGAAAACATTGAGTACAAAGACCCTAAAGTTGGAGCAGCCTGGCACGTTCAAGAAATGGTAGGAAGTCCAGTGCATCAGATCTATGTGGTGGAGAGAAGAAACAAGAGTGAGAAGAGGCTCAGGGAGAAGAATCACCAGTAGGCAGAACAACCCCTGGTCCCAAACAGAACTGGGGAAATTCATGTTCCCACCAGCTAGAGCTTAGAAGCCCTTTTAATACACAGAGATTACTCAGCATTGGGAAAAAATTAGCCCTAGATCAAGACCTCTTTAATTTTGCCCAACAAAGCTTAAAATCAAGACTTTAAAAATCAAATTGTTTCCAAGCAACTTTAAAAAAAAATTATTTATTTGTCTGCGTTGAGTCTTCGTTGCTGCACACAGGCTTTCTACGGGGTTGGTGACCAGGGACTACTCTCTGTTAATAGTTACAGCATGAGGACTTCTCATTGTAGTGGCTTCTCTTATTGCAGACCACATTACAGCCCAAGGGCTTCAGTAGCTGGCTTGTGGTTGTGGCTCCTGAGCTCTAGAGCACAGGCTCAGTAGCTGTGGTGCATGGGTTTAGTTGTCCCTAAGCATGTGGGATCATTCTGGAACTCCTGTCTCCTTCTTTGGAAGGCGGATTCCTTACCACTGAGCCCATTTCCAAGTAACTTAATTTCATCCCCTTAACGATATTTCAAAGGAGTGCAAAAATATTCAGCACCTCATAAGGCAAATGTCACAATGGCTGGCAACCAATAACAAATTATCAGACATGTAAACAAGCAAGAAAATATGACCATATATGAGAATAAAAAATCAACTAATTGAAAATATACCCAGAAATGATATGGTGATAGAATTAATAGGCAGGCTCATTAAAGCAGTTCTTACAACACACCGAGTCTACCTTACATCAAAGCCCACCCCTTTACCTTGTAGGACACTGTGGTCTGTGGAAAAACGGAAAAAATTTTGAGTTATCAGGTTGTTTCGTTATACATCTGTGTAGAAACAGAAAACAGAAAAAAGCAAGTGTTGGGCAGGCTGTTGAGCCTTTAAGTAGAGTAGCCTCTGAGAAGGTGCCATTTGAAGAAAGACTGGGAGGAGGTAAGGAAGTGAGCAGTGCTGACATCTGGTAAAAAGCTTTCCAGGAAGGGAAAACATTGAGTACAAAGACCCTAAAGTTGGAGCAGCCTGGCACGTTCAAGAAATGGTAGGAAGTCCAGTGCATCAGATCTATGTGGTGGAGAGAAGAAACAAGAGTGAGAAGAGGCTCAGGGAGAAGAATCACCAGTAGGCAGAACAACCCCTGGTCCCAAACAGAACTGGGGAAATTCATGTTCCCACCAGCTAGAGCTTAGAAGCCCTTTTAATACACAGAGATTACTCAGCATTGGGAAAAAATTAGCCCTAGATCAAGACCTCTTTAATTTTGCCCAACAAAGCTTAAAATCAAGACTTTAAAAATCAAATTGTTTCCAAGCAACTTTAAAAAAAAATTATTTATTTGTCTGCGTTGAGTCTTCGTTGCTGCACACAGGCTTTCTACGGGGTTGGTGACCAGGGACTACTCTCTGTTAATAGTTACAGCATGAGGACTTCTCATTGTAGTGGCTTCTCTTATTGCAGACCACATTACAGCCCAAGGGCTTCAGTAGCTGGCTTGTGGTTGTGGCTCCTGAGCTCTAGAGCACAGGCTCAGTAGCTGTGGTGCATGGGTTTAGTTGTCCCTAAGCATGTGGGATCATTCTGGAACTCCTGTCTCCTTCTTTGGAAGGCGGATTCCTTACCACTGAGCCCATTTCCAAGTAACTTAATTTCATCCCCTTAACGATATTTCAAAGGAGTGCAAAAATATTCAGCACTTCATAAGGCAAATGTCACAATGGCTGGCAACCAATAACAAATTATCAGACATGTAAACAAGCAAGAAAATATGACCATATATGAGAATAAAAAATCAACTAATTGAAAATATACCCAGAAATGATATGGTGATAGAATTAATAGGCAGGCTCATTAAAGCAGTTCTTACAACACACCGAGTCTACCTTACATCAAAGCCCACCCCTTTACCTTGTAGGACACTGTGGTCTGTTTGCCCAACAAGGCTGAAGTCATTCTTTCAGAATGGCTTATCTTTTCCCAAACATCTCCATTCTGGGTCCAAATTAAATTCTCATTGGAAGAACAACCACAAGGTAGTTTGTGGGTCTGAACAGTCTCTCTTCTGGTATCTCATTTATTATTGTTGTTCAGTCACCCAGTCATGTCCGACTCTTAGAGTGCAGCACGCCAGGCCTCCCTGTCCCTCACCATCTCCTGAAATTTGCCCAAGTTCATGTTTATTGCATCCGTTATAACATCCAGCCATCTCATCATCTGATGCCCTCTTCTCCTTCTGCCTTCAATCTTTCTCAGCATCATAGACTTTTCCTATTAGTCAGCTGTTCCCATCAGATGACTAAAAATATTTATTTTGTTCCTTTTTGGTCTCCTTTGTAGAAGTTATAAAATTTGTCTCAGAAGAAAAGTTCCTAGAGAGGCTGTGGGGTGAGGTAAATATACTCAGAGTTTTAATGAAAGGCTTGAAGCCAGAGTTCCCAAGAAGTACTATTGTACTTCTGAGTTTGAAAAGAAGAATCTGGCATTATATTGTTTAAGGCCCCTTTGTGGCTTGAGTATTACTAGAAGTGGAAAGCATTTAACATGGAAGGTCATACAGTATATTGTCCATATATTTGTTCAGATACAGTCTAAAAAGACAATGGCTTTCCTTTTCAGATAGTTCTAAAATCCTTTTTGACATTGAGTCCAGCAAACTCAGCTTGAGACAATTGGCTTTCCTTTAATTTCAGAAATTGTAAGATGCTAATTCCATGGAAAAATGAAAGCATGCATCTGGAACCTCCTGTTTTTTCCTTCTTTGAAGGCGGATTCCTTACCACTGAGCCCATTTCCAAGTAACTTAATTTCATCCCCTTAACGATATTTCAAAGGAGTGCAAAAATATTCAGCACTTCATAAGGCAAATGTCACAATGGCTGGCAACCAATAACAAATTATCAGACATGTAAACAAGCAAGAAAATATGACCATATATGAGAATAAAAAATCAACTAATTGAAAATATACCCAGAAATGATATGGTGATAGAATTAATAGGCAGGCTCATTAAAGCAGTTCTTACAACACACCGAGTCTACCTTACATCAAAGCCCACCCCTTTACCTTGTAGGACACTGTGGTCTGTTTGCCCAACAAGGCTGAAGTCATTCTTTCAGAATGGCTTATCTTTTCCCAAACATCTCCATTCTGGGTCCAAATTAAATTCTCATTGGAAGAACAACCACAAGGTAGTTTGTGGGTCTGAACAGTCTCTCTTCTGGTATCTCATTTATTATTGTTGTTCAGTCACCCAGTCATGTCCGACTCTTAGAGTGCAGCACGCCAGGCCTCCCTGTCCCTCACCATCTCCTGAAATTTGCCCAAGTTCATGTTTATTGCATCCGTTATAACATCCAGCCATCTCATCATCTGATGCCCTCTTCTCCTTCTGCCTTCAATCTTTCTCAGCATCATAGACTTTTTCTATTAGTCAGCTGTTCCCATCAGATGACTAAAAATATTTATTTTGTTCCTTTTTGGTCTCCTTTGTAGAAGTTATAAAATTTGTCTCAGAAGAAAAGTTCCTAGAGAGGCTGTGGGGTGAGGTAAATATACTCAGAGTTTTAAGGAAAGGCTTGAAGCCAGAGTTCCCAAGAAGCACTATTGTACTTCTGAGTTTGAAAAGAAGAATCTGGCATTATATTGTTTAAGGCCCCTTTGTGGTTTGAGCATTACTAGAAGTGGAAAGCATTTAACATGGAAGATCATACAGTATATTGTTCATATATTTGTTCAGATATGGTCTAAAAAGACAATGGCTTTCCTTTTCAGATAGTTCTAAAACCCTTTTTGGCATTGACTCCAGCAAACTCAGCTTTAGATCTTTTGCTTTTTAATGGTTTGGGGAAATCATCATGTAGTCCACTTGATTGAGAATGTATCCTTTTATTGATATATTTGTAAGATGCTAATTCCATAGGAAAAATGAAAGAGCTTACCTCTTTGGTCTTTCTAAGCTCCTCTAATTGCAAGGTGTCCCTTTTGTGTTGTTTTAAGAGCTCCTAAAAAGAATTTTATTTAGAAAAGATCAGCACTGGGGTTCTGGCACTTCTTTCAGAAAATTAAGAAAGCCAGAATAGGATTCAGGAATATAATATTCACCAAAATTTAGATGTTGCCTTAATAAAGCACACATTCTAAACTAATGACGTGACAGGTTGAAGTTAAATAATGAAAATCTTACTTATATTCAATCTTAGTGCACTGAGAAATATTAAGGGCCATCATATTTTTCATTAAAAGCTTTTCTTTTGTTAGGATACAGATTTAATACTGTTAAATACCCAGTTCTGCGTATACTGAGCTTTATAATCATCACAATCCTACTCAAAATACCAGAAGGCTTTCTTGACAAGGTAATTATAAAATTTATATAGAATACAAAGGATACAAAAGAATCAAAATAATCTTGAAAAGCCAGAGCAAAGTTGGAAGATTTTTTTCTTCCCAATTTCAGGCTACAGTAATTAAGACATCGTGGTGTTGGTCTGAATAAGGATAAATAGTTGGAATGGAACAGAATAGACAGCCCACTCTTTGCCCCTTCAGATACAACAAAGACACCAAGGTAACTTAATGGAGAAAGGAGCATGCTTTTAATAAATCATTCTGGGACAATGACTATCAATATGGAAAAAATGATCTATGACCTTTACCTTCCTCCATACCAAAAAAATATTCAAAATAAATCATGGGATCATAAAAGCTAGAATTATAAAGTTTTTTAAAAACTAGCATACCTTCCTGTTTTGGGAATAGAGTTTTAATGAAAGGCTTGAAGCCAGAGTTCCCAAGAAGTACTATTGTACTTCTGAGTTTGAAAAGAAGAGTCTGGCATTATATTGTTTAAGGCCCTTTGTGGTTTGAGCATTACTAGAAGTGGAAAGCATTTAACATGGAAGATCATACAGTATATTGTCCATATATTTGTTCAGATACAGTCTAAAAAGACAATGGCTTTCCTTTTCAGATAGTTCTAAAATCCTTTTTGACATTGAGTCCAGCAAACTCAGCTTGAGATCTTTTGCTTTTTAATGGTTTGGGGAAATCATCATGGAGTCCACTTTATTGAGAATGTATCATTTTATTGATATATTTGTAAGATGCTAATTCCATAGGAAAAATGAAAGAGCTTACCTCTTTGGTCTTTCTAAGCTCCTCTAATTGCAAGGTGTCCCTTTTGTGTTGTTTTAAGAGCTCCTAAAAAAGAATTTTATTTAGAAAATATCAGCACTGGGGTTCTGGCACTTCTTTCAGAAAATTAAGAAAGTCAGAATAGGATCCAGGAATATAATATTCACCAAAATTTAGATGTTGCCTTAATAAAGCACACATTCTAAACTAATGATGTGACATGTTGAAGTTAAATAATGAAAATCTTACTTATATTCAATCTTAGTGCACTGAGAAATATTAAGGGCCATCATATTTTTCATTAAAAGCTTTTCTTTTGTTAGGATACAGATTTAATACTGTTAAATACCCAGTTCTACGTAATCATCACAATCCTACTCAAAATACCAGCAGGCTTTCTTGACAAGATAATTATAAAATTTGTATAGAATACAAAGGATACAAAAGAGCCAAAATAATCTTGAAAAGCCAGAGCAAAGTTGGAAGACTTTTTTCTTCCTAATTTCAGGCTACAGTAATTAAGACATCGTGGTGTTGGTCTGAATAAGGATAAATAGTTGGAATGGAACAGAATAGACAGCCCACTCTTTGCCCCTTCAGATACAACAAAGACACCAAGGTAACTTAATGGAGAAAGCGGTATGCTTTCAATAAATCATTCTAGGACAATGACTATCAATATGGAAAAAATGATCTATGACCTGTACCTTCCTCCATACTAAAAAAATACTCAAAATAAATCATGGGATCATAAAAGCTAGAATTGTAAAGCTTTTTAAAAACTAGCATACCTTCCAGTTTTTGGAATAGACAACACTTTTACAGAGAACACCAAAAGCTGTTACCATAAAAGGAAAAAGGTGGATAACCAACTTTCACCAGAAGTAAAATTTTTGCACATGGAAAGACAATGTAAGCAAAATGAAAAGGCAAACCACAGAATTAGCAGCATGTATATCTGACAAGGAACCTGTATTCTTAGTATTAAAAAGTACTCCTACATACCAATTATAAAAAGGTAAACCACCCATTTTTTTTTAACTGACAAAAAACTTGAACCAACGTTTCACAAAAGAATCCATATAAATGGTCCAATGAACACGTGAAAATTTGCCTGACATAATCAGTCACTAAGGAAACCAAAATCATTATGAAATAGCATTTTATATCCATTGCTATGTTCAGTTGTTTCTGTTGTGTTCAACTCTTTGTGACCCTATGGACTGTAGCCTGCCAGGCTCCTCTGGCCATGGGATTCTCCAGGCAAGAATAGTGGAGTGGGTTGCTATGCTCTTCTCCAGGGTCATACCCATTGAAATAGACAAAACTAAAATATTAGCAATACTCAGGAAGTCTCTGGCAGTCCAGTGGTTAGGACTCTATGCTCTCATTGCTGAGAGCCTGGGTTCAATCCCTGGTCAGAGAACTAAGATTCACGGTGCAGCCAAAAAATAAAGTTAAGAAAAAAAGGTTCTTAAAAAAAAACATTGGTGATATTAATTGTTGTTGATGATATGGAATAACTGGAATCCTTATATAGTTAAGATTCAAGAGAACAACGGCACAACTTCTGTGGAAAATATCTTGGTAATTTGTTGTGAAGTTAAACCTATCCCTACCCTAGAGTCAAGTAATAACACATCTAGGTATATTATATACCCACAAAAATGAGAGCATAAGTCCACAAAAATAGCTATACATGGTATTTATAGAAACTTTGTGTGTGAAAATCAAAAAATAGAAACAACCCAAATCCCCCAAAACAGAAAAATTGTACTCTGCAATAAAAGGAATAAATTACTATTATGAACAATAAACAGATAAATTTCACAGAAATCATTGAGGGGAAGGAAGCTACACATACAAGCACATATACTACATGATTCCATTTATATGAAGTTTAAAAACAGGTAAAATTAATCTATAGTTGCAGGAATCGAAAGAGCAGCTGTCTTGGGGCAGGTTTTGAGGTAGTAGGGGTTAGCTGGAAAGAGACACAGGCTTTCTTTCTGGGTTGAAGAAATGTTCTAGGTCTTGATTTGGACGTAGTACATGGGGCTTCCCTGGTGGCTCAGACGTTAAAGAGTCTACTTGTAATGCATGAGACCTGGGTTCGATCCCTGAGTTGGGCAGATCCCCTGGAGAAGGGAATGATCAGCCACTCCAGTATTCTTGCCTGGAGAGACCCATCATCAGAGGAGTCTGGCAGACTACAGCCCATGGGGTTGCAAAGAGTTGGACATGACTAACACTTTACTATACTACATGGATGAACACATTTGTCAACACTCTTCACACAAGAGTTGTACATGTCCAAACTTGCTTAGTTTGTAACAGTGCTCTTTCTCTTCAGTCACAGTCAAGGATGAGAAGGTCATTCAGAGCCTGATTTTGGCAAATAGAGAATTCTGGACTCTATATATGTTTAGCATTCTATCATTTCCTGTTAATTATAATTTTCATTCCAATAACCCTGTGGTGAGACTGTCTATATAAAGGACAGCAAGACTGACAGTCTGCTTGCAGAAATTTCCAGGGAAACTGGAAAAGGAGGGTCATGTCCCCAAAGACTAAAAGTTTGCCTCATTACAGAGGCGCCTGTCCCTGGGAACTAGACATCCCACTCAGCCTGCTGTTCAACCACTGATGTGTTTGCACTGAGTTACCTCCTTCTCCTGACTGAAGTTCTCAAAGATAGCCGTGTAGGACTCATTCATTTTTTTCTTCTCTTCTTCTGACTCTAACTCAAACTTTTTGGTTATCTTATGTTCTGTGGAGATGAGGAAATCACATATACGGTTAAATGTAGGAAAAACAGACACAGAGAGAAAATCAGACTATCTGAAGATTATAGAAATTCCAGACTGGGTCAGACTCAAGTTCCTCTCAGTCTGGTGTTTAACCTCCAGCGCTCACCTAAAGATGCCTGACAATGAGGTGAACAATAGCAATAGTTCTCCATCACATCAGCCATACAGAATTTACTTCTAAGGTGTGTGTGTGTGCTAAGTCTCTTCCATCGTGTCCGACTGTTTGCTACCCAATGGACCATAGTCCACCAGGCTCCTCTATCCATGAGATTCTCCAGGTAAGAAAAATGGAGTGTGTTGCCATGCCCTCCTTCAGGGGATCTTCCTGACTCAGGGGTCAAACCCACAGCTCTTATGTCTCCTGCATTGGCAGGCAAGGTGTTTTTTTTTTTTTTTTACCACTAGCTCCATCTGGGAATCCCTTTACTTCTTCTTCTTCTTCTTTTTTTTTTTTTTTAAAGATTTATTTATTTATTTATTTGAGGAGGGTGGTGCGGGGAGGGAGGGGTTGAGCGGGCCACTTCTATTGGTCTTACATTTGTCCATTTTTATCCATCTTTGTTCTTTGGCCTGTGTGGGCCTCCCATCGCGGTGGCCTCTGTTGTCGCAGAGCACCGGCTCTGGGTGCATGCATCCCAGAGCTCTGGCTCGGTAGTTGGACACTTTGGTCCAGCTGCTCCGCGGCACGTGGGATCTTCCCAGGCCAGGGCTCGAACCGGCGCACCTTGCACTGCAAGGCGGTGTCCTTACCCACTGGACCACCAGGGAAGCCACTCCCTTTACTTCTAATACATCTGGTTCTTTTTGTGTAATTTATTTTGGATCCACTGCTAAACATTTTGTCTGTTGCCTCTGCTAAAGTAACCACTATGTTTTCTTGGATAGCCGAATCTTAAAATACCATTCTTGGCAAACATGACTTTTCCTGCAATAAAATGTATTCTGTACTCATCCCTTAGTCAGAGCTAGGTTTAAATGGTTTTGAGGGACTGGGGGGACCTGCCAGCAGAGCCCCAATACTAAACAGGATGCTGGACAGGTGAAAGTCTCACACAAACTTCTTCTTCAGCATCGTGACGCTGGGGATCGGGAGGCAACTGAGGGGTTCATAAGGTAAGTCTGGACTGAGTTATACTGTAAGTAGCTAAAGTCTGGTCTTCCAAAACTGGTTGGAGCATCTTAACATAGACTTTTACAAGTGGCGTGGATGTAGTAGGAGTAGCTGGGAGTCTGGGCAATGACTGGGTGACACTACACTAGGATCCCAAGGAAAGCCTCAAGCAAGAGCAGTCCCCGGCCCTAGCCTTGACTCCAGGGTCTTCATGAATTCCGATCGTCAAACCACAGCTCTTAATGTCTCCTGCATTTTTGGGGGCTAAGTTTGTCCGACTGTTTGCTACCCAATGGACCATAGTCCACCAGGCTCCTCTATCCATGAGATTCTCCAGGTAAGAAAAATGGAGTGTGTTGCCATGCCCTCCTTCAGGGGATATTCCTGACTCAGGGGTCAAACCCACAGCTCTTATGTCTCCTGCATTGGCAGGCAAGGTGTTTTTTTTTTTTTTTTTTTTTTTACCACTAGCTCCATCTGGGAATCCCTTTACTTCTTCTTCTTTTTTTTTTTTTTTAAAGATTTATTTATTTATTTATTTGAGGAGGGTGGTGCGGGGAGGGAGGGGTTGAGCGGGCCACTTCTATTGGTCTTACATTTGTCCATTTTTATCCATCTTTGTTCTTTGGCCTGTGTGGGCCTCTCATCGCGGTGGCCTCTGTTGTCGCAGAGCACCGGCTCTGGGTGCATGCATCCCAGAGCTCTGGCTCGGTAGTTGGACACTTTGGTCCAGCTGCTCCGCGGCACGTGGGATCTTCCCAGGCCAGGGCTCGAACCGGCGCACCTTGCACTGCAAGGCGGTGTCCTTACCCACTGGACCACCAGGGAAGCCACTCCCTTTACTTCTAATACATCTGGTTCTTTTTGTGTAATTTATTTTGGATCCACTGCTAAACATTTTGTCTGTTGCCTCTGCTAAAGTAACCACTATGTTTTCTTGGATAGCCGAATCTTAAAATACCATTCTTGGCAAACATGACTTTTCCTGCAATAAAATGTATTCTGTACTCATCCCTTAGTCAGAGCTAGGTTTAAATGGTTTTGAGGGACTGGGGGGACCTGCCAGCAGAGCCCCAATACTAAACAGGATGCTGGACAGGTGAAAGTCTCACACAAACTTCTTCTTCAGCATCGTGACGCTGGGGATCGGGAGGCAACTGAGGGGTTCATAAGGTAAGTCTGGACTGAGTTATACTGTAAGTAGCTAAAGTCTGGTCTTCCAAAACTGGTTGGAGCATCTTAACATAGACTTTTACAAGTGGCGTGGATGTAGTAGGAGTAGCTGGGAGTCTGGGCAATGACTGGGTGACACTACACTAGGATCCCAAGGAAAGCCTCAAGCAAGAGCAGTCCCCCGGGCCCCAGCCTTGACTCCAGGGTCTTCATGCTACCTCCTGGTAGTCCAGGGAGGGACAGGCCTTGAGGATGAGCTTTCCCAGGGAGTATTTGCATTTGCATGAGTGGTTTCTTAAAATCAACTATATCTAATCCAAATTGGGTTGGGCTAGGATGTGAAATAAGTTTACAGAGGCCCCACTTCTATCTCAACTAGTCCTCTAAGTCAGGAATTAAAGTCTTCAGAGATTCTCTCTCCTTTTTCAATTTATGAGAAGCTAAGTATGGAATTCCCTTGCAGCTCAGCTGGTAAAGGATGTGCCTGCAATGCAAGAGACCCTGGTTCAATTCCTGGGTCAAGAAGATCCCCTGGAGAAGGGACTGGCTACCCACTCCAGTATTCTTGGATTTCCCCTGTGACTCAGATGGTAAAGAATCCACCTGCAATGCAGGAGACTTGGGTTCGATCCCTGGGTTGAAAAGATCCCCTGGAGAAGTAAAAGGCTACCCACTCCAGTGTTCTTGCCTGGAGAATTCTATGGTTCGTCCATGGGTCACAAAGAGTTGGACATGACTGAGCAACTTCCCTTTCTTTTCTGTCTTTCAGTGAGGGGTAGAAGAGTCTCCTATAGGGCCCTTTGTATGATCCAGGCTCTGTGCTAACTGTTGGAAATATTAAGAATACATAGCAATATATGAATATATCAAACCAACATACTGTATACTTTATCTCAAAAAATATCTCAATTGACAAGTACATCAAACATGGCTTCCTTTGAGGGGGATATGGGAGTATGGAGAGTCTCCAAATGTCCCCAAGTCAGGCGAAACTGGGGACCTGCCAGCAGAGCCCCAATACTAAACAGGATGCTGGACGTAAAGTCAAAATTTTCCAGCATCGTGGCTGGGGATCGGGAGGCAACTGAGGGGTTCATAAGGTAAGTCTGGACTGAGTTATACTGTAAGTAGCTAAAGTCTGGTCTTCCAAAACTGGTTGGAGCATCTTAACATAGACTTTTACAAGTGGCGTGGATGTAGTAGGAGTAGCTGGGAGTCTGGGCAATGACTGGGTGACACTACACTAGGATCCCAAGGAAAGCCTCAAGCAAGAGCAGTCCCCGGCCCTAGCCTTGACTCCAGGGTCTTCATGCTACCTCCTGGTAGTCCAGGGAGGGACAGGCCTTGAGGATGAGCTTTCCCAGGGAGTATTTGCATTTGCATGAGTGGTTTCTTAAAATCAACTATATCTAATCCAAATTGGGTTGGGCTAGGATGTGAAATAAGTTTACAGAGGCCCCACTTCTATCTCAACTAGTCCTCTAAGTCAGGAATTAAAGTCTTCAGAGATTTCTCTCTCCTTTTTCAATTTATGAGAAGCTAAGTATGGAATTCCCTTGCAGCTCAGCTGGTAAAGGATGTGCCTGCAATGCAAGAGACCCTGGTTCAATTCCTGGGTCAAGAAGATCCCCTGGAGAAGGGACTGGCTACCCACTCCAGTATTCTTGGATTTCCCCTGTGACTCAGATGGTAAAGAATCCACCTGCAATGCAGGAGACTTGGGTTCGATCCCTGGGTTGAAAAGATCCCCTGGAGAAGTAAAAGGCTACCCACTCCAGTGTTCTTGCCTGGAGAATTCTATGGTTCGTCCATGGGTCACAAAGAGTTGGACATGACTGAGCAACTTCCCTTTCTTTTCTGTCTTTCAGTGAGGGGTAGAAGAGTCTCCTATAGGGCCCTTTGTATGATCCAGGCTCTGTGCTAACTGTTGGAAATATTAAGAATACATAGCAATATATGAATATATCAAACCAACATACTGTATACTTTATCTCAAAAAATATCTCAATTGACAAGTACATCAAACATGGCTTCCTTTGAGGGGGATATGGGAGTATGGAGAGTCTCCATGTAATGGATTGTGTCGCCTGTCCCCCAAGAAGTGAAAATTTGAAACTAATTCAAGAGCTTTTTTTTTTTTTTCTTTGGAACGTTAGGGTTGCCTGTATCCAGGTAACAAGTCTGTAATCCTACAGATGTCCCCAATTTTTTTCCAGCCCATGATTGCCAAACTTGAAACCAGAGCATTCTGGACGATACAGTTTAGACTCTCAGGTGGCTAAATTCCATAAAAGACTCCATCCTTGTTGCACTTTCTTGAAATCTCCAGGCACTTTTCATTCCCAAGTCTAGCCCTGCAGCCCATCATCCTTCATGACTCCAAGGCTGCCTTCCCCAAGTCGAGATCAACCTTAATGCCAGCTTCTTGGTGCACCTGTCGTCAAAAAGTCTGAAGTCTCTATACTTACTTTGTTGTAACAGTATTCTCTCCCACTCCGACTTCTCATCCTTCTCCCACTCTGCCTTCTTCTTTGACCACTTGTCCTCCATTTCATCATAAATGCTGTCCTGTGGAGGGGAGAAAGGCACTATGAAGAAAAGCAGCCTGAAAGACTGCACTCTGGCCTGAGGCTCAGTACTGAGCTCTCTGCAGCTTCCCTCACCCAAGTCCCTTGCTGGAGGTCCCCATATGGGGACCAGTGGGTGTCGATTCCAGCCCAGGCACCCAAGAGCCTAAAAGATCAGAGAAGACTCTTTGTGGCATATGCCCTATTGGAACTGGGCTTCCTCACAGGCAGTTGAGCACATTGCATGTGTTGTCAGCTCCCTCTGAATCATGAGGCATTCATCAATAGCAACAGGAAAAACGAGAGAATGCCAACTTGTTAATTTTAAAATTAACTGTCCTTGTTGTGGGTTTTTATTTTAAGACTGAGCAACTTCCCTTTCTTTTCTGTCTTTCAGTGAGGGGTAGAAGAGTCTCCTATAGGGCCCTTTGTATGATCCAGGCTCTGTGCTAACTGTTGGAAATATTAAGAATACATAGCAATATATGAATATATCAAACCAACATACTGTATACTTTATCTCAAAAAATATCTCAATTGACAAGTACATCAAACATGGCTTCCTTTGAGGGGGATATGGGAGTATGGAGAGTCTCCATGTAATGGATTGTGTCGCCTGTCCCCCAAGAAGTGAAAATTTGAAACTAATTCAAGAGCTTTTTTTTTTTTTTCTTTGGAACGTTAGGGTTGCCTGTATCCAGGTAACAAGTCTGTAATCCTACAGATGTCCCCAATTTTTTTCCAGCCCATGATTGCCAAACTTGAAACCAGAGCATTCTGGACGATACAGTTTAGACTCTCAGGTGGCTAAATTCCATAAAAGACTCCATCCTTGTTGCACTTTCTTGAAATCTCCAGGCACTTTTCATTCCCAAGTCTAGCCCTGCAGCCCATCATCCTTCATGACTCCAAGGCTGCCTTCCCCAAGTCGAGATCAACCTTAATGCCAGCTTCTTGGTGCACCTGTCGTCAAAAAGTCTGAAGTCTCTATACTTACTTTGTTGTAACAGTATTCTCTCCCACTCCAACTTCTCATCCTTCTCCCACTCTGCCTTCTTCTTTGACCACTTGTCCTCCATTTCATCATAAATGCTGTCCTGTGGAGGGGAGAAAGGCACTATGAAGAAAAGCATCCTGAAAGACTGCACTCTGGCCTGAGGCTCAGTACTGAGCTCTCTGCAGCTTCCCTCACCCAAGTCCCTTGCTGGAGGTCCCCATATGGGGACCAGTGGGTGTCGATTCCAGCCCAGGCACCCAAGAGCCTAAAAGATCAGAGAAGACTCTTTGTGGCATATGCCCTATTGGAACTGGGCTTCCTCACAGGCAGTTGAGCACATTGCATGTGTTGTCAGCTCCCTCTGAATCATGAGGCATTCATCAATAGCACAGGAAAAAACGAGAGAAATGCCAACTTGTTAATTTTTTAAAATTAACTGTCCTTGTTTGCCTGGGACTGAGTTGTTTCCTGGAACTCCAGACTTTGAAACTAAAACCTGGGAAGTCCCTGGCCAATCAGGACCAGTTGGTCACCAGAGAACGGGGGCTTGCTGCCCCAGTCCTCCCCACGTCCATTCTCTCATCTCCCTAGGACGAAACCATGTCCTAATTCTGGTTTACTGGGCCTCCACCAAATTAGCTGACGAAATGGATGGACTAGGGTCTGTGGTGTTCCCTGCTTCGTTTGCTGAAGTTAGTGCAGATACACTTTTTTGGGGGATGGCAATTTGGTCACACGTGTCAAAGGCCTTACAAATGCTTATTCTTCTTGACCCAGTACTGTTAAAATTCAAGATGTTACAAAATACAAATCTTAACAGCAGTTGTCTTTGGGGTGGTAACAGTACTTCCTTTCTTTCGTTTCTGCTGTTGGTTTTTGAATTTCCATTTAAACAAACAAACAAACAAGAAAAAACAATGAGCAGGTATTACTTTGGTAATGAGAAACATATTGATCAATGAGCTCCTTTAGGGCCCAGGTGGCCAACTTGTCCGGCACAGATGCCATCCAAGTCTGCAGGTCCGCTTGTCTCCCTGGATGCAGGGAGGGCCACTGAGGTTCAATGAAGCTGGAAATTTCAGGAAATTATTTTCTGGGTAAGAGCTCTAGATGCATCTCAACATCATCAGCCAGGAATGAGCCTTGCTTCTCTCTCATAATCCACCAAGAAGCTCTAAATCTCACCTGATATATATGAAACATATTCTTCAGGTACTTATATTCTTTTCCCATCTCCTCTGGGGACAAAAGGAAAACAACAGAGCCATCATTATTTCTCTGAAATATATGTCTTCAAATTCAGGTGAGAGTCCTCCTGCACACCGTCCAAACCTTAAACTCCTCCTGTCAGTGGTGAAACCATGGTGCTGCCCCAGCAATCACGCTGGAAGCTTCTTAGAAATTCATATGCCTGGACCCCATCCTGAACCCAATGAGTCGAGCTCTCAGAGGTGAGGCCCAGTATCTGTTTTTATTAGGAAGCTATTAGGAAGCTTCTCAGGTGATTCTGATGCACCCCAAGTCTGGGAACCAATCCCTGGGGGCGAACCCTCAACTGAGGGTAAAAGAGAAGCAAAACCATCTCTCTTTTCAAAATAACATGCCTAGTGTACCTTGGTTTTGAAAACAATACATGTTCTCTTTCGAAAATTGGAAAACTGGCAAGGTATTAATATAAATATCACTTTTTAAAAAGATAAAATTAAAAAGGCAGAAGATTACAGAATTTCTCCTCCTCCCTGTACAGACTAAAAAGTCAGAATTCTAAAGTATATACACTTTGTGCCCTTGGGGCAGCATAAACAATGGGGTCAGTGGCCCATACAACCCCTACAATTTACAAGGTCGTACAAAGCACAGTGCGTCTGTTAGCATTTGATGACACACCCTCATTTTACAGGTGAGCAAACTTGCTGAATTGGAACAGTATTACAGTTGTAGAACTTCTAAATATACTGTAAAACTGCTTTTGCATTCTTATCACTGTGATAAAGGCAGGCACTATTATGCTCGATTCCCAGATAGGAAAATTGAGATTCAAGGAGGCGAAGGGGCTTGTTCAAACCCCCAAACATGACTACAGACCCTTCTAACTTATGGGTACAGGGAGGATGTTTGTTGACATGGGTTCCCTTTTTTCAGTTTCATTCTCAATCACTCCCTCTTCCCAGGCTTTAGAAGGAAGCCTCGAAAGTCTAGCCAGAGGGCACTCATGGCCACAGGAGTTTCTTGGCCCTAGACCCACATGGTCAGTCTCTGCTCCCTCACCAGGTCCCAACCTTACCTAGTTTGTCCTGCGCAGCCGCCTTCTCTGCCTTTAAGGCTGCTTTGTGTTTTTTCTCCAGCTCACTGAGCTGTGCTGCATGAGCCTCCTCCAGCTCCCTGTGGGGCCCCGGGAGAAGGCCACAGTCATCTGTGAAAAGGTCATCTGACCCCACCTCCCCTCCTTGTGCAGACCCCTGGTGGGCAGGCTGTGGGGCCTTTACTTCCTGACACGTTCTTTTGGCATCCACCCAGAAAAGGGTGAGGAGACCCCTGTTTTCACTGTCCACTATTTTGAATGGAGCCATTGGGGGTGCCACAGACTACCCCAACCACATGGTCTTTGCTTACAACAAGGAAACTGAGCTGATTAACACCCAGGACAATCCTAGAGCCCGAGGTCTCACTAGCCTCCACTCCAAGAGGCAGATGGTGGCAGTGTTCAAGAAGGGTGTGAAATACAAGGCTGTAAGAGCTGTCAAGCAAGAAAAGACCTGGAGGAACCTTAAATGCAGACTGATCAGTACAAGAAGTACAAGATTGATCAGTACAAGAAGTCAGTCTGAAAAGTGTACAGGCTGCATAATTCCAACTACATGAGACTCTGGAAAAGGCACATCTACAGAGGTGATCCACAACCAAAAAGGGGGTCAGTCGCCCATACAACCCCTACAATTTACAAGGTCGTACAAAGCACAGTGCGTCTGTTAGCATTTGATGACACACCCTCATTTTACAGGTGAGCAAACTTGCTGAATTGGAACAGTATTACAGTTGTAGAACTTCTAAATATACTGTAAAACTGCTTTTGCATTCTTATCACTGTGATAAAGGCAGGCACTATTATGCTCGATTCCCAGATAGGAAAATTGAGATTCAAGGAGGCGAAGGGGCTTGTTCAAACCCCCAAACATGACTACAGACCCTTCTAACTTATGGGTACAGGGAGGATGTTTGTTGACATGGGTTCCCTTTTTTCAGTTTCATTCTCAATCACTCCCTCTTCCCAGGCTTTAGAAGGAAGCCTCGAAAGTCTAGCCAGAGGGCACTCATGGCCACAGGAGTTTCTTGGCCCTAGACCCACATGGTCAGTCTCTGCTCCCTCACCAGGTCCCAACCTTACCTAGTTTGTCCTGCGCAGCCGCCTTCTCTGCCTTTAAGGCTGCTTTGTGTTTTTTCTCCAGCTCACTGAGCTGTGCTGCATGAGCCTCCTCCAGCTCCCTGTGGGGCCCCGGGAGAAGGCCACAGTCATCTGTGAAAAGGTCATCTGACCCCACCTCCCCTCCTTGTGCAGACCCCTGGTGGGCAGGCTGTGGGGCCTTTACTTCCTGACACGTTCTTTTGGCATCCACCCAGAAAAGGGTGAGGAGACCCCTGTTTTCACTGTCCACTATTTTGAATGGAGCCATTGGGGGTGCCACAGACTACCCCAACCACATGGTCTTTGCTTACAACAAGGAAACTGAGCTGATTAACACCCAGGACAATCCTAGAG
Organism: Tragulus kanchil; assembly: GCA_022376925.1. NCBI lineage: Eukaryota > Metazoa > Chordata > Mammalia > Artiodactyla > Tragulidae > Tragulus > Tragulus kanchil. The sequence goes on along the minus strand of JAIOJX010000026.1, from coordinate 93,120,748 downwards.
CCCGAGGTCTCACTAGCCTCCACTCCAAGAGGCAGATGGTGGCAGTGTTCAAGAAGGGTGTGAAATACAAGGCTGTAAGAGCTGTCAAGCAAGAAAAGACCTGGAGGAACCTTAAATGCAGACTGATCAGTACAAGAAGTACAAGATTGATCAGTACAAGAAGTCAGTCTGAAAAGTGTACAGGCTGCATAATTCCAACTACATGAGACTCTGGAAAAGGCACATCTACAGAGGTGATCCACAAATCGGTTGTTTCCAGGGGTTAGTATGGAGACAGCGATGAACAGGCAGAGCCCAGAGGAATTTTAGGGCAATGAAATTATCCTGTATGATACATGACACTAAACATTTATCAAAACGCATAGAATGGGCAGCATCAAGAGTGACTTCCCTGACGGTCCAGTGGCTGGGAATCTGCCTTCTAATGCAGAGGACACAGGTTCGATCCCTGGTCAGGAAACCAAAAACTTACATGTCTTGGGGAACTGAGCCCAAGTGCCACAACTAGAGAGGCTCTTGCACTGCAACTAGAGAAAGCTCGCATGCAGCAGCAAAGGCCCAGCACAGTCAAAAGAAAAAAAACGAGTGAACCTATAGACTTTGGGAGCAGGCTCATTGATTGTAACAAATGCCCCGTGGTAGTGCAGGATGTCAATGATGATGAAGGTTGTGTAGGTGTGGGGCCAGGGGTATGTGTGCATTCTCTGTAGTTTATGCTTTACTATGACTCTAAAGAACAATCTATTAGATGTTTGGCAGTAAAAAGCGTAACTGTAAAGCTGTAATCTTTCAATTAAAAAAATTAAAGAAAAAATAGTATATTAATAAAATAAACAATTAATTAATTAATTAAAAACATATTAAAAGCAAGTTTGTGACACCTAGGAGGACTTCTCTCCAGCAGGACCAGGGGTGTGGTAAGGGACTTTATGGGTTTTCTCACTCACACTGACCATACGTCTCCTTTTACTTCCCCTTGTTTTGTTTCTGCAGTGCTGGTTCCTGCCCCTCACATACTTTCTTCCCATTTTGCCCAGGCCTTGACCTAGCAGCCAGGATACTAGAGGAGAGAGAAGGAGCCAGAGGAGACCGGGCTGAGAATAACAGTAGTTTACTACGGACATTTCATAGAGACCAGAAAAATGGCTCTTCTCAGCAATCAACTCAAAGGGAGACTATAATTGGATGAGAAAATAGAATCAGGAATAACCTTCTCTGTGCTCTATTTTAGTGGTCTCAGATCAAACTATCCTGCTCTCCAAAGTCATGACTCCCAAATCCCATACCCCTCACACCCAACTGTCTGAAATTTCAGTGAACTGCAAGGATGCAAGAACCTTAGGGCCTTCAGTACACAGGAACTTGTTCCAGAAAACATACCTCCTCTTGCTCTCAAAGTTTTTCTGCATCTCAGCACAGCGGAGATCCATTTCATCAGAGAGCTGGAAACGAGGCCAGGTAGAATGGGCAGCATCAAGAGTGACTTCCCTGACGGTCCAGTGGCTGGGAATCTGCCTTCTAATGCAGAGGACACAGGTTCGATCCCTGGTCAGGAAACCAAAAACTTACATGTCTTGGGGAACTGAGCCCAAGTGCCACAACTAGAGAGGCTCTTGCACTGCAACTAGAGAAAGCTCGCATGCAGCAGCAAAGGCCCAGCACAGTCAAAAGAAAAAAAACGAGTGAACCTATAGACTTTGGGAGCAGGCTCATTGATTGTAACAAATGCCCCGTGGTAGTGCAGGATGTCAATGATGATGAAGGTTGTGTAGGTGTGGGGCCAGGGGTATGTGTGCATTCTCTGTAGTTTATGCTTTACTATGACTCTAAAGAACAATCTATTAGATGTTTGGCAGTAAAAAGCGTAACTGTAAAGCTGTAATCTTTCAATTAAAAAAATTAAAGAAAAAATAGTATATTAATAAAATAAACAATTAATTAATTAATTAAAAACATATTAAAAGCAAGTTTGTGACACCTAGGAGGACTTCTCTCCAGCAGGACCAGGGGTGTGGTAAGGGACTTTATGGGTTTTCTCACTCACACTGACCATACGTCTCCTTTTACTTCCCCTTGTTTTGTTTCTGCAGTGCTGGTTCCTGCCCCTCACATACTTTCTTCCCATTTTGCCCAGGCCTTGACCTAGCAGCCAGGATACTAGAGGAGAGAGAAGGGAGCCAGAGGAGACCGGGCTGAGAATAACAGTAGTTTACTACGGACATTTCATAGAGACCAGAAAAATGGCTCTTCTCAGCAATCAACTCAAAGGGAGACTATAATTGGATGAGAAAATAGAATCAGGAATAACCTTCTCTGTGCTCTATTTTAGTGGTCTCAGATCAAACTATCCTGCTCTCCAAAGTCATGACTCCCAAATCCCATACCCCTCACACCCAACTGTCTGAAATTTCAGTGAACTGCAAGGATGCAAGAACCTTAGGGCCTTCAGTACACAGGAACTTGTTCCAGAAAACATACCTCCTCTTGCTCTCAAAGTTTTTCTGCATCTCAGCACAGCGGAGATCCATTTCATCAGAGAGCTGGAAACGAGGCCAGGCCAGCACTAGTAAGACAGGAATGAGGACCCTATCCCGACTCCAAATTGCACCTTCTGAGAAGCCTTCCCATTCACGAGGTACGCTCCATGCCCCACACCTCTACCACATTGCTACTGAGGGAATGGAACAATTCCTGCCCGACTCTGCGTTGTTTGGGATGATGCTGCTGTGTGGAAACCATCCCTTTCACTGTTTTGTGGGCAGGTCTTCTCTTTGGCTGCACTGTAATCTCTGTAAGGTCCTGGTCTTTGGATTTAGGGATGCGTAATTCACTGAGCAATCATATATTGTGCAAAGGGCTTGACCCGGAGGAGCCAAACAGGCCTAAGACTCAGACCCTATCTTGGATGAACTTGAAACCCATGTGAATAAAATCCTCGTTGGCAGGGCTGTTCCCAGAAGCAGGAACTGCTTGGCTGCAGGGGTGACCCTCTGTCCTGACACATCGCGTCCTCTGGCCAGTGTCACAGGAGGAATAGCCACCACCTGCGGGGACAAGGGCTGGGGGCCAGCACTCTGCCCCTCTGTGCAGTCTCACAACCATGTGGCATGTTCACAAGTGGAAGGATTTTAAGAATTACAATGTGAAGTTCCTCCATGGAAATAATGTCTAAATATGTCTTCAGAAGGGCCCACGTTTCAGTGACTGAAAGTGTACGTTTTGCCCAATAACCCACCACGGATGAGGTGAGTGATCGCATGCAAATCATTTAATTTCCTGAGCCTCAACTTCCTCTCTATAAGGAGAACACAAAAAACAAGGTTTTCTCGATAAATACAGGCATGAATCACCAGAAAGGCAGGTCTCAGTCTGAGTCCTAGGCTGGGTCACTATAGGCTTCGACATATCTGGACTGGGTCTGAGGGTGAAAGGCTGGGAAGTCACTCTTCACACGTGGTTTCCGATCAAACTATCCTGCTCTCCAAAGTCATGACTCCCAAATCCCATACCCCTCACACCCAACTGTCTGAAATTTCAGTGAACTGCAAGGATGCAAGAACCTTAGGGCCTTCAGTACACAGGAACTTGTTCCAGAAAACATACCTCCTCTTGCTCTCAAAGTTTTTCTGCATCTCAGCACAGCGGAGATCCATTTCATCAGAGAGCTGGAAACGAGGCCAGGCCAGCACTAGTAAGACAGGAATGAGGACCCTATCCCGACTCCAAATTGCACCTTCTGAGAAGCCTTCCCATTCACGAGGTACGCTCCATGCCCCACACCTCTACCACATTGCTACTGAGGGAATGGAACAATTCCTGCCCGACTCTGCGTTGTTTGGGATGATGCTGCTGTGGAAACCATCCCTTTCACTGTTTTGTGGGCAGGTCTTCTCTTTGGCTGCACTGTAATCTCTGTAAGGTCCTGGTCTTTGGATTTAGGGATGCGTAATTCACTGAGCAATCATATATTGTGCAAAGGGCTTGACCCGGAGGAGCCAAACAGGCCTAAGACTCAGACCCTATCTTGGATGAACTTGAAACCCATGTGAATAAAATCCTCGTTGGCAGGGCTGTTCCCAGAAGCAGGAACTGCTTGGCTGCAGGGGTGACCCTCTGTCCTGACACATCGCGTCCTCTGGCCAGTGTCACAGGAGGAATAGCCACCACCTGCGGGGACAAGGGCTGGGGGCCAGCACTCTGCCCCTCTGTGCAGTCTCACAACCATGTGGCATGTTCACAAGTGGAAGGATTTTAAGAATTACAATGTGAAGTTCCTCCATGGAAATAATGTCTAAATATGTCTTCAGAAGGGCCCACGTTTCAGTGACTGAAAGTGTACGTTTTGCCCAATAACCCACCACGGATGAGGTGAGTGATCGCATGCAAATCATTTAATTTCCTGAGCCTCAACTTCCTCTCTATAAGGAGAACACAAAAAACAAGGTTTTCTCGATAAATACAGGCATGAATCACCAGAAAGGCAGGTCTCAGTCTGAGTCCTAGGCTGGGTCACTATAGGCTTTCGACATATCTGGACTGGGTCTGAGGGTGAAAGGCTGGGAAGTCACTCTTCACACGTGGTTTCCCGTAACAGCAAGCATGGGGAGGGTAGGGCGTGGAGGTAGGAATGAGGGGATGGGAAACAGATGTAAGTATCGCTATGGTTGATCACTTCAGCCCAGGACACCGGGTACCTCTGCTTGGGGTGGGGAAGAAGAGTCCATGATAAATCAGATGATAAAGTCTAAAGGAAGTGTCACCATAGTCCCCTAAACTGAAATCAGCAGGTTCAGGATAGCGGGCTTCGGCAGTTCCCACAGCAACAGGAAGTGGGGCTTGAGGCTTCTGGACAGCTTTTGAGGGAAACGAAAGTACTGGTTTCACTAGTGCCATTAGCAAGAGTTCTCCAGCAAGGTCTGAAATATAACTCACCGCACCAGCCAGTCAGCTCCGTTGGAAATGGCTGGCGCACCCTAGTGGAGAGGAAGCAGCAATGAACATGCCAGGGGAGCCCTGAGAACTTCTGGAAATTGACTTAGGCCTGGAGATCAAACCAGTCAATCCTAAAGGAAATCAACCTTGAATAGTCACTGGAAGGACTGATGCTGGAGCTGAAGCTCCAATACTTTTGGCACATTATGCGAAATATCGACTCATTGGAAAAGACCCTGGTACTGGGAAAGACTGAGGGCTGTAGGAGAAGGGGGTAACAGGGGATGAGATGGCTGGATTACAGTATCATTGACACAGTGGACATGGGTTTGAGCAAACTCCAGGAGACAGTGAAGGACAAGGAAGCCTGGCATGCTGCAGTCCATGGGGTCTCAAAGAGTTAGATACAACTGAGCGACCGAACAACAATTAGAGAAGGGACTTGAATTCTTGCAATTATGGATGAGTCTGGAGTCAGAGGAATACTAGTGGGTAACCACCTTCTTGTCTGCAGAGTTGTCTCCTGGGCAACTAGGCTCCTGTGAGCAAGGGACTTGGCCTCTTCCCTGGAACACAGCAGGTGATCTGAAGTTATTGGTCTTTCCCTTTCCCATACAGATGTTAGCACATTCAAGAATCACTCACCAGTTTTTGGGCAGAATGATGGTCTCTGTTCATTTGCTCTATGATCACTGTCAGCTCTGAGATCTGTTCTTCGAGGTCAGTAATGGTATCAGTCCTGCGGGACAAGGAGTCCATCACACACAGCTTCTAGGCTGTAGCAGTCAGGGCCCTCCCTAAGCATGGCGGCTCTGGCCCGCTGAGAGCCAGGCCGTTTCTGTACTTGCTCCATCATCATCGGGTAGGGGTGCAGGGGCAGAGGGTGGGCTGGAAGAAGGACTTTGGCAGTGAGGTGGTTGACCTCAGACACAACCATTTTGAGTAGGCTGGCCAGAGGCAAGCAGGGGTAATTTGGTGACTCACTAGACTAGAAGAGAAAGAGGAGGATGCCTGAAACCTATTAGGGTTTGCCCTTGTCTTGGTGAAGATAGTTGAGATGGAGGAGGGAGAAGTTCCGAGGATTAGGAAATGAGGTGAGGGGACCAGGATTGAGGCTGACAGTGACTTACAGACAAGGAATGGGCCAGACATGGGAAGAAGAGGGAATTTAGGAGTGTGGTTTTCAGAGGAGATTATGCATTTTTGTGTTTCTGGGTCTTGGGCCTCCATAAAATCTGTAAGCTTATTCAGCTCTCTTTGGTTGAGCTGGAGTCGACAGGGTGGCAGGCAGTGCAGCGGAGATGAGGTCCTTGATTCAAGAGGGTGCAGAGAGAGAGAGGCTGTAGGAGGAGATGGGGATGGAGGAGATGGGAATGAAAGATTTAGGAGGCAGAATGAAAAGGATGTGGAGACCGACTTTGCATGGTCCTAGAGGATGGAGCATGGGAAGCCTTGAATGACAGAGTGGGTGGCATGTGCTCGCCTGGCATGGAATCAAGACAGTCTTTCAGGCTGCAGCTCTCAGGGGCAGACTTTGGACATAAGGAAAAAGATGCAGACGTGGGCCTCCCAGACACCCTGACGTCCCTCTCAATTCTCACTCTTCAAACTGAGATTACTTTATGAGTATTTCATCTCCTCATTACCTCCAGGAACAAATACTCTCCTTTAGTATGAGTGACACCAACCCGGTCATTTTCTAGATCGGCCACTTCAAAAAAGTTTTTGAATCACTCACCAGTTTTTGGGCAGAATGATGGTCTCTGTTCATTTGCTCTATGATCACTGTCAGCTCTGAGATCTGTTCTTCGAGGTCAGTAATGGTATCAGTCCTGCGGGACAAGGAGTCCATCACACACAGCTTCTAGGCTGTAGCAGTCAGGGCCCTCCCTAAGCATGGCCGGCTCTGGCCCGCTGAGAGCCAGGCCGTTTCTGTACTTGCTCCATCATCATCGGGTAGGGGTGCAGGGGCAGAGGGTGGGCTGGAAGAAGGACTTTGGCAGTGAGGTGGTTGACCTCAGACACAACCATTTTGAGTAGGCTGGCCAGAGGCAAGCAGGGGTAATTTGGTGACTCACTAGACTAGAAGAGAAAGAGGAGGATGCCTGAAACCTATTAGGGTTTGCCCTTGTCTTGGTGAAGATAGTTGAGATGGAGGAGGGAGAAGTTCCGAGGATTAGGAAATGAGGTGAGGGGACCAGGATTGAGGCTGACAGTGACTTACAGACAAGGAATGGGCCAGACATGGGAAGAAGAGGGAATTTAGGAGTGTGGTTTTCAGAGGAGATTATGCATTTTTGTGTTTCTGGGTCTTGGGCCTCCATAAAATCTGTAAGCTTATTCAGCTCTCTTTGGTTGAGCTGGAGTCGACAGGGTGGCAGGCAGTGCAGCGGAGATGAGGTCCTTGATTCAAGAGGGTGCGAAGAGAAGAGAGAGGCTGTAGGAGGAGATGGGGATGGAGGAGATGGGAATGAAAGATTTAGGAGGCAGAATGAAAAGGATGTGGAGACCGACTTTGCATGGTCCTAGAGGATGGAGCATGGGAAGCCTTGAATGACAGAGTGGGTGGCATGTGCTCGCCTGGCATGGAATCAAGACAGTCTTTCAGGCTGCAGCTCTCAGGGGCAGACTTTGGACATAAGGAAAAAGATGCAGACGTGGGCCTCCCAGACACCCTGACGTCCCTCTCAATTCTCACTCTTCAAACTGAGATTACTTTATGAGTATTTCATCTCCTCATTACCTCCAGGAACAAATACTCTCCTTTAGTATGAGTGACACCAACCCGGTCATTTTCTAGATCGGCTGCCTGACTCGTCCATCCTCATGACTCGAATGGGCTCTGAGTAGAGCAGCAGGTGCAGAGAGGAGCCAGCACAGGACTGAGTGAAGGGACACTGTGGACTGGGCGTCAGACAAGGGGCTTGTCCTCAGGACAGGCGGAGAGAGGTCTGGGGCCCTGGGTACGGGCTCAGGGATGTTACCTGGGAACTTTGACTTTGCCCATGTTCTCCGGTTCTGAATACTTTTTGCTATCAAACATCTCATCTCCCAAGGTGACGGAAATCTGCTCCCTGTTCCGAACGAGGTGGTAGCCAGGTGACACCTTTATCACTTCCTGGGCATCAGGGTGGAATGTGAGGTCACATGACAGACTTAGAGTGTTGGGATTGCTCCAGTCTTCCGCTAGGGCCCTACTCACATCTTAGAAACGGACACATGAAGTGGGATGCTCCCTCTGGGGGCTCCCACAGGTACCTCTCTCCTGAAACCCAACTGCAAGAGTCAGCTGGCTCCTGTGTGTCCCCACAGGCCTCTCAAACCCAACAGGTGCAAAACCCAACCATTGACCCCTGCTCCCCACTCTGCCTCTGAGCCCTGTTCCTCCTCTGCCTTCTCCTTCCAGATGCCAGAAAGCAGCCAGGCATTGTGGACACTGTCAGATTGTGGAATGAGATATGCCTAAATTTAAATCTTGACTCTTCCACTAGCCCCAGTAATTCAGCGTCTCTGTACTTCAGTTTCCTTATCAGAAAATGAAGATAATAACTCTTCCTCAAAGGGCTTTTATTGAGGAATAAACAAAAATAACACATGGAAAAATGCCTAGCACAGCTGCAAACAAAACAACCCCCCACCCCAAAATTCTAATCAGTTCCACCTAGTCATTCAGTTGGACAGGGCTACCAGCCAGCATAGACCAGGATAAGACGTACTGTCTTTTTTTTTTTTTTTCTCTTTTTTTTTTTCATTCTTGATTTTAAAGATTTTACAGAGTTTTGTTGTTCACCAACATGTATGTTCCCAAATCAGTTATATGCATATCCCTGGACCTTCTCTCAACCCAGTTCCCCCACTTCCACCCCTCCAGACCATCGCCCCAAGTGATTGTAGGTACTCCTATTCCCTTAGCACAATGACAGTAGCTATCTTTTCCACACATGACTGTACTAGGAGCAGCAGGTGCAGAGAGCACAGGACTGAGTGAAGGGACACTGTGGACTGGGCGTCAGACAAGGGGCTTGTCCTCAGGACAGGCGGAGAGAGGTCTGGGGCCCTGGGTACGGGCTCAGGGATGTTACCTGGGAACTTTGACTTTGCCCATGTTCTCCGGTTCTGAATACTTTTTGCTATCAAACATCTCATCTCCCAAGGTGACGGAAATCTGCTCCCTGTTCCGAACGAGGTGGTAGCCAGGTGACACCTTTATCACTTCCTGGGCATCAGGGTGGAATGTGAGGTCACATGACAGACTTAGAGTGTTGGGATTGCTCCAGTCTTCCGCTAGGGCCCTACTCACATCTTAGAAACGGACACATGAAGTGGGATGCTCCCTCTGGGGGCTCCCACAGGTACCTCTCTCCTGAAACCCAACTGCAAGAGTCAGCTGGCTCCTGTGTGTCCCCACAGGCCTCTCAAACCCAACAGGTGCAAAACCCAACCATTGACCCCTGCTCCCCACTCTGCCTCTGAGCCCTGTTCCTCCTCTGCCTTCTCCTTCCAGATGCCAGAAAGCAGCCAGGCATTGTGGACACTGTCAGATTGTGGAATGAGATATGCCTAAATTTAAATCTTGACTCTTCCACTAGCCCCAGTAATTCAGCGTCTCTGTACTTCAGTTTCCTTATCAGAAAATGAAGATAATAACTCTTCCTCAAAGGGCTTTTATTGAGGAATAAACAAAAATAACACATGGAAAAATGCCTAGCACAGCTGCAAACAAAACAACCCCCCACCCCAAAATTCTAATCAGTTCCACCTAGTCATTCAGTTGGACAGGGCTACCAGCCAGCATAGACCAGGATAAGACGTACTGTCTGTTTTTTTTTTTTTTTCTTTTTTTTTTTCATTCTTGATTTTAAAGATTTTACAGAGTTTTGTTGTTCACCAACATGTATGTTCCCAAATCAGTTATATGCATATCCCTGGACCTTCTCTCAACCCAGTTCCCCCACTTCCACCCCTCCAGACCATCGCCCCAAGTGATTGTAGGTACTCCTATTCCCTTAGCACAATGACAGTAGCTATCTTTTCCACACATGACTGTACTGTCTTTTTTTAAAAAGATTTTTTTTTTGATGTGAACAATTTTTTCTTAAAAAGTCTATTGAATGTGTAACAGTACTGCTTCTGTTTTATATTTTGGTTCTTTGGCCCCAGGGCATGTGCTATCTTAGCTCCCTCACCAGGGATTGAACTCATACCTTCCATATTGCAAGTCAAAGTATCAAGCACTGGACTACCAGGGAAGACCCAGATGTACTGTCTTGAGTTGTGTAGGACACCCCTGCAGCACTGTAGGCTCCTTACTCTGCCTCACCTCATCCTCTCTTCGCCACACCCCTGCCTTGACATGTTCCAAGGCCACCGTCATCTTGCTCCTTGGCTCTGGTGATCCCTTCTCAGATGGCCTCTCTAGTCTGGCTCCCCTAAAGTTTGTCATCCTCTCCACCTGGAAGGCTATTTCTATTTTTGTTTATTCAATTTTTTTTCCCTAACTATTAAGAGACTGTGTGATCTTCATATAAAAGAGTGGGGGGGCTTCCTTGGTGGTCCAGTGGGTAAGGACACTGCCTTAACAGTGCAAAGGGTGCCGGTTCAATCCCTGACCTGGGAAGATCCCACGTGCCGCAGAGCGGCTGGACCGATGTGTCCAATTACCGAGCCGGAGCTCTGGAGCGCATGCGCCCGGGGCCTGTGCTTAGTGGCGAGACAGGCCATTGTGATGGGAGGCCCACATGGGCCAAAGAACAAAGATGGATGAAAATGGATAAATGAAAGACCAATAGGAGTGGCCCACCTGCCCCCGTCCCTCCCCAACCCGCTGCCCCCCCAAAAAAATTTAAAAAAATAAAATAAAAAGAGAGTAGGGCAGGGAAAGAGGGGCAAAGAAAACAGATATAAGCAGACAGTATAAAAAGACCAATAATACCCCACTGGAGGACATTTAAAAAAATGTAAACCTGACCTGGTCCTGTGACCTGGAGCCTGTGTCAGACTCCTAAAGGCTCCCAGACACTGAAAGAATCAGGTCTAAGCTCCCAGGCAGGTGTCACGTCCTGGGTTTGGTCCCATCTCTTCCTCCAGCACCGTCCTGTCCCTGCTCCTCTCAGGTGCCCTGAGGGTCTCTCCGCCTGCCTTGTGGATTCCCAAGTACAGGAGAGGGTTTCTTGCATCTAGGCTTGAGCTGTACCCCAGCCTGGACTGATTGTCACCACCTGGGTTCTGTGGGAGACTCTTGTCACCCTACACTCCACAAGGGAACAGAAAGTGGTCATTAAATCCTTCTCTGGGGTCCAGCTGAGCCGAGTTCGAGTCCTGGTTCTACCCCTTACCAGTTACACATTAAATGCAGTCATTACAGCTCCTGCTCAGGCGATCATTGCACAGATATGAGAAGATCCGTGTGTGCGAAAGATCGATGCCTTCACCTAGTGGGTCTAACAAACACTGACCCCCCACTGCCCTCTTCCCATCTTTACTCACTTTAGGTAATTTATCGCTCTCTTCTCGTTTTCTTAAATGGGCTTTCATTCTGCAAGAGAAACGCATGCTCAGAAAGCAAATGGAGAACAAAGGTTGGTACACAGATGGTGATAAAATGATGGATAGTAAAACACCAGGAAATTGACCGGTCACTAATCTAATAGTAGAGCTATTTGTGAAACAATGACCTAGAGACTTGGGGTGAACTCCGAAGCACTCTCCTATGAGCAGTGCCTAAACTTCAATGCACACACTTTTTAGCTGACATCCTTGATCTCTGCTCCAGGAGATGGTGAAGGACAGAGAAGCTAGGCATGCTGCAGTTCATGGGGTCACAAAGAGTAGGACACGACTTGAGTGACTGAACTTGTCTGCACAATCGCCTTTTTCTTTGCATTGGAAATTGGTATTCTGGGACCTTAAAATGCCCATTAAATGAATTCAGGATAAGTGAAGAGTTACTATTCTGAGGCCTGGTGTTAACCCTGATTATAATTCTTTTTTATTTCAGGTACAGAAACAAGAGCATAGTGTCAGGTACCTGAGACGTTGGAAGAGTAGAATAAGAGTAACTAGCTTCTGATGTGGTGACCAAGAAATGCAGGTTGGGATTGTGTCACTCTTCTCATAATCCTCAAATGGCTTCCCATCTGTTCCTCCAGCCCCGTCCTGTCCCTGCTCCTCTCAGGTGCCCTGAGGGTCTCTCCGCCTGCCTTGTGGATTCCCAAGTACAGGAGAGGGTTTCTTGCATCTAGGCTTGAGCTGTACCCCAGCCTGGACTGATTGTCACCACCTGGGTTCTGTGGGAGACTCTTGTCACCCTACACTCCACAAGGGAACAGAAAGTGGTCATTAAATCCTTCTCTGGGGTCCAGCTGAGCCGAGTTCGAGTCCTGGTTCTACCCCTTACCAGTTACACATTAAATGCAGTCATTACAGCTCCTGCTCAGGCGATCATTGCACAGATATGAGAAGATCCGTGTGTGCGAAAGATCGATGCCTTCACCTAGTGGGTCTAACAAACACTGACCCCCCACTGCCCTCTTCCCATCTTTACTCACTTTAGGTAATTTATCGCTCTCTTCTCGTTTTCTTAAATGGGCTTTCATTCTGCAAGAGAAACGCATGCTCAGAAAGCAAATGGAGAACAAAGGTTGGTACACAGATGGTGATAAAATGATGGATAGTAAAACACCAGGAAATTGACCGGTCACTAATCTAATAGTAGAGCTATTTGTGAAACAATGACCTAGAGACTTGGGGTGAACTCCGAAGCACTCTCCTATGAGCAGTGCCTAAACTTCAATGCACACACTTTTTAGCTGACATCCTTGATCTCTGCTCCAGGAGATGGTGAAGGACAGAGAAGCTAGGCATGCTGCAGTTCATGGGGTCACAAAGAGTAGGACACGACTTGAGTGACTGAACTTGTCTGCACAATCGCCTTTTTCTTTGCATTGGAAATTGGTATTCTGGGACCTTAAAATGCCCATTAAATGAATTCAGGATAAGTGAAGAGTTACTATTCTGAGGCCTGGTGTTAACCCTGATTATAATTCTTTTTTATTTCAGGTACAGAAACAAGAGCATAGTGTCAGGTACCTGAGACGTTGGAAGAGTAGAATAAGAGTAACTAGCTTCTGATGTGGTGACCAAGAAATGCAGGTTGGGATTGTGTCACTCTTCTCAGAATCCTCAAATGGCTTCCCATCTGTTATGGACTAAATTGTGTCCTTCCCATAATTCAACATGTTGAAGCCCTAACACCTGCTATCCCAGAACATGAATGTATTTGGATTTATAAACTTTCTTTTTTTTAAGATTTAAAAAAAATATTTATTTATAGGGCTTCCCTGGTGGCCCAGTGGGTAAGGAGTCCGCCTTACAGTGCAAGGGGCACCAGTTCGATCCCTGGCCCGGGAGGATCCCACGTGCCACAAAGTGGCTGGAATGGTGTGTCCAATTGCCAGAGCCAGTGCTCTGCAGAGAGAGAGGCCATTGCAATGGGAGGCCTACACAGGCCAAAGAATAAAAATGGATGAAAAAAAACAAACCAATAAAAGAGGCCAAAATGTTTTAAAGATTTATTTATTTATTTATTTTAGTGGGGGTGGGGGTGGGGAGGGAGGGGAGCAGGCGGGCCACTTCTATTGGTCTTTCATTTGTCCATTTTCATCCATCTTTTTTCTTTGGCCCGTGTGGGCCTCCCATCACGGCGGCCTCTGTTGTCGCAGAGCACGGGTTCTGGGTGCATGCGCTCCAGAGCTCCGGCTTGGTAGTTGGACACATCAGTCCAGCCACTCCGTGGGATCTTCCCAGACCAGGGCTCGAACCAGCGCCCCTTGCACTGCAAGGCGGTGTCCTTACCCACTGGACCACCAAGGAAGCCCCCAAAATGTTTTTTAAAAATTATTTATTTATTTGGCTGCACTGGGTCTTAGTTGAGGTATATGAACTGAGTCATCTTGTGGTATCTGGGATCTCAGTTCCCTGACCAAGGACTGAACCTGCGTCCCCTGCACTGGAAGGCGGATTCTTAACTGCTGGATCACCAGGGAAGTCCCTGGATTTGCAAACTTTAAAGCGGTGTCTAAATTAAAATGAGGCCATTAGGGTGGGCACTAATCCCATATGACTGGTGTTCTAACAAGAGATACTAGGACACCAGAGAGACCCCTGGATGTGCGTGCACAAAGGAAAGACCAGGTGAGGGGGCAGCAGGCGGGAAGTGACCAACCCTGCCAGCACCATGATCCTGGACTTCCAGTTTCCAGAACAGGGAGACAATAAAGTTCTGTTGTGTAAGCCACTCAGTCTGTGGCTTTTCTTATGGCAACCCTAATAGCCAATACACTATCCCTTTGGATATAAAAGTCAAAGTCCTTATAGTGGCCAACACACTTCATTGTATGAGATAACTTCTCAGAATCCTCAAATGTTTGATGGACTAAATTGTGTCCTTCCCATAATTCAACATGTTGAAGCCCTAACACCTGCTATCCCAGAACATGAATGTATTTGGATTTATAAACTTTCTTTTTTTTAAGATTTAAAAAAAATATTTATTTATAGGGCTTCCCTGGTGGCCCAGTGGGTAAGGAGTCCGCCTTACAGTGCAAGGGGCACCAGTTCGATCCCTGGCCCGGGAGGATCCCACGTGCCACAAAGTGGCTGGAATGGTGTGTCCAATTGCCAGAGCCAGTGCTCTGCAGAGAGAGAGGCCATTGCAATGGGAGGCCTACACAGGCCAAAGAATAAAAATGGATGAAAAAAAACAAACCAATAAAAGAGGCCAAAATGTTTTAAAGATTTATTTATTTATTTATTTTAGTGGGGGTGGGGTGAGGAGGGAGGGGAGCAGGCGGGCCACTTCTATTGGTCTTTCATTTGTCCATTTTCATCCATCTTTTTTCTTTGGCCCGTGTGGGCCTCCCATCACGGCGGCCTCTGTTGTCGCAGAGCACGGGTTCTGGGTGCATGCGCTCCAGAGCTCCGGCTTGGTAGTTGGACACATCAGTCCAGCCACTCCGTGGGATCTTCCCAGACCAGGGCTCGAACCAGCCCCCCTTGCACTGCAAGGCGGTGTCCTTACCCACTGGACCACCAAGGAAGCCCCCAAAATGTTTTTTAAAAATTATTTATTTATTTGGCTGCACTGGGTCTTAGTTGAGGTATATGAACTGAGTCATCTTGTGGTATCTGGGATCTCAGTTCCCTGACCAAGGACTGAACCTGCGTCCCCTGCACTGGAAGGCGGATTCTTAACTGCTGGATCACCAGGGAAGTCCCTGGATTTGCAAACTTTAAAGCGGTGTCTAAATTAAAATGAGGCCATTAGGGTGGGCACTAATCCCATATGACTGGTGTTCTAACAAGAGATACTAGGACACCAGAGAGACCCCTGGATGTGCGTGCACAAAGGAAAGACCAGGTGAGGGGGCAGCAGGCGGGAAGTGACCAACCCTGCCAGCACCATGATCCTGGACTTCCAGTTTCCAGAACAGGGAGACAATAAAGTTCTGTTGTGTAAGCCACTCAGTCTGTGGCTTTTCTTATGGCAACCCTAATAGCCAATACACTATCCCTTTGGATATAAAAGTCAAAGTCCTTATAGTGGCCAACACACTTCATTGTATGAGCTTCCTACTGTTACTGTAAAAAATTACTACAAGTTTAGTGCTTAAAACATCATAGCCTGTTATATTTAGTTCTGAAGGTCAAAGTCTGGAATGGGTCTCTCTGGGCTAAAACTGACATTTTGGCATGGTTGTCTTCTTCCTGGAGGCTCTTGGGGAGAGTCTATTTCCTTGCCCTTTCCAGCTCCTAGAAGATGCCCCTGTTCCTTTATCTTCAAAGCTAACAAGGACAACACTCAGCTTCTGCTTCTATTGTTTTGTCTCCTTCTCTGGCACACTGATTTCCTCTTTCCATTTACATAAAGCCCACCTGGATAATCCAGGATGATCTGTCCATCTCAAGATCAGCTGATGAGCAATCTAATTCCATTTGCCATCTTCTTTTCCCCTCAGCAAGTAACAGAACAAAGATGCGGTTTCCAAGGATTAGGACGTGGACTTCTTGAGGGGGTGGGGGCAACTCATTACTCTACTGACTACATGCAGCATCTCTGCTGCTTCTCCCAGCTTCTCCAGCATCAGGTGGGCCAAGCACATTCCCACTTAGAGCCTTTGTATTTTCTGTTCCCTTTGCCAGAGTGCTTGACCCTGGGGATCAGCCTGGCTCCCGCTGACCTCTTACCCAGGGATTTTCCCTGACCTCTCTGTGCAAAATAACAACTCTACCCTCACCATCCCTCCTCCCTATGCCTGTGCTATTTCTCCACATAGCACTTGCAAACCCTGGATGGACTCACACCTTCATGGTCATCTGCCCTCCCCTCTACACTGGAATGTGAGTCCAGGAGAGCAGCACCTTCATGGTCATCTGCCCTCCCCTCTACACCGGAATGTGAGTCCAGGAGAGCAGAGATTTTTGTTCACTGCTGTCCCTCTGCACCTGATTCAATGTCTAGGAAATAATATGTGTTCAATAACGGTTTCCAAATAAATAAATAGGAAATGGAACACAAAGATTCATGCAAAGGCCTAAATAGAAATTCCAGTTTCCAGAACAGGGAGACAATAAAGTTCTGTTGTGTAAGCCACTCAGTCTGTGGCTTTTCTTATGGCAACCCTAATAGCCAATACACTATCCCTTTGGATATAAAAGTCAAAGTCCTTATAGTGGCCAACACACTTCATTGTATGAGCTTCCTACTGTTACTGTAAAAAATTACTACAAGTTTAGTGCTTAAAACATCATAGCCTGTTATATTTAGTTCTGAAGGTCAAAGTCTGGAATGGGTCTCTCTGGGCTAAAACTGACATTTTGGCATGGTTGTCTTCTTCCTGGAGGCTCTTGGGGAGAGTCTATTTCCTTGCCCTTTCCAGCTCCTAGAAGATGCCCCTGTTCCTTTATCTTCAAAGCTAACAAGGACAACACTCAGCTTCTGCTTCTATTGTTTTGTCTCCTTCTCTGGCACACTGATTTCCTCTTTCCATTTACATAAAGCCCACCTGGATAATCCAGGATGATCTGTCCATCTCAAGATCAGCTGATGAGCAATCTAATTCCATTTGCCATCTTCTTTTCCCCTCAGCAAGTAACAGAACAAAGATGCGGTTTCCAAGGATTAGGACGTGGACTTCTTGAGGGGGTGGGGGCAACTCATTACTCTACTGACTACATGCAGCATCTCTGCTGCTTCTCCCAGCTTCTCCAGCATCAGGTGGGCCAAGCACATTCCCACTTAGAGCCTTTGTATTTTCTGTTCCCTTTGCCAGAGTGCTTGACCCTGGGGATCAGCCTGGCTCCCGCTGACCTCTTACCCAGGGATTTTCCCTGACCTCTCTGTGCAAAATAACAACTCTACCCTCACCATCCCTCCTCCCTATGCCTGTGCTATTTCTCCACATAGCACTTGCAAACCCTGGATGGACTCACACCTTCATGGTCATCTGCCCTCCCCTCTACACTGGAATGTGAGTCCAGGAGAGCAGCACCTTCATGGTCATCTGCCCTCCCCTCTACACCGGAATGTGAGTCCAGGAGAGCAGAGATTTTTGTTCACTGCTGTCCCTCTGCACCTGATTCAATGTCTAGGAAATAATATGTGTTCAATAACGGTTTCCAAATAAATAAATAGGAAATGGAACACAAAGATTCATGCAAAGGCCTAAAACTAAGTTTCACTAGATAAACTTCTAAATGTGAATAAAATTTTTAATTGATAAGTAAACACTGAATTGCAATCTACAGAAAACCTTAAACATAGGAAAGTAATCAAGACAAGGATGAACCAACACCATAAATCGATGGGAGGCTCTTGGTCAAAGACATTGCACCCTTTGAGGGCAGGGAGGGCTCTCTGGGGCACCCTGCTGAGAACACCTTGGAAGTGACTTTGAAAACAATAGGGGCAAAGGGCCACAGAATCTACCTGGAGGAGCTGAGCCTCGGGGGAAATCCCCGTGGGTTCTGGCATCTCTCTGACGCACTTGGCAGCAATTAGCTCAAGTCAGGAAAGGTTGTGAAGGCCTAGAAGGGAGATTATTTTATTCACATACCTCAAACCATTCCTGACCCATGGACATAAAAATACTTACTTTGGGGCAACAACAGGTTTTATTATAAGCTGAGCATAATTTTGTCTTTTTGAAAGTGGAGGAATAGGAGTTAGCCTGGAAGTGAAAAAGGAAACAGTGAGAAAGGGAAAATCTGAAAGTCAGAAACCTGGTTTTTGCATTCCCAGGTAGGGGAGACCCCCCACAGTGGCCCCACATTGAAAGATAGGGCCTGACAATGGGAATCTTTAAAATCAGATGGTCTGGTGGGTGAGAGGCATAGAGGGAGTAACCTGGAAACCTATACTATCAGATGTGAAAAAGACAGCTATTGTCATTGCGCTGTGGGAATGGGGGATCCTGCAGGGGTGCGGTGCGAAGGCCTGGAGGGTGGGATGGCGGGGCAGGGGGAACTGGGAGGGGGCAGGAGGGGAAAGGGGACAGGGATAGGCATATGACTGATCTGGGAACATACATGTATGTGAACAACAAAACTCTGTAAAAATATTTTTAAAAATTAAAAAATTAATGAGAAAAAAAAATCAGATGGTCTGGGGGAACTTCAGGCTGAGGGCTCTGGTGCTTGTTCACTGACCAGGGGTTCCCAGCCTGGCAGCACAGCTCATCCTCTAATTCTGGAAGCTCTTCAGCCCCCATGGGGAGCACCTGCCATGGCCCTTTTCCTCCTGTGCTAACCCTGAGGCTTCCTCATTGAAGCCCCCATTCAGCCTCTGCAGCACCCAGCCAAAGCGCTGTGCAGTCAACAGGCTGGGTAAAGGCAGCCTTTCTGCCTCCCTGTGGGATTTTGCTGCCAAGCGGTTTTGAAAATCATGTAAGAGAACGCTGGGTGCCCCACTCCACGGAACCCAAGGCCCCAGTCTCCACAACATCCTGGATAATCCTTACTTGGGCTTCAGGGAAGAGGTCTTGTTTGGTGGCCGAGGGGTCTTGATTAGCTTTCGCGGTCCCAAGTTCCAGGGGTCCCAGCAGGTGCAGTAGACCAGGGGGTTGGAATACATGGTAGGTCAGGGTCTGTCTTGGCTGCTCGGTCAGGAGGCCCTTGACAAAATGGAAAAAAAAACAGCAGAGTTACACTGTTAAGAGTCAGAGCAACAACACTTAGAGATCAATTGGGAAGAACCAGAGAAAGCCCAGAGCACAGATGACAGATTCTGGAAGATGTCAGTGTGGTATAGGATCTCAACTATAGGACAACACTTCACCCCCTCGCCACCTAGGATATCTGACTTGAAATCAGTTTAACATTTGACAGCATTGTTGTTTAGTTGCTAAGTTGTGTCCGACTCTTTTGAGTTGGACTGTATACTCCAGGCTCCTCTGTCCATGGGATTTCCCAGACAAGAATCGTGGCATGAAGATGGCATAAAGAGGGGGGGTAAACCTGGAAACCTATACTATCAGATGTGAAAAAGACAGCTATTGTCATTGCGCTGTGGGAATGGGGGATCCTGCAGGGGTGCGGTGCGAAGGCCTGGAGGGTGGGATGGCGGGGCAGGGGGAACTGGGAGGGGGCAGGAGGGGAAAGGGGACAGGGATAGGCATATGACTGATCTGGGAACATACATGTATGTGAACAACAAAACTCTGTAAAAATATTTTTAAAAATTAAAAAATTAATGAGAAAAAAAAATCAGATGGTCTGGGGGAACTTCAGGCTGAGGGCTCTGGTGCTTGTTCACTGACCAGGGGTTCCCAGCCTGGCAGCACAGCTCATCCTCTAATTCTGGAAGCTCTTCAGCCCCCATGGGGAGCACCTGCCATGGCCCTTTTCCTCCTGTGCTAACCCTGAGGCTTCCTCATTGAAGCCCCCATTCAGCCTCTGCAGCACCCAGCCAAAGCGCTGTGCAGTCAACAGGCTGGGTAAAGGCAGCCTTTCTGCCTCCCTGTGGGATTTTGCTGCCAAGCGGTTTTGAAAATCATGTAAGAGAACGCTGGGTGCCCCACTCCACGGAACCCAAGGCCCCAGTCTCCACAACATCCTGGATAATCCTTACTTGGGCTTCAGGGAAGAGGTCTTGTTTGGTGGCCGAGGGGTCTTGATTAGCTTTCGCGGTCCCAAGTTCCAGGGGTCCCAGCAGGTGCAGTAGACCAGGGGGTTGGAATACATGGTAGGTCAGGGTCTGTCTTGGCTGCTCGGTCAGGAGGCCCTTGACAAAATGGAAAAAAAAACAGCAGAGTTACACTGTTAAGAGTCAGAGCAACAACACTTAGAGATCAATTGGGAAGAACCAGAGAAAGCCCAGAGCACAGATGACAGATTCTGGAAGATGTCAGTGTGGTATAGGATCTCAACTATAGGACAACACTTCACCCCCTCGCCACCTAGGATATCTGACTTGAAATCAGTTTAACATTTGACAGCATTGTTGTTTAGTTGCTAAGTTGTGTCCGACTCTTTTGAGTTGGACTGTATACTCCAGGCTCCTCTGTCCATGGGATTTCCCAGACAAGAATACTGGAGTGGTTGCCATTTCCTTCTCCAGGGGATCTTCCCAACGCTGGGATCGAACTCTCATCTCCCACCTTAGCAGGTGGATTCTTTACCATTGACCAACCTGGGAAGCTCTTAGCTGAGTGCTTACTAGGAGCCAGATCCACAGTAAGTGATCAGCTATCTTTATAGATACTTTACAGATGAGATAGTCAGGCTCAGAGAGGTCATGAAGGTAGCAAATCACAAAGCTGGGAACAAACACAAGTCTGTCTGACTCCTGAGCACTTTTCCATCAGGTCACACTAGCTACCTCTGAAGTGCAGAGAAATGCCTATAACAGGTAAGTCCTGCATAGACCTTCCCAGAAAATCAGCTGTCACTGAAATTACAGAGCAAGAGGATCTTTCAGGTTCTCTTTCCTGGTCATGCCTGAATTGCACAGCCAAAACTCTTCCTCCTTGGCTCCATAAACTCAAAAACCCCTACAATGAAGGTTCTAATCCCTGGAACCTATAAATATGTTACGCTTACACGTCAAAAGGAACTTTGCAGCTGTGATTAAGGATTCATCCTCAACCATATTTTTTTCCTTCTAGTTTATTTTTTATTAAAGTATAGTTGACATATAATATTATATTAGTTTCTAGTATACAATACAGCGATTTGCCATTTATATACATTACAAATGAATCATGATTAAGTCTGTAACCATCTGTCACCGTGCAAAGTTATTACAGTATTGTTGACAATATTCCCCGTGGTATATGCTGAATCTCTATGATACTTATTTTATAAGTGGAAGTTGGTACCCTTGATCCTCTTTGCCTATTTTGTCCAACTCTTTTTTCCTTCTCCCCTCTAGCAACCAGTTTGTTCTCTGTATCTATGAGTCTGTTTCTGTGTTGTTTTGTTTGTTCACTTGTTTTATTTTTTAAACATCATTATTAAAGTTTTCAAGGAAAATGACTCATGTTTAAAGAGGAAAAACCAATATGGTGTGTTATCAGAACCTAGGATATCTGACTTGAAATCAGTTTAACATTTGACAGCATTGTTGTTTAGTTGCTAAGTTGTGTCCGACTCTTTTGAGTTGGACTGTATACTCCAGGCTCCTCTGTCCATGGGATTTCCCAGACAAGAATACTGGAGTGGTTGCCATTTCCTTCTCCAGGGGATCTTCCCAACGCTGGGATCGAACTCTCATCTCCCACCTTAGCAGGTGGATTCTTTACCATTGACCAACCTGGGAAGCTCTTAGCTGAGTGCTTACTAGGAGCCAGATCCACAGTAAGTGATCAGCTATCTTTATAGATACTTTACAGATGAGATAGTCAGGCTCAGAGAGGTCATGAAGGTAGCAAATCACAAAGCTGGGAACAAACACAAGTCTGTCTGACTCCTGAGCACTTTTCCATCAGGTCACACTAGCTACCTCTGAAGTGCAGAGAAATGCCTATAACAGGTAAGTCCTGCATAGACCTTCCCAGAAAATCAGCTGTCACTGAAATTACAGAGCAAGAGGATCTTTCAGGTTCTCTTTCCTGGTCATGCCTGAATTGCACAGCCAAAACTCTTCCTCCTTGGCTCCATAAACTCAAAAACCCCTACAATGAAGGTTCTAATCCCTGGAACCTATAAATATGTTACGCTTACACGTCAAAAGGAACTTTGCAGCTGTGATTAAGGATTCATCCTCAACCATATTTTTTTCCTTCTAGTTTATTTTTTATTAAAGTATAGTTGACATATAATATTATATTAGTTTCTAGTATACAATACAGCGATTTGCCATTTATATACATTACAAATGAATCATGATTAAGTCTGTAACCATCTGTCACCGTGCAAAGTTATTACAGTATTGTTGACAATATTCCCCGTGGTATATGCTGAATCTCTATGATACTTATTTTATAAGTGGAAGTTGGTACCCTTGATCCTCTTTGCCTATTTTGTCCAACTCTTTTTTCCTTCTCCCCTCTAGCAACCAGTTTGTTCTCTGTATCTATGAGTCTGTTTCTGTGTTGTTTTGTTTGTTCACTTGTTTTATTTTTTAAACATCATTATTAAAGTTTTCAAGGAAAATGACTCATGTTTAAAGAGGAAAAACCAATATGGTGTGTTATCAGAACAGAATAAATCAGAATTGGTTGGCTGGTCAAAAAATCATATGGAGGGCTTCCCTTGTGGCTCAGTGGATAAGAACCCTTCTGCCAATGCAGGAGACAGAGGTTCGATCCCTGATCTGGGAAGATCCCACATACCACAGAGCAGCTAAACCCACATATCAACAAAGGCCCAGCACAGCCAAAAATAAATAAATTTTAAAAAGTTCAAAAAAAATCATATGGAAAGGTTGAAAGGAAACTGAGTTTAAAGAGTATAAATAACTAAAATATTTTGAAACGTTATATTAAAATTAGAAATGTTACACTAAAGGTATACTAGAATGCAAAAGTGAAAAAGGGTGTTTTGTTTTTTAGATTCCACATATGAGTGAAATCATACAGTTTGTCTTTCTCTGACTTATTTCACTTGGCGTAATAGCCACTAGGTACATTCATATTATTGCAAATGGCATTCATATTATTATTTTTTGTGACTAATAGTCCATCATATCCCCCTCCACAGTATTCTTTACTGAAACTTCTGCTGGATTTTAGAATCAGATGGGTCTAATTTTTGCATGAAAGCTTCTCTGCTTATCATCTGCAGGACCCTAAGAAATGTACTTGCTCTTTTCTGAGTCTCAGTTTCCTCACCTGCAAAATGGGGACAAAAATTCATTCATGCCTTCTCACTGGGCTGTAATGCACATGAAATGAGACCATGTCAGGAAAGCTCTTGGCACACTGCTTTACACACATTAGGGTTTAAAAGCATTATGAACTCTAGTGGTATTCTGTTTATAGATGTTTTTATTTCTAAGCTTGTGGGAGAATAGGTTTATTTGTTTCTGCTTGTGTTAAATTGAAATCTGTTCATTGTAAGGAAAATAACACAGAAGAACCTAAGGAAGTAAAAGTCATGCAAAATACTAGCATCTAGAGATAACCACTGAAAATATTTTGGCTAATGTCCTCTAGAATTCTTTTTAGTCTAAAGAAACAGATACAAAAGTTTCCATAAATGAAAGCAAACTCTACTTATATTCTAGATATGCCTTCTTTTTTAAGATTTAAAAAAAAATTTTGGGCCCCTTTTATTGTATTTATTTTCATCCATCTTAATTCTTTGGTCTGTGTGGGCCTCCCATTTCAGTGGCCTCTCTTGCTGCAGAGCACCGGTTCTGGGCACAGGCGCTCCAGAGAGCTGGCTCATAAGTGGACACACCCGTCCAGCTGCTCTGTGGCATGCGGGATCTTGCCAGGCCAGGGATCGAACTGGTGCCCCCTTGCACTGCAAGGCGGACTCTTTACCCACTGGGCCACCAGGGAAGCCCTAGATATGCCTTCTTAAACGTATAGTCAGTAACTATATACATATATAATCATTTAATTATTTTTAAACTTAAATTTACTGTGGAGAAATTTTTAAAATGTACAGAAGTAGAGAAAAGAATACAGTGAACTCATGCATCACCTAGCTACAACCATTAGCAATTTATGACTAGTCTCATTCATCTCAGCCCACTTTTTTGACAACTGGAGAATAATTACTTTACAAGGCTGTATGAGTTTCTGCTATACAACAGTGTGAATCAGCTGCAAATATACATCTATCCCCTTCTTCTTGAGCCTCCCTCCCCCTCCCCCCACCCTACCTGCTCCAGGCCATTGCAGAGCATCGAGCTGAGTCAGCCCACTTTTCTAACACTAGATTACGTTTAAAAAAATTCTATAATTTTAATTATACTTAAGGCAAACCTTTTAAACAAGCCTGAGGGTTTCCCTGGTGGTTCAATGGTTAAGAATCTGCCTGCCAAAGCAGGGAACACAGGTTTATTCAGGTTCAGGAAGATGCTTACATTTTAAAGGAAAATTGACTCTAGTGGTATTCTGTTTATAGATGTTTTATTTCTAAGCTTGTGGGAGAATAGGTTTATTTGTTTCTGCTTGTGTTAAATTGAAATCTGTTCATTGTAAGGAAAATAACACAGAAGAACCTAAGGAAGTAAAAGTCATGCAAAATACTAGCATCTAGAGATAACCACTGAAAATATTTTGGCTAATGTCCTCTAGAATTCTTTTTAGTCTAAAGAAACAGATACAAAAGTTTCCATAAATGAAAGCAAACTCTACTTATATTCTAGATATGCCTTCTTTTTTTAAGATTTAAAAAAAAAATTTGGCCTCTTTTATTGTATTTATTTTCATCCATCTTAATTCTTTGGTCTGTGTGGGCCTCCCATTTCAGTGGCCTCTCTTGCTGCAGAGCACCGGTTCTGGGCACAGGCGCTCCAGAGAGCTGGCTCATAAGTGGACACACCCGTCCAGCTGCTCTGTGGCATGCGGGATCTTGCCAGGCCAGGGATCGAACTGGTGCCCCCTTGCACTGCAAGGCGGACTCTTTACCCACTGGGCCACCAGGGAAGCCCTAGATATGCCTTCTTAAACGTATAGTCAGTAACTATATACATATATAATCATTTAATTATTTTTAAACTTAAATTTACTGTGGAGAAATTTTTAAAATGTACAGAAGTAGAGAAAAGAATACAGTGAACTCATGCATCACCTAGCTACAACCATTAGCAATTTATGACTAGTCTCATTCATCTCAGCCCACTTTTTTGACAACTGGAGAATAATTACTTTACAAGGCTGTATGAGTTTCTGCTATACAACAGTGTGAATCAGCTGCAAATATACATCTATCCCCTTCTTCTTGAGCCTCCCTCCCCCTCCCCCCACCCTACCTGCTCCAGGCCATTGCAGAGCATCGAGCTGAGTCAGCCCACTTTTCTAACACTAGATTACGTTTAAAAAAATTCTATAATTTTAATTATACTTAAGGCAAACCTTTTAAACAAGCCTGAGGGTTTCCCTGGTGGTTCAATGGTTAAGAATCTGCCTGCCAAAGCAGGGAACACAGGTTTCATTTCAGGTTCAGGAAGATGCCACATGCTGTGGGCTAACTAAGCCCATGTGCCCCAAAGACTGAAGCCCTCATGCCCTGGAGCCCATGCTCCACAAGACAGTAGCCCCCTCACTGCAACTAGAGAAAGCCCAGGCACAGCAATGGAGACCCAAGAGAGCCATAAATGGACAACTAAATAAAACAAAAAACAAGGTTGCGATTTGTTTCTATATTGTCATGACTTTGTAAATTTCTCCTTTATGAATGTACCCTTATATATTTTTAGCCAGTTTTGTATTGATGAACATTTAGTTGTTTCCCTTTTTTTTTTTCTATTATGAGCAATGCCTAGGTGCATATTCTTTTGTGCTTAAAAACTAGAGGCCTTTCCCTCAGAATACCCGTGGGGGTAATATTCAAAATATTTAACAACCAATAAGACGAGGCTATGGAACAATCAGAATAGCCGAGGGTTATGGGGATGGAACGGGGTGCTGGAGGATTCCACTCCCACCCACACAGAGAATCCTGAGGAGGTCTGGGGTTGCCAGAGGAAGTGTTGGGGTAACCAATGTGGCAGGCATGGCATTCAAGGGACAATCTATATGCACAACCAGTATGGGAGTATTTCAATAACTGCATATTAGTTAAACATCGATCCTCAGCAAAAAATAATATATATAAAAAAAAGAAAAAACACCGGTCTTCTGCCTTGGTATTCCCCCAAGTGGGAATCACTGCTAACAGCTTTTTGGGTGTCTTTCCAGAAATGCTCTATCATCTTAAATTTTTCTTTTACATAAATGAGAACATACTTCATATACTATATCATACCTTGCTATGTATATATACATACATATATACAGGATCTCTAACAGATATTTTCATATTAGCATGGGTAGATTTAATGCATACACAGTGGCTTGATATGCGTTCTGTGGCTCTAAGATTATAGGCAGATGTTTGGGATTCTTTCTCTTCTTTCTCTTCATTCTTTTCTTTTCCTATTATCTATCCATCATATTATCTATGATGATTTTATCCAAGGCTCAGTGGCCTTAAGAAACCTTTAAACAAGCCTGAGGGTTTCCCTGGTGGTTCAATGGTTAAGAATCTGCCTGCCAAAGCAGGGAACACAGGTTTCATTTCAGGTTCAGGAAGATGCCACATGCTGTGGGCTAACTAAGCCCATGTGCCCCAAAGACTGAAGCCCTCATGCCCTGGAGCCCATGCTCCACAAGACAGTAGCCCCCTCACTGCAACTAGAGAAAGCCCAGGCACAGCAATGGAGACCCAAGAGAGCCATAAATGGACAACTAAATAAAACAAAAAACAAGGTTGCGATTTGTTTCTATATTGTCATGACTTTGTAAATTTCTCCTTTATGAATGTACCCTTATATATTTTTAGCCAGTTTTGTATTGATGAACATTTAGTTGTTTCCCTTTTTTTTTTTCTATTATGAGCAATGCCTAGGTGCATATTCTTTTGTGCTTAAAAACTAGAGGCCTTTCCCTCAGAATACCCGTGGGGGTAATATTCAAAATATTTAACAACCAATAAGACGAGGCTATGGAACAATCAGAATAGCCGAGGGTTATGGGGATGGAACGGGGTGCTGGAGGATTCCACTCCCACCCACACAGAGAATCCTGAGGAGGTCTGGGGTTGCCAGAGGAAGTGTTGGGGTAACCAATGTGGCAGGCATGGCATTCAAGGGACAATCTATATGCACAACCAGTATGGGAGTATTTCAATAACTGCATATTAGTTAAACATCGATCCTCAGCAAAAAATAATATATATAAAAAAAAGAAAAAACACCGGTCTTCTGCCTTGGTATTCCCCCAAGTGGGAATCACTGCTAACAGCTTTTTGGGTGTCTTTCCAGAAATGCTCTATCATTTTAAAATTTTTTCTTTTACATAAATGAGAACATACTTCATATACTATATCATACCTTGCTATGTATATATACATACATATATACAGGATCTCTAACAGATATTTTCATATTAGCATGGGTAGATTTAATGCATACACAGTGGCTTGATATGCGTTCTGTGGCTCTAAGATTATAGGCAGATGTTTGGGATTCTTTCTCTTCTTTCTCTTCATTCTTTTCTTTTCCTATTATCTATCCATCATATTATCTATGATGATTTTATCCAAGGCTCAGTGGATCAAATGTGCCAATTGGTAACTCTGACTCTGTAGTCACCAGAGAGTGGTTAATCCTCCAGAATTAGCACTAATAATCAGAAGAAAACATTCTATGAATCATCTTTCCAAAGAGCTTACCTTGGTCTGCGCAAAGATTTGTTTTCCCCACACAATTTCTCTCCAAGTCAAGAGTCTCACAGACACCACAAGGTTTTAGAGAAACTGTTTTCCATCAGCACAAAATCAGAAATCATTTTAGGTCAATCTGGAAGGTTCTAGAACTCAAGACTGTAGTGGTCCTTCCAAATAATTGAAATGCTAGAGAGAAAATCCACAGTATTTCAGGGAATCCAGTTAAAGTCTTTCACAAAGCCTGACCTGGCTTGAGCATGAACTTCCCTTCTAAAGATAATCCAGTTTGAGTCTTTCAGTATTGCAATGAAAGTCAAACTAGAGGAGAAAGTCACCTCTTCATTCAGACTCTCTTGTGAGGGTTTAAGTTGTGAGACTTGTCCCTAGGAGATGGTGGGGGGGAGGTTTGTTTATTTATTGCTATGGAAACAGAATGGCAGCACCTCATTGGCTCAGGCACTCAGTTCTTAAGAGAGAAGGCTGGAGGAGCAGCCATTGAGAAATTCTCCAAGTTGTGAGACAAGATATGTTTAAGACTTACTTCCAGAGAAAATAGAATCAAGTAGCTCTCTTAGGCTTAGTAGGCTATGGCAGTAGTGTCCAGACAGAATCTAGATGGATTTTTATGTTCCTGTTTTTATTCTATTGCAGCTCACTATAATATATTTTAAAGACTTTATAATAAAAATTGCATGAAATAAGGCTTCCCTGGTGGCCCAGTGGGTAAAGAGTCTGCCTTGCAGTGCAAGGGGCACCACTTCGATCCCTGGCCTGGCAAGATCTCACATGCCGAGGAACGGCTGGACTGGTGTGTCCAATTACGAGCCAGCGCTCTGGAGCGCGTATGCCCAGAGCCAGTGCTCTGCAGCGAGAGAGGCCGCTGCAATGGGAGGCCCACAGAGGCTGAAGAATAAAGACGGATGAAAAATAAATAAATAAATAATCAATTTTAAAAAGAGGTCAAAACTTTAAAAAAACTTAAAAAAAATTAAGTTCGAAGTTACATTCAAAGCAGTTCTCATAAAAGTCAACTGTGTTTGTATTATTTTGAAATTTGTAATTAACTATAGAGTTGTTTCCAATAAGCATCCTGTATAAATTTTAAAAGGAAACACCTATGGCCTTAGTTCAAAGTAATGGCAGGGGAGGGAGTCAAACAAAATATTATATTGAGTTAGAAAAACAAAAGGTTTTTTTTGTTTTCTTTCTTCACCCACTTAAAACAAAACTCATCTCCAGACTAAAGGGACCATAGCTGAGACTTTGCTTTCCTTCTTCATCTCCCTCCATCCATACCTACTCAGGAAAATTTTCTCACAGACCCTCTCCCATGATTTTGCCCCTTCATGTACCACTTCTTACTTTGTATAATAGTTCTTTAACTGCTTCGATGCTTGCAATCAGCTTCTGGGAACTGACCATTTCTTGTGAGCACCAAAAGTTGTTTCTCAGAATGATGTGAATTGAAATGTTCATGCCTTTTCTGGCCTTGAATGATCTGACCTGCTACAGCTGATTCAACTGATTCCCTGAAGCATTTGAGACTTGATTCCCTGAGCATCAGGACTTCCATGAAGTGTGTACACACACACACACACACACACACACACACGCAGCTATGTTGATAATTCCCTAGTTTATATGTATACTGTTGTTGTTACTGCTGATGCTGTTTGTTGTTGTGTTTAGTCGCTGAGTTGTGTATGACTCTTTTGCGACTCTGTGGACTGTAGCCCGCCAGGCTCCTTTGTCCACAGGATTGTCCACAGGTAAGAATAGTGGAGTAGGTTGCTATTTCCTTCTCCAAGGGAATCTCCCCTATCCAGAGTTCAAACCTGTGTCTCCTGCATTGGCAGGCGGATTCTTTAGCACTGAGCCACCTGGGAAGCCCCAGTTTATATATATATATAAATATTTATATAATCATACATGTTGTTGTTGTTTAGTTGTTAAGTCGTGTCCAACTCTTGCGAGCCCATGGATTGTAGCACCCCAGGCTCCTCTATCCACGAGATTTCCCAGGCAAGAATACAGAAGCAGGTTGCCATTTCCTTCTCCTTCCATATATAATTACAGAGAATACACATAGGAAAAAAGGAGGCTAGCTACACAGGGTCTACATGAGGACGTTTACATAACTGATGCACGAAAGCAAGTCTTTGAGGTCTGGGACACTACTGTGCCCAAGTGCAGCCCCGCCCATTTGTGTCCCATATAGGAAACACAATAGCTGCTCATTTAAATGTTATTTTTAGTTACTCTCCATTACAAAAGAAACAAATCCGTCTAACTTTATTTGTAAATTTCCTAAAGCCCAATGGTATATTTGGTGTCTCTATACATAGTCCCCAGGAAGATATTCTGCACCCAGGAGAAGCTTAATAGATACATAATAAAATAAACAAGTCAGAATAAACGCTCTCCCAAATGAAGAGTAAAGCCTAAAACTGTATTGAGAGTAACAGTATTGAGGACAAAATGCTTAGAAAAGACTAACATTCAAATAGGAGATAAAAAAGAAGGGCCTGAGAGGGGTTAAAAATAGTGAAATAATTAAAATACTGCTTACACATAAGAAGGTCTAGATTGAGTGTACCAAATTAAGAAAGGCATAGAAAAGTAAAAGTAAAAAAAAGTAAAGTAAAAAAAATTACAGACATATCTGAGAGAATCAGATACAACAGAAAGAGCTTAATAGACTCTTTACCTGATATATCAGAGACACTAGAGCTTATGATTGTTTCAGAATACTATCATTGATACCATTCACTAATGCATTACTAATAACTTACCTAATGGCTACTTTTAGCATTAAAGACTACAGCATTGATCTGGGGGTGGTGTTATTATCCATCATAACTGTTATTTCAGATTCTTTATCTTAATCTGTCATGAGGAAATTAAGCACTGAAAGGAATTCATTAACCAAAGTATTCAACTTGAATACTAAAACTCCCAAGTTGGTTTCATATGGTCGTTCACACAGGAATAACAATGAATATTTTAAGGATAGACATACGGTCATATGCATCTAAGCAAACATTGTAACTATTTCATTTTAAAGTCCAACAAGGCAACCCCATTATTCAAAAGCATAGCAATCCAGGCAGTTATCTAGACGCTAGTAAAATTTTACCAAAAAAGAGTCTGTCATAAGGAGACATGCAAATATATGCCAATAATCATTCTTGTTCCTTTTCCCTTTGGATGTGTTTAGAAAATCTGCTAATTGATGTTAAGCCAAAACTGGTAAAGGAATGAAATTATTCCTTCAGGTTTAGGGGACGCTGTGTCAAGTTTCATTTCCAGCTGCATATTTAGGACCAAGTTCAAGAAACTTGAAAAGAAATACATGAAAGAGGAAATATCCCTTTAACCTCAGCAGAGCAGCAAAGTAGAGGCCACTATGGGAAAAGAAAGTCTTCTGTGTTGTGATGGTTGTGCTCCTAGTGTTTGGTTTCCACAGAGAGGGGGCCAGCTCTCTCAATGAATCTGAAGAATCTGAAGTGCTACTCAGATGAGGTAATGGCTCTACCGTTTCACTGGGTCATGCTCTCTCAGCACATTCTTTCTCCTTCTCCTCCCTGAGAAGGTACTGTAAACAAGTCATCCTGGAGAGTAGCTACAGAAAATTAACAAACCTGAAATTTGAAATTCCTGAGAAGACTGGTTCTGCAGTTGGATAGTCTAGATACAACTAGAAGCGTAAAGCAGGACAGACAGAATCACAATAAACAGGCTATTTGATTGGGGTGGGGGAGGTAAACAAAGGAGAAAAACAGAGAAAATGGAAATTCATGTATTAAAAAAAACTGAAAGGAAGCTCAACTTTTATATTGCTTAGCTCTCCAGATGTATATTAAACAATGTTTTGCTTATGCGTAAAAAAAAACTATTGGAAATTAAATAATACTATAGCATATTGTGAAATGCTAAAAATTAAAATTAAATAAACCACAGGCAAACAACATGTACCTCTGATCCTAAAGGCACAATAACTCTGATCCCATGCAAATCATGGATTCCAGATATAAACCTATGATAATCAGATAAAATTACCAAGAAATCAACCTTAAAATACACACACACAGAGCAAACATACTACTTTTTACTGACAGACAAAAGGGCATTTCACCTTTCCATGGGAATGAAATGCTTTCCTGTATGACGAGGAGGTGACTGAAACGCCCTTATTTTTACAGATTCATAAAGTTTTACTTTTTTACAGATACATAAAGATTTCTACTAAACTGCGTAGCAATTGCCCAGTTAAATGGCTGTTTTGTGTCACATTCAAGTGAAAGGCTATAATCTTCCTCTTGGGCATTTTAAAGAGCTTTTATTTATTTAAATCTATTTTCATTGCCAAAAAAATTATAATTGCCCACAGTAAAATGACAGGGTTACAGAGCCATGCTGTATACTAGGTTGATACCTGCAGCTCAAGCATGGCACATTTTGCATAACGTGGCTCACATAAAAGGCTTTGTTCTCCATCGCCTCACTGCGGCTGCAAACCTCAATTTCAGTCAGCAGTCATTGCCTCTCACAGACAAATCATTTTAAAATAAATGACATTTTTGACATTTAAGTTAGTACCTTACTGATATGCACTAATCCCTTTGCAAATCCAAAATCATATACCACCCAACAACATATATTTATTTCTTTTGCACTGCAAATTTCATTCACACCATAATCCCCAAACCTTTAAAGATAAATATTTAAAGATTCATCTTTTCACTATTACTTCAATTTGCAAAACTAGGTATATATTATATATGCGAATGTATTTATCTGTGGATTTATGTAGTGCATACCACGACACACCTGTGCACGCTTGTGTGTGCATTTAAACAGAAACCCTTCACATTGAGGCAGTTTTAAAGGGTCTATGTCCGGGAATCATTATGATAAGGGCTTCCAGCTGATGGCACCCAGCAACTGTTACAAAACGAGCTTGCTGCTAATGAAAGCTTTTTAATTTTCTGACAAAATCCCAAAACTCTGATGCTAGGCAGTATAACATCCATTTCCAGTTTTCAAGGATTTTCTTTCTGACCCCATCTATCTTACTACCCTGTCTCTATACACACCCAACACACACATCCCCATTCCTAGCTCCTCTCACATACTCTTTCTTTAAAATTTCAACCTTAAACAAAAGACGAGGTTGGGGAAGGAAGACATCCAATATTGCAGTCCCCAAAACGCCTTTTAAGAAGAAAAAGAAAATAACTGGTGGATTGCAGACTTCTCTTTCTTTAAGAAGAAAAAGAGCTGGTGGACTGCTTCCTCCCATTTCCATCTTTTAAAAAGAAAGACTACGTGGATGCTCAAGCTCAACCAGACCAATCTTTTCATATCTCGCCCTTCAACGAGACCGGATATTAATTTTTCATTTTCCTACAATTATAAACATTCATCAGTCTTTCTCTTCCAGTTATTTCTGGGAGAATTACAAGGAAACTGATTTCGAATTGACAAGGCTTCATTAACTCACTCATTCGGCAGTGTGCAGTTCTCTGCAGTTAGATGAACCAAAAGAAAAAAAAAATCCCCCCCCAAATAAAAAAACCTCTACTTCGAAATTCTCTTTTACCCCAGTATAATTCGTTCTCTGTCTTGCCCCAGCTCAGGTAATACTATCCCTCAAGACAGGTGTCCTAACCTGATGTAAGTTCCCGGCGCTTCAAAGTGGTACCTACCAATGTCACACACCCTTCTCCAAATCCAGAGCCGGGGTACAGCCCTGGTCCCCTGCTGCGTACTAGTGACGCCTAGAGAAGCCGGGCCTGAAGGTGCCGCCAGGTGGGGAGTCTGGACAGCTCAGCCAACCTACGCCGGCTCCCAAGACCCAGAGGATGAGACAACCCCCTCCCCAACCCCACCCCTTTCCTGGACTCCTTCTCCCTCCACGCGGTGGGCGAGGCTGGAGCAGGAGAAGCACGTATATACTGAACAAGAGGTGGGGACGGCTCTCTTACCCGGGCGCGGAAAGTGGATGCACCCGCAGTCGCCGCTCCCACCGCTCCGGGACCTGAGGACCTAAGGCCCTCCGGAGAAGGAGCAGAGCGGGGGAACAGGGCAGGGAAGGAAGGAGAAGAAGAAAGAAAAGAAAAAAGCGGAGGGGAAAAGAAAGAGAGGAGGAAGAGGACGCTGCCGCCGCGGCCGCCCACAGCCCGCGCAGCCGGAGCTCCCGGCCCAGTCTGAGCACCGCCCGGGCCACCGGCTTCCAGAGGCCGCCCCGCCCTCGGCAGGCCCCGCCCCCAGCGCCCCACGAGCCCCGCCCTCGGCAGCCCCGCCTCCAGCGCCCCATGAGCCTCGCCCATTGGCCGCCCGGGGCGGGGCGGGGTTGGCGCAGGCACAGCCGCAGTGTCCTGGAAGGGAGGTCGGATGCCTCACCTTCCACTGCTGCCAGCGTGCCGCCCGCCGGGGACCGCGAGGGTGGCAGCCTCAGAGCGCACGCCAAACCCCAGCCACGTCGGACTTGGGACTGTGAAGCCTTCGTTAAAAAAATCCACGCCCCCTCTACCACCAGAAGCAATGTGAGACGAGCACCTTCACGACAGAGAGATCACAGTGACCCTTCTTTTCTGATGTCCTTGGTGAGCTCAGGGGGTTGTCCCCCATAGAGGCCTCTTCTTTCCATGCTGGATCACGGTCAGCTGGGAGTTTAGGGTACCCTGCAATGAATAGGGCTCACTGGCCTTGCCTCCACAGACCTCAGGACAATTGCATCCAGAAAAGACAAGAAAATCGAGTGGGGGCGAGAGACAGAGCATGAGGACAAAGAATAAGTCTTGTCAGGACTCAAGGAACAATGGTTGAGGGTTTGAAGAATTACTAGATCCCTTCTGTCACTAACCAGATTTGTTCATTTACTCATTCACCAAAGGTGTATTAAATCTGCTATGAGTCAAACACTGTTCTAGCCACTGTGGAAACCTCAGTGAGTAAAACAGAACCCACCCCCGACCAAATAAAAATCCCTGTCTTTATGGACATGACATTCTAGATAGCCAAATGCATGCATGATCCAGAGTCAATTCATCTAATGTAATCTCAGGTAGTACTGTGTCAAATGACGATTAAAAAAGGTTAGCCCTGTCACCAGCATGTTTAATGTGAGAATGTAATTAGATAAGGAATAAGAAGAGTCTGTGATGAATTTAAAGAATGATACAAGAATAATGAATTCGAGAGCACAGAAAGCATTGACCTTGAAATGTCACCATTTAAAAGAATTACCTCTTAAATACTTTTGAAAGTAATACAACCAAGTGAGAAAACAGATGATTCTTTACCATGGAATCATCATAACCATAAAATAGTGTTTCTTTGTAAGTAAGAGGGTATGATGCAACATAGAATTTTTCAGACTTCTATATGGAGTACTAACAAGGTATTTTTAAGGTTTCCAACATAGTGGGGTGTGGTCTGTGCTGTTTCAACAGTAGCTATAATCTACTTTTATCATTTACATTATCCATAGAATCATAAAATTGTAGAACACTAGAGTGGATTTCTTAGGTGTTTGATCCAAGTTCCTCAATTTTCAGCTCAAAGTGAGGTCTAATGATGGGACACTGTAGAGATTAGAAAATATAACAGAGAGAAATCTGAAACCCTGGTCTTGAAATATACTCTGTCAATTGTTTCCTCTGTTCAGCTTCATTCCATGTCCCAGTGCTTGCAAGTGAGCTTGAAAGTATCAGGGCATACTAATTAACGGGGAGCTATAAGGAGTTGGGACTCCTCAGAAAGTTGTCAAATTGAGAAGAAGGTGGTTTTACAGGGGACTAGTAAATGATACGGATGTAAAGAAGGAATAAGAATGCTGAAGTGTTAGCAGTTGACATTCATGACTTGGCATAAAGCTATAGACGCTCATTGAGAGTGTATCTTCAATCCTGTATAGTCCTAATATTATTTCTCAGTTCCTATTAGGTCTTTGTGAAAATAATGTCCCAAGGTAGTGGTGCTCCTTCTGCCTTCCTTTACTTCTGGTATAACTCCCCTGGCTTTGCATCAACTCTGAGTTCAAAGTAGAAAGATACTGTATTCCAGTATTGAACACAGTCCTGCCCAGTGTCATTGTTTGTAAACCATAACAATGTTTTGATTACTCTAGCTTTACAGTTAGTCTTGAAGTCAAGTATTGTCAAGTCCTACCACCTTCTTCTTTTTCAAAATTCTTTTAAATCATCTAGTATTTTTCATAAGTTTTGGGGCCTTATCCATTTCTATAAAAATAACACTTTTTTCATTGGAATTGTGTAGGTCAGTTTTGGCATTATTGCTATTTTAATAATACTGACTCTTAATCCATGAACATGGTATAGGTCTCAATTTGTTTGTCTTCTTTTTTTTTTTTATTGATTATTATTAATAGATTCTGTTTCTCAGAGTAGTTTTACATTTCAAGAAACTGAGCAGAAAATAGAGTTCTCAATACAGAGATCGCCCGCTTTCTAAAAGTTTCCTTCACGCCCCTTCTGTTTTATTGACACAAAAGATCAACATTAGTACATGTAATTACTAGTGTAGTTAACTACTAATGTAGCTAACTGGAAGAAATACAAAGAGAATTTGGGGTTTTACCAAAAAAAAAAAAAGGAAAAATAGCATTCAATGATTTGTTTTGCAGCCAGCCATTCTAGAGGCAGACAGGCTGGAACCACGAGACGGCACCAAGCCCAGTAGTTTTGAACTCTGTCTGTGAGCATCTGTGCATACTTGAGCAAGCGCTGTCCTAAGGTAATTCCTTCTTCACTTTATGCCATTCAGTTTGCAAATGAAACATTCTGATTTTGGTTAGCAGGGGAACATGAGTGTTTTACAGAGCAAAGCTTTTTAATTTTAATGAAGTCCAGTTTATCAAGTTTTCTTTCTTGCTCTTAGTGTCGTATTTAAAAAGACATTGTCAAATGCGAGATGACCAGGATTTTCTCCTGCATTGTCTTACACGATTTAATAACTTTGTGTTTTTCATTTGATTCTTAGCCCATTAGGACCTCCTTGATAAAAATGGCCTAAACTGGGTGGCTTATAAACAACACTTGTTTCTCAGTTCTGGAACCTGGGAAGTTCAAGAACTGGGGTGCCAGCAGTTTCAGTGTCTGGTGAGAGCCCATTTTCTCATGAATAACACCTCCTTATGTTGTTTGCACATGCTGAAAGGAGCCAGGGAGCTTTCTAGGGCCTCTCTTACTGAAGTATCAATCCCATTCTTCAGGGCTCCATCTGAATGACTTAAGCACCTCCCCAATCCACACTTCCCAATGGCATCACATTGGGCATTAGGTTTCAGCATATGAAACCTAATGGGGGGACACAAATATTCAGTTTATGGTTCATTTGAGTTAAGTATTGCAAAGGGGGAGAAGTCTGTCTAGATTCATTTTTTGCATGTGACTGTCCAGTGTTCTATCACCATTTGTTGAAGATTATATTCTCTTCACTGGATTGCCTTTACTTTATCAAAAATGAATCGCATATATATGTGTGAGTCTTTTTTGGACCTTCCTTTCTGTTTCATTGGTCTGTTTGTCTGCTGCTTTGCCAGTATTACCTCCCTTAAAAACTACAGGTATTTAAGTCTTGATGTCAGATAGTGTAGTCCTCTAAGTTTGTTCTTGAAACTTCTATTCACTATTCTGGATCACTTTCCTTTTCATAAAAGTTTTTGGATAACTTTGTCCCTGTGCACAAAGTAGCTTGCTAGGATTTTAATTGTGATTGCATTGAATTTATAGATTGAATTGGTGAGAACTGATATCTTAATAATATTGAATCTACTCATAATGCATAATTTGTTAGATTTATACCTAAGTATTTTATTTTTGTGGTGCTAATGTAAATGTTTTATGTTTTTAATTTCAAATGTAAATTTCTCATTGCTGTCTATAAGAAAGAAATTGAGTTTTGTATATTGACTGTGTATCCTGCATCCTAGTTATAATCTCCTATTAGTTCCAGGCAACTTTTTTTAATCCTTTTTTTGGAATTTTCTACATGTACAATTATGTCACCTGCAAACAAAAAGGTTTTTTTTCTGCCTTCTCAATCTGTATGCCTTTTCTTTGCTTTTATTGTATGATCTTGAACAGGAGAGAAGCAGGGGCATATTACCTTGTTCCCAGTCTTAGGAGGGAAGCATCAAAATTCTCACCATTAAAGATGATATTAATCTGGGATTATATATACCTGTAAACAACAAAACTCTGTAAAAACAAAAAGGCGAAATTTTTAAAATGGCAAAAAAAAGAAAAATAAATAATAGAATGACAAAAAGATGATATTAACTGTTAGATTGTTCATAGATGTTCATTATCAAGTTGAGGAAGTTCCTCTCTTTCTTAGTTTGGTGAGAGTTTTGATCATGAATAGGGGGTTGATTTTATCAAATGATTTTCCTGCAACAATTGTTATGATCATATCACCTTTCTTTTTGATCCTCTAGATGTGACAGGTGAAATTGATTGATTCTGTAATGTTAAAACAGTGTTGCATAACTGGAATAAGTTCCACTTGGTCATAGTGTATAATCATTTTTATGCATCGTGGGTTTAATTTGCTAATATATATTTTTAAAAGATTTATTTATTTATTTTTATTTTTGGGCGGGGTCGGATTGGGGAGGGAGGGGAGCGGGCGGGCCACTTCTATTGGTCTTTCATTTCTCTATTTTCATCCGTCTTTGTTCTTTGGTTCCTATGGGCCTCCCATCGCGGTGGCGTCTGTCGTCGCAGAGCGCCTGCTCTGGGCGCATGCACTCCAGAGCTCCGGCTCAGTAATTGGACACATCAGTCCAGCCGCTCTGCGGCACGTGGGATCTTCCCAGGCCAGGGATGGAACCGGCGCCCCTTGCACTGCAAGGTGGTGTCCTTACCCACTGGACCACCAGGGGAAGCCCCTAATTTGCTAATATTTCGTTGAAGGACTTTGTATCTATGTTCATGAAAAATATTAGCTGTGTAGTTCTGCATTTCTTGCAATTTTTTTTGTCTGGTTTTGGTATTAAAAGTTATGTTGACCTTATATAATGAGTTAGGAAGTATTCCCTCTGCTTCTATTTTGTGGAACACATTGAACAAAATTGGTATCTTTTTTTTAATATTTGATAGAACTCACCATTGAAGCCTTTTGAGCCTACTGATCTGTTTTAGAAGGTTGTTAATTATTTATTCAAAGTATTTAATAGATCCAAGGCTATTCAGATTGTTTGTTTCTCTTTCTGTGGGTTTTGATATGTTGTGTCTTTTGAAGAATTGTTCCATTTCATCTATCTTATCAATATGTGAGCATAGAGTTGTTAATAATATTGCTTTATTTCCTTTTAATGTCTGTGGGATGAGTAATGATGGCTCCTCTTTCATTTCTAATAGTAATAGTTTATTCTCTCTTTTTCTTGATTAGTATGGCTAGTATTTTATCAATTATATCTATTTTTTCAAAGAACCAATATTTGATTTTGTTGATTTTTTCTCAATTATTTTCTGTCTTCATTGATTTCTGAACTGGGTTTTTGTATTAATAATAATTTAATTATTTATATATGCATTTAATGATATATATTTTTCTCCATGCACTGGTTCTCCCATTTTCTACAGATTCTGAAAGGTTGTATTTTCATTTTCATTTATTTCAAAATATTTTAAAATTTCTCCCAAGGCTATGACCCATAAGATATTTTGGTCTATTGTTTAATCTACAAATATTTGGACATTTTCCAAATACGTTGAGCAATCTTTCTCTCAAAGATTTCTAGTTTAATTCTATTATAGTCTGTTAGCATACTTGTTATAATGTCTACTTTTTCAAATTTGTTATCTTATTGAATATTTATCTGCAATGTTGTTTTTATGGACAGGTTTCACATATATATCTTTAAATCTACCTCTAAATTCCTTATTTTTTTCGAAAATATTGTGAATGGCACTTTCTAAGTTTAACTGAATTTATTTTAGTTTAACTTATTTGAATTTCTATGTATGCATTGCTCATACATAAAATATATTTAATTTTTGCAGTAATCTTACGCTCTATGAATGTTCTAAGTTCAATTATAGGTTTAAGAAGTTGTTCAGTACATTTAGTAGGATTTTCTGTGTACATGATGAGGCCTGCAAGACAATTATTTTCGTTTTCTTTCTTTTAACAGGATTCACCTTTTTTTTTTAATGCATTTTATTTGTTTATTTATTTTTGACTATTCTGGATTTTCACTTGCTGCCACAGGCTGTTCTCTAGTTGCAGGGAGTGAGGGCTACTCTCTAGTTGAGGTGAGCAGGTTTCTTGTTGCAGTGACTTTTCTTGTTGTGGAACTTAAGCTCTAGGGCACACAGGCTTCAGTAGTTGCAGCACATGGGCTCAATAGTTGTGGTTCACCGGCCTAGTTGCTCCGCAGCATATGGGATCTTCCTGGTCCAGGGATCGAGCCCGTGTCTCCTGCATCGGCAGACAAACTCTTTACCAGTGAGTTACCAGGGAAGCCCGACAACTATTTTCTTAATTGTACACCCATTTTTTTTTTTTTTTTTCTTTTCTTGCTTCAGTGGCTAGCTCCTCCAGAACAGTGTTAAACAGAACTGATGAGAATGTCTTTCCATTTTTTTTCTGATCTTAGTGGGATTATATTCAGATGTTAAACTTTGCGTATCATGTTAGCTATGATTTTTTTGTGTTCGCCTTTTAAAAGATTTAAGAAATTCCAATCTATTATTACTTTTCTGAAAGGATTTTTTTTTTTCGGCCACTTCTATTGGTCTTTCATTTATTTATTTTCATCCATCTTTGTTCTTTGGCCTGTGTGGGCCTCCCATCGCAGTGGCCTTTCTCGCTGTAGAACACTGGCTCTGGGTGCATGTGCTCCAGAGCTCTGGTGCTGTAGTTGGACACATCGATCCAGCCGCTCCGCGGCACGTGGGATCTTCCCAGGCCGGGGATCGAACCGGTGCCACTTGCACTGCAAGGTAGTGTCCTTACCCACTGGACCACCAGGGAAGCCACCTGAATGGTTTTAATCATAAATTTGTATTTGAAAATTGTTAAATGTTCTCACATTTTACAATGAAAATATTGTTTTATTACTCATTATTCTAAATGAATGATGGATTATCTAAATTTTTTATGTTAAACGAATGGAGAATCCTGTCATAAATCTTGATTTGTCATTATATTGTTGTTTAGTCACCAAGTTGTGTCTGAGTCTTTGCAGCCCCACGAACTGTATCCTCCCAGGCTCCTCTGTCCTTGGGGTTTCCCAGGCAAGAATACTGGAGTGGATTGCCATTTCCTTCTTCATTGGCA
Source organism: Tragulus kanchil (assembly GCA_022376925.1). NCBI lineage: Eukaryota > Metazoa > Chordata > Mammalia > Artiodactyla > Tragulidae > Tragulus > Tragulus kanchil. The sequence goes on along the minus strand of JAIOJX010000026.1, from coordinate 93,079,624 downwards.
TTATATGCTTGACATTTATTTATAGTATACTTTTATACTAGACATTTATTTCTAATATAATCAATTATATTGAAATTCTCCCTAAATGATGCTTTAATTGCGTCTCAACACTTTTGGGTTGCATTTTAATTATCTAAGTTCAAAGTGTTTTCTAAATTCTTTTGGAATTATAATTATCCTTTATATTCAAAATATTATGTTGTTTAGTACTCTATATACCTTAATTTATTAATTTTTAATTTATTTACATTATAGTCAGGGAACATACACTGAAGAATATTCTCCAGCCTGGCTATCCCCAACATAAGGTTGTAAGATAGTTTTCCATGTTAATTTCCAGAAATTAACATGGAAAACTTTTGATTAGGTTTCATGTTTAGCTGTGGGCCTCCCTGGTGGCTCAAATGGGTAAGAATCTGCCTGCACATGGGGCGATGGTCCGGAGGGGGGGGAGGGGGGAAACGGGGGAGGTGGGGACCAGGGATATGCATATGACTGATCTGGGAACATACATGTCTGTGAACAACAAAACTCTGTAAAACCTTTAAAATAAAGAATTAAAAAAAAAAAAAGAATCTGCCTGCAATGCAGGAGACCCAGGTTCATTCCTGGGTCCAGAAGGAAATGACAGCCCACTCCAGTATTCTTCTTGCCTGGAAAACCCTGTGGACAGAGAAGCCTGGTGGGCCACAGTCTGTGGGATAGCAAAGAGTCAGAAATGACTGATTGACTAACAACTTTTATGTCACTTTCATATAATATATATGTAAATATGTAAAGTAAGATATTCATAGGTTTTGAAGATTGAGTGTGGACATTCTCAGCGAAGAGAACATTATTCTGTCACAGCATCTATTGAAATAATGTGTAAATTTTTTTTATTATGCTAATATGCTACGCAGATCTGTTTCTTTTTCACTGTTATACCAATCCTCAATTCAAGCAGGTTATGGTGTGTCTCATCTTCTATGTTGTTTGACTTGGATTGTTAATACTTTATATTCATGTTTCATATTCATTGTCCACCACTATATTTACGAGAGGAACAGATCTATAACTTTTCTTTAATATTCTTTTTTTTTTTTTAAGATTTATTTATTTATTTATTTTGGGCGGATTCGGGTTGGGGAGGGAGGGGAGCAGGCGGGCCACTTCTATTGGTCTTTCATTTCTCTATGTTCATCCGTCTTTGTTCTTTGGCTCCTGTGGGCCCCCCATCGCGGTGGCGTCTGTCGTCGAGAGCGCCGGCTCTGGGCGATGCGCCCAGAGCTCTGGCTCGGCAATGGACACATCAGTCCAGCTGCTCCGCAGCACGTGGGATCTTCCCAGGCCAGGGATCGAACTGCGCCTTGCACTGCAAGGCGGTGTCCTTACCCACTGGGCCACCAGGGGAAGCCCTCTTTAATATTCTTAACAACCTTTAGTGTCAAGTGCATTTGGCCCTATAAAATAAGTTTGGAAATTTTCCTTCTTTTCTGTGTTTGAATGAAGATATTGCATAGCAAACCTATTTGCTTAGGTTTGGTATTCTTTCTATCAAAAATGATTAGAAGACTATGCCAGGATGCCACCTAGGCCTAATGTTTTCTTTGTAGCATGTTGTTCAGTTAGAAATTAAATTTATTTATTAAATGTATTTATATTTTTATTTCTATTTAGGTGTGTTTTTAATATGTTGTGTTTTTTCCAGATTGTTGTCTTGCTCTTCATAATTTATATATTAATTGATATTAAGTTATTCATGCTATCTTATTTTACATGTAATTTTCATTCATAATATTGGTAGTGTGTACATTTTATGTTTCTTTTTCATCAGCCATCCCAACGGTCTATCATTTTAAAAAGGTTTTTGGTAAAATCTATTCTACAACTTAATTTTCTTTAGCTTCAGATCTAAGGAGAATCTCATCATACTCCTGGTATGGCAGGAATTAAATCTAAATATTTATCAATGTTCTCCTGTCCTGAACATTGTGAAAAGGCTCAAGATCTTAAATGTTGCCTAAGCAAATAGCTCTGGTCATTGATTGTAGGATCTCACTAGATCATATGGAGAAGGCCGTTTTCCAGCTGGTTTGATCCTTTTACATTCTGCTTCTCCACCACTTCTAGTCCAGGCATGGTGTTCAGGAATCTCTAAAAGGACCAGAAACAAAGCCTACAACCTCTCTGGGTACGCTGCAAAGACACCCCCTTGTCTTGCCAGATTCTATATCTCACTGGACTTTTGTTTTGTTTTTTTAAATACCATTTCTTGAAAGTTGCTCACTCTTTTTTCAAAAATTTTATATATTTTCAGCTGTGTTGGGTCTTTGTTGTTGTGTGAGTTTCGTTGCTCTGTGGCATGTGGGATCTTCCCTTATCAGGGATTGAACCCATGTCCCCTGCATTGGCAGATGGATTCTCATCCACTGAGCCAAAGGGGAAGCTCTCACTGGACCTTCTAAATCCTAACCTCTTTCCAGTATTGAAAAAACTGTTCCTCTTCCCTTTGTTGCCCTAGAAGGTACTCCAGCTATTCTATCTGCTTCTGGGCCACATGGACATACCTCTTCAGAGCATGGAGGCATTGACAAGAGGCCGGAAGAGCTCTAGACTCCAGCTGGCTCTCACTCTTGTACTCTTTAAAACATTAAGGGCTTGGCCTGCCTTCTTGGAACTCCTGAGGTGTGCACAGAGCACAATACAAACCCAAGTTATTCTTCTCCAGTGGCATAACAAAGACCTTCTCTTGGCTTCAGCAGGGAAAAGTTTTGGTAAACAGAGAAGGCAACATTATCTTCTTGATTTCTTGACTGCACATAGGCTAAATAACTGTTTTGCTTTGTTTATCCAGCTGCTATAATCTCGATATGAGAGAAAAAGGAAAACACTATTTTATGAACTCTAAAAAGCAATAATTATAATAGTTTGTAATTTATACTTGTCAATAAATACCTCCCATAAAATAAATGAATATTGCTTTTCTGGACTGATTATGATTTTATTTTTCATTGAAGTATAATTGATGTACCATATTATATAAGTTACAAGTGCACTATATAGGTTTAAGGTTTATACTCTTATACTCTATAATTATAAAATATTGGCTATATTCATTGCATTGTACAGTATATCCTTATAGCTTATTTTATACATAATAGTTTGTATCTCTTAGACCTCAACTCCTACATTGTCCCTGCTCTTTTCCTTCTCTCCAGTGATAGTCACAACTTTGTTCTCTGTATCTGTTAGTTTGCTTCTTTTTTGTTATAATCAGGTTTGTTATATTTTTTAAGTTTCACATATAAGTGATATCATACAGCATTTGTCTTTGTCTGTCTGATTTATTTTACTTTAGCATAGTTCCTTCTAAGTCCATCCATGTTTTGATAATTGGCAAAGTTTCATTTTTTGATGACTGAGTAGTATTCCATTATATGTATAAACCCCAATTTCTTATTTATTCATCTGTTGCTATACATTTAGATTGAATATATACCAAGGAGCAAGGCTCTACCACTTTTAAAGTCATTTTGAAAAGCCAACTTTTGTCTTTGTTGAAATAGAAAATAATTCTTGGTTATCATACTGATATTTTCCATCGTTTTTCTTATTTACTTGTTCATTTTTATTTTAAATCAAATCGAATACATTTGTATTTTACCATGGAATAGATTTTTTTTTTTAACTTTTTATTTTGGGTAGGGGTCGGGTCGGAGAGGGAGGGGGGCTGGCAGGCCACTTCTATTGGTCTTTCATTTATCTATTTTCATCCACCTTTGTTCTTTGGCCCGTGTGGGCCTCCCATTGCAATGGCCTCTATTGTTGCAGAGCACTGGCTCTGGGCACATACGCTCCAGAGCTCCGGCTCGGTAGTTGGACATATCGGTACAGCCGCTCTGTGGCACGTGGGATCTTCCCAGGCCAGGGATCGAAGTGGTACCCCTTGCACTTACCCACTGGGCCACCAGGGAAGCCCACCATAGAGTAATTTTTATTATTTAGATTAAACTAAAGTCCAGACCATCATTTGAAATCTTGACCAAGCTGTATTTAAAAACTTATGTGCTTTAAATTAGTATTCATTAAACAAGTCCTTAAACTTCATCCTTAAAGAAAGGTTTTCATAGAAATTCAAAGTAGTATTTCTGATATTGCTTCAAACTGAGCTAATGAAATAGATAAATGATGCATTTTAACAGTTGATTTCATTGAAATATGCCTTTTGAGGTAAAGCTAGTTGATTGCATGAGTGAGGAAAAAATTGAAAATCTCCAGAACAAGGTCACAAAGAGGGTGAAATGCATTGCATGCAACATCAGTTTCTGTTAATAGCTTGATCTGATAAAGATCAATTACTAAAGTTTGACTTAATTGACATGTAATTTAATCTAAATTTGTCCTAGTAAGAAGAGAAAAGGAAACATGATTATCACAATGAATTGTATGTGGTTATTTTTGTAAGAAAAGCTTTTTGCTTGTGAAGATCTTAAAGATAGAAATTCTTGAACTTTTCATGAAGCCTTTTGGGTACTAAGTTTAACAGAGAATACCATGACAGTTCCTAAAGATGGAAATATAACAACTACATTGCTACTTTCAGTGTGAGGATATACATAACAATGGTATTTGGGGAAGAAATGTGAAAGTTTGCAATTGCCCAAGTATAAACTGGGTATCATTTGTGATGAGCTTCTTTCCTTTTAAACACAGTGAAATCTTTTTTTTTTTTTTTAATTTTATTTATTTTTTTATTTTTGGCTATTCTGGGTTTTCACTGCTGCCACAGGCTCTTCTCTAGTTGCAGGCAGTGGGGGGCTACACTCTAGTTGAAGTGATCAGGCTTCTTGTTGTGGAACTTGGGCTCTAGGACTCACGGGCTTCAATAGTTGCAGCACGTGGGCTCAATAGTTGCGGCTCTGAGGCTCTAGAGCACAGGCTCCATAGTTGTGGCTCACAGACTTAGTTGCTCTGTGGCATGTGGGATCTTCCTGGATCAAACCCGTGTCTCCTGCACTGGCAGGCAAACTCTTTACCACTGAGCTATTGGGGAGGCCCCACAGTGATATCTTTACTGAGTGTAATTTTCTCTCTTTTCTTGCATCAATTGAATTTCCATGTGTCTCTTTAAATTTTGCTATTTTTGTTTACAGTTCTTTCTGAGAAGTACAGAGTGCTCTATTGGAGCACCCATTCTATTGGAGCACCCACTCCATAAGACATTACAGAAAAACCTGAACAAACGTTTTGCCAACCCAGTATATAACCATATACACATTCTTTTTACATTTCCCAAGTAACAGAGTCAAGCTACGAAAGAGCAATTCTTTCTTGTGGTGACACAAGTTTGTGAGATATTAGTTGTGTGTAGAAAATATCATCAATCTTATTCCCAAGCTCAAGTTGTTTCACTTTTTTTTTCAAAACACTTTTGAGCCATGTAAATGCCTAAAACTTATTATATGAAGAATATAAGAGAAGAATGATTAAAATTTGCTGCATTAAGAATTGAGCTGGACTTCCCTGGTGGTCCAGTGGGTTAGGACACCACCTTGCAGTGCAAGGTGCCAGTTTGATCCCTGGCCTGGGAAGATCCCATGTGCCACGGAGTGGCTGGACCGATGTGTCCGACTACCGAGCCGGAGCTCTGGAGCGCATGCACCTAGAGCTGGTGCTTTGCGGTGACAGAGGCCACTGCTATGGGAGGCCCACGTGGGCCAGAGAACAAAGATGGATGAAAATAGATAAATGAAAGACCAATAGAAGTGTCCCCCCCAAAAAAGAATTGAGCTTTATCAACCAAACTAATAAAAAAATGAGAAAATATGAACAATGTCAAATAGTTTATTTATATATATATATATATACCCAAATGTTCCCCCCAATTTCTCACTCTAAAATTACCCCACTTTATCACTGATAATGCTAAGTAAGTAGTTAGTATTAATGTTTTGTTCAATGGAATTCATAATCGAGTAATAGATACAAGGCATTGAGCTGGGTGCCATGTAATAGGTAAAGATAAACCAAATAAACAGTTTGGTTTTTAATAGAAAAATTAATTTCTTTGGACTGTGCTTTGTTCATGTCTTCTCCTAACTATAGCAACAGTAATCCTAGTGATAGGGACAGAGTAGAATCGGTAGGTGGTTATAGAGTCCTAATAGGGGATGGTAGGTAGAAGGGAGAAACCTGAGAAAAGTTGGGAGGCCAGCAAGTTAACAATAACTCAGGAGAGCTGCTCCTTGTTCAGTAAAGCAGGATTGACTAGGTATAAACAGCTGATGAAGGAGGAGCTGGCGAAGAAGCTCCTCCTGATGTATGTCCTGCATCTGCGTCTATTTGAGGGAAGGTGGTTTTCTACCATCATATATATATTGCTGCCCACTCAGTTGAAGGGAGAGCAGAGCAGAGCTTTCCTGCCTGCCCACTTGCACCTCTTACAAGTACCCTATGGTAATAAATCATTTTCTTGTGTATCACTCTGCTTATCGCTGAATTCTTTCTGCGTTGAGACAGGAAGAACCTGAGCCTCAGTGGGTCCAGATGTTGGGTGAGTACTGAATTAAGTCCTGGCCATGTGGGTTCAAATCCCAGACAGGGTTTTGGCCGGGATTGAGTCCTAAATACATGGGTTCAAGTCCCAAACAGGGTTTTGGCTGGGGTTAAAGCCTTAGCCACGTGGGTTCAAGTCCCAAACAGGGTTTTGGCTGGAATTCAAGCTCCAGCCACATGGATTCAGGTCCCAAGCAGGGTTCGATCAGGTCTGGGCCCTGGGTTTAAGTTTCAAATCGAGGTAAAACCCTTTCACTAGTGACTGGATGTTGCTTTCTAAATGCAGCATCAGCAGTCTTCTGGTGGCTGACAACGCAGAATGTATGAAATGATAGGGATAAATAAATTGATTCTGCAAATCTGGTCTTGCAAATTAGAAAGTTACTTGGGACTCAAAGGAATTTTGTTCTGGGCAAGTTAGCACAAAGGTTGTTTTTCTGGTTGCTGATGCTCAGTGACACCAGCAAAGTCACTCTGTGTTCTCTGCTAGATGATTATCCTCCAGTGCCCTTTACTGAAAATGCATTTATTGTTCTCTGGTACTTCTTCCTTTACACAGACAGTTCTCCAACCTTGGCATTCTTAAATCTATTGCTATTTTTTTCCACAACATTTCTTTGTTACCAGGCATTCAAAACCAAATGTTCTACTATGTCTTATTCCCGCACATGCTGCTTTAAAACGTGATTGTCTTTATATCTCTCTCAAACCATTTATTTTCTCGGTTATGAATATTTCTCCTAGCTAGGTCATCCACAGCACGATTTGATGTCTCCTGACAACCACATGGTCTTAACGTTTCTCAGTATCCTATTTTACTCCCACATGTCACATCTCACTTTTTCTTTCTAATCCTTGATCCTTGAAATGTCTTCACCTCGTCTTACTATTGCTTTCATTTCCTCCATTTGAATCATCCACATCCTCATGTGTATTCTACATCTCAGTCTCTTACTGACGTTAAATAATCAATTTTTAAAATGAAACAGAGATCAGGTGTACTTTATCTATAAATAAGTGAATCTCTTCTACAATTTCTTTGGCTGAGTTATTAGGCTTTACAGTTTACAATTGAACTGGAAGTTTGGTATATGAGAGTATTGCCTGATATACCTATGTCAAAATTATATAACCTATTTTGATCCCAGATATAAACCTGACATTTAAACAGGAAGGCAGGTTTTATGAGTCTGCTTCACCCTGGAAATGAGTTGCTGTCTCTAACCAAAAGTTAAACAGCAGAGTGCTTGCAGTTGTTGTTGTTCAGTCACAAAATGGTGTCTGACTCTTTGCGGTCCCATGCACCACCGCGTGCCAGGCTTGCCTGCTCCTCACTGTCTCTAGCGTTTGCTCAAACTCATGTCCATTGGGACAGTGATGCCATTCAACCATTTCATCCTCAGGGTCTTTTCCAGTGAGCCAGATCTTCTCATCAGGTGGCCAAAGTATTGGAACTTAGGCTTCAGCATTAATCTTTCCAATGAATAGTCAGGGTTGATTTCCTTTAGGATTGACTAGTTTGATCTCCTCGTTGTCCAAGGGATTCTCAAGAGTCTTCTCCAGCACTACAGTTCAAAAGTGTCAATTCTTCAAGTGTTCGGCCTTCTTTATGGTCCAACTCTCACATCCATACATGACTACTGGAAAAACCATAGCTTTGACTATACAGACCTTTGTTGGCAAAGTGATGTCTCTGATTTTTAATATGCTGTCTAGGTTTGTCATAGCTTTTCTTTCAAGGAGCAAGCATTTTTTAATTTCATGTTTTCGGTAGCAGGCTTTGAAATCACAGAAAAATGCTGAGTTTGAATCTGGGTTCTGCCTCTTAAAGCTGTGTGATGTTGGACAACATACACAAGCTCTCTTAAAGTAGGAAAGTAGTATTCTCATTGAATGGTTGGAAGGATTTATTGAAATGTTACATACAACAGGTAGATAAGAGCTTAATAGGAAGTAGCTTTTAATGAATAAGGCCTCCTAGCTCCATAGGATAATTTCCAGCCTCTATTTTGAGAATGTTTAGCCCACATTCACTTACAGTTGATTTTCTAATTCTGTCTTAGAGCACCTTGTAGAAAAACCAAAGTAGTATTTTTTACTATTTTCTTACCGCCCTTTCATTGGTTCAATAAACCCTAAAATTTTTATGATTTTCATTGCCATTTCTGTAGCACTAGAAACTAGCTTTACTAATTACCTAATATTTCAGTATCTTTTATCTAAAGAGAGAGAGGAACTATATACAGTTCTGAAGTTATGAATATAGAAATGTATCTTTTGTTGTAGTGGTTTTTCATGAGTTTATTTTTCATTTCTCTTCTGTTGAAAATTTTGCAGTTTTCATACAGATCTAGAACAAAGGGAGTCATGCATTATGTTGCAAACTTTGCCTAGGCAATTTCATGTCCTGTTCTGCTCTCTATAGGTAAGAGTTTCCTGTAGTTGTAATTCTTAGCGTCAGGGAGACTTGGAGCTTCCCGTGGCAATATTACTTCACAGGTGTACAGTAGACACGTTATAATCCGGAGGAATGCATGTGAAGGAGGACATCTGCCCGTCCCTTGACTCTTGTCTGGCTACTGTCTGCCCACACTGTTTTCCCCTAAGCCTCCAACCCATCTCTCCTCCTGCTGAGTTACCCAGAGCTGAAATTCTTTTAGATTTCGTTTTAGTTTGGATTTATATTATTTTTTTAAGAAACTGATTGATCCATTATTTTGAATGTATCAGTCCTCTAAAAGAATATGTCATAATCTGTGTTAGTTTTGCTTCCATTTACAAACGAAAATATAATTTGTCTGTGGACTTAACAGGATTTCAGCACACCATTCCTTTGGTACTAACATGTTTTAGATTTCGATTTTCTTCTCTCTTCATTGGATAATGCTTGTCAGTGTTCTCTTGAAAGAACTGGTGTCAGGGTTAATTATTTCAGGCTGCTATACAAGGGCTGGAACGTTCTGAAATGCTTAGCGGTTAACCTATTATGAGTGGCTTTTGTAAGTTTTATTCTAGTCACCTACATGCAATCTACATTGTTTCTTTTCACTGAAGTTGTATCAGCTAAGGGCATAATGTTGTGACTCGAGGTTTTTTTTTTGCCGTTACTCCTATTTTCAGTGTGGAGTTAAAATTTTATCAAACATATATTAATGTATTTTTACAACTGAGGCATCTTTTTGTCTTATTCTTTTGTCCCTGAACTGAATATAGATGACTAAAACGCGGTCCAAATAGATACGCTATTTGACCAGCAACTTCATCTACACTATGAGTACATATAAAATAAAAATGATGTATTATGACAGGGATGTTCATTGTAGCTTTGGTAATAATGACAAAATTTGGAACAGTGTTGGAGGTGGACTGGTTAAATAAATTCGAGGACAGTATTATGATGAGTAATATGAAGTCATTAAAATGATAAATAATAATTTAATGAGCATTAGTATGTGTTAGGCACTGTGCTAAGTTCTTTACACATAATCTCATTAATTTGTGCATCAGTGCTATGAGGTAGGTATTACTTTTATTGTCCCATTATATTTATGAGGCAGTTAGGTCTCCAAGAAGCTGAGTAAGCAAAAGCACACAAATAGTAAATAGCAGAATCTAATTCCAGAATTTTTGATTTCAGGGCTCAGGGGCTCGACCCGTAGTCTGTCTTGAGTTTGTAATGGGGTGGAGGGAATATTCATGATATGTTTGATTTATTACATGCAATAAGAAGTAATCAGTGCATATTAATTCTATTTTTAATGGTCAAATTTTCTATGCCCACACATTACATAAATTACTATATAATAAAATAATGCATGCTGAAATAAAAGTATGAAGAAAATACAAAAAGATATTGTTTAGGGCTTCCCTGGTTGCCCAGTGGGTAAGGAGCCCACCTTACAATGCAAGGGGCACCAGTTAGATCCCTGACCTGGGAAGATCCCACGTGCCGCGGAGCAGCTGGACCAGTGTGTCCAGTTACTGACAAGCGCTCTGGAGTGCATGTGCCCAGAGCTGGTACTCTGCAACCAGAGAGAGGCTACTGCAATGGGAGGCCAACACAGGCCAAAGAATGAAGACGGATGAAAATAAATAAATAAATAACCAATAAGAGCACAAAATTTAAAAAAAGATATCATTTAGTATAAATTATGTAAGTATGCTCCCCTTATCTATTTTTCTTTGATGTCATGATGTTTTAAAACTCTTTTCAAACAGATATTCTTTGTAATATGATCAAAGGGCTCAGTGCCTTGAGTGTAGTTTTCCACTCCATTTCTGTTCAATACTACAAATATTTATTATTCTTACTGACTATGTCTCCTGTTTCCTAACTACCAATTAGATACCTCTTTGGAGGTACATCAAGTATTCTTTCTGCTTTAAAGCAAACAAAATGAAATATTCTCCAGCGTTATTTTCTCTTGACCATAATTGGACTCAATCACCACTCTTTCTTTACAAAATTCACTGTAATTATCCTTCAGGTACATATTAAAGGTACATGCTAACCAATTTTTAAGGGACAGTGATATTTTTATTGAACATTCCTATATGTATTTGTTTGAGGTCTTTCTTATAAAAGTGAATAAAAATAACCTAGATATATATTATATTCCTTCAGTGTAGTTAAATGTTTTATTCACTCAAATAAATTTAATGATCCTCCTTTCCTTAATTCTTGTCACCTAGTGTTTCTGTCTAGATATCTTCCCTCTTTTTCCATATACAAGTATCTGTATATACCTTTATATCTATATCCAAAGTAATTAACAAACTGATTTCATACAAGGTAGGTGGATGAGTAAATCAATGAATCAGCATCCTATTAACATATTTTCTGCTAAAGAGAGCAATAAATTAACTCAGAACTCTCTTGTTGGTAGGAGGAAGACTTAGGAGGCTGTTGTGAGAGTCCATGCAAGAACTGTTGATGAATAGGATCCCTGTGGTAGTTGAGAAAATGGAGATAAATGCATGGATTGCAATGTGGTTGGAAGCTAGCACATGGTGTTTATAATATATAATTATTTAATGAGCAAATGAATGTACAAATTACTAAAATAAATTTTTTGTCCCTTCACTAGTATGTAATCTAGTTTTAATGACATAAATATACAATTATAATCAGAATTATTTTTTAAAAAATTTCTTTTTGGATGGTTCTTGAACAGAATAGGCAAAAGATTTCATTATTAATATTTATGTTCTTTTGGAAATATTAACAAATAAATCTTTTTTAATGTTAAAGAAAACTAAGATTAACGTGAAGATTCTACAAAAGAATTGTAATAGGATCTGAGAGTGAAATGGATAGTAAGCGTATCTTAACAATACAGCAATATAACTATATATATTTTACCTTCAGTTGATTTTCTACTGTAAAGTGTTTTTTTTTTTAAACTTTTTTTCCCCCATCATGTCTCTCTTTTTATATATATTTATTTTCATCCATCTTTTATTCTTTGGCCTGTATGGGCCTCCAACTGCAGTGGCCTCTCTTGTCGCAGAGCACCAGCTCTGGGGGCACACGCTCCAGAGTGCTGGCTCATAATTGGCCACACGAGCCCAGCCGCTCTGTGGCATGTGGGGTCCTCCTGGGCAGGGGATTGAACCAGTGTCCCTTGCACTGCAAGGCAGACTCTACCCACTAGACCACCAGGGAAACCCTGTAAAGTGTTTTTTAAACAATATTAGTGGATCAAATTGCTCTGAGATGTGAAATATAACAGTCAACAAAATCTGGCCAAAGCACTCATATACATCACATCATATAGTAGTGATTTTAAATAAATAAATATTTATAACATCATTTAATAAGCATTGACTACAAATTTGAACTATTTTAAATGTATGTAATTTCATGTAATGTGTGGTGTAATTTACATTCTAAGCCAAAATGTTTCTTTAACAAATACTAATCTAATTTTTTAAAGTGAATTTGTCCAAGTATGTATTGATACATAATGACAGTTACATTCCAGATGATTACTTTCTGAATCATTGGCAAACATACAAGTATGATTCAACACTTCAGTCATTCCCTTTTGTAACGTTAAAGTGTTTACGTTTCTTTACCAGTGCTAGCAAAGATGCTGAGGCAGAAATTTCAAAGTAATTATGAAGTTTGAGTAAAACAGTAGTGTTCCTCCTTTCCTGATGTTGCTTAATATTTGTGGAGAAAATGAGGGATGAGACTTAAGGAATGATCTATTCTGGTCATGAACAAAATGATGGAGTTGGGAGAGAGCGAGTTACTAATGTAAGAATAGCCACTGTTTATCTGCAAGATTCAGACTACCTTGCAAGTGAACCGCCTAAGGACAAATGCCATTGTAGCAGTTCTTCCTTACCCATAGGTTTGCTTTCCATAGTTTCAGTTATTCACAGTCTACCTTGGACTCAAAATATTAGGTGGAAAATTCCTTAAACAATTCATAATTTTACATTGCACATCATTATGACAAGCTTGATGAAAGCGTTCATACGGGATGTGAATTGGCCCTTTGCCCAGGGTAGCCCCCACTAGTCACTTAGCAGGTCTCCCAACAGCTGTCCTGTTTGTGTTCAGTTAACCTTTCTTTTACTTAGTGATGGCCCCAAAGCACAACAGTAGTGATGCTGGCAATTAACATATGCCCAAGAGGAGCTGTAAAGTACTTGCTTTAAGGGTAACGATAAAAGTTTTCAGCTTAATAAGGAGAGAAAAAAATTGAGTGCTGGGGTTGCTAAGATCTACAGTAAGAATGAATCTTCTAGCTATAAAATTGTGAAGAAGGAAAAAGGAAATTTTTACTAGTTTTGCTGTTCTACCTCAAACTGCAAAAATCATAGCGAGAGTACATGATCAGTTAAGATGAAAAAGTTATCAGACTTGCACAATAAGATATTTTGAGACAGACTGCATTTGCACAATTTTTGCTTCAATATATTGCTATAATTGTTCTATTTATTAATTATCATTCTCAATCTCTTACTGTACCTAATTTTAAAATGAAGCTATATAGGTATATATGTATAGGAAAAAGCATAGTGTAGTTGACCCTTGAATAGCGTGGGTTGGAATTGCTCGTATCCATTTATACATTTTTTAAAAATAAACATAAACTGCAGTACTGCAAGGTTATGGAATTTCCCCAGTGGCTCAGTGGTAAAGAATCCAGCTCCCAAGGCAGGAAATGCAGGAGACTCAGATTCGATCCCGAGGTCAGGACAATCCCCTAGAGGAGAAAATAGCAACCCACTCCAGTATTCTTGCCTGGAAAGTCCCATGGACAGACGAACCTGGCAGGCTACTAGGGTTGGTGCCCCAGGTCTCAGAATTCAAGGCTTAACTGTATGTATAGGGTTCCGTATGTCCTGCAGTTCTAGGCATCCACTGGGGATCTTGAAAAGTATCCTCCATGGGTTAGGGGAGATTACGATATTTCAGAGAAATCTGAAATCCAGGGCTCAGACACAGTCAATCTCTGAAGCTGGTTGTTGACCACAGTGTGAGGAATGCCAGGAAAAGTTCTGCCTCTCCCCCCAAATAATTTCCCTGCCTGATTTGCAGTATTCTCTGTAATATCTCAGTTGACCATCCTTTGTGGTTAATTTCTGGTTAGTTCCTGGAGACTATAGAGAAACTTGTTTGTTGGCAGGAGGAACAGATTTGGAGTCAGCTGGTTTGCCTTGAATAAGCTGGTTTGTCCCTCTATTGCAAAATGGGAAGAATGTCTTCCTCAGAGTTGTTTTGTGAGAATTCAATGTAACTATGTAAGTATTTATGCACTAGAGAAAGCTATGTAAGGTGATGCTGATTCACTTGATTTTTCCCATAGTGTATGGCTCTTAGGCTTTGGGAGATAAAAGCACCAGTTGCCTGATAAAGATTCAGGTAATATTATGAGCAACACTGCACTGCGGAGAAAGGCAAGCAAATCACATGTTGATTATTTCAGTGTTCTGTAGGAGGCTGGCTATCAATGAATGCACTGAAAGTTTGATAAGCAAGTGATAAGATAGAACTATATTAAATGATCTAGAAATTCCGGCCTGTCCTTCAGATTTCAAAGATGGCATTGTTCCCTGACAAGTTACTCATTCTGTTCCTAAAAACTTCAGAGCTTTCTGCCTTAGTAAAGCACCTCAGGGTTTGCCAGTCACAACAACATGAAATCCTTCCAAATATCTCACTGCATTCTTGTTGCAGTTGGCCTGATTGTGTCCTTATTGGAGATGGAAGAATACAGATGGGATGCTCTTAAAAGCAATCCAGCCTATAGATGTGTGTGTGTGTGTGTGTGTATGTACTCTGAAAAAGCTAATACTACTTATTAACTTTCAGAAACTTAAAAAAAAAATTTGCATAGAAAATGTATTGTTAAACAAAATGCCACCTTTAATCTGTCTATAAAATAATCAAGTATCAAAATTAAACAGATAATACAAATGATCAATTACAAATATTGTTGTGGTTAATCATTTTATGGAATACAGTTTTCCTTTGGGCTCTTAGCACTTGTACCCAAGGTCTAGATTACTGAAGTCATTTTTGAACCATTTTAATTAGTACACAGAGACTTTTGAAGGGAGGGATTGGAAGGAGAAAATGAGGGAGAGGAAAAAGGAAGAAAAGAAGGGGGTCAGAAGCTCTTATAAAATTGAAATTCATTTGGAAACTAAAATGGAAAAATCATGTGTCTGAATGACAGTGAGATACACAGAGAAACTGGCTCTGGACTGGCTGAAAAATAAGTTTGTTTAAAGAAAACATGAGCATGTCTTATTTTTACTGCTTCTTCAATAGTAAGCAACATAAATGTTAACAATAGCTTGCAGTATTTCCAAAGAATTAAATTTGATAAATTTTCTGCATTCATTATATGCATTAGTTTCCCCAGTAGTTTCTAAAATATATGATAATATATTGTTAGTTTCTAAAATAGTTTCTAAAATATATGATAATATATTGTTAGTTTCTAAAATAGTTTCTAAAATATATGATAATATATAATGATAATAACAATGCTTCTTAATCAACTTTTGTTATTATTATGCTAGTGTGCATTAGGCAATTAAGCCATGTACCACTTACTTTGGAGGCCAATGAATATATGGGCAGCTACACTGCTATCAGTTAAATGAGCACTTGCATGTGCTGAATAGTACCCTAAGGAATGCATCTTAAATGATAAGGCCATAGCAACTAATATTTATTGAGTGCTTTTGATATGCCAGGCACTGTTAAGTACTTTACAGATATTGACCTATTTATTTCTCATAATGGTGGAAGTACCATTTTCACTCCTATTTTAACGCACATGGAAACTGAGGTCCAAGAGGATGTGGAAGGTGCCTGCAATGAAAGAACCAGGAAGGGACTGATCCAAGAATGCAGATGTGGTTGTTCACTCCAGGAGGCCTATCCTCACTGGACGACACTTTCTCAATTGGCTAGTGAGGCCCTGAACAGAAGTCAGTGAGCTACATTTTGTATTATGATGAATTACAAAAGCTGATCCTCACAAATCCTAACAGGTAGATCTGGACAGGATAAAGGTATAGGTTTTTTTTTACAGATGGCCCAAAAACACATGAAACGATGCTCAACTTCATTTATAATTAGAGAAATGCAAATCAAAACTACAATGAGATATCACCTCACACCCATCAGAATGGCCATCATCCACAAATCAACAGACAATAAATGCTGGAGAGGGTGCGGAGAAAAGGGAACACTCCTGCATTGTTGATGGGAATGTCAATTGATACAACCTCTATGGAAGACAGTCTGGAGATTTCTTAAAAAACTGAAAATAGAAGCACCATACAACCCAGCAATCCCACTCTTAGGCTTATATCCTGATTAAATCAAATCTGAAAGAAGCACTTGTGCCCCAATGTTCATTGCAGCTCTCTATACAGTAGCTAGAACATGGAAGCAACCTAGATGTCCATCGACGAATGAATGGATACAAAAGCCCTGGTACATATATACAATGGAATACTACACAGCTGTAAAGAGACATGCAGAAGAATCAGCCCTAATGAGGTGGCTGGATCTAGAATGTATCATCAAAAGTGAAGTCAGTCAGAAAGAGAAGGACAAATACAGTATATTAACACATATATATGGAATCTAGTAGGATGGTGATGATGGCACACACAGTGAAGTGACAGAAAGACAGACATGGACAGTGGACATATGGACATTGTTGGGAAGGAACAGAGGGTGGGAGGAGTAAAGGAAGTAGCATGAAGGCCTGTACTATCATAAGTGAAGAAAACAGCTCTAGTCATTGCTCTGTGAGAAAAGGGGGCCCTTCAGGGGGGATGGTCGGGAGGGGGGGGAAGTGGGGGATATACATATGCCTAATCTGGGAACATGCATATCTGTAAACAACAAAACTCTGTAAAAGTTAAAAGTAAAATGAAAGTTTTTTGTTTTTTTTTTTTTTTAAAAAGCATCATCAGCATTTTCTCTTAGTCTAATCTCTATTATATTTCTTTTGCTGTTAATTTTTCACCCAGTATTACAGGACTCATCTATGGGACACTGTGTTATGTTTTTTAAAAAACATTTTATTTTCCAAGGAATGCAAGCATAGTTATATGAGGTACAGAAACTTCAATGCTCATCCTGCTGAGGCCGTGAGGAAGATTTGGAAATAGTGGTGCTATTTTGAGAAAACACCTTTGACAAAACTGAAGATGCCTTTGCCAGCATGTTAGATTCTTGTTTGGGAACATTAGTCCTCGATGTTTCTGTGGAGAAAGCAAAGAAAGCAGAATTAGATATTAGACATTCTAGTTGAGACAGTAATACCACAGGGTTGATGATTTAGAATTCAGAAAATGACTTGTGGGATTTAAAAAACATTCACAAAGATTCTTTTGATTCACTCCTTCCATACTTCCGTGAAGGAAACAGGGAGTACAATGTCCCCATTTTTGGATATGAATCTTGGTGAAGTCCAGAACCTTGCCTGAGGTCACATTAGTAGAAAGTGGCCAGACTTCAATAGAGGTCAGCTTTCTGACTCTCATGACATCATTATACCTCTGCAATCAGATACTTCTTTAAATTAGGTGTTCAAAGAATACCTGTCTTTTTCCCAAAAGAAAAGCCTCTGAAAAAGGTTGATGAGATAAACTCATATGGAAGAGTATTAATAACTTTCAACTCTACACAATGAGGGTGTCTATTTTAGAGTACTCAACTGAAAACAGAACTTCATTAAAAATCATTCTCACCACTTTGGGTAAAGTTTCACTTGGCTGGCTTCAAGTGATTTTTTTTTTTTTTTTGTCGTGAGAGAGAAGACTGTACAGATAAAGTTTCCATTTGTATTTATCTTTCTGTATCACTTCTTATAAATTATATCATATTATAATTTAACAAGATGAATATTCCAGTACATGCCAAAGTTCATCACTGCATCTCTTGTAGTTAACTAGATTTGTCTTTTCTAGAAAGGTAATCTATGGTTGAAGCTAAAATGTTGTTTAGATGGTTAAGTCCTGTCTGACTATCTTGCAACTCCTTGAACTATAACCCATCAGACTCCTCTATTCATGGGATTTCCAGACAAGAATACTGGAGTGGGCTGCCATTTCCTTCCCCAAGGGATCGTCCTGACGCAGGGATGGACTCCAGGTCTCCTGCGTCTACTTCACTGGCTGGCAGACTCTTTACCACTGAATCACCCAGGAAGCCCCTACAGCTAAAACAGCCAACAGTAAATGTAAAGCTTGGCCCAAGTGGCTCAGTGGTAAAGAATCTGCTGGCCAAGCAAGAGACATGAGTTTGATCCCTGGGCTGGGAAGATCCCTGGCGACGGAAATGGCAACTCATGCCAGTATTCCTGCCTGGGGAATCCCATGGTCAGAGGAGCCTAGTAGGCTGCAGTCCATGGGGTCAAAGAGTTTGGACATGACTTAGCAACTAAAGAAAAGGAGCAAAATTTAAAGGTAAGAAAGTGAACAGAATAAAGAATAAAAAAGTATGTTTAGTTTTTTAGTGTGTGCTCAGTTACTCAGTCATGTCTGACTCTGTGACCCCATGAACTGTGGCCCACCTGGCTCCTCTATCTCTGGGATTTTTTCAGGGAAGAATACTGGAGTGGCTTGTCATTTCCTACTCCAGGGGGTCTTCCCAGCGATCAAACCCTGGTCTCCTGTGTTTCCTGCATTGGCAGGCAGATTCTTTACCACTGAGCCACCTGGGAAGCCCCATTTAGATTTATACTGTGCTATTATTTTTTAAATGATCTAAGAGTTAAAAAGGAGAGAGCCAAAATCTGTCACAAATAACACAAAAGCATGGATGAGAGAGAAAGATGTACATTTGGAAAAGGCAAGATAAAAATGTTACTCCCATGACCACGGTATTATTACAAGGCTTCTCAGATTCTCTTTGGAAAGGTAAAGGTTAATGTTCTGACAACCCAGGGATCTTGTTAAAAATGCACCTTTTTAGTCATCATTACTCCAGGGTATTAACTTAGCCAGTCTAGAGAAGGTACAGTAATCTTCCCTATTAAAAAGTCTTCTGGGCGGCTGCAGTGTAAAGCAGTCCCTGGGAACACAGGAAGGACACTGCCCAAAGCCACATTCCCTGTTAGGTGACTGGTGGGTGGCTGCTGTCCTAGGTTCACAGCAGCATTCCCAGAGTGGTCAAGATGTTTACCACTCTTGTGTTCCTCAGTGAGTATTTCTTTTCACAGCAAAGCTATAAGCTATCTTTTGTCATTTTCGTAGCAAAACGTATTAAGCTATCTTAAATAAGGACCTTGTTCTGGGAAGCAATGGCAACTATATGGAACCACAGTGTAGAAGGAAGAAAGAATGCTGGATCAAAGTACGAAGATGTGTTTATAAACCCGAAAAGCTCTCCGTTTGTTGGCTGTGTAACCCCCAACAATTATTTACCCCCATTTTCTCATTTGGAAATTAGGGTTCTAAGACTTGCAGAGGGAATATGGCGTAGGAGATATAAACAAGTTTTGTTTGGTTCATCAAATGTTCTGAAATTACCTGATAAAATCTGAAAGTCAGAATTTTTCACATGAAACTTCTTCTCCTCTTTTTCTGAAAAAAGCCAAGACCTGAAAATACTTTTGTTCTGAAAAAATCCTAAGGCCTGGCAGGAATCCAGCATGCCAATGATTAGACCTAAGTAACAGCTCCCTTCTTTAGATGGGCGTGCCATGGAACCCTGCTCAAACTACTGCTCTTGTTTGTTACCTACTTAACTCGTGTGAACATTTGAGTCTGTGACTTATGGTCATGTTGAATGAGCTTAGGTTTTGAAGTCTGGTAGATCTGTACTGTATTTGAATCCCAGCTCTGTAGCTTACTATCTTAGGGTGACCTTGAGTAACCGTCTTTGACTTTCTCTTTGGTAAAATGAAGATAGCTGATACCCAATAAATGTTAGTTCTATTATCTATTACCCCTTTGTTTTAAGACTTGCGCAGTAAACTACAAGTGGAAATAATCTCCTAATAATTATATTTTTTTATATAGTAATCTCATATTAATTACATGCATCTAAACTTCAATGCAAAAACTACTCACTCAAGAGGTAATGTTAAAAGATAGTATATATTGTACCTGCAATGACTTCTTTTGAGGGATTGGCAAGAGTGTTCTTGTTTCTTTCAAAAATGGTTACAAACTGCCAAGACAAAGCAAAGCATTGTTTTAATCTTTTGTTGGATCCTACACACTAGAGATACCTAAAAATCTCTAGAACTGTAGTGTAATCATTATAGAATTTATATGATTTCTGTACTCTTCAGTCTCAGTTATTCTCTGAGACTTAAGACTCATATACTTTTTGATAGTTACAATGGCTAGGATTGACCTTTATCGTAGATATGGGCCTTGACTACCAAATGATGACTAAAGGCTCAGGCGTCGTAAGTGACAAAATGTCAGCTGTCTCTCCCCTCCTCTTTGGGAAGAATTCCAGTGAATAGTAAGGTATAGATTATTTTCTGATAATTGAGATAAGAGAAGGAAAGCGAGGTTTACTTCATAACTCCAACTTAACCACTTTGGAATCTGGAGAAGTGAAGTGGCTGTGTGGACTTAAAGCAGAGAATGTGGCCCCAATACTAGCTTTACTCCATAGGACTTCATCATATCTTGACAAACAAAAGGCACAATTTCCCATTATAATGCTAGTAATTTAAAAGAAAGAAAGTCAATGAAGTAAGCCTAAGTGCACGAAGCATGAAATGTATTGTGTATAGATTATGTAAAGAACAGCAGGTATTAATGAGTTTTATCATAGTTCCTGCAAGAGGACTTGAGGCAGTTTTGAGATATTTTGAATAGGACATTTTCAGTTAATCTGTACCATTTTTCTAGATTCCACATGTAAATGATATTATATGATATTTTTCTCTCTCAGATTTACTTCACTCTGTATGACAGTCTCTAGGTCTATCTGTGTCTCTACACATGACCCAATTTCATTCATGTATATCTGGGTAATATTCCATTGTATATATGTACCACATCTTATTTATCCACTTCTCTGTTGATGGACATTTAGGTTATTTCCATGTCATAGCTATTGTAAACAGTGTTGCAACGAACAATGGGTGCATATATCTTTTTGATCATGGCTATTCTGACTGGTGTGAGGTGATATGTCATTGTGGCTTTGATTTGCACTTCTCTAATTAGTGATGTTGAACATCTTTTCATGTGTTTATTGGCCATCTGTGTGTCTTCTCTGGAGAAATGTCTGTTTAGGTTTTCTACCTATTTTTTGATTGTGTGGGTTTTTTTTTATTGTTGTGTTTTTGATATTGTGCTGGATGAGCAGTTTGTATATTTAGGAGATCAGTACTTAGTCAGTTGCTTCATTTGCAGTTATTTTTTCCCAATCTGAGGGCTATCTTTTTGTCTTGTTTATGGTTTCCTTTGCGGTTAAAATAGTTAGGTCCTATTTGATTTTGACTCATCTCCTAGAGTAATGAGAATGAAAGCAAAAATAAACAAATGGGGCCTAATTAAATTTATTACCACTTCTTAAGGTTTTTGTCTGAAAAGTTCAAAATCTTGGCTACGTTGTAGTTGGCATCTCTTATCCTTTCCCTTGAAAGTTGTAGACACTTAGTTCTTTGTATGTTGAGTAATATTGTATCCTGAACATTTTAAATAATTTATATGATTCTAAGAACTGTGAAAATCCTCTGGTTGCTTTTTTTTTTAAGAAGGAGGTTATTAACCCATTATGGTTCAGAATATGCATCCTACCCTGCCCTATGTGGCTGTGGGTCCAATGTAAGCTTGGTTTTCAAAGTCCTGGCAGTTATTTATTTAGTGTGTATCACTACTAAGACTGTCATTCAATTTCTCATAGCTTTTCTATAGTACTTAGTGCTTTGCATGCATATCTCAGGAGAGATATAAAAACAGATTTGGAGGGGTTCATTTTTATGTCACTCTTCTCTTTCAGTGTCTCTGATTTTCAGTAGTCCCCCTTCTGATTCTATTCTGATTCTATTCTTTTCTTTCTTTTTTTTTTTTTTTTGATTCTATTCTTTTCTATTCTACTGTTTAGAAAGCTGTGGCTCTAGTCTTCCTGAATGCTCTCTCACACATCCCGTGACTGTATGCATGTCCAGGATGAAGTAACAAGAGAAGGCAGAGTAAAACATAGCAAGTTTCGCCTCCCCTCTAGTGTTCTTCGGGTTACTAGAGACTAATTCCTCTGGTCAGGGAGAAGGATTTTCTCTCTGAATTAAGTGCCCCACAGTTTCTGCGGTCACTGTTGGGCAGCTTCATGGCTAAAACTTGCCTTGAGGCAGGGCAGAAGAGGGGGAAATAGTGGGGAAAAGTGGGCTTCCCTGCTTTCCATTTCACAGGAATTTCTTCCCAGTTCTGATAAGAGAGCCATTGCTTCTCTTGGAGCTTTCGTATTGTATCCATTTGTAATTATAGGATTTGAACTGCCCTGTGTCTATGCCAGGAGATGTGAGGGGAAAGAAACCACAGGAATCTCATAATGGTTTTGTTTTTGGAGTTCTGATTTCTCACCTCAAACTTCTGCTATTATTTACTTCTCAGAATCCTCAGTAGTAGTCTAGAGTTTCTAATCAGTGAGAGATACAGGTGGAATGTGTTTTATTCCACCTTACTCAGAACTGGCCTGAATAAAGACTTTAATCATAGTTTTACCATGGAAAAACAGTTAAGTGAGGAAAAAGGACAAGAGCCCAAAGCATCCATATTAGCCAGCAATTCAGTTCGGCACAAGGAATAACCTGTTACCAGGTCCTTAGAGTAGAGGTTATCTCCCCTTCAGTGCCATATGAGTTTACTTAGAAAATATGAAGTAAATATAAGTGAAGCCTGAAGTTGTCAAATAAAGGTTGAAGTTCAGAAATGAAGATTAGGTTGAGTGAAGAACTAAACCAACATCTTTAGATATGTGGCAAAAGTTATCTTAAGTATGAGTTACAAGACTTGGTTCTGAAAATTACTGTTGGTAATGAGACATGACTGGATAATTGGTGGACTGTGTGCCATGGAGTTGGGGAGATTTGCTTAAAGATGGGATTAAATTGAGCCTAGAAACAAACTTACACAACAGAAGAGGATTTGCAGTTTGAGCACTCACTGAAATCTTTCTAAAAAGGATTAGCAAGGAGGGCACTTTCTGAGTTTACACAGGAGAATTGCTCTGTCTTTTGGAAAACTGCCTTCAGACAGTGAGTCCTTAGGAATACAGAGAAACAGATGGAATGCACACCTGTTTCTTATAAGCTGCTGTCTTCCATTTTTGAAGCTTCTCTTTCTTTCCTACCTCCACCCAGTTCCTCACTTGGGTCTACTTGCCCTACGCAGGGCCAAGTGACTCATTCCTCTTAGATTTCTTCCAGGGACTGCAGCAACAAAGTTAAGGAACGTAATTGTATGGAGGTGCTAGGGAGAGTCAGTGGCATATCCTGTGCACTTAAGCAAGGAACAATAGCTTAATCCTAAAATGATAATTGGTGGATTTCTTAGGTACAAGTCTTATCCTAGAGGAGAGAGCTGAGTATGAAGCAACTGCACATAGGGGGAAAACTTCCTGATGCCCCGAAAACAGCACATCGTTGTCCTTGATTCGACCTTGAAAACTGGACTATATTCAACTTAACTTCATATATTCTAATTAGAGACTATTGAGAGAAGATTTACCTTAACACTGTTTGAATTTTCTGGCTTTTGTTCCTGAGCACTTGCTGTGGAGGGGAAGGAAAAAAAAGAAAAAAAAAATAGTATTTCTGAGGCATAAATAACATTGACACAAACCTGATTTAACTTTTTCACTGAAAAGTTATAGAATTAGGTTAATAGGAGAAATTATTTTTAGTGTATAAACAATGTGAACAAAACTGAAATAGGTAAGATTCCTAGAATTCTGTGGCGTTTTAGTTCTTTTAGGAATTATGGAAGAGGAAGTCTGATATTGTAGGAAAAACAGATTCTATAACTTAGTAATTGTACATCTATGCATGACCACTGATCCCTATGGACCTATTTATTATTTACTTTATATGTAAAATGAGAAGTTACCCTGTAGGTGATTCTTAAGGGCTTTTCCAGTTTTAGTGCTCTTTGATTCTACATAGCTAATAAAAAGCAGATAATTGGAACAAAGAGGATGGTGCTAGTCTTATGAAGTCTTCTGAGTGATCATCAGGAGAATTTTGAGGCAAGAAGAAACTTGGTGGAGTTGCTGCACAACTAAAAGTTGCCTAATATTCAGGAGAGGTCAAGACACCAGTAAAAGAATTCAACCCAAGGAGCTAGAAATAATACTATCAGTTTCACAAAGACCTACCACTAGCAGCTCACCTGCTAGGGAGTCAGAAAATCTGAGTTTAAGTCTTACCTTCACTACATAGAGCTGTGTGGATATTGGAAAACAAAATCTGACTTCTTTCCTAGTTTCCTGCCCTACGTAGATTGTGAATAAGACTTTTTTCCTGCCTGTGTCTGAAGAAGACTTAATGAGGTATCCATCTCATTTGTAAAAACTATGCATTTTATAGATATGTAATCATCAAGAGTCAACACATGTCTCTGAATTACCCTTAGGATCAGTGTAGGTTCTGGAAAAAAATAATAGTAAGTACTCAGTTAACTCAAATAAGAGAAGAGCTGATTATCTGACTTATCTGACAAAATTGGTAAAATTTCATTTTTGGTTAACAATATTTCTGAAGTGTTTAACCCTGTGTTGCACATTGAACTGACCTTTACTTTTAAATGACTTGAGGACATTTGGATTTGCTACCAGGGCTATTATTCCAAACACCAGTTTTTATGTTTCTAGGTTAGGTGACCATCACCCTTCCGAGATATACTAGGAGTTTGTTTTGATGAAGAGCTGCAGAGAAATTCCTGCTAGTTCAGGATCCTAGGATATTCAGATTTAAATTATTTGAGATTTTCTTCTATGTAAAACTATAAGCTAAAATTAGGAATAGTGTATAGTTTATATAAAACTATAAATATTCAATCCTGATCTTGTCCAGATTTAGATATCCTATTGCTTATTTGACACCACAACTTAAATATCTGATATCTTAACATAATGAAAACAGAATTCTTGTGCACCCTCCTTAGTTATTCCCATAGTCTCTCTTATTTTACTGCCTCCTCCTACTGTATGCATTAGGCCCTTGGGAATATAGCTGCAATCTTCATGGAGCTTTTATTCGAGAGAGAGATAGTGAAAAAGAAAAAAAAATTAGAATACAGAATCTGCCATATGGTAGTAAGAACTAGGAGGAAAAACAGCCAAGAAGAGCAATATGCAGTGCCGTCTTGAGAATGAGGTTACAGTTTCAAAGAGTATGGCCAAAAAAGCCTTCATTGAGGTGACGTCTGAACAAAGAAGGTAAGAATGAGCAACTTCTTGGATATGTTACTGGTGTTAGAACCACATTAATTACCTGAGGTTTCCACAAGTAGAGTGCTAGACAGTCCTCACACAAATGTTCTAAGCACTCAATACAAATTATAGGTTAAAAATATAAACAAAAACAAAGTGAGGTCCATACTAGCCACATTTAAATGTAAGCAAATGAATTTAGCTCTAAAAGCCTTTTTGGGGGGGGAGAGTACGTTTTGATAGGGTTAAGCACAGGGGAAGGATAACTTCTCAAAGAAATTACTAAATCCTAGTATCAAGGTTTCTGGTTCAGATATAAAGTATGATATATACCCTGATTTTGTGGATATTTCTCACAGGAGCATGGTAAACATAAATTCCTATTCTTGATCAAAATCATTAATAAGACTATAGTGTTAACTTATTTTAACACCTGCATGATATAGTACCGAATCCTTTCTAAAAGTAGATATGCTTATAGGAAAAAATGGTATTGACAACTGAAAACAAATACTGATCAAAGAAATAGAATGTTCCTTTGAATACTTTCTACCTTAAATTAAGAAAAATAATAAGTCCAACCTTCCAAAATTTTAGTACTTCTATCTGTGGCATAATCTTCAGTGTCACTGAAAAAAAAGGAAAAAAGAACATTTCATTTTTTGTGTGTATTTGATGAATCAAGAAATTATTGGTTAAGTAAAAGAACAGTCTGTCAGTCATTCTCCATATGAAAGTAAACCTGGAATCACTAAGTGTCCAAATCAAATGTAGACTATTTCTAAATTGAATTTTTTCCTACTTTTAAATTTTTGGTTAAATACACATAACATAAAATTTATCATCTTAACCATTTTAAGTGTACAGTTTTCTACTTGAGCACATTCACATTATTGTGCAACTATCACCACCATCCATCTCTAGAACATCTTTGTTTTCCCCAACTGCAACTGTGTACCCATAAATACTAACTCAAAAATACTAACACTGCATATCCCTTTCCCTCCACCCCCTGGAACCCATTATTTTACTTTATTATTCTGTGATATGACTACTAGGTATCTCATAAAAGTGGAATCATAAATTTTCCACTTTGTGACTGACTCACTTAGGGTAATGTCTTCAAGGTGACATGTAGCAGGTGTCAGGATATGAATGTATGTACCGTATTTAGTTTATCCATTCATCCATTAATGGACTCTTGTGTTGTTTCCAAGATTTGGCTATTGTGAATAATGACACTATGACTATAAATGTAAAAATGTTTGAGTCCTTGCTTTCAATTCTTTGAGATATATACCCAGAAGTAGAGTTGCTGGATCATATGGTAACTCTATGCTTATTTTCTTTTACAAACTCTCATACTGTTTTCCATAGTGACTACACCATTTTAAATTCCCAGCAGCATTATGTGAAGTTCTAATTTCTTCACATTTTTGCCAACATGTCATTTTCTGAGGTAAAAAAAACAACAAACTTTTTTTTTGGTAGTAGCTATCCTAAGGGGTGTGAAATAGCATTTCATTGTGTGTGTGTGTTTTCTCATTAAACTTTTTGTTAATGATCTCAAATTCTGTGACAGACTGTTTTGGTCAAGTTGTTTCTATTAAAAAGTACTGATTTTAAAAACTAGTAACTGAAAACTGCCACACAAAACATATGGTCCACAAAACATTCTCATTTCCTTCTGAAGGTTTCATGATGCATTGTTATCATTAACCAGCCTTCTACTATTAAACTTAAATGGCCAATTGAGACAGTTCTGAGACCGTTCTCCCACCATTGATTAAGACTGGCATGGCAGGTATTGGGGATAATATTCATTTAGCCTTCTGAGCTTTCTGCACAGCCTTGGAGACCTTGCCAGTTCCAGCTGCCTTCTTGTCCACTTTGATGACACTCACCACAACTGTCTGCCTCATGTCACACACAGCAGAGCAGCCCAGTGGAAGACAGTCAAAGAAGCTCTTGACACACATGGGCTTACCAGGAACCATATCACCAGGTTTCAAGAATTTGGGGCCATCTTCCAGCTTTTTCCCAGAACGACAATCAATCTTATTCCGCTCAGCAAACCTGCAAGCAGTGTGAGCTGTGTGAGGTCCAGCACAGGTGCATATCCAGCACTGATTTGGCCTGGATGGTTCAAAACAATCACCCGAGCTATGAAGCCAGCTACTTCCATTGGTGGGTCACTTTTGCTGTCATCAGCCACATTGCCATGGGGAGGATCGTTGACAGACACGTTCTTGACGTTGAAGCCCACATTGTCCCCAGGAAGAGCTTCACTCAGAGCTTCATGACCCATCTCAATAGACTTCACTTCAGTTGTTACATTGTTTTGGCTTATCCTTTGGGATACCATAGAAATTTTTTGGAATGTATTTTTTTCTTTTTCTGCAAAAAAAGCCATTAAACATTTTTTATAAGAATTCCTTTTAATCTATACAATCCTGTTGGTAATATTGAAATCTTAACAGAATATTTCCATTAATTTGTGTCTCCTTTGATTTCCTTCAGGTATGATTTTCAGTTTTTGGTATGTAAATCTTTAGCCACTTGGTAAGTTTTTTCCTAAATATTTGCTTGATGAGATCCGTTATATTCCATAGACACTGTACACTCTTTTTCTCACTTATTTTTTTTTTTCTCACTTATTTTTGCTTGTCAGACTCAATAATTTGAAGTGATCTGTTTTCAAGTTAACTGGTTCTTTCTTCTGCTTGATTATGACTGCTTTTGAGCCCATCTAGTGAATTTTACAATTTAGTTATTTTTCGGCTCCAGAGTTTGCTATTTCTGACTGGGTCATTTTTAGGGTTTTTAATCTACTTGTGTTTATAACTATTTTATTCATATACTTTTTCCTTGATTTCCTTTAGTTCTTTGCCTGTGTTTTTAGCTTTTGAAGATATTTAAGAGAGTAATTTTAACATCTTTGTCATATATTGGTGTGCTTCTCTGTGAACATTTTCTAGGGATTTATTTGGTTTCTTCAAATGTGTCCTATTTCCTTTTTTCTTAATATGCATTATAATTTTGTGTTGAAATTTAAGCATTTAAAGCAACAGTTACCTTTTCCAGTTTTTGGAGATTGGTGTAGAAACCCTTTACTAATTATAGCAGGGCTCTGAACCTTGGGAACAGCCTATGGAGAAATTTCAGGTCTTCATTTTGTTCTGGCAATATGTCCTTCTGGGCCTATGTATGTACTGTTTTTCTTTTCTTCATTTTTTTCCTGACCTGCTTTTAAATATTTTGTTTCCTAAGAGTCACATCATGTTTCTTCTTAGGGCCTTAACTTTCTATTGTCTTCCTCCACATGTAATGTCTTGCTTTCAGATGTTTGTACTTCCACAGTCCCTTGTGATTTCCATGCTCTGTGGCATCCGTCTACTGACTTCTGTGGCTTCCAGATTTAGATTCAAAAAAAACATTCTCTCAGGTAGCCTACAGATCGATGCGAACAGTGCAAATAAGTTTCAGTCTGCTCTTCACACTCCACAAGAGAAAACTCAGAATTGAGCTGTTTCTTCCCAACTGTGTCACATCATGTTGCAGGAGCGGGTTGGGCAATGACAAAAAACTCTGTGGACATTCCTGCCACTTTAAAATTATCCTTTCTTTGGGCATTCACTTGGTTGATGGAGGTTTTTTGACTGGTTTCCAGAGCTCTGGTAAAGTTGTTTTTATCAGTCTGTAGTTGTGAACCAGTCAGAAATAACAAATTCTGGAGCCAAAAAATAAGTAACTAAACTGTAAAATTCACTATTTCACCATGAAAATAAGGGTCTGCATTTTATTGATCTGCTGTCTTGCTCTAAATTGAGTTTTATTTGGTATTATCTGAGCTCTCTGTCTTCACGGATGCAAAAATAGAGTGCTACCTGCATTACTAATTTTGTATGTTAACACAATCATTATATAGGAACAAGAGGCACTAATTGATCAGAAACAGATGTCCCAAATAGAGTCAGTATCAAAAAGAAACAATAGCATCATGCTGTGTGGAAAAATTATAACCAGGTAGATTTTTCTCCTATTTATACCTATTACTTCTCCCACAATAGAACTACTACCTCTTCTAGGTTATGAATACTCATAAACTTAAGACTAATTTTAGACAACTTCAGTTCTAGACATAGAACTGAATGTCTAGACATATTAGATTTCAAGTCTACAGTGCATTTTTTTCTGTCTTCTATAAATGCTACACAGTTCAGATGTTGCTCCAATAGTCATCCGAACTTGGGTTGCCTTCTCATATAAATGCTGTCTATCCTTAGAGGTCCACATCAAACTACATCGCTTTCTAGAATTCGTCTCTGAATGCTCCAACATACACTGTTCTCTCTTACTTGGATGATTCTTTCAGGCAGTTATACACACAAGAACATTTTTAAAGAGAGTTTACTAGGAACCTTTTGGGCTGAAAGGCACTGGGTGACATTAGTATCTGCACTGCCTTCCAGTTTAAACAAAAAACAAAACCAGGACACATTAGCAAATTCTTCATCCAAGACATTGCTATATTTGGAAGAAGGTAGAGGTCAGTTGACTAGAGAAGGGATATCAGATAGAAAGGAGATGACTTAGGGATCCACAGTAGGGAGCTAGGGGAGGAAAGGATAAAAAGGAGTCAGGGAAAATATATGGATGAATACTTGCCCAACCATAGTTTTACCAGGGACCCCATTCTTCTCAGAAGCATTACTTTCATCTCAGATTGCTATTTTTATATTGCTTTAATTTCATATACCTGGCATATGAAATCAGATCTTGGTTATATGAAGATGAACTCATAATTCTGTGTACGAAGTAATGTGGTGGCTCAGTAATTTTTTCTTCTTTCTGGAAAAATGAAAGCCATGTTTATATAAAGTAGCATTTGATATGCATTTTATTGCATACTTGACAATATTTTCCCCTCTAATATACACTACAATTAGAAAAAGTTTCAGGGATTACTTAAAAATGGATGAACCCTATAGTTCTAATTAAAACGTCTTTTTCCAGTGTAGTTCTTTGGAAATGGTTAGTGAAAGTGATCTGTAATACTTAAGGTTGAATAAATGCTAAAGATAAACAGCACAAAGTTTGAAGTATATCCATTTCTGTACTTATATTTTAATGAAAATTTAGTTCAGAAAGCAAAAAAGAGATATAGCTCTGGTGAGTTCAGAAGCTTGACAAGTCAATCATATTAACCTATCTGATTAGTTTGTTGGGAAGTCATGTGTGATTTTATGGCCATAACTTTTATAAGAATACATTTACTATTGTGTATATTCAAATCTTGAAAAAATAGACTAAACTTTTATAAGAATACATTTAGTATTGTGTATATTCAAATCTTGAAAAAATAGACTACTGTTATTGGGATTTTTGTTTATATTTTCCATTTTGACTTTTGTTAATGTTATAACAATTTTTTAGTTTTCCGTGAAGCCCATATTTCTGACTATGAGGCTTAAGAAAACTATTCTGCAGGCCGTATCTGCACAGATTCCCAACAAGTAGGTCAGGGTATGTGTTAAGATGGTTGATCTGGAAAGTTTCTGAACTGAACTGAGTTGTATCTCTGTTCTTTGTCTCTGGTTCATCTCAGCTTTTGTGTTAACTTGGGAATAGTGTGAAGTTGATAATCAATAGAATTATCTCACCAGGAAATCCTAAATCATATATCATTTTCAGAAATATGTTTTGGTATGAATTCTTGGACAGGGACTACCCAAAGAGTCACTGAAGTTCAAAGTATTGTGTTATGTGATGCATTTGGTAGTAGGGACGAATGTAGCTCCTCGTGATGAGAGAGGAGAGTTTATGGGCTGAATCCAAGGATGATACTTAAAATATTTTGATTAAATTGTTAACTTTGGGCAAATTGGTTAAGTAACTTATATAAAAAATGTTGGCTATGTAACTTGCCCAAAAGACTCATAGCTGTTGAAGTGAGAGTCAGGATTTAAACTCAGACAATCTTAATTTGTATGATTTTTTTTTCTTCTTTCTACTTCAACTCACCTTCTTTTTTCTGCCCTACTTGTTCAAAAGGTAAAGTTTACCCATCAAAATGTAAAAGGGATGATGTCTACTAAAGGAGTAAATAATTAACTTTCATTTCTTAAACAGCTTCTATTTTCTGTCATCCATGGCCTTCTAATTAATCTACGTCTCTTTCCATTATCTGCTTTCCTCTGTGTTTTATGGCTGCACCTGTTAATTGTTTCTTGCATACTGTAATAGTTACTAGACTTAG
Organism: Tragulus kanchil; assembly: GCA_022376925.1. Taxonomy (NCBI): domain Eukaryota; kingdom Metazoa; phylum Chordata; class Mammalia; order Artiodactyla; family Tragulidae; genus Tragulus; species Tragulus kanchil. Next base: position 93,047,939 of record JAIOJX010000026.1, on the reverse strand, counting down.
CAAGAGTATGTCTGGAGTCATTTTATGGTATTATTTTTTGCCCAATTAAGGTGCATTTTTGAACAGAATTTCTGAAAACCTCTACTCTTTCCATATACATCTAGTTATTGAAAGTCATATTTCTCACTCACGTTCCTCTGTGACTTTTCCTCCCAAGTAGAATCTGTTTCAGAAAAGGTTCTTGAGCAGGTGGGCATGTTAAGTTCAGCAACAGCTCTTTTAATTTGTCCCTCCTTAGGTTCTATTACATGGTTTGCGGCTGCCTCAGTATTTTCAACATTTGCATTGGATGTGGGCTGACAACATTGACTTAGTGAAAAAAACTTTTTCAGGCCTTTTGTGCTTAGTGTTGGCTTGGGAGAAACAACTTTGCTTTCTATCAGCCTTGTGGCTTCTTCCACTTGATCTTCATTGTTTTCTCCTAAGTTCTGTTTTACAGTCTCTCTTAGAACAACTTCATCATCATCAGATGTTTGTTCTTCTGCTGTGGTACTTTCTGAGATTTTTGTTCAATGTCATGAGCTACTAAGCGAAGGCTGAGTTCCTGTTTGTTCTGAACATCTTTTAAAAGCTCCACCTTGGTGATATCAGGCTTTCTTACATTCTGAAATGAATTTCTGCAAGCAGGCTGAAATTGAAGACATAATGAATATCAGAAACAGAGGCTTCAGTCATTTTTCCTGTGATGCTATTAAAAAAGAACTATTTTAGTATGATTTATAGCTTCAATGTAAAATAATATCTTCAGATGCTATGTTTACATAAGCAATATTTTTAAAAAGAAACATGAAAATTTAAAGAAATATTTGTTGGTATCTATGGTTTCTTTTACATTCAGGGATCGTTTTATTGATCTACCATAATTTACTCCAGAGTTTTTTAAAGGAACGGCTAACACAGGTTCTTCTTTTTCTTTTTGGCTTAAACTTTTTATCTTGTTGCATCATATATACATTTACTTTGAAAGTTTGTGACAGAAATAGACATGATAATATATTTTTCTAAAATTGTTGATAGGTTATCATAGAGAAAGTGAAATGTACATATGTTGAACAAAAATACAATGTATTATCTGATCTTGACAAAGTGAAATGTACTAGTTAATTGTTTCTTGCATACTGTAATAGTTACTAGACTTAGCAAGAGTATGTCTGGAGTCATTTTATGGTATTATTTTTTGCCCAATTAAGGTGCATTTTTGAACAGAATTTCTGAAAACCTCTACTCTTTCCATATACATCTAGTTATTGAAAGTCATATTTCTCACTCACGTTCCTCTGTGACTTTTCCTCCCAAGTAGAATCTGTTTCAGAAAAGGTTCTTGAGCAGGTGGGCATGTTAAGTTCAGCAACAGCTCTTTTAATTTGTCCCTCCTTAGGTTCTATTACATGGTTTGCGGCTGCCTCAGTATTTTCAACATTTGCATTGGATGTGGGCTGACAACATTGACTTAGTGAAAAAAACTTTTTCAGGCCTTTTGTGCTTAGTGTTGGCTTGGGAGAAACAACTTTGCTTTCTATCAGCCTTGTGGCTTCTTCCACTTGATCTTCATTGTTTTCTCCTAAGTTCTGTTTTACAGTCTCTCTTAGAACAACTTCATCATCATCAGATGTTTGTTCTTCTGCTGTGGTACTTTCTGAGATTTTTTGTTCAATGTCATGAGCTACTAAGCGAAGGCTGAGTTCCTGTTTGTTCTGAACATCTTTTAAAAGCTCCACCTTGGTGATATCAGGCTTTCTTACATTCTGAAATGAATTTCTGCAAGCAGGCTGAAATTGAAGACATAATGAATATCAGAAACAGAGGCTTCAGTCATTTTTCCTGTGATGCTATTAAAAAAGAACTATTTTAGTATGATTTATAGCTTCAATGTAAAATAATATCTTCAGATGCTATGTTTACATAAGCAATATTTTTAAAAAGAAACATGAAAATTTAAAGAAATATTTGTTGGTATCTATGGTTTCTTTTACATTCAGGGATCGTTTTATTGATCTACCATAATTTACTCCAGAGTTTTTTAAAGGAACGGCTAACACAGGTTCTTCTTTTTCTTTTTGGCTTAAACTTTTTATCTTGTTGCATCATATATACATTTACTTTGAAAGTTTGTGACAGAAATAGACATGATAATATATTTTTCTAAAATTGTTGATAGGTTATCATAGAGAAAGTGAAATGTACATATGTTGAACAAAAATACAATGTATTATCTGATCTTGACTTTTTAAAATGATAACCAAGATTGTGAAGGTGTTTTACTCTTTAATTGCTATCGTCCTATTCTTGATTCTTTGGATATATTTTCCAAAAGAATATTCAAAATATAAGTTTTCATTTTTTTCTCACTTCCCTAGGCAAGTCTCACATTTCATTTTCAATGTCTAAAGATAGATCAAAGACAAGACCATTATAATTGAATAACATAATTTCTCCATTTCAGTAGCCTTTGATGATGCCACGGAACCTCCAAATTGTTAATAACCCTAGACCTCAACATTCCTTTGCAATACTGCAAGCCAAGTTTTCAAATATTGGTGCCCTAGAAGAATATCTTCCATAGAAACAAAATAAAGACACAGTCTATTTAAGAACTTAAAACACAATCAGTTTTGATTTCTGTGTTATTGAGGGGGAGACATAGTTTAGAAAATCAAATTCATTCTATATGACTTTGGGATTTGTTACTATATATAGTTTTAATATGTACATACCTAGTGTATTGGAAATTTATGGTATCTCAGAACATAAAGTGAAGCCCTGGGGCACAGCCAACAAGTGCCTAGGTTCTCTTTACTCTCTTTTTCTTGAGAATTCATGTGAGGAATAAATTTTACAGCTTGGAAAGACTGTCATATGGCTCATTTAAATAAGTTAAGGCAAGGAAGATTAAATTAGTATGTCATCTCATAATAATCTCAGTATTTGGATATGCAAAAAAGCCAATTAAAATATTTAAAGAAACATGAAAATTTAAAGAAATATTTGTTGGTATCTATGGTTTCTTTTACATTCAGGGATCGTTTTATTGATCTACCATAATTTACTCCAGAGTTTTTTAAAGGAACGGCTAACACAGGTTCTTCTTTTTCTTTTTGGCTTAAACTTTTTATCTTGTTGCATCATATATACATTTACTTTGAAAGTTTGTGACAGAAATAGACATGATAATATATTTTTCTAAAATTGTTGATAGGTTATCATAGAGAAAGTGAAATGTACATATGTTGAACAAAAATACAATGTATTATCTGATCTTGACTTTTTAAAATGATAACCAAGATTGTGAAGGTGTTTTACTCTTTAATTGCTATCGTCCTATTCTTGATTCTTTGGATATATTTTCCAAAAGAATATTCAAAATATAAGTTTTCATTTTTTTCTCACTTCCCTAGGCAAGTCTCACATTTCATTTTCAATGTCTAAAGATAGATCAAAGACAAGACCATTATAATTGAATAACATAATTTCTCCATTTCAGTAGCCTTTGATGATGCCACGGAACCTCCAAATTGTTAATAACCCTAGACCTCAACATTCCTTTGCAATACTGCAAGCCAAGTTTTCAAATATTGGTGCCCTAGAAGAATATCTTCCATAGAAACAAAATAAAGACACAGTCTATTTAAGAACTTAAAACACAATCAGTTTTGATTTCTGTGTTATTGAGGGGGAGACATAGTTTAGAAAATCAAATTCATTCTATATGACTTTGGGATTTGTTACTATATATAGTTTTAATATGTACATACCTAGTGTATTGGAAATTTATGGTATCTCAGAACATAAAGTGAAGCCCTGGGGCACAGCCAACAAGTGCCTAGGTTCTCTTTACTCTCTTTTTCTTGAGAATTCATGTGAGGAATAAATTTTACAGCTTGGAAAGACTGTCATATGGCTCATTTAAATAAGTTAAGGCAAGGAAGATTAAATTAGTATGTCATCTCATAATAATCTCAGTATTTGGATATGCAAAAAAAAAAAGCCAATTAAAATATTTAACAGCCCCAAAACCTAGTTGAATGGACTGCAGAACAGTGTTGAAGAAAATTTACTTCAAGTTTCTGCTCCAGGGAGAATAGTTCTATAAAACTTTGTTCATTGTCCAAGCAAAGATTATACCCCTAAGCACACTTGGTCCTCTTGATAGTGAATGCTGTAAGTACCAGCAGCTCTGATAAAAATCAAAATGTGTAGACTAGTATAATTCTACTGACCAGACCATCCCTTTGTCCTCAGTGGTATAGTTTCCTTTTAACAAGACACTATCTTTGCATTTTAAAGTCTCCACAAGTTGAATATATTTGGAGCCAAAATATGAAGCTGCAGAGCAGAGTTAGGGACCAAAACAAGAGGAAACAGGTTAATCAATATGGCAGCATTAAAGTTAGCTGTATTTTGAAGGAGAGAAGAAAAACCTTGACACTTCTTGATTATAGAAGAACTATGAAAGTGAAATAGTAAGAACTAAGTATAATCTAAGAGTTTATAGTCTGATGTATGTGGATGAATAGTGCTAAAAGTAAAATAGTAGCATAACTACTGTAGAACCTTAGATGTGAGAAATCTATTTTATATAGTTTTATGATTATAATTTCAGTCAGCATGATTTTACTGCCAATGGTGTATGTATGTTAGTTTCTCAGTTATGTCCAACTCTGCAGCCCCATGGACTGTAACCAGCCAGGTTCCTCTGTCCATGAAATTCTCCAAGCAAGAACATTGGAGTGGGTTGCCATGCCATTCTCCAGAGGATCTTCCTGACCCAGGGATCAGATCCCATTCTCTGCATTGCAAGCAGATTCTTTATTGTGTGAGCCACCTGGGAAGTCCACTGTCAAGGGTGGACTTCTTATTTTTAAAAAATCAGTTTAAATTGATTGTCTTAGGAAAACTCGCCTGAGACTTTCAGAGTGAGCCCCAGAGCTGACATGGCAAGTCCCAGTAAATCGTATAACTATACAGATGAACTTGTGAAACCAATTGTCCTACTAGGGTGGACAACAAAAAAATCCATTCCCATATACCCATCTGATGAAATGACTCACAGAGCAACCATATCTCACTTTTTCTTGATTTTTTTCCCACTTACCTCAAAGGGTTTTATATCTAGTCGTCCCATCTTATTCAGTGAGGTACGTCTTTCTCTCTTTAACTTTCCCACAGTAGATGTGTCTGAGTGCAAATTTTTAAAACTTCAAGTTTCTGCTCCAGGAGAATAGTTCTATAAAACTTTGTTCATTGTCCAAGCAAAGATTATACCCCTAAGCACACTTGGTCCTCTTGATAGTGAATGCTGTAAGTACCAGCAGCTCTGATAAAAATCAAAATGTGTAGACTAGTATAATTCTACTGACCAGACCATCCCTTTGTCCTCAGTGGTATAGTTTCCTTTTAACAAGACACTATCTTTGCATTTTAAAGTCTCCACAAGTTGAATATATTTGGAGCCAAAATATGAAGCTGCAGAGCAGAGTTAGGGACCAAAACAAGAGGAAACAGGTTAATCAATATGGCAGCATTAAAGTTAGCTGTATTTTGAAGGAGAGAAGAAAAACCTTGACACTTCTTGATTATAGAAGAACTATGAAAGTGAAATAGTAAGAACTAAGTATAATCTAAGAGTTTATAGTCTGATGTATGTGGATGAATAGTGCTAAAAGTAAAATAGTAGCATAACTACTGTAGAACCTTAGATGTGAGAAATCTATTTTATATAGTTTTATGATTATAATTTCAGTCAGCATGATTTTACTGCCAATGGTGTATGTATGTTAGTTTCTCAGTTATGTCCAACTCTGCAGCCCCATGGACTGTAACCAGCCAGGTTCCTCTGTCCATGAAATTCTCCAAGCAAGAACATTGGAGTGGGTTGCCATGCCATTCTCCAGAGGATCTTCCTGACCCAGGGATCAGATCCCATTCTCTGCATTGCAAGCAGATTCTTTATTGTGTGAGCCACCTGGGAAGTCCACTGTCAAGGGTGGACTTCTTATTTTTAAAAAATCAGTTTAAATTGATTGTCTTAGGAAAACTCGCCTGAGACTTTCAGAGTGAGCCCCAGAGCTGACATGGCAAGTCCCAGTAAATCGTATAACTATACAGATGAACTTGTGAAACCAATTGTCCTACTAGGGTGGACAACAAAAAAATCCATTCCCATATACCCATCTGATGAAATGACTCACAGAGCAACCATATCTCACTTTTTTCTTGATTTTTTTTTTTTTACACTTACCTCAAAGGGTTTTATATCTAGTCGTCCCATCTTATTCAGTGAGGTACGTCTTTCTCTCTTTAACTTTCCCACAGTAGATGTGTCTGAGGTATAATTTCTTCCACTTATTGATGCTCTTCTCAGTTCTGCTGTGCTACATCCAGTATTTTTTAAACATTCCATCTTAAGTTTCTCAAGAGGTTGAGTTTTGATAGAAATTACTGCTAAATGTTCTGCGATAATGTTTGGATCTACTTTGAGTGGTTTATTCCCAACATGTGGAACTATCTTAATTTTACAGTCCTCTAAAATTGAATCTTTAACTGATTCTTTATCTAAGTCAGGAATCACGTTAACGTGCTCTTGTGCCTTTTGAATAATTCTGTTAACATCTAGATCTCTGAAGAAACTAGTGTTTGAATTCTCTGAACTAACTGAATCGAAGGGAAAACTTGAAGCTTCATTAATAATTAAATTAGCCACTTTTTCAGGGAAAATTTTGTTTCTACTTTTAATATCATCATAAAGATCCTTTTGGCTTCCAGATTGGTGTAGTACATTATTATAAATAGAATCAATCACCTCAGAAACTATTTCTATACTTTCTGGATTTAAAAAGTGTTCTTCAGAATCAGAAGCAACAAGATTAATATTTCTCTTAGAAATTTCAGTTGTCACAGATTTTGTCAGTTGAGATGCAATTTTATTTAATTCAGGCTTTGATAAATTTTTTCCATGTATGCTTGAGGCACTTGGCAACCTTAGTATTTTAGCCAAGAACAGTGCCAGTGCTTCCTCTAAAACTGTGGCATCTAACATAGTACTTTCTTTGGATGAAGACTTTTCCTGGGACTTAACCTCATCAACTATTTTGACCACTTTTTCCATAATTTGGACGGCTTCCAAAGTCAATTCTGGGCTTGATAATTCTTCTTGCACTTGAGGTTGAAATTTAGTGTTGGAAATTTCTTTCACCATTAAAAACCCTATTATATCAGAGAGATTACTCTTGCCCATTAAATCTTTAAGTATAGAAGTGGGTGAGCCAGAGTGCTTTAAAATCCTGGCATAAACAGAATCAACTACTTTCTCAATAGTTACACTCTCAACTAAAGGTACAGTAGATACTTCCTTTGCTGGTGATACAACTTTAATCTCATTTTTTGGGGATAAACTCTTGGATTGAATTTAGTATTTTTGAGGTTATTTTTTGCATTTCAGTTTCTAGGGATTTGGGTCTTACTCTTGGAAACACAGATAAAAGCTTTGATAAAAATTTTACAGCAATTTCTTCTATTAAGTCATAAGGCAGTGTACTCACGTGTGATGGTTGAGGCTGATGAACATCAGCCATTTGGACCACATCTTTATGAATATTTTCAACAACACTGTCAACTTCTGCACACTGACATGGAGTTAGCTCTCCAGAAGGATAGTTCTGTAATTTATTGCCCAGCACTTCTCGTAGAATTAAGTCAACTATGGTTTCTGAAAGAATTATACATCCACTGACTGCACAATTTTGTATAATCTCTTGTGAACCAAATTGTGACAAGAGATTACTATAGAGTGAGTGAACCACTAATTTAATAATTTCATCATCATTGGGATATAAAGATTCCACATACTGTATAATCACATCTTCATATTTGGAGAGTTTTAACTGTACTTAATAACTTCATTTGAAGGAATCCAATTCTGTCAATCAGATCCTTTTGGCTTCCAGATTGGTGTAGTACATTATTATAAATAGAATCAATCACCTCAGAAACTATTTCTATACTTTCTGGATTTAAAAAGTGTTCTTCAGAATCAGAAGCAACAAGATTAATATTTCTCTTAGAAATTTCAGTTGTCACAGATTTTGTCAGTTGAGATGCAATTTTATTTAATTCAGGCTTTGATAAATTTTTTCCATGTATGCTTGAGGCACTTGGCAACCTTAGTATTTTAGCCAAGAACAGTGCCAGTGCTTCCTCTAAAACTGTGGCATCTAACATAGTACTTTCTTTGGATGAAGACTTTTCCTGGGACTTAACCTCATCAACTATTTTGACCACTTTTTCCATAATTTGGACGGCTTCCAAAGTCAATTCTGGGCTTGATAATTCTTCTTGCACTTGAGGTTGAAATTTAGTGTTGGAAATTTCTTTCACCATTAAAAACCCTATTATATCAGAGAGATTACTCTTGCCCATTAAATCTTTAAGTATAGAAGTGGGTGAGCCAGAGTGCTTTAAAATCCTGGCATAAACAGAATCAACTACTTTCTCAATAGTTACACTCTCAACTAAAGGTACAGTAGATACTTCCTTTGCTGGTGATACAACTTTAATCTCATTTTTGGAGATAAACTCTTGGATTGAATTTAGTATTTTTGAGGTTATTTTTTGCATTTCAGTTTCTAGGGATTTGGGTCTTACTCTTGGAAACACAGATAAAAGCTTTGATAAAAATTTTACAGCAATTTCTTCTATTAAGTCATAAGGCAGTGTACTCACGTGTGATGGTTGAGGCTGATGAACATCAGCCATTTGGACCACATCTTTATGAATATTTTCAACAACACTGTCAACTTCTGCACACTGACATGGAGTTAGCTCTCCAGAAGGATAGTTCTGTAATTTATTGCCCAGCACTTCTCGTAGAATTAAGTCAACTATGGTTTCTGAAAGAATTATACATCCACTGACTGCACAATTTTGTATAATCTCTTGTGAACCAAATTGTGACAAGAGATTACTATAGAGTGAGTGAACCACTAATTTAATAATTTCATCAGTATTGGGTTATAAAGATTCCACTGACTGTAGAATCACATCTTCATATGTGGAGATCTCTGTTGTAACTGTACTTAATAACTTCATTGGAGGGGAATCCAATTCTGTAAACCTGTTGCCCTCAGATGTTTCTGCTTCAGTGTTGGATACTGTTGAGAAAATTTTAGATAAAAGAGCAGAAATTACATTCTCTAAAAATTTATAAGGCAGCATGATGGTATATGGTGATGACGTCTGACATTCTTTGCTAGCTGTTTGAGCCACATTTTGAACCTTTTTAAGAACATCCTTAGTTTCCAGAGGCAAACATGATGAAGCTGGAACCTCGTCACACAGTATCAAATTAAGCTTATGTTGAAAAATTTCGTTTATAACTGTACTAGTTAGTCTTTTTGCTACATTTCCCGTATTACTCTTTATATTCTTACAAATGGAGTCTTTAGATTTATATTCCTTCAAAATACTGCACAGAGAGGCATGAACAATTTGGTTGACCAATAGTTTATCAATTGATAATATTTTATCTAGGAAAACTAGCTTGTTTGAAGAGGGTATTTTAGTTGTCATATGTATCTTATCCACAGTTACTCTCTGAACTTTAGATGGCGCTTCATCTATATTTGATTCTTTATGCCTGGGATATTCCTTAGGAACTGATGACACATTATCTGCAGGTGGAAAAGACTGATTATCTTTGTCTGGCCTAAATACCTTAATTTGAGCATCAGAAAACTCCTTTAACATTGAATCAATAAGTTTAATAGCTATGTCATAGTGTTCAGCTTGATTTTCAACATCACTTATATTTTGACATTCATCGTATGCTTGTGTTTCTGGTGAAGAAGAAAAGACCAATTTGTTAACCATTTCAGTAATAACATCTTCTAAAAAATTAGCAGGAAAAATCCCAGGTTCACATTTTGGCGGGCACTGGGTACTGTCTGGTTTACTAGGCTCCTTTCTAATATCCTTAACTTTCACTTTTTCATTTTCTCTTTTTTCCCCTCTCTCTTTCTCCTTCTCTTTTTCTCTTTTCCTTGCTTGCTCTTTTTCTTCTTTCTCTTTGGCAGAGAGCTCTTTGTTAACTGAGAGGAATAAATCCTTTGTTAAAACAGACTGTGCAAAATCCTTACCAGTCTCTTGAGTTATAGGCAATGTTTGAGTTGTAGGCGATGCTGTATGATTTAGGAGATTCTGTTTTGAATTATCTGTTGATTCTTGAGAATGAAACATTCCTAAGACATTTTGATAAATATTTTCAGTGACATTCTGGACATATTCATAATCTGAGTACTGTCCTTCCTTTACGTCTATTTGAGCTGGAGAGTCTTTCCTCTCATTGTCTGGCTTCTGGGTTTTCAAAGTTTTCTCTGTTGTGGTATCTGTATTTCCTGCTTTGGATATCAAAGACAGCTGAGGGGGCTTGTCTTCTTCTTTCAATGAACTTTCTCTTGTTTTGTCAATCTTCTCATTGTCTATTTTAAAATCTAGTTGAAAGTCTTCCCTTCACCATCAGCAGCTCCTGGAAATTGTATGTGTACCTCCTTACCTTGGCCCTCCTTATCTAAAGGTGATACTCTTTTATTCTCAGTTTCATTATTTTCAAGTGTTCCCTTCAAATACCGCTCCTGTATATCTTTACTCTTCACACTAGTAGTTGGAAAAGTAGCTTTTGATACATTATATTTTTGAATTGCACTTGCCACTTTGTTTTCACCTTCTTCACTTGCCACACCAGCAGCTGGCCCTGATAACAGATTAAACATGTTGCTTTTCATAATTCTTGTTTCAGCGGTAGTGACTGGATCTTGGATGTCATCGTTTTTCATTGATATCTCCTTAGTTTTGAAACTTTTCTTTTTGCTCATTGCACCTCTATCTACTTCCAAAGTATCCAACACATTATTCTGGTTTGAGATTAGAGATGTGTGTTTATATGATTGTTCTGGTAAAGTAAGTTGATTCTCCTTTAAGCATCCCTTTATCTGTGTATAAGTTTGCTGTGGAAGGTGTTCAACCCTTTGAGTGATGTCATCTGGGTTTAGAAATGAAAAGAAAGTGGAAGACCAGTCTCCTGAAAAAAGTGGTTGAATCTTGAAAGCAGAGAGCTCTTTGTTAACTGAGAGGAATAAATCCTTTGTTAAAACAGACTGTGCAAAATCCTTACCAGTCTCTTGAGTTATAGGCAATGTTTGAGTTGTAGGCGATGCTGTATGATTTAGGAGATTCTGTTTTGAATTATCTGTTGATTCTTGAGAATGAAACATTCCTAAGACATTTTGATAAATATTTTCAGTGACATTCTGGACATATTCATAATCTGAGTACTGTCCTTCCTTTACGTCTATTTGAGCTGGAGAGTCTTTCCTCTCATTGTCTGGCTTCTGGGTTTTCAAAGTTTTCTCTGTTGTGGTATCTGTATTTCCTGCTTTGGATATCAAAGACAGCTGAGGGGGCTTGTCTTCTTCTTTCAATGAACTTTCTCTTGTTTTGTCAATCTTCTCATTGTCTATTTTAAAATCTAGTTGAAAGTCTTCCCCTTCACCATCAGCAGCTCCTGGAAATTGTATGTGTACCTCCTTACCTTGGCCCTCCTTATCTAAAGGTGATACTCTTTTATTCTCAGTTTCATTATTTTCAAGTGTTCCCTTCAAATACCGCTCCTGTATATCTTTACTCTTCACACTAGTAGTTGGAAAAGTAGCTTTTGATACATTATATTTTTGAATTGCACTTGCCACTTTGTTTTCACCTTCTTCACTTGCCACACCAGCAGCTGGCCCTGATAACAGATTAAACATGTTGCTTTTCATAATTCTTGTTTCAGCGGTAGTGACTGGATCTTGGATGTCATCGTTTTTCATTGATATCTCCTTAGTTTTGAAACTTTTCTTTTGCTCATTGCACCTCTATCTACTTCCAAAGTATCCAACACATTATTCTGGTTTGAGATTAGAGATGTGTGTTTATATGATTGTTCTGGTAAAGTAAGTTGATTCTCCTTTAAGCATCCCTTTATCTGTGTATAAGTTTGCTGTGGAAGGTGTTCAACCCTTTGAGTGATGTCATCTGGGTTTAGAAATGAAAAGAAAGTGGAAGACCAGTCTCCTGAAAAAAGTGGTTGAATCTTGAAAGCAGAGATTGCCTTTTGGGCTAAAGTAGCAATCATTTCTATAACACTGTTATTTTTGTCATCCAGAATATCATTAGATCCATACTTTCTTATGCACTGATCATATACAAAATCAGATATCTCCTCAACTGTCTCTTTATCAACTGGTGGACAAGAAAACTTTTCTTCAGCATTTGGCAGAACTTTAATTTCACTTTTCCTAAATTCTTCTATCAGAGAGTTTGCAAATTTTATAGCCAAGCTCATTACATCTGGCTCTGTTTTTTCTTTTTGCTTAGACTCTTCAGTAATACTTGGAAGAGAATAAAATTTGAGAATAAGGTCAACAATGACATCTTCCAAAAATTTAGCTGAATATAGAGAAGGTGGTCTCTTTTCTTTACAAGGTATAGTATGTACAGAGACATGGTCATAATTAGATAAATTATTGGAAGATGGTTCTTCACCATGTAAGAATGGCTGTAGATGATGATTCATGATTTCCTTCATAATGAAACCAGCTATTTTGCTGAGGAATGAGCCTCCCTTTTTGTCCACATCTTTCTGGAATTCAGCTTGAAATTCAGAGTTTTTCAAAATATTATTCAATATAGAGTTAATCAAATCGTCTGTCACTTCTGATTGCATACTTTTTGCATTCTCATCTGCTGTAGCAAGATGGATCTTGTGTTCAGAAATTTCTTTGATAATTTCATCAGTTAGTTTTGATGCTGCATCTGCAAACTCATAATCTGTTGAAAACTTTTCCTCTTTTAGTTCACTGTGAGTGTCAGTCAAAGGGATATGAACTAGAAGCTTGTAAATCATGTCTTCTAAAAGGGAACGTGACAGCACAGTAATACATGATGGCAAGGTATGGCTATCTCTGATGATGACATTAAGCACATTTCTGATGATTTTATCAGCTTGAGGATAAGAAGAGGAACAAGATACTAATTCTCCTGACACAAATGACTTTACCTGAGAATCATAAATTTCTTCCAAAAGAAAATTTTTATCAGTCATTTGTGCTCTATATATTTGTTTTTCCAAAATCAATTTGAGTGATGTCATCTGGGTTTAGAAATGAAAAGAAAGTGGAAGACCAGTCTCCTGAAAAAAGTGGTTGAATCTTGAAAGCAGAGATTGCCTTTTGGGCTAAAGTAGCAATCATTTCTATAACACTGTTATTTTTGTCATCCAGAATATCATTAGATCCATACTTTCTTATGCACTGATCATATACAAAATCAGATATCTCCTCAACTGTCTCTTTATCAACTGGTGGACAAGAAAACTTTTCTTCAGCATTTGGCAGAACTTTAATTTCACTTTTCCTAAATTCTTCTATCAGAGAGTTTGCAAATTTTATAGCCAAGCTCATTACATCTGGCTCTGTTTTTTCTTTTTGCTTAGACTCTTCAGTAATACTTGGAAGAGAATAAAATTTGAGAATAAGGTCAACAATGACATCTTCCAAAAATTTAGCTGAATATAGAGAAGGTGGTCTCTTTTCTTTACAAGGTATAGTATGTACAGAGACATGGTCATAATTAGATAAATTATTGGAAGATGGTTCTTCACCATGTAAGAATGGCTGTAGATGATGATTCATGATTTCCTTCATAATGAAACCAGCTATTTTGCTGAGGAATGAGCCTCCCTTTTTGTCCACATCTTTCTGGAATTCAGCTTGAAATTCAGAGTTTTTCAAAATATTATTCAATATAGAGTTAATCAAATCGTCTGTCACTTCTGATTGCATACTTTTTGCATTCTCATCTGCTGTAGCAAGATGGATCTTGTGTTCAGAAATTTCTTTGATAATTTCATCAGTTAGTTTTGATGCTGCATCTGCAAACTCATAATCTGTTGAAAACTTTTCCTCTTTTAGTTCACTGTGAGTGTCAGTCAAAGGGATATGAACTAGAAGCTTGTAAATCATGTCTTCTAAAAGGGAACGTGACAGCACAGTAATACATGATGGCAAGGTATGGCTATCTCTGATGATGACATTAAGCACATTTCTGATGATTTTATCAGCTTGAGGATAAGAAGAGGAACAAGATACTAATTCTCCTGACACAAATGACTTTACCTGAGAATCATAAATTTCTTCCAAAAGAAAATTATATATTTTTCTTCCAAAATCAGCAGTGTCATTTTGCATAGCTCTATATATTTGAATCAGAGATTTATATTCATCTAATATTTTTTCATAAGTTAGGTTGGCTGTTTTTTGAATCATTTCTTTATATCCTTCTGAAAAACACATATCACCATCAAAGTTATCTGCGAGAAAAATCTCTGATGTCGTGAACTCCAGAACGATTGATTTTACTAACGTTGTAACAATGCCAGTAATTTTGGCTTTTACTTTATGTGGGTTTTCAGAAGTCAAGACATTGTGTGAGAATGCATAAAGGAGTTTACATAAAAGTTCAGAGATTACTTCCTCCAAAAAGACAGCTGAATTCATGATGAAAGACAACTCTTTTTGTTTAGGATCTGATGCTTTCTGTTTATAGATTTGATCAACTGCATCTGAAAGGAGAGTTTTATCTTCAGATAAAAATGACTGAAGATGATGGTTAAAGATTTCTTTTATTATAAAACTTGCTATTTTTGAAACAGGTATATTACTTATATCTTTTTTGTCTTTTGTAAGAGACTGGTATATATTTGAATGGGAAAGATCTGTATAAATGGAATCAACCATGGATTGGATATCTTTTTCTGAAATCATACTGTGTTTTTCATTTCCATGCTTAATAATACATACTGCATGTCTTGAAATTATTAACATGATTGTATTTATCAGTTTAATGAGTGCATTACTTAAGTCTGATTGAGAAGTATCTGGGTGTTCTGTACTGGAGGCCAGTGGACTCATCTGAGATATAAGCTGAGACACAATTTTTTCCAAATGAGTTTGTGATAACATAGTAGTATATATTGAAGCCTGTCTTTGGGATCTTGATTTAATAATGTCACAGTGAACTTTCTTCATCAAAACATCAGTACCAAGTTTGGATGGTGACCCAGATGGAAGCTTTTTTATAAGATTTGGATGAATTTGGAAATCAGAGGTATGGCTATCTCTGATGATGACATTAAGCACATTTCTGATGATTTTATCAGCTTGAGGATAAGAAGAGGAACAAGATACTAATTCTCCTGACACAAATGACTTTACCTGAGAATCATAAATTTCTTCCAAAAGAAAATTATATATTTTTCTTCCAAAATCAGCAGTGTCATTTTGCATAGCTCTATATATTTGAATCAGAGATTTATATTCATCTAATATTTTTTCATAAGTTAGGTTGGCTGTTTTTTGAATCATTTCTTTATATCCTTCTGAAAAACACATATCACCATCAAAGTTATCTGCGAGAAAAATCTCTGATGTCGTGAACTCCAGAACGATTGATTTTACTAACGTTGTAACAATGCCAGTAATTTTGGCTTTTACTTTATGTGGGTTTTCAGAAGTCAAGACATTGTGTGAGAATGCATAAAGGAGTTTACATAAAAGTTCAGAGATTACTTCCTCCAAAAAGACAGCTGAATTCATGATGAAAGACAACTCTTTTTGTTTAGGATCTGATGCTTTCTGTTTATAGATTTGATCAACTGCATCTGAAAGGAGAGTTTTATCTTCAGATAAAAATGACTGAAGATGATGGTTAAAGATTTCTTTTATTATAAAACTTGCTATTTTTGAAACAGGTATATTACTTATATCTTTTTTGTCTTTTGTAAGAGACTGGTATATATTTGAATGGGAAAGATCTGTATAAATGGAATCAACCATGGATTGGATATCTTTTTCTGAAATCATACTGTGTTTTTCATTTCCATGCTTAATAATACATACTGCATGTCTTGAAATTATTAACATGATTGTATTTATCAGTTTAATGAGTGCATTACTTAAGTCTGATTGAGAAGTATCTGGGTGTTCTGTACTGGAGGCCAGTGGACTCATCTGAGATATAAGCTGAGACACAATTTTTTCCAAATGAGTTTGTGATAACATAGTAGTATATATTGAAGCCTGTCTTTGGGATCTTGATTTAATAATGTCACAGTGAACTTTCTTCATCAAAACATCAGTACCAAGTTTGGATGGTGACCCAGATGGAAGCTTTTTTATAAGATTTGGATGAATTTGGAAATCAGAGGTTTCAACCAGGATGATATTAGTTATCCTTGCAGCCAGTGTCTTTGTGTCATTTAGAAAACCTTTCTCAGGCATTATTTCCATTTCATATTCTTGCACAACTTTGCTGTATACTGTATCAATAATGCTTTTGACTGTCTCTCTCTCCACTGGAGGCAAACAGAATTTTTCCTCAGCATTCTCTAAAATGCTTACTTGAGCTTTGAGAATTCCTCTGTTATGTAATGTATGAGTTTTTCAATTTTATCAAACAGTTCATCTTCTGATTCTCTTATTGATTTTGTTTGTACAATACCTAACAACCTATGGAATATTTTGCTTAAAACCCCAGAAATCACGTCTTCCAAAAAAGTGGAGGAATAAACGCTGGCATAGAACCACTGCCTTCTCTCATCACTAAAATGATGAGAAGGTAATGATTTTCCATCCACAAATGGCTGAAGATGTTGTTGACAGATGTGTTTAATGATAAAACCTGCTATCTTGTCAATAAGAACATCATTACTGCTTGTGATATTTTGCTCAACTGATTCTTGAGACTCAGAATTTGAAATATTTTTGAATATTGAGTTCACGAGATGTTCAACATCATCTTCTGAATAAATAAACGTAGTTTCTTCTTCATCTCTTGAGAATCGAATTTCATGTTGGGAAATTTTCCTTCTGATATCACTGATTGTATTTGAAGCGAAAAAATTTTTCTAATCAAAATTTGAATGGGAAAGATCTGTATAAATGGAATCAACCATGGATTGGATATCTTTTTCTGAAATCATACTGTGTTTTTCATTTCCATGCTTAATAATACATACTGCATGTCTTGAAATTATTAACATGATTGTATTTATCAGTTTAATGAGTGCATTACTTAAGTCTGATTGAGAAGTATCTGGGTGTTCTGTACTGGAGGCCAGTGGACTCATCTGAGATATAAGCTGAGACACAATTTTTTCCAAATGAGTTTGTGATAACATAGTAGTATATATTGAAGCCTGTCTTTGGGATCTTGATTTAATAATGTCACAGTGAACTTTCTTCATCAAAACATCAGTACCAAGTTTGGATGGTGACCCAGATGGAAGCTTTTTTATAAGATTTGGATGAATTTGGAAATCAGAGGTTTCAACCAGGATGATATTAGTTATCCTTGCAGCCAGTGTCTTTGTGTCATTTAGAAAACCTTTCTCAGGCATTATTTCCATTTCATATTCTTGCACAACTTTGCTGTATACTGTATCAATAATGCTTTTGACTGTCTCTCTCTCCACTGGAGGCAAACAGAATTTTTCCTCAGCATTCTCTAAAATGCTTACTTGAGCTTTTGAGAATTCCTCTGTTATGTAATGTATGAGTTTTTCAATTTTATCAAACAGTTCATCTTCTGATTCTCTTATTGATTTTGTTTGTACAATACCTAACAACCTATGGAATATTTTGCTTAAAACCCCAGAAATCACGTCTTCCAAAAAAGTGGAGGAATAAACGCTGGCATAGAACCACTGCCTTCTCTCATCACTAAAATGATGAGAAGGTAATGATTTTCCATCCACAAATGGCTGAAGATGTTGTTGACAGATGTGTTTAATGATAAAACCTGCTATCTTGTCAATAAGAACATCATTACTGCTTGTGATATTTTGCTCAACTGATTCTTGAGACTCAGAATTTGAAATATTTTTGAATATTGAGTTCACGAGATGTTCAACATCATCTTCTGAATAAATAAACGTAGTTTCTTCTTCATCTCTTGAGAATCGAATTTCATGTTGGGAAATTTTCCTTCTGATATCACTGATTGTATTTGAAGCGATTTCATCAAAATTAGCTTTTGATTGGTATTTGGGAATTTCTCTGTTTGCAGCAACACTACATACAGAGGGAAAAATTCTAGATAATAGTACTCTGATCATGTCTTCTAAAAATGTGTATGGGAACAAGGTGTTATATGGAGATAAACTCTGACTTGGCTTGGTTGATCCACTGATGTTACTAAGAACATCTTGAACAATATTTTCAGCTGCCAAAATAGAATATGAAGATGACAAGTCCCCAGAAAACAGTGGATGAAGAAGGTAATCTGAAATAGCTGCTACAACTAAGTTGGTAATTTTTTCCACAAAAATATCACTGTCTTCAGACTCTTTATCAACGTCAGGGTCTAATCCATGCTCTTTTAAAACATTTCTATAAACTGAGGTGACCAGTTCATCCACAATATCTGTATCCACAGAGGGATAATACTGTTCTCTGTCATTATATAGAAGATGAACTTCAACTTTGTCAAAATGGTTATTTACTGAGTTTACAATTTTTTGGGTCATGTTTTCCAGCTCAATTTCAGTGTTATGCTTTGGACTAAAAATTCTTGGTAAAAGTCTGGCAACAATTTTCCCTACAAATGTCTCAGGGTAAATGCCAGAAGGCGATGATGTCTGGGGTCGATGTGACTCTATGACTTCACTGAGAACATGATTAACCATATTTGATACTGCATCTGATGGAGTCTTTGGACGAGGTAAACCTTCTCCACACAAAAATGGCTGAAGATGATTTTCAATGATCTCTTGGATAATAAAACTGGCTATTTGGTCAACCAAAACTGAGCTTTGGCTGATTATACTTTTCTGTACTGAAATAAGAGAGTCATATGTTTGCATAATATTTCTATAAACAGAATCTACCATCTTTTGGAGATTTATTCCCATAGACAGATATTGATTATAACATGTAGTGAACCAAATTCTATGTTTTGAAATGGCTGATATAATCTTATTTATTATACAGGTAGACATTTCATTAAAATCTGAGCTCATGAAATATTGTTTTCCTAAAGAGGAAGCCTTACTGGATGGATGAATGAGTTGAGATAAAAGTCTTCTGATGATGTCTTCTAAAAATGAGCGTGATAACATGGTGCTATACCCTGTTAAAGACCTAGGTGGAGAAGTAAATTCTCTCAGGTTATTTTGAAGTTTCTGTAATATAATTTCAGCATTGAGAGGGTAATATGAATTATGTAAGAGCTTTTCCCTGAAGCACGATGGAAGTTGGTAGTCCAAAATCTCTAGCAATATGCTATTAGTTATTTGTTCTACTATTAAAGTACTGTTCCGTGCCAGATTACCCCCACAAGTCACTTTTGACTTATATTGCTGTAAAACATCATAATAAACTGAGTCAACAATTCTGTTAATAGCTTCTTTATGGACTGGTGGAAAACACAGTTGTTGTTCAGAATTCCGTAAAACAGTGACCCTTGCCTTATTAAACTCATTCACCGTACTGTTGACAAATAATGTATTAATCTCATTGAGCTGGGCCTCTGTGATGTTTTCATTTTTGTCCCACAGTGAAACAGATAGTTTAAAAAACAGTTCTGAAATTATGTCCTCTAAAAATTTGGCTGAATAAACACCTGTGTTCATATCTCCTGGAGATAGCTTATTATGGATGGTTATTGTATCCATATCCTTTGTTCCCTGACCTTCAAGAGGTGACACATTAGTGAAATTTACTGAATTTTTTTTGCCAAATGGTGCTTGTATTTTGGAGCTAACTCTACTGGGATTATTCAGGGGTTCTGTCAAAGCGTGGCAGTCATAACTCATGAATCCTGAAGAACCTCTACCTTGTCCTAATTTTGTAAGTTCTTGCCTTTTACATTCTATAAAACTAGACTGTGTTTCGCTTGTTCCATACTTCAAATGGTTGTTTATAAAAGGTGGACTTTGGGGGAGTTTTATACCGTGATGTAGTTTATCCATTAATGATTTAACCAAACTGTGGGAAATAATAGTAAGCATACAGTCTGATGACAATAAATCTTGATCCATTTTCGCTAGAGTTTCCAAAATGTCTGACATATAATCCCCTTGAAATTGTTCAGAGTCCATCGCTCCCTTACAATAGTCCAATTCTTCACCTTCTACACTTTGAAGCATTTTTAATAGTTGATGTTCTTCTGCTGATACTCCTTCAGAAAGGTTATTATCAAGAAAGTTAATGCATTTTTCTAAAAGTGTTCTGGTAAGCTTTTCACACACAACATTGAGAAGGAAAACTGATTTAGGAGTGAGCCCTACATTTTTAGCAAATATGTTATTACATTGGTGATCATTTGATGATGAAAAAAATGTTCTTGCTTTTATTTCAGAATCCATTGCCTCATCTGGATGTTCATCTGGTAAAAATAAATCTAAAACAATACTGAAAACTTTGTTGACTTTTGACTCACGAGTTTTAGGCTACCAGCCATACTATGTAACTTGTGTGCCAGATTACCCCACAAGTCACTTTTGACTTATATTGCTGTAAAACATCATACTAAACTGAGTCAACAATTCTGTTAATAGCTTCTTTATGGACTGGTGGAAAACACAGTTGTTG
Organism: Tragulus kanchil; assembly: GCA_022376925.1. NCBI lineage: Eukaryota > Metazoa > Chordata > Mammalia > Artiodactyla > Tragulidae > Tragulus > Tragulus kanchil. The sequence goes on along the minus strand of JAIOJX010000026.1, from coordinate 93,027,258 downwards.
TTCAGAATTCCGTAAAACAGTGACCCTTGCCTTATTAAACTCATTCACCGTACTGTTGACAAATAATGTATTAATCTCATTGAGCTGGGCCTCTGTGATGTTTTCATTTTTGTCCCACAGTGAAACAGATAGTTTAAAAAACAGTTCTGAAATTATGTCCTCTAAAAATTTGGCTGAATAAACACCTGTGTTCATATCTCCTGGAGATAGCTTATTATGGATGGTTATTGTATCCATATCCTTTGTTCCCTGACCTTCAAGAGGTGACACATTAGTGAAATTTACTGAATTTTTTTTGCCAAATGGTGCTTGTATTTTGGAGCTAACTCTACTGGGATTATTCAGGGGTTCTGTCAAAGCGTGGCAGTCATAACTCATGAATCCTGAAGAACCTCTACCTTGTCCTAATTTTGTAAGTTCTTGCCTTTTACATTCTATAAAACTAGACTGTGTTTCGCTTGTTCCATACTTCAAATGGTTGTTTATAAAAGGTGGACTTTGGGGGAGTTTTATACCGTGATGTAGTTTATCCATTAATGATTTAACCAAACTGTGGGAAATAATAGTAAGCATACAGTCTGATGACAATAAATCTTGATCCATTTTCGCTAGAGTTTCCAAAATGTCTGACATATAATCCCCTTGAAATTGTTCAGAGTCCATCGCTCCCTTACAATAGTCCAATTCTTCACCTTCTACACTTTGAAGCATTTTTAATAGTTGATGTTCTTCTGCTGATACTCCTTCAGAAAGGTTATTATCAAGAAAGTTAATGCATTTTTCTAAAAGTGTTCTGGTAAGCTTTTCACACACAACATTGAGAAGGAAAACTGATTTAGGAGTGAGCCCTACATTTTTAGCAAATATGTTATTACATTGGTGATCATTTGATGATGAAAAAAATGTTCTTGCTTTTATTTCAGAATCCATTGCCTCATCTGGATGTTCATCTGGTAAAAATAAATCTAAAACAATACTGAAAACTTTGTTGACTGCTTCTTTGGACTCACGAGTTTTTAGGCTACCAGCCATACTATGTAACTTGTGTGCCAGATAATTTAATTTATTTTTTTGAATGATATCATTAGTTTGGTGAGTAGCTAATTCCCAGTCTCTGGAACATTTCTGTCTTTGCATGGTATTTTTATGGTTGCAAATGGGCACACTATTGCTCCTAAACATAGGAAATTGTCTGTTTCTTCCACTGTTTTCAAGATGATGACTTAACTCTATTTCTTTGGACAGTACATGAATCACACCTATTAAGAGATCCTGATAGAGATCATCCCAGTGAGGAGCACCTACTTCTGGGCAGTAAGTGTATTTTCTTGTTAATGAAAACATTTGCTGTGCATTGTCAGACTCTATGATGTTACTATTTAAAAGGATTTCAGTAATGATTTCAGAAATATTTAAAGCAAGTTCTCCAACAGAAATCAGCCTACTCTCAAACACTTGAGAATCAACTGAAATAACAGTGTTGAATGCTTCATTTTGTCTTTCCAGTGCTTTCTCATTTTCTCTGCAATCTGTGGTGCTATCAGAAATGCTTAACATTAAATGGAAAATGACAGACTCAGTGAGATGTTCACAAAGTTGATAAAGTGAAGAATCATTATATATGCTTCTAAGAGACGATTTTGATTCAGATTTTTTTCTTGACAGTGTGGAAACAATAGACACCTTCTCCTCACTGGAAACTTGAAAAAGAAAATATTACCATTTTAGTATGCATTTAAAAAATTTAGTATTTTTATAATTTAAAAATAAGAGTCCATCGCTCCTTACAATAGTCCAATTCTTCACCTTCTACACTTTGAAGCATTTTTAATAGTTGATGTTCTTCTGCTGATACTCCTTCAGAAAGGTTATTATCAAGAAAGTTAATGCATTTTTCTAAAAGTGTTCTGGTAAGCTTTTCACACACAACATTGAGAAGGAAAACTGATTTAGGAGTGAGCCCTACATTTTTAGCAAATATGTTATTACATTGGTGATCATTTGATGATGAAAAAAATGTTCTTGCTTTTATTTCAGAATCCATTGCCTCATCTGGATGTTCATCTGGTAAAAATAAATCTAAAACAATACTGAAAACTTTGTTGACTGCTTCTTTGGACTCACGAGTTTTTAGGCTACCAGCCATACTATGTAACTTGTGTGCCAGATAATTTAATTTATTTTTTTGAATGATATCATTAGTTTGGTGAGTAGCTAATTCCCAGTCTCTGGAACATTTCTGTCTTTGCATGGTATTTTTATGGTTGCAAATGGGCACACTATTGCTCCTAAACATAGGAAATTGTCTGTTTCTTCCACTGTTTTCAAGATGATGACTTAACTCTATTTCTTTGGACAGTACATGAATCACACCTATTAAGAGATCCTGATAGAGATCATCCCAGTGAGGAGCACCTACTTCTGGGCAGTAAGTGTATTTTCTTGTTAATGAAAACATTTGCTGTGCATTGTCAGACTCTATGATGTTACTATTTAAAAGGATTTCAGTAATGATTTCAGAAATATTTAAAGCAAGTTCTCCAACAGAAATCAGCCTACTCTCAAACACTTGAGAATCAACTGAAATAACAGTGTTGAATGCTTCATTTTGTCTTTCCAGTGCTTTCTCATTTTCTCTGCAATCTGTGGTGCTATCAGAAATGCTTAACATTAAATGGAAAATGACAGACTCAGTGAGATGTTCACAAAGTTGATAAAGTGAAGAATCATTATATATGCTTCTAAGAGACGATTTTGATTCAGATTTTTTTCTTGACAGTGTGGAAACAATAGACACCTTCTCCTCACTGGAAACTTGAAAAAGAAAATATTACCATTTTAGTATGCATTAAGGGATGTATGAAAAATTCAGTATTTTTATAATTTAAAAATAATCTATGAATTTCATCTTTGGAACACCTCACTAAGGAAAAATATCTAGCCAAGAAAAATACTGAGTTTTCTTCAGATACTTATTTCCTACCTGTGGAATCTTAAAATTTAGCCGTAAAGTTGAGAAGATAACCCTCAAGAATTCAAATCTCTTAGTTGCTTAGATGGGTAAAGTCCTCTAAGGAGCTGGAAATTCTGGGGCAAAGAAATGATTTCCAAGTGTAGTGTTACATCCTAGTAGGTACACGGTGATCTCTGGAATCTGGCAAGACCAGCATAGAGGGGAGGCTTTAAGCTGAATGTTGACAGCTAGACAGGTTTTGGACATCTTGAGATGAAGTAAGTGTGCAAAGAGTGTTCCACGTGGAAGGAGTATGAGTGAAATTGCTGGAAAGCCCTGGACATGTATGGGAATAGAGAAGAGATATGATAGAAAGAAGAGGGTTCCCAGGTGACTCAGTGGTATGGAATCCAGTCTGCTAAGGCAAGAGACACAGGTTCCATCCCTGAGTTGGGAAGATCCCCTGGAAAAAGAAATGGCAACCCACGCCAGTATTCTTGCCTGGAAAATTCCATGGACAGAGGAGCTACAGTCCATGGGGTCACAAAAGAGTAAGACTCCACTTAGCAACTAAATGATAACCAGTGAGATGGGATTATGGATCTTCTCTTGTTTGCTTTGTTTTTCTTTATTCTCCAAGTTCAATTAGGCTTGAAGAAATTCTACTTAAAAGCTTGGAGTTGCAAGCACACAACTGTCCACCTTGAAATAACAGCAGTTTTAATTATAGGAAATGGCCTCATTGTGCAGGTAGTTAGGACTAATAGTATGTGTTCTGCTATTTCAATGATGGTTAAGTGACGTATCTAAACTGGTAAAGTAGCAACTGATTATTGGCAACTGGAATTACTGATTTCGTTCAAGGCTATATTAGTAGTAGATTGAATTTTATGAAATTTCCAGTAATTATCAGGTTTTGACATAAAAAAGTGGCTATCATATATGGTTCAACCTAATATATACAGATAGATGTGTGCTCAGCCACTAAGTTGTGTCTGACTCTTTTGTGACCCTGTGGACTGTAGCCTGCCAGGCTCCTCTATCCATGGGATTTTTCCAGGCAAGAATACTGGAGTGGGTTGCCATTTCCTCCTCTAGGGGATCTTCCTGACCTAGGGATTGAACGCACGTATCCTACGTCTCTTGCATTGGCAGGTTTGTTCTTTACCACTGGGACACCTAGAAAGTTCAATATATACGGATGAGCATTTTCAAAGAGGGAGTGGAATATATTTGAAGGATACGTTTAGAGTATTTTACCTAAAAGGAATATAATAATACTGGTAATTCCACTGTTCTTATAAACTGAGACTAATAATAGCGATGACTTCAACTGTACACCTTAAAGTTAAAACACAACCTTCAAACAGTTACCTGTACATTTGGTATGATTATAAAGAAGTCATGCGTGAGAACTTTAAAAGATCTTTTAGGACTCAGACCTCATGTTCACATCAAAAACCTCTTACTTTAGAACAGTCACATTTTCTCTCATCTGCAGATATGGAAAATTGAGCAACAGATTTTTTCAGATTCAAACTATGTGAATGTTTAACTTTTTTAGTATCTTTATATATTAAGAAATATTAAATACTCTCCATCTAAGGCTGTTTTCAGAAAATAGAGTAAATGAAGCTTCTTGAACAGGAGGTCTTTTAAATATATCTATTTTCTAAATTATGCCCCTTTTGCTTACCTCTATTGTCAAAGTTCTTGAAATATGTGACCACAGATGTGGTAACATGCCTTGCTACCAGATGAATTTCATTTGGACCCAGCTTATGGTCAGCAAAAGCAATGATTTCAACTTCCTTCAGAGTCTTTATCTTGAGGAAATTCTTATTTTCCCATTTTGCAATAAAGAAAAATTTTTTTCTCTTGCTGACATTGCTAAGCAGACTTTTCTCCTCATTCTTTTGCCTTCTTGCAATATTAGGAATGTTACTGATTTCGTTCAAGGCTATATTAGTAGTAGATTGAATTTTATGAAATTTCCAGTAATTATCAGGTTTTGACATAAAAGTGGCTATCATATATGGTTCAACCTAATATATACAGATAGATGTGTGCTCAGCCACTAAGTTGTGTCTGACTCTTTGTGACCCTGTGGACTGTAGCCTGCCAGGCTCCTCTATCCATGGGATTTTTCCAGGCAAGAATACTGGAGTGGGTTGCCATTTCCTCCTCTAGGGGATCTTCCTGACCTAGGGATTGAACGCACGTATCCTACGTCTCTTGCATTGGCAGGTTTGTTCTTTACCACTGGGACACCTAGAAAGTTCAATATATACGGATGAGCATTTTCAAAGAGGGAGTGGAATATATTTGAAGGATACGTTTAGAGTATTTTACCTAAAAGGAATATAATAATACTGGTAATTCCACTGTTCTTATAAACTGAGACTAATAATAGCGATGACTTCAACTGTACACCTTAAAGTTAAAACACAACCTTCAAACAGTTACCTGTACATTTGGTATGATTATAAAGAAGTCATGCGTGAGAACTTTAAAAGATCTTTTAGGACTCAGACCTCATGTTCACATCAAAAACCTCTTACTTTAGAACAGTCACATTTTCTCTCATCTGCAGATATGGAAAATTGAGCAACAGATTTTTTCAGATTCAAACTATGTGAATGTTTAACTTTTTTTTAGTATCTTTATATATTAAGAAATATTAAATACTCTCCATCTAAGGCTGTTTTCAGAAAATAGAGTAAATGAAGCTTCTTGAACAGGAGGTCTTTTAAATATATCTATTTTCTAAATTATGCCCCTTTTGCTTACCTCTATTGTCAAAGTTCTTGAAATATGTGACCACAGATGTGGTAACATGCCTTGCTACCAGATGAATTTCATTTGGACCCAGCTTATGGTCAGCAAAAGCAATGATTTCAACTTCCTTCAGAGTCTTTATCTTGAGGAAATTCTTATTTTCCCATTTTTGCAATAAAGAAAAATCTCTCTTGCTGACTTCACGTTTTTTGCTTTCTTCTTCAGGTGTATAGCTGATTCTTTTATCGCACATGCTAAGCAGACTTTTCTCCTCATTCTTTTGTCCTCCAGATATTACAGACAAAGGGTTTTGCTTGGATATGAAAAATGGTTTCATCGTTTCTGTGCTTTCATTAATGTGCGGTTGACTTGGAAAGTCATAGCTTGACAGCACAGTGCTAACAATTTTTTCCGCAGCTAAGCAAATTTTGAGTGTAGAAACACTTGTCTGGATTTGGTTTGGTTCAGCAACTGGTTTGGAGATCTCATAATGAAACACTTTTGGATCTTCACTTTTTCTCATTTCTGTAAATGACATGACTTGCTTTAATGCTGTTTCTGTGGATTCATTTGCTTTCTTTAAGGGATTTTGTAAAACATTCCCTTTAGGGAGAGAGCTCTTTCCTTTCATAGTTTCATCAAAATAATCAAAGTCAGATTCCTTTGGGATAAAGTCTGGTACTTTGTTTCTAGAGGATGAAGGTACATTTTCTGAATCAGGCCCTTCCATTGACTCTGAGTTTTTGATTGTGTCTTCCTCCAGAGAATACGAGGGTAAATTTGATGAAGACTTATACCTGTTTTTCGTATCTTCCTCTGAATAAAAACCCAAACCTTGAACACTGCTTTGTGGAAGATTATTCACAAAACTTACTTCCTTTAACTTTGACATGGGCATTTTCGTATTAGTTGCTAATTCAACTTGATTAACAATGAAGGTCTTTTCTGCTCCTTGGAACAAACTTTCCTTGGGAAGATTTTTGATCAGGGACTCACTGAAATGAGCACACTGGTCCATCAACGTACCAATGATCTCACATGCTGCAGTGTTCTCTTTCAATGTGCTAACAGAAGATGGTTCTGCTTGACTTATTTCTTTGTCTAGCTTGTTCTTAATTATACCAAGCATGTCACTGACAATATTAACAGTGTACATAAGTAATTCTGAATGGAATGAATGAACCTCTAAAAGGATATTCTGTATATTTTCCTCGGAAACAATTGTACTGGACTTGGAGCCATCAGAAAATATTTTCAGTGGTTGTAATTTTGGCAACATCCTTTTGCTTAACAGTCTCTGTTGAACAGGAAAAAGATTTTCTACAGGCATTTTCACCATTTCAGAAAACTCATATTTAGAGATATATTTAAACTGTAAGTCCACAAATGACTCTAACATGTTTAAAACCCTTTCCATAATTTCTTGAACAATTTGGTTGCTAGAGCCCAAAGGACTTTGGTTCTCGGTTGGAAAACTGTATTGACTTTTAGTAGTAATGTGTTCTTTCCTACTTGCTGGAGTTTCTTTACCATGTGGGGTAGGCATCTGAGACAAAAAGCACAGTTGTAATTTTTCAAGCAGCATTTCAACAATTTCCCTTCCAAACATACTAATTTGTGCTTTGATGTCTTCAGCTCTAGTAGAAGCTCCCTTAAAACAACTATGTAACCTGTTTTCACAATCCTCAAGATGTGGCAGATTTAAAAGTGATAGAGAATACTCTAATTCTTTTGCTTTTATTGAAATTTCAGTCAAACAATTTTCAGCTATCATCAAGAGCTTACATTTTTCATTTTTCATGTCATTTGATTCTGCTTGCCATTTGTCAAACATTTTCTTAAATATACCTTCCTTAGGAAAAATCTGTTCTAACTGTGAAGAAACATTTTCCAAGTAAAAACAGGCTTGTGACTTGGCAAGAAATTCTGCACCTGTATGTCCCTGTGAAACTTCGGGACCATCTAGATGTGAGAATTTGATAGGATTAGCCACACTGTGGTTATTTGTTGCATATAATCCTTGCAAAACTATAATGACTATTTTATTTGCTGCCATGATTTGGTCAGATGATAAAGCTATATTACTCACTCAACTGGTCCATCAACGTACCAATGATCTCACATGCTGCAGTGTTCTCTTTCAATGTGCTAACAGAAGATGGTTCTGCTTGACTTATTTCTTTGTCTAGCTTGTTCTTAATTATACCAAGCATGTCACTGACAATATTAACAGTGTACATAAGTAATTCTGAATGGAATGAATGAACCTCTAAAAGGATATTCTGTATATTTTCCTCGGAAACAATTGTACTGGACTTGGAGCCATCAGAAAATATTTTCAGTGGTTGTAATTTTGGCAACATCCTTTTGCTTAACAGTCTCTGTTGAACAGGAAAAAGATTTTCTACAGGCATTTTCACCATTTCAGAAAACTCATATTTAGAGATATATTTAAACTGTAAGTCCACAAATGACTCTAACATGTTTAAAACCCTTTCCATAATTTCTTGAACAATTTGGTTGCTAGAGCCCAAAGGACTTTGGTTCTCGGTTGGAAAACTGTATTGACTTTTAGTAGTAATGTGTTCTTTCCTACTTGCTGGAGTTTCTTTACCATGTGGGTAGGCATCTGAGACAAAAAGCACAGTTGTAATTTTTCAAGCAGCATTTCAACAATTTCCTTCCAAACATACTAATTTGTGCTTTGATGTCTTCAGCTCTAGTAGAAGCCCCCTTAAAACAACTATGTAACCTGTTTTCACAATCCTCAAGATGTGGCAGATTTAAAAGTGATAGAGAATACTCTAATTCTTTTGCTTTTATTGAAATTTCAGTCAAACAATTTTCAGCTATCATCAAGAGCTTACATTTTTCATTTTTCATGTCATTTGATTCTGCTTGCCATTTGTCAAACATTTTCTTAAATATACCTTCCTTAGGAAAAATCTGTTCTAACTGTGAAGAAACATTTTCCAAGTAAAAACAGGCTTGTGACTTGGCAAGAAATTCTGCACCTGTATGTCCCTGTGAAACTTCGGGACCATCTAGATGTGAGAATTTGATAGGATTAGCCACACTGTGGTTATTTGTTGCATATAATCCTTGCAAAACTATAATGACTATTTTATTTGCTGCCATGATTTGGTCAGATGATAAAGCTATATTGTTTCCCATTGCTCTCATTTGCATCACTTTTTCCAATTCCTTTACAGTTGTTTTCAGGATATTACTTATTATATCCTTGGCATACATTTTTAGTTCTGAAGTAGACAGTTTCATTTCCAGTAAGTTTTTGGCATCTCCTCTTGACAGGATGCGTGGCAGCTCAGTATTAGTCTTGGACCAGATGTCTTTTGGGGTCTTCTCTCTAGAACCTAATTTGTTCTTGCTTTTGGTTTTAGCACGATTAAGTCCCAGGTGTGGTTTTGTTCTAAATTTAGGCAAAGGAGTAACTTTTGATTTTGCTTTTAAACTTGTTTTAATACTTGGCTTCAAGCTGCGCTTAGGGCTCACTTTAGAACTGTGTAGCCTTAAAGGTTGCAACTTATCAGAACAGCCTTCATAGGACACAGTCTCTTCTAGATAGAATGAGACAAAATTTGTGATCTTATGGAGAACCTCTTGAACTAAATCCTTCCCTACTTCTGATGGTGAATATCGTAGGAAAGTGTTTTCCAATTGAGAGACATTTTGACTGCCTGCATAAGGATAAACCTGTGGTTGCACATATCTAGTGACACTACTTCCTGCTCCTGCTTTAGTTTCTCTGATGCACGATGATTTCTTTGGTAAAATATTTTTGTCACCTGGTTCTACTTTGTTATTTTCATATAATGATGTCACAACTACAGAGTACATTTTCCCCAAAACATTTTTAACTATGTCACTTGCTACACTGTTAATATGTGATTGACAGAACTTCTTTTGTGTTATGTCTGATGTTTTAGAGTTAGATATAAAGTAAAGGTTTTCATTAAATGAAGGCAAATGGCCTATGATTTGTATTATTTTTTGATGCACTTTATTTAACACCTCTTCCACTGCACTGAATAATGCAGTTCTTTCTTTTTGTTTTGAGTCTTCATTACTCATAAATATTTCTTCTAAAACAATTTTCTGGCTTTCCCTTTCCAATCTTATTTGGGTTTGTTCTAATGGATACTTTGAAAAGAGAGACAGTTTGGTGTTTTTTTCCTGAGTTCTTTGTCCCAGCAATATTTCGTTTGATAGAGCTAGTTGTGAAAATAAGTTAGGACTATCTTTTGAGTAAAAACTGATTTCCTTTACAGATCTTTTACATAAATTCTTTAAGATACTGTTGACAATTTTGCTGACAGTGGTGATTTCTTGCAATGAAACATTGTTTGGACATGGCTGCATCTTTTGGATTTCGAGGTCCAACGCATTTTTAATAAGCTTCAAAATGGCACTGGCAATGATGTCAGCATATTCCTTAAGGCTAGCTTGTGATAGATGAATTGCAGATCCAGCTTTTTCACTGTAACTGGCGAAAGTGGAATCTGTGAGATCTTGGCTAAGAAGAGTTTCATTTGATATTTTCAGAATTTTCACTTTTGATTCCACCTGGCTTGATTCATGCAAGACAGTGCCATCTTGTTCATGGTTTTCCAGTTCCGAGCTCACAAATGACTTTGCTTTGGTTTGGAAACCAAGAGTGATTAATGAATCTATTCTTTCTGTGGCACACAGTCTCCTGAAAAACAAAATTACTTGGAGAACCTCTTGAACTAAATCCTTCCCTACTTCTGATGGTGAATATCGTAGGAAAGTGTTTTCCAATTGAGAGACATTTTGACTGCCTGCATAAGGATAAACCTGTGGTTGCACATATCTAGTGACACTACTTCCTGCTCCTGCTTTAGTTTCTCTGATGCACGATGATTTCTTTGGTAAAATATTTTTGTCACCTGGTTCTACTTTGTTATTTTCATATAATGATGTCACAAATACAGAGTACATTTTCCCAAAACATTTTTAACTATGTCACTTGCTACACTGTTAATATGTGATTGACAGAACTTCTTTTGTGTTATGTCTGATGTTTTAGAGTTAGATATAAAGTAAAGGTTTTCATTAAATGAAGGCAAATGGCCTATGATTTGTATTATTTTTTGATGCACTTTATTTAACACCTCTTCCACTGCACTGAATAATGCAGTTCTTTCTTTTTGTTTTGAGTCTTCATTACTCATAAATATTTCTTCTAAAACAATTTTCTGGCTTTCCCTTTCCAATCTTATTTGGGTTTGTTCTAATGGATACTTTGAAAAGAGAGACAGTTTGGTGTTTTTTTCCTGAGTTCTTTGTCCCAGCAATATTTCGTTTGATAGAGCTAGTTGTGAAAATAAGTTAGGACTATCTTTTGAGTAAAAACTGATTTCCTTTACAGATCTTTTACATAAATTCTTTAAGATACTGTTGACAATTTTGCTGACAGTGGTGATTTCTTGCAATGAAACATTGTTTGGACATGGCTGCATCTTTTGGATTTCGAGGTCCAACGCATTTTTAATAAGCTTCAAAATGGCACTGGCAATGATGTCAGCATATTCCTTAAGGCTAGCTTGTGATAGATGAATTGCAGATCCAGCTTTTTCACTGTAACTGGCGAAAGTGGAATCTGTGAGATCTTGGCTAAGAAGAGTTTCATTTGATATTTTCAGAATTTTCACTTTTGATTCCACCTGGCTTGATTCATGCAAGACAGTGCCATCTTGTTCATGGTTTTCCAGTTCCGAGCTCACAAATGACTTTGCTTTGGTTTGGAAACCAAGAGTGATTAATGAATCTATTCTTTCTGTGGCGAATGATTCTAACCGATTAAAAATAGCTTTAGTAATGCAGTCAGCACTTTCCTCACATGGGTCAGGAACAGGTCTCTTGAGGTCTTCTTTCTCTGCTATAGTTATCTGGCTATCACTAGCATAAGCTGATTTAAGAATTTTTGAAGAAGGAAAATGCTCTGTTTTTTTTTCACTTTCTGACTCCAGAAGAAGAGATTGTTGACATGATACTTTCGGAAACATATCACAAATGGTCAGGGGCCATCTTATAGAAGTAGGATCCTTTGCATTTATACTAAGTATGACAGTAGAACTGAGATTATGAAGGACAGTATCTACTATATCATTGGATATAAAAGTAACATCTGATTTAGGAACTGAAAATTTTGGAAGACTCTTACTTGTACCCTCAATGAAGATTTCAGAATTTGCTCTGGAATGTTTGTCAGCTACACTACATGGCAAAGTGGGTGTGACAAATGAGAGATTACTCTGATTCAGTGTTTTTTCATAAATATCACTTAAGATACTTTCAATGGTATCTTGCATTTGAAACTGAAGTACTTTGCGATACCCAGTCTTATTAAAAAGCTTTTCAATAATACCTTCTTGCTGATCTGAACTGATCTTTTTGTCAGAATTACTCTTGTCATATTTTCCTTTAGATGACACAATATCTAACACTGTGTTAACAATCTGACTTGCAATATTTTCAGAAACTACAATATTGTGAGTTAAGAAAGGAGTTGCCCTCTCTTTATCTAATTCATGTTTGATTCCTTGTAAAATTTTTCTGGTCACTTCTGTTGCATATGTATTTAATTTATTCATAGAGACCTGACATAATGAGTTAGTGTTTTCTGACACAACATTATCTGTTGAGAAAGAGGGAAAGTGACCCTCAGAATAAAAATCTTTGACTGGCAAACATTCGCTTAATGTACTTTTATCTTGCTGAACAGGTGAAGCTATTGGAACTGTGAAGTTGATTTGGGAACAAAAAAGAGATTGTACTTTGGAAGTAGCAAAAGTTTCTAAACTTGTTAATATTGCCTGCACAATATCTTCAACTATGTTTCCTTTAGCCTGTCTGTCAACATTAAATCTGGACTGAATAGTATTTGGATTCTTGTTCAGCGCAGTGATTGAGGGCTTTCCCCCTCCACAGGCGTGTTCATGAAAAGAAACATTTGCTGAGAAGGTGATGGTTTTATACCTATTTTCACTTGCATTTCTCTCTGTCTTAGCAGCTGTATAAAGTTTATCAAATACAGTTGTAACAACATCATCTGCCACTATGGTTACATCTGTCTCAGACACCATCATTTTATCTAGAAATTGAACAGATGTTTGAGCAATTGGCTCGTCAACATTGTGAGGGATGTCACTTAAATGGGAATGGGAAAGAGAAAGGATATTTAATTGACTGACCAAAGCATTTTGAAAAATCTCATTCAAAATAGTTCTTATAATGGGAACAATTGGAGATTTCTGTGGTTCTTTGAGTTTCCCTTCAAGTTTGTTTAAGGTTCTTTCTAGAACCCAGTGTTGAGGAGAATCTGATTTAGTTTCTTCTCTTAGTGATCTGTTGCCAATGAGTTCCTTCTCTGTGTTGGAAGCATCTTCTAGAAATGAATCTGATTCAGCTCCACCAGGAAGAAAATTTCCATAGGTTGTCTTGTATTGATAAGTTTCAGCTTCTCTCTCTTCAGATTCAGTTTCATTAAGTATATTTGAGGATACTGCATCTAAGATTAAACTGACTATATTCCCTAGCATTTGTTTCTCAGGTGGTGGTGTTTTGACACTTGTCCTCAGATCTAATGAGTTAATACTTAATTCTGCTTGGATAGCTTTCAAAATAGCACTTGATACTTTCATTGCATTTGTGTATAATGCAGACTGCAACAGTTCTTCATGTGTGTCCAGGAAAACACTGGGAGTTTCACATTCCAAGCCCATCTTACTGCTTTTTTTATTTCCATCATCAATAGAACCCAGAGTTTCTAAATGTCCATTGGCAAAACCTTCTAGTTTAGCAAAAACCGTATTAAGAATATCTGAAGCCATAGCTTTTAGTTTATTTGCATGCTTTTCTTCTGTGCTCACTGTTTTGGAAGGCTTAGGAGCAGTAGGTTTTTCCATTCTTTTAGTCGTCTCTTTGTTACCCTCTTGAACCATCCTGGAAACTATGCTAGAGATTCTGTCAGTACATTTGCCCATTCCCTCAATAATTGAAGTAAATGATAGGTTGTCAATATCGAGAGACTCTGAGACAACTTTACATCCAGAACCACTAGTATCTGTGTCAACATTACATAATTTTTCAAGGATATATTCCAAAATTGTTGTGGAAATGAGCTGAATATTAGACTTCAATTCAGTGGCTGTTTGCTGATTCTCACTCATGTTTTCTCTGCTTAGCTTACAACAAGATGGCTGACACTGAGGGTGGGCTCCTATGAGCTTGCATAGCATTTCGTAGAGTGTTTCCGCAATATTATCTAACACTTGTAACCTGGAATTCTCTTTGAGGTCTTTCATTAGTGACACTATGGAGAGCATGGAGTACGTCTATTGAGGTCTTTGTAAGTGCATTATCCAAGTTTGTTTAAGGTTCTTTCTAGAACCCAGTGTTGAGGAGAATCTGATTTAGTTTCTTCTCTTAGTGATCTGTTGCCAATGAGTTCCTTCTCTGTGTTGGAAGCATCTTCTAGAAATGAATCTGATTCAGCTCCACCAGGAAGAAAATTTCCATAGGTTGTCTTGTATTGATAAGTTTCAGCTTCTCTCTCTTCAGATTCAGTTTCATTAAGTATATTTGAGGATACTGCATCTAAGATTAAACTGACTATTTTCCCCTAGCATTTGTTTCTCAGGTGGTGGTGTTTTGACACTTGTCCTCAGATCTAATGAGTTAATACTTAATTCTGCTTGGATAGCTTTCAAAATAGCACTTGATACTTTCATTGCATTTGTGTATAATGCAGACTGCAACAGTTCTTCATGTGTGTCCAGGAAAACACTGGGAGTTTCACATTCCAAGCCCATCTTACTGCTTTTTTTATTTCCATCATCAATAGAACCCAGAGTTTCTAAATGTCCATTGGCAAAACCTTCTAGTTTAGAAAAAACCGTATTAAGAATATCTGAAGCCATAGCTTTTAGTTTATTTGCATGCTTTTCTTCTGTGCTCACTGTTTTGGAAGGCTTAGGAGCAGTAGGTTTTTCCATTCTTTTAGTCGTCTCTTTGTTACCCTCTTGAACCATCCTGGAAACTATGCTAGAGATTCTGTCAGTACATTTGCCCATTCCCTCAATAATTGAAGTAAATGATAGGTTGTCAATATCGAGAGACTCTGAGACAACTTTACATCCAGAACCACTAGTATCTGTGTCAACATTACATAATTTTTCAAGGATATATTCCAAAATTGTTGTGGAAATGAGCTGAATATTAGACTTCAATTCAGTGGCTGTTTGCTGATTCTCACTCATGTTTTCTCTGCTTAGCTTACAACAAGATGGCTGACACTGAGGGTGGGCTCCTATGAGCTTGCATAGCATTTCGTAGAGTGTTTCCGCAATATTATCTAACACTTGTAACCTGGAATTCTCTTTGAGGTCTTTTTCATTAGTGACACTATGGAGAGCACATGGAGTAGCTAAAATTTTGTAAAAAGATTTTTTATCCTGTCTACTTGGCAAAATGTTCCCTTTATCAACATTGCCAGATCCATGTGAGGTTCCTGGCTTTGAGTTATCTGAAGAGAGTGAAGTATTTCTTTGTTCTGAATGTTCACTTGATAATATTTCACAAATACAAGTTAATAATGGAGAGTCCATGATGTCATCATTGAGATCTGAGACAAGAGATTCTAATCTATTAGTGTCAGTAGAGAACCTTTTACCTGTAAGGGATTTAGTATGGTCTCTTTCCCTATGATTTAGGTTTTTCTCATTGAGTTCTAGTTCATTCTGGATAGCATGCAAAACAATGTTTACCACTTTAGCTGTGTAAGTACTAAGTTGAGATTGTAATGAAGATTGCTCTGCAAGTGAAGGTTTGAAATTCATCTGCAATTTTGGATAAACAAATAACTTCAGTATTTTAAAAACTGCATTAATGATCTTATCCGTAAGTTCATCTACAGGTTTAGGTTCACTTTCTTCTGATTTTAATGGGGAAGGTTTTGATGAATCTACATCAAGTGAAGATAAGTATTTCATTTTCTTTTCACTCTTGAACCACATTTCTAGGGGCTTTTTATTTGGCACTGCTTTGGCCATGTGGCGAGTGTCAGGACTCTTGAGAGAAGCTGGATGAACTGATGATGAAATGGGACTTTTGGTAGTGCTGGGAATGCTACTTGCCATATGAAGTATATTTAATACAGTGTCTGTTATTTCTTGAGTGACTGCACCAATTTCTGACACAGAAAACATCTGGTCCATCCATTCTTGATGTGACAGTCCTTGAGGTTTTGCTGGGAAGCTTTGCCAGTTCTACTGTCTATGTGACCAGGAGGAAAACCAAACATAATCTTTTCCAAAATTGTTGTGGAAATGAGCTGAATATTAGACTTCAATTCAGTGGCTGTTTGCTGATTCTCACTCATGTTTTCTCTGCTTAGCTTACAACAAGATGGCTGACACTGAGGGTGGGCTCCTATGAGCTTGCATAGCATTTCGTAGAGTGTTTCCGCAATATTATCTAACACTTGTAACCTGGAATTCTCTTTGAGGTCTTTTTCATTAGTGACACTATGGAGAGCACATGGAGTAGCTAAAATTTTGTAAAAAGATTTTTTATCCTGTCTACTTGGCAAAATGTTCCCTTTATCAACATTGCCAGATCCATGTGAGGTTCCTGGCTTTGAGTTATCTGAAGAGAGTGAAGTATTTCTTTGTTCTGAATGTTCACTTGATAATATTTCACAAATACAAGTTAATAATGGAGAGTCCATGATGTCATCATTGAGATCTGAGACAAGAGATTCTAATCTATTAGTGTCAGTAGAGAACCTTTTACCTGTAAGGGATTTAGTATGGTCTCTTTCCCTATGATTTAGGTTTTTCTCATTGAGTTCTAGTTCATTCTGGATAGCATGCAAAACAATGTTTACCACTTTAGCTGTGTAAGTACTAAGTTGAGATTGTAATGAAGATTGCTCTGCAAGTGAAGGTTTGAAATTCATCTGCAATTTTGGATAAACAAATAACTTCAGTATTTTAAAAACTGCATTAATGATCTTATCCGTAAGTTCATCTACAGGTTTAGGTTCACTTTCTTCTGATTTTAATGGGGAAGGTTTTGATGAATCTACATCAAGTGAAGATAAGTATTTCATTTTCTTTTCACTCTTGAACCACATTTCTAGGGGCTTTTTATTTGGCACTGCTTTGGCCATGTGGCGAGTGTCAGGACTCTTGAGAGAAGCTGGATGAACTGATGATGAAATGGGACTTTTGGTAGTGCTGGGAATGCTACTTGCCATATGAAGTATATTTAATACAGTGTCTGTTATTTCTTGAGTGACTGCACCAATTTCTGACACAGAAAACATCTGGTCCATCCATTCTTGATGTGACAGTCCTTGAGGTTTTTCTGAAACCTCAAGGACTGAAGCTTCTTTGCCAGTTCTACTGTCTATGTGACCAGGAGGAACACAAGACATGTCCTTGAGCATTTCTGTTAAAATACCTTTAACTATGTTTTCTGAAGCCTTTTGTATTTGGTGCTTTTGATCTTGGCTGAAGAACAAAATCTTTTTATTCCAACTGGGCTTTTCCTTGAAATTTTTTCTGTCCTTCAAAAATGGTAGCTCAGTCCTTACCCTCCGACCATGAAATGCAGCTGTGTTTCTTGGAGAAGCAGGCTTTGTAGGTAATTTGCTATTTCTTTTGTATTCTAGACAAGTGTTTCCTTTTGTAAACCAATGCTCAGGAAACTGTTCTTGTGATGTTGCTGTTTCATCTTTGAAAGATGAGTCAAGCACATTTTCCACAATTCTGTCTATTTCTTCATTGTCATCTTCAGCATAAAGGACCATGCCAGGAACATTAATACGTGGAAAACGTCTTGCAGACCTACTACCATTGGATAATCTGGTGCCAGTGAGTCTGTAGTTTACTTCAGCGTCAGAAGGACTTCTCAGTCTAGAATGTCTGCCTTTTTGATTATCTGCTTTTACTGGTTCCTGATGTAGCTCAGTAAAGATGTCATCAAGCAGCTTAAGGAGTACTACTGTTTCTTCAGATGCAGTAAGTCTTTCGTTATTAAGTTCAGTTTGTACATATCTTAGTATAGTGCTGATTGCTTCCTCTATATAGCCAACCACAGAGGACTGTGATTATTATTTGGTTCACTCGGTTAGTCACTTTCTTGATTTTAATGGGGAGGTTTTGATGAATCTACATGGAGTGAAGATAAGTATTTCATTTTCTTTTCACTCTTGAACCACATTTCTAGGGGCTTTTTATTTGGCACTGCTTTGGCCATGTGGCGAGTGTCAGGACTCTTGAGAGAAGCTGGATGAACTGATGATGAAATGGGACTTTTGGTAGTGCTGGGAATGCTACTTGCCATATGAAGTATATTTAATACAGTGTCTGTTATTTCTTGAGTGACTGCACCAATTTCTGACACAGAAAACATCTGGTCCATCCATTCTTGATGTGACAGTCCTTGAGGTTTTTCTGAAACCTCAAGGACTGAAGCTTCTTTGCCAGTTCTACTGTCTATGTGACCAGGAGGAACACAAGACATGTCCTTGAGCATTTCTGTTAAAATACCTTTAACTATGTTTTCTGAAGCCTTTTGTATTTGGTGCTTTTGATCTTGGCTGAAGAACAAAATCTTTTTATTCCAACTGGGCTTTTCCTTGAAATTTTTTCTGTCCTTCAAAAATGGTAGCTCAGTCCTTACCCTCCGACCATGAAATGCAGCTGTGTTTCTTGGAGAAGCAGGCTTTGTAGGTAATTTGCTATTTCTTTTGTATTCTAGACAAGTGTTTCCTTTTGTAAACCAATGCTCAGGAAACTGTTCTTGTGATGTTGCTGTTTCATCTTTGAAAGATGAGTCAAGCACATTTTCCACAATTCTGTCTATTTCTTCATTGTCATCTTCAGCATAAAGGACCATGCCAGGAACATTAATACGTGGAAAACGTCTTGCAGACCTACTACCATTGGATAATCTGGTGCCAGTGAGTCTGTAGTTTACTTCAGCGTCAGAAGGACTTCTCAGTCTAGAATGTCTGCCTTTTTGATTATCTGCTTTTACTGGTTCCTGATGTAGCTCAGTAAAGATGTCATCAAGCAGCTTAAGGAGTACTACTGTTTCTTCAGA
Organism: Tragulus kanchil; assembly: GCA_022376925.1. NCBI lineage: Eukaryota > Metazoa > Chordata > Mammalia > Artiodactyla > Tragulidae > Tragulus > Tragulus kanchil. The sequence goes on along the minus strand of JAIOJX010000026.1, from coordinate 93,008,372 downwards.
TGCAGTAAGTCTTTCGTTATTAAGTTCAGTTTGTACATATCTTAGTATAGTGCTGATTGCTTCCTCTATATAGCCAACCACAGAGGACTGTGAAAGAATACTTGACATTACATTTTGTATTTTTTCTTGAACAATTAAACTAGCTGCATCAAGTTCAGGATTATATTTCTTTGTATTGGCTTTTAGATGGTGCCTATATGTTGAGTCTGTCATATGTTGCTGACAGGAAAGTTTACTTGCCTCTTCAAGATGAAGAAGTTCATTTTTCTTACAAGATGTAAGAGTCATCAGCTTTTCTAAAATGGCATGCACCATATCCTCTGCAACATCACACATGGGTTCCACAGTATAAGGCACTGAAACTATTAAAGGTTTTCCATATGATAGAGCAAGAGACCCTTCGTTGGGGGTTAGGCTTGATTGAATGTTGATTGACAAATCTTCTTGTGAATATATCTGGACACATTTTTTCTCAACTGCAGACTGCAGCTTCTCAAGCATATTTTCCACAATTTCTGAAGCTACTGAGCAGATATCAGCACTGGAAACCAAGTCTCCTCTTTCAGGCTCACTTTGGTCAATGAAAACTTCAGCAGTGACAGAAGAAATAGAGGGAATGGCCTGTGTTAAATCAGACATTATTTCCTGAAAAATGCTTTCCAAAATCAATTCAGTTTCCTCTTTTAAATGACACTTAAAGTTAACAAAAACATTCTTTAAACTCTTTATTTCATTCATGGTTTTTGCTTTTTGATCAGAAAACAATGGATTCTCTAAACCATCGGTTTCAGTCGTAGCATCCTTTGATTTTTTTGTGCCTGTTTCAAATGATGCTAGAAGGTGACTATCAGATTTACAACTTCTAAGCTTAGGGCATGTATGTATCCTGCTTGTATTATTATATTTGATGGTACGATGTTCAGATGTTATAGACTGTCCATCAGTGTGATACGTTTTTTCCACAACAGTTCTTTCCATGTGGGCAGATGGCTTGAATGGTGTGGTTGGTCGCCTTACTGATAAGTCAACTGTGAATGCACAGGGTTCTCTCTTAAATGTTTTAGTTGTTGTAGAGGTGTAGCTTCCATATGTAAACTCTTCACTGCATGTGCTACAAAAACTTGAACTCTCTGAAGAGAGGATAGAGTCATCAGACACTGGGTATGTATTATTTTTCAGCCTTTCTTCATATTTTGTGATGGCTGGGTATAATATACTGGTCACTGTAGCTACAACCCAGGTCATTATATTCTGAATTATGCTGTTCAGTTCTCCAGAAGTTACCTGATTTGAGGCAAGCAGGAATGAAAAAATAAAAATAAAAAACCATGTAACAACCTACTGGATGATGGGAAAGAGGTGACATTTGATGTTTTATTTCAGACACTGCATATATTGATACCATTTTGGTTATAATGAGAACACAGTAAAATATTTATTTATAATTTCAAATTAACTTCAAGTTGGTTTATTCTCTACCACAGTGAAAATATTTTTTGGTATAACTTTTCATTTGACTCCCATTCTCTAGGAAGGTTTTTTCCCCCCCTAACATTTATGGCAGGGAAAAATGAATTTTTGTAAAAAGAAAGAAAAAAAGGAAAATGAAAAATCAACAAGTTGCTGTCTAGGCACATTACCTGCATGTTTTTTTTTTTTTTTTCCAAGAATAAATACAGTGTACATACACCCTAGCAAAATTATTTTAAAATGAACCAGGTTATTCCTAACAAATTATTTCTCAAACAGATATAGTCAAAACATTTGGGTGATTTTAGAGGCACTGTCTAGCTAAAAGTAAGGATGGAAAAGAAGCCATCTCCTCCCCTTCCCTGATGCAGGGGTGAGCAGGTGATTTGTATATATGGAAATGACTACAGCTAATTTTTAAGAATTTGATAAGCAACAAAAAAGTTCATTCTTCATGGAGACTGAATGGGTTTGTATCCAACAAATATTATCAGTGGAAGCTGTCTTACAAAGCTGAGAAAAGGTGATGTAGTAAAGGAGCAAATGAGTTGAGACAGAAAATAAGATCAGGACAGAACTGGGTCTCAAAGAGTCAGGAGGGCTGAGCAAGGATAGAAATTGGAGAATAATTCATTTTGATCTGGATATAAACACTTGGACTAGATTTGAATGACCATTTCCTTGGAGGTCAATGATGCTATCCTATGTTTGAACTGGACTAAGAGCCTCAGTAACCCAATCCATCTGTTTCTCTATGCTTCTGCTTAGGTAACGAAAACATATTTTGGACTTGTATTAATAAAAATCCTCTTGACTATGATAAACTAATAGTGTGTTCAAAACTTTTATTACTCTTAAAACAAAAATAAACACAAGTAATTGTCAGCAAAGCCTGGAAAGCTGTCATATGTGCAGGAGGATCAAGAGTAGGATTTCTGTAATAGGCTGTTCATATCCAAAATACTGCCTTGAGTTAGCACAGAAAGCAGAGACATCACTTTGCTGAGAAAGGTATAGACAAAGCTATGGTTTTTCCAGTAGTCATGTGTGGATGTAAAAGTTCAACCATAAAGAAGGGTGAGTGCTGAAGAATTGATGCTTTCAAATTGTGGTACTGGAGAAGACTCCTGGAGTCCTTTGGACTGAAAGGAGATCGAAATAGTCACTCATAAAGGAGGTCATCCCTGAATTTTCATTGGAAGGACTGATGCTGAAGCTGAAGCTCCACTACTTTGCCCACCTGATGGGAAAGAAAGAAAAAAAGGAAAATGAAAAATCAACAAGTTGCTGTCTAGGCACATTACCTGCATGTTTTTTTTTTTTTTTCCAAGAATAAATACAGTGTACATACACCCTAGCAAAATTATTTTAAAATGAACCAGGTTATTCCTAACAAATTATTTCTCAAACAGATATAGTCAAAACATTTGGGTGATTTTAGAGGCACTGTCTAGCTAAAAGTAAGGATGGAAAAGAAGCCATCTCCTCCCCTTCCCTGATGCAGGGGTGAGCAGGTGATTTGTATATATGGAAATGACTACAGCTAATTTTTAAGAATTTGATAAGCAACAAAAAAGTTCATTCTTCATGGAGACTGAATGGGTTTGTATCCAACAAATATTATCAGTGGAAGCTGTCTTACAAAGCTGAGAAAAGGTGATGTAGTAAAGGAGCAAATGAGTTGAGACAGAAAATAAGATCAGGACAGAACTGGGTCTCAAAGAGTCAGGAGGGCTGAGCAAGGATAGAAATTGGAGAATAATTCATTTTGATCTGGATATAAACACTTGGACTAGATTTGAATGACCATTTCCTTGGAGGTCAATGATGCTATCCTATGTTTGAACTGGACTAAGAGCCTCAGTAACCCAATCCATCTGTTTCTCTATGCTTCTGCTTAGGTAACGAAAACATATTTTGGACTTGTATTAATAAAAATCCTCTTGACTATGATAAACTAATAGTGTGTTCAAAACTTTTATTACTCTTAAAACAAAAATAAACACAAGTAATTGTCAGCAAAGCCTGGAAAGCTGTCATATGTGCAGGAGGATCAAGAGTAGGATTTCTGTAATAGGCTGTTCATATCCAAAATACTGCCTTGAGTTAGCACAGAAAGCAGAGACATCACTTTGCTGAGAAAGGTATAGACAAAGCTATGGTTTTTCCAGTAGTCATGTGTGGATGTAAAAGTTCAACCATAAAGAAGGGTGAGTGCTGAAGAATTGATGCTTTCAAATTGTGGTACTGGAGAAGACTCCTGGAGTCCTTTGGACTGAAAGGAGATCGAAATAGTCACTCATAAAGGAGGTCATCCCTGAATTTTCATTGGAAGGACTGATGCTGAAGCTGAAGCTCCACTACTTTGCCCACCTGATGGGAAGAGCTGACTCACTGGAAAAGACCCTAAGGCTGGGAAATATTGAGGGGAGGAAGAGAAAGGGGCAACAAAGGATAAGATGGTTGGGTGGCATCACTGATTCAATGGACATGAGTTTGAGAAAACTCCTGGAGATAGTGAAGGACAGGGAAGTCTGGCATGCTGCAGTCTATGGGGTAACAGAGATGACTTAGTGACTGAACAACAAGCACACAACTTTACCCATATTAGACCAACAATCAAAGATAGGTTAACATCTGTGTAGCATACTCTCTACTGACACATTAAAGACTGCCAAACAGGGGCATGCCAGGGAAACATACTTTATTCTGCCCTAATCCTTGAATCTCATACTATATTTTTGCATTTATTACACAGACAATGGCTATGGTCTGAAAAATGTATTTTGGATGACAACATATGTGATACTTAAAATCACATCCAAAGTCAAATATTTTGAATAAAACAAAAATTATTCTAATCTACCCTGACATGTATAAACTGAGATGTTCAATATATATTGTTTTGCTTACTACTAGAGATCATAGATGATAGAACTACATTATTAGGCTAGGTATGAAAGATAGATATCCCTAATATGTTTCCTTTCCACAAAATTGACTTGAAACAAACCCAGACATCCCACCTCATTTGAAGCCAAGTCTACAAAGTGATGTTTTGTAGGAGCTTCCCAAGACAGAATGGGTTTATGGTTATTTGATGCTATTCTTACAATGGCTAGGGCCTTTAATACCTCCCACCCCGACTTCCTGCCCATGCCCATGAGACCTCCATACCTTTTGGATTTAGACTACTGAACTTTTCTAAATTTATCATTGATACTAGGACAAAGCTATGGTTTTCCAGTAGTCATGTGTGGATGTAAAGTTCAACCATAAAGAAGGGTGAGTGCTGAAGAATTGATGCTTTCAAATTGTGGTACTGGAGAAGACTCCTGGAGTCCTTTGGACTGAAAGGAGATCGAAATAGTCACTCATAAAGGAGGTCATCCCTGAATTTTCATTGGAAGGACTGATGCTGAAGCTGAAGCTCCACTACTTTGCCCACCTGATGGGAAGAGCTGACTCACTGGAAAAGACCCTAAGGCTGGGAAATATTGAGGGGAGGAAGAGAAAGGGGCAACAAAGGATAAGATGGTTGGGTGGCATCACTGATTCAATGGACATGAGTTTGAGAAAACTCCTGGAGATAGTGAAGGACAGGGAAGTCTGGCATGCTGCAGTCTATGGGGTAACAGAGATGACTTAGTGACTGAACAACAAGCACACAACTTTACCCATATTAGACCAACAATCAAAGATAGGTTAACATCTGTGTAGCATACTCTACTGACACATTAAAGACTGCCAAACAGGGGCATGCCAGGGAAACATACTTTATTCTGCCCTAATCCTTGAATCTCATACTATATTTTTGCATTTATTACACAGACAATGGCTATGGTCTGAAAAATGTATTTTGGATGACAACATATGTGATACTTAAAATCACATCCAAAGTCAAATATTTTGAATAAAACAAAAATTATTCTAATCTACCCTGACATGTATAAACTGAGATGTTCAATATATATTGTTTTGCTTACTACTAGAGATCATAGATGATAGAACTACATTATTAGGCTAGGTATGAAAGATAGATATCCCTAATATGTTTCCTTTCCACAAAATTGACTTGAAACAAACCCAGACATCCCACCTCATTTGAAGCCAAGTCTACAAAGTGATGTTTTGTAGGAGCTTCCCAAGACAGAATGGGTTTATGGTTATTTGATGCTATTCTTACAATGGCTAGGGCCTTTAATACCTCCCCACCCCCGACTTCCTGCCCATGCCCATGAGACCTCATCCTGGATGGACTAAATTATCTTTTGATGAGAACTTCAGACTACTGCAAAATCTTAATAATTAACTGAAAGTAAGCTTTAACGAAGAAAGAAGGCAAAAAGGGGCACCAATATCAATAAATGATCACATAGAATTTTTTTCTATTATGACACATTCAAGAGTATCATTAATATGCTGATTTATCAATGAGTTTTACAATACATACTTTTTCTTGCAAGCAGTTCTGTAGGAGATTCTGTTGTCTGCAAAGTTAAGAAAGGTTGATGATTTAGTTATTACTGAGGGTCAAGAGTTTATGTAGTTTTTCCCCAAACCTATAATCACTGAATCAGTTTTTTCTCTTTATATCTGAAAAAAAATTAACTGGAAATTCAAAAGAATAAACTTTTTTTCCATCTGCCACCACCTATTTATCTTCCTTTCATGATACTGTCCCACATGTTTTGTTACTCAGAATTATAGCTGCTGCATAAAAAAATGTCTTTTGAAAACTCTACTTCTGACCCACCTTAGACCATCCTGCTTTGTGGTCCTCTGGGGAAGGCACAGACTTGGAGGGAGAAGGTGAGCTAGTGTTTTGTGTTTGCTAAAAAGCAGCAGGAGGTGTCAACACATCTGACCAGAGCTTCTGGATAATCCTTTACTTAACCTTTCAAATTGCAAAGTCCTACCCATACTTTGGTAAAGAATTATGTGGTGAATATTCAGTAACTATGAACTAACTAATCAATTTCTAGTCCTATTAAATACCAATTTAGATACAGCCATTTTCTATGTATGACAGCATTCTGTCATGTGTTGTAAGCAGATTTTTGTGATACACTAATGAAATCAACAGTGCAGGCCTCTCACTTGTAACAAGTGAAAGAACTCAATGAAAATTACAGAACAGTTAATAAAACAAAATCTAATACTTTAGTTCTGATTTCTTTTCATATATTTTACATATATTTTTTCATGTATTTCAATATAGGCCTTCTGCTTATCTTTTTCCTGATTTCTTAAAAGAAAATTGATACATCTTTATTACTTTTTCTAGGCCTGTTCTTTGCATTATAAAGTTACACACTGCATTTGTGTGGTGCAGTGATGACATGGGATCCTGCTCCAAAGAGCATCACTGACCTGTGAGGAAGACCACATGCCAAGGAAACAGATTTGGAATGAAACCAATGCTGGCTTACTCAACTGTGTTCTCCCAAGATCTCTGGAGAACATGTATACAGTTAAATAGGTTCTTTCAAAATGGTGACAAGATGTGCAGAGTAGAAGGACCTGATCTCATCTTCTCTCACAAAAGCACCAAAGAGACAACTAACTGCTGAACAATCATTGACAGAAAAGACTAGAACCTCTTTAAAAAGATATTCTACATCTAAAGACAAAGAAGAAGCCATAATGAGATGGTAGGAAGGGTGCTTGTATGACATAATCAAAGCCCGTACACACAGGGTTGGTGACCTACAAACTGGAAACATATTGCAGAGTTTCTCCCAGAGGTTTTGACCCTAGGATTCTTCCTTTCATGATACTGTCCCACATGTTTTGTTACTCAGAATTATAGCTGCTATAAAATGTCTTGAAAACTCTACTTCTGACCCACCTTAGACCATCCTGCTTTGTGGTCCTCTGGGGAAGGCACAGACTTGGAGGGAGAAGGTGAGCTAGTGTTTTGTGTTTGCTAAAAAGCAGCAGGAGGTGTCAACACATCTGACCAGAGCTTCTGGATAATCCTTTACTTAACCTTTCAAATTGCAAAGTCCTACCCATACTTTGGTAAAGAATTATGTGGTGAATATTCAGTAACTATGAACTAACTAATCAATTTCTAGTCCTATTAAATACCAATTTAGATACAGCCATTTTCTATGTATGACAGCATTCTGTCATGTGTTGTAAGCAGATTTTTGTGATACACTAATGAAATCAACAGTGCAGGCCTCTCACTTGTAACAAGTGAAAGAACTCAATGAAAATTACAGAACAGTTAATAAAACAAAATCTAATACTTTAGTTCTGATTTCTTTTCATATATTTTACATATATTTTTTCATGTATTTCAATATAGGCCTTCTGCTTATCTTTTTCCTGATTTCTTAAAAGAAAATTGATACATCTTTATTACTTTTTCTAGGCCTGTTCTTTGCATTATAAAGTTACACACTGCATTTGTGTGGTGCAGTGATGACATGGGATCCTGCTCCAAAGAGCATCACTGACCTGTGAGGAAGACCACATGCCAAGGAAACAGATTTGGAATGAAACCAATGCTGGCTTACTCAACTGTGTTCTCCCAAGATCTCTGGAGAACATGTATACAGTTAAATAGGTTCTTTCAAAATGGTGACAAGATGTGCAGAGTAGAAGGACCTGATCTCATCTTCTCTCACAAAAGCACCAAAGAGACAACTAACTGCTGAACAATCATTGACAGAAAAGACTAGAACCTCTTTAAAAAGATATTCTACATCTAAAGACAAAGAAGAAGCCATAATGAGATGGTAGGAAGGGTGCTTGTATGACATAATCAAAGCCCGTACACACAGGGTTGGTGACCTACAAACTGGAAACATATTGCAGAGTTTCTCCCAGAGGTCTGAGTTCTGAGTCCCATGTTAGGCTCCCTAGCCTAGGGGTCTGGTATCAGGAGTAGGAGCCCCCAGAGTATCTGGTTTAAAGGCCAGCAGGGCTTGACTGCAGGAGCTACATAGGACTCGCAGAAACAGAGACTCCACTCTTGGAGGACGCATACAAGATTTCATGTGCACTAGGACCCAGACCAAAGCAGTATCTCCATAGGAACCTGGGACAGACCTACCTGTGGGTCTTGGGAAATCTCCTGGGAGTTGACTGTGGCCCACTTCAGGGGTAAGGAAACTAGCAGAGGTCCCAGGGAATATTTCTTGGTGTAAGCTCTCCAGGAGGTTACCATGTTGGCACTGAGAGTTGGCGCCATCCAACAGCCTGAAGGCTTCAGTGCTGGGATACCTCAGGCCAAACAACCAACAAAGTGGGAACACAGCCCTACTCATCAACAGACAGGTCCTGAGTCCCTTGTCACAGCCCTGTCTACCAGGGGCGCAGGACCCAGTACCATCCACCAATGGGCATGTGCCAGTCCCTCCCAACAGGAAGCCTGCACAAGCCCCTGCACAAGAGGAACTACAATCCTGCAGCCTTCAGAATGCAAACCAGAAACACAGAAAGTGAGACAAAATAAGCCAACAGAAAAATATGTACCAGATAAAGAAACAAGGTGAAACCCCACAGGAACAAATAAGTGATGGATGTGAAGATAAAAAATTCAGAAATATGTTAGCTAAGATGATCTAAGGTTTTTGAAAAAGAATGGAAGTATAGACTGAGAAGATATAGGAAATGCTTAAAAAAGAACTAAAAGAACTAGCAGAAATCAAGAGCAGAATAAATAAGACAGAAGAATGAGTTCAAAGACAGATTGGTGGAAATCAGTGAGGCAGAACAAATAAGGGAAAAAGATAAGAAATGAAGACAGTCTAAGTGATTTCTGGGACATTAAGCACACCAACATTCCAACTATAGGGGTCTCAGGAAGATGAGAGAGAGAAAGGGCCTGAGAAGATATCTGAAGAGACAATAGCTAGAAAAGCCCTGAACACAGGAAAGGAAACACTCAAGTCCAGGAAGTGCAGAAAGTATCTTTGGGGTCTGAGTTCTGAGTCCCATGTTAGGCTCCCTAGCCTAGGGGTCTGGTATCAGGAGTAGGAGCCCCAGAGTATCTGGTTTAAAGGCCAGCAGGGCTTGACTGCAGGAGCTACATAGGACTCGAGAAACAGAGACTCCACTCTTGGAGGACCCATACAAGATTTCATGTGCACTAGGACCCAGACCAAAGCAGTATCTCCATAGGAACCTGGGACAGACCTACCTGTGGGTCTTGGGAAATCTCCTGGGAGTTGACTGTGGCCCACTTCAGGGGTAAGGAAACTAGCAGAGGTCCCAGGGAATATTTCTTGGTGTAAGCTCTCCAGGAGGTTACCATGTTGGCACTGAGAGTTGGCGCCATCCAACAGCCTGAAGGCTTCAGTGCTGGGATACCTCAGGCCAAACAACCAACAAAGTGGGAACACAGCCCTACTCATCAACAGACAGGTCCTGAGTCCCTTGTCACAGCCCTGTCTACCAGGGGCGCAGGACCCAGTACCATCCACCAATGGGCATGTGCCAGTCCCTCCCAACAGGAAGCCTGCACAAGCCCCTGCACAAGAGGAACTACAATCCTGCAGCCTTCAGAATGCAAACCAGAAACACAGAAAGTGAGACAAAATAAGCCAACAGAAAAATATGTACCAGATAAAGAAACAAGGTGAAACCCCACAGGAACAAATAAGTGATGGATGTGAAGATAAAAAATTCAGAAATATGTTAGCTAAGATGATCTAAGGTTTTTGAAAAAGAATGGAAGTATAGACTGAGAAGATATAGGAAATGCTTAAAAAAGAACTAAAAGAACTAGCAGAAATCAAGAGCAGAATAAATAAGACAGAAGAATGAGTTCAAAGACAGATTGGTGGAAATCAGTGAGGCAGAACAAATAAGGGAAAAAGATAAGAAATGAAGACAGTCTAAGTGATTTCTGGGACATTAAGCACACCAACATTCCAACTATAGGGGTCTCAGGAAGATGAGAGAGAGAAAGGGCCTGAGAAGATATCTGAAGAGACAATAGCTAGAAAAGCCCTGAACACAGGAAAGGAAACACTCAAGTCCAGGAAGTGCAGAGAGTCCCATCCTGGATAAACCCAAGGAAGAACACTCTGAGACACAAACCAAACTGATTAAACTTCAAGACAGAGAAAATATTTAAAGCAAACAAGGGAATCCACGTAAGGTTATCAGCTGATTTTTTTCAGAAGAAAGTCTGCAGGCCAGAAGTAAGTTGCATTATACATTTAAAGTGACAAATGGGAAAAACCCGCAAGCAAGAATACTCTACCCAACAAGGCCCTCATTCATATTTGAAGAAGTCAAGAGCTTTACAAGACAAACAAAAGCTCACAGAATTTAGTACCATGGAACCAGCTTTACAACAATGCTAGAGGAACTTCTCTAGGTGGATAAGGCCACAACTAGAACCAAGAAAACTGTGAATGGAAAAACTTACCAGTAAAGGCAAACATTCAATAAATGTAGGAAATCATTTGCAACCAAATATATCCAAATCATGTGAGGAGAGTACAGATCAAAACTATGATTTAAGAACTTCCAAGAGACAAACATCCAGGATCAGACGACTTCACAGGCAAATTCTATCGAATATTTAGAGAAGAATTAATACCTTTCCTTGTGAAACTCTTTAAAAACTTGCAGCAATATGGTATCTTTGAAAAAGGCCACCTCACAATCACTGGGGCATGATTTTCTTCCTTGTCATATCTAACATTATGCTTCAAATATAAATCCCCATTGAAAGTCTTTTGGATTTGGGCCTACTGTCTCTAATCCTAACTGAAGCCTCTGTGCAGGCCATTAATGGACTTCTAAAACTGGTTTCTACTTTCTTGCTGTCAATTGTTCTTATATATTTCTGTTAGGTACCTGTCATGTATGCCAATTTGATCATACCGTTCTCCCTCCTAACCAGAGTTGCCCAGTAGATAAACTACAAATTTCTGGCCATGGTATGCAAAGTAGCAAGCCGATTTACTGTCTTCTTCACTGTTACTCCTTACATCTTCCATCCCAATAATATAAACTTACTTATTATCTAAGTGCAGTGCTTAACTATTTAAACTGTTTATCCACACTGCTATCATATTTGCTTTGTCTTCAATCTCTCAGTCTTGAATATCCATATCTATTTTATAAATCTTTCTGTGTGTTTTCTGTGTATTAATGTTAGAAAAAATAGAACTAATCAATAGAGGAAAGGAAGGAGAGGAAAGATGGATGGTGGAACACATATAATCATTCCACAGTAAACTTTTATGGAATCTAGAGTCAAACCAGATTGAGAAGAATGTGAGTGTGTATGATGGATAGAGTCAGACCAGAAAGTACTGTTAACTATGTTTTGTTTGTATTCTTAAGGGATGGTAGGCTGGTTGGGTGCAACTAAAAGCTATTTTCCTCTGTCAGTCTTGGAGGAGTAGTGAAGAAGCTCCAAGTAATACAGAGTTACTCATCTTACTGAGCTAAGATTTTTAATGAAAAAAGCATCCAAAGTATTTGCTATGGAAAATTCAAGTGACTCTAGTTCTATAATCTTGGGTGGAAAAAAAACTAGAGCCAGGAATTAAGATTTTATTTATGATCTTCCCCTAATCATTTTTATAAAGAGGGAGGCATTTATATTTTCAATAAGTAAGTGTTTATTCATTTGAGAGGTAAAATAAAAATGGCCATTTTTACAAATGACCATTGCCATTCTTCCACCTTATTCTACTTCTTTAAACTGGACTAGTCCATTTTCCTCCTTTCTCCATCTATTATGGTGCTGTATATCCTATGAACTCTCAGTAAGTCAGTTAAACCAGCATGTATCTCTCTGAAAGTCAAGATTCTTCCTCCAAGAAAGCTAGGTGCGAATATGTCAACACCATTTATCACAGTATACCACTTAACTCTATCCAGCCACTTTCATAGGAATATGAAGTTTAAATAAAATCTAAGCTGGGCCTTATTTGGGTTATTGATTTTTCTTATAAAGGTAAACATGTTGGATCTAAAATGATAGTCTCTCAACTCTAAAGTTGAGAAAGCCGTATCTAAACATTAACAGAAACAGATCACCACTAGTCTGAGGAGTAAAATACCTGAAGTTCTCCAAATTTCTGTTCTAGAGACTGGCAAGTTCCATCATTAGAGATTATTGTTTTGGATTATATGGCAAATACCTTTTAGGATAGAAATGACTAATTAAAACTTAAAAAAAAAAAACATTAAAACTAACTTACCATCCTTAGGAAGCCAGCAATTTCAAAAGGTTTAAGAAATGGTAAATGTTTACAAGAGGATTAAGGCAAAGAGACAAGTCTCGATTCTGGAAAGCTACCTGAAGAGGAGAGGTCATGTTTGAAAGCGGCATGAAGACTAAATACAGTGTAGAACCACAGTGGGATAAGGAAATAGGGAAGGAAAAGAACAGTATTCACTTTGTCTGCTTTACAATTTAAGCTTAGTGATGAGAATTTTCAAAAGACAGCAGTTCACTAAATCTAAGTAGAACCACAAGAATGGAGGGTCCCATGTAATTGTTTGCTTTTTAATATCACTCAAGTACTTATTAGACTATTAATTTATAATTATACATTCATTTTCTTAGATACTTACGTATTTGAGAAAACACAAGAAGGGAAAATACCCTGGGTTGTGGCAGGAGCCTGAGGTCCTATTGAGCAAAAAAAGAGAATAATTAGTTTGCACTCTTCCCCAATAGCTTAGAAAATGGTAATTAATATCCTCTGATAGGACTTTATTAAGTCATCAGCCTTGTTTAAAAGCCTCCAGAGACTTCACAATGAAATCTAAATTTCTTAGCAAGGCATAAGATATACCATACAATCTGATGTTCTTACTTACCTCTCTAGTGTCTTCATTGGCTAGTCTTCCATATATATTCTATGGTTCAGAGGCACAGAATAACTTAACTTCCTAAATGTATCATGTTTTCCATGCCTTTGGGCCCTTGTTTGCCATTTCCTCTGTCTGGAGCACTCTATGGCCCCTTTTAACTTATCTTTGGTCTCATTCAGTTTATGTTGCCACTTTCATAGGAATATGAAGTTTAAATAAAATCTAAGCTGGGCCTTATTTGGGTTATTGATTTTTCTTATAAAGGTAAACATGTTGGATCTAAAATGATAGTCTCTCAACTCTAAAGTTGAGAAAGCCGTATCTAAACATTAACAGAAACAGATCACCACTAGTCTGAGGAGTAAAATACCTGAAGTTCTCCAAATTTCTGTTCTAGAGACTGGCAAGTTCCATCATTAGAGATTATTGTTTTGGATTATATGGCAAATACCTTTTAGGATAGAAATGACTAATTAAAACTTAAAAAAAAAAAACATTAAAACTAACTTACCATCCTTAGGAAGCCAGCAATTTCAAAAGGTTTAAGAAATGGTAAATGTTTACAAGAGGATTAAGGCAAAGAGACAAGTCTCGATTCTGGAAAGCTACCTGAAGAGGAGAGGTCATGTTTGAAAGCGGCATGAAGACTAAATACAGTGTAGAACCACAGTGGGATAAGGAAATAGGGAAGGAAAAGAACAGTATTCACTTTGTCTGCTTTACAATTTAAGCTTAGTGATGAGAATTTTCAAAAGACAGCAGTTCACTAAATCTAAGTAGAACCACAAGAATGGAGGGTCCCATGTAATTGTTTGCTTTTTAATATCACTCAAGTACTTATTAGACTATTAATTTATAATTATACATTCATTTTCTTAGATACTTACGTATTTGAGAAAACACAAGAAGGGAAAATACCCTGGGTTGTGGCAGGAGCCTGAGGTCCTATTGAGCAAAAAAAGAGAATAATTAGTTTGCACTCTTCCCCAATAGCTTAGAAAATGGTAATTAATATCCTCTGATAGGACTTTATTAAGTCATCAGCCTTGTTTAAAAGCCTCCAGAGACTTCACAATGAAATCTAAATTTCTTAGCAAGGCATAAGATATACCATACAATCTGATGTTCTTACTTACCTCTCTAGTGTCTTCATTGGCTAGTCTTCCATATATATTCTATGGTTCAGAGGCACAGAATAACTTAACTTCCTAAATGTATCATGTTTTCCATGCCTTTGGGCCCTTGTTTTTGCCATTTCCTCTGTCTGGAGCACTCTATGGCCCCTTTTAACTTATCTTTTTTGGTCTCATTCAGTTTATGTTAATTCTTCTAGAAAGCTTTCTTTGAAACTAAGTAAATAAATATTCTTCTCAGGTGCTCCTAAAGTATTCTACCCATTTATATTATAAAACTCTTTATACTATATTGAAATGAAAGGTTTACTCTTCTGTCTTTCCTAATTATGACATAAATCTACCATTGTATCCTCAACATTCCTTTTTTTGAGAATAATATTAATGTGTTTCATCAAAATTTATTCATTGATTTGTTGGCCATTAATCTTTCCTCACTCAAATATCATCTGACTTGCTTTGTATATAATCTAATAAGATTTCATTACTGGATTTTATTACATTGGTACAAAAATAATTGTGGTTTTACACTGTTGAACTTTGCTGTTTGATATGCAAATACATTCATAAATAAATGTAGCTATTACCAACATATATCATTTGGGGGGGGTGGGTTGGGGTGTGAGGGGGGTGGGCGGCCCACTTCTATTGAAAAGTATGGAACGCTTCACGAATTTGCATGTCATCCTTGCGTAAGGGCCATGCTAATCTCTGTATTGTTCCAATTTTAGTATATGTGCTGCTGAAGCGAGCACCAACATATATCATTTTAATGCAAATTCCTCATTTTACATTTTTTGCTAGTGACATTATTTGCTGTTTATATTTATTTTAGATCATAAAAATGATGTTACACAAAAAATAAATTTGAGAAATTTTCTTTGAGTTCAAAATGGTTCATAAACAGGGGAGACAACTTGCAACATCAACATGCATTTGGTCCCAAGTGGTGGTTCAGGAAGTTTTAGATTGGAGATGAGAGTTTGAAGATGAGGAGCATAGTGGCATGGTATTGAAAGCTGACAACAAACAATTGAGAGCAATCATCAAAATCGATCCTGTTACAAATACACAAGACAAATTGCCATAAAACTACATTCTACAGTCATTCAGCATTTGAAGCAAACTGCAAAGGTCAGAAACCTTGATAAGTGGGTGCCTCATGAGCTGATTGCAATTAAAAACAAACAAACAAAATCATCATTTTGAAGTGTCACCTTCCCTTATTCTACACAAACCAGTGAACAGTTTCTCTATCGGATTGTGTGATGAAAAATGGATTTTATATGACAACCACCAACAACCAGTTCAGTGGCTGAACTGAGAAGAAACTCCAAAGCACTTCTCAAAGTCAAACTTGCAGTTTGGTGGTCTGCTGACCACCTGATCTATTACAGCCTTTCTGAATCCCAGTGAAACCATTACATCTGAGAAGTATGCTCAACACATTGATGATATGCACTGAAAACTGCAATGCCCACAGTTGATGCTGGTCAACTCTTCTCCACAACTATGTCCAACTTCATATTGCATAATCAATATTTCAAAAGTTGAACAAATTGGGCTAGGAAGTTTTGCCTCATTTGCCATATTCACCTAACCTGGCACCACTTACCTGACCTCTCGCTAACCAACTACTACTTCCTTCAATCATCTTGGGAACTTTTTGCAGGGAAAATGCTTGCATAGCCAGCAGGAGACAGAAGATGCTTTCTAAGAGATCACTGAATCCTGAAGCATCGATTTTTACACTACTGGAATAAACTTATTTCTTGTTGCCAAAAATGTGTTGATTATAATGGCTCTGATTTTGATTAATAAAGATGTGTTTGAGCCTAGTTATGATTTAAAATTCACAGTCTGAAACTGCAATTACTTTTGTACCAGCCTAATTGTAAAGATTCTGGACACAGCTGATAGGAAATTTTTATGTACAGCATCTCTACAGGCACAGTGAATTCAGTGTTTGTTAATTATGCAAATATAGAAAGATAAAAATTTCAGTCAAAAAGAACATGTTGGATACAGAAGAATATTAATAATTAGAGCATGTTCAAAGTTAAGTTTAAGTGGTAACTCTTGTTTCTCCCAATTAATAAGTAATAAATAGGTACCAACTATGTGTATAAAAAGTCTTACTTAAATCTTATGGACCTTTTTGAGTTTGTTTGTATAGATATATTTGTCGTGTATGTTCAGATTTGGAGGCGTACTTCAATTGAAGCTTTCATAGGCCTGTGAAATCAAGTGTGATGATAATACAATTTCAAAATAAAAGTAAAAAACTCTTCTGTGATTTTCATTAATATGCTATAGTAAATATTTTAGAAATAATGTCTTAAAATTTTGTGTAAAACATTACAATCGTCTTCTTAAAAACACCTAAGTTTTCAAGGAGGTAAGACAAATCTTTTAGAGTAAAAACTTGGGAGAACACAAATATAGAATTATAAGGAAATATTGAAGCTGATGCCTGTGCTCTGCCCAGTGGCCATAACTGCAAACTCAATAGATAGCTAGGGCATTAAAACCATATATCAGGCTCAAACCAAATGAGAAATTAAAACTTAGAGCTTGTAAAAATGTACTGGATCCCACAGAGCTACACTCTTAGTGAAAGGGGTGTCTTAAAAAAAATTCATGGCATAGAGACAGCAGAAGAAACACATTATGCCTTGGTATCAGCTGTGGATAGAGGGAGAAGAGGAGAAAATAAAAATATCTCTTTTAAGCATTCATAACCACAGATAATCTCTTATATGATTTTGAGGTTCAAATTCATTGTATGCTCCATAAAGCTCCAAATAAGAAATTAAATTAAAATGAACCTGTATTTTTAGCTCCCTCAGTTGCCTAGCAGAATCATATTAAAAAATAGCTTTACTGAAGTATAATAGATATTCCCAGAACTGTACATAATGTGTTCAGTTTGAGTTTCTACATGGTAATACATTCTATTAAAATATAGAATTCTGTCATAAATAAGCTAACATAACATATCCATGCCATAAATATAGACAAATAGAAACAAAAGTCAGTGTGCCTGTTATGAGGAAAAATAAACATTACAATTAGCTGTCAAAGATATCAGATATATGAATTATCAGATATAAAATGTATCCATTTCATATGGTTAAATATATAAGGAAGTAATTGGAAATCATAGGGATAGAACATATCAAAAATACAATCAAATCTGGGAAACTGGGAAATTTTATAATATATAAATATATGTAATCTAATAAAAGTATATTGAATTTAAATAATAGGAAAATACACACGGACACACACACACACACACACACAGGAAGACTCATTGGAAAAGCAGGGATAGATTGAGAACAAGAGGAAGAGGGTGATAGAAGATGAGTTAGATGGCATCACTAACTCACTGGACATGAGTTTGAGCAAACTCAGGGAGATACTGAAGGCCAAAGAAGGCTGGCATGGTACAGTTTGTGGGGTCGCAAAGAGGCAAACACAGCTTAGTGACTGAACAACAAAAACAACATATCCATTAAGTCAGTGATGCCATCCAACCATCTCATCCTCTGTTGCCCCCTTCTCCTCCTGCCTTCAATCTTTCCAAGCATCAGGGTCTTTTCAGTGAGTCAGCTGTTTGGATTTGATGGCAAAGTATTGGAGCTTCTGCATCAGTCCTTCCATGAATATTCAGGGTTGATTTCCTTTAGGATTGACTGATTTGATTTTCATGCTGTCCAAGGGACTCTCAGTGGTCATCATTAAATGTGTGCAATAAGAAATGCTGAGGATGATGGAGAAAAATGAGCCCTCCAAATTGTAGTCCCTTGGACTGCAAATAGATCAAGTCAGTCAGTCCTTAAGGAAATCAACCCTGAATGTTCACTGGAAGTTCTCAGCACACTAGGAAGCTGTTCAAGAAAAAGGAGCCTGGCATTCCAAAATCTGTAATGTTGCACAGAGTCAGAATGACTTAGTGACTAAACAGCAACACTGTTTCTGGGAATGTAATTTGGCACAGTCACTATGAGGAACTGTATGGAGGTTCCTTACAAAATTAAAAAGAGTTATCATTTGATACAGCAACCCCATTCCCAGGCAGATATCTGGGGAAAACCGTAATTTGAAAAGATACATGGACCCCAGTGCTCATTGTAGCACTATTTACAGTAGCCAGGAAATAGAAGCAACCTAAAAGTCCATGAAATGATCATTGGATAAAGAAGATGTGGTACATATATACATGGAATATTGCTCAGTAAGAAAAAGAACAAAATAATGCCATTTGAAGGAACATGGATGAATCTAGAGATTGTCATACTAAGTGAAGTCAGACTGAGGCACATTTCATATGATACTGCTTATATTTGTGGAATCTACAAAATGGTCAAAATGAACTTACTTACAAAACACAAATAGAGTTACAGATTTAGAAAACAAACCTATGGTTACCAGCGGCAAAAGGCAGGAAGGGGATAAATGGGGATATTGACATTAACATATATATACTACTGTATATAAAATAACTAATAAGGACCTAGTGTATCACACAGAACTCAATACTCTCTAATGTGCAAAGGTCTATGTGGGAAAAGAATCCAAGAGTGGATATATGTATTTATGTAACTGATTCACTTTGCTATACACCTGAAACTAATGAAATTGTAAATCAAGTATATTCAATAAAAATTTTAAAAAGAACAGTTCTCAAGCAAACTGTTATTCATGCTGAGAAAAGGGCAAATGAAGCAGGGACTGAGATAGTTTACACTGAAAGGACCTAAAGTGGAGCACTACTGGTAGACTGGGTTGCTCTAGGTCTTGAAAGTAAAAGAGGACTACAAATTGTACCTGAAGTGAGGTAAAGAGAAGAGAGTAAAGAGACTTACTTTCTCTTAACAGAAGGCTATTTATGATTCTATTCATCCTGTCCCCATTATGCAGAAATAACTGTGATTCCCTCCATTTGCTGCTTCCCTACTAATATATAACTAACTATATTTGCCACTTCATGGTAAATAGATGGGGGAAATGTGGATACAGTGTCAGATTTCATTTTCTTGGGCTCCAAAATCAATGTGGACAGTGACTGCAGCCATGAAATTAAGACACTTGTTTCTTGGGAGAATAGCTATGGCAAACCCAGACAGTGTATTAAAAAGTAAATATATAACTTTGCTGACAAAGATCTGTGTAGTCAAAGCTATGGTTTTTCCAGTAGTCATGTATGGATGTGAGAACTGGACCACAAAGAAGGCTGAGCGCCGAACTGTGGTCCTGGAGAAGACTCTTCAAAGTTCCTTGGAGAGCAAGGAGATCATACCAGTCAATCTTAATGGAAATCAAACCTGAATATTCATTGGAAGGACTGATGCTGAAGCTGAAGCTCCAGTACTTTGTCCACCTAATGTGAAGAGCCAAGTCAATGGAAAAGACCCTGATGCAGGGAAAGATTGAGGGCAAGAGGAGAAGGGGATAACAGAGAATGAGATGGCTGGATGGCATCACTGACTCAATGGACATGAGTTTGAGCAAATTCAGAGAGATAGTGAAGAACAGGAAAGTCTGGCATGGTAGTTTATGGGGTCACAAAGAGTTGGATACAACTTAGTGACTGAACAACAACAAAAGCTCAGAACATAAAAAAATGTATGATATGGACATTGTGGGGAAGGAACAGAGGGTGGGAGGCATAAAGGAAGTAGCATGAAGGCCTGTACTATCATAAGTGAAGAAAATAGCTATAGTCATTGCTCTGTGAGAAAAGGAGATCCTTCACGGGTGCTGTGTGCTGGTCAGGAGGGGTGGGAAGCGGGGGATACACATATGACTAATCTGGGAACATGCATATCTGTAAACAACAAAAAGTTAAAAGTAAAATAAAAGTTTTAAAAAAAAAGTATGAAGCAGAAGAGAAAATTTAGTTAAGAATTCACTTAGTAAGAACTCACCAATCATTGGGCTGAGAACTACATGTGATGTTCTCAAAAGCAAAACTGATGAAAGATTCAAACTATGCCCATTCACAGCTTATTGCCTAAGACTGACTTCCAACTGAACTGACAGAGTTGAACAGTTACAAGAGAGATTTTATGCCTGCCAACACATGAATTAGAACCTTATATCTCTCAGAGAATGTTTTTTGATACATCTGTGAAACTTTTAAGAACACTGATGCGGGCTTCCCTAGTGGCCATTGGTAAAGAATCCACCTGCCAAAAAAGACAGTGGGTAGCTATGGCAAACCCAGACAGTGTATTAAAAGTAAATATATAACTTTGCTGACAAAGATCTGTGTAGTCAAAGCTATGGTTTTTCCAGTAGTCATGTATGGATGTGAGAACTGGACCACAAAGAAGGCTGAGCGCCGAACTGTGGTCCTGGAGAAGACTCTTCAAAGTTCCTTGGAGAGCAAGGAGATCATACCAGTCAATCTTAATGGAAATCAAACCTGAATATTCATTGGAAGGACTGATGCTGAAGCTGAAGCTCCAGTACTTTGTCCACCTAATGTGAAGAGCCAAGTCAATGGAAAAGACCCTGATGCAGGGAAAGATTGAGGGCAAGAGGAGAAGGGGATAACAGAGAATGAGATGGCTGGATGGCATCACTGACTCAATGGACATGAGTTTGAGCAAATTCAGAGAGATAGTGAAGAACAGGAAAGTCTGGCATGGTAGTTTATGGGGTCACAAAGAGTTGGATACAACTTAGTGACTGAACAACAACAAAAGCTCAGAACATAAAAAAATGTATGATATGGACATTGTGGGGAAGGAACAGAGGGTGGGAGGCATAAAGGAAGTAGCATGAAGGCCTGTACTATCATAAGTGAAGAAAATAGCTATAGTCATTGCTCTGTGAGAAAAGGAGATCCTTCACGGGTGCTGTGTGCTGGTCAGGAGGGGTGGGAAGCGGGGGATACACATATGACTAATCTGGGAACATGCATATCTGTAAACAACAAAAAGTTAAAAGTAAAATAAAAGTTTTTAAAAAAAAGTATGAAGCAGAAGAGAAAATTTAGTTAAGAATTCACTTAGTAAGAACTCACCAATCATTGGGCTGAGAACTACATGTGATGTTCTCAAAAGCAAAACTGATGAAAGATTCAAACTATGCCCATTCACAGCTTATTGCCTAAGACTGACTTCCAACTGAACTGACAGAGTTGAACAGTTACAAGAGAGATTTTATGCCTGCCAACACATGAATTAGAACCTTATATCTCTCAGAGAATGTTTTTTGATACATCTGTGAAACTTTTAAGAACACTGATGCGGGCTTCCCTAGTGGCTCATTGGTAAAGAATCCACCTGCCAATGCAGGAGACATGGGGTCTATCCCTGGTTTGAGTAGATTCCAGTGCTGTGGAGCAACTAAGCCCATGTGCCGTGACTATCAGGCCTGTGCTCTAGAGCCCAGAAACCATGACTACTGAGCCCATGTGCTGCAGCTATCAAAGCCTGTATACCCTAATGCCCATGCTCTGCAACAAGAGAAGCCATTGCAATGAGAAGCCCAAGCACCAGTAGGTAGAGAGAAACCCCCAGTTGAACAAGTGCAAAAAAGCTCATGTAGTAATGAAGAGCCAGCATAGCCAAAAATGAATACATAAATAAAAATCATTAAAAAAATAAAACCCCTGATGCCTATTTGGTCATGAGGAAAACTTAACTTCAATGAAGACAGATTTAAGAGCTATATTTTCTGATATTAATTCAAGGAAATTAAAAATAATGAATACCCAATTAACTAGAAATTTTAAAATATATACACTTTAATGTATATATTTATGTAAGAGAATATAAGAAGGAAAGTAAAATATATGTATAAACCACTAAAAAGCATAACAATTTACATCACAATCTATAATAGCCTTGAGCTGTACTCACAGGAAAATGTTTAGCATAGACATTATTATTATAATGAAATAAAAAGACAAAATCCCATAATCTTGGAAGACAGAGTTAATAACTTGGCTTAAAATGTTCTGTCTTTATCTCTGGAAAAATAGATGTTTGATTCTTTTAGATTGTTTTCTATTTTCCTGATTTTTTAATTGAAATATAATTGTAATATTTCTTTAGTTTCAGGTATACAGTAATTTAGTTATATATATTTCTTCAGATTATATTGCATTATATATTACAAAATACTGAATGAAAGTCCTTGTGCTATGCAGGGAATACTTGTTGCTTATTTTATGTATAATAGTATCTGTTAATCCCAGTTAATCTCATAGTCTAATTTGTTCTTCCTTCCCTCCCCCTCCCCTTTGAAAGCATAAATTTATTTTCTACATCTGTGTGAATGTTGCTGTTTTATATACAGAATTACTTTTTCTAGATTCCATGGATTCTGTATGTTTGTGATTTCATTTTGTGTCAAAGTACTATCTATTTTATCATTATCAGATTTATCATTGATCCACTGGTTTTTAGTATCATATGGCTTAAACTCTATTAGTGCTCATTCTTTTCCCATTTTTCCTTCTGTTGTTGATTCCTGGTTTCATGCCATTGTAGTCAGAAAATATGCTTGAAATAATATCTATTCTCTCAAATTTGTCAAATCTTGTCTGGTTACCTTAGTGTGTGGTCTATCCTAGAGAGTGTTTCATGCATGATTGAAAAGAATGTATATTCAGTTTTTTGGTTTCTTTTTCAATGTAGTAACCTGTAGATGTCTATTAAGTCAAACTTGCCTATTGTGTCTAGTGTGTTGCCTTATTGATATTCTGAGAAGAAAAAAACCCTGAATAATCTAGTTTGAACACCTCAAGGAACTAAATAAGCACAAATATAAAAGATAAAAGGAAACAACAAAGATAAGAGCTTAAAAAGAAAATGGAAAAGATTAATAAAAATAAGTACATTTTCTAAAGATTAACAAACATTTAGCTAGACATAACAGAAAAAAGGAGAAAAGACTCAAAATCAGAAACGAAAAAGGAAATATTACAATTAGTACCACATAAATTCAAAGGATAATAAAAATACCATGAATAATTATGTCCCAACAAATTAGATAACCTAGAAAAACTGGATAAATTCTTACAAACATCCAAGCTGGCAAGATGGAATTATTTTTTTAAAAAGTGGAAAATCTGAGAGACCAATTACTACTAAGGAGATTGAATCAGGAATTAAAAACTTCCAGCAAAGAAAAGTCCAGGACCAGATAGTCTCACTGGTGAAGTGAGCAAATGTTTAAAGATGAATTAATACTAATCCTTATCAAACTCTTTAAGAAAAAAAATAGAAAATAAATAATCACTTACAGATGCATTATACAAGGCCAGTATTACCCAGATATGAATGCCAGTCAAGGATACTTCAAGAGATAAAGAACTGTATGCCATTATCTTTGATGAAAGTGAAAGTCACTCATTGTGTCTGACTCTTTGCAAACCCATGGACTGAAACCCACTAGGATCCTCTGTTCATGGAATTCTCCAGGCAGGATGACTGGAGGGGGAAGCCATTCCCTTCTCCAGTGAATCTGTCTGACACAGGGACTGAACCAAACCTAGGTCTCCTGCATTGCAGGCAGTCTCTGTACCATTGAGCCACAGGGATTCTGTATGTTTGTGATTTCATTTTGTGTCAAAGTACTATCTATTTTATCATTATCAGATTTATCATTGATCCACTGGTTTTTAGTATCATATGGCTTAAACTCTATTAGTGCTCATTCTTTTCCCATTTTTCCTTCTGTTGTTGATTCCTGGTTTCATGCCATTGTAGTCAGAAAATATGCTTGAAATAATATCTATTCTCTCAAATTTGTCAAATCTTGTCTGGTTACCTTAGTGTGTGGTCTATCCTAGAGAGTGTTTCATGCATGATTGAAAAGAATGTATATTCAGTTTTTTGGTTTCTTTTTCAATGTAGTAACCTGTAGATGTCTATTAAGTCAAACTTGCCTATTGTGTCTAGTGTGTTGCCTTATTGATATTCTGAGAAGAAAAAAACCCTGAATAATCTAGTTTGAACACCTCAAGGAACTAAATAAGCACAAATATAAAAGATAAAAGGAAACAACAAAGATAAGAGCTTAAAAAGAAAATGGAAAAGATTAATAAAAATAAGTACATTTTCTAAAGATTAACAAACATTTAGCTAGACATAACAGAAAAAAGGAGAAAAGACTCAAAATCAGAAACGAAAAAGGAAATATTACAATTAGTACCACATAAATTCAAAGGATAATAAAAATACCATGAATAATTATGTCCCAACAAATTAGATAACCTAGAAAAACTGGATAAATTCTTACAAACATCCAAGCTGGCAAGATGGAATTATTTTTTTAAAAAGTGGAAAATCTGAGAGACCAATTACTACTAAGGAGATTGAATCAGGAATTAAAAACTTCCAGCAAAGAAAAGTCCAGGACCAGATAGTCTCACTGGTGAAGTGAGCAAATGTTTAAAGATGAATTAATACTAATCCTTATCAAACTCTTTAAGAAAAAAAATAGAAAATAAATAATCACTTACAGATGCATTATACAAGGCCAGTATTACCCAGATATGAATGCCAGTCAAGGATACTTCAAGAGAAAAAGAACTGTATGCCATTATCTTTGATGAAAGTGAAAGTCACTCATTGTGTCTGACTCTTTGCAAACCCATGGACTGAAACCCACTAGGATCCTCTGTTCATGGAATTCTCCAGGCAGGATGACTGGAGGGGGAAGCCATTCCCTTCTCCAGTGAATCTGTCTGACACAGGGACTGAACCAAACCTAGGTCTCCTGCATTGCAGGCAGTCTCTGTACCATTGAGCCACAGGGAAGTCCATGTCTTATGAACATGGATGCAAAAACTCAAAACCAAGGATTAACAAATATATTCAACAGGAAATTAAAGGGAACATATGCCAGGATCAAGTGTGATTTATCCCTGTAATGCAAGAATGGTTCAACATATATATGCAAGTGGTTAACTGTGATACGTCATATTAACAAAATGAAAGGCAAGAATTATATGACCATCTCTAGATGCATGAAAACCATTTGACAGAACTTCACATCATTTCATATTAGAAATTTTCAACAAATTGAGCATAGAAGGAATGTTACTCAACTTAAATATTCAATAGTGAAAATCTGAAATCTTTCCTTCTAGGTTAGGAACAACGCAAAGATGCCCACACTTGCCACTTTTATTCACATAGTACTGGAAGTTCTAGAAAGAACAGTTAGACAAGAAAAATAAATAAAATATAACTAAATCAGAAAGAAAGAAAGAAGTAATATGATCTGTATTTGCAGATGACATATTATATACAGAAAATCCTAAAGAATGAATGAAAAACTATTGGAGATAATAATCAAATTTAGTAAAGTATAACATATAAAATCAGTATATAAAAAGAAATTATTTGTCTGTAAACTAACAACTATCAGAAAAGGAAATTAACAAAAGAATACCATTTGGACAGTATCAATACTAATAATAATATATTTTTGAATAAACTTAAAAAGGTGGTGAAACACCTGTAAAATGAAAACTATAGGACACTGATGGAAGAAATCGAAGAAGATAAATATAAATGGAAATATATGCCTTGTCATGGATGTGAAGAATTAATATTGTTAAAATGTCCATAGTACCGCAAAGTGATCTACTAATTTAATGCAATTCCTATTGAAATTACAATGGTATTTTTTCACAGATACAGGGTAGTCCTAAAATATATATCAAACTATAATAGATCCTGAAGGGCCAAAGCAATCCTGAAAGAACAAAGCTATAGGCATCACATATCTTGATTTCAAACTATCTTACAAAGCTATAATAATCAAAACAACATGATACTAGCACAGAGGTAGACAGGACAGAATAGAGCCCAGAAGTGTGTGTATGTATACACAGACACATGCACAAATACTCAACTTATTTTAAAAACTGAGCCAAAAATGTGCACTGCAGCAAGTATAATATTTTAAAAAATAGTATTGGGAAAACTGGACAACAACATGCAAAAGAACTGGAACCCTACCTTATACCATATGTTAAATTCAACTCAATAAAATTGTGAACATAATATCTGAAATTATAAGGATTCTAGTAAGAAAGCTAAGGCCCTGACATTGGCCTCAGCTATGATTTTTTTGGATTTGACAGCAAAACAAAATGAAAGCAAAAATAAATGGGAATACTCCAAACTAAAAAGCTTTTGCACAGCAAAGAAAAGCATAAATAACAAAAAATGACAATCTATGGAGTGAGATAAAATAGTTACAAATATCATATGTGATAAGTGGTTAATATCTAAAATATATAAAGATACAATTTAATAGGAAAATCCTCTAACCACTCAGTTAAAAGTGTGCTGAGAAACTGAATGAATAATTTTCCAATTTAAGCCTACAAATGGCCAACAGGTGCATGAAAAGGAGCTCAACATCAATAATCATCAATAAAATGCAAATTAAAGGGGTTGGGATAATAAATAAATATGGAGGATCTTTTAGATATAAGATGAATGGATTCTGAGGATCTAATGTGTAACATAGTGTCTGTAGTCAATATTATTGTATTTCTTAATTTCAATTTGGTAGTGAACTAGATCTTAAGTTTTCTTACAACAAAATCAAGGAAACAACATAGGCTAGGGAAAGATTCCTTACATAGGACACACAAAAACTCATCAAAAATAAAAAGTAAGTTGAATGATAATAAACCTGTTCTTCAAAAGCCTTAGTGAAAAAGAGCAAAGGGAGGCATATAGTGTGAGAATGTATTACATACAACAAAGGACACATTATGAAGACTTTTAAAATAACTGCTAACAAATTAATAAGAAGTAGAGGCACAATCTCACTGAAAAATGGTAATGGACTTAAATAGAACTTCGCAAAGCAGGATATCCAAATTGCTAATAAACATATGAAACTTCATTAATAATAGGAGAAATGCTAATTAAAACCTCAATAATGTAACAATCTATCAGAATGGCTAAAATTAAAGACTATAATACCAAAGTGTTTAGATGGATATGAAATCACAAGAACTCTTATTTACTGCTGGTAAAACTTGAAATTGGTGAGCTCCTTCAGCAACCTACTTTGCTATCTACATACCCAATGGCCAAGCAATTTTATATTCTTTTATATATGTCCTTAGAATACAACACAACATGCACAAAATTATGAGAAGTTTCACAAATTTTATTAATAAGAGCTCATACTGGAAAATCCACAAACAGTAGAAGAGATAAATTGTACATTCATAAAGTGGAATACTAGGTAAGAATTGAAATGAATTACACCTGCACACGAAGATAACATGAATCTCAGAAACATAATACTAAAAGAAGCCATCAAAAAAATACCTTGATTACATTTATATGCAAAGTTAAAAACAGGGAATATTAATCTACTGTGGTAGAAATCAAGAAAATGAAAAGGAAGAAAGAAGTTTTAATTTCGGGGAAACAAATGAGGACTTTTGCAGTACAGATAATTTTACTTTGTCATTCATATCAAAGATTACATGTGGGCTTCCCTGGTAGTCCAGTGGATAAGGACACCGCCTTGCGGTGCAAGGGGCGCCGGTTCAATCCCTGGCCTGGGAAGATCCCACGTGCTGCAGAGCGGCTGGACTGATGTGTCCAATTGCCGAGCCAGAGCTCTGGAGCGCATGCGCCCAGAGTTGGTGCTCTGTGACAACAGAGGCCACCGCGATGGGAGGCCCACACGGGCCAAAGAACAAAGATGGATGAAAATAGATAAATGAAAGACCAATGGAAGTGGCCCACCCGCCCCCCTCCCTCCCCAACCTGCCCCCCACCAAAAAAAAAGAGAGCAAAGATTACGTGAGTATGTGTGTGCTTTATGATGATTAATTGAACACAAATTTTTATTTTCTGAATGCTTTTAATTTTAATAAAAAGTTAAAATATTAGTAGGCTATATATATATATATATACCATATATATATATATACACACACACACATATACACACACATGGCATTATTGATAATTTTATACTATGGATAGTTTTATGCTAATACATTTGGAAATTTGGGCAAGTTGACCAATTTCCAGAAAAAGATAACTTACCACCAAGATGAACAGCTAAATGATCCTGTATTTAACAAATTTTAATTGTAGAACTAGTTGTTGAACCACCATCAACAGGAGGCCACTGGAACCTACCACATCCAAAGACAAAGAAGAAGCCCCAGCAACACAGTAGGAGGGGCACATCACAATAAAATTAAATCCCATACATGACAGGTGGGTTACCCCACAAATTGGAGAATAATCATACCAAAGATGTTTCCCCACTGTAGTGAAGGTTCTGAACCTCAAGTGAGGCAAAGATTGAGCAAATGCAAGAAATGTTTACCAAAGATTTAAAAGAACTACAGAACAAAGAGAGATGAATAATATACTCGAAGGAATCAATAACAGAATAATGGAGGCAAAAGAATGGATAAATGACCTGGGAGGCAGAATGGCGGAAATCACTGAGGCAGAACAGAATAATCAAAAAAGAATGAAAAGAAATGAAGACAGCCTAAGAGACCTCTGGGACAACAAAATGCATCAACATTCACATTATAGGGGGGCCCAGAAGGAGAAGAGGGAGAGAGAAAGGGTCTGAGAAAATACTGGAAGAGATAATAGTTGAAAACTTCCCTAACATGGGAAAGGAAATAGTAAACATCATTCAGGAAGCAGAGAGTCCCAAGCAGGATAAGCCCAAGGAGGAACACACCAAGACACACAGTAATTAACTTGACAAAAATTAAAGACAGAGATATGATATTAAAGCAACAAGGGAAAAACAACAAATAACATACAAGGAAACTCCCATCAGGCTATCAGCTGATTTCTCAACAGAAAAGCTACAAACCAGAAGGGAATGGCATGATATATTCAAAGTGGTCAAAGGGAAGAACCACCAATCAAGAATACTTGACCCAGCAAAACTTTATTTCAGATTTCATGGAGAAATAAAAAACTTTACAGACAAGTCAAAGCTAAGAAAATTCAGCACCGCCAAACCAGCTTTACAAGAAATGCCAAAGGAATTTCTCTAGGCAGGAAACAAGAGAAAGAAAAGATCTACCTACAGAAAATAAGCCTAAAACAATTAAGAAATCAATAACAGGATCATTCATATCCATAGTTACCTTAAATGTAAATGGATTAAATGCACCAACCAAAAGACACAGAGTGGCTGAGCAGATGGAAACAAGGGCAAGTATGCACTTGCACTTACACCACAACACTCTGCTTGACCCCCTGAGTCTGTATGCAGTTATATTTTTACGTTAATTATGTTGCTATTATGGCTTGCAATTGTAATTAACTTTTTAGGCTATGAATTGTGAAAAGTGATAAACATCTTTAAGTATTGTGACTATGTAACTATTACTTAATACAATTGTATCATGATTGCTCAAAAGAAAAATAACTCTGTATCACCAAAACTACCATTTATTACAAAAACCTGTAAATACCTTTTAAAATCCAGATGCCTATCAGAATTATTTTTTGAAAAATACAAATGCTCAGGTATTACTTGTTCTCCTTCTTCTCCTTTTTTTCTCCAGATATGTTTCTAGTGAGCAGTGATGTTTAAAAAAAACTGGACTATATGAGAATCTTTTACTTTTATCTAGTTTGTTTCACTTTTTAAATTTCATATTCAGTGCTCCCATTTCATTCAGTTTATGTTTTTCAGTTTCTCCATCTCTTCTTTGTTTTTCTTTTTTGATGCTCTTTCTCAAGTCTCTATCAAGTAAACTAGAAAATCTCTTGTGTGTGTATATATATATATATATATATAATATGTATAATATATATATTTTAGAAAACTTATGAATATTTGCCTAAAAAATTGATGACATTTTGATTCCACTTGTTTGACTTACTATAAATGTAATACTAGATTTACAATTTAAAAAAACAGATATACAACAAGCAACAAAGGTTTACTGTATAGCACAGGGAATTATAGTTAGTATCTGGTAATAACCTATAATGGGAGTATGTAAAGGGAAGAACCACCAATCAAGAATACTTGACCCAGCAAAACTTTATTTCAGATTTCATGGAGAAATAAAAAACTTTACAGACAAGTCAAAGCTAAGAAAATTCAGCACCGCCAAACCAGCTTTACAAGAAATGCCAAAGGAATTTCTCTAGGCAGGAAACAAGAGAAAGAAAAGATCTACCTACAGAAAATAAGCCTAAAACAATTAAGAAATCAATAACAGGATCATTCATATCCATAGTTACCTTAAATGTAAATGGATTAAATGCACCAACCAAAAGACACAGAGTGGCTGAGCAGATGGAAACAAGGGCAAGTATGCACTTGCACTTACACCACAACACTCTGCTTGACCCCCTGAGTCTGTATGCAGTTATATTTTTACGTTAATTATGTTGCTATTATGGCTTGCAATTGTAATTAACTTTTTAGGCTATGAATTGTGAAAAGTGATAAACATCTTTAAGTATTGTGACTATGTAACTATTACTTAATACAATTGTATCATGATTGCTCAAAAGAAAAATAACTCTGTATCACCAAAACTACCATTTATTACAAAAACCTGTAAATACCTTTTAAAATCCAGATGCCTATCAGAATTATTTTTTGAAAAATACAAATGCTCAGGTATTACTTGTTCTCCTTCTTCTCCTTTTTTTCTCCAGATATGTTTCTAGTGAGCAGTGATGTTTAAAAAAAACTGGACTATATGAGAATCTTTTACTTTTATCTAGTTTGTTTCACTTTTTAAATTTCATATTCAGTGCTCCCATTTCATTCAGTTTATGTTTTTCAGTTTCTCCATCTCTTCTTTGTTTTTCTTTTTTGATGCTCTTTCTCAAGTCTCTATCAAGTAAACTAGAAAATCTCTTGTGTGTGTATATATATATATATATAATATGTATAATATATATATTTTAGAAAACTTATGAATATTTGCCTAAAAAATTGATGACATTTTGATTCCACTTGTTTGACTTACTATAAATGTAATACTAGATTTACAATTTAAAAAAACAGATATACAACAAGCAACAAAGGTTTACTGTATAGCACAGGGAATTATAGTTAGTATCTGGTAATAACCTATAATGGGAAATAATTTTTAAAATAATATGCATGTGTATGTACAACACACACACAAAGAATTCACTTTTTGAAATGTAGTAATGGTTATCTTTTTGCCAGTTTTTCTAACTGTCCTATGGACATCTAATCACAACATATAAGATACAAAATTTTAAGTATATTTGTGTAGAATATAAGAGTAATATAAATTAATATAAATAAAAATCCATTATATTTAAAGTATTAATGATATCATTCAAGATGCTCCTACTCTTATTTTTCTGCACTTGATAAAATATTTTCAGAGAACTGTTAGTATGTCTCACTATGATTATATATTTTTTCTTTCCCCTTATATTTCTTCTGATTTTTGCTTTATGTACCTTTGTTTTTTTGTTTTTAGGTGTCTAATGGTTTCTGGTGTCTATCTTCTTTGTGAATTGTACCCTTATCATTAAAAATATTCATCTTTGTTTCATTTTAAAAATTTAAAAATCAATACTGTAAAAATGAAAAAAAAAACATTGTAATTAAGAAATACCTAAAAAAGTAACTCCTAGCCAAGATAGGTTCACCAGTAAACTTATAAAGTGCTTAAGGAAAATATCACCCCAATATTCTACCTAGGTCTTCCAGAAGAAAGTCAAGGATGGAACACTAATGAGGATAGCATAACCATGTCAAATAAGGTATGAGAAGTGAAAATTATAGGCCAATCACTATTATCACTACAGAAGCAAAAAATGTAAAACAAAATATAAGCAGATTTTATTCATGTATGGAGAAAAATAATACATAATGATCGTATGATGATTATTTGAAGTAAAACAGTTTGGGCTTCCATGGCAGCTCAGACAGCAGAGAATCTGCCTGTAATGCAGGTAACCCAGATTCAGCCCCTGGGTTGGGAAGATTCCATGGAGAAAGGAATGGCAACCCATTCCAGTATTCTTGCCTGGAGAATTACATGGACAGAGGAGCCTGGCAGACTACAGTGCATGGGTCCTCAAGAGTTGCACGAGATTGAGCTTTAACTTTCTTTTTAAAAAAATTTGGAGCAATATTTTAAAAATCAACATAATTCATTAACAGGATAAAGGAAAATAATCAGGTAACCCATTTCAATAGGTGTAAAACAAAAGCAAAATCCAATTGAACAAAACTCAACATTCATTCAAAATGAAAGACCTTAGCAGGTTAAGGATTTAAGACAACATCCTTAATATGCTAACATCTTAAAAACAAACCAAAAAAAAAAAAACCAACAAAAAAATCAGAAGGCATTTTTGTTAAGTTCTCATTCTCAGATTGGGAATAAGAAGCTGCCTTGTTCAACACACACTAATGATATTAGACAGTTAAAAAGTCAAAAAACATACACACAAATATAGAATCTATGAGTATGATCCTTACAAACCAAAGGAGAAAATATCATGATTATATCAATAGGTACTAGAAAATATTTTTTAAATTAATGATTTTATGTCATAAACTAAAATTCATAATTTCATCTTTAATTTTTTTTGATTCAAGATGAAAAACTTTATAATATTTCTCTAGCAGTAGGAACCTATTTATACATGAATATGGGAAAAAAATTCTAAAAATAGCAAAAATGATAAAATTACTTAGGAGTAAACTCAAGCACAGAGTCAATCTATATCCTGTATCACATATTTATGTGTCATATACATATGTAATAAAACAATATTCAAAGCAACTTCTAAACAAATAGAAAGGCATTCAATATTTAGAGAAAGAACAATATTAAAAAGTATCTATTCTTCAAAATAGAAAATTCTTTCTCATTCTTCATGTCTTAAGTATGACCTATATTAAAAAGGCTTCTCTGAGGACCCTATGTAGACTTAGGTACTTTCTTCTTTATGTTTCCTCTGATATGTATACACACTTACTTTCTTTACTGTACCTTTTTTTTCTACGTATGATGATTATTTGAAGTAAAACAGTTTGGGCTTCCATGACAGCAGGAATTTACAGGTAACCCAGATTCAGCCCCTGGGTTGGGAAGATTCCATGGAGAAAGGAATGGCAACCCATTCCAGTATTCTTGCCTGGAGAATTACATGGACAGAGGAGCCTGGCAGACTACAGTGCATGGGTCCTCAAGAGTTGCACGAGATTGAGCTTTAACTTTCTTTTTAAAAAAATTTGGAGCAATATTTTAAAAATCAACATAATTCATTAACAGGATAAAGGAAAATAATCAGGTAACCCATTTCAATAGGTGTAAAACAAAAGCAAAATCCAATTGAACAAAACTCAACATTCATTCAAAATGAAAGACCTTAGCAGGTTAAGGATTTAAGACAACATCCTTAATATGCTAACATCTTAAAAACAAACCAAAAAAAAAAAAACCAACAAAAAAATCAGAAGGCATTTTTGTTAAGTTCTCATTCTCAGATTGGGAATAAGAAGCTGCCTTGTTCAACACACACTAATGATATTAGACAGTTAAAAAGTCAAAAAACATACACACAAATATAGAATCTATGAGTATGATCCTTACAAACCAAAGGAGAAAATATCATGATTATATCAATAGGTACTAGAAAATATTTTTTAAATTAATGATTTTATGTCATAAACTAAAATTCATAATTTCATCTTTAATTTTTTTTGATTCAAGATGAAAAACTTTATAATATTTCTCTAGCAGTAGGAACCTATTTATACATGAATATGGGAAAAAAATTCTAAAAATAGCAAAAATGATAAAATTACTTAGGAGTAAACTCAAGCACAGAGTCAATCTATATCCTGTATCACATATTTATGTGTCATATACATATGTAATAAAACAATATTCAAAGCAACTTCTAAACAAATAGAAAGGCATTCAATATTTAGAGAAAGAACAATATTAAAAAGTATCTATTCTTCAAAATAGAAAATTCTTTCTCATTCTTCATGTCTTAAGTATGACCTATATTAAAAAGGCTTCTCTGAGGACCCTATGTAGACTTAGGTACTTTCTTCTTTATGTTTCCTCTGATATGTATACACACTTACTTTCTTTACTGTACTTAACCATATTGGGTTGTGGTTATTGTCTATCTCCTTACTACACTATAATTCCCTAGGTAAGAACTATGGGTTTTCTTTGTTTGGTCTTGGCACCATACCTGGCATGAATCAGAAGCCCAATAAATGTTAGCTGAAAGAATGAATTAATAGACTGCATGATTTACTCAATAGCTGTTGATGTTTACCTGATTCACAGAAGCAGCTTGGTCTCTCTGATCTTCCGTTCCATTCAGCATTTCCCTTCTTCTATATAATCCAAACACAAAACAACTATCATTTTTCTCCCAGGATCTAATTAATATTTATATATTTAAAACACAGAGATTTAAGATTTTGAGAATTTCTCTTACATATCAATTTAAGAAATGAGCATACTTTGATGGTTATAGTACATCTCTTATTTGTAGAATTCACAAGTTCATATATTATAGGAGGGCCATAAGACTATGCACATGTGGTAATTTGCTAAGATTCATGGGACTCAACATAGTTGTACTCACTATATTGTACAATATAGTTGTACTCAATATATGTATAATATTTATTATATTTATTATTTATAATATTTATTATTTTAATAGTAAAAGGACACACTATAGGATATGCAAGGGAGAAAGACATAGGAGGAGTCTGGGAAAATCCATGCACAGTCTTTGTTTCTATTCTCTCTCTCCTGTGAAAGGACACATTTGTCTCTCCTGTGAAAAGGACACACTCTTTTCTCCAACAATCAAAAAAATGCAGTAACGTGTGTGCAATGTTTGGCCTCAAAAATCCATTAGAAAGCCAGCAGTTAAGGTTTTTATTGAGGACTGATCATGAGGACATCCTCTGCCTAGTGCATATCTGAAATTCTAACCTCCCCAAAGGAAATCAGATGTTCAACAAAAATCACATTACCTGCAGTCTAGGTACATGCATACACCTATTCAGTGGGGAATTTTCCTATCAGTTAGCGAATGTTAGAAAAGCCAAGTACCCAAAACGCTAGCCACAGGCCAATCTTGCAATTTAGTTCCTCTGAGGACCCTATGTAGACTTAGGTACTTTCTTCTTTATGTTTCCTCTGATATGTATACACACTTACTTTCTTTACTGTACTTAACCATATTGGGTTGTGGTTATTGTCTATCTCCTTACTACACTATAATTCCCTAGGTAAGAACTATGGGTTTTCTTTGTTTGGTCTTGGCACCATACCTGGCATGAATCAGAAGCCCAATAAATGTTAGCTGAAAGAATGAATTAATAGACTGCATGATTTACTCAATAGCTGTTGATGTTTACCTGATTCACAGAAGCAGCTTGGTCTCTCTGATCTTCCGTTCCATTCAGCATTTCCCTTCTTCTATATAATCCAAACACAAAACAACTATCATTTTTCTCCCAGGATCTAATTAATATTTATATATTTAAAACACAGAGATTTAAGATTTTGAGAATTTCTCTTACATATCAATTTAAGAAATGAGCATACTTTGATGGTTATAGTACATCTCTTATTTGTAGAATTCACAAGTTCATATATTATAGGAGGGCCATAAGACTATGCACATGTGGTAATTTGCTAAGATTCATGGGACTCAACATAGTTGTACTCACTATATTGTACAATATAGTTGTACTCAATATATGTATAATATTTATTATATTTATTATTTATAATATTTATTATTTTAATAGTAAAAGGACACACTATAGGATATGCAAGGGAGAAAGACATAGGAGGAGTCTGGGAAAATCCATGCACAGTCT
This sequence comes from Tragulus kanchil, assembly GCA_022376925.1. Lineage (NCBI taxonomy): Eukaryota > Metazoa > Chordata > Mammalia > Artiodactyla > Tragulidae > Tragulus > Tragulus kanchil. The sequence goes on along the minus strand of JAIOJX010000026.1, from coordinate 92,972,085 downwards.
TTGTTTCTATTCTCTCTCTCCTGTGAAAGGACACATTTGTCTCTCCTGTGAAAAGGACACACTCTTTTCTCCAACAATCAAAAAAATGCAGTAACGTGTGTGCAATGTTTGGCCTCAAAAATCCATTAGAAAGCCAGCAGTTAAGGTTTTTATTGAGGACTGATCATGAGGACATCCTCTGCCTAGTGCATATCTGAAATTCTAACCTCCCCAAAGGAAATCAGATGTTCAACAAAAATCACATTACCTGCAGTCTAGGTACATGCATACACCTATTCAGTGGGGAATTTTCCTATCAGTTAGCGAATGTTAGAAAAGCCAAGTACCCAAAACGCTAGCCACAGGCCAATCTTGCAATCAAGCTGTTACAAAATCAGCAGTCTCAAGTCTGCTATGTTAACTATCTTCTGCACAATAGTATTTATTGTTAAATTAACTATCTTGGGAGGGCACTGATTAGTAAGAAAGTTAACTCAATGGAATAAATGAATAGGTGTTTTTTTTGTTTTTTTAACAAAGCTAACAAATGATATAAGTGGAGCTGGAAGGCAGAGAGCAGATTCTCTGAATATAAGAGGATTTGACTGAGAGCAGTGAGTCCAATGCAATAGAGTTTTTCTTTTTTCTTTTTTTGACTACATTGTGTAGCTTACAGGATCATGTTCCCAGACCAGGGATGAAACTCAGGTCTTCACCAGTGAAACTGCCAGGATATTTCCACAATAGACTTTTTAAATTCCCAGATCTGAGAGTTGATCAAAGACCACCAGAAATATACTTCTGACAGTGGTAAGCTTTGTTCAACATGATGTACACAGGATGTAATACTTATCACAATAAAATTCTCATGGTATTTCTCATAATAAACATTTGTGGACATTTAATATTGATTTTAAAGAAATATAGATGGAAAATTTAAGAATACACTCAGTACTCAAAAATGTCAATAATAAATTTTAAAGAAGTTTTTCATTTTTGTTGTTTTGGTTTGGTTTTTAATAAATTATACAGTATTTACTATCTTTTGGGAAACATGAGGACTTTAGATGTTGAGAGCTGGTAAAAAGTTTCTTTTTCATGGTTAATGTGGTTTAATGCAATAGAACACTGAAATGTTACCTGTTCATAATAAAACTGTGCTACAGTGAAGCATATTATAGTAATCATACATTTATGAATTGTACATAATGTACTCCATCAATAATTATGCATTAGAGGATGTGGAAGATGATGGTATATTCTGCCCTAATCAAATAGAATTCATTCAGAATGAATTTAATAAATTTCCAGTATACTGAAATCTCTTTCAAACCATGGTAACTTTTTTTTAAGGATTTGTTACTTTTATTTTATTTTATTGTTACTTTTATTTTATGTCTCACTTGCTCAGTTGTGTCCACGACCCTATGGACTGTAGCCTGTCTGGCTCCTCTGTCCAAAGAATTCTCCAAGCAAGAATATTGGAGTGGGTTGCCGTTTCCTTCTCCATCAAACCATGTTAACTTTTTAAGAGTCAAACCAGTTAACACCGTGCAGCTACTGTAATGGACTATATGGTTTTTGACTCCTGTAATAGCAAGTTGGCAACCCACAGAGAAAAGCATCTATATATCTATGTTATACCTAGAAGCTACACCCTTATTTTAGCTGGTAAGTTTTCAAGAGCAATTAACTGAACACTAATCAAAGGGAATGGGGAGATGGTCTGTTTCTGAGCAGTCCATCAGTACTAGCTAAAGCCCAATCAAACGAGCCTAATTTTATACTTTCTCTGAAAGCTGAAGATTTGTACTAGGAACTGTATGTTGTAGCCTTTTATCTCTGAAAGCTTGAAGATTTGTACTAGATAGGGATGAAACTGCCAGGATATTTCCACAATAGACTTTTAAATTCCCAGATCTGAGAGTTGATCAAAGACCACCAGAAATATACTTCTGACAGTGGTAAGCTTTGTTCAACATGATGTACACAGGATGTAATACTTATCACAATAAAATTCTCATGGTATTTCTCATAATAAACATTTGTGGACATTTAATATTGATTTTAAAGAAATATAGATGGAAAATTTAAGAATACACTCAGTACTCAAAAATGTCAATAATAAATTTTAAAGAAGTTTTTCATTTTTGTTGTTTTGGTTTGGTTTTTAATAAATTATACAGTATTTACTATCTTTTGGGAAACATGAGGACTTTAGATGTTGAGAGCTGGTAAAAAGTTTCTTTTTCATGGTTAATGTGGTTTAATGCAATAGAACACTGAAATGTTACCTGTTCATAATAAAACTGTGCTACAGTGAAGCATATTATAGTAATCATACATTTATGAATTGTACATAATGTACTCCATCAATAATTATGCATTAGAGGATGTGGAAGATGATGGTATATTCTGCCCTAATCAAATAGAATTCATTCAGAATGAATTTAATAAATTTCCAGTATACTGAAATCTCTTTCAAACCATGGTAACTTTTTTTTAAGGATTTGTTACTTTTATTTTATTTTATTGTTACTTTTATTTTATGTCTCACTTGCTCAGTTGTGTCCACGACCCTATGGACTGTAGCCTGTCTGGCTCCTCTGTCCAAAGAATTCTCCAAGCAAGAATATTGGAGTGGGTTGCCGTTTCCTTCTCCATCAAACCATGTTAACTTTTAAGAGTCAAACCAGTTAACACCGTGCAGCTACTGTAATGGACTATATGGTTTTTGACTCCTGTAATAGCAAGTTGGCAACCCACAGAGAAAAGCATCTATATATCTATGTTATACCTAGAAGCTACACCCTTATTTTAGCTGGTAAGTTTTCAAGAGCAATTAACTGAACACTAATCAAAGGGAATGGGGAGATGGTCTGTTTCTGAGCAGTCCATCAGTACTAGCTAAAGCCCAATCAAACGAGCCTAATTTTATACTTTCTCTGAAAGCTGAAGATTTGTACTAGGAACTGTATGTTGTAGCCTATATTTGGGAATCTTATAGTATGATTAATATCAGTGAGTAAATTTGTTCTATATGGTAAGCTCATGAATTTTTTAACCAGTGATGATCATTAGATTGTATTTCATATAATATTTACATTTGAAGCAAAGGAAATACTATATACCTCAACTTTTGAATAATCCATGTAAGATAGTGAAGCTCTGGGAAATTTTCTTGTAGCTGAATTCTTAGCTGAAATCACTGGATCTTGTGCAGAGCCATATGGCTCCCCTGGAGAAAGAAGAGATACTATTACATATGAAAAGATAATATTTCTGGATTAAGGATGAATGTTAATGAAAAGAACTGGTCCAATGCTCTCCCAGTTGACCTGCTACAATCATTGGGTTACATCCATCAAGGACTTACCTGAGTAAAGGAGGTATCTCCAAGAATAACATGAGTTTTTTTATGTTCAGTGCCTACAAATTTCAAGTGGTCCATCACTGGCCTCAGGAACAAGTCTAAGATCCTTAATCTCTGATCTTAATTTATTGAATATTAATATTATGCCAACTTAATTCCTATAATAACAAACTACTGGCAGACTTAACTGGCTATTTGCAGTTCATTCAGTCTGTGATGGAAAACCATTCACAACTTGAGTAGGGGAATAAACAAAACTGTTTAAGGAAAATTGCTTTTACACCAAAATGTATAGTGGATTAAAAACAGGAGAAAGAGGTTGGGTAAAGGTTACTAAAATGTTCAAGGATGGATGAAACAAAGTCAGCAAGGAATAAGAGTCAAACCAGTTAACACCGTGCAGCTACTGTAATGGACTATATGGTTTTTGACTCCTGTAATAGCAAGTTGGCAACCCACAGAGAAAAGCATCTATATATCTATGTTATACCTAGAAGCTACACCCTTATTTTAGCTGGTAAGTTTTCAAGAGCAATTAACTGAACACTAATCAAAGGGAATGGGGAGATGGTCTGTTTCTGAGCAGTCCATCAGTACTAGCTAAAGCCCAATCAAACGAGCCTAATTTTATACTTTCTCTGAAAGCTGAAGATTTGTACTAGGAACTGTATGTTGTAGCCTATATTTGGGAATCTTATAGTATGATTAATATCAGTGAGTAAATTTGTTCTATATGGTAAGCTCATGAATTTTTTAACCAGTGATGATCATTAGATTGTATTTCATATAATATTTACATTTGAAGCAAAGGAAATACTATATACCTCAACTTTTGAATAATCCATGTAAGATAGTGAAGCTCTGGGAAATTTTCTTGTAGCTGAATTCTTAGCTGAAATCACTGGATCTTGTGCAGAGCCATATGGCTCCCCTGGAGAAAGAAGAGATACTATTACATATGAAAAGATAATATTTCTGGATTAAGGATGAATGTTAATGAAAAGAACTGGTCCAATGCTCTCCCAGTTGACCTGCTACAATCATTGGGTTACATCCATCAAGGACTTACCTGAGTAAAGGAGGTATCTCCAAGAATAACATGAGTTTTTTTATGTTCAGTGCCTACAAATTTCAAGTGGTCCATCACTGGCCTCAGGAACAAGTCTAAGATCCTTAATCTCTGATCTTAATTTATTGAATATTAATATTATGCCAACTTAATTCCTATAATAACAAACTACTGGCAGACTTAACTGGCTATTTGCAGTTCATTCAGTCTGTGATGGAAAACCATTCACAACTTGAGTAGGGGAATAAACAAAACTGTTTAAGGAAAATTGCTTTTACACCAAAATGTATAGTGGATTAAAAACAGGAGAAAGAGGTTGGGTAAAGGTTACTAAAATGTTCAAGGATGGATGAAACAAAGTCAGCAGTTGTGGGAATAGAAGAGAGGAGAAGAGGAATAAAGGAGGTAGATTAGAGATCAACAACATTGGGATACTAAATTTAAGAAAGAGGAAGTCACAGATTAGTCAACTTTTGTACCTGGGTTAAAACAGAAGGATTAAAAAGATGAAGAATTTGATTTTTGAACTGAATTTGAGGTGATCATTGACAACTACATAGAGGTGTCTAACATGTTCCATGTGTGTATACTGGAGGATATGCCTGAAGTGTTTGGAGTGACTTCCAGAAATCTAACAAGGTGCAGAAAAACTACTGTATATTCCATTCAAGGGGAGACAGGAACTAGGATATGTTGTCTGTGGGGAATAGAGGGCAGTGGAGTAGGAGGACCTTCCTGGGAACAGTTCTTTGTATTGTAACCTACTGAACCACAGTATGTCAGGACCTTACTCTGCTTATCACTAAAACAGCTAAAGCAGGGACTCTAACTTGTCCACACTTCACAAATTTCAAAAGTTATACTCATCAAGCAATAATTTATATATATAGGCTAGTTAGAAAATCAAAATTTATAAGTAGTTTTACACCATGGTTTATTTTCCAACATAACCATGATTTTCATAATCAAATAAAACTGAGAGACCATATGGTGAAACCATAATTAATTACTAAACAAATAACCGAAGAATTATGAATGTTTTTTATTTTCTTACCTTTATCATCCAAACCACTTGGGTTTTTATTTGTCTCTCCGTCTTTCTGTATGGCACAACATTAAAGATAAGAACATCCATTAGTAACCTTGCTTCTGAAAGAGATTTTGCCTCATATCAACCAACTAAATACAGAGTTTCTTGTCTTTTATCTTCTAACTTTCTCATGAAAATCATCTCAGGGATGATACTTATTACTAGCCCCTTAGGATATCTTCGACAGTTAGGTACTAGTTCCATAGGTATTTCACTAGTTCAAACTTGAGTTTAATATGTAACTATATATAAATTTGCTTCCTCTTCCAGTACTCAATAGTTTATTTAAAGACATGATAATTTATTTAGTGGCTGGTTTTAAAAACTTTATTCATTCTTTCCTTTCAGGAAAATACAATCCAAATTTTTCTAATCCAATTAATGGTTTAAAAACAAACTACTTAGAATCAAAATAAAATTTATCATCCCAGACTCTTTACTCACTGAAAAACATTTTTTGTTTGTGTGCTCCCCTAAACATTAAGCCCTCAGAAGGAAAGATTAGGTCTTATTATTCTTTGTATTCTATGTGAGCAATTTGCTTATTTTTCCTTCCCTCTGGGAAAAGCCACAGGGTTTTGGCCAACAGATGCTCAATAAATATTAGATATTATTATCACTGAAGTTGCTAAATGATTGTTTGGATTAGTTTCTGCTAAATTACACAGTGAGCTTAGCACAAAGTAACTCAACACATCTAGGAAAAAGGATCAGTTCTCATAAATAGACCTTAATGTCCCCAGGTGATAAGTAATATGCTAGAGAATGAGGTGGTTCATTTAAGTAAAGGTTAACTAGATAAATTAATAATCACCATGCAAAAATTTGGCACATAATTTTATACCTTTTGTTCAGTATCATCTTGTGCATCTGACAGACAAACAACAGGAGGTACGGAATTTTCGGCAACATTCTTTGAACTACTTAGAGACTGCCAAAGAGTGTTTACATGGGGTCCTTAAAGTAAACAAAAGAGAACAGCATTTTTTGTTTGTTTGTTTGTTATTTATTTACTTATTTTGGGCGGGGGTTCGGGTTGGGGAGGGAGGGGAGCAGGCGGGCCACTTCTATTGGTCTTTCATTTCTCTATTTTCATCCGTCTTTGTTCTTTGGCCCGTGTGGGCCTCCCATCGCGGTGGCATCTGTCGTTGCAGAGCGCCGGCTCTGGGCGCATGCGCTCCAGAGCTCCGGCTCGGTAATTGGACACATCGGTCCCGCCGCTCCGCAGCACGTGGGATCTTCCCAGGCCAGGGCTTGAACCGGTGCCCCTTGCACCACAAGGCAGTGTCCTTACCCACTGGACCACCAGGGGAAGCCCGAGAACAGCATATTTTTAAAAAGGAATGTATTGAAATATAATTGAAGAAACATAAACTGAATTTATTTAAATGGAATGTTTTCCTCAATTTAAAAATATGCTCATTGGGCTTCCCTGGTGGTCCAGTGGTTAAGGACACCACCTTGCAGTGCAAGGGGCACTGGTTCGATCCCTGGCCTGGGAAGATCCCACGTGCCACGGAGCTGCTGGACCAATGTGTCCAATTACCAAGCCGGAGCTCTGGAGCACATGCGTCCAGAGCCGGTGCTTTGCGACAACGGAGGCCACTGCGATGGGAGGCCCACACGGGCCAAAGAACAAAGATGGATGAAAATAGATAAATGAAAGACCAATGGAAGTGGCCTGCCGGCCTCCCTCCCTCCCCATCCCGCCCCCACCCCCCCCAAAAGGAAAATGCTCATTTTGATGAAATCATCACTACAATCAAAATGAAATTTCTAAAACCCATGAAAGTTTTCTCATCCACCTTTGTAGTCCATCTATCTGTTTCCTCCCATTCTCTGACAATGCTGCTCTGTATTTTTCAAAATAGTTTTATTTGCATTTTCTAGAATTTTATATGAATGGGATCATATAGTATGTACTGTTTTTTTGGGGGGAGGGGGGTCTGGCTTCTTTCACTCAATATAATATTGTAGATTTAAAAAATTCATTCCTTTTATTTCTGAAAAGTATTCCATTGCAATGGATGTATCACAATTTTTTTTTTTATCTACTCCCCTGTTTGTCTAGTTTTGGCACTTTACAAATATTTATGAACTTACCTGTGTTTTTCTGTGACCATACTTTTTCACTGTTATTGAGTAAATACCTTGTAGTAGAATGGGTAGGTCATAATGTTAGATGCATGTTTGACTTTTAAGAAATGCCAAACTGTATTTTCCAAAGTGACTGTACCATTTCATACTATACTATTCAGCAGTGTATCAGAGGTTTTAATTCTTCCATATTCTTGTCAAACTTAGTAGGCAGAAGAAAAGTAATATGTAAAGATCAAAGTGAAGAGGAAATAGAAAAACAAGAGAGGAAATAAACTAACAGTTGACTCCCTGAGAAGTTAAATATTACTGATAAGCCAGACTGATCAGGAAAAAAAGAAGACACAAATATCCAACATCAGGAAAATTAGAGATAATAGCATAAACCAGTCTGCAGATAATACTAAAAATAATAATAACAAATTATGAAAAGGTATAGCAGTAAATTTTCAAAGTTATATGAAAGCGATAGATTTTCCTTTAAAAACAAAAAATGATCAACTCTCATTCATGCACAAAGAACATGTAAAGAACTTCATATCTATTTAAGAAATGGAATTTCTTAAAATGTAGAAATGTATTTTCTTAAAAACATTTCCACAAAGAAAACTCTAGGCTCAAATGGCTTTTCTTCTGAATTACACAGAACACCAAAGGAAGAATTTACACTAATTCTATACAAATTCATCTAGAAAACTGAATAGTTCACTCCTCTCCTAACTCATACTTTAAGACCATAATAGCTGTGATATAAAAATCATAAGACATTACAAGAAGAGGAAAACCTCAGTCCATATCCTCACATGAATAAAGACGTAAATTTAATCTGACAATATATAATAAAAAATAACACATAATAAATGAGTGCCACTTATCTCAAGAACATAGGGTTGGTTTATTATTCAAAAATAAACCAAAGTAACTTACCACACTAAGAACAGAAAGGAGGGAATTGAGATGATTATCTCCAAAATACACAGAAAAACATGGTAAAATTCAACACCAATTTATGATGAAACTTCTTGGTGAATGAGGAGTATGAGGGGGTATGTCCTTCCTTTGATAAAAGCTATCTTCAAATCTCCAAAGCTAATATTCTAGTTTATATTGATCACTTAAATTTTAGAACAAGATTAGGATGTACGCAATCACCTTTTTGTTTGACACTCTTCTGGAGGTCCTGGTGCGAAAAGGGGATATGTCCTTGATATTTTCCAAAGTGACTGTACCATTTCATACTATACTATTCAGCAGTGTATCAGAGGTTTTAATTCTTCCATATTCTTGTCAAACTTAGTAGGCAGAAGAAAAGTAATATGTAAAGATCAAAGTGAAGAGGAAATAGAAAAACAAGAGAGGAAATAAACTAACAGTTGACTCCCTGAGAAGTTAAATATTACTGATAAGCCAGACTGATCAGGAAAAAAAGAAGACACAAATATCCAACATCAGGAAAATTAGAGATAATAGCATAAACCAGTCTGCAGATAATACTAAAAATAATAATAACAAATTATGAAAAGGTATAGCAGTAAATTTTCAAAGTTATATGAAAGCGATAGATTTTCCTTTAAAAACAAAAAATGATCAACTCTCATTCATGCACAAAGAACATGTAAAGAACTTCATATCTATTTAAGAAATGGAATTTCTTAAAATGTAGAAATGTATTTTCTTAAAAACATTTCCACAAAGAAAACTCTAGGCTCAAATGGCTTTTCTTCTGAATTACACAGAACACCAAAGGAAGAATTTACACTAATTCTATACAAATTCATCTAGAAAACTGAATAGTTCACTCCTCTCCTAACTCATACTTTAAGACCATAATAGCTGTGATATAAAAATCATAAGACATTACAAGAAGAGGAAAACCTCAGTCCATATCCTCACATGAATAAAGACGTAAATTTAATCTGACAATATATAATAAAAAATAACACATAATAAATGAGTGCCACTTATCTCAAGAACATAGGGTTGGTTTATTATTCAAAAATAAACCAAAGTAACTTACCACACTAAGAACAGAAAGGAGGGAATTGAGATGATTATCTCCAAAATACACAGAAAAACATGGTAAAATTCAACACCAATTTATGATGAAACTTCTTGGTGAATGAGGAGTATGAGGGGGTATGTCCTTCCTTTGATAAAAGCTATCTTCAAATCTCCAAAGCTAATATTCTAGTTTATATTGATCACTTAAATTTTAGAACAAGATTAGGATGTACGCAATCACCTTTTTGTTTGACACTCTTCTGGAGGTCCTGGTCAGCAAGAAAAAGAATTGAAATGTGAAACCCGAATAAAATTCCAGCCGACTGTTGTAGAAATTGGAGAACTGAAAAGACATATGCATGCCAATATTCACAGCACTGCTATTGACACTAGTCAAGATACAGAAATAAATCCAAATGTCTCTCAACAAGTGATTGGCTTAAGATACAAACATACACATATAAAAACAGAATATTAATAATATGTGGTCATAAAAAAGAATGAAATATTGCCACCTGCAGTAACATGGATGGACCTAGACAATATTATGCTTAGTGAAGTTAAATAGAAGAAGACAAATTACAGTTTGATATTACCTATAAGTGGAAGCTAATAGGTAATAAAAATGAATCTCTGAGAAAGAGAACCAGACTCAGAAAACAAACATAGCTATCAAAGGGGATAGTGAGAGATGGAAGGAAAAATTAGTATGAGACTAATGAACACAAACTACATTCAAAAAATGGATAAACAACAAGGATTTTCTGTATAGCATAAGGAATTATATTCAATAGCTTGAATGGAACATAATTTGCAAAAAAACCTCTGAATCATTATGCTTTACACCTAAAACTAATATAATATTGTAAACTATACTTAAATTACAAACTTAAAATGTCTATGGAAATACAGTGGCTCTAGAACAACCAAGTAAACCTAGTAAAACAACAAATGTTGGAGAACTCAAACTGCCAAATTTCAAGACTCCTTATGAAACTACAGTAATTAACAGAATACCATATTCTTATAAGGACAAACACACCAATAAAACAAAAGAGCATGTCCAGAAATAGATACAACTATATATGATCACTTGATCTTTTCAAAGATGCCAATGAAATTCACTGGTATTGGAAGCAACTGAATGTGAACAGGATAAGCTTCTCCAATAATGAAAAAAGGACTGTGTCAAAAAAAAAAAAAAAAGGTTGTGTCAAAAAGGACTCAAGAGTTATCTTAAAGGGACTATCATCTGCCAGAGGTGTCACAATTTCAACATAAACAAGAAGAGTAATAGCAATATTGGATTCCCTGGTAGCTCAGTGGGTAAACAACTCACCCGTAATGCAGGAAACTGCCTGCAAAGCATGAAACTACCTGCAGTGCGAGAGATTCAAGTTTGATCTCTGGGTCAGGAAGATTCCCTGGAGGAGGGCATGTCAACCCACACTTGTATTCTTGTCTCGAGAATCCCATGACAGAGGAGTTACGGTCCATAGGATCATAAAGAGTCAGATACAACTGACGTGACTTAGGACACACACACAGAAGATGCTACTGAACATTCATTATTTTGAAAACTAATAAATGATCATAAAACATTAATCATCAGTTTCATCTTCCTAAATACTTGTATCATAATGTAACCAAATAGAAGTTGAGGGAAAGTTTCTTATTATTAGAATATTCTAATTTATGAAGAAGGAATGCTAGAATTAAAATAACCTAATTTTAAAACCTATAACAAATCCATGGATCAAGGCTGTGAACATAATATGGTTTTGAACACATATACGGCTTTGTGTGTTAATATCACAAAGAGAAAATGAATGCAATATTATGGACCTCCTGATAGATACAGTAACATCTATGATTCAGTCTTGCTAAAGAACCTGAACCTGAAAGTATATAATCTAACTAATACTTCACTAGAAATACAGAAGAAATAATACACACCATATAGTTGCAATCAGCAAAAGTTCAGTCACTGAGGAGTTCAACAAGGCAAGCAACTCAGGATATTCAATGAATAAACTGTAGTTTGAAAAAAAGAGGAAGTGAGGGAAAGAAGAAAAGGAATACATGGAAGGAGAACCTATAGATTAAAGGAAATTCAAAAGATACACAAATTGTTGCAGTATGCGTCAATATAGATTCAAAGAAACTTCAAAATTAGTTTTCTGAAATTTATGAGATTACTGGAAAGCTGAAGAGTGATTAAATGTCTAATTACATTAGGAAATTATTATTCATGCAAGGTGATAATGGTATTGTGGTTAGGAATTAAAATACTGCTTATCTTTTAGGTATATAATGATACAGTGATAGATGAAATAATATGTGGGATATACTTTAATACATTATTGCAGCAGGGAGAAGTTGAGTGCATAGAACAAAATTCTCCATGAGCTGCTGAAATGGAAAGACAGGAACATAAGAATTCTGTTAGTTTTACATATGTTTGAAGTGTTTAATCAGTTGAGTTTGATTCAGTTGCTCAGTCGTGTCTGACTCTGTCACCCCATGGACTGTAGCATGCCAGGCCTCCCTGTCCTTCACCATCTCCTGGAGCCTGCTCAAACTCCTGTACCAGAATCCCATGACAGAGGAGTTACGGTCCATAGGATCATAAAGAGTCAGATACAACTGACGTGACTTAGGACACACACACAGAAGATGCTACTGAACATTCATTATTTTGAAAACTAATAAATGATCATAAAACATTAATCATCAGTTTCATCTTCCTAAATACTTGTATCATAATGTAACCAAATAGAAGTTGAGGGAAAGTTTCTTATTATTAGAATATTCTAATTTATGAAGAAGGAATGCTAGAATTAAAATAACCTAATTTTAAAACCTATAACAAATCCATGGATCAAGGCTGTGAACATAATATGGTTTTGAACACATATACGGCTTTGTGTGTTAATATCACAAAGAGAAAATGAATGCAATATTATGGACCTCCTGATAGATACAGTAACATCTATGATTCAGTCTTGCTAAAGAACCTGAACCTGAAAGTATATAATCTAACTAATACTTCACTAGAAATACAGAAGAAATAATACACACCATATAGTTGCAATCAGCAAAAGTTCAGTCACTGAGGAGTTCAACAAGGCAAGCAACTCAGGATATTCAATGAATAAACTGTAGTTTGAAAAAAAGAGGAAGTGAGGGAAAGAAGAAAAGGAATACATGGAAGGAGAACCTATAGATTAAAGGAAATTCAAAAGATACACAAATTGTTGCAGTATGCGTCAATATAGATTCAAAGAAACTTCAAAATTAGTTTTCTGAAATTTATGAGATTACTGGAAAGCTGAAGAGTGATTAAATGTCTAATTACATTAGGAAATTATTATTCATGCAAGGTGATAATGGTATTGTGGTTAGGAATTAAAATACTGCTTATCTTTTAGGTATATAATGATACAGTGATAGATGAAATAATATGTGGGATATACTTTAATACATTATTGCAGCAGGGAGAAGTTGAGTGCATAGAACAAAATTCTCCATGAGCTGCTGAAATGGAAAGACAGGAACATAAGAATTCTGTTAGTTTTTACATATGTTTGAAGTGTTTAATCAGTTGAGTTTGATTCAGTTGCTCAGTCGTGTCTGACTCTGTCACCCCATGGACTGTAGCATGCCAGGCCTCCCTGTCCTTCACCATCTCCTGGAGCCTGCTCAAACTCCTGTCCATTGAGTTGGTGATGCCATCCAACCATCTCAACCTCTGTAGTCTCTTTCTCCTTCTACCTTCTATCTCTCCCAGCATCAAGGTATTTTCCAATGAGTTAACTCTTTGCATAACATGGCCAAAGTACTGGAGGTTCAGCTTCAGCATCAGTGCTTCCAATGGATATTCAGGGTTGGTTTTCTTCAGTATTCACTGGTTTGATGTCCATGCTGTTCAAGGGACTCCCAAGAGTCTTCTCCAAAATCACAGTTCAAAGGCATCAATTCTTCAGCCCTTGACCTTCTTTATGGTCCAAATCTCACATCCATACATGACTACTAGAAAAACCATAGCTTTGACTATATGGACCTTTGTTGGTAGTTATGCCTCTGCTTTTTAATACGCTGTCTAGGTTAACATAGCTTTTCTTCCAAGGAGCAAGCATGTTTTAATTTCATGGCTACAGTCACCATTCACAGTGACTTTGAAGTGCAAGAAAATAAAGTATATCACTGTTTCCATTGCTTGCCTGCTTATTTGCCATGAAGTGATAATACAGATGCCATGACCTTCATTTTTTGAGTTGTAAGTCAGTTCTCCCTCTCATCTTTCACCTTCATTAAGAAGCTCTTTAGTTCCTTTTCGCTTTCTGACATAGGGTACTGTTATCTGCATACCTGAGCCTATTGACATTTCTTCTGGAAATTTTGATTCTAGCTTGTGCTTCATCCAGACTGGGATTTCACATTATATAACTGTGTATATAAGTTAAATAATTAAGGTGACAATATCACCTTGATGTACTCCTTTCCCAATTTGGAACCAGTCCATCGTTCCGTGTGTGTGTGTGTGTGTGTGTGTGTGTGTGTGTGTGTTGTGATAGGTAAGAACTGGATTTATTCAGATTCAGAGAAAAGCACACTCCACAGACAGAGCGTGGGCCATTGCAGAACAAATCCAGCAGCCCAAGTGTGGTTTTTAAGTATTGCTTTTTGACTTGCATTTCATAGGAGTCAGGTAAAATGGTCTGGTACTCCCATCTCTTTCTAAATTTTCCAGTTTGCCATGAATCACACAGTCAATGGCTTTAGCATAGTCAATGAAGCAGATATTTTTCCTGGAATTCTCTTGCTTTTTCTATGACCAACAGAGGTTGGCAATTTGATCTCTGGTTCATCTCCTTTTTCTAAGTCCAGCTTCCAATGAGTCAACTCTTTGCATAACATGGCCAAAGTACTGGAGGTTCAGCTTCAGCATCAGTGCTTCCAATGGATATTCAGGGTTGGTTTTCTTCAGTATTCACTGGTTTGATGTCCATGCTGTTCAAGGGACTCCCAAGAGTCTTCTCCAAAATCACAGTTCAAAGGCATCAATTCTTCAGCCCTTGACCTTCTTTATGGTCCAAATCTCACATCCATACATGACTACTAGAAAAACCATAGCTTTGACTATATGGACCTTTGTTGGTAGTTATGCCTCTGCTTTTTAATACGCTGTCTAGGTTAACATAGCTTTTCTTCCAAGGAGCAAGCATGTTTTAATTTCATGGCTACAGTCACCATTCACAGTGACTTTGAAGTGCAAGAAAATAAAGTATATCACTGTTTCCATTGCTTGCCTGCTTATTTGCCATGAAGTGATAATACAGATGCCATGACCTTCATTTTTTGAGTTGTAAGTCAGTTCTCCCTCTCATCTTTCACCTTCATTAAGAAGCTCTTTAGTTCCTTTTCGCTTTCTGACATAGGGTACTGTTATCTGCATACCTGAGCCTATTGACATTTCTTCTGGAAATTTTGATTCTAGCTTGTGCTTCATCCAGACTGGGATTTCACATTATATAACTGTGTATATAAGTTAAATAATTAAGGTGACAATATCACCTTGATGTACTCCTTTCCCAATTTGGAACCAGTCCATCGTTCCGTGTGTGTGTGTGTGTGTGTGTGTGTGTGTGTGTGTGTTGTGATAGGTAAGAACTGGATTTATTCAGATTCAGAGAAAAGCACACTCCACAGACAGAGCGTGGGCCATTGCAGAACAAATCCAGCAGCCCAAGTGTGGTTTTTAAGTATTGCTTTTTGACTTGCATTTCATAGGAGTCAGGTAAAATGGTCTGGTACTCCCATCTCTTTCTAAATTTTCCAGTTTGCCATGAATCACACAGTCAATGGCTTTAGCATAGTCAATGAAGCAGATATTTTTCCTGGAATTCTCTTGCTTTTTCTATGACCAACAGAGGTTGGCAATTTGATCTCTGGTTCATCTCCTTTTTCTAAGTCCAGCTTGTACATCTGGAAGTTCTCAGTTCATGTATTGTTGAAGCCTAGCTCAGCAGACGCTTTGAGCATGATCTTGATAGCATGTAATATGAGTGCAGTTGTGTGGTAATAGGAACATTCTTTGGCATTGCCCTTCTTTGGGAATAGAATTAAAACTGACCTTTTCCAGTATTTTTGGCCACTGCTATGTTTTCCAAATTGGCTGGCATATTGAGTGTAGCATATTCATAGCATCATCTTTTAGAATTTGAAATAGCTCAGCTGGATTTCCATCACTTCCACTAGCTTTGTTGTACTGATTCTTTATAAGGACCCATTTGACTTTCTGCTTTAGGATGTCTAGTTCTACTGGAGTGATCACAACATGGTGGTATTTTAGGTAATTAAGATCTTTTCTGTATAGTTCTTCTGTGTATTCTTCTGTCACTTCTAACTATCTTCTGTTGCTGTTAGATCCGTAACATATCTGTCCTTTATCATGCCTGTCTTTGCATGATAAGTTTCCTTGGTATCTCTAATTTTCTTGTAGAGATCTTTGGTCTTTTTCATTGTATTGTTTTCCTCTATTTCTTTGCATTATTCACTTAGGAAGTATTTCTTCTCTCTCCTTGCTATTCTCTGGAACTCTTCATTCAGATGAGCATATCTTTCCTTTTCTCCATTGCCTTTCATTTTTCTTCTTTGCTAAGTTATTTCTAAAGCCTTCTCAGACAACCATTTTGCCTTTCCTTTTCTTGGGGATGGTTTTGATCACTGACTCCTGTACAATGTTATGAACCTCTGTTCATAGTTCTCCAGGCACTCTATCAGATCTAATCCCTTGAATTTTTCACTTCCACTGTATAATCTTATGTGATTTTATTTAGGTCATAGCTAGATGGCCTAGCGATTTTCCCTACTTTCTTTAAGTCTGAATTTTACAATAAGGAGTTCATGATCTAAGCTACAGTCAGCTCCTGGTCTTGATTTTGATGACTATATAGAGCTCCTTCGTCTTCAGCTACAAAGAATATAATCAGTCTGCTTTCAGTATTGACTATCTGGTGATGTCCATGTGTAGAGCTGTCTCTTTGTTGTTGGAAGAGGGTGTTTTCTATGACCAGCACATTCTCTTGGCAAAACTCTCTTAGCCTAAATTCATTAAGACAATTATGAAAATATTTGCCACAAATAAGAAACAAAATTAATGTTTTTGCCATATTAAAGAGTACTCATACAAATGAACCTCAAAAAGTAGTAAAATGTACAAACTATAATGAAAAAATGTGAAATTTTATTATATTGAATTAAAGAGGTCTTCAAATCAAAAAGTATTTGAAAAAGAACAGATAAAAGTATATGTATGAGTCATTTTTCTGTACACATGAAACACAAAACCGTTAATCAACTGTAGTCCAATATTAAAAAAGGGTTAAGATAAAACAAATAGAAATAAATCACTAATTGGAATCAACTTTAGTCCAATATTTAAAAAGGGTTAAGATAAAACAAATAGAAATAAATCACTAATTGGAAGAATATATGGCTATACCATGGGGCTTCTCAGGTGGTGCTAGTAGTAAAGAACCCAACTGCCAATGCAGGAAACATAAGACATCCTGGCTTGATCCCTGGGTTGGGAAGATCCCCTGGAGGAGGACATGGCAAGCCACTCCAGTATTCTTGCCTGGAGAATCCATGGACAGAGGAGCCTGGTGGACTACAGTCCATAGGGTCGTACAGAGTTGGACATGACTTAAGTGACTTATGCAATTGCTATACCATGCATATGTATAGAATAGTGTGACAAAAATATTTTTCAAATTCATAAGAAAAATAACTCAGTATAAAAATGGACCAGAAATGTTTAAAAACAAGTCCTCAGAAGAAGGAACATGAAATCCCATATTGAGGCTCATACTTCTAGAGAATTTCTTGTCCATGAGTACCAGTGAATATTATTTGAATAACAGATACTTCCACCAAGAGAAAAAAAAATATATATATGTACATTAAATTATTGTATATTTACACAATGGGGTATTCACAAAATGGGATTGGATTACTGCTGAAATGAAGTGAAATATAAGGCAATAGGTAACATTTTGAGCGTATAAAGCAAGTCACATCAAACTGTACACAATATCATTTATATGGAAATATGTTAATAATGGTATCTATATCCACACGAAACATAGAAAAACATATTTGAATTTTATGGGAGAAAAAGTCTGACAATTTACAATTCTTTATCAAGGGTATACAGTATTACTCGAGTAGAGCTGTCTCTTTGTTGTTGGAAGAGGGTGTTTTCTATGACCAGCACATTCTCTTGGCAAAACTCTCTTAGCCTAAATTCATTAAGACAATTATGAAAATATTTGCCACAAATAAGAAACAAAATTAATGTTTTTGCCATATTAAAGAGTACTCATACAAATGAACCTCAAAAAGTAGTAAAATGTACAAACTATAATGAAAAAATGTGAAATTTTATTATATTGAATTAAAGAGGTCTTCAAATCAAAAAGTATTTGAAAAAGAACAGATAAAAGTATATGTATGAGTCATTTTTCTGTACACATGAAACACAAAACCGTTAATCAACTGTAGTCCAATATTAAAAAAGGGTTAAGATAAAACAAATAGAAATAAATCACTAATTGGAATCAACTTTAGTCCAATATTTAAAAAGGGTTAAGATAAAACAAATAGAAATAAATCACTAATTGGAAGAATATATGGCTATACCATGGGGCTTCTCAGGTGGTGCTAGTAGTAAAGAACCCAACTGCCAATGCAGGAAACATAAGACATCCTGGCTTGATCCCTGGGTTGGGAAGATCCCCTGGAGGAGGACATGGCAAGCCACTCCAGTATTCTTGCCTGGAGAATCCATGGACAGAGGAGCCTGGTGGACTACAGTCCATAGGGTCGTACAGAGTTGGACATGACTTAAGTGACTTATGCAATTGCTATACCATGCATATGTATAGAATAGTGTGACAAAAATATTTTTCAAATTCATAAGAAAAATAACTCAGTATAAAAATGGACCAGAAATGTTTAAAAACAAGTCCTCAGAAGAAGGAACATGAAATCCCATATTGAGGCTCATACTTCTAGAGAATTTCTTGTCCATGAGTACCAGTGAATATTATTTGAATAACAGATACTTCCACCAAGAGAAAAAAATATATATATATGTACATTAAATTATTGTATATTTACACAATGGGGTATTCACAAAATGGGATTGGATTACTGCTGAAATGAAGTGAAATATAAGGCAATAGGTAACATTTTGAGCGTATAAAGCAAGTCACATCAAACTGTACACAATATCATTTATATGGAAATATGTTAATAATGGTATCTATATCCACACGAAACATAGAGAAAAACATATTTGAATTTTATGGGAGAAAAAGTCTGACAATTTACAATTCTTTATCAAGGGTATACAGTATTACTCGAGTGAGGTTAAAATTTAAAAATAATCTTATTTATCTGAGATAAATTTTTCTAAATTTATCTAAGATAAATTCAGTGCCAGAATATATATTCCAAAAGAGATGCTAAGGGAAATCCTGGTAGCTCAGCTGGTAAAGGTAACAAATTAAAGGAATTAGATACCAGAAAGAAATCTAGGACCAGAAACATCAGGAGCTAAAATGTAACCAAAATGTAAATTATTTGAGTAGATATAATAGACTGTTCTTCCCCTACTTAGTCACTTTAAATAATGATTACCTTGTCTGAGTGGGTGTTAGGTTTATGTAGAGGTAACACATAAACTACCTAATAACCAAGGCAAGAGGAATAAGGAAACATACATGGTGGTCAGATTTCCACATTCTATATAAAGGGATATAATATCCAGTCAGAGTTGATTGTGATAAAATAAATAAGTACACTGTTACCTTGAACAACCACTAAAAAATCTGTATGAAGAGATATAGTAAAAACAATAGGCATGGACAACTCGAAATCAAACTTTAAATATACTATGTATAATAGTACCAAAAATTAAGCACTCATTTGTAAATAGAACAGAACATACACAAGATTTCTATGCTGAAAACTACAAGACACGAAAGAAATCAAGGAAACCTAAACAAATACGAAATTTAAAACAAGTCCTCAGAAGAAGGAACATGAAATCCCATATTGAGGCTCATACTTCTAGAGAATTTCTTGTCCATGAGTACCAGTGAATATTATTTGAATAACAGATACTTCCACCAAGAGAAAAAAAAATATATATATGTACATTAAATTATTGTATATTTACACAATGGGGTATTCACAAAATGGGATTGGATTACTGCTGAAATGAAGTGAAATATAAGGCAATAGGTAACATTTTGAGCGTATAAAGCAAGTCACATCAAACTGTACACAATATCATTTATATGGAAATATGTTAATAATGGTATCTATATCCACACGAAACATAGAGAAAAACATATTTGAATTTTATGGGAGAAAAAGTCTGACAATTTACAATTCTTTATCAAGGGTATACAGTATTACTCGAGTGAGGTTAAAATTTAAAAATAATCTTATTTATCTGAGATAAATTTTTCTAAATTTATCTAAGATAAATTCAGTGCCAGAATATATATTCCAAAAGAGATGCTAAGGGAAATCCTGGTAGCTCAGCTGGTAAAGGTAACAAATTAAAGGAATTAGATACCAGAAAGAAATCTAGGACCAGAAACATCAGGAGCTAAAATGTAACCAAAATGTAAATTATTTGAGTAGATATAATAGACTGTTCTTCCCCTACTTAGTCACTTTAAATAATGATTACCTTGTCTGAGTGGGTGTTAGGTTTATGTAGAGGTAACACATAAACTACCTAATAACCAAGGCAAGAGGAATAAGGAAACATACATGGTGGTCAGATTTCCACATTCTATATAAAGGGATATAATATCCAGTCAGAGTTGATTGTGATAAAATAAATAAGTACACTGTTACCTTGAACAACCACTAAAAAATCTGTATGAAGAGATATAGTAAAAACAATAGGCATGGACAACTCGAAATCAAACTTTAAATATACTATGTATAATAGTACCAAAAATTAAGCACTCATTTGTAAATAGAACAGAACATACACAAGATTTCTATGCTGAAAACTACAAGACACGAAAGAAATCAAGGGAAACCTAAACAAATAGAAAGAAACACCATTTTTATGCGTTTGAATGCCCTGTAAAGATTTATTTTCCTTCCATTCAAAGATTCTGACCTATTTTTTGTGTAAAGCTGAGTATAAACTTTATACTCAGACAAATTAATTAAAATGTCCATAAAAACTCTGATGAAATACAAACTTATTGAAAATTATACTACTAGGGCTTCCCTGGTGGTTCAGTGGGTAAGGACACCGCCTTGCAGTGCAAGGGGCGCCAGTTTGATCCCTAGCCTGGGAAGATCCCACATGCTGCGGAGCGGCTGGACCGATGTGTCCAATTACCAAGCCAGAGCTCTGGAGCACATGCACCCAGAGCTGGCGCTCTGCAACAACAGAGGCCACTGTGATAGGAGGCCCACACAAGCCAAAGAACAAAGATGGATGAAAAATAGATAAAACGAAAGATCAATAGAAGTGGCCCACCTAACCCCCTCCCTCCCCATCCCGCCCCCCCCCCCAAAATTATAGTACTTATTTTAAGACAAATACAAGCTGCAATAAGCAAAGATAGTTCAATGTGATCAAAAGGATAGACATACTGAACAATCAGAAATGGAAAATTGAGGCAAGTCACAGATTTAAAAAGTATTTTCAAATCATATATGTGAAAAAGACTTATTCAGACTCTATAAATACCTCCCAAAATTCAATAGTAAGAAAACTAAGTAAAATGAGCAAAAAACTTCAACAGATACTTCCCTAGGTAGGCAGAATTTACAAAAGGCAAAAAGCATGTGAAAGGATACTCATCATCACTGGATGATGAGATACAATGGGAATACAAAATGTTAAAGTATTCTGAGAAACAGGCAATTCTTATAAACTTAAACATACATAATTATCCTTTGTTCACACAAAAATCTTAATGTATACTTAATGTATATTTAAAATCTTTCTATTCACAATCATTCAAATATGGAAACAACCAAATTTCCTTCTACTGATGTATGTATAAATACATCTGTTGGATACACACAATGGTAATAGTACCAAAATTAAGCACTCATTTGTAAATAGAACAGAACATACACAAGATTTCTATGCTGAAAACTACAAGACACGAAAGAAATCAAGGGAAACCTAAACAAATAGAAAGAAACACCATTTTTATGCGTTTGAATGCCCTGTAAAGATTTATTTTCCTTCCATTCAAAGATTCTGACCTATTTTTTGTGTAAAGCTGAGTATAAACTTTATACTCAGACAAATTAATTAAAATGTCCATAAAAACTCTGATGAAATACAAACTTATTGAAAATTATACTACTAGGGCTTCCCTGGTGGTTCAGTGGGTAAGGACACCGCCTTGCAGTGCAAGGGGCGCCAGTTTGATCCCTAGCCTGGGAAGATCCCACATGCTGCGGAGCGGCTGGACCGATGTGTCCAATTACCAAGCCAGAGCTCTGGAGCACATGCACCCAGAGCTGGCGCTCTGCAACAACAGAGGCCACTGTGATAGGAGGCCCACACAAGCCAAAGAACAAAGATGGATGAAAAATAGATAAAACGAAAGATCAATAGAAGTGGCCCACCTAACCCCCCCCCTCCCCATCCCGCCCCCCCCCCCAAAATTATAGTACTTATTTTAAGACAAATACAAGCTGCAATAAGCAAAGATAGTTCAATGTGATCAAAAGGATAGACATACTGAACAATCAGAAATGGAAAATTGAGGCAAGTCACAGATTTAAAAAGTATTTTCAAATCATATATGTGAAAAAGACTTATTCAGACTCTATAAATACCTCCCAAAATTCAATAGTAAGAAAACTAAGTAAAATGAGCAAAAAACTTCAACAGATACTTCCCTAGGTAGGCAGAATTTACAAAAGGCAAAAAGCATGTGAAAGGATACTCATCATCACTGGATGATGAGATACAATGGGAATACAAAATGTTAAAGTATTCTGAGAAACAGGCAATTCTTATAAACTTAAACATACATAATTATCCTTTGTTCACACAAAAATCTTAATGTATACTTAATGTATATTTAAAATCTTTCTATTCACAATCATTCAAATATGGAAACAACCAAATTTCCTTCTACTGATGTATGTATAAATACATCTGTTGGATACACACAATGGAATACTACTCAGCAATAAAAAGAAGTAAACTATTGACAAACGAAATTATTTGAATGAATTTCAAAAGCACTACACTGAGTGAAAGGAGCAATTATCAAAATGTTAAATACCACATGATTCCATTTATAAGGCATTTTCCAAAAGATAAAGAACTGTAGCAATGGACAACACATTAGTGGTTGCCTGGGCTTATCAGTGGGAGGGAGGAATATATGACTGAATATTTTTGCAATGTTGGAAATGTTCTTATGTGACTGTGGTAGAGATCACACAAATTGATACATCTGTTAAAACTCATACAATTATACAAAAACATTCCATTTTGCTTTAGCGTCATTTAAAAACCAAAATAAATTACCTCAGGATCTTTTTTTGAGAAAAATTAAAAAAACAAAAAACAGATAAGTAGCAGAAACTAGAGAGACCTGCTTGGATAGTTGCCAATTACAAAATGTGGAAGAAACTACCCAAAGCAGTGGAAAGGCTATGATGCCTTATGGAATTCGTACTTAGTTCATTGATGAGAGGGAAAGTAAGGAGGTTTAATTATGATGAATGGGTGAGAGGGGCACTTTTAATATATCACTTTTATCGCTTTTATCGCTTTTAATATAGTGATATTACTACTATACATTTCTAAAGTTCACAGAAAAGATTCACCTGCTAATCTCTAACAGCAGAGAGTAGAAATAGTTTCCACCATGCCCAGATGAAATATTAATATAGATTTAGAATTCATCTTTGTCTCCAACTATGCCTAATTAAATCCACAGTTTTGATAGCTGGACAACTGTCACTAGATAGACTGGTACCCTGATGAGGCTGAAAATAGTATTTCCCAATTACCACTCTTTCCTCCAACATCACTGATAACTGCTTTAGAGCTCGAGAGTTTAGTTTTATTGTCCATATTTGGTGGATATGTGGCTGGTGTCATCATAAATGTATGTGTAGTAAGTAATTCTTTGGTGTATACACACAGACACACACACACACACACACACACACCTTTCGACTTTAAATAAAAATGAGACCTAGGGCTTCCCCTGGTGGCCAAGTGGGTAAGGACACCGCCTTGCAGTGCAAGGGGAGCCGGTTCGAGCCCTGGCCTGGGAAGATCCCACGTGCCGCGGAGCGGCTGGACTGATGTGTCCAATTACCGAGCCAGAGCTCTGGAGCGCATGCACCCAGAGCCGGCGCTCGCAATGACAGACGCCACCGCGATGGGAGGCCCACAGGGGCCAAAGAACAAAGACAGATGAACATAGAGAAACGAAAGACCAATAGAAGTGGCCAGCCTGCTCCCCTCCCTCCCCAACCCGACCTCCGCCCAAAATAAATAAATAAATAAATAAATCTTTAAAAAAAAAAAAAATGGGACCTATGAGGTTCAGAGCTGAATTAAGTAATCTTCAGTAGTCCTGAGTGGAAGACAGCCTTAGCTAAGGCAATCCTATTTTACCCTAGAGACTTTATGAGAGTAATCAAACTACATACTCAAGGAAGAAAGATTTTAAACGTTTTCTTTAGAATTTAACTGATAAAGACAAAGCGATTTAATTTTTATACTTTAGTTTTCCTTGGCAATGTAAAAAGGGAGAAGAATTTGTATTGTTCAACTAACAACAGTCTTTTACTTTTGCTAGTGTATTATTTGGAGGATATTTATGCTGGTTTGGGTTCCTGGTCTAATCCAATGAGCTCTAATAGATGACATGAAGTAATGTAGAATGATGTAAATAATAAAATGATGTTTCACTGGGGTCCATGGTAGACTGAATTAATGTACTTAATTTCTGATCCACATCAGAGTTTTTAAAAATCATTTTGATCAATATAAAAATTATCTTGCAATTTGTTAAGTTTCACACACTGTTCATTCAGCAGCAATAGACCATTTAATTTTTCTAAAATGATGATATAAGATCAGAATACTAAATCAGTAACTAGAGATGAAATTCTGGAAGCAACAGCTTGTAAACATCACTCCAAATCTGTCATTAGACAATAAAGATAGAGAAACTATCTGCCTTTAAGGAAAAAAAGGCCATCCAAATTTAGTTTTCCCCCAAAATACTATTTAATATTTCTTATTATAATATTAAATTACCATATACTCCTCTGTTTGGTTTCTCGTCAGAAACAGGATGAAATACCTTTTTGTCATCATTAACTTTCTTTTTCTTCTTTGGAGAAACACCTTAAAAAATGCAACAAAAGATTTATTTTAAATTATGGTGATAACAGAATTACCCAAGATAGCCTCTCTTTTCATACCCAATAGGAAGTGAGCCTGTTCTCTTTGTGGATATCAATACAGTTACTTCCTGGAGATCCACTAGCCCACGGTGACAAATAGAACTCTTGAATATGCCTCACAACTTGGCATAAGCATCCGTATACATTTTCCTTCTCTGTGACAAAGGCAAATATAGTTCCTGCTTCTAACCAATTAAGAGGACAAAGGAATCCCACAGCATGTGTGCTCAATGGGTTTTTAGTAAATTAGTCAAATGTGAGAGTGATCTTTCTACTAATTAGAGTAGGTTCACCCAATATTCCTTTTCTCTCTTATTCTCTCTGTCCTCAGGTAGATAGGAAACTATCTACCTGGAAGATGACATCATCACTATAAAGGTATAATTACATTTCATTAGTCACCTTGATAAAATAATTTATATCATACTTCCTCAAAATAGGGATCTGAGGTAACAAGTGTTTAAAATTTCTTCCTGAAACTTAGGAAATGTCAATAGTCTCATTCGATTAGACAAAGAAATTAACTGGATGCTACTATCGACTAGAACTTTCGGGCTCTTTATGGGATTTAGGAGTATTAACTTCTCAGATGATAAAACTGTGGTTCAAAGATGTTAAGTAATTTGTATAACCTATTTATAAGGCTATAGAACGATAAAGCAGGACTTGGACTTCAGTAGTTTGGATCCAGTTTGGGTGCATATCACCCTTAAATCATACACACCTTCTTCAAGGAGATAATGTGAAGTAAAGTTAGGTATGGGTTTGACCCTAAATGGTGATGAATGATTGCTTAAAAAGTCTGAGCTTCATTTAAGAGTTAATGAGGGTCTTTAATTTGGGGGGCCAGGAGAAGAAACCATCAGAACAGAGCTTTAGCATAATTATGTAGCAGCATAAAAAGTGGATTTGAGGTAGGTAAAAATAAAGAGCCAATAGAGACTAGTTAGAAACCTACTAGAGTGACAAAGAGAGGCTCTCACCTAGAAACAGCAATGATGGAACATACAGGATTGATGGGATGCTTTGAGGATAACTCATGGAAGATTATTATGTTTTTTTTTCCTGATATATATACTCAGAGATAATTAAAGCTAGGCTACATTTTTATATTCTGTCCAAGAAATTTTCATATCATTAATTTAATAAATACTATTTTAGTCTTACAATGTTAAAAATAAAAGGAAGCTGGTAGATATTGGGCATATCAAAGTAATGACCTGAAGTTCTTCCTTTAAACCCTAAAGGGGAAGCTAGCTCTGTGACAAAGGCAAATATAGTTCCTGCTTCTAACCAATTAAGAGGACAAAGGAATCCCACAGCATGTGTGCTCAATGGGTTTTTAGTAAATTAGTCAAATGTGAGAGTGATCTTTCTACTAATTAGAGTAGGTTCACCCAATATTCCTTTTCTCTCTTATTCTCTCTGTCCTCAGGTAGATAGGAAACTATCTACCTGGAAGATGACATCATCACTATAAAGGTATAATTACATTTCATTAGTCACCTTGATAAAATAATTTATATCATACTTCCTCAAAATAGGGGATCTGAGGTAACAAGTGTTTAAAATTTCTTCCTGAAACTTAGGAAATGTCAATAGTCTCATTCGATTAGACAAAGAAATTAACTGGATGCTACTATCGACTAGAACTTTCGGGCTCTTTATGGGATTTAGGAGTATTAACTTCTCAGATGATAAAACTGTGGTTCAAAGATGTTAAGTAATTTGTATAACCTATTTATAAGGCTATAGAACGATAAAGCAGGACTTGGACTTCAGTAGTTTGGATCCAGTTTGGGTGCATATCACCCTTAAATCATACACACCTTCTTCAAGGAGATAATGTGAAGTAAAGTTAGGTATGGGTTTGACCCTAAATGGTGATGAATGATTGCTTAAAAAGTTTGAGCTTCATTTAAGAGTTAATGAGGGTCTTTAATTTGGGGGGCCAGGAGAAGAAACCATCAGAACAGAGCTTTAGCATAATTATGTAGCAGCATAAAAAGTGGATTTGAGGTAGGTAAAAATAAAGAGCCAATAGAGACTAGTTAGAAACCTACTAGAGTGACAAAGAGAGGCTCTCACCTAGAAACAGCAATGATGGAACATACAGGATTGATGGGATGCTTTGAGGATAACTCATGGAAGATTATTATGTTTTTTTTTCCTGATATATATACTCAGAGATAATTAAAGCTAGGCTACATTTTTATATTCTGTCCAAGAAATTTTCATATCATTAATTTAATAAATACTATTTTAGTCTTACAATGTTAAAAATAAAAGGAAGCTGGTAGATATTGGGCATATCAAAGTAATGACCTGAAGTTCTTCCTTTAAACTTTCTGCCTTTTTTTTTCTTCAGTTTGCTCTTTCTCTACTTCCTCCTTTCCTTCATCCCTGTATTTTTTCTGGTTCTCTCTAGTCTCTATGGCTGACAAAATAGTAGAACACCATTCTACTGTTGGTATGTAATAGCAATTATTTACAAAGTTTAGTTTCAGTTACACAAAATATATTTTAAGGATAAGGGAGTTGGCTAGAACTGTAGTATAGGCAAGCCTGCCTATGGAATCACTTGATAAGTCTATTTTAGTTTGTCTTAATTTTTACATATATGTCTACATTTCAACATGAATAGGGAAATGCCTAGAAACCTTCCCTGGTACAAAGCAGGTAGCAAAAATGAGCAACAGTTCTGCAAAAGGATTGTTTATGTAAATATATATAGACAAGCCCTTTCTACATGGATACATTAGCTTTGGTGGGGGGGGGGCGGTTGGGGAGGGAGGGGGCTGGGCAGGCCACTTCTATTGGTCTTTCATTTATCTATTTTCATCCATCTTTGTTCCTTGGCCCATGTGGACCTCCCATCGCAGTGGCCTTCTCGTCTCAGAGCACCGACTCTGGGCGCATGTGCTCCAGAGCTCCAGCTTGGTAATTGGACACATCAGTCCAGCTGCTCCGCAGCACATGGGATCTTCCCAGGCCAGGGATAGAACTGGCGCCCCTTGCACTGCAAGGCAGTGTCCTTACCCACTGAACCACCAAGGAAGCCCCTACATTAGCTTTTAATGTTCTCACATTCATCATGTAGTCCATCTTGTTCTCTGTAATCATTTGTAGTTTTCTTCATATCTTTTTTAGCGCCACTTTCTTGCACTTTTTGTAAATGATAAGCCATTTTTTTCACTAGAAGAGCTTGTCTCTAAAATATTAAAGAAGTATCTTGGTTAACATCAACTTGCTGTTTAGAAATATAAATAAATATTTAAAATGTGACAGTATGTTGGAAATGAGCAGCTGTTTCTGTCCTGTGACTTGTAAGATATTCTAAATATAATTTTGGGAGTGTGGAATATAAATATGGAATATGAATTTGAGAGGGTGGTAATAGGGAAATTTCCATATGTTGGAGAGCATGAAAAGTATATTTAACCCTTAGGGTGTAATTTATGTCTATTGCACACCTTCACAGTGTCCAGTTTCAGATCAATAGCATCTCAATGCATTGCTCTCCTGTGAGTTTAAACAATTTCTAAATCATCTTCAGGTGGAGAATTCCTTAATCAAAAGGCATCAGGCCTAACATAGGTAAACATAATATCATACATAAAATTTGACTTCTTTTTGTGCATCTCTGGACTAATACTGACATTGGATGTACCAGAAGAGAGAGAGCTGCACAGAGAAAGAGACCCAGAAATTCTCAGTAAATTTCCTGGAGGAGTAGTCAGCTAGAGAATGGATTAGTACATGTATGTGAGAAACTACTCAAACCCAAAACAGGCCCATCCCAAAAGATTCAAGAACATAGTATTTGTCAGCAACTTATGATGCTTATTCTCATGAGCATCCTCAGAAAAAAATTCATAAGTCATAGAACACTGAGTAGAGTACAACAATGGATCTTGCTCAGTCGTGGGGTATAACTAGTTCCAGATTCAATATGGTTCCATCCTGCCTGATCTAACAAATATTAGAAAAGCAAAACCTATAAAAATCAAATTTCATAAGGCAACTGCGACCTCTGGGCGCATGTGCTCAGAGCTCCAGCTTGGTAATTGGACACATCAGTCCAGCTGCCCCAGCACATGGGATCTTCCCAGGCCAGGGATAGAACTGGCGCCCCTTGCACTGCAAGGCAGTGTCCTTACCCACTGAACCACCAAGGAAGCCCCTACATTAGCTTTTAATGTTCTCACATTCATCATGTAGTCCATCTTGTTCTCTGTAATCATTTGTAGTTTTCTTCATATCTTTTTTAGCGCCACTTTCTTGCACTTTTTGTAAATGATAAGCCATTTTTTTCACTAGAAGAGCTTGTCTCTAAAATATTAAAGAAGTATCTTGGTTAACATCAACTTGCTGTTTAGAAATATAAATAAATATTTAAAATGTGACAGTATGTTGGAAATGAGCAGCTGTTTCTGTCCTGTGACTTGTAAGATATTCTAAATATAATTTTGGGAGTGTGGAATATAAATATGGAATATGAATTTGAGAGGGTGGTAATAGGGAAATTTCCATATGTTGGAGAGCATGAAAAGTATATTTAACCCTTAGGGTGTAATTTATGTCTATTGCACACCTTCACAGTGTCCAGTTTCAGATCAATAGCATCTCAATGCATTGCTCTCCTGTGAGTTTAAACAATTTCTAAATCATCTTCAGGTGGAGAATTCCTTAATCAAAAGGCATCAGGCCTAACATAGGTAAACATAATATCATACATAAAATTTGACTTCTTTTTGTGCATCTCTGGACTAATACTGACATTGGATGTACCAGAAGAGAGAGAGCTGCACAGAGAAAGAGACCCAGAAATTCTCAGTAAATTTCCTGGAGGAGTAGTCAGCTAGAGAATGGATTAGTACATGTATGTGAGAAACTACTCAAACCCAAAACAGGCCCATCCCAAAAGATTCAAGAACATAGTATTTGTCAGCAACTTATGATGCTTATTCTCATGAGCATCCTCAGAAAAAAATTCATAAGTCATAGAACACTGAGTAGAGTACAACAATGGATCTTGCTCAGTCGTGGGGTATAACTAGTTCCAGATTCAATATGGTTCCATCCCTGCCTGATCTAACAAATATTAGAAAAGCAAAACCTATAAAAAATCAAATTATTTCCAAATAAACTACCTATCTACATCCAAGAAAAAATAGCTAAGGAAAATTTATAAAAAGATGAAAACACATACAATATAAAATTCACAATATTTGGCATACAATCAAAGAATGCCAAGCATATAGAACAGCAAAGAAATATGACCCATAAAGTGAATAATCAATCAAAAATACCCAGAAATGATACAGAGGTTAGAATGAAAGATAACATTATAATAGAGAAGCTAAAAACAGAGTTACCATATGATCCTGCAATCCTACTCCTGGGCATATATCTAGAGAAAACTAATTCACAAAGATACATGCATACCAATATCAATACTCACTGTAGCATTATTTACAGCAGCCAAGATGTAGACGTAACCTAAATCTCCATCAATGGGTGAATGGAAAAGAAGATACCATGTATACACACACATACACACATTCACACACACAATAGAATATTACTCAGCTATAAAAAAGAATGACAGTGACATACGCAACAACATGGATGGCCCTGGAGATTATCATATTAAGTGAAATATGTCAGATAGAGACAAATATATGATATCACTTAATATGTGAGATCTAAAGAATAATACAAATGTACTTATTTACAAAGTAGAAATAGACTCACAGACATAGAGAACAAAGTTAAGATTGCCAGAGGGTAGCAGGGAATGGGTAGAGAGGTAAATTAAGAGTCTGGTATTAATATATACACACTACTATATATAAAATAGGTAAATAAAAGCTACTGTATAGCACAGGTAACTATATTAAATATTTTCTAATTATCTATAATGGAAAAGAATCTGGAAAAGATTTATATATACACACATATATATGTATAACCGAATCACCTCTGTACACTTGGAAGTAGTACCTCATTGTAAATTTACCAAACTTGAATTTAAAAACCTAAAACAACTGAATTCCATATATTTATAAGATAAACAAGAGACATGGAAGATAAAAAAACTGCTCAAATCAATTTCTTTTAATGTGTGAGATAAGCATGTAATGAGTGCATTAAACAAGTAGACAGGAGTTATTCCATCCCTGCCTGATAGCTAAGCGAAATATTTATGGAAAAGCAAAACCTATAAAAATCAAATTATTTCCAAATAAACCACCTATCTACATCCAAGAAAAAATAGCTAAGGAAAATTTATAAAAAGATGAAAACACATACAATATAAAATTCACAATATTTGGCATACAATCAAAGAATGCCAAGCATATAGAACAGCAAAGAAATATGACCCATAAAGTGAATAATCAATCAAAAATACCCAGAAATGATACAGAGGTTAGAATGAAAGATAACATTATAATAGAGAAGCTAAAAACAGAGTTACCATATGATCCTGCAATCCTACTCCTGGGCATATATCTAGAGAAAACTAATTCACAAAGATACATGCATACCAATATCAATACTCACTGTAGCATTATTTACAGCAGCCAAGATGTAGACGTAACCTAAATCTCCATCAATGGGTGAATGGAAAAGAAGATACCATGTATACACACACATACACACATTCACACACACAATAGAATATTACTCAGCTATAAAAAAGAATGACAGTGACATACGCAACAACATGGATGGCCCTGGAGATTATCATATTAAGTGAAATATGTCAGATAGAGACAAATATATGATATCACTTAATATGTGAGATCTAAAGAATAATACAAATGTACTTATTTACAAAGTAGAAATAGACTCACAGACATAGAGAACAAAGTTAAGATTGCCAGAGGGGTAGCAGGGAATGGGTAGAGAGGTAAATTAAGAGTCTGGTATTAATATATACACACTACTATATATAAAATAGGTAAATAAAAGCTACTGTATAGCACAGGTAACTATATTAAATATTTTCTAATTATCTATAATGGAAAAGAATCTGGAAAAGATTTATATATACACACATATATATGTATAACCGAATCACCTCTGTACACTTGGAAGTAGTACCTCATTGTAAATTTACCAAACTTGAATTTAAAAACCTAAAACAACTGAATTCCATATATTTATAAGATAAACAAGAGACATGGAAGATAAAAAAACTGCTCAAATCAATTTCTTTTAATGTGTGAGATAAGCATGTAATGAGTGCATTAATAGCAGAGTAGACATGGCAGGAGGAGAGATTAATAGGTGTTCAGAAAAATAAACCATCCAAAAAGAAACAGGGAG
This sequence comes from Tragulus kanchil, assembly GCA_022376925.1. Classification (NCBI taxonomy): domain Eukaryota; kingdom Metazoa; phylum Chordata; class Mammalia; order Artiodactyla; family Tragulidae; genus Tragulus; species Tragulus kanchil. The sequence continues at coordinate 92,939,631 of JAIOJX010000026.1, read as the reverse complement.
AAAAAAGTCACAAAATTAGGAAATGTGGTAGAGAAAGGAGACCCTAGGCTCACTCCCCAATTATGGGTAATTATGCACATATCACAGTTAAAACTATTTCCAGGGTAGCTAAGAGAATGACAAGAAGACTAGCAGAATAGATTTTCTGTAATTAAGACATAAAGAAGTAACCACAATGACATGTGAAGAGATGCAATATAGTCAAGAACCACACCTTGGCATCAGTGACCCATAAACAAGAGGATAATCACAATTGCATAGGTTCTTCCAAAGGAGAAAGATTTCCAAGCTCAACATCAGGCTTCCCAGCCAGGAGGTCCTGCACCAAGAAAACAAACCTCAATATCTGGCTTTGAAAGTCAGCAGGGCTTGCATATGGGTGAACTAGAGGGCAGTAGGAAATAGTGATTTTACTCTGAAAGGGCACATGTAAATCTCATATGTGCTGATTCCCAGTGCAGAGGCAGTATGGTGAACAACCAAGCTGTCCATCTTGGAGAGATTCCTGGAGAGACAAGAGGCAGCTGGCATCCCTCTGAGGAGGGAGATGCTGATGGCAGGCATTTTTGGAGGCTTGTTCTACTACAAAGACACAGTGTTGGCAAGTGTCATTTTTGAGTCCTCCCTCTAGCTTATTAGCACTGAGGGATGACCTGTTCACTAGGGAACTGGCATCAGTCCTGGAACCCATCTGGGCTATACAATTAGCCTTACTAAGACACACCCAAAACACAAAGAATTAGGCAGAATGAAGAGAGAGCGAAATATGTTCCAAACAAATACAAAACTTCAGAAAAGAACTAAATAAGGAAAGACAAGTGATTTCTCTGATAAAGGGTTCAAGATTATGGTCAAAGGTGCTCAAGAAACACAGAAGAAGATGGATGAACCAATGAGAAGTTTTAACAAAAGTTAGAAAAATATGAAGAAGAATCAAACAGAACTAACACAGTAACAACAACAACAACAAAAGACACTAAAATGAGTCAACAGATTAGCTGACACAGGAATGGGTCAGTGAACTGGAAGACAGAGTAGCTGGAACCACCCAGCCCAAATTGAAAAAGACAAAAGAGTTAAACAAAATTACAGTATAATAAACCTCTAGATATCAACCATAACATCATTTGCATTACAATGGTCCTAGAAGGAGGAGCAGAGAGAAGGAAAGGGGCCAAGGAATTAGTTTAAGAAATAGCAGGTGAAAACTTATCTAACCTGTGAAAGAGAACAGACATCGAAGTCTAAAAAGCACAAAGCATCCCAATCAAGAACAACCAAAGAGATTTCTGTCAAAAATTAAAGAAAAGAGGGAATCTTAAAAGCATCAGATCCTCCGCCTGTATGGGTACCCCCACCACCACTGTGGTGCTTAAAAGCATCAGATCCTCCACCTGTATGGGTACCCCCACCCCTCTCCTCACAGAGCACCAACTCTGGGTGCATGAGCTCCAGAGCACTGGCTCATAATTGGACATACCAGTCCAGCTGCTCCGTGGCACATGGGATCCTCCAGGGCCAGGGATCAAACCGGTGCCCCCTGCACTGTGAGGCAGACTCTCCCTCCCACTGGACCACCAGGGAAGTCCTCTTTCAGCAGAAATTTTGTAGTCCAGAGAAGAGTGGCATACTCATACTCAAGGTGATGAAAGGAAAAACTGCCACTAAGAATACTTGGCAAGGATATCATTCAAATATGAAGGACACCAATGAATTTTGTAAATAAGCAAAAGCTAAGAAGATCACTAAACTGGTTTTTTAAGAAATGTGAAAGGGGCTTCTCTAAGCAGAAAAAAGCACAACTAGAAATAGGAAAAACACAAAGGAAAAATTTGATTGGTAAAGGCAAACATACAGTAAATACAGTGGATGAAGCACTTTTAAACTAGTAGGGAGAAACCCAAGATGGCCAAGGAATAAGACGGGGATATCACCAGCTTCCCAAAAAATTCATCAAAAACTCATCAGGATATGGAACAATCCCTACAAAGTCCCTAGATGACAAAATAAGACCCCAGGCCTCCAGGGGATAAACTGGGCTCCCTGGAATGAGGTAGGAAAAAGACAGAGCCTTAAACTGGGAAAGGAAGATGGATGAGTGCCAGACAAAAACCTGTACCCCAAGGGAGGGGGGGAGGCGAGAAGAAACTTCTGCCCTGAGGAAGCACCCTCACAAGGGAGGCTAAGGAGAGCGGCAGAATCTTGGAGAACGAGCTAAGAAAACGGAAACTCTCAGCCCATAAACACCACACAGACTGAAAGTAAGCCACTTGAGCTCTGCCCAACTCCAGCACACCCCCATAGCAGCTCCAGCAGAGAACCCAGGAAAAGCGGCTCTGTGGACAGCATCACCGGAAAAACGTGTCAGTTGCACAGAGGCCCAGCAGGGGCAGCTCAGAGTGCTACACAATGTGCTAGGAACAGCTTGGCGGATTGCCTGCGGGCCTGACACCCTACCAGTGAGGGTTCTCTGGCTACCTCCAGTGGAAGCGCAAGGACAGAAGCCCTTTCTTTAAAGAGGTGGCTAAGTAGCCTGTTGGAAGTTCCGCTGAGCGGGAACGGGGAAACAGACCCTATGTGTGGTGAGGGGTACTATCCCAACTTTGGGCCCTCCAGGAGCCTGGAAAGGAGAGCAGTGACCCCTCATGAGACTGAACCCTGCACATTTGTTACTCAGTCTTCACAGAGACTGATTTTCCAACTATCCTGGGCCCATCCAAGGAGCCTGGAAAGGAGAGATCCTAAGCTGAACCCTGCACATTTGGACCGGTCTTTTAGAAATTTTGCAGTCCAGAGAAGAGTGGCACAATATACTCATATTCAAAGTGATAAAAGGAAAAACTGCCACTAAGAATACTTGGCAAGGATATCATTCAAATCTGAAGGACACCAATGAATTTTGTAATTAAGCAAAAGCTAAAAAGACTACTAAACTGGTTTTATAAGAAATGTAAAAGGGGCTTCTCTAAGCAGAAAAAAGCACAACTAGGAATATGAAAAACACCAAGGAAAAATTTGATTGGTAAAGACAAATATACAGTAAATACAGTGGATGAAGCACTTATAAAGCTAGTAGGGAGGAGCCCAAGATGGCCAAGGAATAAGATGGGGATATTACCAGCTTCCCAAAAAATTCATCAAAAACTCATCAGGATATGGAACAATCCCGACAATCCAGTCCCTAGATGACAAAAGAAGACCCCAGGCCTCCAGGGGATAAGCTGGACTCCCTGGAATGAGGTAGGAAAAAGATAGAGCCTTAAAATGGGAAAAGAAGAAACTTCCGCCCTGAGGAAGCACCCTCCCATGGGAGGCTAAGGAGAGCAGCAGAATCTTGGAAAGCCAGCTGAGAAAACAGAAACTCTCAGCCCATAAACACCACACAGACTGAAAGTAAGCCACTTGAGCTCTGCCCAACTCCAGCACACCCCCATAGCAGCTCCAGCAGAGAACCCAGGAAAAGCGGCTCTGTGGACAGCATCACCGGAAAAACGTGTCAGTTGCACAGAGGCCCAGCAGGGGCAGCTCAGAGTGCTACACAATGTGCTAGGAACAGCTTGGCGGATTGCCTGCGGGCCTGACACCCTACCAGTGAGGGTTCTCTGGCTACCTCCAGTGGAAGCGCAAGGACAGAAGCCCTTTCTTTAAAGAGGTGGCTAAGTAGCCTGTTGGAAGTTCCGCTGAGCGGGAACGGGGAAACAGACCCTATGTGTGGTGAGGGGTACTATCCCAACATTGGGCCCTCCAGGACCCTGGAAGGGAGAGCAGTGACCCCTCATGAGACTGAGCCCTGCACATTTGGTACTCAGTCTTCACAGACACTGAATTTCCAGCTATCCTGGCCATCAAACCAGATCAACCAATTCTGTAAGCATCCTGCCTACTAACCTGAAAATCTGGTTCTCCCAGAGACCTGAGATCTAAGCTGCACCACCCCCACACCTGGACACCATTAGGATAGACCCAAAGCTTCTGGGCAGACTCAGGAACAAACCCTGGTGGACAACCCACACATACAGAGGAGAAGATAAATTCACAACTGAAAACCAGGAACAAGTTTTTTTTATATATATATATACCACATTTTACTCTCTCTCTGCTTTAACTGTTAAAATTTTTTATATCTACCATTATTCTCTCTACAACTATTCCTGTGTTTGCTTTTCCTACTGTTCTTTTCCTGCTGTATTAAACTTTAATGTATACAAATATTTGTTATTTACCTCTATATTACCTTGCAATATTATCTTTCTCTATTATGTATCCATTCTCTTCTTTCTCTTCTCCATCATACTTGTTAGTTAATAACTGCTTTCATTGATTTATCCCCAGCTAGGACATTGCTGTAGTTTTGTTTTCCAGTCTGTGTTTTAGTGAGCTTGGATCTTAACTGTTGGTATCAGCTTTGGTTTTGTCCATCCACCAGAACAATCTCCTGTAGTTTATCCTTTTTGGACCGTTCAGAGTTTGTCATGGGTGTGTATGTATGTGTGTTTTTCCATTATGTTAGATAGTATTTGCACGATTTCATAATTGCCATTTACCAGGGATGTGCCTTTTGTCCCTCATATGTTTATACTTGTTTTAAACCATCCGAAAAACGTGTCAGTTGCACAGAGGCCCAGCAGGACAGAGTGCCACAATGTGCTAGGAACAGCTTGGCGGATTGCCTGCGGGCCTGACACCCTACCAGTGAGGGTTCTCTGGCTACCTCCAGTGGAAGCGCAAGGACAGAAGCCCTTTCTTTAAAGAGGTGGCTAAGTAGCCTGTTGGAAGTTCCGCTGAGCGGGAACGGGGAAACAGACCCTATGTGTGGTGAGGGGTACTATCCCAACTTTGGGCCCTCCAGGAGCCTGGAAAGGAGAGCAGTGACCCCTCATGAGACTGAACCCTGCACATTTGGTACTCAGTCTTCACAGACACTGAATTTCCAACTATCCTGGCCATCAAACCAGATCAACCAATTCTGCAAGGACCCTGCCTGCTAACCTGAAAATCTGGTTCTCCCAGAGACCTGAGATCTAAGCTGCACCGCCCCCACATGTGGACACCATTAGGATAGACCCAAAGCTTCTGGGCAGCCTCAGGAGTAAATGCTGGTGGACAACCCACACACAAAGAGGAGAAGATAAATTCACAACTGAAAACCAGGAACAGAGTTTTTGTTTTCTTTTTTAATACCACATTTTTCTCTCTCTTTGCTTTAACTATTAAAATTTTTTATATCTACCATTATTCTCTCTACTACTATTCCTGTGTTTGCTTTTTCTATTGTTCTTTTCCTGCTGTACTAAACTTTAATATTTACAAATATTTGTCATTTACTTCTATATTACCTTGCAATATTATCTTTCTCCATTACCTATCCATTCTCTTCTTTCTCTTCCCCATCATATTTGTTAGTTAATAACTGCTTTCATTGCTTTATCCCCAGCTAGGACCTTGCTCTAGTTTTGTTTTCCAGTCTGTGTTTTAGTGAACTTGGATCTTAACTGTTGGTATCAGCTTTGATTTCGTCCATTCACTGGAACAATCTCCTGTAGTTTATCCTTTTTGGACTGTTCAGGGTTTGTTATGTGTGTGTATGTATGTGTGTTTTTCCATTATGTTAGATAATATTTGCACGATTTCATAATTGCCATTTATCAGGGATGCGGCTTTTGTCCCTCATATGTTTATACTTGTTTTAATACCACTTAAAGTCATAATGAACCAGCCATAGCATCTCCATTTCCTGGCCAGAGATCAAACCCTGGAAGCTCGGAGAGGGAGCACTGACTCCAAGATTCTCCACTACCAGAGAATGCCTAACGCCAGTAAATATTAAACAGCAAGAACCCTCACAAACATAAGCATGAGTATACAAAACCCAGTATCATCCAATTCACAATAACACCCTATATGAGAAGCTCCATTCAAACAACAAACAAGTCAAAAATACAAACCCAATCATCAGCAAACAGGAATACCATTTAACTTAGTTCTGCCCATAAGAGGGGAAAATAAATAATTAATTAAGTAAAAGATTATCTCCTCACACACTTTACATGAAGCTTACACAAACCATTGGGCCTTTCTACAAAAACAGAAACCAAAAGGAAGAAAACACTCAACCTCAAAGCCTGGGTAAAGGAGATCTCGAACACAATAAATTAAAAATGAATAAAAATGAATAATTACAATGAAAAGGCATAGAAACACAACACAAATGAAGGAATAAACTGGAAAAGCAACTCCAAATGAGTGACAAGGAATTAGACAAACTATCTGAAAGAATTCAGAAGAAAAGTAGTAACAATGATCAATGATCAAAATATCAAACATAGAATACTAGAGAAAATGGAAGAATTAATTGGCACACTGAAGAAAGACATACAGGAAATCAAAAAATTTAAAAATAGAGACAAACAACTCAATTGCTGAATTTAAAAGTACCTTGCAAAGAATCAGTAGTGGAGTATATGAGGCAAGAGAACAGATGAGCAAACTGGAAGATAGAACGGTGGAAATAACTGCTGAAGAACAGAATAAAGTACAAAGAATGAAAAGAACTGAGGATAGTTTCAGAGACCTCTGGGATAATATCAAATTCACCCACATTGGAATTATAGGGGTTCTAGAAGAAGATAAAAAGAAAGGGTATAAGAAAATTTTTGGAGAGATTATAGCTGAAAACTTCCTCATCATGGGAAAGGAAATAGGCAACCAAGTTCAAGAAGCACAAAGAGTCCCATACAAAATAAAACCCAGGAGAAACATGCCAAGGCACATACTAATAAAGCTAGCACAGATTAAACACAAAGACAGAATTCTAATTATTTATTTATTTATTTTTGGCTATTCTGGGTTTTCACTGCTGCAGGCTCCTCTCTAGCTGCAGGGGGTGGAGGCTACTCTCTAGTTGAGGTGAACAGGCTTCTTGTTGCAGTGGCTTCTCTTGTTGTGGAACTCAGGCTCCAGGGCACATGGGCTCAATAGTCGTGGCTCTGAGGCTCTAGAGCACAGGCTCAACAGCTGTGGCTCACAGGCTCAGCTGTTCTGCAGTATGTGCGATCTTCCCGGCTCAGGGATCCAACCTGTCTCTCCTGCATTGGCAGGTGAACTCTTTACCTCTGAGCCACCAGGGAAGCCCAAAGACAGAATTCTAAAAGAGGTAAGGGGAAAGCAACAAATAACACACAAGGGAAACCCCATACATTTAACTGCTGATCTTTCAGCAGACACTCTACAAGCAAGAAGGGAATGGCAAAACATATTTAAAGTACTAAAAGAGAAAAATCTACAACTAAGACTACTCTAACCCAGTAAGGATCTCAGTCAAAATTGCTGAGAAATTAAAAGCTTTACAGACAAGCAAAAGTTCAGAGAATTCAATACCACCAAACCAGCCTTACAACAAACAATAAAAGGATTTATATAGTCAGTAAATACAAGAGAAGAAAAAGATCTACAAAACAAAACTCAAACAGTCAATAAGATGGCAATAGGAACATCTGTATCAATAATTACTTTAAATGTAAACAGATTAAATGCTCCAACCAAAAGACATAGACTGGCTGAATGAATACAAAAATAGAATCCCTATACATGCTGTTTACAAGAAAAACACTTCAAACCTAAAGACACATATAGACTGAAAGTGAGAGGATTGACAAATATATTCCATGCAAATGGAAATCAAAAGAAAGCTGGAGTAGCAGTCCTCATATCAGACAAAATAGATCTTAAAATAAAGATGATAATAAGAGACAAGGCAGGACACTACATAATGATCAAGGGATCAGTCCAAGAAGAAGACATAACTATTATAAATATTTATACACCTAACAGAGAAGCATATCAATACACAAGGCAAACAATCTTAGACATAAAAGAAGAAATTGACAGTAACACAATAATAATAGGAGACTTTAACACCACACTTACACCAATGGACAGATCATCAAAACAGAAATTTCATAAGGAAACACAAGCCTTAAGTGATACATTAGAAGAGTTAGATCTCATTGATATCTTTAGTACCTTCCACCCAAAACGCAGAGGAATATACTTCCTTCTCAAGTGCACATGGAACATTCTCTAGGATAGACCATATCCTGGGTCACAAATCAAACCTCAGTCATTTAAGAAAGTTGAAATTATATCAACCATCCTTTCTGACCACAATGCTATGAGACCAGATATCAATTACAAGGAAAAAAAAAAAACTAAAAACACCAACACATGGAGATTAAATAATACATGACATTCTAAAAGAGGTAAGGGGAAAGCAACAAATAACACACAAGGGAAACCCCATACATTTAACTGCTGATCTTTCAGCAGACACTCTACAAGCAAGAAGGGAATGGCAAAACATATTTAAAGTACTAAAAGAGAAAAATCTACAACTAAGACTACTCTAACCCAGTAAGGATCTCAGTCAAAATTGCTGAGAAATTAAAAGCTTTACAGACAAGCAAAAGTTCAGAGAATTCAATACCACCAAACCAGCCTTACAACAAACAATAAAAGGATTTATATAGTCAGTAAATACAAGAGAAGAAAAAGATCTACAAAACAAAACTCAAACAGTCAATAAGATGGCAATAGGAACATCTGTATCAATAATTACTTTAAATGTAAACAGATTAAATGCTCCAACCAAAAGACATAGACTGGCTGAATGAATACAAAAATAGAATCCCTATACATGCTGTTTACAAGAAAAACACTTCAAACCTAAAGACACATATAGACTGAAAGTGAGAGGATTGACAAATATATTCCATGCAAATGGAAATCAAAAGAAAGCTGGAGTAGCAGTCCTCATATCAGACAAAATAGATCTTAAAATAAAGATGATAATAAGAGACAAGGCAGGACACTACATAATGATCAAGGGATCAGTCCAAGAAGAAGACATAACTATTATAAATATTTATACACCTAACAGAGAAGCATATCAATACACAAGGCAAACAATCTTAGACATAAAAGAAGAAATTGACAGTAACACAATAATAATAGGAGACTTTAACACCACACTTACACCAATGGACAGATCATCAAAACAGAAATTTCATAAGGAAACACAAGCCTTAAGTGATACATTAGAAGAGTTAGATCTCATTGATATCTTTAGTACCTTCCACCCAAAACGCAGAGGAATATACTTCCTTCTCAAGTGCACATGGAACATTCTCTAGGATAGACCATATCCTGGGTCACAAATCAAACCTCAGTCATTTAAGAAAGTTGAAATTATATCAACCATCCTTTCTGACCACAATGCTATGAGACCAGATATCAATTACAAGGAAAAAAAAAAAACTAAAAACACCAACACATGGAGATTAAATAATACATTTCTAAATAATGAACAGATTACCAAAGAAATCAAAAGAGAAATTTAAAAAAAAATACTAGAAGAAAATAACAATGAAAACATGACAACTCAAAACCTATGGTATGCAACAAAAGCAGTGGTAAGAGGGAAATTTATAGGAATACAGTCCTACCTCAAAAAACAAGAATAACATCAAAAAAACAATCTAAATTTACACTTAAAACAACTGGAAAAAAAGAGGAACAAAACCCCCTAAAGTTAGCAGAAGAAAAGAAATCATAAAGATCAGAGCAGAAATAAATGAAAGAAAAAATAGTAAAGATTAATAAAATAAAAAGTTGGTTCTTTGAAAGGATAAAGAAAACTATCAAACCTTTAGGCAGACTCATCAAGAAAAAAATAGAGAAGAATCAAATCAGCAAAATCAGAAATGAAAAAGGAGAGGTTACAACAGACAATACAGAAATGCAAAAGATTATAAGAGACTATTAAGAACAACTATATGGCAATAAATTGGACAACCTGGAAGAAATGGACAGATTCTTAGAGAAGTAAATCTTCCAAAACTGAACCAGAAAGAAATAGAAATTATGAACAATTCACTTACAAGCTCAGAAATTGAATCCATGATCAAAAATCTCCCCTAAAATAAAAGCCCAAAGCCAGACAGCTTCACAGGTGAATTCTACCAAAGATTTAGAGAAGAGCTACTGCCTGTTCTTCTAAAACTCTTTCAAGAAACTGTACAAGAAGGAAAAAACAAGGCCCACCTGATTCCAAACCAGGCAAAGAAAAAAAAAAACAAACAAGAATTGGACAGATCATCAAAACAGAAATTTCATAAGGAAACACAAGCCTTAAGTGATACATTAGAAGAGTTAGATCTCATTGATATCTTTAGTACCTTCCACCCAAAACGCAGAGGAATATACTTCCTTCTCAAGTGCACATGGAACATTCTCTAGGATAGACCATATCCTGGGTCACAAATCAAACCTCAGTCATTTAAGAAAGTTGAAATTATATCAACCATCCTTTCTGACCACAATGCTATGAGACCAGATATCAATTACAAGGAAAAAAAAAAAACTAAAAACACCAACACATGGAGATTAAATAATACATTTCTAAATAATGAACAGATTACCAAAGAAATCAAAAGAGAAATTTAAAAAAAAATACTAGAAGAAAATAACAATGAAAACATGACAATTCAAAACCTATGGGATGCAGCAAAAGCAGTACTAAGAGGGAAGTTTATAGGCATACAGTCCTACCTCAAAAAACAAGAATAACATAAAAAAAATAATAACCTAAATTTCCACTTCAAAAAACAACTGGAAAAAGAGGAACAAAACCACCTAAAGTTAGCAGAAGAAAAGAAATCATAAAGATCAGAGCAGAAATAAATGAAAGAAAAAATAGTAAAGATTAATAAAATAAAAAGTTGGTTCTTTGAAAGGATAAAGAAAACTATCAAACCTTTAGGCAGACTCATCAAGAAAAAAATAGAGAAGAATCAAATCAGCAAAATCAGAAATGAAAAAGGAGAGGTTACAACAGACAATACAGAAATGCAAAAGATTATAAGAGACTATTAAGAACAACTATATGGCAATAAATTGGACAACCTGGAAGAAATGGACAGATTCTTAGAGAAGTAAATCTTCCAAAACTGAACCAGAAAGAAATAGAAATTATGAACAATTCACTTACAAGCTCAGAAATTGAATCCATGATCAAAAATCTCCCCTAAAATAAAAGCCCAAAGCCAGACAGCTTCACAGGTGAATTCTACCAAAGATTTAGAGAAGAGCTACTGCCTGTTCTTCTAAAACTCTTTCAAGAAACTGTACAAGAAGGAACAATTCCAAACACATTCTACAAGGCCACCATCACCCTGATTCCAAAACCAGGCAAAGACAACACAAGAAAAGAAAATTACAGGCCAATATCACTGATGAATTTAGACGCAAAACTCCTCAATAAAATTCTGGCAAACAGAATTCAGCAACACATCAAAAAACTCATTCACCATGATCAAGCTGGGTTTATCCCAGGCATGCATGGATTCTTCAATATCCACAAATGAATGGGATACACCATATCAACAAACTGAAAGATAAAAATCACATGATAATCTCAATAGATGCAGAAAAAGCCTTTGACAAAATCCAGCACCCATTTATGATAAGAACTCTTCAAAAAAGTGGCATAGAAGGAACGTAATTCAACATAGGGAAAGCCATATATGAGAAGCCCAGAGCAAACATTATTCTCAATAGTGAAAAACTAAAAGCATTCTCTCTAAGATCAGGAACAAGACAAGGGTATCCACTCTCACCACCATTATTCAACATAGTCTTGCAAATTCTAGCTACAGTAATTAGAGAAGAATAAGAAATAAAAGGAATTCAGATTAGAAAATAAGAAGTCAAACTCTGACTGTTCACAGACTACAAGAAACTATATGCAGAAAACCCTAAAGACACTATCAGAGAATTACTAGAGCTAATCAGTGAATTTAGTAAAGTCACAGGATACAAAATCAATACACAAAAATCACTTGTATTCCTATATACAAGCAATGAAAAATCTGAAAGAGAAATCAAGGATGCAATCCCATTCACTACTACAGCAAAAAGAATAAAATATCTAGGAATAAACCTACCCAAAGAAACAAAAGAACTATACACAGAAAATTATAAGACACTAATGAAAGAAATCAAAGACAACATAAACAGATGGAGAGATATTCCATGTTCCTGGGTTAGAAGAACCAATATTGTAAAAATGACCATGCTACCAATTATCATCTACAGATTCAATGAGATCCCAATTAAATTACCAATGGCATTTTCACAGAACTAGATGAAAAAATAGCACAGTTTATATGGAAACCCCAAAGACCCCAGATAGCCAAAGAAATCTTGAGAAAGAAGAATGGAGCCGGAGGAATCAACCTTCCTAACTTCGGACTATACTACACAGTGACAGTCATCAAGACAGTATAGTACTGGCACAAAAATAGAAACAGACACCAATGGGAACAAGATAGAGAGCCCAGAAATAAACCTGTGCACCTATGGGTACCTTATATTTGACAAAGGAGGTAAAAATACACAATGTAGCAAGGACAGCATAGCATCTTCAACAAATGGTGCTGGGAAAACTGGACAGCTACATGTAAAAGAATGAAGCTAGAACACTCCCTAACACTATACACAAAGACAAACTCAAAATGGATTAAAGACCTAACTATAAGACCAGAAACAATAAAACTCTTAGAGGAAAACATGGGCAGAACACTCAAAGATGTAAATCAGAGCAAGATCTTCCATTATCCACCTTCTAGAGTAAAGGGAATAAAAACAAAAATAAACAAGTGGGATCTATGTAAACTCAAAAGCTTTTGCATAGCAAAAGAAACAATAAACAAAGTGAAAATACAAGCCTCAGAATGGGAGAAAATAATAGCAATTAATTTCCCAAATATACAAGCAGCTTGTACAACTCAATACTGGAAAAACAAACAACCCAATCAAAAAATGCAAAAAAGACCTAAACAGATATCTCAGAGAAGACATACACATGGCCAAGAAACACATGAAAAGATGGTCAATGTCACTTATTATTAGAGCAATGCAAATCAAAACCACAATGAGATATCACCTCATCTTAAAAATAGTACATATTTTTTAAAGTTCAAAACAGTTATTCTGAGAAAATTAGCTGGTAGGGAAAAACTGAGAATTTTCTTCAAGAAATTCTAAGTAAAACAATCAGTTATATAATCTTCTCTATAGAAAATACAAGTGTAGCTTATGGTGTGAGATAAAACCAAAAGTAATTATCATCAAATTAATAGAGAAATACTTTTTATATTACAGTCACAATATAATGTGACCAAAATATAGTAAAAATTTTTATAATCTTTGTTTCATATAATACAAATCATTTGGGGTAACTGGTCTCTTGTCCTCTCACAAAGTGAACTACATTCAAAAATCAAAACTAGCAAGAGCATGTCCTCAAGCAGCCCCAATTAGAGGATAAATCTCACCCTACCTTCTTGTCAGCCTCTTCTCTGCGTTTATACCGTTGTTCCTGTATCCTAGCTTCTCTCTTAACATCTTCTTCAATTCTTTTCAGAAGTAACATTTCTTTTGTCTTCCATTCCTAAAGAGCACCATGTTACCGTATTCAGTATGCATCCACAATAAACCTCAGTATTTTGTCCACTACCAACAATCAAGTTAGAATAAGCCAAGAGCCTAACAGAAATCAGACCAAGCATGAAGTATGAGGTTGGTGAAGAAGTAATTGCAGCTTTGGACTGTGAATTTTAAATCATTATAACGAGGCTCAAACACATCTTTATTAATCAAAATAGGAACCATTAGAATCAGTCCATTTTTGCCACTGAGAAATAACTTTGCTTATCACTGTAACATAAAATTTGTAATTCAGGATTTATTGAACACTTGCAAAGCATTTTTGGCCTCTTGATGATCGTGGAAGTGTTTTCCAGGCAAAAAGTTGTTGAAATGTCTGCAGAAGTGATAGTCAGTTGGAGAGAAGTCAGGTGAACCGGGCAGATGAGGCACAATTTTGTAGCCCAATTTATTTAACTTTTGAAGCATTGGTTGTGCAGCCTGTGTCAGACACTATCATGGAGAAGAATTGGACCCATTCTGTTGACCAGTGCCAGCTACAGGTGCTGCAGTTTTCTGTGCATCTCATTGATCTACTGAGCATAATTATCAGATGTGCTGATTTCTCCATGATTTAGAAAGCTGTAGTGGGTTAGACTGGAATTAGACAACCAGTGACCATGATCTTTTTTTTGGTGCAAGTTGGCTTGTTAAGTGCTTTGCAGCTTTTTCTTTGTCCAACTACTAAGCCGGTCATCACCAGTTGTCATATAAAATCCACTTCTCACACATCATAGTCCGATTGAGAAATAGTCCATTGTTGTTGTGTAGAATAAGAGAAGCTGACACTTCAAAACAATGATTTTTTTTTTTTTTTTTGATTTGCAGTCAGATCATGAGGTACTCACTTACTGAACTTTTTCACATTTCCAATTTTTTTCAAATGCTGAATGACTGTAAATGGTAAAGTTCATTTCTTCGGCAATTTCTCACATAGCTGTAAGAGGATCAGCTTCGATGATCTTTGCAAGTAGTTGTTGTCAACTTCCAATGTCTGGCCACCAGACTCCTCTTCTTCAAGATTCTTGTCTCCTTTGTGAAATGTCTTGTACCACCACTGCACTGCATGTTCCTTAGCTATGCCTGGGATAAATGTGTTACTGATGTTGTAAGTTTTCTCTGTAGCTTTAGGATCCATTTTGAACTCAAATAAGAAAATCGCTAGTATTTGATTGTTGTCTAACATCATTTCCCCTTGTTGTTGTTCAGTTGCCAAGGCATGCCTGACTCTTCAGAACCCCATAGACTGCAGCATGCCAGGCTTCCCCCTTGATCATCATCTCCCAGAGTTTGCCCAAGTTCATGTTCACTTTATTGTTGATGCCATCCAACCATTTCATCCTCTATTGCCCTCTTTTCCTTCTGCCTTCAATCTTTCACAGCATTAGGGTCTTTTCCAATGAGTCAGCTGTTCATATTAGGTGACCAAAGTATTGGAGCTTTAGCACCAGTCCTTCCAAAGAGTATTCAAGGTTGATTTTATTTAAGATTGACTGTTTTTCTCTCCTTACTGTCCAAGGTACTCTCAAGATTCTTCTATAGCACCACAGTTTGAAGGCATCAATTCTTTAGTGCTCTGCTGCCTTTACTGTTCAGATGACTGCAATTGTCCTGTACCATCCAGATCTACTGGCAAGACCATAACCTTGACTATATGGACCTTTGTCTCCAGAGTGGCGTGTTTGCTTTTTAACACACTGTCTAGGTTTATCATAGCTGTCTTGCCAAGAACTAATCATCTTCTAATTTCATGGTTGCAGTCACCATACAGTGATTTCAGAGCCCAAGAAGAGGAAATCTGCCGTTGCTTTCACATTTTTCCCTTTTAGTTGCAATAAAATGATGGGACTGTATGTCATGACTTTAGTTTTTTTAATACTGAGTTTAAGCTGACTTTTTCACTCTCCTTCTTCACCCTCGTCAAGAGCTTTTTTAGTCCCTCTTCACTTTCTGCCATCAGAGTGGTATCATCCTCATTATCTGAGGTCGTTGATGTTTCTCCCGACGATCTTCATTTCAACTTGTAACTATCGAGCCCAGCATTACTCATGATGTGTTCTGTGTATAAGTTAAATAAACAATGTGACAATAAACACCTTTGTCACCTGCCTTTCTCAATCCTGAATCAGTCAGTTTTTCCATACTAGGTTCTAATAGTTGCTTCTTGACTGACATACAGGTTTCTCAGCAGACAGGTAAAATGGTCTGGTATTTCCATCTCTTTTAAGAGTTTTCCTCAGTTTGTTATGATTCATACAGTCAAAGACGTTAGCATAATCAATGAAACAGAGGTATGTGTTTTTCTGGAATTCCCTTGGCTTCTATGAGGCAGAAAATGTTGGAAACTTTATCTCTGATTCCTCTGCCTTTTTAAACCCAGCATGCCAGGCTTCCCCCTTGATCATCATCTCCCAGAGTTTGCCCAAGTTCATGTTCATTTCATTGTTGATGCCATCCAAATATTTCGTCCTCTGTTGCCCTCTTTTCCTTCTGCCTTCAATCTTTCACAGCATTAGGGTCTTTTCCAATGAGTCAGCTGTTCATATCAGGTGACCAAAGTAATGGAGCTTCAGTGTCAGTCCGTCTAAAGAGTATTCAAGGTTGATTTTATTTAAGATGGACTGGTTTTCTCTCCTTACTGTCTAAGGTAGGTACTCTCAAGATTCTTCTATAGCACCACAGTTTGAAGGCATCAATTCTTTGGTGCTCTGCCTTCTTTACTGTCCAGGTCCCACATCTGTTCAGATGACTGCAATTGTCCTGTACCATCCAGATCTACTGGCAAGACCATAGCCTTGACTATATGGACCTTTGTCCCCAAAGTGATATGCTTGCTTTTTAACACACTGTCTAGGTTTGTCATAGCTATCCTGCCAAGAACCAATCATCTTCTAATTTCATGGCTGCAGTCACCATACAGTGATTTCAGAGTCCAAGAAGAGGAAATCTGCCATTGCTTTCACATTTTTCCCTTTTAGTTGCAATAAAATGATGGGACTGTATGTCATGACTTTAGTTTTTTTAATACTGAGTTTAAGCTGACTTTTTCACTCTCCTTCTTCACCCTCGTCAAGAGCTTTTTTAGTCCCTCTTCACTTTCTGCCATCAGAGTGGTATCATCCTCATTATCTGAGGTCGTTGATGTTTCTCCCGACGATCTTCATTTCAACTTGTAACTATCGAGCCCAGCATTACTCATGATGTGTTCTGTGTATAAGTTAAATAAACAATGTGACAATAAACACCTTTGTCACCTGCCTTTCTCAATCCTGAATCAGTCAGTTTTTCCATACTAGGTTCTAATAGTTGCTTCTTGACTGACATACAGGTTTCTCAGCAGACAGGTAAAATGGTCTGGTATTTCCATCTCTTTTAAGAGTTTTCCTCAGTTTGTTATGATTCATACAGTCAAAGACGTTAGCATAATCAATGAAACAGAGGTATGTGTTTTTCTGGAATTCCCTTGGCTTCTCTATGAGGCAGAAAATGTTGGAAACTTTATCTCTGATTCCTCTGCCTTTTTTAAACCCAACATAGACATCTAGAATTTCTTGGTTCACACAATGCTGAAGCCTAGCATGCAGGATTTTCAGTATGGAGTTACCAGGATGGGAGCTGATTGCAACTGTCTGGTGGTTCAAACATTCTTTAGTACAGCCCTCCTTTGTAACTGGAATGAAGATTGACCTTTTCCAGTCATTTCCCTAGTCTAAGATAAATATAAAATATATAAAGTGAGAAATGTATATCCAAATGATATATAACATAACTACATTTAAGAATGTATTTCAGTATCAAAGAGTGCAATCCAGCAAGGCAAAATCACAATTACTTTTGCACTAAGCTAATAAAGGCATTGGCTCTAGAATGGGCTTTCTTTATTGCACTCCTATTAGGACTCCAGGGGTGGTTATTTTTAAATAAAGCTAAATTCAAAATGTTTACCTCTTCACACCGACGGCAACAGGGGAGTTAAAACAATATCTAATAACTTTCACCATCACCACTTTAAGAGCAGATATTGGCTCATACATGTAGTTTTTGGTGTCATCCTTATTTTAAACAGCAACTTATGATTACAACTAAAAAGAAAAATCAATGTGGGTAGAAAGTTTAGGCCAGAAATTACTTGAAGAAGTATGATCGACAGTTCAAATTATTAACAAATGAGACAACCATACACAATTTTTCTCTCACTATTTTAAAATTGTTGTCTCTTACCTCTTCAATTTTTCTACGGAGACTAAGTTTTCTTCTTGTGTGTTCCCGCTGTCGTCTTTCTTCTGTATCCAATCGGAGTAGGCGTAGTTCTTCTTCTGTATGTTCTAACTCCCTACTTATCATGTCCAAATATCTAAGTAAAAGTCCAAATGTAAATCAAGGTGAATTGGAAGTTTTGCTTACAATGGCATCAGTTTTTTTGTTTTTTTAGATTGCTTCTTGACTGACATACAGGTTTCTCAGCAGACAGGTAAAATGGTCTGGTATTTCCATCTCTTTTAAGAGTTTTCCTCAGTTTGTTATGATTCATACAGTCAAAGACGTTAGCATAATCAATGAAACAGAGGTATGTGTTTTTCGGGAAATTTCCCCTTGGCTTCTCTATGAGGCAGAAAATGTTGGAAACTTTATCTCTGATTCCTCTGCCTTTTTTAAACCCAACATAGACATCTAGAATTTCTTGGTTCACACAATGCTGAAGCCTAGCATGCAGGATTTTCAGTATGGAGTTACCAGGATGGGAGCTGATTGCAACTGTCTGGTGGTTCAAACATTCTTTAGTACAGCCCTCCTTTGTAACTGGAATGAAGATTGACCTTTTCCAGTCATTTCCCTAGTCTAAGATAAATATAAAATATATAAAGTGAGAAATGTATATCCAAATGATATATAACATAACTACATTTAAGAATGTATTTCAGTATCAAAGAGTGCAATCCAGCAAGGCAAAATCACAATTACTTTTGCACTAAGCTAATAAAGGCATTGGCTCTAGAATGGGCTTTCTTTATTGCACTCCTATTAGGACTCCAGGGGTGGTTATTTTTAAATAAAGCTAAATTCAAAATGTTTACCTCTTCACACCGACGGCAACAGGGGAGTTAAAACAATATCTAATAACTTTCACCATCACCACTTTAAGAGCAGATATTGGCTCATACATGTAGTTTTTGGTGTCATCCTTATTTTAAACAGCAACTTATGATTACAACTAAAAAGAAAAATCAATGTGGGTAGAAAGTTTAGGCCAGAAATTACTTGAAGAAGTATGATCGACAGTTCAAATTATTAACAAATGAGACAACCATACACAATTTTTCTCTCACTATTTTAAAATTGTTGTCTCTTACCTCTTCAATTTTTCTACGGAGACTAAGTTTTCTTCTTGTGTGTTCCCGCTGTCGTCTTTCTTCTGTATCCAATCGGAGTAGGCGTAGTTCTTCTTCTGTATGTTCTAACTCCCTACTTATCATGTCCAAATATCTAAGTAAAAGTCCAAATGTAAATCAAGGTGAATTGGAAGTTTTGCTTACAATGGCATCATCTGCTTTGATATTATAAAACTACCTCCTTGCTTGCTTTTATTTCTTGAGTTACAGGAACTTTACTGTTTTTCTGTCAGTTCTGTTTATGGACAATTAAGTCAGCCTGATCCATGAGCTTACCATATTTTATTCACTATACAGGTCTCTGTACTATACATATATAGATATAGATATAGATATCTTTTATTGCAGCCCAAAACAATGATAAAATGTAGAGTAGGCTGATTAAAAACATTTTGCGTAGTATGTATTCACAATAGGCTTAGGGCTATGTATTTCCAAAGAAGGCTAGAATAACTAAAACACTGACTTTAAATCTGAAAAATGGTTTGAATTTACTAAGAAAAGATGTATATTGATTCCTTTGCAATTTAAAGGCCTTGAATATATCTTCCATGTATAGTCTGGTATGCTTCTGTGTTATAGATCTACCATGGAACATACCAGTCAGGTGAGGAAAAAGAACTGAAATAAATTTTCACTTCCTAACAAATGATCTTGACCATGGAAACATAATGATTGAACATGAATAGATAGTATCTAAAGAGCTTGCTCCTTCATGGATCACTACCTTGTTTTGGTGAAGGGGCTTGTGAAATTCAATGAGACAAGCTTGTATAACTCAATGAGCCATGCCGTTTAGAGTCACCCAAGACGGACAGGTCATAGGTCATAGTGGAGGGTTCTGACAACACATGATCCACTAATGGCAAACCACTCTAGTATACTAGCTGTGAAAACCCCATGAACTATACAAAAAAGCAAAAACCTATGACAGCAAAAGATGAGCCCCCACCCTACTAGGTTGGAAGGTGACCAGTATGTTACTGGGGAAGAGTGGAGAACAGCTACTAATAGTTCCAGAAAGAATGAAGCACCTGGGCCAAAGCAGAAATGAAGTTCAGTTGTGGATGTTTCTGGTGATAAAATTAAAATCCAATGCTATAAAGATAACCACTGCACAGGACCCTGGAATGCTAGGTCCATGAGTTAAGGTAAATTGGACGTGCTTAAGCAGGAGATAGTAAGAGTAAACATTGACATCTTAGGAGTCAGTGAACTAAAATGGATGTGAACGGGTGAATTTAATTCAGATGACCATTATATCTACTACTATGAGGAAGAATCCCATAAAAGAAATGGAATAGTCCTCATAATCAACAAAAGGAGTCCAAATACAGTACTTCGATACAACCTTAAAAATGACAGAATGACCGTGGTTCATCTCCAAGGCAAACCAATCATCATCACAGTAATCCAAGTCTATGCCTCAACTAGTGATGTTCCAGAAGCTGAAATTCTACAAAGACCTAGAAGACCTCTTAATAACACTATAAAAAAAAAAAAAAAGATTTTCTATTCATCATAGTGGATTGGAATGTCAAAGTAGAAGTCAAGAGATTCCTGAAGTAACAGACAAGTTTGGTCTTGGAGTATTGAATTAAGCAGGGCAAAGGCTAACAGAATTCTGCCAAGAGAATGCACTGGACATAACAAACACCCTTTTTCCACAACACGAGAGAGACTTTACACGTGGATGTCACCAAATGGTCAATACAAAAATCACATTGATTACATTCCTTGTAGCCAAAGATGGGGAACTATATACAGTCAGCAAGAACAAGACCTGGAGCTGAATGTGACTCAGATCATCAGCTTCTCAGAGCAAAATTCAAGTTTAAACTACAGAAAGCATGGAAAATCACTAGGCTAGTCAATTATGCTTTAAGTCATATCCCCCATGAATATAAAGTGGAGGTGATAAGTAGATTGAAGGGATTAGATCTTATAAACAGAGTGCTTGAAGAGTGGACAGAGATTCATACTATTGTACAGGAGGCAGCAAACAAAATCATCCTACAGACACAGAAATGCAAGAAGGTAAAGAGGTTGTCTGATGAGGTTTTAAAATAGCTGAGTAAAGAAGAGAAGCAAAAAGCAAGGGAGGAAGGAAAAGATACACCCAACTACATGCAGAGTTCCAGAGAATAACAAGGAGAGATAAGAAAGCCTTCTTCAATGAATAATGCAAAGAAATAGAGAAAAACAATAGAAAGGGAAGACTAGAGTTCTCTTTAACAAAACTGAAAATATCAAAGTAACATTTCATTCAAAGATGGCCAAAATAAAGGACAGAAACTGTAAAGACTTAGCAGAAGAGATCAAGAAACGATGGAATTAATACACAGAAGAACTGTACAAAAAAAAGACCTCAGTGGCCTGGATAACCATGATGGCACAGTTTCTCACTCAGAGGCAGACATTATGGAGTGTGAATTTAAGTGGGCCTTAGGAACCACGGCTGTGAATAAAGCTAGTGGAGGCAATATAATTCAAGCAGAGTTATTTAAACTTCCAAAAGATGATGTTATTGTCCTACACTCATTATGTCAGCAAATTTGGAAAATCCAGCAGTGGCCACAGGACTGTAAAGGTAAATCCTCTTCCCACGGGGACTGATGTAATAAATGCACTCATCTCCTATCTTAGTAATGCTATGCTCAAAATCCTCCAAGTAAAATTGGTCTTGGAGTATTGAATTAAGCAGGGCAAAGGCTAACAGAATTCTGCCAAGAGAATGCACTGGACATAACAAACACCCTTTTTCCACAACACGAGAGAGACTTTACACGTGGATGTCACCAAATGGTCAATACAAAAATCACATTGATTACATTCCTTGTAGCCAAAGATGGGGAACTATATACAGTCAGCAAGAACAAGACCTGGAGCTGAATGTGACTCAGATCATCAGCTTCTCAGAGCAAAATTCAAGTTTAAACTACAGAAAGCATGGAAAATCACTAGGCTAGTCAATTATGCTTTAAGTCATATCCCCCATGAATATAAAGTGGAGGTGATAAGTAGATTGAAGGGATTAGATCTTATAAACAGAGTGCTTGAAGAGTGGACAGAGATTCATACTATTGTACAGGAGGCAGCAAACAAAATCATCCTACAGACACAGAAATGCAAGAAGGTAAAGAGGTTGTCTGATGAGGTTTTAAAATAGCTGAGTAAAGAAGAGAAGCAAAAAGCAAGGGAGGAAGGAAAAGATACACCCAACTACATGCAGAGTTCCAGAGAATAACAAGGAGAGATAAGAAAGCCTTCTTCAATGAATAATGCAAAGAAATAGAGAAAAACAATAGAAAGGGAAGACTAGAGTTCTCTTTAACAAAACTGAAAATATCAAAGTAACATTTCATTCAAAGATGGCCAAAATAAAGGACAGAAACTGTAAAGACTTAGCAGAAGAGATCAAGAAACGATGGAATTAATACACAGAAGAACTGTACAAAAAAAAGACCTCAGTGGCCTGGATAACCATGATGGCACAGTTTCTCACTCAGAGGCAGACATTATGGAGTGTGAATTTAAGTGGGCCTTAGGAACCACGGCTGTGAATAAAGCTAGTGGAGGCAATATAATTCAAGCAGAGTTATTTAAACTTCCAAAAGATGATGTTATTGTCCTACACTCATTATGTCAGCAAATTTGGAAAATCCAGCAGTGGCCACAGGACTGTAAAAGGTAAATCCTCTTCCCAGTTTTCAAGAAGGGCAGCACTAAAGAATGTTCAAACCACTGGACAATTGCACTCATCTCCTATCTTAGTAATGCTATGCTCAAAATCCTCCAAGCTAACCTTCAGCATTATGTTTGAACTGAGAATGTCAAGATGTTCAAGCTGGGCTTAGAAAGGGCAGAACCACATTTCCAACATTTTCAGCATCAAATAGAAAGCAAAGGAATTTCAGAAAAACACCTATCTCTGTTTCCTTGACTATGCTAATGTCTTTGACTGTGTGCATCATAACGAACTCTGAAAAACTCTTAAAAGAGATGGAAATACCAGACCATCTTACCTGTCTCCTGAGAAATCTGTATGCTGGACAAGAAGCAAGTTAGAACCTAGTACAGAAAAACTGAATGGAGAAAGGAATACAACAAGGCTGTTTATTGTCACCCTGTTTATTTAACTTATACACAAGACACATCGTGAGAAATGCTGGGCTGGATGAGTTACACACTGAAATCAAGGTTGCCAGGAGAAACATCAACAAGCTCAGTTAATGTGAATGATACCACTCTGATGGCAGAAAGAAAAGAGGTTTTAAAGAACCTCTTGATGACGGTGAAGGAGAGTGAAAAATCTGACCTAAAACTCAATATTAATAAAAAAAAAAAAAACAACAAAGCTAAGATCATAGTATCCAATCTCATCACTTCATGGCAAATAGAAGGGGGAAAGGTAGAAGCAGTGGCAGATTTCCTCTTCTTGGGCTCCAAAATCACTGTGCATGATGACTGAAACCATGAAATTAGAAAATGGCTGGTTCTTGGCAGGACAGCTATGAGAAACCTAGACAGTATGTTAAAAAACAAAGACATCAATTTGCTGTCAGATGTCTGTATAGTCAAGGCTATGGTCTTTCCAGTAGTCATACACAGATGTGAGATCAGGACAGTAAAGAAGGCAGAGCACCGAAGAATTGATGCTTTCAAACTGTGGTTCTGGAGATGACTCCTGAGAGTCCCTTTGACAGCAAGGAGAGCAAACCAGTTGATCTTAAAGGAAATCAACCTTGAATACTCTTTGGATGGACTGATGTTGAAGCTGAAGCACCAATAGTTTGGTCACCTGATGTGAACAGCTGGCACACTGGAAAAGACCCTGATGCCATGAAAGATGGAAGGCAAAAGAAAAGGGGGCAACAGAGGATGAAATGTTTGGATGCCATGAACATGAACTTGGGCAAACTCTGGGAGATAGTGAAGGACACAGAATCCTGGCATGCTGCAGTTCATGGGGTCAAGAAGAGTTGGACATAGCTTGGTGACTGAACAACAACAACAGCTTGTAGGTTATTTTAAGCAATGATGCATGTTTATATCATAACTTAGGGAGAGAACAATATCATCAGTATTAAAATTCTATAAAGACTTTTTTGACCCTGCATTAATTTCTTCAATCATTGCTGTCAGCTATTAAAGATGACTCATAATGTAAAAAAAAATTAAAAGTATTATTAGATCCATGTGGCTAAAGATACTTTCTCTGTATTTCCTACAATAGGGAATATTTTGGATTTAATTAGTTGGATTCAGCTTGCATCACCTCCCAGACTAACAGAAACTCTATCTTCTCTAACAGAAATTCATGTTTATAGCCTTGGTGCCAGAGTTCTCAATTCCTGAACCTTTTGGTCACCCTTCTTGCCATAGTGAAACAGTGAATTTGAATAGTATCCAGTACTACAAAAAAATTTCTTGGCTTCAATTATTTCTAGCATTTTATAACTTATTTGGATCCACAATACATACGTAAAATATGCATTAACTTCATTCTTACCTGTGCCTTATTAATCGTTCATCATCTTTAATAGATGGGACGCTTTCCTGTAACAACCACTTTTGGAACTGTGTCACATCAGCATGTCCAGGTATTTGACTGTCCTCCTGCACTTTATTTACTTGCTTTGCAAGCATTGTCTATTAAAAAAGTGTCATATATGAACATATATGTCTATGTATGTATATATGTATAATTATTTTACCATTTCCCAGAAATAAAACTGTCATTTGATATGCCATTTTCATATTTAATGTTTAGTAAAATTCCCATATGGTAAATAACTAATTCTGTTTAACTACATTTAAATTTATTTTGAATCCATTGCAGAGAAAGACAACTGAACCAAAATAAAGATTTTTCTTTCTGAAAATAAAATATAAATATTTCAGCTTATTTTTCTATCCATTCTGAAGAAATTAAAAAATGGAAGAAGTGGAGGAGAAACTCTAGGCACAGAGAAAGAACTGAGGGAAAATAGAAAGCACTTAAATTTGTAGGGGAGGCGTCCTCATTTCTGTACAACTCTTGACCTTAGAACATAAATTTCTAAAAGTACGAATATGTGCATCTTTCTCATTTTTATCCAGCTCTTGACTCTAAAGTCTGAATCTACTTATGCACATATAGACACAGGCACACACTTTCACACAAAGTTTGAGTCAAAATCAAAAGGAAGTCACTATCTATACCCACTCACTCCATACCCAAATCATTGCACTTCACCCGTAAGGACTTCTCTTTTTGTTTGGATAAACACAGTTACACATGTGTGGGTACAGACACAGAGTATATATGTTGAGTCACCTTTCGGATGTTATAACTATTCATACTGTTCCTCTCCTGTTACTTAAGCTGCTTTGGTTTCCAGCTTAAGAGTCTTACTGCTGCAATAGACTCATCTTATTGGTCCCAGATCAGGTAGAAGGAACATATCCAAGTAGCAATTACTAAATTTTGTCAGCTACTACTAGCATACTAATAGATGACTTGATCCCTTTACCTTTCTTGGCCCAAATAGTAACCTCAAAATATTATTACTCCTGCTCTAAATTTTTACTTGGAAAATTATTTAGGGTGCCAAAATGAAAGGTTAAACATTATAAGAAAATATTTTGTACACAAACTTTTATTCCAAACCCCATGCAAAGAAATGAAATTTAAATATTTAACTCACTTGTTCTCTTATATAGTTTCTTTCAAAATCTATTTTTAAACTGGTAAGATATTGTCTGTACTCATTCAATTCCCTCAGGGTACACACAATCTAAAAAGAAACACAAAATAAAATAATAAATATATAAATACACATATCTAAAAATGAAAGCAGTTACTTTCTAGAGGAAAAATACAACAGTAAAATTACTAATAATTGTATAAGAAATATTTCCATTTTCATATTTAATGAAATCCAGAAAACTAATTCTGTTTAACTACATTTAAATTTATTTTGAATCCATTGCAGAGAAAGACAACTGAACCAAAATAAAGATTTTTCTTTCTGAAAATAAAATATAAATATTTCAGCTTATTTTTCTATCCATTCTGAAGAAATTAAAAAATGGAAGAAGTGGAGGAGAAACTCTAGGCACAGAGAAAGAACTGAGGGAAAATAGAAAGCACTTAAATTTGTAGGGGAGGCGTCCTCATTTCTGTACAACTCTTGACCTTAGAACATAAATTTCTAAAAGTACGAATATGTGCATCTTTCTCATTTTTATCCAGCTCTTGACTCTAAAGTCTGAATCTACTTATGCACATATAGACACAGGCACACACTTTCACACAAAGTTTGAGTCAAAATCAAAAGGAAGTCACTATCTATACCCACTCACTCCATACCCAAATCATTGCACTTCACCCGTAAGGACTTCTCTTTTTGTTTGGATAAACACAGTTACACATGTGTGGGTACAGACACAGAGTATATATGTTGAGTCACCTTTCGGATGTTATAACTATTCATACTGTTCCTCTCCTGTTACTTAAGCTGCTTTGGTTTCCAGCTTAAGAGTCTTACTGCTGCAATAGACTCATCTTATTGGTCCCAGATCAGGTAGAAGGAACATATCCAAGTAGCAATTACTAAATTTTGTCAGCTACTACTAGCATACTAATAGATGACTTGATCCCTTTACCTTTCTTGGCCCAAATAGTAACCTCAAAATATTATTACTCCTGCTCTAAATTTTTACTTGGAAAATTATTTAGGGTGCCAAAATGAAAGGTTAAACATTATAAGAAAATATTTTGTACACAAACTTTTATTCCAAACCCCATGCAAAGAAATGAAATTTAAATATTTAACTCACTTGTTCTCTTATATAGTTTCTTTCAAAATCTATTTTTAAACTGGTAAGATATTGTCTGTACTCATTCAATTCCCT
Organism: Tragulus kanchil; assembly: GCA_022376925.1. Lineage (NCBI taxonomy): Eukaryota > Metazoa > Chordata > Mammalia > Artiodactyla > Tragulidae > Tragulus > Tragulus kanchil. Next base: position 92,912,800 of record JAIOJX010000026.1, on the reverse strand, counting down.
CAGGGTACACACAATCTAAAAAGAAACACAAAACAATAATAATAAAAATATATAAATACACATATCTAAAAATGAAAGCAGTTACTTTCTAGAGGAAAAATAACATTTTGATATCTAGTAAAAATTACTAATAATTGTATAAGAAATATTTCTTTACAATTGTTAATCAACAGAAAATTATTATTTAAATAACACTATTTTATTAGTATGACTTATGCCATGATAAGGAATATACACAGAGTTATTAAAATACTGAGGTAATAATAATGTTCAACCTTAATAAGAATAGGACTCTATCAGGCTGACTTTTTTAGGCTCTTATTTTAAGTTTTTAAAAAATATATAGGATATAATCCTTGATAAGCATACAGTGCCATTAGAGACAGAGGAGGAGGACTATGATACAGCTGGGAACATTATTTTTCTATCTTCAACGCATTTGTTAGTCATTTTTTGATATTACAAAGAAAGAAGTTAAGGTAAGAAGTAGTTTCACTTAGAAAACAAGTGCTGTCTGCTTTTCTTTGACTCAAACACTGGGTAATTTATGGAATTTTCCATTAAATACCTCTTCTGACCAAGTTAAAAGTGATTCAGGTGCCTCAATGAAGTATAGAAGCAAGCTGATATCAAATCTTAGAGGTTTTCAATGATTAAAAAAGTTATCTTCAACTCACTTTATTATTGCTGGTGACATAACCACCTTTCTTTAATCTTCTCAAGATGTCTTTACGATTATGGTAGGCTTTTAAATGTGGATCATGGAGACTTTTATATTGGTTTCCCAAAAATCGACAATAAGGGTCACTCAAGTTAAAACCATAAGAAGGTCGAAAAAGCTGCAAATATAGATTTGAGCATATTATAAATTTACAATTAATGAACTTCACTTTTAAATGTCAATGTTTTAAAACAACCAGATCATTCATTGAAAATAAAGCATGCAGAACAATATCAAGTGGTGGAAAAACCAGCAAAGAATTTGGAATGGGCAATGCTAACTGCTTATCCCTACCTCTTTTCTTCACTAACTAGAATTATTGTATTAATTAATTATAATTAATTAATCTCCTCACTCAATTAATCTCCCCCATCTTCATCAGCTCCAGACCCAAAGCTAGAAAATGAAGTAGGAAATGAAAAGGGAAAAGGATCAATTTTGTTTTAATGTATAAAGCTAAAACTAAGATTCTCTCTTCCCTCTTCCAGATCCAGCCAATGCATTCAAAGGATAAAGGGATCATAGAAATTATCGTTATTATGTCTCAATTTTTTGATAATGAAGGAAAACAAAAAGTCTTTCAAAAAGATTGACTGAAACAACTTTCACAAAAAGAAGTAAAACTCAGATGTTAAAGATGATGAAGAATTATTGTATTTTGAAGTCTTACCTAATATAAGAAATCCAATGATTTCTGAGTGTTACAGTGAGGAAAAAGTTACCACTCTATATTATAAACCTCAACATATTGAAGAATCAATTATAAAGGATAATGCTACGAACTGAGATTTCTCCATATATATAAAGGCCAAATACAACCTTATATGATAGCTATTAGCATATCAAAGAAGGAAAATTATAACTAATAGTCATGTTACTTTATCTGTTAGAGGAAACGGATGAATAATTTAATCTCATTTGGAAGTTAAAACATTACCAAAGTGAGGGGCTTAACATTGGAGGAAGATGTGAGTACTTAGCCCATTTTTCAAGGAGTTTTCAAATAGCAGTATGGTGATAAGTAATGAGAGAACCTCTGAAAGAGAAAAAGCAAAGGCTGGAAATTGGCATGTAAGTCATCCAAATGTCTTTGCATCCTGTATTTATACTTTCCTTTAGATTGTCTTGGCCAGACAAGAGAAATTTTTAGTCTAACGTAATGTCAAAGTAGGAACTAGTTCAAGTGACAGGCAAATGGAATGTGTGGGAAATGTGGCAAACCTGAGAGCACACCAGGCCCATTGTAGGCATCCAATTCACCTTCTATGACCATGCATATTGTGAATCCTTGCACATTGTGCCTGTCTGCAGTTCTGTGCTCTGCCTGGCAGTAGTCACCTTAGTCAGATTGTGAACACTGGCTGGGTGGGACTCTAAAAAAACTCCCTCAAGGTAAGTGTGAGGCTGTGAGGATGCTTCATACTTGATTGGGGGGGAGGGCACTGAGGATTCTGATAGGATGACATTCCTTCATTCCTTAACCATTTAAAAGCTTCCTCATTTAATAATAGACTTTACTCTCTTTGAAGGGGTCTCTGTTGTAAATTCCCTAATTAACAAAGCTTCCCTAAGAAGGCAAGAAAAAAAAAAAAAAAAGGAATTCCAGAGGACAATGTCATTACTTCAGTAAAACCAGAAGTAAAGTCCTTATCTTTCCTATAAGGAAAACAATCAACAATCATGAGTCAGGGAGTGGACTGTTTCTTTCAGATGTTAATATTTAGCCATTAACTTCTTTTAGATGTTTAATTTTAACTTTGATGGTTTCCATTTCTGGATACCCACCCAGGGCTGCTGATTTGTAAACAAAAAATACATTTTATACAAACCCATTCCTTAGAGTCAAGGTAATCCTTCTGCTGTCAATTAAAATTACTGGAAAAAACAACAGTTTAAAGTGTAAATATAAGCACTACTTTCATTGAGGAGATTGTACCAAAAGAAAAAAAAAAAAAGATATCACTAAGTCAGTATTAAAGAAATTGTGCCTAGTTATGGTTAACTAAGGGCTTCTCTTATGGCTCCACTGGTGAAGAATCCACCTGAAATGCAGGAGACCCCGGTTTGATTCCTGGGTCGGGAAGATCTCCTGGAGAAGGGATAGGCTACACACTCAGTATTCTTATACTTCCCTGGTGGCTCAGATGATAAAGAATATGTCTGTAATGCAGGAGACCTGGGTTCAGTCCCTGGGTTAGGAAGATCCCCTGCAGAAAGGCATGGCAACCTACTCCAGTATTCTTGCTTAGAGAATCCCAATGGACAGAAGAGCCTGGCAGGCTACAGTCCATGGGTCACAAAGAGTTGGACACAGCTGAGAGACTAATGCACAATATTTGGTTAAATGAAGAGCATGAGGGAAAATTACTGTAATGAAGAATAGAGAACATCTTTTTTTTTTTAAAAAGTAGTTTGGGGATTAAAAAAATTAAAGGCTTGAAGCATTCTTTAGGAAAGCTGGTTTGTGTTGACTGAGAAAATGGTAATCTCTAATTAAGGTAAGTGTGAGGCTGTGAGGATGCTTCATACTTGATTGGGGGGGAGGGCACTGAGGATTCTGATAGGATGACATTCCTTCATTCCTTAACCATTTAAAAGCTTCCTCATTTAATAATAGACTTTACTCTCTTTGAAGGGGTCTCTGTTGTAAATTCCCTAGTTAACAATGCTTCCCTAAGAAGGCAAGGAAAAAAAAAAAGGAATTCCATAGGACAATGTCATTAATTCTATAAAACCAGAAGTAAAGTCCTTATCTTTCCTATAAGGAAAACAATCAACAATCATGAGTCAGGGAGAGGACTGTTTCTTTTAGATGTTAATATTTAGCCATTAACTTCTTTTAGATGTTTAATTTTAAATTTGATGATTTCCATTTCTGGAAACCTACCCAGGGCTGCTGATTTGTAAACAAAGAATACATTTTATACAAACCCATTCCTTAGAGTCAAGGTAATCCTTCTGCTGTCAATTAAAATTACTGGAAAAAACAACAGTTTAAAGTGTAAATATAAGCACTACTTTCATTGAGGAGATTGTACCAAAAGAAAAAAAAAAAAGATATCACTAAGTCAGTATTAAAGAAATTGTGCCTAGTTATGGTTAACTAAGGGCTTCTCTTATGGCTCCACTGGTGAAGAATCCACCTGAAATGCAGGAGACCCCGGTTTGATTCCTGGGTCGGGAAGATCTCCTGGAGAAGGGATAGGCTACACACTCAGTATTCTTATACTTCCCTGGTGGCTCAGATGATAAAGAATATGTCTGTAATGCAGGAGACCTGGGTTCAGTCCCTGGGTTAGGAAGATCCCCTGCAGAAAGGCATGGCAACCTACTCCAGTATTCTTGCTTAGAGAATCCCAATGGACAGAAGAGCCTGGCAGGCTACAGTCCATGGGTCACAAAGAGTTGGACACAGCTGAGAGACTAATGCACAATATTTGGTTAAATGAAGAGCATGAGGGAAAATTACTGTAATGAAGAATAGAGAACATCTTTATAAAAAGTAGTTGATAATTAAATTAATATTTGACTGAGAAAATGGTAATGCAAACATATACTTGACGAAGCAGACAGAAGACAAGGCTAAGTTTCCAAAATAAAGAGGAGTGATACAGGCTTGAAGCATTCTTTAGGAAAGCTGGTTTGTGTGGATATGACAGTCAAATTGTGTGAGGGTGGCGTATTTTTAGTTAACTTGCTCTTGTCTAGTAGATCTCTTTTCAAAAGGGTAAATTATGTATTTTCCAAAAGCAAAATTTACTCTGAAGAAATCTCATTTATTCGGCTATTATCAAATACAGAGGGCCCTACTCATTTCTGATAATATCATAGATACTATGTTGGGTTTCTCAGGTGACATTAGTGGTAAAGAACCCATCTGCCAAGGCAGGAGACATTAAGAGCTGTGGATTCAATCCCTGAGTCAGGAAGATCCCCTAGAGGAGGGTTTGGCAACCCACTCCAGTATTCTTGCCTGGAGAATCCCATGGACAGAGGAGCCTGATGGGCTACAGCCCGTGGGGTCGCAAACAGTTGGACATGACTGAAGCAACTTAGCATTGTACACATGCATGCAAGGCAGTATCTCAGAATTCTTTCTAGTAGAATTATTTTCCCATATTGATCAAAGCAACCATTTAAAAAGCATGTAGTGAACTTCCTTCAGTGTTAATTACTGAATCAAGAAATGGTGAGATTTGAGGGAGGGGGTTGCAGTGAGGACTAAAAACATGGAAGGGTTTGAAGGACATACACACTATAAACTAGTTAGATTTAGATTATAAAATTACAACATTGAGGAAAATCATACAAACTAAGGGCAATTCAAATTCTAAGGAAATAAAAGCTATTAGGGGTTGTAATGGTAGAGAAGGAATCTTGAAAGATGGTTCAAATTCATTATCTGGGGAGAAGAGCAAAGGATATGCCAGATTTGGGAGGCAAGGTGAACACAGACATAGAAGTATTAACATTGAATGTGTAAGTATAAAAGATCTCAACTGGGAAAAAGCAGAGGATCTGCATTGGAGAAAAGACTGGATTGGGAGGCTGGAGCAAATCATAGAGTCTCTGTGGGGAGACAAATTTTATTAAAGTGAGGTTAAAGCACTAAATACTTTAACTCATTTCAATTCTACTTTTTTTCTGACTTCATGCGTGAAATGGAATTCAGCTCAAAACAGATGTATTCTGTAATGACAGTTCTGTTCAAGTTAAAACTGGTTAAAACCATAGCATATAATTAAATGCCAACCAATAAAGATACCCTTCCAACCAGATATACCTCTACGTGAATCTGTTGTTTAGTCCCTAAGTCACAAATTAAATCTCAGTAAGGGGGTGCTAGTGGTAAAGAACCTGCCTAACAATGCGGAAGACTTCAGAGACACAGGTTCCATCCCCGGGTTTAAAAATTCCCTGGAGGAGGGCATGGCAACCCACTCCAGTATTATTGCCTGGAGAATCCCATGGATGGAGGAGCCTGGTGGGTTACAGTTCATGGGGTCGCAAAGAGTTGGATATAACTGAGTTAAACGCTTTCACTTTGCAGAAAAGGACAAAGAAACCAACGGAAGAAAATGAAACATCCCTTTACCTTCTCATTCAATTTCGTGGTATAGTATAAGTTGCTGCTTCCTGGGATCACAGGTAGCTTGGCTCCAAGAGGCAGATCCAGTAGCTGAGCAGCTCCTATCCCTCTAAAGTGGGTTTTGTGCACGCCCTGTGAGATACAATTGGAGAGTTTTGTCCTTCCTTTAGGAATAGGACAACTTATTGCTACTCCAACCTAAGGAACGTAGGGTCCCACTCCCCCACGCAGCTGAGAAGACCTCAGCCTGCCTGTAACAAGCTCTCTAGCCTGTGCCACAGCCAGTTGCCGCCATGCCTCATGCATGAGGGCTCAGAAGCTGGACCGTAATGGGCTTCACACCAGGCATGTCCTTGACCCTCTGCCCCGCCCCCCAGGCGAAGGACAGACATGACCAGTCTGGGCGTCACTCACGTCTCCGCACTGCTGGCTGTCTGCAGCCAGGCCACTCTTGGCTGTCTTGATGGCAGCGGCCTTGGCAGCCTTGGAGCAGGCGCTGAGGTATAGATCCATCGCCAGCCCGAGCCTCTGTGGCCCCGCTGTCTTCCCCTCCCCGCCACCTCTTCCCCGTCGCTGGCCCTCTCCCTCCACTGGACCGGAATGGCTGGTACCTAACGGCAGGGAGGCCCACCTTCGCAGTGTTCCAGGCTCCGGAACGTGTGGGCGCATGACCAAATAATGCCCTCGAGGGCCAGCCCCTCGCGCTGGAGGCCTGGGTGCCCCAGAGCGAGCACAACACGACTCGGGCCTGGTCCCAGCACCGACATCGCAACACCATTTCTCTCTACAGCCCTCAGCCGATACCGGCTCTGCAAGGGAAAGACTAGGGAAACCTGGGACAACATCATCAAGAGCAAACTGGTGGAAGGTCCACATGCAGAGGAGAAGATAAAAAACAGGGACAGTATTTACCCTTTTTTTTCCCCTCTTTTTTGTTTCTTCACTTGTTTGGTTTGTTTTTTGTCTCTTCTTATTAATTTTTTTCTTTTTTAATTCTTAATTTTAATTTTTAAAAAGTTTTAATTTTCTTTCCTTTTTGCCACTGCTTCCTCCTTCTATGCTCTAAATGTAAAATCTTTTTCTAGCTACTAATAGCCTCTATATAAATATGTCCTATCTTCCTGTCTCTACTAAGCTCTTCCAGCTATACCAAACACTACAACACACTAATCTTTGCTACGTAACCCTACAAAATCCTTGCAAGACGAATCTGTTCCTTCTCATTACTCATACACTCTCCTCCTCCTCACCCCCAACACATGTCTTAGTTAAAAACTGCTTTCATGGTAATATTCCCAGCCAGGACCTTGCCTTGGATCTATTTTTTGAGGCAGTATTTTAATTAATTTGGAGCTTAATGGTCAGGTACCATCTTTGATTGTGCTATTTGCCAGAAAATTTTTCTATACTTTATCCCTGTAAGACTGTTGAGTTATGGTTATTGATGTGTATGTATGTATATTTTTCCACTATGTTAGAAAATATTTGCATGATTTTATGACTGTCATCCATCAGGGATGCACCTGTTGTTCCTCATATGCTTATATTTGAACTAATACCACTGAACACCATAGCAAACCAGACATAGAGCCTACATCCCCTGGCCAGAGATCAAACCAAGGATCCTCGGAGTGGAAGCCCTAATTCCAAGACCTCACACTATCAAAGAACATACAACACTAGAGATTATTCACCTGCAAACAAGACCTAATACCACCTAAGACACAAACCACTGAACCCTTATACAAGGACAGAAACCTAAAGGAAGGGAGAATTCAATCACGAAGCCTGGTGGGAAAAAGAACTCCAGGGGCTTCCCTGGTGGTCCAGTGGGTAGGGACACCACCTTGCAGTGCAAGGGGCACCAGTTCCATCCCTGGCCCAGGAAGATCCCATGTGCCACAGAGCAACTGGACCGGTGTGTCCAATTACGAGCCAGCACTCTGGAGTGCATGCATCCAGAGCCGGTGCTCTGCAGTGAGAGAGGCCGCTGCAATGGGAGGCCCACACAGGCCAAAGAACAAAGACAGATGAAAATAAATAAATGAAACTCTAATAAAAAAGACCAAGATTAAAAAAAAAAAAAAAAAAAAGCTCCACACACACAGATGCACACAAAGAAACAAAAATTAACATAATAATGAAAAGATAGAGAAACACAGCTACAGATGACAGAAGAGATAAACAAATTATCTGAAAGAGAATTCAGAAGAGTGATACTAGTGAGGATCCAAAACTCTGAAAACAGAATATTAGAGGAAATTAGTACACTGAGAAGAGACGTGCAAGAAATGAAAAATAAGCAAATAGAAACAAACAGCTCAATTGCTGAACTCAAAAATACTATAGAAGGTCTCAACAGTAGAGTATCAGAGGCAGAAGAAAGGATAAGTGAGCTGGAAGACAGAATGGTGGAAATAACTGCTGAAGAACAGAACAAAGCACAAAGAATCAAAAGAACTGAGGATAGCATTAGAGACCTGTAGGACAATCTCAAACCCACCAACATTAGAACTATAGGAGTCCCAGAAGAAGAAGAGGGAAAGAAAGGCTATGAAAAAATTCTTGAAGAGGTTATAGTTGAAAACTTCTGGAGCATGAGAAAGGAAATAGTCAACCAAGTCCAAGAAGCACAAAGATTTCCATACAGGATAAACCCCAGAAGAAACACACCAAGGCACATTCTAATCAAACTAACACAGACTAAATATAAACACAGAATACTTAAAGCAGCTAGGAATAAACAACAAATAGCATATAAAGGAAACTCCATACGTTTAACTGCTGATCTTTCAACAGAAAACCTGCAGGCCAGAAGAGAATGGCAGGACACATTTAAACAGCTAAAAGGGAATAACCTACAACCAAGAATTCTCTACGCAGCAAGGATCTCACTCAGAATTGACAGAGAAGTCAAAAGCTTCACAGACAAGCAAAAGCTAAAAGAATTTTGTACCATGAAACCAGCCCTACAACAAGTGTTAAGGGACCTGATACAGCCAGTAAATACAAGAGTAGGAGAAGTCCTACAAATCAAACCCCAGACATCTAAGAAGACGACAATAGGAACATTTGTATCAATAATTACTTTGACTGTAAATGAACTAAATGCTCCAACCAAAAGACACAGACTGGCTGAATGGATTCAAAAACATGACCCATATATATGTTTACAAGAGACCCACTTCAGACCTAGAGACACTCATAGACTGAAAGTGAGAGGATGGAAAGATATTCCTAAATGGAACTAAATGCTCCAACCAAAGAGATAAACAAATTATCTGAAAGAGAATTCAGAAGAGTGATACTAGTGAGGATCCAAAACTCTGAAAACAGAATATTAGAGGAAATTAGTACACTGAGAAGAGACGTGCAAGAAATGAAAAATAAGCAAATAGAAACAAACAGCTCAATTGCTGAACTCAAAAATACTATAGAAGGTCTCAACAGTAGAGTATCAGAGGCAGAAGAAAGGATAAGTGAGCTGGAAGACAGAATGGTGGAAATAACTGCTGAAGAACAGAACAAAGCACAAAGAATCAAAAGAACTGAGGATAGCATTAGAGACCTGTAGGACAATCTCAAACCCACCAACATTAGAACTATAGGAGTCCCAGAAGAAGAAGAGGGAAAGAAAGGCTATGAAAAAATTCTTGAAGAGGTTATAGTTGAAAACTTCCGGAGCATGAGAAAGGAAATAGTCAACCAAGTCCAAGAAGCACAAAGATTTCCATACAGGATAAACCCCAGAAGAAACACACCAAGGCACATTCTAATCAAACTAACACAGACTAAATATAAACACAGAATACTTAAAGCAGCTAGGAATAAACAACAAATAGCATATAAAGGAAACTCCATACGTTTAACTGCTGATCTTTCAACAGAAAACCTGCAGGCCAGAAGAGAATGGCAGGACACATTTAAACAGCTAAAAGGGAATAACCTACAGCCAAGAATTCTCTACGCAGCAAGGATCTCACTCAGAATTGACAGAGAAGTCAAAAGCTTCACAGACAAGCAAAAGCTAAAAGAATTTTGTACCATGAAACCAGCCCTACAACAAGTGTTAAAGGACCTGATACAGCCAGTAAATACAAGAGTAGGAGAAGTCCTACAAATCAAACCCCAGACATCTAAGAAGACGACAATAGGAACATTTGTATCAATAATTACTTTGACTGTAAATGAACTAAATGCTCCAACCAAAAGACACAGACTGGCTGAATGGATTCAAAAACATGACCCATATATATGCTGTTTACAAGAGACCCACTTCAGACCTAGAGACACTCATAGACTGAAAGTGAGAGGATGGAAAGATATTCCATGCAAATGGAAATCAAAATAAAGCTGGAGTAGCAATCCTCATATCAGACAAAATAGACTTTAAAATAAAGAAGATTATAAGAGACAAGGCAAGTCATTACATCATGATCAAGGGATCGATCCAAGAAGAAGACATAGCAGTCATGAATATCTATGCACCCAAAACAGGAGCATCTCAATACATAAGACAAATACTTTCAGACATAAAAGAGGAAATTGACAATAACACAATAATAGTAGGAGACTTTAACATTCCTCTCACACCAATGGACAGATCATCCAAACAGAAAATTAATAAAGAAACACAAGCCTTAAATGCCACACTGGAAAAGATGGACCTCATCGATATCTTTAGGATGTTCCATCCAAAAGCAGAAGAATACACTTTCTTCTCAAGTGCTCATGGAACATTCTCCAGAATAGACCACATCTTGGGCCACAAATCAAACCTCAGTCAATTCAAGAAAACTGAAATTCTATCAACCATCTTCTCGGACCACAATGCTATGAGACTAGAGATCAAGTGCAGGAAAAAAACTGCTAAAAATACAAGCACATGGAGATTAAACAACACATACCTAAAAAACAAACTGATTACCGAGGAAATCAAAGGAGAAATAAGAGAATTCCTAGAAGAATATGACAACAAACACACGACAGTGCAGAACCTATGGGATACCACAAAAGCAGTTCTAAGAGGGAAATTTAGAGCAATACAATCCAACCTCAAGAAACTAGGAAAATATCAAACAGACGACCTAACCCTACACTTAAAACAACTGGAGAAAGAAGAACAAAAACACCCCAAAGCCAGCTGAAGAAGAGAAATCATAAAGATCAGAGCAGACATAAATGAAATAGAAATGAAAGAAACAATAGTAAAGATAAATAAACCAAAACACTGGTTCTTCGAAAAGGTAAACAAAATTGACAAGTCACTGGCCAGACTCACCAAGAAAAAAAGAGAGAAAAACCAGATCAACAAAATCAAAAATGAAAAAGGAGAGATTACAACAGATAATGCAGAAATCCAAAGGATTATAAGAGACTACTATGAACAACTCTATGGCAACAAACTGGACACCTGGAAGAAACAGTTTCTTAGAAAAGATTAATCTTCCAAGACTGAACTAGGAAGAAATAGACAGTATGAACATCCCAATCACAAGCTCAGAAATCGAATTTGTGATTAAAAATCTACCCAAAAATAAAAGCCCAGGGCCAGATGGCATCACAGGCAAATTCTACCAAATATTTAAAGAAGAGCTGATGCCTGTCCTTCTAAAACTCTTCCAAAAAATTGCACAGGAAAACTTTCAAACACATTCTACGAGGCCACCATCACCCTGATACCAAAACCAGGCAAAGACAACACAAAAAAAGAAAATTATAGACCAATTTCACTGATGAACTTAGATACCAAATCCTCAACAAAATCCTATCAAACAGAATTCAACAACACATCAAAAACCTCATACATCATGATCAAGTCGGGTTCATCCCAGGCATGCAAGGATTCTTCAATATCCACAAATCAATCAATGTGATATACCATATCAACAAACTGAGAGACAAAAATCACATGATAATCTCAATAGATGCAGAAAAAGCCTTCGATAAAGTACAACATCCATTTATGACAAAAACTCTTCAAAAAATGGGCATAGAAGAAACCTGTCTCAACATAGTAAAAGCCATGTATGAGAAGCACACAGCGAACATTATCCTCAATGGTAAAAAACTGAAAGCAGTTCCCTCTAAGATCAGGAACAAGACAAGAGTGTCCACTTTCACCACTATTGTTCAACATAGTCCTGGAAGTTCTAGCAACGGCAATAAGAGAAGAGAAAGAAATAAAGGAATCCAGATTGGAAAAGAAAAAGTCAAGCTCTCTCTTTTTGCAGATGACATGATATTATACATAGAAAATTCCAAAGACACTATTACAAAGCTACTAGAGCTAATCAACGAATTCAGCAAAGTCGCAGGATACAAAATCAATAACAGAAATCACTGGCATTCCTATATACAAACAATGAAAAATCAGAAAACGAAATCAAAGATGCAATCCCCTTCATCATTGCAACCAAAAGAATCAAATATCTAGGAATAAACCTACCCAAAGAAACAAAAGAACTGTACACAGAAAATTACAAGACACTCATGAGAGACATTAAAGAAGACTTAAACAGATGGAGAGATATTCCATGTTCCTGGGTTGGAAGAATCAATATTGTGAGAATGACCATACTACCAAATATCATCTACAGATTCAATGTGATCCCTATCAAACTACCAATGACATTCTTCACAAAACTAGACCAAAGAATAACACAGTTCATATGGAAACACAAAAGACCCCGAATAGTCAAAGCAATCCTGAGAAAGAAAAACGGAGTTGGAGGGATCAGCCTCCCTAACTTCAGACTCTACTACAAAGCAACCGTCCTCAAGACAGTATGGTACTGGCACAAAAACAGAAACATAGACCAATGGAACAAGATAGAGAACCCAGAGATAAACCCACACACCTATAGGTACCTTATTTTTGACAAAGAAGACAAAAATCTAAAATGGGACAAAGATAGCCTCTTCAACAAATGGTGCTGGGGGAATTGGACAGCTACATGCTAAAAAGTGAAGTTGGAGCATTCCCTGACACCATACACAAAGATCTACTCAAAATGGATTAAAGACCTAAATGTAAGACCAGAAACCATCAAACTCTTAGAGGAGGATATAGGCAAAACCCTCAAGGACATCAATCAAAGCAAGATCTTCTCTGACCTATCTACTAGAATAGCGGAACTAAAAAGACACATGAACATGTGGGACCTAATGAAACATAAAAGCTTTTGTATGGCAAAAGAAACTACAAAAAAGCTGAACAGACAACCCACAGAATGGGAGAAAATCATAGCAAATGAAACAACAGACAAAGAATTAATCTCCAAAATCTACAAGCAACTCAGACAACTCAACACCAGAAAAATGAACAACCCAATCAAAAAATGGGAAAAGGACTTAAACAGATACCTCTCCAAAGAGGACATACAGATGGCCAAAGAACACATGAAACGATGCTCCACCCTGCTTATTATTAGAGAACCGCAAAACAAAACTACAATGAGATACCACCTCATACCCGTCAGAATGGCCATCATCCACAAATCGACAGACAATAAATGCTGGAGAGGGTGTGGAGAAAAGGAAACACTCTTGCATTGCTGGTGGGAATGTAAAGTGATACAGCCGCTATGGAAGACAGTCTGGAGATTTCTTAAAAGACTAAAAATGGAAGCACCATACAACCCAGCAATCCCACTATTAGGCTTATATCCAGATGAAATCAAAACTGAAAGAAACACCTGTACCCCAATGTTCATTGCAGCTCTCTATACAATAACTAGAACATGGAAGCAATGTAGATGTCCATCGATGAATGAATGGATACAGAAGCTCTGGTACATACATACAATGGAATACTACTCAGCTGTTAAAAGAAATGCAGAAGACTCAGTCCTAATGAAGTGGCTGGCTCTAGAACCTATCATAAAAAGTGAAGTAATCAAAAAGAGAAAGACAAATACAGTATACTAACACACATATATGGAATCTAGTAGGACGGTCTTGATAACACACGCAGGGAACACATGCAAAAACAGACAGGGCATAGACATAGGGACATTGTGGGGAAGAAATAGGGAGGGGGAGGCATGGAGGGAGTAACATGGAAACCTATACTGTTATGTGTGGAAAAGATAGCTAGTATCATAGTGCTAAGGGAATAGGAGTGCTTACAATGGCTTGGGGCAAAGGTCTGGAGGAGTGGGATGGGGGGAACTGGGGGGGTGGGGACCATGGACATGTATATGACTGATCTGGGAACATACATGTCTGTGAACAACAAAACTCTGTAAAACTTTTAAAATAAAGAATAAAAAAAAAAAAGAACTGTGCTACTGGAGAAGACTCTTGAGAGCCCCTTGGATAGCAAGGAGATCAAACCAGTCAGTCCTAAACGAAATCAACCATGCATATTCATTGGAAGGACTGATGCTGAAGTGGAAGCTCCAATACTTTGGCCAACTGATGATTCACTGGAAAAGACCCTTATGTTGGTAAAAATAGAAGGCAGAAGAAGGGGACGACAGAGGACAAAATGGTTGGATGGCATCACTGAGTTAATTGCCATGAGTTTCAGCAAACTCTGGGAGATGGTGAAGGACAGAGAAGCCTGGTGTGCTGCAGTCTATGGGGTCACAAAGAGTAGGACAAGACTGAGAGACTGAACTGAACTAACTGAATATTTGAGAACATAATCAAATAGCATGCTGAACAGCAACATAATGTGAGTGATATTGGTTATATAGAGAGGATATTATGGTGATGGGAAATATGCAGTGTGCCACAGTGGAAAGAGGATTAGACTAGGAATTATGAAGCTCAAGCTTCATAATTTCAGCCCTGCCTCAAATGAATGGTATGAATTAGCAAACACTTTTCCTTCACAGGTGACAGTTTTCTCTTCTACATATTTAGTTTCCATCATGTTTGTATTTCTATATTATAACTCTTTGCAGCTCTGGTACATACATACAATGGAATACTACTCAGCTGTTAAAAGAAATGCAGAAGACTCAGTCCTAATGAAGTGGCTGGCTCTAGAACCTATCATAAAAAGTGAAGTAATCAAAAAGAGAAAGACAAATACAGTATACTAACACACATATATGGAATCTAGTAGGACGGTCTTGATAACACACGCAGGGAACACATGCAAAAACAGACAGGGCATAGACATAGGGACATTGTGGGGAAGAAATAGGGAGGGGGAGGCATGGAGGGAGTAACATGGAAACCTATACTGTTATGTGTGGAAAAGATAGCTAGTATCATAGTGCTAAGGGAATAGGAGTGCTTACAATGGCTTGGGGCAAAGGTCTGGAGGAGTGGGATGGGGGGAACTGGGGGGGTGGGGACCATGGACATGTATATGACTGATCTGGGAACATACATGTCTGTGAACAACAAAACTCTGTAAAACTTTTAAAATAAAGAATAAAAAAAAAAGAACTGTGCTACTGGAGAAGACTCTTGAGAGACCCTTGGACAGCAAGGAGATCAAACCAGTCAGTCCTAAATGAAATCAACCATGCATATTCATTGGAAGGACTGATGCTGAAGTGGAAGCTCCAATACTTTGGCCAACTGATGAGAAGAGATGATTCACTGGAAAAGACCCTTATGTTGGTAAAAATAGAAGGCAGAAGAAGGGGACGACAGAGGACAAAATGGTTGGATGGCATCACTGAGTTAATTGCCATGAGTTTCAGCAAACTCTGGGAGATGGTGAAGGACAGAGAAGCCTGGTGTGCTGCAGTCTATGGGGTCACAAAGAGTAGGACAAGACTGAGAGACTGAACTGAACTAACTGAATATTTGAGAACATAATCAAATAGCATGCTGAACAGCAACATAATGTGAGTGATATTGGTTATATAGAGAGGATATTATGGTGATGGGAAATATGCAGTGTGCCACAGTGGAAAGAGGATTAGACTAGGAATTATGAAGCTCAAGCTTCATAATTTCAGCCCTGCCTCAAATGAATGGTATGAATTAGCAAACACTTTTCCTTCACAGGTGACAGTTTTTTCTCTTCTACATATTTAGTTTCCATCATGTTTGTATTTCTATATTATAACCATCCTAAATGCACAGTCACACACAATGAACAACAGCACCAACCCAAAGACCTCTAAGTACTCTTGGGAAAAACACTGGGCTAGGTCAATGTGGGAGATTGTCATGGGCAGGCAAAGGCATCTTCACTGACAGATATTGGGACCCTAATTATGAGGAGAATAGTTCTGATGTGGAAAGTGATGAGGAAGAGAAGTTAGATTATTTACAGGGAATGCCACTATGCAGGAAGAAGACCCCTCTACTCTAACTTGGTGGCTATGTCAAATGCTCCCACAAGGGTGCTCATTAGTATGAGGGGATGGTCTCATGTTCACTTCTCACAGGAAAGATCAAGAAAAGATACCCGGGCCAAGGAGACAAATATCTTTTCACACTAGTGATAAGTGCTGCCTGCAGCACCGCCTCTCTGAGACCTCCTCCAAGGATGACTAAGTAGCTGCTACTTTTATTGATAAAAGCCTGAGCCTGAAATAGCCCCACTCATAAAATGAGCAATTTATAGACTTAAACCTTTGACAAACATTGATAGAGATGTTTACCTAGGCGTTAGTACGTAGCACAAAAGCTCTTCCACTTGTGCCTTTTTATAGTCTAACACACTCTTTACAACTCGTAGTTCCCTTTGTAGATTAAGAATTGTAAGAGTGTTTTCTGTACAAACACGTTTCCCCTCGAGAACAAAGGTGTTTATCTAGGTGTTAGTAGAGGAGCAAAAAGCTCCAGTAATAACCACTTTTTTGTCTCTAGAGGAGCAAAAAGCTCTTGTAATAACCACTTTTATGATTACTAGTTAACTTGAGATTTCTAGTTGAAAAAATATAAAAGGGTAAGGTAAGATTGTGCGGGAGGCTCGCTCACGGAGATCGGCTGCGCCGGATGTGAGATCGAGACTCTCCAGCTCTGGGGTAAGAACTTGTGCTTGCATTTGATTGAGTTCTGATTTTACTTAAGAAGTTTTGATTATTTGATTGAGTTCTGATTGTTTGTGCTTGCCTTTATTTGAATTCTGATTAATGGAATCTTGATTCTGATTATTATATGTTCTACAATTAATAAAGCTACCCTTGGTTTGACAATACTCGAGACCACACTTTATTGTCCAAGTCTGAGGCTCACGACTCTGAGGGGACTACACTGTGACTGTAAAAGGTCTCCGATCTATTCAAGATAGTATCTCTTAGTGAGAACTAATAAGAATAGCAATCAGAGTAAGCTGCAGCACAGTGCCCATGACAAGATCAAACAAAACAAAACAAACATGACATATGACATAGTTCCAGGCACACAATTTACATACCTACTATGATTATAGGATTCATCCAAACATTTATATGTCAGGTCCAATGTTAGATGACAGGGAATACAAAGATGTTTATTTAAAGAAGCTCAGAATCTAGTGGGAAAACAGACATGTCAATAACTGTAATACATGGTGCTCTGGGAACAAAGAATGCTTGTATGCCTAAGAAAACTAGAATGAACTAATACTTTAGGGATGAACTCTTTTGCTAGGCAAGAAATGAAGACGTAGAGCTTCAACAAATGCAAAAATGAATAAGGTATGTAGACATCAACGAGAATTTGGAGTGTATCAAGAGGTGATAAGGTAAGACTCAAGAGTTTAAAGTAAGCTAGGGACACAATTAGATTACATTTTAGAAAGATCACAACAACTCTCTGAAGACTGGACTAAAAGGAGTCCAAGAACGAAGGCAAGGAAAATTAAAAGGTTAATGCAATTGCTGTAATGAAGAAAGCCCAGGAGCTGACAACAGGCATTAGTAGCAATAATGGAGGAAAGAGGAATGAGAGCTCTTAAGGGGGTAAAACTGTTAGAACTAAGTGACTGACGATGCGAACTGTAAGGGAGAGGGAGGAGTCTAGGATTATCATTTGCATGGTTAGTTACATTAAATAAGACAGACAATACAGGAGGAACAGGTTTCAAGGCAGAAGGTGAGGAAGAGCTCAGTTTCAGATATACTGAACACGAGATGCTTACAGGGCAGAAAGGTGGAACTATTTAGACGGAAGCTGGACATGGATTTTGATTCCTGGAGAGGTCTGCTTTGAGATAAAGATTTTAGAAACAGCTGCTTACAGATAACTAAACTTTGGGTGTTATGCCGAGACACCATAAAAAAGTGTAAGAGAAAAGAACAGTACCCTGAAGAATATCAGTATTAAACAAGCCAAAGAATCTAAAAAACTTGTTAAAGGAACAAGAAAAACATCAAAGAAGTATAAATCTATGACAAAAAGTATTAAAGGAAGAGGAGATTTTAGGAAAGGAGAATGCTTCTCCCCATCTTGTCCTTTATCTTCAGAACAAAAGGTGACTGTGTCCACATGCTATGAAGGCATCTGGGTTGTTCTTCTGCAAAAGTCAGAGAACTAGCGTTGGAATGCAGGGGAGACTTAGGCAAGAGCAGTGAGGTGAGAAGAAAGGGAACTTGTTCAAAAACTCTCAGAAAGCATGAATGCATAGAATCACCCATAATGAGATACTGTTTCCCAGTGATGCAGAGCATCCATTTTTTTTTTTTTTTTTTTTTTGCTTCATGGATTTATTTGTAATTCTGCAGGTGCTCATATATTGGGTGGTACTTGCAAGAATTACATATTGTGGCTGGAGAGCATTCTACAGCATTGGTCCTGATTATCTTTAAATGTATACATGTATAGAGGTCTAGATGGAATGCATATGAGTCGTGGTGTGAGTTGTTCACATTATTGTACAGATTTTGTGGTTGTTCTGAGAGATGGAGAAATAGCTGTAAAAGTGGTAGTCAATGAAATGAAATTAAAATACTTTGTAAAATTTTCTGATCCATTGTTGTAATGTTTGAATGTGATATGAAGTTCTTGCTTTTGAACAGTGTTGCTGAGCATTAAAAATTAAAAACATTTTAAAAATTAATGGAATTAAACTTTTACATTTACATTGGAGCTGACAACAGGCATTAGTAGCAATAATGGAGGAAAGAGGAATGAGAGCTCTTAAGGGGGTAAAACTGTTAGAACTAAGTGACTGACGATGCGAACTGTAAGGGAGAGGGAGGAGTCTAGGATTATCATTTGCATGGTTAGTTACATTAAATAAGACAGACAATACAGGAGGAACAGGTTTCAAGGCAGAAGGTGAGGAAGAGCTCAGTTTCAGATATACTGAACACGAGATGCTTACAGGGCAGAAAGGTGGAACTATTTAGACGGAAGCTGGACATGGATTTTGATTCCTGGAGAGGTCTGCTTTGAGATAAAGATTTTAGAAACAGCTGCTTACAGATGACTAAACTTTGGGTGTTATGCCGAGACACCATAAAAAAAGTGTAAGAGAAAAGAACAGTACCCTGAAGAATATCAGTATTAAACAAGCCAAAGAATCTAAAAAACTTGTTAAAGGAACAAGAAAAACATCAAAGAAGTATAAATCTATGACAAAAAGTATTAAAGGAAGAGGAGATTTTAGGAAAGGAGAATGCTTCTCCCCATCTTGTCCTTTATCTTCAGAACAAAAGGTGACTGTGTCCACATGCTATGAAGGCATCTGGGTTGTTCTTCTGCAAAAGTCAGAGAACTAGCGTTGGAATGCAGGGGAGACTTAGGCAAGAGCAGTGAGGTGAGAAGAAAGGGAACTTGTTCAAAAACTCTCAGAAAGCATGAATGCATAGAATCACCCATAATGAGATACTGTTTCCCAGTGATGCAGAGCATCCATTTTTTTTATTTTTGCTTCATGGATTTATTTGTAATTCTACAGGTGCTCATATATTGGGTGGTACTTGCAAGAATTACATATTGTGGCTGGAGAGCATTCTACAGCATTGGTCCTGATTATCTTTAAATGTATACATGTATAGAGGTCTAGATGGAATGCATATGAGTCGTGGTGTGAGTTGTTCACATTATTGTACAGATTTTGTGGTTGTTCTGAGAGATGGAGAAATAGCTGTAAAAGTGGTAGTCAATGAAATGAAATTAAAATACTTTGTAAAATTTTCTGATCCATTGTTGTAATGTTTGAATGTGATATGAAGTTCTTGCTTTTGAACAGTGTTGCTGAGCATTAAAAAAAATTAAAAACATTTTAAAAAATTAATGGAATTAAACTTTTTTACATATTTGACATTTATATATTTTTCTCTAACATCTCACATCACCTTTGATGTGCTGCACTCATACTTTTTTATGCTGAAGAATAAAGCACTTGGTGCCTGTTAGCTGACAGTTGTGTTCTGGCATCTTTGCCAAACCTGAACTGCATTTGTTCATTTGCAATTTTTTTTCTGGCACTTTAGTCTGATTTCATAAAAACTAATGAGAAAAAGAGACAATACTCAAGCATAACTCAAACATAAAAACAGAGATGAAAGTCAACAGAATGCTGAAAGTCTCAAAGAGTTACCCTTAGTTCATCAGGTGTTTGAATTTCAAACCCATCCACTGATAATCATTTATTAAAGAAAACACAAACATTAGATCTGGGAGTATCACTAAATTATATATCAACATTTCACACATTTCTCACAACACGTTCCTATTTCCAAATGGATATTAAATCAGTTTTTAAAAAAACAGAGCAGTTAAAATGTGACAGAGGAAAGAGAACATCAAAGAATCTTTTCTATTCAAATCCAACAATTTTCAAATTTAGTTTCTTGGAAATAGATTCTAAATAGCTAAGAATCAATAGTCCATTGTAGATTATAGGAAATGAATTGCTTCATACTTCCTTTCCAAATTAAGCATCTGCATAGCCATGACTTTAGGTTTTATTTCTTAGTTGCTGATCATTTGCTGAAGAAACAATATGGCTATTTTATTTTTTAAAAAATCTAAGAAAATACAATAAGATCTGTTAGCAACTGTTGTTGCTTTCTTTTGTGCTGGTTTGGCAAATAGAACTTTTTATCGGTACCCAAAACAACAACAGAAAGGAAAGACTCAACACAGGATTTACCGGTGAAAAGAACTGGGACAAAAACCACAGAAAGACAAATGAAAATTTAAGAAGATACGCTTGTTTATTATCTGATTTACATTCGACAAAGCCAAGGTAGGCGCACAAGAGCTGTTTGACAAAGTCAAGTTCCAGATATCAACTACAGTACCCCCCTGGTGGCTGCAGAGGGCACCATGCCACTCCCAGTAGCTATGTTGGCAAGGCAGCCACTCAGTGTTGATGCTGCTGGGCTGCACTTGGACTACAGGCCTGAAGGCATCTGATATCAGACGTGCAGGGCACTGAACGCTGAGAGCTCTGGTGCCAGATGTCAAGAGTCAAGGTTTTAACAACAAGTACTAATTATGTACCCGAATGATCAAAAAAAAAAATAACAGGCTTTGAATACTGTATAGAATACACCTTTTATAGAGAACAGGCCCTTGTGAGCTGCCGTTAACGTGTATTTCCTCCCTTTGTCAAAGTCTGTTTATTCAGGTCAAATCAAGGACAAAGAGTACAAAAATTTTTTTAAAAAACTACTTTAACAGTGGTCGTTAACTTTTTTCCAAGACCCATGCGTAAGGCTATTTACATAAGATTTGGGATCATCATAATTCTGGAGGACTTTAAATTCTGAGTTCACAAGGAAGGTATCCCTCCTAGTCGGTAACAGGATACTCAGAAATACCTGAGGTATAATCACTGAAAACCTTCAGATGGGGGGGCGAGATTGGAGTTTTCTATGCTGGCATTAAAGTACATACATAGTGGATACGGAAAATTAAAATGTGAACAGCACTAAAATATAACAGCAATTAAGAAGGAACTTGCTACAAGGTTCCAGTTTTTACTATCCTTTACACATAATTTCATTGTAATAGAGATTCTCAGGCTATACCAAAAATGTTTTCAGGTGGAAATTGCAAAAACAATAAAACCCAATTTCAAAGTAAGATTCATTTCTAGAGACAAACATGCACTAGTTTATGATCCTTGTGTTTCTGGTGGAAGAGCAACATCAGCTTAGTTTTCAAAAGCCAAAGTCTAGTTCTCTTTAATCAGATGGGCTTATTTGGCTGTGAACACACTTTCACCCTGTCTCTAAAGTGACCATTTTAGCATCAGTTGTTTCAAAAGTATACTAAATATACAGAACACACTCAAATTCTTTTGCTTAATTATATTTAACAAATGAAAATTTAAGAAGATACGTTTTTACCATTCGACAAAGACAAGGTAGGCGCACAAGAGCTGTTTGACAAAGTCAAGTTCCAGATATCAACTACAGTACCCCTGGTGGCTGCAGAGGGCACCATGCCACTCCCAGTAGCTATGTTGGCAAGGCAGCCACTCAGTGTTGATGCTGCTGGGCTGCACTTGGACTACAGGCCTGAAGGCATCTGATATCAGACGTGCAGGGCACTGAACGCTGAGAGCTCTGGTGCCAGATGTCAAGAGTCAAGGTTTTAACAACAAGTACTAATTATGTACCCGAATGATCAAAAAAAAAAATAACAGGCTTTGAATACTGTATAGAATACACCTTTTATAGAGAACAGGCCCTTGTGAGCTGCCGTTAACGTGTATTTCCTCCCTTTGTCAAAGTCTGTTTATTCAGGTCAAATCAAGGACAAAGAGTACAAAAATTTTTTAAAAAACTACTTTAACAGTGGTCGTTAACTTTTTTCCAAGACCCATGCGTAAGGCTATTTACATAAGATTTGGGATCATCATAATTCTGGAGGACTTTAAATTCTGAGTTCACAAGGAAGGTATCCCTCCTAGTCGGTAACAGGATACTCAGAAATACCTGAGGTATAATCACTGAAAACCTTCAGATGGGGGGGCGAGATTGGAGTTTTCTATGCTGGCATTAAAGTACATACATAGTGGATACGGGAAAATTAAAATGTGAACAGCACTAAAATATAACAGCAATTAAGAAGGAACTTGCTACAAGGTTCCAGTTTTTACTATCCTTTACACATAATTTCATTGTAATAGAGATTCTCAGGCTATACCAAAAATGTTTTCAGGTGGAAATTGCAAAAACAATAAAACCCAATTTCAAAGTAAGATTCATTTCTAGAGACAAACATGCACTAGTTTATGATCCTTGTGTTTCTGGTGGAAGAGCAACATCAGCTTAGTTTTCAAAAGCCAAAGTCTAGTTCTCTTTAATCAGATGGGCTTATTTGGCTGTGAACACACTTTCACCCTGTCTCTAAAGTGACCATTTTAGCATCAGTTGTTTCAAAAGTATACTAAATATACAGAACACACTCAAATCTTGCTTAATTTATAGGTTTTTATATCATATACATAAAATCTGATGATTTAACACTTTGAACTACTCTCTGGTCCTATATTTTCCTAGTTCCTGATACTTCTTGAAAACTGGCAACAGGAAGATTACTTTCTTAGAGAATAAATTAAAAGCTTAAAGAATTGTCTAAAATAAGCACCCCAGAATCACTTTAGGAAGTAGAAACTCAGATATTATTATTTAAAATGTGCTTGGGAGTATTTTAGAAATTGAAACATCAGGGATTCTTCTGGTCCACATTCAGGGCCACTGACATTCACTTACAGACCAGTGGGAATCCTTTCTGAACATCTACACTTATGATCTGCTGACTTCAGGACTGAGTAAGGAGGAGAGAATAGGGAGAGGACACTTTTCACTCTTTGTTTTTGAGATATTTATTTAGAAAAGTTTTATTAAAAGATTCTAAAAAACAAGCATGGAAAACTTACACATTTTACTACTGCATGTGTGTTTTGAGCACACGAGGCAGCTGGAGAGGAGAGAAGGCCCCTCTGCTGGCCTGTAACAGGTGTACAGATGGGAGCCCCAGGAGCAACACTCCCATCAAGAATCCTTCAGAAAATGGCCTTGAATTCAGTTTAAGTCAGAACAAGCGGGCAAAACACCTGCTAATGAAACACTGAAAAGATCAAGTAACATGCTTCCCATTTTCAAAAATAACTAGTCCCCTCCTAGCTTCTCTCCATTATGCCTTTCATGGGTTGGAATTTCTTTCTGAATGGCATGGCGGAGATAAAGTCATGTCATCTGACGAGAAGCAGCCCTTGGCCAGCCATGCTCAGAAAACAGGTCTGTTTCTTCCCAATTAACAGCCTTGCGTCACACTGCTGAAAGCTGAAACCTAATCCCCGAGTCAAAGTAAGATTCATTTCTAGAGACAAACATGCACTAGTTTATGATCCTTGTGTTTCTGGTGGAAGAGCAACATCAGCTTAGTTTTCAAAAGCCAAAGTCTAGTTCTCTTTAATCAGATGGGCTTATTTGGCTGTGAACACACTTTCACCCTGTCTCTAAAGTGACCATTTTAGCATCAGTTGTTTCAAAAGTATACTAAATATACAGAACACACTCAAATCTTGCTTAATTTATAGGTTTTTATATCATATACATAAAATCTGATGATTTAACACTTTGAACTACTCTCTGGTCCTATATTTTCCTAGTTCCTGATACTTCTTGAAAACTGGCAACAGGAAGATTACTTTCTTAGAGAATAAATTAAAAGCTTAAAGAATTGTCTAAAATAAGCACCCCAGAATCACTTTAGGAAGTAGAAACTCAGATATTATTATTTAAAATGTGCTTGGGAGTATTTTAGAAATTGAAACATCAGGGATTCTTCTGGTCCACATTCAGGGCCACTGACATTCACTTACAGACCAGTGGGAATCCTTTCTGAACATCTACACTTATGATCTGCTGACTTCAGGACTGAGTAAGGAGGAGAGAATAGGGAGAGGACACTTTTCACTCTTTGTTTTTGAGATATTTATTTAGAAAAGTTTTATTAAAAGATTCTAAAAAACAAGCATGGAAAACTTACACATTTTACTACTGCATGTGTGTTTTGAGCACACGAGGCAGCTGGAGAGGAGAGAAGGCCCCTCTGCTGGCCTGTAACAGGTGTACAGATGGGAGCCCCAGGAGCAACACTCCCATCAAGAATCCTTCAGAAAATGGCCTTGAATTCAGTTTAAGTCAGAACAAGCGGGCAAAACACCTGCTAATGAAACACTGAAAAGATCAAGTAACATGCTTCCCATTTTCAAAAATAACTAGTCCCCTCCTAGCTTCTCTCCATTATGCCTTTCATGGGTTGGAATTTCTTTCTGAATGGCATGGCGGAGATAAAGTCATGTCATCTGACGAGAAGCAGCCCTTGGCCAGCCATGCTCAGAAAACAGGTCTGTTTCTTCCCAATTAACAGCCTTGCGTCACACTGCTGAAAGCTGAAACCTAATCCCCGAGTTTCACTTTGCCATTTCACATAGTTTAGACACACACACGCACACAAAAAATGGAATCCCAGAGGAAAAACAAAAGCTTTGACTTTCTCATTAAAAAGTTCATTCTCTAATTCTACGGATATCAAGAAAAAGGCAGGTGTGTTTTAATTTAATTTTATATTTAAAAAAATCTCAAAGCAAGCACCTGGGTTTTACTTCAGTTTATAATAATAGACTATGCCTGAGAATTTTTGTGCAAATACATGTCATCCTTCATTAAAAATATGCATAGCATATTTTGGAAAAAGTTTAGGTGCAATCAACTTCTCTCACAAAAAGTCTTACAGACATAAACACACAATGTTCTCTAATTCCTATTGATTGCACTTCTGGTTTAACCCTTCCAGCCTCCAAAGAAAGTTGAAAGACATGTAACTATGTTCATATACCTTGATCATTGCATTTATTCATAAGAAATATTCTGAAAACAAGATTCCTTGGTTTCCAATGTACCCACGCTTCCCTTCTTAAAATAAATCCCTCTCATTCCCACCCCCCACTTATGCTGCTTGAGGGGGATATTGTATAAAAATACAAATTAAAAAACTGAACTCTTATTAATCACAAATGCAAAAGGAATGTGGATGATGTCTGGGCTCCCAGGGGTTCAAAGGTCTGAAAACAGACAGCAAAAAGAGAGTCTCTGCTATTCTGATCTTATGAAAAATGTGAAGTTCCTTGTTTGATAATTCAGTGAGCATACTCTCTGACGGATGTGTGATTTAACCAGAAATTAACAGGGGCCAACAAAAGCCATGTCACTGCCATCTTAGTAGCAGACTGGGCTCACCCCAGCAGCCTTCTAGAACAGCTTTCTAAAGGCAACAGTCCAAGGTGCTTCTTCTTCTATCCCATCTCCTAAGCTGGCTCCTCCCTGCTTATGCTCACCAGAAGGAAGTGTGCTAGCAAGTTCAGTATTTCTGGTATGTTTCAATATTGCTGGATTTATTTTCTAGTCACTTTTCATTTTCAAGACAAGAAAAACCAATGGAAAGACTACATTCAGCCTTTTTTCTTTCTCTTGCCTTCAAATACTCACGACCCATTCATTTATCTTTCAGGTTATCAGAGAGACCTCATGCCTATTCTGTTTCCATTCTTTCACTCTCCCCTTACCACATTCACAATCCTTCAGCAACATTCCTTTTCTCTCAGACAAGACTATAGATAATCAGTGCAAATCTTTCCTTCATGTGCTAACTTAATAAGAGATCAGTCAACTGCTGAGTCTCAGTCCTCCTTCAGGATATCCATTTTGGGCGATGATGTGCAAACTGGGGTGCTAAAGCTACCCATCATGACCGGAAGACTCTGATTTCTCCTCAGTCCACTCAATAAATTGCTCCCTGAATTTAAGTAGACAGCAGAGTTTGGCCTTTGAAGCCCATATTCTGATTCTTGGCTTTTTCCATCTTTTAAAAAAACAAAAGATTCCTATTGGCTTCTGCCCCAAAAATGCTACTGTTCATATACCTTGATCATTGCATTTATTCATAAGAAATATTCTGAAAACAAGATTCCTTGGTTTCCAATGTACCACCTTCCTTCTTAAAATAAATCCCTCTCATTCCCACCCCCCACTTATGCTGCTTGAGGGGGATATTGTATAAAAATACAAATTAAAAAACTGAACTCTTATTAATCACAAATGCAAAAGGAATGTGGATGATGTCTGGGCTCCCAGGGGTTCAAAGGTCTGAAAACAGACAGCAAAAAGGGAGTCTCTGCTATTCTGATCTTATGAAAAATGTGAAGTTCCTTGTTTGATAATTCAGTGAGCATACTCTCTGACGGATGTGTGATTTAACCAGAAATTAACAGGGGCCAACAAAAGCCATGTCACTGCCATCTTAGTAGCAGACTGGGCTCACCCCAGCAGCCTTCTAGAACAGCTTTCTAAAGGCAACAGTCCAAGGTGCTTCTTCTTCTATCCCATCTCCTAAGCTGGCTCCTCCCTGCTTATGCTCACCAGAAGGAAGTGTGCTAGCAAGTTCAGTATTTCTGGTATGTTTCAATATTGCTGGATTTATTTTCTAGTCACTTTTCATTTTCAAGACAAGAAAAACCAATGGAAAGACTACATTCAGCCTTTTTTCTTTCTCTTGCCTTCAAATACTCACGACCCATTCATTTATCTTTCAGGTTATCAGAGAGACCTCATGCCTATTCTGTTTCCATTCTTTCACTCTCCCCTTACCACATTCACAATCCTTCAGCAACATTCCTTTTCTCTCAGACAAGACTATAGATAATCAGTGCAAATCTTTCCTTCATGTGCTAACTTAATAAGAGATCAGTCAACTGCTGAGTCTCAGTCCTCCTTCAGGATATCCATTTTGGGCGATGATGTGCAAACTGGGGTGCTAAAGCTACCCATCATGACCGGAAGACTCTGATTTCTCCTCAGTCCACTCAATAAATTGCTCCCTGAATTTAAGTAGACAGCAGAGTTTGGCCTTTGAAGCCCATATTCTGATTCTTGGCTTTTTCCATTTTCCTGGGCCTCAGGGGTCTTGATCACTCTGGCTATCCCCAGTCTCTTCAGCCTGTCTACCAAGTTCATCTTCAACTGGCCAACATCAGGAGGGTTTCGGGATGGTCTCAAGCCATACATCTCCTGGAGGAATGTTTCAGCTGGTCGAGAGGCCAAAAAATTTTCAGAGAGATGCACTCGAGGCTCCACAGGCAAAGGAGGAGGGCAAGGTGAGTGCGATGGTGAATTTGGTGGCGTGGAAGGGGTAGGCAGGCCTCTAGGGAGAGGCTGGAGGAGGGGGCTCTCTGAAACTGGGCTGTGGTAGGCTTTAGCTGAGATGCCTCGCTCCTGTAGAAGTTTGGCCAAGCTCATGGTGCTGCTGAAGGTTATGGTGGAATCTCGTCGATTGCTGATAGATTCACCAATGCTGAGCCTGTAGGACATGGCGGGAGAATTCACTGCTGTGTTTGATGAACTGCTACCACTGCTTCCACAGGATAAGGAAGGGAAGCCAGAGCTTCACACAGAAAGAAAGAAAAAAAAAAAAAAGGCAGGAGAGAGACTTTAAGAATAAAAAAGTAATCCCAAGTAAGCACCTAAGGTAACTACTGGAGTTATCCATAGCAAATGTAGAGGAACAGGCAACACATCAGTATCTGAGGAATGAAAATTTTGATGCGCTACTTCAGAGATTAGTTATTTGTAATTTAGTAATTAACTTATTGAAACATATTTCTTTTTACAGAATATGAAAAAGTTTACTGTACTCCTAGATAGCTTTATTCTTAAATTTTAACTCTAATAATATGTCTGTAATTACTAGTTTTAGACTTCTCCCTTACCACATTCACAATCCTTCAGCAACTTTTTTCCCAGACAAGACTATAGATAATCAGTGCAAATCTTTCCTTCATGTGCTAACTTAATAAGAGATCAGTCAACTGCTGAGTCTCAGTCCTCCTTCAGGATATCCATTTTGGGCGATGATGTGCAAACTGGGGTGCTAAAGCTACCCATCATGACCGGAAGACTCTGATTTCTCCTCAGTCCACTCAATAAATTGCTCCCTGAATTTAAGTAGACAGCAGAGTTTGGCCTTTGAAGCCCATATTCTGATTCTTGGCTTTTTCCATTTTCCTGGGCCTCAGGGGTCTTGATCACTCTGGCTATCCCCAGTCTCTTCAGCCTGTCTACCAAGTTCATCTTCAACTGGCCAACATCAGGAGGGTTTCGGGATGGTCTCAAGCCATACATCTCCTGGAGGAATGTTTCAGCTGGTCGAGAGGCCAAAAAATTTTCAGAGAGATGCACTCGAGGCTCCACAGGCAAAGGAGGAGGGCAAGGTGAGTGCGATGGTGAATTTGGTGGCGTGGAAGGGGTAGGCAGGCCTCTAGGGAGAGGCTGGAGGAGGGGGCTCTCTGAAACTGGGCTGTGGTAGGCTTTAGCCGAGATGCCTCGCTCCTGTAGAAGTTTGGCCAAGCTCATGGTGCTGCTGAAGGTTATGGTGGAATCTCGTCGATTGCTGATAGATTCACCAATGCTGAGCCTGTAGGACATGGCGGGAGAATTCACTGCTGTGTTTGATGAACTGCTACCACTGCTTCCACAGGATAAGGAAGGGAAGCCAGAGCTTCACACAGAAAGAAAGAAAAAAAAAAAAAAGGCAGGAGAGAGACTTTAAGAATAAAAAAGTAATCCCAAGTAAGCACCTAAGGTAACTACTGGAGTTATCCATAGCAAATGTAGAGGAACAGGCAACACATCAGTATCTGAGGAATGAAAATTTTGATGCGCTACTTCAGAGATTAGTTATTTGTAATTTAGTAATTAACTTATTGAAACATATTTCTTTTTACAGAATATGAAAAAGTTTACTGTACTCCTAGATAGCTTTATTCTTAAATTTTAACTCTAATAATATGTGTCTGTGGAAATATAACTAGATTTTATCATTAAAAATCAAAGAAATTTAAATACTGAAGGAAATCAAATTTAGAAATTTTTATTAATATATCTATACTGTAAAGCAAAATATACCAAGAGAAGATAATCCGCAATTTAACAATTCTTCAACTCTTGAGAAAACAGTCTTTCAAAATTAAACCCAAGATGCTCTTCTAAAGAGAAATTTAAGTCTGTGATAATTCAATATTATAGTATTGAGAAAAGAGTACAAATTATTAAATTTCCAAGAATGTTAATTCCAAATGATAGTAGTATAAGGATACTCCTGGAATGAATTTTTCTTAACCTTGACTTAAAGCATGTGTTTCTTGGAAATTAAAAATAATTAAAAGCTTTGCTAGCTATTAGAATCTTCTTATACTAAGTTTTGTCAAAAAGAAAAAAAAGTCTAAATAAACAAGCATGTACTTTAGAAAATGGTGACAGAACGAAGAAGACACTTCTTGAGCAAATATTACCAGCATTTAATACATCAGCTTTCACTTTAAGACACAGTACTCAGAATAACTAGACACCAGAATTTATGAATACTATGAACAAGATGTAAATTTAGGATTAATAAACTCTCTAAAGTATCAACTTGCATTAAAGAAACAACATGCAAACAAGTTTGAATCCTTAGTGACTCCAGTCCAACAAAGAAATTCCAGTGTGATGCAGTCTGCCTACTGTACTCCCAGACTCCCTTCTCCCTGTCCCTGTTTTATTACAGAATTGCCTGTCCCTTCCTAAATTGTTCATGGCATTATCATACCAAATTATGGAGTTATGTCATGTTAAGATGCTTCAGTTGTATCTGATTCTGTGCAACCCTATAGGCTGTAGTTCGCCAGGTTCCTCTGTCCAAGGGATTCTCCAGGCATGAATACTAGAGTGGGTTGCCATACCCTTCTCCAGGGAATCTTCTCAACCCAGGGATCGAATCCCTGTCACTTATGTCTCCTGAACTGGCGGGCAGATTCTTTACCACTAGTGCCACCTTGGAAGCCCCTCAAATGATGGTATCAACTTGTATTGAGAGTTTCCTCAAGAACCACTTTTATAAACCCTATTATCTTGTTGACTATAAGAATAATGCAGGACTTCCCTGGTGGTCCAGTGGGTAGAGAGTCTGCCTTGCAGTGCAAGGGGCATCGGTTCAATCCCTGGCCTGGGAAGATCCCATGTGCTGTGGAGCAGCTGGACTAGTGTGCCCAATTACGAGTCAGCACTCTGGAGCACGTGCCCAGAGCCGGTGCTCTGCAATGAGAGGTGCCACTGAAATGGGAGCCCCACACAGGTCAATGAATAAAGATGGCTGAAAAATAAATGATGACTTAGAGGCAAAAAAAATTAAAAAAAAAAAGAACAATGCAGAAAAACTGTTTATTACAGACTGTATTGAGGTCTTTATAGGATATCACCCAAATGCTTCCCTAAATAATAAATTTGCTTCACCTTTTAGACACTGTGAATCATGTTATTTCCCTCCACACTGGCAGCTAGCAAGCTAAGTCTCAAGTACATGGCTCATCTTACTGAGCAAATATGACTTCATAGCACAATCCATAGAGTAGTCTTATTCCTCTATCCATTTTATATCTTTACTCTTGTTTCTTCTTTCATTTTTCATCTCTACTTCTAGTTAACATTATCCCTGCAATGTTCTAGCTATCTCTAGAAACTATCTTAGATTCTTCGGAAATTGGTAGGACAGAAGTGGCAGCAACACAGTCTATCGTTTTAGTCTGTGTAGCACATGACCAGGACTGCCCAGAGGGTTCTGGCCTGGCCGTCAGCTTTTGGAGGTGATCTATGCCAGGTCTGCTGGAAATGTGTTTGTCCAGGATGGAGGCTCATCATACTAGATCTCGAGCTAGCTGCAGGGTGGGGACTGGCCATGCCAGAAAGATGAACCACACGATTTAGGGTGAGAGCTATGGGTCAGTGGACCTGGAGGCGAGTTATTATAGTGAGTTATAAAACTATATGGGTAATCAATCATGCCTGACATAGTGAAACCTCAATAAAAAAATCTGAACATTGAGGCTTGGGTGAGCTTCCCTGGTTGTCAGTACTCTGTGTGCACTGTCAAACATCGATGCCAGTAAAGTAATGAATCCTAGGGAAGCTTTGTGTGTAGAGTCTTCCCACACTCTGGCCTATGCGTCTCTTCCTTCAGCTAATTTTGTCCAGCTGTAATAAACAGTAACTATGTGCATAACAGCTTTCAGTGAAATCTACAAGTCCTTCTAGAATATTTATCAAACAAGAACATGGTTTTGGAAACCTCCTGAACTTGCAGGTGGTATCAGAAGCAAGGGCAGTCTTGTGTGGAAGACTAGTTCGGCTAACTCTGGGTATAGTCTCAGCTGGATCATTTACTACCTGTCTGCCTTTGGACCAGTCACCTGATCTTTCTGTCTCTCTTTCTTCATTTAGACATTACACACTCACTCTTTGTCTACTTCAAAGAGTTATAATCATCAAATGAGAAACTACAATGTGAAAATATTCTAAAGGCGAATTATGACAGAACATGAATTAAAATTCTAGGATTTAAAATGACAGAAAATTCATGAAGACATGTTTGAGGCAAGAGGTAAGGCCTTAGACTCCCCAGTTGCCCTTACCTGGGGGTGACCTGAGTGATATCAGATGGATGCAATATCCTACAGGTGGTAAAGGTGAATGTCGAGTTTGTGCAGGACAGACACTTGCCAGGGTTTGAGGTTGCAACTGAAGTGGAGAGTTTTAGGGAACCAAACACAACATTGAAAGACCAGGTTAGTAATATAAAAAGTTCACTATTAATAATACAGCATTTATCAAATGCCTTATATGAAAATCCCACAATCTAGAAATGAAATATACACTGTATTAGTATCCAATGGTTAGTATATAGCGCAACCCTTCAATAATTCGAAACTGTAACTCAAAAGGATTTAAAGCAGCTTAAAAGAAAGAGAAAAACACTTTGAAAAAATATATTAAAAAAAACCTCAACAAATGAAGAACTAGTCATCCAATTTTTCTAGCTGAACTATCTACTCCAGAGGTTCCCAACGTATCGTTTGCACCCGGTGGGGGTCTACAGGTCAGAGCTACATTCAAAGCCACCCTGAGGTGCTGTCTGCCTTTTCTACTGGGCTGGCATTTGCACGGCTGATGCAAAGGTGACAGATGGGTAAAGCTGTTGGCTCTTGAGCACAAACCAGGGCAAAGGCACCAAGCGGTACGGGCATTCCTCACTAGCAAGTCCAACTATGGTAGGGGAAAAAAAGGCCAAATTCACGTAAGAATGCCCTTGATGAACCAGTAGAAGTTATTCAATCTTGATCCTTGAATTTTTAAAAATCTTCTCTCTCAAGGAAACTCAAGGAAATTGAGTTTTATATTTTTTTCACAGAGCACCATTTTTACTTGAAAGAACAATTAAATACAAAAACTACAGTTATTCAGATTTGAGTATCTGGCAACATTTTTTTTGAAACTTTTTACTTTATATTGAGGTATAGCCGCCTAACAATGTTTTGAGAGTTTCAGGTGGATAACAAAGGGACTCAGCCATACATATTACACGTATCCATTCTCTCCCAAACTCCCCTCTCATCCAGGCCACAAAACACTGAGTAGGATTCCCTGTGCTATATACAGTATAGCGACATTTTCTTGACAAAGAATGTAGTGAGCCTGTCTCTTCAAGAAAATAGCTGAAAGAATTTGCTGCCGGTGACGAAATTTGAGCTTTCAAGTGAAAATGACTGTTTTGGTAAACTTGTATCCACCACTGAGAGTTTGAAAGATTTCGAGTACTAAGAGACTCACCCAATGAGGTAGGTGGGTAATATTATATGATTTTATTATATTATATAATGTAATGTGTCAACATTTGGAAGATCTGCATAACTTAGTGAATCAATATTTTCAAAATGGCCAATGTATGATACGAAATCACACATGGGGAAAAGATGTATTCAAGAGTGTAGGACAGACTAATAGACTTTAATGTAACAAATTATGAAAAGTTTTCGACTCACCTTTTTATAAACCTTAAGAAACTACCACTTACCAAATTTTGGTGTGTTATCAAAGTATATCCACAAATACCTGAAGAGACTATTAAAATGCTCTTTCCTTTTCCAACCACATATTTTTGTGAAGCTGTATTTTCTTTCTTTTTTTAAACTGTAAATTCCTTTTATTTTACTGATTGATTTACAATGCTGTGTCAGTTTCAGGAATACAGCAAAATGATTCAGTTATATATATAAACATATATATTTTATATTCTTTTCCCTTATTGGTTATTACAAAAAATACTTCTGTAAGAAAAAATCGGGCCCAGGGTAGAAGTTATTCAATCTTGATCCTTGAATTTTTAAAAATCTTCTGTAAGAAATGGGCAGTAAACATTAACCGCTTCTCCGCAGCATACAGAGAGAGAGTGGAAACTCTCTCAAGGAAACTCAAGGAAATTGAGTTTTATATTTTTTTCACAGAGCACCATTTTTACTTGAAAGAACAATTAAATACAAAAACTACAGTTATTCAGATTTGAGTATCTGGCAACATTTTTTTTGAAACTTTTTACTTTATATTGAGGTATAGCCGCCTAACAATGTTTTGAGAGTTTCAGGTGGATAACAAAGGGACTCAGCCATACATATTACACGTATCCATTCTCTCCCAAACTCCCCTCTCATCCAGGCCACAAAACACTGAGTAGGATTCCCTGTGCTATATACAGTATAGCGACATTTTCTTGACAAAGAATGTAGTGAGCCTGTCTCTTCAAGAAAATAGCTGAAAGAATTTGCTGCCGGTGACGAAATTTGAGCTTTCAAGTGAAAATGACTGTTTTGGTAAACTTGTATCCACCACTGAGAGTTTGAAAGATTTCGAGTACTAAGAGACTCACCCAATGAGGTAGGTGGGTAATATTATATGATTTTATTATATTATATAATGTAATGTGTCAACATTTGGAAGATCTGCATAACTTAGTGAATCAATATTTTCAAAATGGCCAATGTATGATACGAAATCACACATGGGGAAAAGATGTATTCAAGAGTGTAGGACAGACTAATAGACTTTAATGTAACAAATTATGAAAAGTTTTCGACTCACCTTTTTATAAACCTTAAGAAACTACCACTTACCAAATTTTGGTGTGTTATCAAAGTATATCCACAAATACCTGAAGAGACTATTAAAATGCTCTTTCCTTTTCCAACCACATATTTTTGTGAAGCTGTATTTTCTTTCTTTTTTTAAACTGTAAATTCCTTTTATTTTACTGATTGATTTACAATGCTGTGTCAGTTTCAGGAATACAGCAAAATGATTCAGTTATATATATAAACATATATATTTTATATTCTTTTCCCTTATTGGTTATTACAAAATATTGAGTATAGTTCCCTATGTTGTAAAGTTGGTCTTTAGGTCCTTGTTGGTTACCGATTTTATATAATAGTAGTGTGTATCTGTTAATCCCAAGCTTCTAATTTATCCCTCCCTCTCTCCTTTCCTCTTTGGTAACATGTTTGTTTCTAACATCTATGGGTCTATTTCTGTTTTGTATATGTTCATTTATATTAATTAAAAAAAAAATCCCACATGTCAGCAGTTATGATATTTGTCTTTTTCTGTCTGGCATACTTCCCTTAGTATGACATCTCTAGATCCGTCCATGTTGCTGCATATGGCATTATTTCATTATTTTTTATGCCTTAGTAACATTCTGTTGTATTATGTAATATATATGTACCACATCTTCTTTATCAATTCATCTGTTGATGGACATTTAGGTTGTTTCCATGTCCTGGCTCTTGTAAATAGTGCTGCAATGAACACTGGGGTGCATATATCTTTTCACATTATGGTTTTCTCTGAATATATACCCAGGAATGGGGTTGTAGCTTTATTTTCAGCTCTTTAAGGAACTTTCATATTGCTGTCCATAGTGGCTGTACCAATATACATTCCCACTAATAGTGTAGGATTCCTTTTTCTCCACATTCTCTCCAGCATTTGTAGATTTTCTGATGTATTTTCTTCATGTTTGTGTGTTCAGTCACTTAAGTCATGTCTGACTCTTTGTGACCCTATGGACTGTAGCCCACCAGGCTCATCTGTCCATGGGATTCTCAGGCAAGAATACTGGAGTGGGCTGTCATTGCTAGAGGATCTTCCTGAACCAGGGATCAAACCCACATCTCCTGTGTCTCCTGCGTTACAAGAGGATTCTTTACCCCCTGAGCCATATGGAAAGCCCATATTTTCTTCATACTCTCAACCAAAACAGCATACTGAAATAGATTGAACATAGACACTAACACAAGAATCCTGCTATCTTCTTTCAAGCTGTAAAATAGGGACTTGCAAAATTATAAAACTAAACCACTTTCTCACTAAAGAAAATATATTCCTTTTATTTTACTGATTGATTTACAATGCTGTGTCAGTTTCAGGAATACAGCAAAATGATTCAGTTATATATATAAACATATATATTTTATATTCTTTTCCCTTATTGGTTATTACAAAATATTGAGTATAGTTCCCTATGTTGTAAAGTTGGTCTTTAGGTCCTTGTTGGTTACCGATTTTATATAATAGTAGTGTGTATCTGTTAATCCCAAGCTTCTAATTTATCCCTCCCTCTCTCCTTTCCTCTTTGGTAACATGTTTGTTTCTAACATCTATGGGTCTATTTCTGTTTTGTATATGTTCATTTATATTAATTAAAAAAAAAATCCCACATGTCAGCAGTTATGATATTTGTCTTTTTCTGTCTGGCATACTTCCCTTAGTATGACATCTCTAGATCCGTCCATGTTGCTGCATATGGCATTATTTCATTATTTTTTATGCCTTAGTAACATTCTGTTGTATTATGTAATATATATGTACCACATCTTCTTTATCAATTCATCTGTTGATGGACATTTAGGTTGCTTTCATGTCTTGGCTATTGTAAATAGTGCTGCAATGAACACTGGGGTGCATGCATCTTTTTAAATTATGGTTTTCTCTGAATATATACCCAGGAATGGGGTTGTAGCTTTATTTTCAGCTCTTTAAGGAACTTTCATATTGCTGTCCATAGTGGCTGTACCAATATACATTCCCACTAATAGTGTAGGATTCCTTTTTCTCCACATTCTCTCCAGCATTTGTAGATTTTCTGATGTATTTTCTTCATGTTTGTGTGTTCAGTCACTTAAGTCATGTCTGACTCTTTGTGACCCTATGGACTGTAGCCCACCAGGCTCATCTGTCCATGGGATTCTCCAGGCAAGAATACTGGAGTGGGCTGTCATTGCTAGAGGATCTTCCTGAACCAGGGATCAAACCCACATCTCCTGTGTCTCCTGCGTTACAAGAGGATTCTTTACCCCCTGAGCCATATGGAAAGCCCATATTTTCTTCATACTCTCAACCAAAACAGCATACTGAAATAGATTGAACATAGACACTAACACAAGAATCCTGCTATCTTCTTTCAAGCTGTAAAATAGGGACTTGCAAAATTATAAAACTAAACCACTTTCTCACTAAAGAAAATATAGCTGTCTTTCATAAAATATATTATTATTTGTATTAACATGTAACTATTTTAAAATAATGAGTTAACATTTTTATAATTTCTTAATTTTTAATTCTAATATGACAAATTATGAGTAGACACATCCCACAGATATGCTCTCTGGAATTCTTAATGATTTTTAAGAATGTAAAGAGATTCTGAGTCCAAAGGATTTGTGAACCACTGATTGAATTTCTCTCTCTCTCTGCCCGATTTATTAATGCAGGTTGGCTAAGACATGGAGAGAATTACAAGGGGTACTAGTGCTATATACATTTCTACTATCTTATTTTCAAGCCTGAATACACTCTAATTAGATTTAAAGAGGCAGTCAGCTGACCATACAATGATGCAGAAAGCAGAGTACTACTGGTTGCCAGACTATACTTTTCTTACCTGTAACTGTACCACCAGCTGATGTCATGGGCGGCAGGAAGATTCCTGTTACTGGCTGGGATGTTGCTGTTTTCTGTTCCACTTGAAGAGGTTGCTGAACCTGAAAAGTGATACCTTCCTCTTCATCTTCTTCTAAATCTGAGAGGTGATAGATGGCGTCCTTGGGCAACTGGGTAAAGCCTTTAGTGATGACACCTGGTCGTGAGTCAAGAATTGTTCCTAAATTTGGTTGAGCAAGCTGCTGCCATTGATGCAGAGTTTGTGAACCTAAGTATGCAAATCAAAAAAAAAAGGAGCATGTTTTAAACTTCCCACAAAAATATTAAATCTTAAAAGAAGCTAAAATGATGTGTAAAAATGTAATGATAATTGGGCTTCCCTGGTGGTCCAGTGGGTAAGGACACCGCCTTGCAGTGCAAGGCGCGGTTCCATCCTGACCTGGGAAGATTCCACGTGCTGTCATTGCTAGAGGATCTTCCTGAACCAGGGATCAAACCCACATCTCCTGTGTCTCCTGCGTTACAAGAGGATTCTTTACCCCCTGAGCCATATGGAAAGCCCATATTTTCTTCATACTCTCAACCAAAACAGCATACTGAAATAGATTGAACATAGACACTAACACAAGAATCCTGCTATCTTCTTTCAAGCTGTAAAATAGGGACTTGCAAAATTATAAAACTAAACCACTTTCTCACTAAAGAAAATATAGCTGTCTTTCATAAAATATATTATTATTTGTATTAACATGTAACTATTTTAAAATAATGAGTTAACATTTTTATAATTTCTTAATTTTTAATTCTAATATGACAAATTATGAGTAGACACATCCCACAGATATGCTCTCTGGAATTCTTAATGATTTTTAAGAATGTAAAGAGATTCTGAGTCCAAAGGATTTGTGAACCACTGATTGAATTTCTCTCTCTCTCTGCCCGATTTATTAATGCAGGTTGGCTAAGACATGGAGAGAATTACAAGGGGTACTAGTGCTATATACATTTCTACTATCTTATTTTCAAGCCTGAATACACTCTAATTAGATTTAAAGAGGCAGTCAGCTGACCATACAATGATGCAGAAAGCAGAGTACTACTGGTTGCCAGACTATACTTTTCTTACCTGTAACTGTACCACCAGCTGATGTCATGGGCGGCAGGAAGATTCCTGTTACTGGCTGGGATGTTGCTGTTTTCTGTTCCACTTGAAGAGGTTGCTGAACCTGAAAAGTGATACCTTCCTCTTCATCTTCTTCTAAATCTGAGAGGTGATAGATGGCGTCCTTGGGCAACTGGGTAAAGCCTTTAGTGATGACACCTGGTCGTGAGTCAAGAATTGTTCCTAAATTTGGTTGAGCAAGCTGCTGCCATTGATGCAGAGTTTGTGAACCTAAGTATGCAAATCAAAAAAAAAAGGAGCATGTTTTAAACTTCCCACAAAAATATTAAATCTTAAAAGAAGCTAAAATGATGTGTAAAAATGTAATGATAATTGGGCTTCCCTGGTGGTCCAGTGGGTAAGGACACCGCCTTGCAGTGCAAGGGGCGCCGGTTCCATCCCTGACCTGGGAAGATTCCACGTGCTGCAGAGTGGCTGGACCGATGTGTCCAACTACTGAGCCGGAGCTCTGGAGCGCATGTGCCCAGAGCCAGTGCTCTGCAGCGAGAGAGGCCACTGCGATGGGAGGCCCACACAGGCCAAAGAACAAAGATAAATAAATGAAAGACCAATAGAAGTGGCCAAAAAAAAAAAAAAAAGTAATGATAATAATAAAACTCCTTTTGTGGTCTTAATATTTTGGTGAAATTTATAAATTGAAGTTTTCTATGGAAAGTAACAAGATACTAATCATATGAATAATAATCTACTTCAAAAGTTAACTTTAAAAAGGACGGGTGTTAAAAAGCCAAGTCAGGGGCTTCCCTGGTGGTCCAGTGGGTAAGGACACCGCCTTGCACTGCAAGGGGTGCCGGTTTGATCCCTGGTCTGGGAAGATCCCACATGCCGCGGAGCGGCTGGACCAATGTGTCCAATTACCGAGCTGGAGCTCTGGAGTGCATGTGCCCAGAACCGGTGCTCTGCGACAACAGAGGCCACCGCGATGGGAGGCCCATATGGGCCAAAGAGCAAAGATGGATTAAAAGGAATAAATGAAAGACCAATAGAAGTGCCCCTCCGCAACCCCCCCAAAAGAAAAAAATCAAGTCAACACCTTTAATAGGAACTAGGATGCTGAAGTAGTGAGGAGAAAATGATACCCTGGAGTTGTGTTTTCCCAGCTGACAAAAATCAATATTCCTCTGTTTTGGAACACTGCCTATGAACTTTGGACTCAAAAGCTAGGCTCCTAGGCTGGAAGACATCTTGAATTTCACTGATTTTTTTCTATACTTCTCCTCTGTGCTCAGGATTCTCCTTTCACCAGAATCTCAGGGAGAATAGGAAAGTGAAGGAGGTGATAAAAGGCAGGCAGAGCCCTGTGGTTTCTGTCTGGGAATGCTGCTGGTGAATGATTATCCCAAGTACCTGGACTAGATGCAATGCTAATTGTCACCAATAGTCATTTAATCTTAAAAATACCTGTAAAATCGGACAAACACCTGCACTGACCACTAATGAATAAAACTAACTTAAAGCACCTTTGAGTTTGAAAGCATCCTTCTAGGTTATCAACTCAAAGCTTTGTCTAAGGCAGATTCTTTTCCTTTTTTTAAATTTTGGCCTCTTTTATTTTTTTTTAATTTATTTTCATCTATCTTTACTCTTCGGCCTGTGTGGGCCTCCCATTGCAGTGGCCTCTTTCTTTGCAGAGCACTGGCTCTGGGCACATGTGCTCCAGAGCACTGGCTCGTAATTGGACACACCGGTCCAGCAGCTCTGCGGCACGTGGGATCTTCCCGGGCCAGGGATCGAACTGGTGCCCCTTGCACTGCAAGGTGGACTCTTCACCCACTGGACCACCAGGGAAGCCCTAAGGCAGACTCTTTGATGGCAATAGCATAAGAATCATTTCAAGATTGTCAATATTCCATAAAACAAAGAGCTCTATTTTACATTCAAGTCCTATTGTAAGAGAGAATAGTAACTGACCTGAAATTAACAGAACAACAAAAGGAAAATACAGGCACACATACATTAAAGAGTGTAAACAACACTCTTTGGGTAAAGAACTCCTTTTTGAAAAGGAAGGTAGAGATAGAGTATTCCGTCTAGATTATTTTCATTCATCTGTCATATCTCATTTATTTTATCATGAAAACTGCCATCAAAGATGTGTGCGTGCATGCTAAGTCGCTTCAGTCGTGTCTGACTCTGTGCAATCCTATGGCCTGTAGCCTGCCAGGCTCCTCTGTCCATGGGATTCTCCAGGCAAGAATGCTGGAGTGGATTGGCATGCCCTCCTCCAGGGAATCTTTCCAACCCAGGGATCGAACCCACATCTCTTAGCTCTCCTGCACTGGCAGGAGGGCTCTTTACCACTAGCGCTACCTGAGAAGCCCCACTATCAAGGATATTCCTTAGCAGAGGACAAGAAAAGAACTCTTCCTTCCCATATTTGTATAAGAACAACATCAGTAGAAGAGAACTGACAGTTGATGGTTTG
Source organism: Tragulus kanchil (assembly GCA_022376925.1). Classification (NCBI taxonomy): domain Eukaryota; kingdom Metazoa; phylum Chordata; class Mammalia; order Artiodactyla; family Tragulidae; genus Tragulus; species Tragulus kanchil. The sequence continues at coordinate 92,871,652 of JAIOJX010000026.1, read as the reverse complement.
GAGAATGCAAATCTCTTCATTCATTTTCCATAAAGTTCTGCAGTGCATGGTCATGCAAACAGTGAAGATTTAGAGATAATAAAGATATCTTCTGCACATTGGGTTCTTATGATTACAAGAGAAATCTCAATTTCAGGGGAAGGAAAAACCAAGAACAACACGGCTTAGAAATGGCCCTCATTTATTACCTTCAAGGGGCTTGACGATTTGTAATTTCTCTTTTTTTTTTTTTTTTATTTTTTTTAATTTATTTTCATCTATCTTTACTCTTCGGCCTGTGTGGGCCTCCCATTGCAGTGGCCTCTTTCTTTGCAGAGCACTGGCTCTGGGCACATGTGCTCCAGAGCACTGGCTCGTAATTGGACACACCGGTCCAGCAGCTCTGCGGCACGTGGGATCTTCCCGGGCCAGGGATCGAACTGGTGCCCCTTGCACTGCAAGGTGGACTCTTTACCCACTGGACCACCAGGGAAGCCCTAAGGCAGACTCTTTGATGGCAATAGCATAAGAATCATTTCAAGATTGTCAATATTCCATAAAACAAAGAGCTCTATTTTACATTCAAGTCCTATTGTAAGAGAGAATAGTAACTGACCTGAAATTAACAGAACTGAACAAAAGGAAAATACAGGCACACATACATTAAAGAGTGTAAACAACACTCTTTGGGTAAAGAACTCCTTTTTGAAAAGGAAGGTAGAGATAGTGTATTCCGTCTAGATTATTTTCATTCATCTGTCATATCTCATTTATTTTATCATGAAAACTGCCATCAAAGATGTGTGCGTGCATGCTAAGTCGCTTCAGTCGTGTCTGACTCTGTGCAATCCTATGGCCTGTAGCCTGCCAGGCTCCTCTGTCCATGGGATTCTCCAGGCAAGAATGCTGGAGTGGATTGGCATGCCCTCCTCCAGGGAATCTTTCCAACCCAGGGATCGAACCCACATCTCTTAGCTCTCCTGCACTGGCAGGAGGGCTCTTTACCACTAGCGCTACCTGAGAAGCCCCACTATCAAGGATATTCCTTAGCAGAGGACAAGAAAAGAACTCTTCCTTCCCATATTTGTATAAGAACAACATCAGTAGAAGAGAACTGACAGTTGATGGTTTGGAGAATGCAAATCTCTTCATTCATTTTCCATAAAGTTCTGCAGTGCATGGTCATGCAAACAGTGAAGATTTAGAGATAATAAAGATATCTTCTGCACATTGGGTTCTTATGATTACAAGAGAAATCTCAATTTCAGGGGAAGGAAAAACCAAGAACAACACGGCTTAGAAATGGCCCTCATTTATTACCTTCAAGGGGCTTGACGATTTGTAATTTTTCAGGCATAAAACCTCGAAGGCAACTGGCACTGCTCAGGTCTGTGATCTCCGACTGGTCAGTGTAGAGGGAGGCCAGGCTCTCTGTGGGGGTGCCACAGCCACTGCCCTCTTCTTTCTGGTCAGCCAGAACCTGGATCTTCCGCTGCCATTCTTCAGCAAAGAACTGCTTCTCACTTAGGTAGTTCTGTCGCCGCAGACTCAGGCGATGAAGGGCTGTAGCCAAATCACTCTCTTCAGAGGGTCCTGGCTGATCTGTCTTCTGGACATTCCTACAGGAGAATCATATTCACTGACTAGATCCGTGAGGGTTATAAGCACAGCACAGACCTCTCCTTTCTACAACGATGAATGTTCAGAGACTGATCTTAAAAACACATATTTTTTCTTAGATACTTGGAATACAGAAATAATAACAAACCCAAATCCCTAATACTATGTAACATTTTTATATGTCATTTCAGGTGATTTCAGATAGGCAAAACAATATATTATACTGTGTTTATTAACTTTTCTGTTTCACTTAATTTATGAAACTATGAATAATCACCATTTATAAATTCAGTTTAGGTTGTCAAATTAGTAAATATAATCATATTTCACTTAATCTATAATACCACTGAAGGCAAGAGGTACATTACTTTATATACTACTAAGAAAGAAAAAATGCTATCCATAATACTATAACATGCCATTACCTGCAAAAGATAAACAATTTCCAAAATATTAAAATGTGAAAACATTTAGGTCATAGAATCCTCTATGAATATTGTGGAAATTAAAAAAAAACAGTATTCATAAATACTGCATTTTCATAGTTCTGTTCATAGTTCATACTGTTTCAAAACAAATACATTGTTTTTCACTTTTCAACATTTAAAAATTTTGAGAACTCTTACAACTGATACCAAAAAAAAGAGTAGCAAGTCAAGTTTTAGTTATTCCATGTGTGAATTCACATAGATCTGTTTGTTAGATCTTTTCATAAGGTAACTATGTACAATGAAGTAGTTGTTGCTGTTTATTTGCTAAGTCATGTCTGACTCTTATGATTACAAGAGAAATCTCAATTTCAGGGAAGGAAAAACAAGAACAACACGGCTTAGAAATGGCCCTCATTTATTACCTTCAAGGGGCTTGACGATTTGTAATTTTTCAGGCATAAACCCTCGAAGGCAACTGGCACTGCTCAGGTCTGTGATCTCCGACTGGTCAGTGTAGAGGGAGGCCAGGCTCTCTGTGGGGGTGCCACAGCCACTGCCCTCTTCTTTCTGGTCAGCCAGAACCTGGATCTTCCGCTGCCATTCTTCAGCAAAGAACTGCTTCTCACTTAGGTAGTTCTGTCGCCGCAGACTCAGGCGATGAAGGGCTGTAGCCAAATCACTCTCTTCAGAGGGTCCTGGCTGATCTGTCTTCTGGACATTCCTACAGGAGAATCATATTCACTGACTAGATCCGTGAGGGTTATAAGCACAGCACAGACCTCTCCTTTCTACAACGATGAATGTTCAGAGACTGATCTTAAAAACACATATTTTTTCTTAGATACTTGGAATACAGAAATAATAACAAACCCAAATCCCTAATACTATGTAACATTTTTATATGTCATTTCAGGTGATTTCAGATAGGCAAAACAATATATTATACTGTGTTTATTAACTTTTCTGTTTCACTTAATTTATGAAACTATGAATAATCACCATTTATAAATTCAGTTTAGGTTGTCAAATTAGTAAATATAATCATATTTCACTTAATCTATAATACCACTGAAGGCAAGAGGTACATTACTTTATATACTACTAAGAAAGAAAAAATGCTATCCATAATACTATAACATGCCATTACCTGCAAAAGATAAACAATTTCCAAAATATTAAAATGTGAAAACATTTAGGTCATAGAATCCTCTATGAATATTGTGGAAATTAAAAAAAAACAGTATTCATAAATACTGCATTTTCATAGTTCTGTTCATAGTTCATACTGTTTCAAAACAAATACATTGTTTTTCACTTTTCAACATTTAAAAATTTTGAGAACTCTTACAACTGATACCAAAAAAAAGAGTAGCAAGTCAAGTTTTAGTTATTCCATGTGTGAATTCACATAGATCTGTTTGTTAGATCTTTTCATAAGGTAACTATGTACAATGAAGTAGTTGTTGCTGTTTAGTTGCTAAGTCATGTCTGACTCTTTGCGACCCCATGGAGTGCAGCACACCAGGCCTCCCTCACTGTCTCCCAGAGTCTGCCCATGTCCACTGAATTGGTGATGCTATCCAACCAACACATCCTCTGTAGCCCTCCTCTCCTTATGCCTGTGTACAATGAGGTAGAATTGATACACAAAGCTACCGTGGGTACAGAATCAACCCCTAAGACCAGACAATTCAACCGAAAACCCAGGGTAATGGATTTCTGCATTAGCAAAGACTTTGCTCAGGTGCCAAACATCTAATTTTCAAGAACTTTCAACTGACTTTCCAGTATTCTCTTTCATTTCTGATTATGAAAAATTCAACAAGCTGAATTAATTATAAGCAGAAATAGAAATCTAAATTTGAACAAATAGGAAATTAACAGCAATCTTGTTTTTCTCAATAGGTATTCAAGATTATTTTTATCCTAAAGGCACCAAAGAAGCTGAAATTATGAGCTGGGGTAATGAGAAACTGTCTTCTAATGCTATGCATAACTGCCAATGACCAAACAGATTCAAACAAATCTGACTCTGAACACAAAGATGTAGACCAGAGAAGAAAAAAGTAAAGAATTTTATAGTCTAATGCAAACTCCATTTTGAATATTATTAATTAAACCTTTTAACTCCAATGATCTAAGAATGTTATAAGGCATCATTAACGAATGAAAACTGACAGTTCCAGTCAGCGCTGTCCTGGGACAGTACAGAGCAATGCTGGAATTTGAGTGTGTGAATCTATGTTTCTTACCCTGGATCTTCCTCCAAGTTACTCTTCTGGGTTGTTTTGTCCTCTGTTTGTTTTAAACCAGATTCAAAAGGTTTTGCTGTCATGATGACACTTGAACAGTTGGAGCCTGGGATGGGCAGCAGAGCTGGGAATGGGACAGAGCGGCCCCGGGTGTCATTGGCAACCTTGACTGTATCAAATATCCGTTTCTGTTGGGCTCTGTCAAAAAAGAATTGTTTATTATTGCCACTGTCTACCACTGGAGACCTCTAGAAAAGAGGCATGTAAGAGCAGCTCATTAAAAACAAAGTCACCTAAAGAGCCTCTGAAGTTGGAAGAAACTATTAGAAAATAAAGTTCAGAATAAGGATACTGTTACAGATGGGAGTACTATGAGGAAAAAACTGTATAGTACGCAGATTTACTACAGAATCGCATAATACTGGTCACTTTGGATTGTAGCTTCTTTTTAATTTCCATCCCAATGGTCGAGTAAGAACACATGTGCTCTGTACTTACTTTTGTTTAAAGAGAGAAGATCCCTCATCCAAACTCAACTTCTTACGCATGGTCCCCTCAATCTCAGCTGCCAGAGATTCCTAAGAAAAAGAGTTTAAGGTTACTAACCATGATTATTGAAGAAACCTGTTAGGAGAAATAAATGATCTTAAATTATTTAACAGAGTCTCCAGAATCCAATACTTTTGGTGTTATAATAAAAGAAAACACAAGAAAACAGTCATAGGCTAAAATACAGGGGAAAAAAAGAAATATTCTGGAAATGTAAATTTTATACAAGAAACAACTACTTTTTCATCATATATTTTTATAGGAAAGCAATGGGAAAAACCAATTGTGATACATAAAAGTATTACATATGCAGATACACAAAAATAAAAGATTTGAAAGGTTATAACCAAGATGTTGATAGTGATTCTGTGGAGGTCAGGATTTGATGGTATTTAACAGTATCTTTTTGGTTCTTTGTAGTTTCTAACTTTTCTACAATAAACATGTAAAACTTTAACAATATAAAACATTGTTTAAAAGAAAAATAAGCAAAACAACCTCCCCCTGGTCAGAAATGAAGATTCACCATGGGTGGCAAGCTCAATGGGGCGGAGGTGACAGTGATGAGAATTGGAGGAACTGGTGTGAACTCATGATGCTAAATATGCATATCAGATAGATCTGAATAGAAAGATAGATGGATATGTATTTATGTGGATACATATGAATATACACATATTTCCTAGCTCTATCTTTAAGCAATATTGTACCTGTATCAAATATCCGTTTCTGTTGGGCTCTGTCAAAAAAGAATTGTTTATTATTGCCACTGTCTACCACTGGAGACCTCTAGAAAAGAGGCATGTAAGAGCAGCTCATTAAAAACAAAGTCACCTAAAGAGCCTCTGAAGTTGGAAGAAACTATTAGAAAATAAAGTTCAGAATAAGGATACTGTTACAGATGGGAGTACTATGAGGAAAAAACTGTATAGTACGCAGATTTACTACAGAATCGCATAATACTGGTCACTTTGGATTGTAGCTTCTTTTTAATTTCCATCCCAATGGTCGAGTAAGAACACATGTGCTCTGTACTTACTTTTGTTTAAAGAGAGAAGATCCCTCATCCAAACTCAACTTCTTACGCATGGTCCCCTCAATCTCAGCTGCCAGAGATTCCTAAGAAAAAGAGTTTAAGGTTACTAACCATGATTATTGAAGAAACCTGTTAGGAGAAATAAATGATCTTAAATTATTTAACAGAGTCTCCAGAATCCAATACTTTTGGTGTTATAATAAAAGAAAACACAAGAAAATAGTCATAGGCTAAAATACAGGGGAAAAAAAGAAATATTCTGGAAATGTAAATTTTATACAAGAAACAACTACTTTTTCATCATATATTTTTATAGGAAAGCAATGGGAAAAACCAATTGTGATACATAAAAGTATTACATATGCAGATACACAAAAATAAAAGATTTGAAAGGTTATAACCAAGATGTTGATAGTGATTCTGTGGAGGTCAGGATTTGATGGTATTTAACAGTATCTTTTTGGTTCTTTGTAGTTTCTAACTTTTCTACAATAAACATGTAAAACTTTAACAATATAAAACATTGTTTAAAATAAAAATAAGCAAAACAACCTCCCCCTGGTCAGAAATGAAGATTCACCATGGGTGGCAAGCTCAATGGGGCGGAGGTGATAGTGATGAGAATTGGAGGAACTGGTGTGAACTCATGATGCTAAATATGCATATCAGATAGATCTGAATAGAAAGATAGATGGATATGTATTTATGTGGATACATATGAATATACACATATTTCCTAGCTCTATCTGTTGAGAGGGGTTGAAAGCAATGATACTCTAGTGGTAATGGATACCTAGCACCCAGATTTTGGATTCTAAATATCATTCCTCACTAAAAATAATGAAAGCTCCTTGGAGAATGGCTAATCTCAGGACTTGCCCAGGGGAAGGACAAGAAGAGCCAGAAGGAGATTCCACTGATAAAAATAAAAAAAAATAATAATGAATTATAACCTATTGATTAAAACAGGAATCCATGGGTCTATACTGACATAACCTAAATAAACAAATGAACATACAAATGAGACAGGAAAGTTCTAACTTACAAAAGAATGCTAATTAAAAGCACTTGAAAAAATGATGGAATTAAAAAGTCACAATTTGGCCATCATCATATTAATAACTGAATCAGATACATCCCTATTAGTGGGTGCTAAAACTAATGGGTAAAAGCCTGATAAGGAACAGTATTTAAATAGTCTCAAAGTATCACCCCGAAAATCGTTATTTTGATCACTTGGTTATGGTAGTATCTGACAATTTTCATCACTGCAAAATTAATTAGTAGTGTTAATTCAATTAAATATTAATTAATAATAATTAACTTTACAGTGGAAAAAACTGGCAATACTACCTTAACCAAGTGATTATTTCTGCTAAAAAAATGCATTACCTAAATCTGATTGTGGGGAAACATAAGACAAACCCAAAGTGAAGACATTCTACAAAAGTTATGAAGAACAAAGCAAAGACAGAAGAACTGTCCCAGGTTGAAACAACCAAATGCAATGTATCCTTCAAAGGATATTGTTCGGACAACTGGCAAAATTTAAATGTGCTCTGTGGATAAGACAGTGGTAGTAGTGTATCAGTGTCAATGTCCTAGAGTTGATGATTGTATGTGGTTAGGTAGGAGAATGTCCTTGAGAGTGTCCTTGTTTTTAATAAATACACATTGAAGTATTAAGGGGTAATAAGACTATCTGCAACCATATTATTCTTAGAACCATCAAATCTTAAACAAGTTTCCTTAAGTACATAACATTTTTCTCAGGTCCTTACTCCAGAGAAAACTCCAAATGGCTGAGAAAAGTAGAGATGAGCTGCAGGGCTAGATCTACTCCGAAGTTCTTTTATTTCTTCTTGGGATTCATGCAGCATTCCCAGACACTCCATATTTCTATCTTGTAACTCATGCAGCTGGAAGATAGGAGGCCAATTAGCGTACCTTATTATATGCTCAAAATGACAACAGGAAAAAAGAACCATTAAGATGAGCTTTAATTTCATCCAGAGGACTAACTTTATGAATCTGAATTTACTATAAAGACTTTGAAACAGACTAAGCAAGGGAAGTATATATATTTGCAGCTGCCAGATTGAGAGAGGTCTTGGCCAGAATTATATACAAGAAAGATTTCCTAAAAATGTGAAAAGTAGCTGAGACAACCATAACTGTCAATTCAGTACTGCTTATTAAAACTGCAGATTATCATATTTTTAAAACTGTCGGGTTAGTTAACACAGACCTGTAAAAAGGGTCATACATTCCTGAAAAATCCTCAACAGGGAAACTCAAGGTTTCCCTGCTGAGGATGTTGTCATGTTATTAGTTTCAGAAATAAAATCTTAAAAAAATCTTTACTTCTTAGATCTCATGAGTTCATCTTAGTCTTCGGTGGTTATTTTAAACCTGGTAATCACCTTTAAGCACTCTTATCCACAATGAAGAAAGAAACTGTTCATTCGTCCCTCCCATATTATATCAGATAAAGGAAGAAAGAGCTCATTACCTCCATCGTCAGTTGTCTTTGGGCATCTTTGGAAGCTTGGAGGTGAAGTCTCAGTTCTTCCTTCTCAATCACATGCTAACACATTAAAAGACACATGTGAATCCTTCCAATGTAAAATAGAGGTTGCTCTCTTTTCAAGACAACTGAAGAATGTCTTTCAGAGGAATAGTTCGTACGACTAGCAAAAGCTAACTTTTCAAAAGTTAAATAAGTGTAATTAAATAGGCAGAATACAAAATTCATCAAGGTGTTCAGAGGACAGTAAGTATGAGTCAGTAGTTCACATCACAACTTTCTGAGGAAAACAGAACTCCATGTAATGGAAAGAAAGAATGATTTGGAAGTAGTTATTTATGACATCTCGTGACAGAAGACTAAAGCAGCAATCAGACCAAAGCACTCTAAAAGGGCAGGGACCATGTTTAGCATCTTTTTGCTTAGCACTTAGCAGAATGCCTAAGTACTAGGTCAGTGCCTAACATCTGTTGAAGGATGAACCTACTTCTTTAAGTTTGTGCTGAAGATCTACAATCTGAGACAAGAGAGAGGAAATCTCTTCTTGGTATCGAATCAGTTCATCACTCTTCCCAGACAATTCCTCAGTCATTCTGGACATCTGAGCATTAGTTTCACCTGGAAAACAAAATAAAAATTAATATAAATATAGGACAGAAGATGGCACACCATGGCCTGTGGGCCAAATCCTGTTTTGTAACAAGCATTGGACTGTCATGAATTGAATTTTCTTTATCATAAATTTAAAATAATAAATCTGGATAACCCAATAGAGAAAATTGAAGGTTCTTCTGAAATAGACAGATACTGGGAATTTAGCAGGAGACAATGAAGCTAAAATGAGATAGCTTGTGAAGGCAATCAAGTTAAAGATTTGGTTTTAGTCTTTCTATTTATGAAGGATAAGACTAATAAGAAATAGGTGAATTATACATATATTTGCAAGTGCTAAGACATGTCCTTATAGACATGTCCTTATTTATAGGAATATAAATAAGATCCCAAAAGAAATGAGAATCAAACCTAACAAATCTAACCAAGGCCATACAGTTATAGAAAGATTAAGATTTTTTTCCCTAATAAAGCTGATCCTTTTCCAACTGATTTATCTTTTAAAATTTTAGGTAATAATACATGAAAACAAAATATATTCCTTTGTAGAAACACAACTAGCATTTAACAATGCTCAATGAATGTTATAGTTTATGCTATTATTTATGCCCTAGCTTTACTACTAATCAGTTTTCTGACTTTGGCAAATCATATTCTCTATGGGACCAACAAAATAAGAGCTTTGATTCCTTTCATTTCAATATGCTATAACAGGTAGAAATACAGGTCTTTATTTAGTGGTGATGACAATTTGAAACAAAGATATTTCTTAAAAGTACATATGGTACTTTATTTAGAGTTTGGGCTCCATGTGGTATTCCAAGATTTTCAGTAATTATTTAAAATTTGTTTCTTGACACTCTTATATTGAAACCATTGATATAATTTCTGAGTTTGTGACATCTTACCAAAGAACTACCCAAAAGTTATAAAACAGAACACATTAATACTTACGAAGTTCTTTAACACAATCACTGACAAGCTGTTGTTCTTTCTCTTCATAGGTGATGGTTTCTGTCTTTATGTGACAAGCCTTCATAGAAAAAAAAATCAGTATGTGACAATATCTTCTAATGATTTTATTGTATTAACTAAAGTAACCTATAATACTCATTTAAAGATGAAAGTTCATCACTTACAAAGAAAAACAAAAATTCATACGTCTTTTTTTGGGGGGGGGGCAGGTTGGAGCGGGCGGGCCACTTCCATTGGTCTTTCATTTATCTATTTTCATCCATCTTTGTTCTTTGGCCCGTGTGGGCCTCCCATTGCGGTGGCCTCTGTTGTCGAAGAGCACCGGCTCCGATCGCATGCGTTCCAGAGCTCCGGCTCGGTAATTGGACACATCGGTCTAGCCACTCCGCGGCACGTGGGATCTTCCCAGTCCAGGGATCGAACCGGTGCCCCTTGCACTGCAAGGCGGTGTCCTTACCCACTGGACCACGAGGAAAGCCCCCATATGTCTTTATCTATCATACCATAAAGATTACGGAAAAGGACGTGACAAACCCCTTCCTTGTGTTTCTCGCAGGGCCTCAGCACATGCTGGCTCATCTCCAGCCCAGCTCCTGTCCTCCACCATGTATCTCTGATAGGCTAATCCTCAGCCTCAACTAAAATGTCACTTGTTTAAGCAGTACTTCTTTGACCCTGAGCCTCTCCCATTATATAAGTTTATGAAACATTGCAATTTTTCAACACAGTTCTTACCTTGGTTGTAATGATTTAGTTATTTGTGCAAACTCCACAAGATAGTTATTCTATGCTGTGGATTTCTCTATTTCACCCGCAAGCTTGCTATTATTCATTTTACAGTGGGCTCTAAGTAACAATGGAAGGCAATCACTTGTGCCTTAGCTACCACCTGCCCTCACCCTGAATGGAATGTTAATAGTAAGGCCTTAGTTATGCCATATTTCACTCCAGTACTACCTGGACCTAAACCTTCAGGCCTTTAAGGTAAAGGAGAGTGAGAATTAAGTTGACTGTGCCTTAGATCGAAGAACCATATTCTCTTCTTCCAGTTCCTTGAGCTTTTCCTGAAGCATGTCCAATTGCAGCAAACCTTGAGATAAGCTAAGGGACTCATTGAAGCGAAGAGGTGTAGAGCAGCTGGAATCTTTCCTCTTCAGAAGCAATGGAGACAATTCAAGCAACTCACTTCTTGTTCCTGACAGGGTTCAATGTGACAAGCCTTCATAGAAAAAAAAATCAATATGTGACAATATCTTCTAATGATTTTATTGTATTAACTAAAGTAACCTGTAATACTCATTTAAAGATGAAAGTTCATCACTTACAAAGAAAAACAAAAATTCATACGTCTTTTTTTTGGGGGGGGGGCAGGTTGGAGTGGGCGGGCCACTTCCATTGGTCTTTCATTTATCTATTTTCATCCATCTTTGTTCTTTGGCCCGTGTGGGCCTCCCATTGCGGTGGCCTCTGTTGTCGAAGAGCACCGGCTCCGATCGCATGCGCTCCAGAGCTCCGGCTCGGTAATTGGACACATCGGTCTAGCCACTCCGCGGCACGTGGATCTTCCCAGTCCAGGGATCGAACCGGTGCCCCTTGCACTGCAAGGCGGTGTCCTTACCCACTGGACCACGAGGAAAGCCCCCATACGTCTTTATCTATCATACCATAAAGATTACGGAAAAGGACGTGACAAACCCCTTCCTTCTGTTTCTCGCAGGGCCTCAGCACATGCTGGCTCATCTCCAGCCCAGCTCCTGTCCTCCACCATGTATCTCTGATAGGCTAATCCTCAGCCTCAACTAAAATGTCACTTGTTTAAGCAGTACTTCTTTGACCCTGAGCCTCTCCCATTATATAAGTTTATGAAACATTGCAATTTTTCAACACAGTTCTTACCTTGGTTGTAATGATTTAGTTATTTGTGCAAACTCCACAAGATAGTTATTCTATGCTGTGGATTTCTCTATTTCACCCGCAAGCTTGCTATTATTCATTTTACAGTGGGCTCTAAGTAACAATGGAAGGCAATCACTTGTGCCTTAGCTACCACCTGCCCTCACCCTGAATGGAATGTTAATAGTAAGGCCTTAGTTATGCCATATTTCACTCCAGTACTACCTGGACCTAAACCTTCAGGCCTTTAAGGTAAAGGAGAGTGAGAATTAAGTTGACTGTGCCTTAGATCGAAGAACCATATTCTCTTCTTCCAGTTCCTTGAGCTTTTCCTGAAGCATGTCCAATTGCAGCAAACCTTGAGATAAGCTAAAGGACTCATTGAAGCGAAGAGGTGTAGAGCAGCTGGAATCCGTTTCACTCTCTTCAGAAGCAATGGAGACAATTCGAAGCAACTCATCTTTCTTGGACAGTTCATGCTGAAGTTGATTAACCTGCACATCAAAAGGGCTTAATTTACATGATGGGCTTTAGTTTGCATTATTTACAAGTAATATAGATTTTAATTCATGGGGCAATTGTTTCTCACCATAAAACAAAATCATAAAATCAGCTGCTAGGTTCTATGGACTAAGGTAATAAGGGCTAAAAGAGAGTCAAAAACCTCAGATATTTCCTAAGCTATAATTTTAGAGCATTAACTCAATAAACAGTTTTTTTCTATACGAGCTAAAAAGAAAAGCCAGTTTCCATATTCAATATAATAGGAATGTAGGAGGAAATTTCACATAAGGTGACATAATCACAGTTCAGAACAGAACAGAAGGAACTTTAAAGTATCAGAATAAAGCCTTACTTCAAATTCTTATTCTAAAGGCTCACTTTTCAAAAATTAATTATTTTTATTTTGCTTTTAAAAGGTTTGCATTTTTAAGCTATATAACTCTATGACTTTGCAACTTTAGCTCTAGGGAGTAAGTACTTTCAACTCAAAGGTTTGACTGTTATAAAACATGATGTATTTATATAAAATATAAATGAAACCAGGTAACAAATTATAGAAAATTTGAAATGTAACCATTCACATTAATAATAAATTAGTTCTTACTAAAAATATATATTGCTATGGAATGAATACATTTTCAAAAATTTCTCTTCCTTTTATTTTGTTTGGGTTTTTGAAAGATACTTCTTTTGGGTATCTATTACTTGGGTGTATATTTTTAAAAAATAAATTTAAGATAAGATCACACAAAAAGTCTACATGAAGGAGTAAGGATAAACTTAAACTCTAAACAGAATGTCACAAGTACTATAGGTACTCAATACAGACTTCATATTGACTAAGGTAGAATCACATGAGTACTCCTCTGACATTAACATTTTATTTCTCTACTGGTTAGTTCAATGGATATCCACAGTTAACATATGCTAGTATTATTTGTCTACCTATTGTGATCATTTCAGGGAAAGCAGGAAAATAAATTCTCTATTTCCCAAATCTAACTGTTGTGTGCTGTAAATACTTGGTCCATGACCTACTTGATCAAAGGCTTGTCCCAGCTGCTCCTCCAGGGTTTCATTCTGCTCAGACAAGGCATGGTTTCGCTTTAAGAGAGCTTGTCCAATTCGAGCAGCTAGTTCCAGATCGCGATCCCTCTGTTAAAACACCAAATGCATCTTTTCTTTGAGTACAAACAAAATTAAGTAGCAGTTTGGAAATCCTGCAGTCATTTTTGCTAATCTCAAAAGCAATGCCCTAGAAAGCATCAAGATCCATTTTAACACCCAGATAAGACAAATGAATATAGGGCCTGACTAAACAACTGGTGTTTATTATATGTTGGCTAAATGAATGATCACCATAGTTATAAATGCAAGAGAGCATTTCTTAATATCAAGTGAGAGTTACTGACCATCCTATTAATTAGGATCCAGCAACTCAACCTTTAAATTTATGACCTTGAGGACTTAGAAAACCAATACAGTCTTTAAAAATGAGGACAAAACTTGACACACAGTAAAAGCCCAATAAATATTTGTTGAATGCCTTGTGTTTAAGCATGGTAGTGATACAGCAGGCAGGCTAAAGACAAAGTTTATATGGATTCAGAGCCAGAGGCTCAGAGGAAAGCATAGTCAAGAACCCTATCGTCAACTGATGAAAGAATCATGATGTGAAATAGGGGATATAACTGGACATTTTGAGGCTATAATCTTCTTCTTACAATATAGAGAAGAGAGCAGTCTGAAGAAATCGGTGGTACTGATGCAGTAAGGCCCATAGAAAAGTCAAGTAATGCAAGAGCTCCTCTTTCTAGGTAGATGGTGATACTTAGCAAGGGCACAGGAATTCTTTCCACATGGTGGGAATGAGGATTGTATTCTGTAGGATGGAAAACTATCAGTGTATTAATACATCTAAGTGCCTGAGAGTATATGATTATGGGTTCCACTTAATCATTGTAAATAAAATTAAGCTTCTATCTTTTTGCTCCATAGTAACATGAAAATAGGTGGACAGATTATCTCCAAATTTTTAAAGCCCACTTATCTCATTTTCAAGGCTAAGTGGTATATACAGAGTCATTCTGGGTAGTTGCTGAGGGGGAAGGGAGGCATGTGAGGAGAAGGGTACTTCAAAGAGAAAGGTAATTTCCATAGATCAACTGAAATCAAAGCAAAGGGAGAGAACTTCTAAGACTGCCACTTGGAAGAGACACGCGATATATACTAAAAATGTCAGGGACAAAGTGGGCTCAGATAATAGCCTGAATGAAGGTAGAAAAGGGAAGAGTCTCCAAACTGTGGGTGTCTATTTGCAGTAGAGCTGCTTCTTGAATGATAGCATTGCTTCAGGGTGAGTGACAGTAAGGATTTCACTGAAAAAAAAAATTACTTCTTAAAGACTGCTTTTCTAACATAGGGAAGCCAGCCAGTGTCACTACAACACAAGCACAAAAAACTAAGCCTGCTGCAATTTTATAAAAATAAACTTCAGGAGCCATTCTACTTTGGAATGCCACTTGGTATGCCAGTTGTTCTAGCTGTAACTACCTATACAGAACAACTTAGGGGAAAGACATCATTCTTCATCGATGTACAAATTTAATGGGTTCTAAATGATCTTCAAGGTTTAGCTTTTTGAACTGAAGAAAAAGAGACATGTTCCTACCTCTGCCAGAAGATGTGTAACCATGTCGATGTCATTGTAAGTTTTGGTCATCTGCTCCACCCTGTCTGTACCTAGAACTAAAAGAGTTCAAAACAACTGTTCATGGAATATAGAAATAACACAAACTTTTAAATATTCATAAGACTTGAAAGATAACAACATAAAAAACAACCCAGGCTTTTAGAAAAAAGTCATTTAGAAAAAAATTCAGCTGAAAAAAGAAAAAGGAAAGAAATAATTCCTATTTTAGACACTCAGGAAATAGACCAATTACTACAATCAAAATTGCACCATATAGTGAATTAAGAAAGTATCAAATGGTCACAAGGCAGCCACCTCCTGACTATCTTCTCTTCCCGTCATAAGACTGGAATTTTGTCTCACGCACATTAGAGGACATAGGCCTGGAGAATTAACTGAACTACTAATTATTTTATATTC
Source organism: Tragulus kanchil (assembly GCA_022376925.1). Taxonomy (NCBI): domain Eukaryota; kingdom Metazoa; phylum Chordata; class Mammalia; order Artiodactyla; family Tragulidae; genus Tragulus; species Tragulus kanchil. Next base: position 92,856,162 of record JAIOJX010000026.1, on the reverse strand, counting down.
TAATCCAAATTAAAGCTACTGAGGGTCTGTGAGGAGTTATACATAAAGGAGTTTCATTAGAATTCTGTTGTGATTATCTTAAACATCTATGATCACCTATTATGTGAGCTAGTATCAATAAACAAGGAACAGGGCTTATAGACCTTTTGTAGTTCTATTGTGAATCATAACCCTTTTTAGATTTAAAACTCTTTTTCTCTATAATAAATGTCAAGAAAAGGAAAGAAAGAAAAAAGCTTCTAAGACTGCCACTTGGAAGAGACACGCGATATATACTAAAAATGTCAGGGACAAAGTGGGCTCAGATAATAGCCTGAATGAAGGTAGAAAAGGGAAGAGTCTCCAAACTGTGGGTGTCTATTTGCAGTAGAGCTGCTTCTTGAATGATAGCATTGCTTCAGGGTGAGTGACAGTAAGGATTTCACTGAAAAAAAAAATTACTTCTTAAAGACTGCTTTTCTAACATAGGGAAGCCAGCCAGTGTCACTACAACACAAGCACAAAAAACTAAGCCTGCTGCAATTTTATAAAAATAAACTTCAGGAGCCATTCTACTTTGGAATGCCACTTGGTATGCCAGTTGTTCTAGCTGTAACTACCTATACAGAACAACTTAGGGGAAAGACATCATTCTTCATCGATGTACAAATTTAATGGGTTCTAAATGATCTTCAAGGTTTAGCTTTTTGAACTGAAGAAAAAGAGACATGTTCCTACCTCTGCCAGAAGATGTGTAACCATGTCGATGTCATTGTAAGTTTTGGTCATCTGCTCCACCCTGTCTGTACCTAGAACTAAAAGAGTTCAAAACAACTGTTCATGGAATATAGAAATAACACAAACTTTTAAATATTCATAAGACTTGAAAGATAACAACATAAAAAACAACCCAGGCTTTTAGAAAAAAGTCATTTAGAAAAAAATTCAGCTGAAAAAAGAAAAAGGAAAGAAATAATTCCTATTTTAGACACTCAGGAAATAGACCAATTACTACAATCAAAATTGCACCATATAGTGAATTAAGAAAGTATCAAATGGTCACAAGGCAGCCACCTCCTGACTATCTTCTCTTCCCGTCATAAGACTGGAATTTTGTCTCACGCACATTAGAGGACATAGGCCTGGAGAATTAACTGAACTACTAATTATTTTATATTCTAATCCAAATTAAAGCTACTGAGGGTCTGTGAGGAGTTATACATAAAGGAGTTTCATTAGAATTCTGTTGTGATTATCTTAAACATCTATGATCACCTATTATGTGAGCTAGTATCAATAAACAAGGAACAGGGCTTATAGACCTTTTGTAGTTCTATTGTGAATCATAACCCTTTTTAGATTTAAAACTCTTTTTCTCTATAATAAATGTCATCATATTTAGGCCCTTGTTATAAAATAACCTGTATACTTTTCTATTTTTTGCATGACTCAAACCCATCCAAAGAAAAGAACAGATAGAACCCTAATGATTCCACAATCACAATGGGTAACATCTATTTAAAGTCAATGATGCTTAATAAGAGAGGGAACTCTTGCCTTTGGAATGTATTAATGAAACAGACTTGTGTTTGATTTAGACTGATTTTATAATTTGTTTTGTGTTTTGCCTTGAACTGTGAAAAATCAGGTTTGGAGCAGGTTGAAAAATCAGATTGAATTCACATATTTGAATGAGCTTGAACAAGTCATTTACCCCTTCTGAGATTCAGATTCACATTTATAATATAGAGCTAGCATCTCACAAGGTCATTAGGAGGTTCTAATATGATAATTTATTAAGTAATATTTAGTAAACTGCTAAGTATCATATAACTATTTACCGCTATACTCTTTTAAATACAACTGGTATGTATGAAACAGCCCTAATTTAAAATTCTCTGTAAATAATGCACTGAGTTGGCAGCAGATACTCTGAGTTATCTATAGTTCCTTCACCCATCTTAACATGTGAGACGCTGAAGAGACACCAGTAGATAGGGCCTCGCTAGTGGTGTAGATGGTAAAGAATTCACCTGTGATGTGGGAGACCCAATTTATGAGATCCTGGAGAAGGAAATGGTAACTCACTCGCGACACTCAGGAAATAGACCAATTACTACAATCAAAATTGCACCATATAGTGAATTAAGAAAGTATCAAATGGTCACAAGGCAGCCACCTCCTGACTATCTTCTCTTCCCGTCATAAGACTGGAATTTTGTCTCACGCACATTAGAGGACATAGGCCTGGAGAATTAACTGAACTACTAATTATTTTATATTCTAATCCAAATTAAAGCTACTGAGGGTCTGTGAGGAGTTATACATAAAGGAGTTTCATTAGAATTCTGTTGTGATTATCTTAAACATCTATGATCACCTATTATGTGAGCTAGTATCAATAAACAAGGAACAGGGCTTATAGACCTTTTGTAGTTCTATTGTGAATCATAACCCTTTTTAGATTTAAAACTCTTTTTCTCTATAATAAATGTCATCATATTTAGGCCCTTGTTATAAAATAACCTGTATACTTTTCTATTTTTTGCATGACTCAAACCCATCCAAAGAAAAGAACAGATAGAACCCTAATGATTCCACAATCACAATGGGTAACATCTATTTAAAGTCAATGATGCTTAATAAGAGAGGGAACTCTTGCCTTTGGAATGTATTAATGAAACAGACTTGTGTTTGATTTAGACTGATTTTATAATTTGTTTTGTGTTTTGCCTTGAACTGTGAAAAATCAGGTTTGGAGCAGGTTGAAAAATCAGATTGAATTCACATATTTGAATGAGCTTGAACAAGTCATTTACCCCTTCTGAGATTCAGATTCACATTTATAATATAGAGTTAGCATCTCACAAGGTCATTAGGAGGTTCTAATATGATAATTTATTAAGTAATATTTAGTAAACTGCTAAGTATCATATAACTATTTACCGCTATACTCTTTTAAATACAACTGGTATGTATGAAACAGCCCTAATTTAAAATTCTCTGTAAATAATGCACTGAGTTGGCAGCAGATACTCTGAGTTATCTATAGTTCCTTGACCCATCTTAACATTTGAGACGCTCAAGAGACACCAGTAGATAGGGCCTCCCTAGTGGTTTAGATGGTAAAGAATTCACCTGTGATGTGGGAGACCCAAGTTTGATCCCTGGATTGGGAAGATCCCCTGGAGAAGGAAATGGTAACTCACTCCAGTATTCTTGACTGGAGAATCCCATGGACAGAGGAACCTGGTGGGCCCTAGTCCATGGGGTCACAAAGACTCAGATGCAACTGAGTGACTAGATACAGACAGGTTTTACTTTAATCTGAGACTTTAATTTTTCTCCCTAGCTTCACTGCTTAAAATTAAACTAGGCATTATCCCAGAGCAAATTATTAATGACAGTCTTACTTCTAGCTAAAAGTAAAACAAAGTGCTGGGTTGCCAGTATTAAGAGATAGCTTAAAAAGTTTTAAACTGAAAATAAGAAAACTAACAACAGCAGCAAAAACAACAAAAAATCCAGAAAGAAGTATTTATATTTTAAAAGAATTTTTATTTACAAGTAGAGAAAATGGCCCTGTAATTTAACCAGGGGATAAAGGAAATAAGCTTTTTGGCCTAAGGAATCTTCACAATTTAACTTGGTAGCATAGCAGGAACAAAGATTAAAAATTAACACAGATACACACAATGTGTGGTCTTTTCTAGTTCTGGTCTCAATAATAGAGGGGGAAAAAAATCAAGTCAATATATTTACACTAGTCTAAACTACAAAAAAACTATTCAATGCTTGCAAAGACCAATGTAACACAGCACAGTGTGTCTCAACTCCAGATTCTAACTGAACTCATTTGGAGGAACCCCAGGGCACAGGTAGTAGGATAAAAACCAGTGATCGAGATGATCTAGGAAAAACCTGAGCCATTCATTTCCTTGAGATTCAGATTCACATTTATAATATAGAGTTAGCATCTCACAAGGTCATTAGGAGGTTCTAATATGATAATTTATTAAGTAATATTTAGTAAACTGCTAAGTATCATATAACTATTTACCGCTATACTCTTTTAAATACAACTGGTATGTATGAAACAGCCCTAATTTAAAATTCTCTGTAAATAATGCACTGAGTTGGCAGCAGATACTCTGAGTTATCTATAGTTCCTTGACCCATCTTAACATTTGAGACGCTTAAGAGACACCAGTAGATAGGGCCTCCCTAGTGGTTTAGATGGTAAAGAATTCACCTGTGATGTGGGAGACCCAAGTTTGATCCCTGGATTGGGAAGATCCCCTGGAGAAGGAAATGGTAACTCACTCCAGTATTCTTGACTGGAGAATCCCATGGACAGAGGAACCTGGTGGGCCCTAGTCCATGGGGTCACAAAGACTCAGATGCAACTGAGTGACTAGATACAGACAGGTTTTACTTTAATCTGAGACTTTAATTTTTCTCCCTAGCTTCACTGCTTAAAATTAAACTAGGCATTATCCCAGAGCAAATTATTAATGACAGTCTTACTTCTAGCTAAAAGTAAAACAAAGTGCTGGGTTGCCAGTATTAAGAGATAGCTTAAAAAGTTTTAAACTGAAAATAAGAAAACTAACAACAGCAGCAAAAACAACAAAAAATCCAGAAAGAAGTATTTATATTTTAAAAGAATTTTTATTTACAAGTAGAGAAAATGGCCCTGTAATTTAACCAGGGGATAAAGGAAATAAGCTTTTTGGCCTAAGGAATCTTCACAATTTAACTTGGTAGCATAGCAGGAACAAAGATTAAAAATTAACACAGATACACACAATGTGTGGTCTTTTCTAGTTCTGGTCTCAATAATAGAGGGGAAAAAAAATCAAGTCAATATATTTACACTCTAAACTACAAAAAAACTATTCAATGCTTGCAAAGACCAATGTAACACAGCACAGTGTGTCTCAACTCCAGATTCTAACTGAACTCATTTGGAGGAACCCCAGGGCACAGGTAGTAATGAAAACAAGCCAGATGTTCTGATGTGATGCTAGGGATAAAAACCAGTGAGCCAGGATTAGCACTCAAAGCAAGAACCAGGAATCCTGGAGCCTCAGTTAAAAACGATTTTTAGGGCTTCCCTGGTGGTCCAGTGGGTAAAGAGTCCACCTTGCAGTGCAAGGGGCTTCAGTTTGATCCCTGGCCCAGGAAGATCCCACATGCTGTGGAGCAGTTGGACTGGTATGTCCAATTACGAGCCTGTGCTCTGGAGTGCATGCACTCAGAACCAGTGCTCTGCAATAAGGGAGGCCTCTGCAATAGGAGGCCCACACAGGCCAAAGAATAAAGATGGACAAAAATAACTAAATGAAAGACCAGTAAAAGAGGCTAAAATTAAAAAAAAAGCCAACTGGGCTTCCCTGGTGGCCCAGTGGGTAAAGACACCGCCTTGCAGTGCAAGGGGCGCCGGTTCAATCCCTGGCCTGGGAAGATCCCACGTGCTGTGGAGTGGCTGGACTGATGTGTCCAACTACCGAGCTGGAGCTCTGGAGCACATGCTCCCAGAGCCGGTGCTCTACACCAAGAGAGGCCACTGTGATGGGAGGCCCACACAGGCCAAAGAACAAAGATGGACAAAAATAACTAAATGAAAGACCAGTAAAAGAGGCTAAAATTAAAAAAAAAGCCAACTGGGCTTCCCTGGTGGCCCAGTGGGTAAAGACACCGCCTTGCAGTGCAAGGGGCGCCGGTTCAATCCCTGGCCTGGGAAGATCCCACGTGCTGTGGAGTGGCTGGACTGATGTGTCCAACTACCGAGCTGGAGCTCTGGAGCACATGCTCCCAGAGCCGGTGCTCTACACCAAGAGAGGCCACTGTGATGGGAGGCCCACACAGGCCAAAGAACAAAGATGGATGGAAATAAATAAATGAAGGACCAATAGAAGTGCCCCTACCCCAAAAAAGCCGACTAATTTTTATACAACTAATGTGAAAATACATGATATGGCTTAAAGACTGATAAGAGTTGAAGATGAAGTGGAAGATTCAATTTGAAGTAAAACTAGTATATTAAAGATATAATAAAACACTGTGAGGTACAAGTCACACATGATGAAAGGGGAACAGAAAATGAAGGATCCAGTAATAAAGAAATATTTAGTATAAAATGTTTTAGTGAGGAGAAACTAAAATATATTTCCTATAAATGGTCACTATCTGTCATAGGCTGAAAATTTCAAGGTGAACCTTAAGATATCTAGTTTAATGATCTCATTTTCTTATATGAGGAACATTGACTGAGAGGACTATATGACATGTCCAAGATGGCAAAACAAATTAGTGGCAAAGCCAAGATATAATAAAGAGGTGATAACAACTTCCACCTGACAAAGGCAAAGAAAAGACTTGGGTCTGCTCATTCTCAGGGCTCTTACACTGTGCTGCTATTTCTGCCACAGTCCCACCAAGATCAAAGGCTCTTATTTGATGAACTATTAGAGTATTTCTTTGTGAACACAGTTGTAAGTTAACATAGGTCCTAATTTTGTTTTTAATGTGTGAGTGTATCTATACATGGGCTTCCCAGGTGACAGTAGCAGTAAAGAACCTGCCTGCCAATACAGGAAACCTAAGAGACATGGGCTCAATCTCTGGGTCGGAAAGATCCCCTGGAGTAGGCAGTGGCAACCCTCTCCAGTATTCTTGCCTGGAGAAGCCCATGGACAGAGGAGCTTGGTGGGCTACTGCAGTAGGGTCTCAAAGAGTTGGACACAACTGAAGCAACTTAGCACACACACATATCTATGCACAAGGGAGGCTGGAAGAATATATATCAAAATGTTAATAGTGATTATCTCTGAGTAGGGATTATAGTTGATCTGTTGTTCTCTTTTCAGTTTTTTGCTCATTTTCAATGAAGAACAAGTGTTATGTTTGCACTAAAAAAAAATAGCAGCTCTTGCTAAAAGGTTTCAAAAAGGAAAAACGAATTTTCAAACGCTTAAATATTTATCATAACAAAGAAGTTAGATAATGCAACCAGAATTCTCAGTTTGTTTAGTTCTTTCTATAGACCACCGAGCCCCGAAGCGGGGCCATCTCAACTGCACAGAGTTGCTCAATTGACAGAGGAACACAAAGCACAGAGGAGCACAAAGGATTCTTCTCTGTAGCCTAATCAGTTCTGTCTTCTCTTCTTTAACACAATCCTCCTGATAAAGATAGGGCTGCTTGGAATGACTCCAAAAGCACTTATGGCAAAGCTCTTCAGTGTTCTCTTGGCATTTAGGCACTGTGATTAAATGCTTCCAAAGTGATAGACTAATTCCTCACTTTAATTTTGTAACCAAGAATGCAGGCCTAAGCAGACTGACTTTATTATAATTAATTCTATCAAATTCTACTTTCCCTTCAGTTTTTGGAGATTAAAATAAAAATATGTTAAAAGATACAGAAATTACCAATGCTCCTTGCTTGTTTCGAAACATGAACCTTCTTTAACTCTCTAGGAAAAAGTTATACATCAGGGAGAGGATCAACATTTTTACAGTACAATTTTGGTTTCTGAAGGTTGTTAATTAATGTCCAATGGTTTTGTTTAATATTTGGAGAATCTAATGTTCCTGAAAAAAAACAGGGAGGAGGTTGATGTACATAAGCACTTCAATAATTCTTACTTTACAACGGTATAATTTCACATCAACCATCCCCCAATCATTTTCAGGATGGAAAATGCCAATGTTAATCTACTTTGATATCGTTGTTATTCATATGAGATGGTCCCCGAACAGTTCTCTCATATGTCCTTTTTCAAGGTTTAGAGTTTTTACCACAACTATCCAATTTTTAAAGGACATATAACCTTTCATCACTCTCCAACTCTTCCACACCCAAAACCAAAAATAGCAAAAAACAAAAATGAAGTGCAAACACTGCTCACGTGACAGAGTAAACGCTAGAACAGCTCCTGATAACTACAAACAGGTCTTGAGGTTTTATCTTCAAAGAAGTGGTTCCTGTCACTATAATACAGAGAACATTTCTGTAATACCAAAACCTGCCTTCAAAAGAACTGAGATGGAACAAAAGTAGGCTGATAATATATACCGTCTAGAACAACTTTTCTCAATGGCTCCAAGGGAGAACTAAGCCCCATAAATAATGACTTAAGAGACAATTTTCCCACAAATAAAACCTAGCTAGGACATGATATATAAGTGACAAGGTAACTCAGTCTACAAGAGATGTCTTAGGACATATGACTTATTTCTTTTGTGAAAATGGTTGAGGAATTATAAATTCGCTAACCTCTATACCTTAGCTTACAGTTATTGCTTCTTGAGCACCAGCTGCTGTATTTCCTTTCCTGCAGGTATAGGTTAATGATTTTCAAGGGCAGAGCTTGAGGAAAAGTAAAGCTACCGACCAGAAGCAATCATCTCTACAACTGTACTTTGCTGCAAAATTCTATACCCTCCCTAATTTCTCAGATTTTCCAGTTAATGTCACTGTGAAATGGCCATATGATTTTGGTGACAATGCTTTATATCAATGGTTCTCAATCTGAGTGGCTCTCAAATCAGTACCACTCAGAGGACTTATTAAAACAGACTGGGGGCTTCCCTGGTGGTCCAGTGGGTAAGGACACCACCTTGCAGTGCAGGGGGCAATGGTTGGATCCCTGGCCTGGGAAGATCTCACATGCAGTGGAGTGGCTGGACCCATGTGTCCAACTACCCAGCCGGAGTCCTAGAGCACATGCACCCAGAGCAGCTGTCTGCAGCAACAAAGGCCACTGCGATGGGAGGCTCACACAGGCCAAAGAACACAGATGGATGAAAACAGATAAATGAAAGACCAATAGAAGGGCCCTACCCCTCAAAAAAGAACAGACTGGGCCTCACCCCCAGAGTTTCTGAATCAGTAGGTCTTGTATGGGGACACAGGATCTGTGTTTCTAACAAGCACCAAATGATGTCGATGCCTTAAATACATCTTATATAACCACCCCCAACCCCATTTCCTTATGCATTAGGTAGCAGAAAGGTGATCTTTTATTCCCAAATAAAAAATACCCTGAAAGGCAGAACAGGTTTCTATTTTAAGCCTTCACATGAACAAATGGTACTTTCCATCATAGCGTGATCTTTGGTTCATTTCTGTAATACCAAAACCTGCCTTCAAAAGAACTGAGATGGAACAAAAGTAGGCTGATAATATATACCGTCTAGAACAACTTTTCTCAATGGCTCCAAGGGAGAACTAAGCCCCATAAATAATGACTTAAGAGACAATTTTCCCACAAATAAAACCTAGCTAGGACATGATATATAAGTGACAAGGTAACTCAGTCTACAAGAGATGTCTTAGGACATATGACTTATTTCTTTTGTGAAAATGGTTGAGGAATTATAAATTCGCTAACCTCTATACCTTAGCTTACAGTTATTGCTTCTTGAGCACCAGCTGCTGTATTTCCTTTCCTGCAGGTATAGGTTAATGATTTTCAAGGGCAGAGCTTGAGGAAAAGTAAAGCTACCGACCAGAAGCAATCATCTCTACAACTGTACTTTGCTGCAAAATTCTATACCCTCCCTAATTTCTCAGATTTTCCAGTTAATGTCACTGTGAAATGGCCATAAGATTTTGGTGACAATGCTTTATATCAATGGTTCTCAATCTGAGTGGCTCTCAAATCAGTACCACTCAGAGGACTTATTAAAACAGACTGGGGGCTTCCCTGGTGGTCCAGTGGGTAAGGACACCACCTTGCAGTGCAGGGGGCAATGGTTGGATCCCTGGCCTGGGAAGATCTCACATGCAGTGGAGTGGCTGGACCCATGTGTCCAACTACCCAGCCGGAGTCCTAGAGCACATGCACCCAGAGCAGCTGTCTGCAGCAACAAAGGCCACTGCGATGGGAGGCTCACACAGGCCAAAGAACACAGATGGATGAAAACAGATAAATGAAAGACCAATAGAAGGGCCCTACCCCTCAAAAAAGAACAGACTGGGCCTCACCCCCAGAGTTTCTGAATCAGTAGGTCTTGTATGGGGACACAGGATCTGTGTTTCTAACAAGCACCAAATGATGTCGATGCCTTAAATACATCTTATATAACCACCCCCAACCCCATTTCCTTATGCATTAGGTAGCAGAAAGGTGATCTTTTATTCCCAAATAAAAAATACCCTGAAAGGCAGAACAGGTTTCTATTTTAAGCCTTCACATGAACAAATGGTACTTTCCATCATAGCGTGATCTGGTTGCACTGCTTGCTCCACATGTCACTGTCGGACTCTCTTAATTAAGAAAACAGTGAGGGCTTCCCTGGTGGTCCAGTAGGTAAGGACACCGCCTTGCAGTGCAGGGGGTGCCGGTTCAATCCTTGGCCTGGGAAGATCCCACGTGCCATGGAGTGGCTGGACCAATGTGTCTAACTACAGAGCCGGAGCTCTGGAGCACATGCACCCAGAGCCGGGGCTCTCCAGCGACAGAGGCTGCTGAGATGGGAGGCCTGTGCAGGCCAAAGAATAAAGATGTTTGAAAATGGATAAATGAAAGACCAATAGAAGTGGCCAAAAAAAGAAGTTAAAAAAAAAAAAGAAAGAAAACTGCAAGCAAAACATTCTTTGAGTATCTTAAACTTTGTGTGTGTTTGGCAGGGACTGTGTGTGTGCTCAGTCACTTCAGTCCTGTCTCTTTGCAACTCTATGGACCGCAGCCCACCAGGCTCCTCTGTCCGTGGATTCTCCAGGCATGAATACTGGAGTGTGTTGCCATGTCCTCCTCCAGGAGATCTTCCCGATTCAGGGATTGAACCTGCTTCTCTTGTGTCTCCTGCATTGCAGGTGGATTCTTTAGAGCTGAGCCGCCAGGGAAGCCCATGGCAGGGACTAGGAGGGAATTATTTTTTTGGATCCATCCATTATTTACTTTTAACATAAAACACATGAGAACAATCTCTCTCTGGTTTGGAAGGGGCTTTAGAGAACAACCAGAATCTTTTTTATTCATGTGATATAGGCTCTTATCCCAAAACTTTTGCCCATGTTTCCTTCTAAATTTCATTATTTTCTTCTTATGGTGCTTTCAATTTTTTGTGTTAACTAAGTAAGAAAGTGCTTCTGGTTGGCACCTCTTTTTATTAGGTGTCATTTTCATAAGCATGAGTGTCTACTGCCATGTGAAGGAAATAGGGATGAGAAGGGGCCGAAACAGCACCAGAGAGCAGAACCCTAGGCTGGCTTGCCCGGGTCCACAGTAATTATTCAAAACCACAATCCTTGACATCTCAGGGAGACAGAAAACTGGAAAAGGTTAAGAGAATGGTTTGTATCATGCTTTTTAAGACCTTGATCAATTTCCTAAACAAAGTAAATCTTTTACATTCATAAGATACAAATTTATAATGAGGTTTATTTACATTTGTGTGAATTGTTAACCCAAAGAATTAATAACTTTAAAATAACAGAGAAATTAAAGTACAGTACAGAGAAAAGTGGGCTTCCCAGGTGGTTCAGTGATAAAAGAGTCTGCCTGCCCATGCAGGATATGCAGGAGACAGGAGACACAGGTTTAACTCCTGGGAAAAATTTTCAGGAGCGACCCAGAGCCGGGGCTCTCCAGCGACAGAGGCTGCAAAAGGGGGGACCAAGAAAAGATTTGAAAATGGATAAATGAAAGACCAATAGAAGTGGCCAAAAAGAAGTTAAAAAAAAGAAAGAAAACTGCAAGCAAAACATTCTTTGAGTATCTTAAACTTTGTGTGTGTTTGGCAGGGACTGTGTGTGTGCTCAGTCACTTCAGTCCTGTCTCTTTGCAACTCTATGGACCGCAGCCCACCAGGCTCCTCTGTCCGTGGATTCTCCAGGCATGAATACTGGAGTGTGTTGCCATGTCCTCCTCCAGGAGATCTTCCCGATTCAGGGATTGAACCTGCTTCTCTTGTGTCTCCTGCATTGCAGGTGGATTCTTTAGAGCTGAGCCGCCAGGGAAGCCCATGGCAGGGACTAGGAGGGAATTATTTTTTTGGATCCATCCATTATTTACTTTTAACATAAAACACATGAGAACAATCTCTCTCTGGTTTGGAAGGGGCTTTAGAGAACAACCAGAATCTTTTTTATTCATGTGATATAGGCTCTTATCCCAAAACTTTTGCCCATGTTTCCTTCTAAATTTCATTATTTTCTTCTTATGGTGCTTTCAATTTTTTGTGTTAACTAAGTAAGAAAGTGCTTCTGGTTGGCACCTCTTTTTATTAGGTGTCATTTTCATAAGCATGAGTGTCTACTGCCATGTGAAGGAAATAGGGATGAGAAGGGGCCGAAACAGCACCAGAGAGCAGAACCCTAGGCTGGCTTGCCCGGGTCCACAGTAATTATTCAAAACCACAATCCTTGACATCTCAGGGAGACAGAAAACTGGAAAAGGTTAAGAGAATGGTTTGTATCATGCTTTTTAAGACCTTGATCAATTTCCTAAACAAAGTAAATCTTTTACATTCATAAGATACAAATTTATAATGAGGTTTATTTACATTTGTGTGAATTGTTAACCCAAAGAATTAATAACTTTAAAATAACAGAGAAATTAAAGTACAGTACAGAGAAAAAGTGGGCTTCCCAGGTGGTTCAGTGATTAAAGAGTCTGCCTGCCCATGCAGGATATGCAGGAGACAGGAGACACAGGTTTAACTCCTGGGATGGGAAGATCTGCTGGAGGAGGAAATGGAACCTACTCTGGAAAATCCGAGGGACAGAGAAGCCTGGCAGGCTATACAGTCCATGTGGTCACAAAGAGTCAGATACAACTTAGTGACTGAGCATGCATGTAAACAGAAAAAGTATTAGTGAAACAATGACAATCCTAATTATTTGTTTCATGGTATTAGTAAATCATATGCACTTTAATTTTCAAAATGTTACAGTGAAAATAGTGTCATTAGATGAAAGTTTTCCAGACCTTGGAAGTATGGGTCTTGTAACATCCTTTTTTTTTTTTTTTTTTTGGTAACATCCTATTAATCTCGAGTTTTAATTTGCTCCCTCAAACACTCTTATTTACATAGAATCCTATAAACCAAGTGTTTTAGAATCTGTTCACCTTTTATTTTCTAGTCTTTTTATTTAAAATTCATCCTAAAATTAACTCCACTAAATCATAATCTAAAACATCCTTCTAGCTAGTCTCCCCTCCCTGCTCCCTCCAGTGATGCAGAGGACAAAAACATGTAAACTAAGGGGCGCTTTCTGTGCCACTTTGTGAAAATAATGACAAACTAGTTATTCCAACGAAATTAAGGTCTGAAATTTTCTCACAAACCTAAAAACTCACGGAAAAAGAGAAATATAAATAAAGAGTACTTCCTAAAAAACATTTTCCAGAAATTTCAAGTAATTTCTCAAGCTAGAAAGTTAAGAAAACCTTTACTTTAGAGAATTACCAAGTACAAAACAACTGTTTTATCTGGGTACCTAATTCAAGTTAAACAATGTTTACAATTCTTTTTCTGAGCAGTAAGTAGCCTGGTTATAGGAAAGTACCACTCAAAGTTAATGATTTCTATGAAAATGAGGATTTCATAACAATCATTCACCAGCTAGAACCTTTAAAAACACTGAAGCACTCACTGGGAAAATATCTAGGACTTGATGAATCTCATAACCAATTCAAATGAAAATAATTTCATAAAATTATCAATACTGAACTTAAGAGACTTACTATGCATTCCAACAGCTATAGTTAATGCATTAAAAAAAAAAAAAAGTAAGCTCAGCCTGAATGCAGATTTTTGGAATAAGGTCAAAAACAACAAAAAAAGATCTCTATATTTTAAACTTTAAAGCATTTTCTATTTAATTTTGCCATTTTTTAAGAGTATGTGGTGAAACAAATCTGTTTTTAGGACAAATCTGACTTAGTTTCTCACCGAAATACTCTCTCTGAATTCTTAAGTAAATAATGAAGACTATAACATAGTGTGCATGTATTTCTCCTTGGCATTATTAAAACTACTTATGTATCCAAGAACTATGTTTCTTAATGACTTGACAAGTTCCTGTGACTATGTCAGTTTAACAGGCTAGATAAAAATCCAAAAGCTGATGGCTCACAAAATATTAAACTATTAGGATAATAAATGCTGAGACATTGGAGGGATATTAAAATTTTAAATAGTTTCACTACTTTTATTTATTTATTTTTTAAGTTTCCTTCAGTCTGAGGAAAGTATCAAGGAAAAGAGGAGAGAAATGGAATGGGTATGCTTGCAGCCTTAGACAGAATCTTAAAAATGATAAATTTTCTGTGTTCATACATAACACAATTAGAATCATCTCTTCATGTTGTCAAATCAGCTTGAGTTAGAGTAGGTACAAAATAAACCATGACTAGGGATGTTAAATATTTTAAAAGTCAACCCCAAGGTACTCATCATATTTAGTTCAAGAGATAAACTCTAAAATACTCACTCATATAACGGAAGGTCTCTTCAGCAAGGACTGGAGAGAGGGCATCAGAGGCATGTTGCTGCTGGTGTGGGGTCTGAGTCCAATCTTGATTCTCATATAGAAAGAGAGAGTCCACTCTGAGCTTGTACTGGGGTAGCTGTTCTTCCAGTAGACTCACCAGCTCGACTTCAGGGAGATCTCCATTGGAGCAGACATCTAAAGAGCAGAGTCCATGTAAATGAACCCAGTAGAGTCCAACTTACTAGGCTACAGGGAAAAGTCGGTAAAATTAGTTCTGTGAAAGGAGGGTAACCAAAGAAACATCAGTCAAGATCATGTCACCAATGATTTTTATCACTGTATCCTGGTATCATATAGTTGGTCTTTCTCTGGCTTTCTTTTATATAAGAACTTCCATAGTAAAAACAATACCATGAATTTTAACTCTATCTAAAGTAATATATTGATTAGGGAATACAACTATGTCTTTAAGTTTAAAATTTCTTATTTCCTCCTTATCAGTCTATTTAGTGATGCTTAAAAGAGATCTGATCTCAAATAACTTACATGCTTGAGGGAAAAAAGGCCACACAAGAAAACTGGCAGAAAACAGTGAGAGTTCCAAAGGAATAAAACAATATGCTCTTTAATAACAGAATCTGAACTCTATGGGAGGATTCTTCAAAATCTGGAAGAATTATATTTACTATATTCTCACAGAAGCTAGCTCTAATCATTAATATTTACTGGTTAAATGCTAAACAGTAATGTTAACATGCCACCACAGGGTTCCTGCATGGGTACCTGAGTAAGTACTTAATCATTTTTATTTTAAAGATGTGATATTTCAAGTCTTCAATACCTTTCAAACCACAATTCGCTTACCTCACACCTCTAACTCTCCCTGAATACACTTCTCTGAACATACCTGGGTTTCTCTGTCTTTCTGTGTTTGCTTCTGGCTTCTTTATTCCAAATGCTGCCCATCACTTAACACCTCCCAAATTTAGCAGTTCACAAAAAAAGAATTTCTCCCTTTTAATATGCTTAAAATACTGGGGCTTAAAATAGAGAAAATAACAGGATATCATATCAAGCCTCTCATTTTTAAAAAGACATCAGGTATTTCCTTTGTGGGTGTCATAGAGAAACATGTTCTAACTCTGGCAAAGAACAATAAAGGTCATTATAAGAAAACACACCTTAAAAAACTAAATTTCAACTACTTAACTTTAATTCAACAATGAGGAGACAGACATTAATCAGATAAAAAATGAGGAGGCTGACCATATTAGAGAATTCCATCCACACAGAAAGACAAGCAGAGGCTTCATCACCAGAACATGAGGTATATAATCACAGAGATGAGTCACATTTAAAACCTTAAATGCGGGTCTGAAAAAGCTCCCCCTCAGCCATGAGCAATCTCTTAAATAACAACTCTGAAAATATCTCCACGTAATATTACTATGAATTCAATGTGATCAAATTTTTCCTGCCATGAATATATATCACACATATTATTACTATAATATGAGCAGAAAGAAAAGTTGACTATAAATACATGCAGAGCTAAAAACAGACTCTTTGGCACTCAAAGGTATAATGGAAATGACAGACAAAATTAATATCCATTAAAAGAAATACTATCCCCTATAAAATTTCTTTCAATAAGCATTACTGAAATTCTGTGAAAATTCAAGATTACTAATCATCTACTTCCAAAAGATAATTTTAAAAATGAGCATAAATTCAAATAATATCCTTCAGACTAGCGCCACCCATTTGCTTCCATATTTCTGATCATGCACTATTTAGTGATTTCCTAATTGTCCAGTCTTAATATTTTTATCCTCCAAATGCTCCTTCCTTATGCTAACTTCTTTCTAGCCACATGGTCTCCATTTGGATTCGAGGTCTCCTCTTGTTTCTCTTGAATATGCCCTCACAAGTGATCTGTCCTCATTACATTCCTATTTCCTCCACATCTTCATATCTTCATTATGTTAATCTCCTATGCAAAGCTAAGAAAGGTCTGAATTTCATCTAGCCATAGTAGAAACCTAATGAACAGTTGGGACATTCATAAGATCCTAGAAGGGTCATGCTTACTGGTAGTGGGATTCAATTCATACCAGAATATGGTCTTAAAATACTGGGGCTTAAAATAGAGAAAATAACAGGATATCATATCAAGCCTCTCATTTTTAAAAAGACATCAGGTATTTCCTTTGTGGGTGTCATAGAGAAACATGTTCTAACTCTGGCAAAGAACAATAAAGGTCATTATAAGAAAACACACCTTAAAAAACTAAATTTCAACTACTTAACTTTAATTCAACAATGAGGAGACAGACATTAATCAGATAAAAAATGAGGAGGCTGACCATATTAGAGAATTCCATCCACACAGAAAGACAAGCAGAGGCTTCATCACCAGAACATGAGGTATATAATCACAGAGATGAGTCACATTTAAAACCTTAAATGCGGGTCTGAAAAAGCTCCCCCTCAGCCATGAGCAATCTCTTAAATAACAACTCTGAAAATATCTCCACGTAATATTACTATGAATTCAATGTGATCAAATTTTTCCTGCCATGAATATATATCACACATATTATTACTATAATATGAGCAGAAAGAAAAGTTGACTATAAATACATGCAGAGCTAAAAACAGACTCTTTGGCACTCAAAGGTATAATGGAAATGACAGACAAAATTAATATCCATTAAAAGAAATACTATCCCCTATAAAATTTCTTTCAATAAGCATTACTGAAATTCTGTGAAAATTCAAAATTACTAATCATCTACTTCCAAAAGATAATTTTAAAAATGAGCATAAATTCAAATAATATCCTTCAGACTAGCGCCACCCATTTGCTTCCATATTTCTGATCATGCACTATTTAGTGATTTCCTAATTGTCCAGTCTTAATATTTTTATCCTCCAAATGCTCCTTCCTTATGCTAACTTCTTTCTAGCCACATGGTCTCCATTTGGATTCGAGGTCTCCTCTTGTTTCTCTTGAATATGCCCTCACAAGTGATCTGTCCTCATTACATTCCTATTTCCTCCACATCTTCATATCTTCATTATGTTAATCTCCTATGCAAAGCTAAGAAAGGTCTGAATTTCATCTAGCCATAGTAGAGAAACCTAATGAACAGTTGGGACATTCATAAGATCCTAGAAGGGTCATGCTTACTGGTAGTGGGATTACATTAATGCTAGAATAAAGCATACCAGAATATGGTCTTATTATCTAGAGACTCAGATAGCAAAGATTAAAAACAAGCCTCAAAAGAACTGATCTTAGCAGCAAGTAACTTAAGGACCTGCCAAAATAATAAGTTTCCCAAATAAGACAACAAAACTTAGACATCAAACAATGTAACATTTAAAATATTTGGGGGGATATACATATGACCAATCTGGGAACATACATATCTGTAAACAACAAAACTCTGCAAAAGTTAAAAGCAAAATAAAGGTTTTAAAATAAATAAATAAATAAATAAATAAAATATTTGATATAAAGTTACTAGGAATGCAAAGAATAAGCAGTTTGTAACCTACTACCAGTTGGAAAATAAATCAACGGAAACAAATCCAGTAACAACAAAGATGATAAAATAAGTAAAGGGCTAAAAATAGCCATTATTAATATGCTCAGAGATTTAAGAGGAAAACATGAATCTGATGAAAACAGAGACAGAAAGCATATCTATATTTCTAAAATTCAAATAGAACTAGAATACAGTATCTAAATTGAAAAGCAGACTTGAAGGCATAGCAGTGGTAGCTATCTAAAATGAAAAAAGATTAGGGAAGAAACCCAGGGTGTCAGTTACTTATACAGATGAAGTTAACACAACTAAGTTAAGCAAAGCTGCAAAACACAAAATCCGTACATAAAGAATCAATTTCATTTCTATACACTATTAATGAAGACCTGGAAAATAAAATTAAATAAACAGTGTCATTTATAGTAGCAAAAAAAAAACAAACTCTGCTAATAGTATTAAGAGAAATTAAAGAAGACCTAAATAAATAGAGTTGTAGATGACTTAGCAGCAGAACAAACAACAAAAATATATAGAGGGATATAACTTCTTTCTAGCCACATGGTCTCCATTTGGATTCGAGGTCTCCTCTTGTTTCTCTTGAATATGCCCTCACAAGTGATCTGTCCTCATTACATTCCTATTTCCTCCACATCTTCATATCTTCATTATGTTAATCTCCTATGCAAAGCTAAGAAAGGTCTGAATTTCATCTAGCCATAGTAGAGAAACCTAATGAACAGTTGGGACATTCATAAGATCCTAGAAGGGTCATGCTTACTGGTAGTGGGATTACATTAATGCTAGAATAAAGCATACCAGAATATGGTCTTATTATCTAGAGACTCAGATAGCAAAGATTAAAAACAAGCCTCAAAAGAACTGATCTTAGCAGCAAGTAACTTAAGGACCTGCCAAAATAATAAGTTTCCCAAATAAGACAACAAAACTTAGACATCAAACAATGTAACATTTAAAATATTTGGGGGGATATACATATGACCAATCTGGGAACATACATATCTGTAAACAACAAAACTCTGCAAAAGTTAAAAGCAAAATAAAGGTTTTAAAATAAATAAATAAATAAATAAATAAAATATTTGATATAAAGTTACTAGGAATGCAAAGAATAAGCAGTTTGTAACCTACTACCAGTTGGAAAAATAAATCAACGGAAACAAATCCAGTAACAACAAAGATGATAAAATAAGTAAAGGGCTAAAAATAGCCATTATTAATATGCTCAGAGATTTAAGAGGAAAACATGAATCTGATGAAAACAGAGACAGAAAGCATATCTATATTTCTAAAATTCAAATAGAACTAGAATACAGTATCTAAATTGAAAAGCAGACTTGAAGGCATAGCAGTGGTAGCTATCTAAAATGAAAAAAGATTAGGGAAGAAACCCAGGGTGTCAGTTACTTATACAGATGAAGTTAACACAACTAAGTTAAGCAAAGCTGCAAAACACAAAATCCGTACATAAAGAATCAATTTCATTTCTATACACTATTAATGAAGACCTGGAAAATAAAATTAAATAAACAGTGTCATTTATAGTAGCAAAAAAAAAAACAAACTCTGCTAATAGTATTAAGAGAAATTAAAGAAGACCTAAATAAATAGAGTTGTAGATGACTTAGCAGCAGAACACACAACAAAAATATATAGAGGGGATATATCATGTTCATGGATTAGAAGACTCAATTGTCTTCAGATGTCAATTCTCTATAAAGTCTATATAATTCTATTCAAAATTCCATCACTTTTTTTTTTTTTAATTTTTGGCCTCTTTTATTGGTTTTTCATTTATTTATTTTTCATCTGCCTTTTATTCTTTTGGCCAGTGTGGGCCTCCCATTGCAGTGGCCTCTCTCACTGCATAACATGGTCTCTGGGCACATGCGCTCCAGAGCACTGGCTTGTAACTGAACACATGAGTCCAGCCATTCTGCAGCATGTGGGATCCTCCCCGGTCAGGGATCGAACTGGTGCCCCATGTACAGCAAGGTGGACTCTTTACCCACTGAACCAGCAGGGAAGCTCCCATCACTCTTTTTTAGCTGGTGAAAAGCTGGTTTTAAAACTTATATAGAAATGTGAAAGGCCAAGAATGGCCAAAATAATTTTTTTAAGAAGAAGAGCAAAGTCAGAGAATATATACTACCTGATTTCAAGATTTACTATAGATTTTTATACAGGACCAATCCAAATTAATGCTTTTAAAATCCAGATTGTACAAACATTTGTATTATCTTTTCATTTGTTAGTACATCTTAAATTCCAAAAAATAACAATTAGCAGTGGATCACTTATAAAAAAGTTTAAGTAAAAGGAAAGAAGAGAAACAAATTAAAAATAATAACAAAAAAGATTTACTATAGAGTTATACTAATCACGCACTGTAGTATTTATGTAAAGATAGACTTAGGGAAACAATGGAAAGTCCAGAAATAGACCCACATATATGAAATCAATTGATTTTTCAATGAAATTATCAAGGTAATTCAATAAATGATAAAAGACAATGTTTTCAACAAATGGTGAAGGAACAATTAAACATTTAATTAGGGAAAAAATCTGGACCCTAACTTAATTATATATTAAAAAATTAACTACAAGATGGAGGGGTCAGGGATATATATATGACTTACCTGGGATCATACATATCTGTAAATAATAAAACTATGTAAAAACAAAAAGCAATATAAAAATAATTAAGTAAATTAAAAAAATTAATTATAAAATAGACTGCTAACCTAAACACAAAAGCAAAAACTATAAAACCTTTTAAAATAAACAGAGGAAAATATCTTTGCGATCCTAAAGTATGCAAAGATTTCTCAGAAATGACACAAAAATATGAACTATAAAAGCAAAAATTTATAAACCGATTCCACCAAAATGTTACACTTCTGCTCTTCAAATTAACACACCATTAAGTAGATGAAAAGACAAAACACAGTCTAGGAGAAAATATTTGCACCCCTTTACCTAACAAAATATTCACACAGAATGCATGGAGAACATTTACAATTCAACAGTAAGACAAATGTAAAAATGGGCAAATGATTTAAATAGACAACTCCAAATTATCTAGAAATAGCCAATAAGCACATGAAAAGACACTAAACATCATTAATCATCAAAGAAAAAGAAACTGAAACCACATAGAGATACCAGATACATATCAAACAGAATGGTTAAAATTAAAAACACTGACATTACCAAACAGGGCTTCCCCAGTGGCTCAGCGGTAAAGAATCTGTCTGCAATGCAGAAGTTGTGGCAGGCACCACAGGTTTGATTCCTGGGCTGGGGAAATCCTCTAGAGAAGGAAATGGCACTCCAGTACTCTTGCCTGGGAAATCTCATGGACAAAAAAACCTGCTGGGCTACAGCCCATGCCATTGGGAAAAGTTGGACATAAGTGGAGCACACACACAAGCAAAACATTGCCAAGTGCTGATGTGGTGCAGAGGTCAGGAAACCATGGATCACATGCCAACTCTAGCCCACTCCCTCTGCTCAGTTTTGTAAATTAAGTTTTACTGGAACAATTTTATTTGTTCTTTTAACATATTGTCTGCTACAGTGTTACGGCTATAACTGCAGAGTTGAGTAGCTGTAAATTGGCAATAAAAAGGAATGAACTGCTGACACATACCACAATGTCGATACATCTCAAAAGCACTTTGCTGCATAAAAAATCCAGGCACAAAAGACAGATTAATTTACATGACCTTCTAGAACAAGCGAAATTTTTCTGTTACCATAGTAACAGAAAGCACATTGGTAGTTGACTGAAGCCAGCAGCTGGGTGGAGAGATCTGGGTAAGAGGGAACTCTGGGGGGATAATAAAAATGACCCACAGCCAGATTGTACTGGTAGTTAGATGAGTGTACGTATTAGTCAGAACCAAACTGTACACTTAAAATGGGTACATTTTACAGTATCTTAATGTATGTATTCAATACCACTGAATAAAAAAAAAAAGGAAAAAAACTTCAGGTTTAAATGGGCTTCAGAATTTTATGGAGTTTTAGAAAAGTAGTACTGTGCATTTACTGTATGTTATATAACATCTGCAACTGATTTTGTAGTAGTATCCCATATTTAAACACATTCATATGTTTTCAGCAAACAAACATTCAGACAAAGTGGGATACATCTAGAAATCACTGGACAAAAAATACACAAATAAATAAATAAATAAAAGAAATCACTGGACAGGTCACATTTTGTGGACCAATGAGCTTTAGAACCAAAGTTTAGAAAAAACTTTGGGTGTACAGTTTTTTAAATTGAGTCTTGCAGGTAAGGACTTAGGGGGCTGTAGCTGTTTTGCGTATTCCTGAGAGCCTTTTGCATGTCCCGAGAGCCTCTTATGTGCCAGATACTGTTGTTGAGTGACTGCAGGGTAGAGAAACAGGAGCAATTCTGTCTTTGCAGAGACAGGAAGATGGGAATAGGAAGATAAGACAAGGGAGATGAGTATGACGCAGTTTCTCACCGGTACAGAGAGTCAGACACAGACAAGGAACAGCACCCAAGGCAGACTTTGATAATGCAATAACAGGGGTCACCAACCTCCAGTATCTAATGCCCGATGATCTGAGGTGGAGTTGATGTAATAATAGTAGAAATAAAGTGCACAATAAATGTATTGCACTCGAATCATTCCCAAACCATCCCCCACCCCTGCCCCAGTCCGTGGAAAAACTGTCTTCCATGAATACACTTGGGCCAAAAAAGGTTGGGGACCACTGTGATTGGAGACCAGAGGATGGAGAGATGAGTTTGGTGGTCACCGAGGAGACGAGGTTGGAAGAGAGGCTGAGTTTCATCACTGTATGTCGTCATGCATCTCATTCTCTCAGCAAGAGCACTTCATTTATTAAACTAGACTCACCAGTGATGCTCTCCGAGTCTCTGTGATTGAGATTCATGAGGTTTTCTTCACCCATTGGTGATGGAAAAGTGGCATTCTGGGACTGACTCATGCAAGATCCTCTTTTGTTTTGGTTGAGAAGGACAGCTTTGGTTTGAATCAGAATAAAGGAAATCCATCAAGTCATTGAATAAAGAAAGGTTCTGGTCAAACGGGCATTTTCTTTTAAATCGGCTTTTCTCTGATGAGTCAAATGACATCTGGGGCAGAGTGCTCTCCTGTGATTATCACACTTTGGATGGTCATGACCTAAAATAAAGAACACATCAAGTGACTTTTGAATTCAGCTCATTAATAGCAGCAGTTCAACTATCTGGAATATATGCCATTAAGAGTGTTTTCCAAGTGATACACACACCACGTGGATAAATCTCTAAATAATTACACTGGGCAAAAGAGGTCAGACAAAAAACGTAATAGTTTATGATTCCATTTGTATAAAATAAAGAAAATGTAAACATCTACAGTGACAGAAAGCAGATCACTGGTTGCCTGAGGCTGGGGAGGAATTACCAAGGGACAAATTTGGGGAAAATTGCTCTATTTTGATTGTGACTTTGTTTGGAGATGGGGAAACAGCAGCAATTCTGTCTTTGCAGAGATAGGAAGATGGGAATAGGAAGATAAGACAAGGGAGATGAGTATGACGCAGTTTCTCACCGGTACAGAGAGTCAGACACAGACAAGGAACAGCACCCAAGGCAGACTTTGATAATGCAATAACAGGGGTCACCAACCTCCAGTATCTAATGCCCGATGATCTGAGGTGGAGTTGATGTAATAATAGTAGAAATAAAGTGCACAATAAATGTATTGCACTCGAATCATTCCCAAACCATCCCCCACCCCTGCCCCAGTCCGTGGAAAAACTGTCTTCCATGAATACACTTGGGGGGCCAAAAAAGGTTGGGGACCACTGTGATTGGAGACCAGAGGATGGAGAGATGAGTTTGGTGGTCACCGAGGAGACGAGGTTGGAAGAGAGGCTGAGTTTCATCACTGTATGTCGTCATGCATCTCATTCTCTCAGCAAGAGCACTTCATTTATTAAACTAGACTCACCAGTGATGCTCTCCGAGTCTCTGTGATTGAGATTCATGAGGTTTTCTTCACCCATTGGTGATGGAAAAGTGGCATTCTGGGACTGACTCATGCAAGATCCTCTTTTGTTTTGGTTGAGAAGGACAGCTTTGGTTTGAATCAGAATAAAGGAAATCCATCAAGTCATTGAATAAAGAAAGGTTCTGGTCAAACGGGCATTTTCTTTTAAATCGGCTTTTCTCTGATGAGTCAAATGACATCTGGGGCAGAGTGCTCTCCTGTGATTATCACACTTTGGATGGTCATGACCTAAAATAAAGAACACATCAAGTGACTTTTGAATTCAGCTCATTAATAGCAGCAGTTCAACTATCTGGAATATATGCCATTAAGAGTGTTTTCCAAGTGATACACACACCACGTGGATAAATCTCTAAATAATTACACTGGGCAAAAGAGGTCAGACAAAAAACGTAATAGTTTATGATTCCATTTGTATAAAATAAAGAAAATGTAAACATCTACAGTGACAGAAAGCAGATCACTGGTTGCCTGAGGCTGGGGAGGAATTACCAAGGGACATGAGAAAAGTTTAGAGGATGATAAATATGCTCATTATTTTGATTGTGACTGTGGTTTCACAAGTATATACATGTCAAAACTTATCCAATTGTATATTTGACGTGTGTGTGATCTAATGTAAATTATAATTCATTGAAGATGCTTAAAATTTTTCATCTGTTTAAAGTAAAATAATAATAATATATTGTGGGATCTATAACATATGTAGAAATAGAATGTATTAAAACAATAGCACAAAATACCATGTAGAGAAAAATGGAAATTTACTACAGAAAGGCGTTTATACCATAGATGAAATAGTAAAACACCTCTCAAAGGTGAACTGTGGTAAATTAAAAATGTATGCCATAAACTCTACAGTAAACAATAACTCAAGAATTACAGATAATAAACCAACAAAGAGATGAACTGTAATAATATAAAAGAATTTCTTGATGTTAGCACTACTGATACTTAGGAACAGATATTAGTTTGCTGTGTGCATTGGAGGCTGTTTAGCAGTATGCCCGGAGAATCCTCTTCCTAGATCCTTTCCCAGTTTTAACAGCCCCTTCCAGACAGTATCAAATATACCCGCCGGGTAGGGGGAAATCGCTTCCAGTTGAAAATCACTTATATAAAAGATGCTCAACCTCATTTATAATTAAAATAAATAAAAATGTAAAGAAAATCTTTTTCATCCATTAGATCAGCAAATATTATTACATTCATTGTTGGAGAGGGTATGAAGAAAGTAGTACTAGTACTGTTCATAAAAGTGTGAACAGATACAAGCTTTCAGAAAGCTATTTGGCAATGCCTGCCAAAATGTTCAATGCGTATACACCATAATTTAACAATCTTACCATTAGGAATTTATATGATGAATATACTCAGAGTATGATGTAGGGAGAAAGGTGCTCATACAGTATTTTCTTTTTTTAAAAAAAAAGCGTACATGCACAACTGGAATCAAAATATTCATTTAGAAATAGTTTATAGAGGAATATAATATACTAAATATATGTGTGTACTTTAAAAAAGCCAACTGTTGCCAATTAAACTGTTCAATATTTGTAAGCCTAGCTTTATATCAAAAGACAGTCTCTACTAGCAACATGAAGCTTCCATTTATGACTGATAGGTTCTTACAGCTACTATTTATAGGCATCATAAACATTCAGTGTTTTGTTTTACAACAGTCACCTCCAAGAAGTAGAGAAGACCACAATAAAAGCACTGAAGGAAACTGAAAATGATCACTGAGACAGCACAGAGATACACATTCAGCAGATACTAGGAAAGAGAATTTCAGAGATAGAATGGGCAAAATAATTAAACATACAGAAAAGTCTAAAAAGATATCAGGTTTTTAAAAGGGGGTATACAGAGACCATAAAATCAACAGTAACCTAGAAACCAGTCCAACTAAGAGGTTAGGCCCAAAGCCAGGCTGTCAGTAATCAGGAAGAAGATGGCACGAATGGAGTTTAATGAGCATATACCATGATTTGCAACATCCAGGCTTTCAGATTTCCATAAAAAAGTAAAATTTCAAAATCTTCTGTGGTTATTGGCATAGGGATGCTGTTTTTATACTTCATAAATGGAGAAAAAAGCATAAGGAATAAACATAAACAACAGTCTTTCCCAACAACAGTCTTATGCCAACATAAGAAAGTTTTTCCTATATTTGAATTCAGAAAATTTTAATAATTTTTAAAGTTTATTTTATATATATATTTTCTTGAAACAAATTTATCAATATAGCAACCTATATGAGCCAGTGCAACATGCAGTAAAGCTGAAAAGTATTTTATTGGGTACTTTGATTTTAATTCTAGTTGTCAAAAATTCATTTTCACATCCAAGATGAGTCTATTGTATGCAATTAAATTCTTCCCCATGTTCTGTCTTATTGTCCAAACTGTCATTCCCAAGTTAACCACTGCAAGAACAATGGAACTAAAATGGGATCAAACCAATAAAGATTTGCCCATACCCACCCCCTGAAGGGAAGAAAGCGCCTTCTCTGAAAAACTCAGCCACCAGGAACCTGAACACAATCTCAGCTGAGGGTTCTGCCAACAAAAAATCAATGATTTGAGTACAATAACTACTTTTTATTATAATATACCATTACTTCATATGCATTATCCCATTTTTAATTCTCAAAACCGCCCAATAAGGTACATTTAATTAATATTAATATTCTATTTTTCAAATGAGGACACTGATCTACATAAAGGGAATTGCTGGCCCGTGGCAAGGCAGGGATTTGAATGAATTCATTCTGATACCTAAATCCATATTTACCAAACTCTAGAGGAAAAAATATAAACAAAAGAAAGAGGTTGAAAATTCATTAAAAGACAAAAAGGAAGCAGAAAATGATCACTGAGACAGCACAGAGATCTCAGCAGATACTAGGAAGAGAATTTCAGAGATAGAATGGGCAAAATAATTAAACATACAGAAAAGTCTAAAAAGATATCAGGTTTTTAAAAGGGGGTATACAGAGACCATAAAATCAACAGTAACCTAGAAACCAGTCCAACTAAGAGGTTAGGCCCAAAGCCAGGCTGTCAGTAATCAGGAAGAAGATGGCACGAACGGAGTTTAATGAGCATATACCATGATTTGCAACATCCAGGCTTTCAGATTTCCATAAAAAAGTAAAATTTCAAAATCTTCTGTGGTTATTGGCATAGGGATGCTGTTTTTATACTTCATAAATGGAGAAAAAAGCATAAGGAATAAACATAAACAACAGTCTTTCCCAACAACAGTCTTATGCCAACATAAGAAAGTTTTTCCTATATTTGAATTCAGAAAATTTTAATAATTTTTAAAGTTTATTTTATATATATATTTTCTTGAAACAAATTTATCAATATAGCAACCTATATGAGCCAGTGCAACATGCAGTAAAGCTGAAAAGTATTTTATTGGGTACTTTGATTTTAATTCTAGTTGTCAAAAATTCATTTTCACATCCAAGATGAGTCTATTGTATGCAATTAAATTCTTCCCCATGTTCTGTCTTATTGTCCAAACTGTCATTCCCAAGTTAACCACTGCAAGAACAATGGAACTAAAATGGGATCAAACCAATAAAGATTTGCCCATACCCACCCCCTGAAGGGAAGAAAGCGCCTTCTCTGAAAAACTCAGCCACCAGGAACCTGAACACAATCTCAGCTGAGGGTTCTGCCAACAAAAAATCAATGATTTGAGTACAATAACTGCTTTTTATTATAATATACCATTACTTCATATGCATTATCCCATTTTTAATTCTCAAAACAGCCCAATAAGGTACATTTAATTAATATTAATATTCTATTTTTCAAATGAGGACACTGATCTACATAAAGGGAATTGCTGGCCCGTGGCAAGGGCAGGGATTTGAATGAATTCATTCTGATACCTAAATCCATATTCACCAAACTCTAGAGGAAAAAAATATAAACAAAAGAAAGAGGTTGAAAATTCATTAAAAAGACAAAAAAGGAAGCAGAAAGATACATTGAAACCTGGGCCTCTATTAATGCTACCTGGAAGAATGTACCAGCATCACAGTTACATCAGACGTGCAGGACTCCTAATCCACATTCTGTTTCATACACGGCAAACCCAATCAAACGTGGAAAAGTTCCAGATGGACAGGTTTCTTAGGACTTATCTTTGCTTCATTCTTATCTTTCCTTCCATTCTTATTCTTCCTTCCTCTTATCCCCAAGCAAAATTATGGAGGGAATAAGAGTTGCCCAGCTGAAGCTGTATCTTTGTTATCTGAGATCTCACCATCCCACAGAGGTGTCAGTTCAATTGTTTATACACTTGTAAGAATACATTTAATAAAGGATAAAGGATGGAGAAAAAAAAAAAAATCAATGATTATGCTTGAGTCAGCAGCTGAGAATCATATGCTATGTAAGTTTCTATGTCACAATTTTTATCAAGTTCTTTTAAGTTATAATATTCCAGTGATCTGAATTTATAGATTATGAATCCAATGACAAATTTAAAAAAAAAACAGAATGGCAATGCAAATATAAGAACAAACATGTTGTCTGGAGGGATGGGATGGGGGGGATATACATATGGCTAATCTGAGAACATACATATCTGTAAACAATAAAACTCTGTAAAAGTTAAAAGTAAAATAAAAGTTTAAAAAAAAAAAAAAAAGAACAAACATGCTACTGTCTAATAGGCTATCTAGTTCAGAGTCAGCAACATACTGATGGAATTTGACCTGCCACTTGTTTCCTGTAACTTGTGAGCTAAGAACAGGTCTCACATTTTTAAATGGTTGGGGTGGGGGGGAATCAAAGTTAAATGTTTTGTGATACCTGACAATTACGAGAAATTCGAATTTCAGTTTCTATGAAGGAAGTTTTACTGGTGCATAGCCATGCTCCTTTGTTCATGTGTTGTCAACTGGTTGCTTTCATGCTATGATGGCAGAGCTTAGCAACTATGACAAAAACCTTTTAGTCACCCAGACTAAAATATTTACCATGTGACCCTTTATAGAAAACGATCTCTAACTCCTGATCCAGTACTAAAATAATTCAGGCATCAAATAGCCATCTTTATAAATCAATGGTTTCCTAGTTCAACTTCTGAAATAGGGAACCACCTACATTTAGATATATTCATAATTAGATCACTATTCCTAGAAGAATTTCAGTAAGGAACAGACTTCTACTTTCTCTGCCTACAAATATATTTAAAAGTTATTTTCAATTTCTAAGAAAGCATTTTTTCCAAAAGTGTTGTTACAAGTTGCCTGTGAAGTGGAGAGAGAAGGAAAGATGAAGGAGGAAGAAAGAGAAAGAAGAGAGGGAGGAGGAGGATGACAAGGAATAAAAGCAAAGTGTCTCTCATATGGTCAAAATTGTGGTTCTTAATCATATTGTTATCAAAGACCACTGAAAATATAATGATAATTTTGGGATCTTCTGCCTTCCACTCAGTCACACGTTGGCTAGTTTAATCTTTTATTTCATTATGATCCCCATTTTTTGTCACACAGGGACACAAAAAATTATATACGTGTTTCCAGTACGAATGCTAGATCTTTGGTCTAGTGAACTGATTTTTAATTAGTTTTGGAGTTTTTGGTAATGGTTCGGTCTTAACGCTTATATATAAGAATAGAGAAGACCAAGGAGAACACAGAACTAAGTCCATCTCCAGAATCATGCAGGAAGAAGCTAGATCTGCAGGGAAATTCAGGAACTTCCCAACCTACACACCGTGCACCAGGTCAGGGGTGACCTGGAAGTGATATGTTCTTCCTGGTGACTCTTTAGAACTAAGGAAACCCTTTGGCTATGCCCTGGTCTAGATCTGAGATCATCCATAGGACTGGTTTAGGGTAGCAATTCTGACTATAGAATAATGTATGCCCCTTGGCATTGGACAAGCCTGAATTTTATCCTATTTACTGGTTTTCTGATTCTGAGCACATTACTTAACAGTTTGTAACTACTGAGTGGGAGTAATAATTAATGGCTCTTTATAGGAAGGTCAAGTATGAGTCCCAAATGAAGAGAAATTCCTAGCTCAGTAGCTGACATACAGGAGACACTGAAATGCTTATCCCCTCCTTCCTCCCCCTTTCTCTTGGGCCTGAAGGAAAAATGATGCCTTCTGCCTAATATTAGGTTTCTGGTTCAGCTGTCAACTCTGAGCTCAGAACGGCTACCTTAAGTATGTATTAGATGCAATCTAAAGATTACCTCTGAATAATGTTCAGCTAGAAAGAAATCAAAACTAAGCAATAAAGTGAGAGGTATCACAAAGCAGGACCACTGAAGGAGATTATTACTGAAGCTCAATCCTTCATGGATACCACGGAATGGCTGTTGACCAAAAAATGCTTAACTGTAACTACGCATAGTAGCTGTATTAGTTTCCTACTGCTGTTCCAATGAATCACCACAAACTCAGTGGCCTAAAACAACAATTTATTATCTTACAATTCTGAACCTCAAGGGATGAGAAAATTTCAATGGATTAAAACCGAAAACCAAAGTATTGGCAGAGCTGTGCTTCCTCTTTAGGCTCTAGGGGCAATCCCTCTTCCTGTCTTTCCTAGCTTCTAGAGCTGCAATCCTTGGCTCAGGGCCCATTCTTCCATCTTCAAAGCCAGCACCACAGCATCTCCAAATCCCTCCCCCCCACCTCTATGTCTTTCTCTCTCTGCTTCACCTGTCACATCACCTTCTTCAGCCAAATCTTCTGCTGCCTCCCTCTTAAGGACACCCGTACTTTCATTTAAGGCCCACTAGATAAGCCAAAATCTCTCAGAATCCTTAACTTGGCCCTTTCTGCAAAGTCCCTTTGGCCCTATCAGGTAATATTCACAGGTTACAGGGAACTGGGTCTAGGTGTCTTGGAGGGCCATTATTGAGCCTATCACAGAGGTTAAGAACATGGATTCTGAACCTCAGCTCTACTACTAGCTGCATGACCTTGGACAAGTTACCTAACCTCATTTCTTCACTTGCAAAATGGGCTTAATAACATGGTCTGCTTTAGGGATCTGTGATGAAGACTGAGTGAGCTATGAGAGGATAACAAAAGAACCCACCTTGATGGTCTCAGGGGAAGTTCCATGAGTTAATACGTGTAAAGTTCTTAGAACAATACCTTAAGATACAGCAAATGCTATGAAAATATTAGATATTATTATGTCTATCACCACCAAACAGTACCAGTCATTATCATTATTATTATTCAACTTTACACAAAGCTGGGCACAGTGTAAAGCCTACTGTTGACTGCCTAATGGCATCTTCTCACAACTAAGAAGTCACATGTACTTCCTGCCTTCTGATGAGTGATGCTAGTTTAGTGCCCTTTACCATTTCCTCTGCCTCTGTGATGCATACAGAGAAAGCCTGCAGAGTCCTAAATGCAGTAGAAACTGAACTCTGGTAAGAACAAACAATACATACCCAGTGCCTTTCCTAGTCTGTTTACACTCTCTTAGCACTTCCTTGAGTACCATCTACTTGCTATGCTGGATCTGTATTCCCTCTTTTTAGGAACAACTTCACTGCTTCTCTTCATAAAACAATCAACCAAGCATGTATTATTTAACAAGAAGCCAGTCTTTATAATTCTTGCACATTTAGGAGAAAAAGTAAACCAGCCAAGTGACTTATTTTAATAACAATGAGACTTTAAAAAGAACAAACAAAACATGTCATTGATATAAATATTGCTGGCAGCATACAACAGACTGATGACTTAAGATAGTTTAGCCTAGCCATGGTAACTAAATGGTCAACAGTGAGGGCCTAAATATAGGCCCTGTGCCTTAAAAAATCACAGGTTCGGAACACCCATTTCATTTAAGGCCCACTAGATAAGCCAAAATCTCTCAGAATCCTTAACTTGGCCCTTTCTGCAAAGTCCCTTTGGCCCTATCAGGTAATATTCACAGGTTACAGGGAACTGGGTCTAGGTGTCTTGGAGGGCCATTATTGAGCCTATCACAGAGGTTAAGAACATGGATTCTGAACCTCAGCTCTACTACTAGCTGCATGACCTTGGACAAGTTACCTAACCTCATTTCTTCACTTGCAAAATGGGCTTAATAACATGGTCTGCTTTAGGGATCTGTGATGAAGACTGAGTGAGCTATGAGAGGATAACAAAAGAACCCACCTTGATGGTCTCAGGGGAAGTTCCATGAGTTAATACGTGTAAAGTTCTTAGAACAATACCTTAAGATACAGCAAATGCTATGAAAATATTAGATATTATTATGTCTATCACCACCAAACAGTACCAGTCATTATCATTATTATTATTCAACTTTACACAAAGCTGGGCACAGTGTAAAGCCTACTGTTGACTGCCTAATGGCATCTTCTCACAACTAAGAAGTCACATGTACTTCCTGCCTTCTGATGAGTGATGCTAGTTTAGTGCCCTTTACCATTTCCTCTGCCTCTGTGATGCATACAGAGAAAGCCTGCAGAGTCCTAAATGCAGTAGAAACTGAACTCTGGTAAGAACAAACAATACATACCCAGTGCCTTTCCTAGTCTGTTTACACTCTCTTAGCACTTCCTTGAGTACCATCTACTTGCTATGCTGGATCTGTATTCCCTCTTTTTAGGAACAACTTCACTGCTTCTCTTCATAAAACAATCAACCAAGCATGTATTATTTAACAAGAAGCCAGTCTTTATAATTCTTGCACATTTAGGAGAAAAAGTAAACCAGCCAAGTGACTTATTTTAATAACAATGAGACTTTAAAAAGAACAAACAAAACATGTCATTGATATAAATATTGCTGGCAGCATACAACAGACTGATGACTTAAGATAGTTTAGCCTAGCCATGGTAACTAAATGGTCAACAGTGAGGGCCTAAATATAGGCCCTGTGCCTTAAAAAAAATCTTGTTACTTCCTTAAAACAGGATACTCTGGCCAAAACAGCCTTAAAGGACAGGCTAAAACAATTCAGGGACACTTCACTTTGACAAGAGTGCAGAGTCTAGAATTACAGTAACTATAATGATATGACAAATAATTAAATTGGAAAAACATATTTTAAAATTTTACTCTACAAATAATACTTTGGGGATTAATTTAAAATACATGTTGGCTGCTGATCTGCCTGCAGAAGTGGGAACAGTGCCAGTCACTAATTCCAGCAGCAGCTCTTGTAGCCAGTGAGAACGTTAATACAAACCAAAGATAAACTGTACAATTTCAGACATTTAATAAATGTACCACGCTCCTACGTTAAATAATAGACTTTCAACAGAGACTAATTTTCACGTATCTGCCTACATTAAAGACAAAATTTATCAAAAAATCTCACAGTAATTTTAAAGTCAGATACTAAACTATCAAAAAGACTGCACGATGGCTTCAGCCCTAAAAGCTGAAAGAGGGTGGCAGGGGTTGGGGTGGGGAGGGGTGTACCTCCAAAAGCCACCCTGGATAGTGAGCAGCACATAGTGCTGCTGAGACCTCACAAGGGCGGGGCCACACAGGACCCCAGGGCCAGGCGCCTGGTCGAGCCACGGGGCGCTACGCCCAGCACACCTACTCCACCAACAGCTGTCAAGTCCACCCTGAGGAGCTACGTGGTCCGAGCAATATTTTTTTATCCCTCTTTTTCTGTGTCATTCAATTTAATGACCAGTAGGCTTTCTAGAATATAAAATATAGGGAGGCAGCTCTACTTACAAACAGGATGAATTCCAAAAGGCTAGTCAATCCATTAGTCTAAAAGTCCAAAACCATGAGCGAGATTCAGGTTTTTGGGGTCTGCATTTCTTCCGAGCTGGTATATTTTTGGCATTAAAAAAAAAATAAGTGCCCTATTTTGTCTACAATCAACATTTACTGAAGCAGGCAACCCCTCCCTTCCACAATCTCCACCAACAGAAGGGAGGGAACCTCTGGCAGCTAAGGAATCCACACCAGAGTTTCACCTGCAGATTAGAAATGGCCTTGAACCCCCGGTGCCATCTGTGGTGTCCGATAAGCTTTCACAGCACCACTTCCCCTCGTCACACCCAGCCTTCAAATTCTTGAACTCCAGCTTTAAGCTAAATTAACTCACATCCCATTTTAGCCATGCTCTCCTGCTGAAACTGTTTAAGATGTTCATATTTCTTCACCTTTGGCTGCCTGTCAACCGCACAGGCTCATCTTTTTTCACACATCCTGGGACTGTCCTTTATAATCATTCCTATTGTCCAGTCACACATTTAATATGTGTAATTTTCTCACTTTCAGTTTTTCACACTATTTCTATCTTTGTATTCATCCATCTATCACCAGCACTGCTGTCAGACACAAAATGGGGTTTGTTAGATTTATAAGATATCACAAAACTCTACATGTATAAAACAAACATGCTACAAATGACAATTAATAGCTGAGCTGGAAATGATCATCTGCTGGTGATCAGCAGAGCTGAACCCCTTGATTTGTAGCGCACTCCGTCCCTACATTAAAGACAAAATTTATCAAAAATCTCAAAGTAATTATAAAGTAAGATACTAAACTACCAAAAAGACGCCACGATGGCTTCACCCCAAAAAGCGGAAAGAGGGGGGCAGGGGTTGGGGTGGGGAGGGGTGTACCTCCAAAAGCCACCCTGGATAGTGAGCAGCACATAGTGCTGCTGAGACCTCACAAGGGCGGGGCCACACAGGACCCCAGGGCCAGGCGCCTGGTCGAGCCACGGGGCGCTACGCCCAGCACACCTACTCCACCAACAGCTGTCAAGTCCACCCTGAGGAGCTACGTGGTCCGAGCAATATTTTTTTATCCCTCTTTTTCTGTGTCATTCAATTTAATGACCAGTAGGCTTTCTAGAATATAAAATATAGGGAGGCAGCTCTACTTACAAACAGGATGAATTCCAAAAGGCTAGTCAATCCATTAGTCTAAAAGTCCAAAACCATGAGCGAGATTCAGGTTTTTGGGGTCTGCATTTCTTCCGAGCTGGTATATTTTTGGCATTAAAAAAAAAATAAGTGCCCTATTTTGTCTACAATCAACATTTACTGAAGCAGGCAACCCCTCCCTTCCACAATCTCCACCAACAGAAGGGAGGGAACCTCTGGCAGCTAAGGAATCCACACCAGAGTTTCACCTGCAGATTAGAAATGGCCTTGAACCCCCGGTGCCATCTGTGGTGTCCGATAAGCTTTCACAGCACCACTTCCCCTCGTCACACCCAGCCTTCAAATTCTTGAACTCCAGCTTTAAGCTAAATTAACTCACATCCCATTTTAGCCATGCTCTCCTGCTGAAACTGTTTAAGATGTTCATATTTCTTCACCTTTGGCTGCCTGTCAACCGCACAGGCTCATCTTTTTTCACACATCCTGGGACTGTCCTTTATAATCATTCCTATTGTCCAGTCACACATTTAATATGTGTAATTTTCTCACTTTCAGTTTTTCACACTATTTCTATCTTTGTATTCATCCATCTATCACCAGCACTGCTGTCAGACACAAAATGGGGTTTGTTAGATTTATAAGATATCACAAAACTCTACATGTATAAAACAAACATGCTACAAATGACAATTAATAGCTGAGCTGGAAATGATCATCTACTGGTGATCAGCAGAGCTGAACCCCTTGATTTGTAGCGCACTCCGTCCCTATCCAGAAGCTTTAGTAAGCTTACAAGTTTCAAGCAGAGAACTTTGTGTTTCAGAAGATTTATAAGAAAGTAAGTCTACCATGAAAGGTCCGGGCTTTCTGTCCTATACATTTAGAGACATACTTTTAGATGTTGCCTATGCTGGCACTGGTTTCAAGCCAAATATTAAAAGAGATTTGAAGAAAAAATTAGTCTGCTATCTTGTTTGCAAAGATAATGAATTTATATTCCAGTAATCCAGCCTGAACTATGGCAGTAGAAAGGGATAGTTTCTCTATCCTTGCTCAATAAGCACTACATAGCAAGAGAATGGGTGACTGCTAATAAGTATCTGATTCCTCTGGGTCTTTATATCACTAGGAGCTAAAACCACCGCAGCAACAATGAAGAAGATTTTCCAGACAAGGAACCATTTGTGAGTCAAGGATTTAATTTTATAGCAGCCATATTATACAACTATGGCTGCATATTCATACTGCACCTTTTATAAAATTAGACAAATAATCCAAAAGAAAAAAGAACATTAGAGACTTTTCAAGAAAGCCAGGACTAGTCATTATTAGAAGTCTTCTGTTTCATGTTTCACATAGACAGCCTCATCAAAGCACAATGACAGTTAATAAAATATGACCCAATCATGAGGAAAATGTTAAATCACGTTCTTGTACTTACTCTTTAAGAAGTTAGGAAAGCAAGATTTAAAAGAAAATGTTAAAGTATAATATTTTATGGTGTTTAAATAATTAAGTTTTACCCATCTGGAAAATTCACATACCCAGTGTGCCCATGGGACTGTCCTTTATAATCATTCCTATTGTCCAGTCACACATTTAATATGTGTAATTTTCTCACTTTCAGTTTTTCACACTATTTCTATCTTTGTATTCATCCATCTATCACCAGCACTGCTGTCAGACACAAAATGGGGTTTGTTAGATTTATAAGATATCACAAAACTCTACATGTATAAAACAAACATGCTACAAATGACAATTAATAGCTGAGCTGGAAATGATCATCTACTGGTGATCAGCAGAGCTGAACCCCTTGATTTGTAGCGCACTCCGTCCCTATCCAGAAGCTTTAGTAAGCTTACAAGTTTCAAGCAGAGAACTTTGTGTTTCAGAAGGTTTATAAGAAAGTAAGTCTACCATGAAAGTTCCGGGCTTTCTGTCCTATAATTTAGAGACATACTTTTAGATGTTGCCTATGCTGGCACTGGTTTCAAGCCAAATATTAAAAGAGATTTGAAGAAAAAATTAGTCTGCTATCTTGTTTGCAAAGATAATGAATTTATATTCCAGTAATCCAGCCTGAACTATGGCAGTAGAAAGGGATAGTTTCTCTATCCTTGCTCAATAAGCACTACATAGCAAGAGAATGGGTGACTGCTAATAAGTATCTGATTCCTCTGGGTCTTTATATCACTAGGAGCTAAAACCACCGCAGCAACAATGAAGAAGATTTTCCAGACAAGGAACCATTTGTGAGTCAAGGATTTAATTTTATAGCAGCCATATTATACAACTATGGCTGCATATTCATACTGCACCTTTTATAAAATTAGACAAATAATCCAAAAGAAAAAAGAACATTAGAGACTTTTCAAGAAAGCCAGGACTAGTCATTATTAGAAGTCTTCTGTTTCATGTTTCACATAGACAGCCTCATCAAAGCACAATGACAGTTAATAAAATATGACCCAATCATGAGGAAAATGTTAAATCACGTTCTTGTACTTACTCTTTAAGAAGTTAGGAAAGCAAGATTTAAAAGAAAATGTTAAAGTATAATATTTTATGGTGTTTAAATAATTAAGTTTTACCCATCTGGAAAATTCACATACCCAGTGTGCTAGACAAATAACTATGGGAATCTTATTTTCTCCCAGTTTTTTTTTTTAATTGGAGGGTAATTTTAATTGGAGGGTAATTGCTTTACAATGTTCTGTTGGTTTCTGCCATACAATCAGAATCACGGCTGATTCTACGTGAATCAGCCATAAGCATACATATGGCCTCTCCCTCTTAACCTCCTCTCCACCCGACACCCTATCCACCCCTCTAGTTTGAACAACTATAGCATTTAATAAAGGCTATCACTGCCTCTGGATCTTATTTTTCAGTTCCTAGAAGTATAATATTAAACGTATTAGTAAATATGCTTACTTTTTCCATTTGGCATTTCAATGAGATATACACATTGGTACTCAAAAGTTAAAGTCAGAAAATTTAAATAACACCTTCTATTTATAATGGATTATGAAATAACATATACTATATACCCCATTTATTTTCATTTTCACAGACTTTTCATTAGTTATCCACATTCACCAACTGGTAATATTAAAACAATCTGTGTTTTAGTTTCCTCATTTATAAAATGGGAGTAATAACAGTACCTATCTTGTGTGGATTAAATGAGTTAATATTTATAAAGCATATACAGTAGTATTCGGTGGGTTGGGAAGATCCTCTGGAGAAGGGAATGGCTACCCACTCCACTATTCTTGCCTGGAGAATTCCATGGACAGAGTAGCCTGGCAGGCCACAGTCCATGGGGTTGCAAAGAGTCAGACACGACTTAATGACTTTCACTTTCACTTTTTTTTTTCAAGCATTTCAACACTTGTGTGTTTAACATAATTTAACAGTCAAACAGATGAGGAGGTAGAATTATAAAATATAAACACCATTCCATGGTACCTGGTCATGGGATGCAGACTTAAAAACAAACAGGATTCAGATCCCTTTCACACTGTCAGCAGCCCTAGCTCTCCAAGAGAACATGCTTTCACAGACAGCACGGCTCTATATCTCATTGCTCTGTATCTCTCTGTATCTGGGAGTGCCACCTAGCAATAATTCAAGAGTTACTGAATTACTTCCTACCTAAGACAATCCTTTTTTGCCACTAATTACTGGCCTTAGAGAAACTCTTATACAAATTTACCCAAAGAAAAAGCCCACGGTGGCAATGCAGACTAGCACAGACATTCAAAATAACCACACAAACTATGCTGTCAGATTAAGTACACATGTACCCTCAGATTCAGCAATTCTGCTCGTGGGCATATCTATTTCGAAGAAATTCTCACATCAGCCCATAAAGAGAGAGGTGTGAGATGGTTTGTGGTTTGCATTGCTGTTTGTGACAGTAAGGTGAGGGCCTGCTCTTTGGAGAGTAATAGGTAAAATGTGAACACACACCATGGAATAACACAGAACAAGAAATACAGTGCCGAGTGGATAAAGCAGGAAGCAAAAGGAGACACTGTAATTTATATAAATTAATATTTCTGCATTATAAATATTAAAATGCTTGCCTTGAGGAAAAGAGTGGGAGAATTTGGAGCAAGGTATGGAGATAAAAGGAAAATATTTTAAAAACCTATGAAATCCTACTGTCATTTGGGCAGATTACTTACCCTATCATTACTGATGCATCTTTGCAGTCCTTAGTGTGAACGTGTTCCTAGACACGAGAACATTTGCTGGAGACGGTGTATGTGGAATGAGCAATTTCTGCTATGTCAACCATGTGGGGAACAGTTCCCAACAGTTTCTTAAAAGGCCATGTTACTTTTATATTTCTACCTAGTTGCTCTAAAGTAGTATAACTTGATTTCAACTAAAAAAAAGTGGTTAAAAAATACAGGTGAGATTAAGCCTCAGTCTTGACATTTTCAGGTGTTTGGCTATCTGGTAAAAAATTCTTAAAGGGAAAATTGTTTAAAGTACAAAGATGACAAGAGCTTAAAAGTAGTACCTAATAAGCTACATTCCTTCAACAAACCTATTTATCATCTGATGAATAGCTCAAAATTACTAAATGTAAACCTCAAAAGGGTAGACTTGTCTCTCACATTCATAAAATAGTCTTGATTTAGTTCTCTAAAAGAAAGAGCAATTTGATACTTAACCTTTATCTGAAATGCTGTATCCTTTTAAGAGAACACCATCTTCTTTGCACCATTACACAAGGTTACATAGTACAATCAAGTCTAACACTGAAAAAGTCTTTTCAAAAAAAGGTTTTCTTATAACTTTTTTTAAGACTGGAAACTAAGTTTGGCATGAATTACTGACATTTTTGAAAGTTTGATAAATGGAGAAAATAAGTTACTGGAAGGACTGTTATCAAACTAAACCCAACAAGGCACACATATCATCATTTTAACATACAACAGCAGATCTCCTCTTAGGAAAGAAATGCTTTCTGGTTCAGGAAAATACAGGGAAAAGGCACTTATGGTGGAAGGTAAGGTCTTTTAGTATCAAAGATGTTCTGCATAAGCCTAGGGAAACAACTGCTTAATTTCCCCCTTCTGGAGAGGGAAAGAGAAGGAAGGAGAAAGAAATCCCATCCAGATGGCAGTAACTCAGAGGTCACAGAACACCAGAAATTTGCAGAAATCTTAGGAAGGGTATAGGCTTCTTCATAATGTAACACTGAAGGCTCAAGCCAACTGTTTAGTTCTTAAAGGGTCTGTCTGGAATATTAAAATATTCATTCACAAGAGCAGTTGCTGTCAGGAATTTATATACTAGGATATTGATAAAGTCACCAAGGCTATTATACTTTAAATCTTCTTTAAAACAAAGAAAATTATGCTCTTTTGACTAAGTGTAAGTGCTCACTATGTGACCATGGACTGTAGCCCACCAAGCCCCTATGTCAATGGAGAGGCAAGAATACTGGAGTGGCTAGCCATTCTTTTCTCCAGGGAATCTTTTCAACTCAGGGATCAAACCCAGGCCTCCTGCATGTCAGGCAGACTCTTTACCACCAGAGCCACCAGGGAAGCCCTTTTGACTAAAGTAATGGCTAAGAAAAGAAAAAAAATATATAGATATTCAAATGGCACTACAGAGTTTGTGGATTTCCTGTTTTTTTAACAAAAAATGGGGAGGGGACACCTCGAGTAGAGGCATTTTATGTAATAGGTTCTGTGGGTACTCAAATATATACTATGCTTCTTTACAATGCAGGAGACCTAGGTTCAATCCCTGGGTTGGGAAGAGCGCATGTTGGGAAGACTCCACTTTCACTTTGGATTTCCTTGTAGCTCAGAAGTAAAAGTTTTCAAAAGCTGCTATAAGACCAACTGTAGGCAAGCTAGCTCTCTAGATCAATGAAGTAATCAGTGGTACCAGGACATGCAATCTTACATGACCAGAAACAGTGTGTAACTTGAAACAGGGATGAGTGTTGGTCAGGATAGGCTATTTATCATAAACATTTATAAACATATATAACTCTAGGATGATTCTAGAATTCTGCACTAAGACATATAACCATTTTGCTAGTATAATTCTCTTGCAGAAGAGATGCTCAAATTATATTATAGTTTAGATATAAGACTCATTCTCTAAATCAACTGTTACAACAGTCAACTCCAGGACTTTGAGATAAGAATACCATCTGAGGGAGAATTGACATGTGGTGGTGATTCTGATTTGCCATGAAATTCAGGAATCATATAAGAGCAAATGCATCTCTTTTTTGAGGTTTGATTATTGGCTCTCTGTAACACAGACCATTAGATTCAATACTGATTATTGAATAAAGGGTGAGGAGGCAATAAGCCCTCAATGTGTTTTTACATTGTTTACATTTGCTTTTAGAAATGAGTCATCAGATTTCATAGTTGGCTGTATTTACAATGAAGTAGGATGACCTGTGTTTCCACATCTATCATGATTTTCCTTAATAAGACATTTCCAAATCTGAGATTGATTTGTCCTTTAAATGGCATATTCTATAGTAACAAGAAAACAATACAAACATATTACCATAAATTGGGAATAATTCTGTTACTTGTTCTGAGCTGCTAAAAATAAGTGGACTACAGATCAAAATAAATTCTTATTTCAAAAAAATTAAGTCCACCTCTGTCTTAATATCTTGCAAATGCCAGGCCCTCCAAGCATCTGTTAAATGAATGAATCAGTCTGTAGTCAAGTTACATCCTTGCAATCTGCAATAGGGAAAAAATGGGAGCCACATGAGGAACAGAAGACTGTTAGGGAATTTGAAAACTGAAGGCTTTCTCAGTCCAATTTGCAAAGATCTCCATAGGTCTCTCACAAGCTTCTGTAAGAAATGTGAAGTTATGAGCAGGGCTTTATCAGTTAGCCCATCAGTTACGAAGAAGCTGAAAACATCCCCTACCAATGGGGTTTGACAGCAGTATGGCAAAACCCATGAAACCTATAATACCTGTATCCCCTGCTTTTTGAAAGTTGACTTTACACCACTTTGCTTTGATGAAAGACCTACATAAGTACCTGTTTTCACTAACAACAACAACAACAATCCAAAGAAGATTTTTGCTTTTATGAAAAAAGGCACTTGTTTGGGAGAGAATTGTTACAAAGGCAGTGGACATCCCAGGTAGTGAGAGGGGCATCTCCAAGTTGAGAATTCAGCATCTCATCATCCAGCTGCTATAGCTGTGAACCATGTCTATGATCAGCTGGGCTATATCTTGACTTATTCTGGACATCTGTTAGCAAGGTGTGTCCTAAGGTAACTGTTTTTACACCAGCTTTCCAAAAGGTTCATAGGAGTGCTCTACTTTCTGAGAGCAGGGGACACTAGTATCCTACCACACCATCCCCATTTCCTTCTTCTAGAAACATTGATAGTAAGATGTTTTCTCCTTAAAGTTAAGACTTGGTCATAAGTAAGGTCCAATAAACAGCAATGGGAAGGGGAAAAAAGTCCTTAGAATAGAATGAAAAAGAAGTTGATGACTCAGAGGCATAACTGTGACCAGCAATTTATGGTGACTATGGTGACGTGGGCTTCCCAGGTGGCAGTAGTGGTAAAGAAACCGCCTGCCTCTCCAAAGAGGACATACAGATGGCCCAAAAATACATGAAACGATGCTCAACCTCACTTATTATTAGAGAAATGCAAATTAAAACTACAATGAGATATCACCTCACACCGGTCAGAATGGCCATCTTCAAGAAATCTGCAGACAACAAATGCTGGAGAGGGTGCGGAGAAAAGGGAACCCTCTTGCATTGCTGGTGGGAATGTAAATTGATACAACCTCTATGGAAGACAGTCTGGAGATTTCTTAAAAAACTAAAAATAGAAGCACCCTATGACCCAGCAATCCCACTCTTAGGCTTATATCCTGATGAAATAAAAACTGAAAGAAGCACCTGTACCCCAATGTTCATTGCAGCTCTCTATACAATAGCCAAAACATGGAAGCAACCTAGATGTCCATCGATGAATGAATGGATCCAGAAGCTCTGGTACATCTATACAATGGAATACTACTCAGCTGTTAAAAGAAATGCAGAAGACTCAATCCTAATGAAGTGGCTGGCTCTAGAACCTATCATAAAAAGTGAAGTAAGTCAAAAAGAGAAAGACAAATACAGTATACTAACACACATATATGGAATCTAGTAGGACGGTCTTGATATCACACACAGGGAACTCATGGAAAAAAAAAAAGACAGAGCATAGACATAGGGACATCGTGGTGAATAAATAGGGAGGGGGAAGCATGGAGGAAGTAACAAGGAAACCTATAGTGTTATGTGTGGAAAAGATAGCTAGTGTCACAGTGCTAAGGGAATAGGAGTGCTTACAATGGCTTGGGGCAAAGGTCTGGAGGGGTGGGGTGGGGGGATCTGGGTGGGTGGGGACCATGGATATGCATATGACTGATCTGGGAACATACATGTATGTGAACAACAAAACTCTGTAAAACCTTTAAAATAAAGAATAAAAAAAAAAAAAAAAGAAACCGCCTGCCAGTGCAGGAGACATAAGGCACGTGAGTTTGATCCCTGGGTCGAGAAGATCCCCTGGAGGAAGGCATGGTAACCCACTCCAGTATTCTTTCCTGGAGAATTCCATGGATAGAGGAGGTTATAATCCATAGGGTCACACAAAGTTGGATATGACTGATGCAACTTAGCATGCATTCATGGTGATATGCTCCAGGATTATGAGTTTTAAAAAACTTCCTTCTCTCTGTGCTAAATGGTCTCAGCTAGTTTTTTGGAGCTTTTAAGTCCACTTCTAATTTTTAATTTCTTTTCTCTCTCTCACTGGGAGGCTATCAACTTTTGCTGCCAGCACATCTCTCCCTTTCTAACCTGCTGTTGGCTGAGAAACCAGATAAGCAGGTTATCAGGGAATCCAGAAGGTGTCTGCTTGAGACTGAACCCTAGGACCTGTTTTTCGAGCACCTCTTCTTTCATCCCTCCAGGACTAGGGATTTAGCTGGCTTCCTTCTCTTCCTTTGGCACTGTTGCCAAGTGCCTTTCTCAACCTGGTGTTTTTTTCTCTAAGCTGGCTGTGAATACATTCTGTCCTTTCATGACTGACTCCTACAAAAAGTATAGGTCCTTGTCTTTTTTGTAACAATCACTATAGAGAAATACAGTGGAAACACAGAGAAAATGGCTTAGGCAAACTTAAAATTTTTATAGTGATTTTGCTCTTTAATCAGTGCTTATTGACTGCCCTACTTGGGTACTCACAGCAGACTATATGGTCAATTCTTTCCTCACTACACTACCGAGCTACCTGAATGAAGGTATTTTACATCCGTATGCCCCAAACCTTAAAGCAACTGACACATAGTAAGCTCACCAATATAGGCCCAACTATAACTTACTGATTAAAACTGTCAATGGACTGAATTACACATGTAATTGAATGAATGAAATTGATTATTGGTACATTTCAGTCCAACATCAACTAAATGAATTGCTTGGAAAAAGACAAAATCAAGTTAATATTGAATATCTGAAAGAAAACACTCTGTTTTCTTTATGAAAAACTCTGTATAAGAATTTGCTGGTAGGGGCTTCCCTAGTGGTCCAGTGGGCAAAGAGTCCCCCTTGCAGTGCAAGGGGTACTGGTTCGATCCCTAGGAAACATCCCAGTGGCTGG
Source organism: Tragulus kanchil (assembly GCA_022376925.1). Lineage (NCBI taxonomy): Eukaryota > Metazoa > Chordata > Mammalia > Artiodactyla > Tragulidae > Tragulus > Tragulus kanchil. Next base: position 92,811,518 of record JAIOJX010000026.1, on the reverse strand, counting down.
ACCTGTATAAGAATGTGCTCCCACTCCAGTATTCTTTCCTGGAGAATTCCATGGATAGAGGAGGTTATAATCCATAGGGTCACACAAAGTTGGATATGACTGATGCAACTTAGCATGCATTCATGGTGATATGCTCCAGGATTATGAGTTTTAAAAAACTTCCTTCTCTCTGTGCTAAATGGTCTCAGCTAGTTTTTTGGAGCTTTTAAGTCCACTTCTAATTTTAATTTCTTTTCTCTCTCTCACTGGGAGGCTATCAACTTTTGCTGCCAGCACATCTCTCCCTTTCTAACCTGCTGTTGGCTGAGAAACCAGATAAGCAGGTTATCAGGGAATCCAGAAGGTGTCTGCTTGAGACTGAACCCTAGGACCTGTTTTTCGAGCACCTCTTCTTTCATCCCTCCAGGACTAGGGATTTAGCTGGCTTCCTTCTCTTCCTTTGGCACTGTTGCCAAGTGCCTTTCTCAACCTGGTGTTTTTTTCTCTAAGCTGGCTGTGAATACATTCTGTCCTTTCATGACTGACTCCTACAAAAAGTATAGGTCCTTGTCTTTTTTGTAACAATCACTATAGAGAAATACAGAGGAAACACAGAGAAAATGGCTTAGGCAAACTTAAAATTTTTATAGTGATTTTGCTCTTTAATCAGTGCTTATTGACTGCCCTACTTGGGTACTCACAGCAGACTATATGGTCAATTCTTTCCTCACTACACTACCGAGCTACCTGAATGAAGGTATTTTACATCCGTATGCCCCAAACCTTAAAGCAACTGACACATAGTAAGCTCACCAATATAGGCCCAACTATAACTTACTGATTAAAACTGTCAATGGACTGAATTACACATGTAATTGAATGAATGAAATTGATTATTGGTACATTTCAGTCCAACATCAACTAAATGAATTGCTTGGAAAAAGACAAAATCAAGTTAATATTGAATATCTGAAAGAAAACACTCTGTTTTCTTTATGAAAAACTCTGTATAAGAATTTGCTGGTAGGGGCTTCCCTAGTGGTCCAGTGGGCAAAGAGTCCCCCTTGCAGTGCAAGGGGTACTGGTTCGATCCCTGGCCCAGGAAGATCCCACGTCCCGTGGAGTGGCTGGACCAGTGTGTCTAATTACAAGCCAGCACTCTGGAGCGCACGGGCCCAGAGCTGGTGCTCTGCAACAAGAAAGGCCACTGCAATGGGAGGCCCAGACAGGCCAAAGAATAAAGAAAATAAATAAATTGGGAAAAAAAAGAAAAACAATAAAAGAAAAAAAATCCTCATGCTGATCTGTTAAAAAAAAAAAAATTCCTGGTAAAAGTGTGCTTTAGCATCATCATAGCAATAACACAGTACCCACCTTCCTTGTAATAATTACAAATAATGAGTTATCAGATTTGTCAGAATCCTAAACCTGAACCTTTGGCTGATCGCTTAGTTCTATCATGTTTTCCACAAAGAGCATCTACAGCTGTTTATGAATGCATTTAAAATGAGCCCGTATCAGTAAGAAATGACCAAATAACTTCTTTAAAAAACTCAGTTACTGGGCTTCCCTGGTGGTCCAGTGGGTAAGGATACCACCTTGCAGTGCAAGGGTCACCAGTTCGATCCCTGGCCTGGGAAGATCCCACGTGCCGCGGAGCGGCTGGACCAATGTATCCAGTTACCGAGCCGGAGCTCCAGAGCGCATGCACCCAGAGCCGGTGCTCTGCAACAACAGATGCCACTGCAATAGGAGTGTGGGCCAAAGAACAAAGATGAATAAAAATAGAGAAATGAAAGACCAATAGAAGTGGCCCACCTGCCCTCCTCCCTCCCCAACCCCCTCCCCCGCCAAAAAAACTCAGTTATTAGTATCTCACTTGTTATCTTTCAATTTTGTGACAGAAAATAAAACAAAGTCACACTCAGCGATTTAACTTAGTACTAGCTAAAAAGGAGAATGGTTGAAAGGAATTTATTTTTCACGTAGTTAAATTATGTGCTCTAGGAAGAGCAGTGCCACCTCAGAGACACTATCGTTGGTTTCCAGTCTCCTCTTCCTTTCTTCCGTCAGACAGAGTGCTCTTTCTTAACCAACAAGCTTCCCTTTGTTTTGATTTACACCACTGGCTGAATAACCCCAGAGCACCACACAACGTGCCTATGACTGAAGGCAATAAGAGCTGAAGGCAGGGCTCCGGCACTTGCACTTTCCACAAGAGATGGATTTTTGAGAAATCCATATTCTAAGTTGCCACACATTTAAATGTGAAGAAGTTCTCTTGAAAAGATTGTAAAACTCTGGAGAGAGGCTGCTGCAAATTCTTCAGCCATGGGCATCACACCATAGACACACCCTCTGTTTTCCTCTTAAAGGTTCTTCTTTCCTGAGACAATTCCATATCACACCTGTCTCACTCTTCTCTGAACCCCCATCTCTCTCCTATTCCTCCCACCAATAAACTGACATAAACTACAGGTAGCTTCCTCTTCAAACTCTGAGAACTAAGTACAAGCACAGTCCCAAGCACACATTTGCACACTTTTTTTTTTTTTTTCTGGCCACTTCTATTGGTCTTTCATTTATTCATTTTCATCCATCGTTGTTCTTTGGCCCGTGTGGGCCTCCCACCGCAGTGGCCTTTCTCGTCGCAGAGTGCCAGCTCTGGGCGCATGCACTCCAGAGCTCCAGCTGGGTAGTTGGACACATCAGTTCAGCCGCTCCGCGGCACGTGGGATCTTCCCAGGCCAGGGCTCAAACCGGCACCCCTTGCACTGCAAGGCGGTGTCCTTACCCACTGGACCACCAGGGAAGCCCCACATTTACATTTCAATCTGGTTAAAAAATAACGAAATGTACAATATTTAAAAGTCTCTACTCCTGCCTAAACCTTGCTCTACTCCACTAGTTCCTATACTTCACTAGCTTCACCTTCTCCTGTGATCTAGTATTGTGCCCCAAGTCTTCCATTTTAATAAAAACAGATAATATCAAAATTTAAAAATCTCCCTTCCACAAGACTCTGGGGTTCCCTCTAGTTTCTGGCCTCTGTCCTCAGCTAAGCTTCTTCAAGGAGTATTCACCATTATGTTCTTCTCATCCCTCATTCATACCTCAATCCCACTGCAATCTAGTTTTTCCTAAAATCAGTTTCCCTTCAGTTGCCAATAGTCCCTGCTAACCAATCTAATTAACCTTCTTAGATGTTATCTTGGGATACTGCTGGTTCACTGTTACTAACCACTCCCTCCTTGACCTTTCTCACACTGGCTGAATAACCCCAGAGCACCACACAACGTGCCTATGACTGAAGGCAATAAGAGCTGAAGGCAGGGCTCCGGCACTTGCACTTTCCACAAGAGATGGATTTTGAGAAATCCATATTCTAAGTTGCCACACATTTAAATGTGAAGAAGTTCTCTTGAAAAGATTGTAAAACTCCGGAGAGAGGCTGCTGCAAATTCTTCAGCCATGGGCATCACACCATAGACACACCCTCTGTTTTCCTCTTAAAGGTTCTTCTTTCCTGAGACAATTCCATATCACACCTGTCTCACTCTTCTCTGAACCCCCATCTCTCTCCTATTCCTCCCACCAATAAACTGACATAAACTACAGGTAGCTTCCTCTTCAAACTCTGAGAACTAAGTACAAGCACAGTCCCAAGCACACATTTGCACACTTTTTTTTTTTTTTTCTGGCCACTTCTATTGGTCTTTCATTTATTCATTTTCATCCATCGTTGTTCTTTGGCCCGTGTGGGCCTCCCACCGCAGTGGCCTTTCTCGTCGCAGAGTGCCAGCTCTGGGCGCATGCACTCCAGAGCTCCAGCTGGGTAGTTGGACACATCAGTTCAGCCGCTCCGCGGCACGTGGGATCTTCCCAGGCCAGGGCTCAAACCGGCACCCCTTGCACTGCAAGGCGGTGTCCTTACCCACTGGACCACCAGGGAAGCCCCACATTTACATTTCAATCTGGTTAAAAAATAACGAAATGTACAATATTTAAAAGTCTCTACTCCTGCCTAAACCTTGCTCTACTCCACTAGTTCCTATACTTCACTAGCTTCACCTTCTCCTGTGATCTAGTATTGTGCCCCAAGTCTTCCATTTTAATAAAAACAGATAATATCAAAATTTAAAAATCTCCCTTCCACAAGACTCTGGGGTTCCCTCTAGTTTCTGGCCTCTGTCCTCAGCTAAGCTTCTTCAAGGAGTATTCACCATTATGTTCTTCTCATCCCTCATTCATACCTCAATCCCACTGCAATCTAGTTTTTCCTAAAATCAGTTTCCCTTCAGTTGCCAATAGTCCCTGCTAACCAATCTAATTAACCTTCTTAGATGTTATCTTGGGATACTGCTGGTTCACTGTTACTAACCACTCCCTCCTTGACCTTTCTCCTATGGCTGTCCTGGAGCCTATATTTTACAGTAAATGCTCTTTCTCAAATGCCTCTACTAGATCACCTAGCTCCTTCCTTTTTTTTTTTTTTGTTAAATTTTATTTATTTATTTTTGGCTATTCTGGGTTTTCACTGCTACCACAGGCTCGTCTCTAGTTGCAGGCACAAGCTCAATAGTTGTGGCTCATGGGCTTAGTTGCTCTGCAGCATGTGAGATCTTCCCAGATTGGGGATCGAACTCGTGTCTCCAGCATTGGCAGGCGAACTCTTTACCACTGAGCTACCAGGGAAACCCCAGCTCCTTTCTTTTGATCCTTGATGTTGGTGTGTTGGTGTGCCCCAGAGCTCCAGTTGCGGCCATGTTTTTGTTTTTCATGTATCTTTATGCAAACCATTGACCACCACAGATTAAACCACCTCTTTCATGTTAATAACTCCCAATCAGGCTCTTTAGACCAGACTTCTACCTGAGCTCCACTCACATTTCTCACAGGCTGATTATGATCCCCTGAACTGACCCACAGAACTGCAGATGCCTCCTTTCTCTCAGCTTGCTGCGTTAAATCCATTATCAAGTCCTGTGCAGTCTAATACCAATATATATCTCAAGTGCACCCACTTCTCTTTGTCCTTTCTGCTACCATCCTATTTCAAGCCATCATCATCTCTTAGAATATGAAAAACCTAACAGACACTATGCTTAATCTCCTCTGTAGCAACCTACACCAGTATTCTTACCTGAAGAAATCCATGGACAGAGGAGCCTGGTGGGCTATAGTCTGTGGGATTGCAAAGAGTCAGACATGACTGAGTGACTATCACTCAGAATAAGAATAAGTTAAGAATAAAGTTCTTAACATTAAACTCCTCTTTTAAAAACATTCAAGGGTGTCCATAATATACAGAATAAAACCCATGCTTCAAATCTCTAAGGTCCAGCCCCTTGTTCGGCCCCTGACTACTCCTCTTCCCTCATCTTGTACCATTTTCCTCTCGCTCATACTCAGCCACAGGCCTTCTGTCACTTCTTTCCACTTCCTCATCACATTGTCTCCTATTTTGGGTCTTTGCAACTGTTCACTGTACCCAGACTGGTCTTCCATCTTGTTCTTTATATGGTAACTACCTCTTGCCCTTCAGGTCTCAGCTGAAAAGCCATCCTCTGGGAGAAGTTAACAGTTCACCTGATCTGAAGTAGCCTCCCTTGTCACATCTATTTTCTAACTTGGCATCTACTGTTTCTTTCACAACATATATTCCAATGTACTTTCTGGAAGTCCTCTTCCAGACAGGAAGGAGAAAGGTATTATCTTCTCCCTTTCTTCCCACTTGCTGGCCAGAGTGGAAATATAATGGCAGTGGCTCAAACAACTCAGTAAATATTTGTTGTTGAAAGGACGATTAACTGAACTAGTGGGTGAATTCTTTCACATTAACATGCTCAACTATCAGCTTCATTGTTATACACTGTAGTGTAACACTCTTAAATTAGACCCTATTTTATTTGAACTATTCCTTCCTTCTTCATGACCGGTCAGAAAGCCTTCTAAAGAGAAACAGCTCACAGTCTGGCCAAGTGACAGAGATATATGGATAAGCTTCAAAGACCTCAGTGATCTTTACAACATGAATTAGTTCCACTTTTATACCACGGGAAGACTTTGTACGCTCATTTTCTAGCATGAATAAACCATAATACAGGTTGCGGTGTAGTTAATCAGAATGTCCCCAAGGTTATGAGAGACAGTAGTAAAGCTACAATAAAGTCAGAACATAACATATTAAGCCAGTTACAAAAGAAATTTCAATAAAATGATTTCAACTGACAACTGATTGGCTAGCTGCTTATTGGACTGCTTTCAATAAACGCTTCTTGAATTAAACTGCAAGTACTGAAAAGAGATAAAAAGTAGCATACGATAGGTCTCATCTTCATTTTTTTTTTTTAATTTTGGCCTCTTTTATTGATTTTTCATTTATTTATTTTCATCCATCTTTATTCTTTGGTCTGTGTGGGTCTCCCATTGCAGTGACCTCTCTCGTTGCTGAGTGCTGGCTCTGGGCGCATGTGCTCCGGAGTGCTAGCTCCTAATTGGACACACCAGTCCAGCTGCTTCACTGCACGTGGGATCCTCCCAGGCCTAGAATTGAACAAGTGCCCCCAGCACTGCAATGCAAACTGTTTACCCACTGGACCACCAGGAAAGCCCAACAGGTCCCATCTTAAGGGAAGATAAAGATCTAAGAAATCTTCAATCTAATGGGGAGAGCTCTAATGATCTCCATGATCTAGATTAGATCTAAGATTTGAGGATCTAAGAAATCTGAGAATATAAAGTAAGAACTCTAGATAAGAAATAAGTATTTAATTAGTATTAGAACAGAACTGTTGTATAGATAGTGAGTCGGGGGAGAGTTCTTTTCTAGCTGAAGTGGCCTGATTTCATACAGGAGCAACATTTAGTACAGGGCCCCTCAAAGAACACAGGGTTCCTTAAGGATGAAAAGATTTCAGTACTGAGAATGGGGGTGTCCAGTAGGCAAAGGACAAAGAAAAAGAGGCCCCAAAGCAAACAGCAGACACAGCCAATTTGGCAGCAGTGTATATAGAACAACTTAAGTGGGAATGATTATGAGGAAGGTACTTGGAGTTTTAAATTAGACTAGTTCAGATTAGGAAGTGTGAACTTGATTCCACAGGGAACAAGTTTCTTTCTTTTTATTTTTTGATTAATTTTTTTTTCCCTATTATGAAACAATATTGTTTGGTCAGTTGGTCACATTTGGGTTCCAATTCTTTTTTTTAGTTTTTTTTTTTTTTTTTTTATTGAAGTACAGTTGAATTATGTTAATTACTGCTGTATAGCAAAGTGACAGTTATACATACATGAATATTCTTCTTCATATTCTTTTCCACTGTGGTTTATAATAAGATATTAAACATAGTTTCCTGTTCTAAACAGTAGGACCTTGTTGTTTATCCATTCTATATATACCACTTGCATCTTTTAGCCCCAAACTCTCAACCCAGCCCTCCCCACCTCCCTTGGTAACCACCAGTCTAGTCGTTGTCCCTAATTCTGTTTCTGTATCATAGATAGGTTCATTAGTGTTGATTCCAGATATAAGTGATATCATATGGTATTTGTTATTCTCTTTCTGATTTAAGTCACTTAGTATGATAATCTCTAGTTTCATCGTGTTATTGCAAACGGTATTATTTCATTTTTTATGGCTGAGTAGTATTCCACTGTATATACATACCACATCTTTATCCATTCATCCGTCAATGGACATGGTAGTTTCCGTGCCTTGGCTACTGTGAATAGTGCTGCTACGAACACAGGGGTACATGTTTCTTTTTGAATTAGTTTTGTCCAGGTATATGCCCAGAAGTGGGATTGCTGGATCATATGGTAATTCTATTTCTAGTTTTCTGAGGAATTTCCATACTGCTTTCCACAGTGGTTGTACCAACTTGCATTCCCACCAACAATGGAGGAGGGGAAACAAATTTCTTAGTGGAAAGTGACATTTGAAAAATAAATTTGGAGTCAGAATACAGGATAAATTTCAGAATTGCAGAAATTAGAAACAACATTAAGAAATTTTATCCCATTATGCCTGAATTATTGTAATAAAGGCATAAACTAGGTGTATATAAACAGTAAAAAGGATGTGTGCAACTTGTGAGATAGTAAAATAAGTAAAATAATGTTAAGTAGGGATTACATGAACTTTATTTGTCCTCTCCCAAAAGATAATTACTTCTAATATACACCTCAATGGTTTGGTTTAAAAACCTATACTATTTTCCTTGCCCCTTACTACCTAAGAGTTCTCTTTCTCAGACACTTGCTGTCTCCTGCTTCCCATCCTCCAAACCGACTTCTCCAACCACATAATATATTCCAGCCAAAACAAAGGACTGTATTTACTAGTTCCTTAGACACACCAGGAAATTCCCAAACCAGTGACTTTGCTCATGCTAGGTCTTCTTTAACGTCCTCTCTCTGTTCTACATATCCAAAGTCTAGACACCTTAGGTCAACGCCACTTTTCCCATCTAGTAATAAGATATTAAACATAGTTTCTGTTCTAAACAGTAGGACCTATCCATTCTATATACCACTTGCATCTTTTAGCCCCAAACTCTCAACCCAGCCCTCCCCACCTCCCTTGGTAACCACCAGTCTAGTCGTTGTCCCTAATTCTGTTTCTGTATCATAGATAGGTTCATTAGTGTTGATTCCAGATATAAGTGATATCATATGGTATTTGTTATTCTCTTTCTGATTTAAGTCACTTAGTATGATAATCTCTAGTTTCATCGTGTTATTGCAAACGGTATTATTTCATTTTTTATGGCTGAGTAGTATTCCACTGTATATACATACCACATCTTTATCCATTCATCCGTCAATGGACATGGTAGTTTCCGTGCCTTGGCTACTGTGAATAGTGCTGCTACGAACACAGGGGTACATGTTTCTTTTTGAATTAGTTTTGTCCAGGTATATGCCCAGAAGTGGGATTGCTGGATCATATGGTAATTCTATTTCTAGTTTTCTGAGGAATTTCCATACTGCTTTCCACAGTGGTTGTACCAACTTGCATTCCCACCAACAATGGAGGAGGGGAAACAAATTTCTTAGTGGAAAGTGACATTTGAAAAATAAATTTGGAGTCAGAATACAGGATAAATTTCAGAATTGCAGAAATTAGAAACAACATTAAGAAATTTTATCCCATTATGCCTGAATTATTGTAATAAAGGCATAAACTAGGTGTATATAAACAGTAAAAAGGATGTGTGCAACTTGTGAGATAGTAAAATAAGTAAAATAATGTTAAGTAGGGATTACATGAACTTTATTTGTCCTCTCCCAAAAGATAATTACTTCTAATATACACCTCAATGGTTTGGTTTAAAAACCTATACTATTTTCCTTGCCCCTTACTACCTAAGAGTTCTCTTTCTCAGACACTTGCTGTCTCCTGCTTCCCATCCTCCAAACCGACTTCTCCAACCACATAATATATTCCAGCCAAAACAAAGGACTGTATTTACTAGTTCCTTAGACACACCAGGAAATTCCCAAACCAGTGACTTTGCTCATGCTAGGTCTTCTTTAACGTCCTCTCTCTGTTCTACATATCCAAAGTCTAGACACCTTAGGTCAACGCCACTTTTCCCATCTATCTCTCCCAGAAGCCCCAACTAAGAGTGTGCATTGCCTCCCAATACGCTCCATTTCCCCCTAAAACACTTTTCAAAAAACTTACACTTGTTCTTTATCTCACTTGACAAACTGTACTCCCCATGGCAAACATACACAACTTACTTCCTCCTTCTTTCATAGGCAGTTGAAGATCTTAATAAATATGGCAACAATAATGGCCTTGATAAATAATATATGTTAATCATACAGGGCTAAAAGCACAGACTCTGAAGACAGACAGAGTCTGAATCTTAATACTGCCATTTATTAGCTAAGGGATCATGGGCAAGTTAATCTCTCTATGCTTTGTATCTTTATGTATAACATAGAGATAATAAAAGTAGATCCTAGGGGGCTTCCCTGGTGGTCCAGTGGGTAAGGACACCACCTTGCAGTGCAAGTGGCGCCAGTTGGATCCCTGGCCTGGGAAGATCCCATGTGCTGCAGAGCGGCTGGACCGATGTGTCCAACTACTGAGCCAGAGCTCTGGAGCGCATGCGCCCAGAGCCGGTGTTCTGCGACAACAGAGGCCACTGCGATGGGAGGCCCACGCGGGCCAAAGAACAAAGATGGATGAAAACAGATAAATGAAAGACTGATGGAAGTAGCCCGCCCACCCCACTCCCTCTCCACCCCATCCCCCACACCCCACCACCGCCCAAAAGTAGATCCTAGAGAAGGGAATGGCTCGTGTTTGCATTCTTGCCTGGTAAATTCCATGGACAGAGAAGCCTGGTGGGCTACAGCCCATGAGGTCGCAAGAGTTGGACATGACTTAGCAACTAAACTACCACACTAGAGTAGATATTTCATACACATGTGAGAGGACTTGGCTTAAAATAGAATAAGTACCATAAAAGTGTCTATTAGATACAGTTGAAAAATACGAAATATTCTGTGATAGGTGAGTGAATCTTTATTTACAGAAAGCAAAATGTCAAAAGCAAAGCCAGCCTTGAGGTACAAAATAGGTATATACAAATTCTTCTTAAATCTTCTAACGTATAGCCGAAGGGTTAGCTGTGCCCTTTTAAATCCTCCTGATATTAACAATGGTCTTGTTATGTCAAATAATTTAGTTTGACATTTTAATATTCTGAGAAAAGATTTAGTTCGACTTCCTGTGACAAAGACACCCAATTGATCTTCTTGCCTCCAGCTGTACCTTCTTTAATGCATTCTCCCATGGCTCAGAATATCTTTCTAAAATGCAGACCTAATGTTTTCCCACTGCTGTAAATTCCCTCCATTCCACCTCCTTGAGGAGTTTAAAATCCTTGGAGTCTCATACACATTCATCCAAAATGGTCCCTGCCTCATCTCCAGATTCATCTCGCAACACTTTTTACCATGAAACCTGACCACCTGGACAAACCTCAAAACCTTTTTGTATATCATTCTTTTTGCTAGAACATCTCTCCATTAGCTTGTTGGGGCGACCATAACAAAGTACTAGTGGGTAAAGAATCTGCCTGCAATGCAGGAGACAGAGGAGACATGTTTGATCCCTGGGTCTAGAAGGTCCCCTGGAGGAGGAAATGGCAACCCCCTCCAATGTTCTCGCCTGAAAAATCCCATGGACAGAGGAGCCTGGCAGGCTACAACCCCCAGGGTCCCCAAGAGTCAGACACGACTGAGTGACTAAGCACAAGCACAGGCTGGGTAGCTTAAACAACAGGTCTGTTTTCTCACAATTCTGGAGGTCTGTGAAGTCCAAGATCATAGTATCAGCAAGAATGGCTTCTCCTGAGGCTTGCACATGGCAGCCCTCTCCAAGTGCCCTTACGTGATTATTCTCTATGTGCACATGTCCCTCCCGTCTCTTTTGTGTCCTAAGTTTCTGTTCTAACTATACCAGTAAGAATGAATTATACCCTAAAGATCTCATTTTAACTTAGATATCTCTTTAAGGTCCTTTCTCCAAACATAGTCACATTCTGAGGCAATGGGGTAGAACTTCAATTTACAGAAAGCAAAATGTCAAAAGCAAAGCCAGCCTTGAGGTACAAAATAGGTATATACAAATTCTTCTTAAATCTTCTAACGTATAGCCGAAGGGTTAGCTGTGCCCTTTTAAATCCTCCTGATATTAACAATGGTCTTGTTATGTCAAATAATTTAGTTTGACATTTTAATATTCTGAGAAAAGATTTAGTTCGACTTCCTGTGACAAAGACACCCAATTGATCTTCTTGCCTCCAGCTGTACCTTCTTTAATGCATTCTCCCATGGCTCAGAATATCTTTCTAAAATGCAGACCTAATGTTTTCCCACTGCTGTAAATTCCCTCCATTCCACCTCCTTTAGGAGTTTAAAATCCTTGGAGTCTCATACACATTCATCCAAAATGGTCCCTGCCTCATCTCCAGATTCATCTCGCAACACTTTTTACCATGAAACCTGACCACCTGGACAAACCTCAAAACCTTTTTGTATATCATTCTTTTTGCTAGAACATCTCTCCATTAGCTTGTTGGGGCGACCATAACAAAGTACTAGTGGGTAAAGAATCTGCCTGCAATGCAGGAGACAGAGGAGACATGTTTGATCCCTGGGTCTAGAAGGTCCCCTGGAGGAGGAAATGGCAACCCCCTCCAATGTTCTCGCCTGAAAAATCCCATGGACAGAGGAGCCTGGCAGGCTACAACCCCCAGGGTCCCCAAGAGTCAGACACGACTGAGTGACTAAGCACAAGCACAGGCTGGGTAGCTTAAACAACAGGTCTGTTTTCTCACAATTCTGGAGGTCTGTGAAGTCCAAGATCATAGTATCAGCAAGAATGGCTTCTCCTGAGGCTTGCACATGGCAGCCCTCTCCAAGTGCCCTTACGTGATTATTCTCTATGTGCACATGTCCCTCCCGTCTCTTTTGTGTCCTAAGTTTCTGTTCGTACAACTATACCAGTAAGAATGAATTATACCCTAAAGATCTCATTTTAACTTAGATATCTCTTTAAGGTCCTTTCTCCAAACATAGTCACATTCTGAGGCAATGGGGGTAGAACTTCAATTTACAAATTTTGGAGAAAACAAAGCTCAGCTCACAATAAACCCTTCCCCTTTTTTTTTGGTCAGCCTAATGGCTATTTGTTTTTCCAAGATTGGTCCAAGTCTTTCTATCCAGACAGATTTCATTGCCCCGTTTCTGTGTTCCCACAGACCTCTGTGTGCTCCTCTCTCATAAACACACCATCCCAACTGTCTCTTTCCTTCTTCAGACTGTTTCTTAAGAGCAGAGACTAAACCTCTAGCAGTCAGCACAGTATCTGTCCCAATGAAGACATTTACTATAAAGATTTGATTACTTATGGAAAACAGAAGAATGAACACAAATTTTGAATAAACACAAACATGAGTTCAAGCCCTGGTTGTACCATTCATTTACCTTCAATTATGAAGTTATTTGAAATGTGAGTATTATTTAAATGCTCAGTTCTTACCAACTAAACAGGACAGTAACTAAAGAGGTTCAACAACCAGTACGGATGATATAAATAAAGATCATAATAAATTTGAAATAATGTATTATTATCTGTCTCATTCCTTATATTGGTGTTTAAACATATCAGGTATTGAAGTAAAAATCTTAAAACATGTGGCTATGGGTATTAACCATTTGTAGTAGTGACCTTGGCTCACATTTTCAATTTCAGACCCAGTAAACCTTTAAACTAGAAAGGTCAATCCTATCATGGCTTACATAAGTAAATAGGTGGATTTGTAATGGGCTCTTAGGATCTTAATGAAAAGCTCTGGAGGACGGGCATTGCAAGCAGAGAGAACAACTAGTTCAAAAGTACTGAAGCAGGGTTCATGACTTTTTCTAGATATTCAAGATATGAGGTAGGAACTAGTATTAGAATATAACACTGGAAAATGCTTTTTAATCATCCAGCCATTAAGGTCAGTTATTTCTGAAATATGTAAAAGTTACCTGACTATAACTTTGAAGTAAGACAGATCTAGGTATGAATCTCCACTTGCTACATAAACACAGTTTTGGAGCCTCAGATTATGCAACAGGGTTATTACAGTGATTAACTGATCAAATGTACATAGAACTCATAACTGAGATGCTTGGCTGATTGAGAGGTATCTAGCCACACAAGGATTGCATGAACTGCTGCCCACCAAGCTCCTTTGTTCATGGGATTCTCCAGGCTAGACTACTAGAGTGGATAGCCATTCCCTTCTCCAGGGGATCTTCCTGACCCAGAAATTGAACCCAGATCTCCTGCATTGCAGGCAGATTCTTTACCATCTCAGACACTAGAGAAGCCCCAATAGTGATGAACTGATCGAATGTACATAGAGCTCATAACTGAGATGCCTAGCTGACTGAGACTATTCAAATGCTTGTCTTTTTGACACTTGTCATCCAATAAACACGTGTAAAATAATTAAAAACTGTCTTTCATGTAATGTGTCTGCTGAGTGTCTGAAACTTGTTGAACATTACTTACTTTTAAAAACTGAAAGCTGGTCAGTGCTGCCCCCAGTCACCGCTGCAGCCTTCCAGCCAGAGTCTTGACCCCCACCCCTCCTCCAGAAATTGAGACCTGATCACCCTTCTCACTCAGCAGCAAGAAACACAGACCTTCTGCAAGAGAAGGAAACCAGACAGAAAGTCTCCAAAGACATACTCTCATCAGGAAAAACTCTCCCCCAAACTGCAGAGCCTCAAGGTCAGGGGGTGGGGGATGGAAGAGGCTCATCTGTTCAGCTGGGTGAGGTGAAGAAGGCCAAGTGGGACTTCCAAGTCCTGGAAACACCTTGGAATCTTCCCCAGGTAGCTGTCAATGGGTTTCCCCTTCACACAGAGAGAAGCAGACAAAACAAGAAATCTGGGTGATAAAAAAAAAAAAAGCTAGGATAACTGCTGAGATGATCAAATGATTTCATCCTTGTCTTTTCTCCTCACCAATGTCCTTCACAATTTCTTCCAAAGTATTATCACATCATCATTACCACGCTATTTGGAGATCATTGTAGCTCAGACTTCCACTTCTACAGCAAAGACTCAATTGAAGGCCGGGGTCGGGGGCGGAATCATCGAAACAGATCAAACAAAACTGAAAGCATCCATTTCATTTTTTCCCTGTGGTCCATCATAGCTTGATGAATTTCCAGTGAAAAGTTAGTTTTCGGGGCAGAAACAGCCGGTTTACATAAAAAGGTCCCAGGGTAAGTAACTGAGTTCACGACTATTATAATGACTTAGAAATCTTTTAAGTGTTTAGGAGATTATCTGTCTTCTGGTACTAAGAGGACACCTGTTAATATTCATTATTAACGCTTGAAACTAAAGGCAAGCCTTTTCTTTTAAAAGTCGTGCGGTGTCTGGCTCAAAATCAATCGCAAGAAAAGCCCAACTCAACGCGCAGGAGCTCTCTCCAACACCCTCTCGTTTCACTCACATCACAGATGGCAACCAAGGCTTAAGGTTTAACATCCAGACACGAAAGCGGGTCATCGCTCAAGGATGGGGCACCAGGTGGGTGCTGTCCGGCAGAGGATGGGATGCTGCCAATCCTGAGAGGCGCAGCTGGGGTGAACCCAATGCCCATCCCTCCACACTTACACTTAGGAAACCAGCCGCGTCCCACCGAAGGGCGGGGACCAGGCGAGGACCCAGTCCTCCGGCACCCCAGCTCTGGCTCCGGTGTCCCCGCGTGACCTCCAAGGACCCGGAGAAGCGCGGGGCGGGGAGTCTCCTCCGCCTTCAAGGGAAGATGGCAAGGGCAAGTTCGGGTCGTGAGCGGGAAGGGTACTCACAGGAATGACCCGGCGTCCTCCGTCCTCCGCCCGCGCTCCCTCAGGGAGAAGCCTCCAAAGCAGCCGCCGCCTGAGAGCAGCCGCCTAAGCGGCCGCCGCTGCCAATAACCGCCTGGGCGTGGCAGGGACGGGCGGGCAACTTCACATCATCACTCGGCGACTTCGATTTTGCAGCGACGCCAGGTCGCTGACAGCCCCGACACAACTGGGGACGAGGGGAGGAGACCCGCTCTCCCAGCAGCCTGCACGGCGCCAGCGCACGACCTGCTGGGAATGGTAGTTTCCCCTCGACCACGCCCCCTTGACTCGAAGGCCACGCCCCTCTCCGCTGGCCCCGAAGCGGGAGGCGGGGCAGCGACCCTGGGGCCGGGGTGGGGCGAGGGCAGTCCCGGCTGGCTGCCCGGGTTTGGGGCAGAGTTTCAGGCCCACGGCCCCGGCTCGGGTTGTGCTGTCCTCTTGGCCCCGCGGCCTGTGCTGGGAGCGGGCCTTGCGCTCTCGTTTTGCCCCTGGGCGGGCCGGGCGCCCGGGCCCCGCACCGCTGGCCGCCTGAGAAGAGCCGCTGGCCTTGGTCGCCGCCAGGGTAAAGAGGGGGCGCCGGGCAGGGAGGGGAAGAGCTCGGGGCGGGTCGCGATGTGAGGGAGCGCGCCTTGGTCCGCGGGCGCCTCGGGAAGCCCGGGGCTAGAACTCGCCGTCCCACCTCCAGCCCGATCCCGAGCGGCCGGCGGAGCCGTGGCGGGAGTCCGGCTCCGCGCAACGAGCGGCCCCTGTGTCCCGCGCGGCTCCGGGTCTGCCGGGAGTCCCGGGTCGCGCGGCGGCCGAGCACCTGCGTGCGGGGAGGGCGGCGCCTGCCCGGATCTGCGGCGCCAGGTGCGCGGGGCGGGCGGCCCGGGTGCTCCCCGCGGCCCCGCCGCCCCACCCTGCTCTCGCCTTTGGCGGCGCTCACCCGGCCGTGGAGTTTCCAAACCCGAGACGCCTTCCGGCCCGGCTCCGCGTGCTGCCGTCTGCGAGCTGGCTACAAAGTCCCCCAGAGCCGGACTCGGAAGGACGCTTTACATAATTGACTGCAAGCGGCGTTTTGTCCACGGTATTTTAAGTTCAGCGTTGTACTGTTCCCTCGTGGGTTTGTTGTGTCAAGTACCTTCTCCCTCAAAACGCGATTGGAATTTGTGATAGTGCCTGCCTTAACAGAGCCTTGGCCCACAGTAGGCGCTTAGTCACGATGCTAACTTTGGAGAATTCTGCCGAGTTGTGCGTCGCTGTAGTTCCGATTTTATGGATTCCCATGATCGTTTTGAAAATTACAGTAATTTTAAGGCTCCACAAAGAGTTAAATCGGCCTTTTTGGTGTTCCCTGTAACGAGGCCCTCTGTTGGGTTCCTAAATTAACTCAAAACCCGAGTTCTGTAACTTAGATGTGCCTTTTGATTGTTCCAGAAAGTGTTAACCTTTCAAATTAAACTTTTCGGAGGAACCATTCTGTTTTGGAACAAATTTAAATTATTTATAAAGCTTTTTCCTAATCAGCTTTTTAGGTACAAGTGCGAAGGACCTTACTGATATACCTGTGAATACATTCAGAAATACAAGTCTCAAGTGTGAATTTTTTAAAAAGATATTCATACCTGGTGAAAGCATGCAGGAGAAAATTATGACAGCAGATTTGTCCCCCTCTCCCTTTACCCGGGGCAGCTGCTGCCTTGACCTCAAAATGTCATATAAAATTATCCCTTAATAGTCTGTCACATCCAGAGGAAAATCCTCTGGGGTTAAGCCTTGCACAGGGGCAACCCCTTTTCACTGATTGTGTCAGTTTCTTGTGAGTTTTCTGAAAAAGGGATAATGTAATGGAGTTTAAAAATTGTTGTTTAATAAAGAGGTTGCTTTTATTACCTTGGAAAAGCAATAAACAAAATCTTGAGAACCAGGAAATTCACTTAACCGTGACATCCCCAGTCTTCTGTTTGTGGGGATGTGCTCTGCCAGTGGTCTAGACATTGTCTACCCTGGTCACTGGTCTCCGTGCCCAGCATAGTGTCTGACCCATGGCAGCCCTTCATTAAACACTTGTGGGAGGAATACTTGACTGTTTCAGATAACAGTGTACTTACTTTCTACGTGCGAATGGTTTCTTCATTTACTTGGATATTTCCGTAGATTACTAGAAGTGAGAATTTTATAGGTCGTGGCGTTTTGTCCACGGTATTTTAAGTTCAGCGTTGTACTGTTCCCTCGTGGGTTTGTTGTGTCAAGTACCTTCTCCCTCAAAACGCGATTGGAATTTGTGATAGTGCCTGCCTTAACAGAGCCTTGGCCCACAGTAGGCGCTTAGTCACGATGCTAACTTTGGAGAATTCTGCCGAGTTGTGCGTCGCTGTAGTTCCGATTTTATGGATTCCCATGATCGTTTTGAAAATTACAGTAATTTTAAGGCTCCACAAAGAGTTAAATCGGCCTTTTTGGTGTTCCCTGTAACGAGGCCCTCTGTTGGGTTCCTAAATTAACTCAAAACCCGAGTTCTGTAACTTAGATGTGCCTTTTGATTGTTCCAGAAAGTGTTAACCTTTCAAATTAAACTTTTCGGAGGAACCATTCTGTTTTGGAACAAATTTAAATTATTTATAAAGCTTTTTCCTAATCAGCTTTTTAGGTACAAGTGCGAAGGACCTTACTGATATACCTGTGAATACATTCAGAAATACAAGTCTCAAGTGTGAATTTTTTAAAAAGATATTCATACCTGGTGAAAGCATGCAGGAGAAAATTATGACAGCAGATTTGTCCCCCTCTCCCTTTACCCGGGGCAGCTGCTGCCTTGACCTCAAAATGTCATATAAAATTATCCCTTAATAGTCTGTCACATCCAGAGGAAAATCCTCTGGGGTTAAGCCTTGCACAGGGGCAACCCCTTTTCACTGATTGTGTCAGTTTCTTGTGAGTTTTCTGAAAAAGGGATAATGTAATGGAGTTTAAAAATTGTTGTTTAATAAAGAGGTTGCTTTTATTACCTTGGAAAAGCAATAAACAAAATCTTGAGAACCAGGAAATTCACTTAACCGTGACATCCCCAGTCTTCTGTTTGTGGGGATGTGCTCTGCCAGTGGTCTAGACATTGTCTACCCTGGTCACTGGTCTCCGTGCCCAGCATAGTGTCTGACCCATGGCAGCCCTTCATTAAACACTTGTGGGAGGAATACTTGACTGTTTCAGATAACAGTGTACTTACTTTCTACGTGCGAATGGTTTCTTCATTTACTTGGATATTTCCGTAGATTACTAGAAGTGAGAATTTTATAGGATCAAAATGTATGAACATTTTTATGATTATGGAAACATTGCCCACTTACTTTCCGAATGAGCCCTGCCATATGGTACTGCCACCAGTAATAACTGAGTGTACTTTATACAGCATCTTGTAAAGCTCTTATATGGATACAGTATTTGGTAGTTCTGAGCACTTTGAGATGAAGTTTGATTTGATCGGAATCACCTGGAAAGTGGGTAGGGCAGGTTTTTGTAACACAGCAAACCTGAGTGCCTTATATTGATGATAATGAATGACAAGTAAAGAAAATAATAAACCCTTTCAGCCACCCCCCGTGATTTTTTACCTTTACCTCCCCCATTCTTTACCTTTGTAGCGAGTATCGTGAACAAATTGACATCTTTTTTTAGCAATAAAATTGGATGCTGATCTATAATAGGTATGGTTTACAAAATCTTTCTCATTTGGATGTTTGTAGATGCCTTGATCAAACTTGGGGACTTAATTAAAATGAAATAATGAACTATAATTAGGTGAAAAATATTGGGTAGGTGTAAGGGAATATCCAGCACTAGCAAATTTAGAGCATTGCTTCCCTTTCTGTTCAGAAAGATCTGGGAGCTATTGGTGGTGCCTTTGTAGTTTCTTGAATCTGAATGTGCTGTACTATGTTTACTCGCTCAATAGTGTCTGACTCTTTGAGACCCCATGGACTATAGCCCGCCAGGTTCTTCTGTCCATGGAGATTCTCTAGGCAAGAATACTGGAGTGGGTTGCCATACCCTCCTCCAGGGCATCTATCTGCCCAACCCAGGGATCTGACCCAGGTCGCCACACTGCAGGCAGATTCTTTACCATCTGAGCCACCACGGTGAATCTGAATAAGTTACTACTTTAAAGCTCTGCATTTGTTGGAGTCTTCATTAACTATTGAGATTAGTACTCCATTGGTGAAAGTGGACAGGGATTATTTGTATAATCTGCATATTTTTCATATCTGTCAATAAGTTCCAAGAAGAATGGAAATGAGAATTGAGACTCACAAGGTAATATTCAAGTTATAGAAAATATCATTTTCTCATGAAAACTGAGAGAATTTCTTTTTTTAAAACATATGGCAGGAAGAAAATGTTATTAATTCCTAGTCTGTTACTAATCCTGATTCTTTCCAAATTTGCTGGTCAGTCACTCTCAATGATTTAATAGGTAATTAACTGGATAAGGAAGTTTGGGAAGATTCAAAGTTTACTTATAAATAGAACCATTGAAATTTTTGGACATCATTTGCAGTAAAAGTGGGTCCAACATTGCCTTTTTGTATTGCTTTTACTTTTGCTTAGGGTTCTTTTAAAAAGTAATCCAAATAGGGAAGGAGAGATGCAAGATTTTGAAAGTATTTAGAATTTCCTTTTAACTTCACTCTGCCTTTCTGTTGTGATGTAGATCCTAAATGGTGTAGAGTAAACAGAAATG
The DNA here is from genome assembly GCA_022376925.1 of Tragulus kanchil. NCBI lineage: Eukaryota > Metazoa > Chordata > Mammalia > Artiodactyla > Tragulidae > Tragulus > Tragulus kanchil. The sequence continues at coordinate 92,791,403 of JAIOJX010000026.1, read as the reverse complement.
CTCTTTAAGAATACCTTTCAGAAATGCCTGTAGTCCTTGCGTCAAAGAATAACTATCCAAATAGCGGTGGGTTTATGGTAACTAGATCTTAAAGAATTGTTATGTAAATATAAATTATTTTGCTTCTGTTTTTTATACCAGGATATGTCTTGAAGATAAAGCAGAAATCGCCTTTGGAATAGATGGATTTTTGTCACTTTCTGTAAACTAAAGCGATTCAATGTCTCTTTTGGTAAGTTTTTTTTATAAATGTGAACCTAATTTTGTGTCAACAGAGTAGTTAGATCTTAGGGCAAAGCCATAATAGAAGGCATACTCCGAATATTCTTAGTCTCTGAAATGCTCTTTTGATCTGAATGACATTTGGTCTTTAAACATGCGTTAAATTCTCATTGAGTTTTTGTCTGTTTAAAAAAGAGCTTCTTCTCTACTTTTCTGATATACACCTCTATTCCTTTGTCCCTTACACTTTCTCATACATTTATTATCCTTAGACATTCCTTTTCTATCCAGTTAGTTATGCCTTATTCTTTCACTCTTTCAAAAATCCCTTTTCATAAATTTCTCTGACTAAAGGCAAGCAAAATAGTATGAAAAATAAGGCCCTTGACTTAGACATATTTTGTCCATGAATACTGAGAAGTCAATAAGTTCCAAGAAGAATGGAAATGAGAATTGAGACTCACAAGGTAATATTCAAGTTATAGAAAATATCATTTTCTCATGAAAACTGAGAGAATTTCTTTTTTTAAAACATATGGCAGGAAGAAAATGTTATTAATTCCTAGTCTGTTACTAATCCTGATTCTTTCCAAATTTGCTGGTCAGTCACTCTCAATGATTTAATAGGTAATTAACTGGATAAGGAAGTTTGGGAAGATTCAAAGTTTACTTATAAATAGAACCATTGAAATTTTTGGACATCATTTGCAGTAAAAGTGGGTCCAACATTGCCTTTTTGTATTGCTTTTACTTTTGCTTAGGGTTCTTTTAAAAAGTAATCCAAATAGGGAAGGAGAGATGCAAGATTTTGAAAGTATTTAGAATTTCCTTTTAACTTCACTCTGCCTTTCTGTTGTGATGTAGATCCTAAATGGTGTAGAGTAAACAGAAATGCTCTTTAAGAATACCTTTCAGAAATGCCTGTAGTCCTTGCGTCAAAGAATAACTATCCAAATAGCGGTGGGTTTATGGTAACTAGATCTTAAAGAATTGTTATGTAAATATAAATTATTTTGCTTCTGTTTTTTATACCAGGATATGTCTTGAAGATAAAGCAGAAATCGCCTTTGGAATAGATGGATTTTTGTCACTTTCTGTAAACTAAAGCGATTCAATGTCTCTTTTGGTAAGTTTTTTTTATAAATGTGAACCTAATTTTGTGTCAACAGAGTAGTTAGATCTTAGGGCAAAGCCATAATAGAAGGCATACTCCGAATATTCTTAGTCTCTGAAATGCTCTTTTGATCTGAATGACATTTGGTCTTTAAACATGCGTTAAATTCTCATTGAGTTTTTGTCTGTTTAAAAAAGAGCTTCTTCTCTACTTTTCTGATATACTCCCTCTATTCCTTTGTCCCTTACACTTTCTCATACATTTATTATCCTTAGACATTCCTTTTCTATCCAGTTAGTTATGCCTTATTCTTTCACTCTTTCAAAAATCCCTTTTCATAAATTTCTTCTGACTAAAGGCAAGCAAAATAGTATGAAAAATAAGGCCCTTGACTTAGCAAGACAAACATTTGGCTTAGTGTATAATATGATGTATAGATACTAGCTTAGTTTTTGCTTATATTAACTCCATGGTATCTACTGTAGATTAAATAGTTTTAGGACTTTCATTGTGTCTTATATAGAATATAACACATTATTTGAATATTTAAATTATTAAAGCAGTGATCTTTTCAAAAGTGGTATCCATCCACCCATGTATGTAATCTTCAAATACTTTTGTATATTATATCTCTCTTAATCTTCAAAATTGTAAGTGATTGGCAGGGCAGGTGGTATAATCCTCATTTGGAATTTGGCCTAAGATTACAAAGTATTAGAGCATAATCAGACTCATATCTGCCAATTCACTCATCACTAACCAAATCTGAGAGGCAGAACTGTGAAGTTAGGAGACCATTTTTAGTTATTTGAAAAATATAAAATGCATTTACATTATGTTTAATGTAAAGTTTATCTGCTTAAAAGGGGAGCTTTGCAAAACTGGAAGAATACATTAAAGTGAAATATCTACCTAGTTTTCTAAAGCAGGATCAGAAAACTTCTCTAGAGAGCCAGGTAGTATTTGTATGTTGTATGATCTCCGTTAAATTACTCTTCTGGGGCTTCCCTGGTGGTCCAGTGGGTAAAGAGTCTGCCTTGCAGTTTAAGGGGTACAGGCTCGATCGCTGGCCCAGGAAGATCCCACGAGCAACGGAGCGGCTGGACCAGTGTGTCCAATTACGAGCCATGTCTGTGCCCAGAGCTGGAGCTCTGCAACCAGAGAGGCAAGTAAATGTGAACCTAATTTTGTGTCAACAGAGTAGTTAGATCTTAGGGCAAAGCCATAATAGAAGGCATACTCCGAATATTCTTAGTCTCTGAAATGCTCTTTTGATCTGAATGACATTTGGTCTTTAAACATGCGTTAAATTCTCATTGAGTTTTTGTCTGTTTAAAAAAGAGCTTCTTCTCTACTTTTCTGATATACTCCCTCTATTCCTTTGTCCCTTACACTTTCTCATACATTTATTATCCTTAGACATTCCTTTTCTATCCAGTTAGTTATGCCTTATTCTTTCACTCTTTCAAAATCCCTTTTCATAAATTTCTTCTGACTAAAGGCAAGCAAAATAGTATGAAAAATAAGGCCCTTGACTTAGCAAGACAAACATTTGGCTTAGTGTATAATATGATGTATAGATACTAGCTTAGTTTTTGCTTATATTAACTCCATGGTATCTACTGTAGATTAAATAGTTTTAGGACTTTCATTGTGTCTTATATAGAATATAACACATTATTTGAATATTTAAATTATTAAAGCAGTGATCTTTTCAAAAGTGGTATCCATCCACCCATGTATGTAATCTTCAAATACTTTTGTATATTATATCTCTCTTAATCTTCAAAATTGTAAGTGATTGGCAGGGCAGGTGGTATAATCCTCATTTGGAATTTGGCCTAAGATTACAAAGTATTAGAGCCGCAATCAGACTCATATCTGCCAATTCACTCATCACTAACCAAATCTGAGAGGCAGAACTGTGAAGTTAGGAGACCATTTTTAGTTATTTGAAAAATATAAAATGCATTTACATTATGTTTAATGTAAAGTTTATCTGCTTAAAAGGGGAGCTTTGCAAAACTGGAAGAATACATTAAAGTGAAATATCTACCTAGTTTTCTAAAGCAGGATCAGAAAACTTCTCTAGAGAGCCAGGTAGTATTTGTATGTTGTATGATCTCCGTTAAATTACTCTTCTGGGGCTTCCCTGGTGGTCCAGTGGGTAAAGAGTCTGCCTTGCAGTTTAAGGGGTACAGGCTCGATCGCTGGCCCAGGAAGATCCCACGAGCAACGGAGCGGCTGGACCAGTGTGTCCAATTACGAGCCAGTGCTCTGGAGCGCATGTGCCCAGAGCTGGAGCTCTGCAACCAGAGAGGCCACTGTAATGGGAGGCCCACACAGGCCAGAGAATAAAGATGGATGAAAATAAATAAAAATACAATAAAAGAGGCCAAAATTTTAAAAAATTACTCTTCTGTTGTGAAAGCGGTCATAGGCAATATGATTTAAATGCAAATGAAGTACCTGTTTTTCTGTAAAACTTTATGCATTGAAACAGGTGGTGGATCAGATTTGATTCATGGACAATAGTTTCTGCACTAAAGGATTATCTAAGATTTAAGAATTTTATGTCAGTTTGTAGGGTGGATGAGATGTAAGAGGCATTTGATAGATGAAGATCTAGAGATTCAAAGGGCTCTGTGACTGCCCAGGGCTGCCATATTTGGGGGAAAAGACATCTTACTTAATCTTTTATTTCATAATTATGAATATTTTTTGAAAAATAGAATTTGATAGTGGGTCATTTATATTTGTTCGATTTGTTAATAATTTTAGTTTATATTCTTCTTGCAAGGATGAAATATCTAGAATCCTTTGAAAAAACCATTCATGTTTTCTCCTTAATGAGATATTTGTGCAGTTGAGATAAAGTTAATGTTTTTACTTATAAGGATTGTTCCCCATTCAAGGTTTACCTAACTGCTTGACAGCTGAGAAATGGTATTTTCAAAGGAGCAGCAGGTAACAAAATTCCACACTCCCAGGAAGAAAGCAGGTGTTCATCATAAACCACAGTGTTTGCACACAGTTTAGGCACCATGATCAATTCTTATCAAGGAATGATGGGAACCCTCCCAAAATCCAAGTTCCTAGATAGCAGCCAACAGTCACCCTTGTAGGCAGGCCTTTCCAAGGAGAAGAGTTGTAGGCCTACTGTGTTAACCCTTTCCACACAATAGTGTTAATGATTATTGTGAAAGATTCAGGGTAAATGTTAGAAAACATATTTAAGTACCAAATATAATCTATAAATGACCTAGCTGGTGGTTGTTTTTGATATGAACAACAGTAGTACGTGTCTTCAAAAACTGTTTTATTGTAAATTACATTCACCCTACACAAGCCAATGGAAACTTTGCAAAGACAGTGATCCTACAGCTGTCTAGACACTGCTAGCATCTGTTCCTCAAGGGTAAGTTTTACATAAATTGGTGGAGATATATATCAAATTATTGTGGTAAGATTGATAACATGCACATTTTGTAGGAATCTAACTTAATCAGAAATTTAGGCTAACTGGGAAAATGATGAGTTTGATTAGTGAGAAATTCTGGCATATTTTAAGAGAAAGGAAGTTTGACTACTTTAAGTGAGTGACTGAAAGCATTAAGTAGACATGGGTGGACTTAAAGACTCATTTGGTAGTATACTGTAGTGTTCCTATAAAAATGAATGTTCATGAGATGCTTGAAATTAAGAGTCTCTTTCATATAGTTTGTTTATACTTCCCTTTCAACATATCTTTTCTTCCTGAATAGTATACATCAGCTTCACATGGTCAATATGTGTGGATACAACATCTGTTTATTGACAGTATGTGATAAGAGAACCTAGAGTTAAAATATAGGAAACTGTAAATTATGATAATGCAACTAAGTCTCTTGTTCGATTTGTTAATAATTTTAGTTTATATTCTTCTTGCAAGGATGAAATATCTAGAATCCTTTGAAAAAACCATTCATGTTTTCTCCTTAATGAGATATTTGTGCAGTTGAGATAAAGTTAATGTTTTTACTTATAAGGATTGTTCCCCATTCAAGGTTTACCTAACTGCTTGACAGCTGAGAAATGGTATTTTCAAAGGAGCAGCAGGTAACAAAATTCCACACTCCCAGGAAGAAAGCAGGTGTTCATCATAAACCACAGTGTTTGCACACAGTTTAGGCACCATGATCAATTCTTATCAAGGAATGATGGGAACCCTCCCAAAATCCAAGTTCCTAGATAGCAGCCAACAGTCACCCTTGTAGGCAGGCCTTTCCAAGGAGAAGAGTTGTAGGCCTACTGTGTTAACCCTTTCCACACAATAGTGTTAATGATTATTGTGAAAGATTCAGGGTAAATGTTAGAAAACATATTTAAGTACCAAATATAATCTATAAATGACCTAGCTGGTGGTTGTTTTTGATATGAACAACAGTAGTACGTGTCTTCAAAAACTGTTTTATTGTAAATTACATTCACCCTACACAAGCCAATGGAAACTTTGCAAAGACAGTGATCCTACAGCTGTCTAGACACTGCTAGCATCTGTTCCTCAAGGGTAAGTTTTACATAAATTGGTGGAGATATATATCAAATTATTGTGGTAAGATTGATAACATGCACATTTTGTAGGAATCTAACTTAATCAGAAATTTAGGCTAACTGGGAAAATGATGAGTTTGATTAGTGAGAAATTCTGGCATATTTTAAGAGAAAGGAAGTTTGACTACTTTAAGTGAGTGACTGAAAGCATTAAGTAGACATGGGTGGACTTAAAGACTCATTTGGTAGTATACTGTAGTGTTCCTATAAAAATGAATGTTCATGAGATGCTTGAAATTAAGAGTCTCTTTCATATAGTTTGTTTATACTTCCCTTTCAACATATCTTTTCTTCCTGAATAGTATACATCAGCTTCACATGGTCAATATGTGTGGATACAACATCTGTTTATTGACAGTATGTGATAAGAGAACCTAGAGTTAAAATATAGGAAACTGTAAATTATGATAATGCAACTAAGTCTCTTGATTCGATATGAGTTGCTTAGAGATGTTTATCACTTTACAAAATGAAATTGTTTCCAGATATACTTAATGTGTGGTTTAATGTAGATAAATATGGTTCTTACATTTGAGGGGAAAAAAAAGTCTAAGGATCAAGATAAAAATGATGAATCCAACAGAATAATCTCTAGCTAAATATTCTGAAGAGAACTTCAAAGGTGATGAAAAGTTAAATACTAGCACCAGCAGTAAAAACAAATGGATAGGGCTTCCCCTGGTGGCGCAGTGGGTAAGGACACCGCCTTGCAGTGCAAGGGGCGCCGGTTGGATCCCTGGCCTGGGAAGATCCCACGTGCCGCGGAGCGGCTGGACTGATGTATCCAATTACCGAGCTGGAGCTCTGGAGCCGGCACTCTGCGACAACAGAAGCCACCACGATGGGAGGCCCACAAGGGCCAAAGAACAAAGATGGATGAAAATAGATAAATGAGAGACCAATAGAAGTGGCCCGCCCACCCCCCTCCCTCCCCAACCCGCCCGCCTCAAAAAGCAATCCTCATGCCAAGACAGCTTGCAGAAACTACTGCAAAAATGTCTCTGGAGGACAACCCCTTTATCTTAGGACAATGTGGAGCCAACACAGACAAAAAAATAATAAAGAAATAAAGAAATGGATAGTGTTACCTCCAGGGCAGAGGGCAAGGATCAGAGAGATCACCAAGTACTATCTTTTATGTATTGTTCATGTAGCAGATACGAACTTGTCTTCTGCGTACCCTGCCACTTCTCCTGTCTCTCCTGTGTGTGTACCCCCACAGCATGAATCCTGGCCCCAGTTCACCTTTGTTTTGTTCTGTCACAGATGCTTTGGATCCGTGTGCCACGCTTATTTACTATCTACTGGCTTATTTTTACTTAAAGACTCATTTGGTAGTATACTGTAGTGTTCCTATAAAATGAATGTTCATGAGATGCTTGAAATTAAGAGTCTCTTTCATATAGTTTGTTTATACTTCCCTTTCAACATATCTTTTCTTCCTGAATAGTATACATCAGCTTCACATGGTCAATATGTGTGGATACAACATCTGTTTATTGACAGTATGTGATAAGAGAACCTAGAGTTAAAATATAGGAAACTGTAAATTATGATAATGCAACTAAGTCTCTTGATTCGATATGAGTTGCTTAGAGATGTTTATCACTTTACAAAATGAAATTGTTTCCAGATATACTTAATGTGTGGTTTAATGTAGATAAATATGGTTCTTACATTTGAGGGGAAAAAAAAGTCTAAGGATCAAGATAAAAATGATGAATCCAACAGAATAATCTCTAGCTAAATATTCTGAAGAGAACTTCAAAGGTGATGAAAAGTTAAATACTAGCACCAGCAGTAAAAACAAATGGATAGGGCTTCCCCTGGTGGCGCAGTGGGTAAGGACACCGCCTTGCAGTGCAAGGGGCGCCGGTTGGATCCCTGGCCTGGGAAGATCCCACGTGCCGCGGAGCGGCTGGACTGATGTATCCAATTACCGAGCTGGAGCTCTGGAGCCGGCACTCTGCGACAACAGAAGCCACCACGATGGGAGGCCCACAAGGGCCAAAGAACAAAGATGGATGAAAATAGATAAATGAGAGACCAATAGAAGTGGCCCGCCCACCCCCCTCCCTCCCCAACCCGCCCCGCCCCCTCAAAAAAGAAAGCAATCCTCATGCCAAGACAGCTTGCAGAAACTACTGCAAAAATGTCTCTGGAGGACAACCCCTTTATCTTAGGACAATGTGGAGCCAACACAGACAAAAAAATAATAAAGAAATAAAGAAATGGATAGTGTTACCTCCAGGGCAGAGGGCAAGGATCAGAGAGATCACCAAGTACTATCTTTTATGTATTGTTCATGTAGCAGATACGAACTTTGTCTTCTGCGTACCCTGCCACTTCTCCTGTCTCTCCTGTGTGTGTACCCCCACAGCATGAATCCTGGCCCCAGTTCAGGTTCCTGCATGTTGCCCTTTCTCTCTGTTCCTCACTTCGGTCAACAGATGCTTTGGATCCGTGTGCCACGCTTATTTACTATCTACTGGCTTATTTTTCACTTACGTAATATGTTTCTGAACTTACAGGATTGTTTCTGCACTTCACGAACACAAGTTGAATCACTCAGACCTGAAAAACAGTTTGAAACCAGTACCCATCAAAATTTGGTAAGAAAATGGTTAAATATAAATACTCCTCTTTTGCCAGAATACACGTCTCAGAATATACTTCTTGGTTCTCCTATATCTTTTTCTTTCTTCCTCTCCTCGAGCTGTTCTCCAGAAGTCTATAATTGACCTCTTCTTTTCTGCCTAAACAGACGCCCCTAAGCAGTTCACAGGCTCCTGTGGATTCAGTGGCTCAGATTGCAGATTGTCTCTAAGGTTTTCCTTTAGGTTGATACGACCCTGTCATCAGGTAGGACTGATGAGTCTCAAATTTTTATCTGCAGCTTTGACCCTTTCCTGGATCTCAGATATAACTATAGAACACCTCTGGTTAGCATTTTCAAAGCTGTCTCTATGCAATTTGAGGAAAATCTTAATCTCTCAGATTTCACTGACCTATTGAATTTCTTCCTTGTCTAATGAAAACCCATCTTCGGGGCTTCCCCTGGTGGTCCAGTGGGTAAGGACACCGCCTTGCAGTGCAAGGCGCACCGGTTCGATCTCTGGCCTGGGAAGATCCCACGTGCCGCGGAGCGGCTGGATTGATGTGTCCAATTACTGAGCCGGAGCTCTGAAGCGCATACGCCCAGAGCTGGCGCTCTGCGACAAGAGAGGCCACTGCGATGGGAGGCCCACGCGGGCCAAAGAACAAAGACGGATGAAAATAGAGAAAGACCAACAGAAGTGCCCGCCCGCTCCCCTCCCTCCCCAACCTGACCCCCACCCAAAAATAAATAAATAAATCTTTAAAAAAAAAAAAAAAGAAAACCCATCTTCTCAGTCACCCTTACTGGAAACTTCGGAGCTATCCTCACACGGCCTCTTCCTCTGCCCTCACCTCTAGTTATACACCAGATCTGGAGATCTGTCTCTGAAACGCCCCGGAGTCCGTCCCCTCCTTCCCCTGATCACTGCTACTACTCACCATCGCTGTTAAATCTCATGATCTCACCTGGATCGCTGCAGGTACACTCCTTGCCTCCAGTTTCCTAGACACACATATAACCTCCTCTCCCGCTCAGAGCAGCATTCAGCTCTGTTCCAGAACAGGCCTCTTTGTGCCACTTTCTAGCTTTAACATTTCCATCCATCTCCTATAGCCTAAACTTCTTAGTGTGGTATAAGGACTCTTAATAGTATGGAGTATATCTTATTTTTGACTTTCACTTATGGCTACTGAGTCTTAGCACATACTTTTATTTCTGCTTGAAATACCCTTCTCCATTTTCTGCCTCTGAAATTCTTCCTCTTGCCCATCTCCATTTTCTGCCTCTGAAATTCCTCCTCTTGCTTCAAAAGTTGGTTCAAATATCACGTCTCTGAAGCCTTTCCTCTTGTAGCTTTAATTCTGTTACATTCCTGCAGGTCTTATACATCCTCATAAAATGAAATTTACTATATTAATCTCTCAATGATTGACGTATGGGTCTCTCCACGATCCCCATAAAATAGATATTCTGTCTTCTTTATCATCCTTGGGTAATGACTGATAAATAATATTTAAAGAAACATGCTGAGAAATAAACATTTCTCTGAGATATTCCCCTTAATCTCTTAATTTTTACTTTATGATTATTTCTATAAATTAGAACCTACATTGCAAATACCTTAGTCTTACAAAATAGAGTAATCTCAGTTAATCTTTTTTTGGCTACTTCTGTTGATCTTTCATTCACTTATCTTTTTTTGTTCTTTGGCCTGTGTGGGTCTCCCATAGCAGTGGCCTCTCCCGTTGCAGAGCACCGGTTCTGGGCGCATGCGCTTCAGAGCTCCAGCTCTGTAGTTGGACACATCAGTCCAGTCACTCAGCGGCACATGGGATCTTGCCAGGCCAGGGATCGAACTGGCGCCCCTTGCACTGCAAGGCGGTGTCCTTATCCACTGGGCCACCAGGGAAGCCCCCAGTTAATCTTGTTTATAAATTTATCCTGATCTCATCTTCAGTTGTCATCATTTTTGTCGTTTCACTTTTCACTAATACTTTAAAGTGTTCTAGTTACATACCCTCTTGTACAATAGGATATTAAAGTTTTGTTCTTCAGATGGTGGACTTAAATATGGATCGCTGCAGGTACACTCCTTGCCTCCAGTTTCCTAGACACACATATAACCTCCTCTCCCGCTCAGAGCAGCATTCAGCTCTGTTCCAGAACAGGCCTCTTTGTGCCACTTTCTAGCTTTAACATTTCCATCCATCTCCTATAGCCTAAACTTCTTAGTGTGGTATAAGGACTCTTAATAGTATGGAGTATATCTTATTTTTGACTTTCACTTATGGCTACTGAGTCTTAGCACATACTTTTATTTCTGCTTGAAATACCCTTCTCCATTTTCTGCCTCTGAAATTCTTCCTCTTGCCCATCTCCATTTTCTGCCTCTGAAATTCCTCCTCTTGCTTCAAAAGTTGGTTCAAATATCACGTCTCTGAAGCCTTTCCTCTTGTAGCTTTAATTCTGTTACATTCCTGCAGGTCTTATACATCCTCATAAAATGAAATTTACTATATTAATCTCTCAATGATTGACGTATGGGTCTCTCCACGATCCCCATAAAATAGATATTCTGTCTTCTTTATCATCCTTGGGTAATGACTGATAAATAATATTTAAAGAAACATGCTGAGAAATAAACATTTCTCTGAGATATTCCCCTTAATCTCTTAATTTTTACTTTATGATTATTTCTATAAATTAGAACCTACATTGCAAATACCTTAGTCTTACAAAATAGAGTAATCTCAGTTAATCTTTTTTTGGCTACTTCTGTTGATCTTTCATTCACTTATCTTTTTTTGTTCTTTGGCCTGTGTGGGTCTCCCATAGCAGTGGCCTCTCCCGTTGCAGAGCACCGGTTCTGGGCGCATGCGCTTCAGAGCTCCAGCTCTGTAGTTGGACACATCAGTCCAGTCACTCAGCGGCACATGGGATCTTGCCAGGCCAGGGATCGAACCAGCGCCCCTTGCACTGCAAGGCGGTGTCCTTATCCACTGGGCCACCAGGGAAGCCCCCAGTTAATCTTGTTTATAAATTTATCCTGATCTCATCTTCAGTTGTCATCATTTTTGTCGTTTCACTTTTCACTAATACTTTAAAGTGTTCTAGTTACATACCCTCTTGTACAATAGGATATAGTACCCAGTCCTAGTTTTCTTTCAAGTATTACCCTTCAGATGAGGTGGACTTTAGAAAGTAAGGTGTCTGTAGTTGGGTCCTTGCTGTTGCCAAGACAGAGGCCTAGAACTCGGGAAGCTTCCACAAGTGTGCCCTATTTTTTGGCGGAAGTGAGGATGGGGGGAAATATTGGTCTCTCATCTGAGTTCTACTTCATTTGCCAACTTAATGTCCTAGATTTAATTGCCTTTGGTCTGGAGATTTAAAACTATTTAAAACAACCTGTTTGGGTGTCAGCTACTTAATTACAACCTAAGAGCATCTTCTAGTTTGAAGAAGACTAGTTCCCTAATGGAGGTGGTGGATGCAAAGTAGAGGTTGATTAGACTAATCTCAGACCATCATCTGGTAATCTCATGCCATTGTTTTCCTCCAGTGAGCTGTAAGCCTCAGTTTATTCTGTGGTCTAACCTTCCTGACAGGCTTACAGTTTATCACTGTAAAATTTTTTACTTGCTGTGTGCTCTGCATTCTCTCTCTGACTGTGTTACTTAAATCTGAGTTTAAGATTACCTGTTATACAGTCTTACGGACATTGTGTGAGGGAGGAGAAGATGCTATGGGACTAGGGGATCTCAAACGAGCTCTGCGGCGACCTGGAGGGATAGGATGGGGAATGGGATGGGGAGAGGTTTGGGAGGGGGGTGACATGTATCCCGATGGTGGATTGGAGTCGATGTGTGGCAGTAAACAGCAAAACCCTGTAAAAAATATAATAATAATAAATAGAATTTGTATGCAAAAAAATAAAGATGACCTGTTCTAAGGAAATTGATTTTTTTAGATTTCCTTTTTGATTGGGATTATTCCCAATCATTTGGTAGAATTTCTTTTTACAGCTTTTCATCCCTCTTGAAGTATTCACCTTTATTCACCTTTTGCCATGATCTTATAATTATATTCTGCTCTCTTAAAAGTTTAAAGGAATGTGTAGAATCAAATGGTGGCTAGCAGAATTCCTACTACATAGTAATTTCATTTCTAACTGCCTTCCTCCTCCTCTTTACCTTGAAAGTAGTAACCAGATTCCTGCCACCTGCTGGTGCCTGTAAAGGCTGCTCAGTGTCTTTGGAAATCCTTGTGGCTGTCATAGGACACCAGTGGCGCTGGCCTCTTCTTCTTCCTGCGTGCCTGCTATTTACGGCCGCTGGGGTCCAGTGCAAGCCTAGGCCTCTGACTCCTTAGTGCCCCATGACTGGCCACTTAGGTGCTTAGTCATTAACTCGGGACTTTGTACTCTCTCCTGTTCTCCCATTTCTTGAGGTTTATTGTTCTTTCTGATCCCCCTTCTGATTCATCTCATCTCGTGAATAACTTCTTCAGCTACTTTTAATAGGCCACAATGTAGAAATTGTTCCTTGACTGTTAACACCTCCGACTATTTGAGCAAATTCCTTGATATGTAATGATTGTAACTGGAAACCACTTGAAGCAGGAACAGCAGAACAGAATATTTTTCATAAGTCCTTGCATCTCTTCCCTTGATATATTTATTAGATACCCCAAGGAGTCAACAGCCATTCTTAGCAGCTCCTAACAGTGTTTCCTGGAAATTGTGCTGAAAAGTGCCCTTCACTACCTGTACATCTGCTCTCTAGCCCTCTCCCCCTTCACTTGCTGATAGGCATCCCTTATTGGGGATGTGAATACTTTTGGGATCTTGAAACAGTCTTTTTTTTGTGGGGGACCGGGGGGGGAAGGGAGGGGGGCAGGCGGGCCATTTCTATTGGTCTTTCATTTATCTATTTTTCATCCATCTTTGTTCTTTGGCCCGTGTGGGCCTCCCATCGCAGTGGCCTCTGTTGTCGCAGAGCACCAGCTCTGGGCGCATGCGCTCCAGAGCTCCAACTCGGTAATCGGACATATCAGTCCAGCGGCTCCGTGGCACGTGGGATCTTCCCAGGCCAGGGATCGAACCGATGCCCCTTGCACTGCAAGGCGGTGTCCTTACCCACTGGACCACCAGAGAAACCCTTAAAACAGTCTCTTAAGCCACCTTTCAGTGTCTTCCTAATGAGCCCTTTTGTGTTTGAGAAAACAATATCAGTATTTTTTTTTTTTTCTTTTAACTGGACAGCCAGGGAAGTCCCTTTATTTTATTTTAAATAACAAATTTAATTAGGCACGTGTAGCTAGTACAGGTCCTTAGGAATGCAAGGACTATAAACAGATTTTTACTGACAGTAATGCAGTTAATTAAATTAATTCTGGAACATGAATAGCTTATCTACTTTCCACTTATGCTTTCCTGTATATAAGAATGTTTGAAATGTATGAAAAAGATATTAAAAAATACAGATGTCCAGGCAAACATAAATACTCCATTTAATGCCATTCTTTCTATGCAAGTGATAGTGCCAGTGACAAATATTGATCCCCCTTCTGATTCATCTCATCTCGTGAATAACTTCTTCAGCTACTTTTAATAGGCCACAATGTAGAAATTGTTCCTTGACTGTTAACACCTCCGACTATTTGAGCAAATTCCTTGATATGTAATGATTGTAACTGGAAACCACTTGAAGCAGGAACAGCAGAACAGAATATTTTTCATAAGTCCTTGCATCTCTTCCCTTGATATATTTATTAGATACCCCAAGGAGTCAACAGCCATTCTTAGCAGCTCCTAACAGTGTTTCCTGGAAATTGTGCTGAAAAGTGCCCTTCACTACCTGTACATCTGCTCTCTAGCCCTCTCCCCCTTCACTTGCTGATAGGCATCCCTTATTGGGGATGTGAATACTTTTGGGATCTTGAAACAGTCTTTTTTTTGTGGGGGTACGGGGTGGGAAGGGAGGGGGGCAGGCGGGCCATTTCTATTGGTCTTTCATTTATCTATTTTTTCATCCATCTTTGTTCTTTGGCCCGTGTGGGCCTCCCATCGCAGTGGCCTCTGTTGTCGCAGAGCACCAGCTCTGGGCGCATGCGCTCCAGAGCTCCAACTCGGTAATCGGACATATCAGTCCAGCGGCTCCGTGGCACGTGGGATCTTCCCAGGCCAGGGATCGAACCGATGCCCCTTGCACTGCAAGGCGGTGTCCTTACCCACTGGACCACCAGAGAAACCCTTAAAACAGTCTCTTAAGCCACCTTTCAGTGTCTTCCTAATGAGCCCTTTTGTGTTTGAGAAAACAATATCAGTATTTTTTTTTTTTTCTTTTAACTGGACAGCCAGGGAAGTCCCTTTATTTTATTTTAAATAACAAATTTAATTAGGCACGTGTAGCTAGTACAGGTCCTTAGGAATGCAAGGACTATAAACAGATTTTTACTGACAGTAATGCAGTTAATTAAATTAATTCTGGAACATGAATAGCTTATCTACTTTCCACTTATGCTTTCCTGTATATAAGAATGTTTGAAATGTATGAAAAAGATATTAAAAAATACAGATGTCCAGGCAAACATAAATACTCCATTTAATGCCATTCTTTCTATGCAAGTGATAGTGCCAGTGACAAATATTAACTAATTAATGTCTGAAATACCACTAAGAAAGGTTAAATATTTTCCTGCTGCCCTTGGGGATTTGAAAGCAAAGATACCGAGGTGAGAAGTGACAGACATGACAGTATTATTCTCAAGTTGATGGAAAACTCAGGAATTGAGATGAAGCCAATACTCTTGATCTGTCGGCTTTGGCAGTGAAAACTAAATAACACTAGCAACATCTTACAAAGGAATTCCCAGGTGGCTCAGTGGTGAAGAATCTGCCTGCCAACACAGAAGGCACAAGAGATGTAGGTTCCATCCCTGGGTTGGGAAGCTCCCCTGCAGTAGGAAATGGCAACCCACTCCAGTATTCTTGCCTGAAGAGTCCCATGGACAGAGGAGCCTGGAATATCAGTATTTTATTATTGGACTAGGGGACCTAGTTGGGGCACCAAAAATGTTTATACTTATTTTGTTCTCATATTTTTAAAACAATGCAGGTTGATGAGCCAGCCCTTTCCTTGTTGCCTCCATCCACCAGAGCCAGTGAAGTGATCTGTTCCACCAACGTTTCTCACTATGAGCTCCAAGTGGAAATAGGTAATAATTCGGCATTGCACAGAATTGACTCATCAGTGTTAGAAATAAAATTGATGACAGAAAGATTATCTTGTAAACCAGTCTTTTTCTGTTGTTACCTATCACATAAAGCTATATGTTAACTGCATCAGTCAAATGGATCTGTTAATTTTGTTTGTCCTAAAATAGTAGCCAAACTTTTCTCAAGATTACTTTCTAGAATTTTTACTTTTTCACCAAAGTACTTGTAGAAGAGGAGGACACTGAATACTCTAAATATTTGTTGTTTGAATATTTATTGTAGGAAACTTCCGATCATTTGTCTGAATTAAATCATGTAGATCTTTTAGTCACAGTTCTTTAACCAAATAATTTTCTTTTAACTTAAAACCTTACGTAAAATTCATTTGTAGTAGAAACTTTTTCAATTTAGTTTGAAACAGACTGAGCATTATTTATAGTGTTATACATGTGGAAACTGATTCTGAATATTTAGAAACATCTGTTCAGCACTACAGAGAGGCACTACGTTAGGTGTTAGGTAAGCCATGTAAAACACTTGAGGAGTTCACATCCTCTCTGGGAAGACAAACATGAAAGACAGTTTTGTCTTGCACACAGGAAGGTTCTGTGGTAGAACCGTGCTAAGTATTATGGGAACAGATGTTTGGAGCATCCAGCTCTTCATCTCGACTCTTCTAGGAGTCAACGGACATTGCAAATAAAGGGGCTGGATCCTAAAGCATGAGGAAAAGTTTGCTAAATATTCTAGTCAGGGTTTTTGTTTAAAACAACAGAAAACAGTTTGACTACTTAAACAGAAAAGGAATTTTTTGAACAATTTTTCATAGAATCAACGGCCAGAGAAATGGACTAGGGAAAAAACAAGAGAAGCTCTGTGACAAACAAGAACCACAGCCAGGGTCACAGCATGAGAGCAGCCCAGTTAGTATACATTAGTAGGGTGCTTTTACCACCAGGTGTTGGACCCCACTGGTGAGTTTCAAACTTAACTGAAAAGAATTTCTACCAAAAGTGGGATTCTAGGTAAGGTCTTAAGTTTTAAGTGAGCTCCAACTGCCTCTGCTTCCTTTGTCACTCACTTCATCCTCCGGGTGACTAAGCTTAGATCATTGACCCTCACATGCCAGGGTCAAGGTGACAGAGAATAAGGATTTAACCTTTTCTGCAGTAAAGTAGCACTGGTAGAAGATGTTCCCCGAACTAGAAAGGACTTTCAGAGGATGTCATCTAAAAAGATAAAAGAAAAAAAAAGAAACTCCAGTAGGTGACTGAAGAAGGACTGTCACATAGTTTCTCTGTGCCTAGACTCAGGAACAAAGGGAGAGTAGGCAGCGGAGAGAAATCTGAAAAATAGATACACCTGAAAAAGGAAGTTTGGAGCACATTGTGAAAGACCTCATATGGGGTGTATAGAGGTTCAGACTCTCTTTGCTACATTGTGGAATAGTGGTAATGATAATAATAGCATCCAAGAGGCAGTAGGCTGAACATTTTATATGAAAAACTCCATTATTAATGGCATGAGAATTTAAAACCTTACGTAAAATTCATTTGTAGTAGAAACTTTTTCAATTTAGTTTGAAACAGACTGAGCATTATTTATAGTGTTATACATGTGGAAACTGATTCTGAATATTTAGAAACATCTGTTCAGCACTACAGAGAGGCACTACGTTAGGTGTTAGGTAAGCCATGTAAAACACTTGAGGAGT
Source organism: Tragulus kanchil (assembly GCA_022376925.1). Lineage (NCBI taxonomy): Eukaryota > Metazoa > Chordata > Mammalia > Artiodactyla > Tragulidae > Tragulus > Tragulus kanchil. Next base: position 92,773,945 of record JAIOJX010000026.1, on the reverse strand, counting down.
TCACATCCTCTCTGGGAAGACAAACATGAAAGACAGTTTTGTCTTGCACACAGGAAGGTTCTGTGGTAGAACCGTGCTAAGTATTATGGGAACAGATGTTTGGAGCATCCAGCTCTTCATCTCGACTCTTCTAGGAGTCAACGGACATTGCAAATAAAGGGGCTGGATCCTAAAGCATGAGGAAAAGTTTGCTAAATATTCTAGTCAGGGTTTTTGTTTAAAACAACAGAAAACAGTTTGACTACTTAAACAGAAAAGGAATTTTTTGAACAATTTTTCATAGAATCAACGGCCAGAGAAATGGACTAGGGAAAAAACAAGAGAAGCTCTGTGACAAACAAGAACCACAGCCAGGGTCACAGCATGAGAGCAGCCCAGTTAGTATACATTAGTAGGGTGCTTTTACCACCAGGTGTTGGACCCCACTGGTGAGTTTCAAACTTAACTGAAAAGAATTTCTACCAAAAGTGGGATTCTAGGTAAGGTCTTAAGTTTTAAGTGAGCTCCAACTGCCTCTGCTTCCTTTGTCACTCACTTCATCCTCCGGGTGACTAAGCTTAGATCATTGACCCTCACATGCCAGGGTCAAGGTGACAGAGAATAAGGATTTAACCTTTTCTGCAGTAAAGTAGCACTGGTAGAAGATGTTCCCCGAACTAGAAAGGACTTTCAGAGGATGTCATCTAAAAAGATAAAAGAAAAAGTGAAACTCCAGTAGGTGACTGAAGAAGGACTGTCACATAGTTTCTCTGTGCCTAGACTCAGGAACAAAGGGAGAGTAGGCAGCGGAGAGAAATCTGAAAAATAGATACACCTGAAAAAGGAAGTTTGGAGCACATTGTGAAAGACCTCATATGGGGTGTATAGAGGTTCAGACTCTCTTTGCTACATTGTGGAATAGTGGTAATGATAATAATAGCATCCAAGAGGCAGTAGGCTGAACATTTTATATGTATTCTTTCATTTTACTTATTTACACCCCCACCTCCATTTTATAGATGAAGTACTGAGACACTGAGAATTTAAGTAATTTGAAAGCAGAATTTTGTACTTGTAAGGTCTAAACTCTCAACTACTGCCACGTGGTACCTTTCTTTTGATAAAAAGTTAAGTTTAGGACAACTGGTGGAAGTTCTAGGCAGCAATCTGGAAGACAGAGTAGATCAGTGATTTAAAACCAGAAGTAACACCCTCATCACCTGAGTCTTTTTTAGAAATTGCAATGTCTCAGTCCCATGAGACCTACTGAGTCAGAATTTCTGGTGATCAGGACCTCGGCACAGGCTTTTGAAGTGGTTCTGTCAGTGGGTTCAGAATGTATGGCAGATGAGGAAGTCACAGCATCTATGGAGAGAACAAGGATAGGACTTGGTGCTGATACTGGGGAGAAAGGGAGGAACTTCAGATCAACTCCACCTCAGCAGTAAAAGTGGCAGTGACTGGAGAGAGGAAGGAAACTAACATTTATCAGATGTCTATTAATAGACATCTAGATTACCATGGTAGATATTTTTAAACTAACAGGGCTTCCCTGGTGGTCCAATGGGTAGGGACACCGCCTTGCAGTGCAAGGGGCGCCGGTTCAATCCCTGGCCTGGGAAGATCCCACATGCCATGGAGCGGCTGGACCAATGTGTCCAACTACTAAGCCAGAGCTCTGGGGCGAGAGAGGCCACTGTGATGGGAGGCCCACACAGGCCAAAGAACAAGGATGGATGAAAATAAATAAATGAAAGACCAACAGAAGTAGCCAAAAAAGAAAAGAAAAAAAAAAAAAAACGCTCTAAAAACTAACAACAACAGGGGCTTCCCTGGTGGTCCAGTGGATAAAGAGTCCACCTTGCAGTGCAAGGGGCAACGGTTTGATCCCTGGCGTGGGAAGATCCCATATGTCACAGAGTGGCTGGACCGGTGTGTCCAATTATGAGCCAGCGCTCTGGAGCACATGTGCCTGGAGCAGGTGCTCTGCAGTGAGAGAGGCCAACTGCATTGGGAGGCCCACACATGCCAAAGAATAAAAAGATGAATGAAAATAAATACAAATAAAAGAGGCATGATGGGAAAGAGAAAAAAATGTTTTTAAAAAAATGTAACAATAAATGCTAGTGAGTTTGTCAAGCAGCTGCAGTTCTTAGACGTTGCTTGTGGGAACACATAGTGGTTCAGCCACTTTCAAAAACATTTTGGCAGCTTCTTATGATGTTAAACATACATGATCCGGAAATCCCATTTGAAGGTATCTGCCAGAGAGAAATGAAAACCTATGTCTACTTAATGTTTTGGGCCATTTTATTTCTAGTCAGCGAAGTCTGAAAACAACCCATGTATCTTTTCAGCTTATGAACAGGTAAATAAATAAATCACAGTATACACATATGATGGATTATTACTCTGCTGTAGAAAGAAATTAACTGCTGAGACATGGATGAGTCTTAAAAGCATTATGCTAAGTGAAAGAAACCAGACCCTAAAAAACTGTACTCCTTGTGATACTATTTATATGACAAACAAGAACTACATCAGTGGTTGCCAGGGACTGGAATTAGAGGATTGCTGAGTAGCATTCCATTGTTGAAGTATGTCAGATTTTGTTCATCAGGTCACAGTGTTGACCATTACAATAGGTATAGAATGGTGTATTGTGTTTAATTTATGCTCGTCTATCTTGAGCATCTTTTCACGTGCCTAAAGGCTATTTCTTTTCCACTTTTTTTGCTTACCTATTTAATCTTCTGCGTGATTTTTAATTGGGATATTTGTCATTTATTTCAGAGCTGTAAGAGTTGAGTTCTTTATGTAGTACTCTGAATGTAAGACTTAATCAAATATAAATACTGTTAATACTTTGAGTCAGTAGCTTGCCTTCTCATATTCTGAAGTGTTTTCTTGAAGAGCAAAAGTAAATTTTGATGAAGTCTGGGTTATCATTTTCTCTTTGGTTTTTAACATGAGGTTTATGTCTGATTTTAGGAAGGGGATTTGACAACTTGACTTCTGTACATCTTGCACGGCATACTCCTACAGGAACGCTGGTCACTGTTAAAATCACAAATCTGGAAAACTGCACTGAAGAACGCCTAAAAGCTTTACAGGTAACAATACAAAAAGAATGATACATTTCTTTCAGTGTCTACTTGAGGAGATTACATTTGTAAGAATTTGTTTTCACTAATTAGTAGTTCTGTTAGAAGAAGACAGATTTCTTTTTTCTAATAAACATAGAGTTACAGAATTGGAAAGAGCACTTGGAAGCTAGATCCATGAAAGAACAAATATATTCACACTTTGGTAACTACTATAAGTTCCTTCAAATGAATGTCATATTTGAAGCACTGGTCTGAAATTTATTTAAAAAACCCCTCACTGGAGGCTTCCCTGGTGGTCCAGTGGGTAAAGGGTCCACCTTCCAGTGCAAGGGGTGCCAGTTCAATCCCTGGCCTGGGAAGATCCCACGTGCCACAGAGTGGCTGGACTGTTGTGTCCAGTCACTGAGCCAGAGCTCTGGAGCGCATGTGCCCAGGGCCAATGCTCTACAGCAAGAGAGGCCACTGCAGTGGGAGGCCTACACAGGCCAAAGAATAAAGATGGATGAAAATAAAGAAATAAAAAACCAATAAAAGAGGCCAACATTTAAAAAACAAACAAACAAACCCTCATTGGTCCAGTTGCAAATAATAGGGAAATAGAAAAAACAAAAGTAAACAGTTTGCTTTTCATCCAGTTAAGTAAACTTAGCTTCTGAATTGATAAATTTTAACATATTGCGTATCAGGACTATTATATTTCCATTGTCACTAATCATGTTTAATATAAAGAGGGAAAGGATTTTGTTTTGAAACCCAATTTTAACATATTATCGAGCTGTAAGATTTTTTGAAGGATATTTGTCATTTATTTCAGAGCTGTAAGAGTTGAGTTCTTTATGTAGTACTCTGAATGTAAGACTTAATCAAATATAAATACTGTTAATACTTTGAGTCAGTAGCTTGCCTTCTCATATTCTGAAGTGTTTTCTTGAAGAGCAAAAGTAAATTTTGATGAAGTCTGGGTTATCATTTTCTCTTTGGTTTTTAACATGAGGTTTATGTCTGATTTTAGGAAGGGGATTTGACAACTTGACTTCTGTACATCTTGCACGGCATACTCCTACAGGAACGCTGGTCACTGTTAAAATCACAAATCTGGAAAACTGCACTGAAGAACGCCTAAAAGCTTTACAGGTAACAATACAAAAAGAATGATACATTTCTTTCAGTGTCTACTTGAGGAGATTACATTTGTAAGAATTTGTTTTCACTAATTAGTAGTTCTGTTAGAAGAAGACAGATTTCTTTTTTCTAATAAACATAGAGTTACAGAATTGGAAAGAGCACTTGGAAGCTAGATCCATGAAAGAACAAATATATTCACACTTTGGTAACTACTATAAGTTCCTTCAAATGAATGTCATATTTGAAGCACTGGTCTGAAATTTATTTAAAAAACCCCTCACTGGAGGCTTCCCTGGTGGTCCAGTGGGTAAAGGGTCCACCTTCCAGTGCAAGGGGTGCCAGTTCAATCCCTGGCCTGGGAAGATCCCACGTGCCACAGAGTGGCTGGACTGTTGTGTCCAGTCACTGAGCCAGAGCTCTGGAGCGCATGTGCCCAGGGCCAATGCTCTACAGCAAGAGAGGCCACTGCAGTGGGAGGCCTACACAGGCCAAAGAATAAAGATGGATGAAAATAAAGAAATAAAAAACCAATAAAAGAGGCCAACATTTAAAAAACAAACAAACAAACCCTCATTGGTCCAGTTGCAAATAATAGGGAAATAGAAAAAACAAAAGTAAACAGTTTGCTTTTCATCCAGTTAAGTAAACTTAGCTTCTGAATTGATAAATTTTAACATATTGCGTATCAGGACTATTATATTTCCATTGTCACTAATCATGTTTAATATAAAGAGGGAAAGGATTTTGTTTTGATATTATCCCAATTTTAACATATTTGTGCACATGTATATTGCAGAGAAAATGATGGGAAGTGATCCTGAAATGTTAACGGTGGTTCTGTGATTTAATGCTAGAAGGGACTTTCAGCTTCATGTTTTAATGTATCTCTTAAATATTTCTATCATAAGAACACAGTATAGTTGTTGAGTATGACCTCAGGAGTCAGACTGTCTAATGAGTTCATGTCCTACTTTCATTGATTATGTGCTCTTTGAACAACTTTCCTAACTTGTTTTTAAATATTTGTTTCTGTAAAATGGGAATTACAATGCCATGTACTTTGTGTAGTGGCTGTGAGGTTTAACAACATGATAATACCAAGAACAGTGCCTCGTACTAATAAGCTCCATTATTAGTGCTAACAAGCTGCCACTACTGCTGTTGTCTTCATCATGAGGACAAAAAGGTTTTAATGTTTTTAAATGTCTTGTCTCCTGTGTGTCTATACTAGAAAGCAGTGATTCTCTCCCACTTTTTCCGGCATCCCAATATTACAACTTACTGGACCGTTTTCACTGTTGGCAGCTGGCTTTGGGTTATCTCTCCTTTTATGGCCTATGGTAAGAAAACTCATTTTAGGTAAAATAACTCATGGTTTAGCCTGGGTGCTGTATTTATAAGGAGGAGTGTGATCTTAGATTTATGATTTACTTTGTTTAATTTATAAATCTGGCCAGTTCTAGATTTCATGATATATTTCTGTATGTGGTTCATGCTGAGTTCTAGTCTTTAGAGAAAATGCAGAGTGGTTCTCATGATGAGTGAAACCACTGATTACTTCTCCAGGAAGTCCATGCCTTTGAACAAGCTGTCTTTTCCCCTTCAGTTTCCTTCCCCTCTCTCAGTGGAACGCTATTATTCTTCAAGCAAAAGTAGTTTTTCCACTTGTGTACAGCATCCCTATCCTTGTTTCTCTGCATTTGTAAACTTAAATTAACTCTACTGTAAATCTGTGCGTGTGTCTGTGTGTCTGTCTGTCTCCTTCACTGGATTTTAGCTTCTCAAGGGCAGGGTCATGTGTTATGTTTCATTTTAGTATCCCCAGGTGCTCATAAAATACCTAACATAAAGTAGTACTCAGTAGGTGTGTTGAATAAATGAGTGGATTTTAGAGGTTTGATTTTTAGGATTGCTTTTTGAATTACCTTTGGATTTAAAAATATATATATTCTCACACAGTATGTATTTTTTTTCCCAGTAATATTGAATATTATTAATTTACCATTGTAATCTCTAGCATATCATTAGAAGTCTTTTTAAAGATTCTTGGAGGAAAATTATCTTTGCATAGGGAAGTGGTTAGACCCTAAAATGTAATGTGTGTGTGTTTATAGTCAATAAGAATATTTAAAACATAAGAGCAAAGTCACTTTCAATGTTCATTTGAGGATTCCAGGGGTTTCTTTCAGGTTCAGCAAGTCAACTCTTGAGGACTTACTTTCCTGAAGGAATGAGTGAAACTTTAATAAGGAACATACTTTTTGGAGCAGTGAGAGGGTTGAGTTATCTGCATCAAAATGGCTGTATTCACAGGTATTTACTTATTTGTATTTTACAAGATGAAAGACTTTGAGAGGGACAGATCTTTTAGGGAGCTTTTAGGAAGGAGCAAATTGAGTGTTAAAAAGAAGGATAGGAAATTTGCAAATGAATATTGGGGGAGGAAGGGACCAGTAGGTCCAGTAGAGGCTTACATTTTCTAGTTGGGTCACCAGAAATGCTCAGACCACCTCGCTGCACCCAGATCTCGGCGAGGAAGGATACAGAACTCACCTCTTCCAGGTATCACCTGTAGGGAGTGGGATCCTAGTTAGCTCTTATTTTGTTTTTTGCCTTAAGTGAATAAAGAGCTTCTTTATCTCTTTTCAGCTTTATGTCATGTTTATATCATATATAGATTGTAACTAAACCTTTGATTTCTTAAGTGAGGTTGAGATTACCATACTAAATATCAGTCTCTCAACTTAGGTGCCAAGTGGAACGCTATTATTCTTCAAGCAAAAGTAGTTTTTCCACTTGTGTACAGCATCCCTATCCTTGTTTCTCTGCATTTGTAAACTTAAATTAACTCTACTGTAAATCTGTGCGTGTGTCTGTGTGTCTGTCTGTCTCCTTCACTGGATTTTAGCTTCTCAAGGGCAGGGTCATGTGTTATGTTTCATTTTAGTATCCCCAGGTGCTCATAAAATACCTAACATAAAGTAGTACTCAGTAGGTGTGTTGAATAAATGAGTGGATTTTAGAGGTTTGATTTTTAGGATTGCTTTTTGAATTACCTTTGGATTTAAAAATATATATATTCTCACACAGTATGTATTTTTTTTCCCAGTAATATTGAATATTATTAATTTACCATTGTAATCTCTAGCATATCATTAGAAGTCTTTTTAAAGATTCTTGGAGGAAAATTATCTTTGCATAGGGAAGTGGTTAGACCCTAAAATGTAATGTGTGTGTGTTTATAGTCAATAAGAATATTTAAAACATAAGAGCAAAGTCACTTTCAATGTTCATTTGAGGATTCCAGGGGTTTCTTTCAGGTTCAGCAAGTCAACTCTTGAGGACTTACTTTCCTGAAGGAATGAGTGAAACTTTAATAAGGAACATACTTTTTGGAGCAGTGAGAGGGTTGAGTTATCTGCATCAAAATGGCTGTATTCACAGGTATTTACTTATTTGTATTTTACAAGATGAAAGACTTTGAGAGGGACAGATCTTTTAGGGAGCTTTTAGGAAGGAGCAAATTGAGTGTTAAAAAGAAGGATAGGAAATTTGCAAATGAATATTGGGGGAGGAAGGGACCAGTAGGTCCAGTAGAGGCTTACATTTTCTAGTTGGGTCACCAGAAATGCTCAGACCACCTCGCTGCACCCAGATCTCGGCGAGGAAGGATACAGAACTCACCTCTTCCAGGTATCACCTGTAGGGAGTGGGATCCTAGTTAGCTCTTATTTTGTTTTTTGCCTTAAGTGAATAAAGAGCTTCTTTATCTCTTTTCAGCTTTATGTCATGTTTATATCATATATAGATTGTAACTAAACCTTTGATTTCTTAAGTGAGGTTGAGATTACCATACTAAATATCAGTTCTCCAGCTGCCAAACTGTAGGTGCAGTTGACAACAGGGCTGTTCTGAGATACACTGGGACTTTGTTTTCCTTTTTAATTAAGTTACTTTTAAATAAGCTTGTTCTCTTTTTGCTTGTTTTACTTCTTTAAAGCTTTTTTCTTACTGTTTACTATTTCTGGTTAACTGAAGATTTATTCTAATTAATCAAACTTTTATTATACTTTACCAGACTATTGGCCATCCTTCTCTATTAGTTTCCGATTTCCATATTTCAGATAAAAAAACAAGGATCTTTTATAATTTATTTGACAAAGGAAATTTTTGTATTAGACATATATTTATAAATTTTGTTAGTACCATGAGAGGCTATCTTTTATTGGATAATACTGCATTTAACTTTAAAATTTTGTGCTTCAAATACTATCTTATAGAGTATTTCATTTCCAAGGGAATACATGAATTTATTCTGACCAGATTTCTATTCTTTCTTCATTGGCCAGTTTCTTAGTATTGAGGATTGTTTCTTTTTGTTCTAGGAGTTTTAAAGCAAGCCATATCCTCATTTCTGGTGATGGCCTAGTGACCCTCTCTGGCCTGTCCCACCTGCATAGTTTGGTTAAGCACGGACAGAGACATAGGGCTGTGTATGATTTCCCACAGTTCAGCACATCAGTGCAGCCGTGGCTGAGTCCAGAACTCCTGAGACAGGTCAGGTGTGGCCATTGCATTGGGTTGTCTATGCGTCTTGAGTGTCTTCTGAGTTTGACTAAAGGACAATTGTGCCCTTATATTCAGACTGATGAAAGGCCTATTGAAAGACTTTATTCTTGTCAGAGGTATTCTGTTAGGAATTTTTAAATGTATACTGAATATTAGGTCTATCTTGATTTCTCACGTTTTTTTCCATTATCATTCACCATCCTTTATCAAAAAAGCATATGTATGTAACTTTTTAAAGAGTATTTACACTAAAGCACCTCAAATTAATTGTTCTATAGGATTTGCATGGATATAATGTAAAGTCAGATATTTACAGCATTGGGATTACAGCCTGTGAGTTGGCCAGTGGGCAGGTTCCTTTCCAGGACATGCATAGGACTCAGGTAAATGCTGCCAAAATTCCCGAACTGCTTTCCCTCCATAAGATCCCTTACATTCTAGATAATTTCTTGTCAGCATCTTTCCTATACACTCTTAGAATCCTTACTGTTGTTGTTATTATTTTAACATTTTGCCTGAAAAAGAATTGAAGGGAATTTTTCTTCTTTTAGATGTTGTTACAGAAACTGAAAGGTCCCCCCTACAGTCCCTTGGATGTCAGCATTTTTACTCAATCAGAATCCAGAATGAAAAATTCCCGATCTGGTGTAGACTCTGGAATTGGAGAAAGTGTACATGTCTCCAGTGGAACTGGCACAGTAAATAGTGACAGATTGCAAACACCATCCTCAAAAACGTTCTCTCCTGCCTTCCTCAGCTTGGTACAGCTCTGTTTGCAACAAGATCCCGAGAAAAGGTAATAATACTGGCCAAATCTAAATAGCATAAAGCATCTGGTTTTTTTGGTTGACGCTTTTGTGAAATTTCCTTCTCACCAAATTCAAATCTTTTGTCAGTCTTTTCATCAAAAAACTATGGTAGTTTAGTCGCTAAGTCATGTCCAACTCTTGCGACCCATGAACTGTATAGCCCACCAGGCAGGCTCCTCTGTCCGTGGGGCTTCCCAGGCAAGAATACTGGAGTGGATTGCCATTTCCTTCTCCCGGGCATAACCCCAGTCCAGGGATCAAATCCAGATCTCCTGCACTCAGGCAGCTCTCCTACATTGCAGATTCTTTACTGACTCAGCCACCAGGGAAGCCTATAGTCTAATCAAGAAAATACCAATGCTGAAAGCAAGTAGAGACAGTGAGGAAATGGAGAGAATGCAGGATTCGAAGTCAGAAAACTTGGGCTTCAGTTGCAACTGTATCATTTCCTAACTGAGTCACCTTATAAAAATCAGTTAATATTTCTGGACATTAATTATTACATTTATCTTAAGACATTTTAGAAACTTACAAGCAGTGTAAGAGTGTTAGTGGCTGGTATTACAATAATTATTATCATATATAACTGTTAGCATTAGTATTTTAGAAATTAAGTGTGTCTTTTTAGTTTTCATTTTTAGCTCCTTAATGCCTAATGTAGCTTAGTTTCTAATAAATGTTAAGTCATGGACTAACTGAAGGCATCTCTAGAATTAATTCTTCCCATTAGTCAAAATTGAAACTCAGAATTGGGCTTCTTTCCATATATTTCAGGTTTTGTGTATTGAGTTTTAGAGCTTTATGCCTAAGTTCTAACATAGTTTACAGCAAAATATCGAAATTCTAGTATGAGGTTCTTTTTTAAAATAATTTTTTCAAAAAAATTTCAGACCATCAGCATGCGGCTTACTGTCCCATGTTTTCTTCAAACAGGTGAGCTGATCCATCTTTTTTGTCTAGATTTTTTTTAATACTATTAAAGTTATATCATTTTGTTGGCTTAATTGGACAACTTGGTTACTGAGATTCTTAATAATTTTTTTACAAGGTAAAGTTAAAAACAGGAAAGTGTTTTTGGTAGTTCAATTGTGGACTTTCTAAAATATTTCCATCTTGCAAAACAAAATGAATAAAAACAGAATATCATCATGTGTTACTTTATTCTGAGTTTATATTTTAATTTAGATATTTTATTTTTTTATATTAGCTAGAAATAATGTAAAAGCAGAATCATTCTGATAAAAATCATTTATTTGGTTAAATACTTTTAACATGATTTTAAAAGTTATTTATTAAAAAAAAACCCTAACATACTGAATTTATGTACCTTCAACGTTATTTTGAGTTTATTTAACAGATGAAAGAAGAGAGCCAGAGTTCAATACTTTCACTGTTGCCTCCTGCTTGTCACAAGCCGTCAGCATCACTGTCTCCGGCGTCACCTTGGACTGAGGCAGAATGTGATTTTCCTGATGAGAAAGACTCAAGCTGGGAGTTCTAGGGCTGCCAGATCCTTTTATGTCCTGTATACTTGACACTTTCTCCCTGCTGCCCTTTCTTCTGTATCGCTAGGTACAAAGACTAGAATTATACTTGAAAATACAGTTGGTGCACTGGAGAATCCATTTGAAACCCACTCTGTTATTACAATAATTATTATCATATATAAATTTTTGTTTAGCATTAGTATTTTAGAAATTTAAAAGTGTGTCTTTTTAGTTTTCATTTTTAGCTCCTTAATGCCTAATGTAGCTTAGTTTCTAATAAATGTTAAGTCATGGACTAACTGAAGGCATCTCTAGAATTAATTCTTCCCATTAGTCAAAATTGAAACTCAGAATTGGGCTTCTTTCCATATATTTCAGGTTTTGTGTATTGAGTTTTAGAGCTTTATGCCTAAGTTCTAACATAGTTTACAGCAAAATATCGAAATTCTAGTATGAGGTTCTTTTTTAAAATAATTTTTTCAAAAAAATTTCAGACCATCAGCATGCGGCTTACTGTCCCATGTTTTCTTCAAACAGGTGAGCTGATCCATCTTTTTTGTCTAGATTTTTTTTAATACTATTAAAGTTATATCATTTTGTTGGCTTAATTGGACAACTTGGTTACTGAGATTCTTAATAATTTTTTTACAAGGTAAAGTTAAAAACAGGAAAGTGTTTTTGGTAGTTCAATTGTGGACTTTCTAAAATATTTCCATCTTGCAAAACAAAATGAATAAAAACAGAATATCATCATGTGTTACTTTATTCTGAGTTTATATTTTAATTTAGATATTTTATTTTTTTATATTAGCTAGAAATAATGTAAAAGCAGAATCATTCTGATAAAAATCATTTATTTGGTTAAATACTTTTAACATGATTTTAAAAGTTATTTATTAAAAAACCCTAACATACTGAATTTATGTACCTTCAACGTTATTTTGAGTTTATTTAACAGATGAAAGAAGAGAGCCAGAGTTCAATACTTTCACTGTTGCCTCCTGCTTGTCACAAGCCGTCAGCATCACTGTCTCCGGCGTCACCTTGGACTGAGGCAGAATGTGATTTTCCTGATGAGAAAGACTCAAGCTGGGAGTTCTAGGGCTGCCAGATCCTTTTATGTCCTGTATACTTGACACTTTCTCCCTGCTGCCCTTTCTTCTGTATCGCTAGGTACAAAGACTAGAATTATACTTGAAAATACAGTTGGTGCACTGGAGAATCCTTCATTTGAAACCACTCTGTTCAAAGGAGCAGGAGTTTATAGCCCCTTTGCTTAGCTCAGAGTGCTCTGACAGCTCCAGGGAAACTGAAATTATTACTCTTAACTATGTTTAGTATCATCTGTCCTCAGATTTTTTTTTCCAAGCTGTGACTCTTTTTAATCTCTCAGTATGATTTTTGAGCCAGTTATATTTTTTAGCATTTTGTTGCCCTCAGGGGAATGAGCCCTCTGAGGACAGTGCTTCCAAGTACATTTTTACTTCCAGATCCTCTAGCCTTTCTGATCAGCTGTTGTTAAACCAGCAGGCTAGTTTATCCTGGCATCAACCCCTTTTCTGATAGAAGGGAAAATGTTTTATACTTTCTCATTTTCTTCTGTTAATACTTCTGGTAATAACAAACTGAGCCTCACTCGTATTAAATGATTCACTTGAAATATACACATAAGTCGTAATTTGCTTTTTTTTTTAATTTTTAAGGGGCTATGGTAACACTTTTCTACTTATATAAATTATAAATCTGAATTCATGCACCCTGTGGGAGCTCAATAAAGATTTATTGAATTGAGTTTATACTTAATAATTTTCTGTGTGTGGTTTGACAGACCTAAAACATAGATTCTAATTTGTTTTGCCAGGGAAAGCTCTTTCTCAAACAAATAGGTTTATGTCTATAACCTCTTGAATTGGGGACAACTTGGTATTTGATTCAATGGAGGCAGATTTTCCAGTCCTTGATCTGATTATTCTTGCTCCTGTAGGGGATACAACATATAACAACATAGAGAACTTAGGGTTTTACCCTATTAGCAGAAGCGATATGGCGTCTTAGACTATGTAGTTTGGACTGTGATAAGTTGGGATTTACCTCAATTAGTAGAGTTTCTTTACTTGCACACTCATATTTAACATTACATTAAAAATTAATTTTTAAATGATGCTTTAAGACTTGAAACTAATGAGTCAAATAATATACAAATTAATAGTTTGAAACACAAACCTTTTCATGTCACACTTCCCCTTTTGTATCGCTAGGTACAAAGACTAGAATTATACTTGAAAATACAGTTGGTGCACTGGAGAATCCTTCATTTGAAACCACTCTGTTCAAAGGAGCAGGAGTTTATAGCCCCTTTGCTTAGCTCAGAGTGCTCTGACAGCTCCAGGGAAACTGAAATTATTACTCTTAACTATGTTTAGTATCATCTGTCCTCAGATTTTTTTTTCCAAGCTGTGACTCTTTTTAATCTCTCAGTATGATTTTTGAGCCAGTTATATTTTTTAGCATTTTGTTGCCCTCAGGGGAATGAGCCCTCTGAGGACAGTGCTTCCAAGTACATTTTTACTTCCAGATCCTCTAGCCTTTCTGATCAGCTGTTGTTAAACCAGCAGGCTAGTTTATCCTGGCATCAACCCCTTTTCTGATAGAAGGGAAAATGTTTTATACTTTCTCATTTTCTTCTGTTAATACTTCTGGTAATAACAAACTGAGCCTCACTCGTATTAAATGATTCACTTGAAATATACACATAAGTCGTAATTTGCTTTTTTTTTTAATTTTTAAGGGGCTATGGTAACACTTTTCTACTTATATAAATTATAAATCTGAATTCATGCACCCTGTGGGAGCTCAATAAAGATTTATTGAATTGAGTTTATACTTAATAATTTTCTGTGTGTGGTTTGACAGACCTAAAACATAGATTCTAATTTGTTTTGCCAGGGAAAGCTCTTTCTCAAACAAATAGGTTTATGTCTATAACCTCTTGAATTGGGGACAACTTGGTATTTGATTCAATGGAGGCAGATTTTCCAGTCCTTGATCTGATTATTCTTGCTCCTGTAGGGGATACAACATATAACAACATAGAGAACTTAGGGTTTTACCCTATTAGCAGAAGCGATATGGCGTCTTAGACTATGTAGTTTGGACTGTGATAAGTTGGGATTTACCTCAATTAGTAGAGTTTCTTTACTTGCACACTCATATTTAACATTACATTAAAAATTAATTTTTAAATGATGCTTTAAGACTTGAAACTAATGAGTCAAATAATATACAAATTAATAGTTTGAAACACAAACCTTTTCATGTGCATTGGCCAGCCCTCCTCAAGGATGTTTTGGTGACTCCATCAAGCAGGCCTCCAAAGCTTGGCAAGATGGAGGAGAGATGAGTACCACTGAGGTCCTAAGATCACCTGTGTTGGGCGGGGTGGGGGCTGTAGTTCATTCCACTAACCTTTCCTAATATCCTCTCGGCAAACGAGGCTCACAAGAACCAAAGAGGAGGTTCTCCCAAACCTCTGTGGAGAGTCACTTAGGTGTATAAGAGGTGAACTGTGGAGGCCAAGAAACAGTGCCTCTCAGGTCCACTGGGTTAGGGCTCTCCAGGGAAAGAGCCAGTGGATTTTTTTTTTTTTTTTAAGTAGTAAATACAGTTAATTTACAGTGTGGTTCAGGTGTGTATATATATATATATATATATATATATATATCACATTCATTTTAAGATTCTTTTCCATTATAGGTTATTCTAAGATATTGTATTTCCCTGTGCTATACAGTAGGTTCTTGTTATTTTATATATAGTAGTATCTGTTAATCCTAAACTCATAATTTCTCTCTCCACCTGCTTACCCCTTTGGTAACCATAAGTTTATTTCCTATGTATTTTTAAGGTATATATATATATAGATATGTGTGTGTGTGTGTGTATATATATTTCTTTTTTTTTTTGGGCGGGGGTCGGGTTGGGGAGGGAGGGGAGCGGGCGGGCCACTTCTATTGGTCTTTCATTTCTCTGTTTTCATCCGTCTTTGTTCTTTGGCTCCTGTGGGCCTCCCATCGCGGTGGTGTCCGTCGTTGCAGAGCGCCGGCTCTGGGCGCATGCGCTCCAGAGCTCCGGCTCCGTAACTGGACACAGCGGTCCGGCCGCTCCGCGGCACCTGGTATCTTCCCAGGCCAGGGATCAAACCGGCGCCCCTTGCACTGCAAGGTGGTGTCCTTACCCACTGAACCACCAGGGGAAGCCCTAAGGCATATTTTTAATTGGAGGATAATTGCTTTAAAATGCTGCATTAGTTTCTGCTGTACAACAGTGTGAATCAGCTGTATGTATATATCCCTTCCCTCCTGAGTCTCCCTCTCGTCCCACCCCACATCCTGCCCCTGTAGGCCATCACAGAGCTGATGGGATGAAATGGATGAAAACTGTGGGTCTGCCGTAATGATGTGGATGAACCTGGAATCAGTCATACTGAGTAAAGTCAGAAAAACAAAATTGTATATTAATGTATATATACACAGAATCTAAATATGGTATGGATGAACTTACTTGCCTGGCAGCAATAGCGACGCATAGAAAATAGACTTGTAGACACATGGTGGGATGGAGAGGATAGGCTGAACTGAAGAGTGTAGCACTGACAGTGTATACGCTGCATGCCCGTTTGCTAGGACTGTAGCCCACAGGCTCCTCTGTCCACGGGATTCTCCAGGCAAGAACTCTGGAGAGGGCTGCCATTTCCTTCTACACATACATACACTACTCTGTGTAAAATAGCTCATCAAAAGTTACTGCATAATACAGGGAGTTCAGCTCAGTGCCCTCTGACGACCTAGAGGGGTGGGATGGGGTTGCGGTAGGAGGGAGGCTGCAGAGGGAGGGATGTGTGGATACTCAGAGCTGATTCATGTTGTACAATACTGTAAAGTAATTATATCCCATTACATTTTAAAATATAGTTAACTTTTAAAAAAATTCTTGAAAACCTTGTCTTATTCAGGAATATATAGTGTTTAGCAAAATGTTTGGCATGTTATAGACATTTAATAAATAAGTAATTCTTTGAATAAAGGGCATGGGTTTTTTGCTTTTGTCTTTTTAAAAGGCTTGACAAAATTTATTTCCATGGTAGGAAATGTCTGTCACAGGATTTCTATTAAAAGATTAATGAGGCGCCGGCTCTGGGCGCATGCGCTCAGAGCTCCGGCTCGTAACTGGACACAGCGGTCCGGCCGCTCCGCGGCACCTGGTATCTTCCCAGGCCAGGGATCAAACCGGCGCCCCTTGCACTGCAAGGTGGTGTCCTTACCCACTGAACCACCAGGGGAAGCCCTAAGGCATATTTTTAATTGGAGGATAATTGCTTTAAAATGCTGCATTAGTTTCTGCTGTACAACAGTGTGAATCAGCTGTATGTATATATCCCTTCCCTCCTGAGTCTCCCTCTCGTCCCACCCCACATCCTGCCCCTGTAGGCCATCACAGAGCTGATGGGATGAAATGGATGAAAACTGTGGGTCTGCCGTAATGATGTGGATGAACCTGGAATCAGTCATACTGAGTAAAGTCAGAAAAACAAAATTGTATATTAATGTATATATACACAGAATCTAAATATGGTATGGATGAACTTACTTGCCTGGCAGCAATAGCGACGCATAGAAAATAGACTTGTAGACACATGGTGGGATGGAGAGGATAGGCTGAACTGAAGAGTGTAGCACTGACAGTGTATACGCTGCATGCCCGTTTGCTAGGACTGTAGCCCACAGGCTCCTCTGTCCACGGGATTCTCCAGGCAAGAACTCTGGAGAGGGCTGCCATTTCCTTCTACACATACATACACTACTCTGTGTAAAATAGCTCATCAAAAGTTACTGCATAATACAGGGAGTTCAGCTCAGTGCCCTCTGACGACCTAGAGGGGTGGGATGGGGTTGCGGTAGGAGGGAGGCTGCAGAGGGAGGGATGTGTGGATACTCAGAGCTGATTCATGTTGTACAATACTGTAAAGTAATTATATCCCATTACATTTTAAAATATAGTTAACTTTTAAAAAAATTCTTGAAAACCTTGTCTTATTCAGGAATATATAGTGTTTAGCAAAATGTTTGGCATGTTATAGACATTTAATAAATAAGTAATTCTTTGAATAAAGGGCATGGGTTTTTTGCTTTTGGTCTTTTTTAAAAAGGCTTGACAAAAATTTATTTCCATGGTAGGAAATGTCTGTCACAGGATTTCTATTAAAAGATTAATGAGGCAAAGTGACGAGATTTCCATCTAGTAAATATTTTCTCCTTTACTGCAAGCTAGAGCAATGGTTTTCCCCATGAATGTTGGGTTAGTTGGCTGTTGGCTCTCAAATACATTTCTCCACGCTTCCCTCACTCTGCTTCAGTGGACACTACATGTCCCATGCTCCCTCACTCCCCATTTCCAGAAAGGCAACAGCAGGTGATATATAGGGCAGGAGGAGAGTGAACATTTCAACTCCATAGGCTTTATGGTTAATGGTAGAAAATAGAAACTGACAAAAATTCTATAAATTGAATTCTCAAAAATAAATCAAAGTTTAAGGCTTCCCTGGTGGTCCAGTGGGTAAGGGGACACTGTCTTGCAGTGCAAGGGGCGCCAGTTTGATCCCTGGCTTGAGAAGATCCCACATGCCATGGAGCAGCTGGACCGATGTGTCCAATTACCGAGCCGGAGCTCTGGAGCACATGCACCCAGAGCCGGTGCTCTGCAACGACAGACGCCACTGCGATGGGAGGCCCACATGGGCCAAGGAACAAAAGATGGATGAAACTAGATAAATGAAAGACCAATAGAAATGACCCGTCCGCCCCCCTCCCTCTCAAACCTCGCCCCACAAAAATAATAAAATAAATTAAAAAAATAAACCGAAGTTTAACAATATTCAAATATTGTACTTGGTTAAGAATAGAACCAATCTTTTGATTTAAGTTCTATGCTGATTTTTTTCAAATTTTCAGTGCCCTCTGACGACCTAGAGGGTGGGATGGGGTTGCGGTAGGAGGGAGGCTGCAGAGGGAGGGATGTGTGGATACTCAGAGCTGATTCATGTTGTACAATACTGTAAAGTAATTATATCCCATTACATTTTAAAATATAGTTAACTTTTAAAAAAATTCTTGAAAACCTTGTCTTATTCAGGAATATATAGTGTTTAGCAAAATGTTTGGCATGTTATAGACATTTAATAAATAAGTAATTCTTTGAATAAAGGGCATGGGTTTTTTGCTTTTGGTCTTTTTTAAAAAGGCTTGACAAAAATTTATTTCCATGGTAGGAAATGTCTGTCACAGGATTTCTATTAAAAGATTAATGAGGCAAAGTGACGAGATTTCCATCTAGTAAATATTTTCTCCTTTACTGCAAGCTAGAGCAATGGTTTTCCCCATGAATGTTGGGTTAGTTGGCTGTTGGCTCTCAAATACATTTCTCCACGCTTCCCTCACTCTGCTTCAGTGGACACTACATGTCCCATGCTCCCTCACTCCCCATTTCCAGAAAGGCAACAGCAGGTGATATATAGGGCAGGAGGAGAGTGAACATTTCAACTCCATAGGCTTTATGGTTAATGGTAGAAAATAGAAACTGACAAAAATTCTATAAATTGAATTCTCAAAAATAAATCAAAGTTTAAGGCTTCCCTGGTGGTCCAGTGGGTAAGGGGACACTGTCTTGCAGTGCAAGGGGCGCCAGTTTGATCCCTGGCTTGAGAAGATCCCACATGCCATGGAGCAGCTGGACCGATGTGTCCAATTACCGAGCCGGAGCTCTGGAGCACATGCACCCAGAGCCGGTGCTCTGCAACGACAGACGCCACTGCGATGGGAGGCCCACATGGGCCAAGGAACAAAAGATGGATGAAACTAGATAAATGAAAGACCAATAGAAATGACCCGTCCGCCCCCCTCCCTCTCAAACCTACGCCCCCACAAAAAATAATAAAAATAAATTAAAAAAATAAACCGAAGTTTAACAATATTCAAATATTGTACTTGGTTAAGAATAGAACCAATCTTTTGATTTAAGTTCTATGCTGATTTTTTTTTTAAATTTTGGCCACTTCTGTTTGTCTTTCATTTATTTATTCATCCATGTTTGTTCTTTAGACTGTGTGGGCCTCTCATCGCAGTGGCCTCTCTTGTTGCAGAGCACCGGCTCTGGGTGCATGCGCTCCAGAGCTCTGGCTCGGTGATTGGACACATCAGTCCAGCCGCTCCGCGGCTTGTGGAATCTTCCCAGGCCAGGGGTCGAACCGGCGGCCCTTGCACTGCAAGGCGGTGTCCTTACCCACTGGACCACCAGGGAAGCCCCAATAATTTTTTGAATGTAGTCTGTTTTATACT
Source organism: Tragulus kanchil (assembly GCA_022376925.1). Lineage (NCBI taxonomy): Eukaryota > Metazoa > Chordata > Mammalia > Artiodactyla > Tragulidae > Tragulus > Tragulus kanchil. The sequence continues at coordinate 92,754,479 of JAIOJX010000026.1, read as the reverse complement.
GTTTCTTCCTGAGTTCTGTGTTACTAAAAAGACTGTTTCATAGTTTTTCAAATAAGAAAGCCACTCCAGTGTATCAAACACCTCAGGTCTTAGTAGAATTAAACCTGTTCTTTTTTATCTTTACAGTGTAAAAAGTTGTAATATCAGGTGGTAGTGAAATTAAGAGATGTTCCACAGGCTCAGAGAATAGCATACTGTTGAATCTAGAACTCAAAGAGTTAAAGTATATTCATACCAAAGGCTAGGCAAATAGAGACCTTGACACTGGGTGGTCAAGGATAATTTAGAGCATAGCAAAGATTTGGGAAATGAGAGAACAGTGAAAAGGGGAAAAGCTAAGAAATAAAACCTTAGTAATGAACTAATGAATATGCACTTCTGAATTTGTTCCCTAAGGTTCATAAACAAAAAAATTTACATCAAAAGTGTTTCTTTTTCATTTTAATTAAAACAAAATGGTTCTAACAAGATGGAATTTGGTTACTGACTTCTATCACACAAAGGGACTGATCTCCAAACCATTTTGCTAATTGAAGAAATGATTTTCTGACTGTTGACTTCACATATCATTTCTGAACTGTAACATTTGGCAATAGCACAAATGAGGATTTTGGGGGGGGCCGCATTTTATAGATTTCATAATCTGGGATTGAATCATTTATACGAACTAAGCCTGCTGAAGCCATTCGAGGACTTGTAAATTTTCCAGTGTAGCTTTCTCCTCGTTTGTTAACCTCTGGAGCGGTATATGGTCTTGCAAAGTGTTTTAACTGATTATGGCTATCATCTGGACTCTTTTCCAAAAGGCTTGCTCTTGATTTTATTTTTTCAGGATGTTTAAGTGAAGTCATATGTAATTCCTCAAATGTATCCGAAAAATCCTAAATATTAAAATAAAAGATCAAGTTGGTGAGTTAGATTTCTTAAAAGTACATTTTCAGTTTACAAGGATAAAAGTTTGTAATATCAACAAAGAATAAGAGCATTCACATGTTTTATAGGTGGTCCCGAAATTCAGACTGTACATTCATTGCCTGCCATCAGATACCGTAGAAACTATACTTTAAATAATCTTATTGTTTCAAAGGATCTGTTACTTCAAAAAAGATGCAAGATATGAAGCTGGAAACCAGAAATCTTAAGGGAGGCTGTCCTCATGTGTCAGACTCCTAGGTAAAGCAAGCCCTCCTGTAATTCTCTAATTAAAGTATCTTCCCCAACCCTAAATATAAATTATGAACTCATTTAACTATTTAAATAATCTAGACATTCATTCCTTAGAAATTATCACCTTTAATATGTACACACACACACACACAGAGCTCAGCATCTAAGAATGTGGTTGTTTATTCATGTTTTTTTGTTGTTGTCAGTGGCTAAATCGTGTCCGACTCTGCAACCCCATGGATGCAGCACACCAGGCTTCATTGTCTCCAAGTTTGCTCAAACTTGTGTCCACTGAGTCTAAAATATTAAAAAATTCTGTGTACATTTTGAGACTCAACAAGTAAAACATTTACATCAAAAGTGTTTCTTTTTCATTTTAATTAAAACAAAATGGTTCTAACAAGATGGAATTTGGTTACTGACTTCTATCACACAAAGGGACTGATCTCCAAACCATTTTGCTAATTGAAGAAATGATTTTCTGACTGTTGACTTCACATATCATTTCTGAACTGTAACATTTGGCAATAGCACAAATGAGGATTTTGGGGGGGGCCGCATTTTATAGATTTCATAATCTGGGATTGAATCATTTATACGAACTAAGCCTGCTGAAGCCATTCGAGGACTTGTAAATTTTCCAGTGTAGCTTTCTCCTCGTTTGTTAACCTCTGGAGCGGTATATGGTCTTGCAAAGTGTTTTAACTGATTATGGCTATCATCTGGACTCTTTTCCAAAAGGCTTGCTCTTGATTTTATTTTTTCAGGATGTTTAAGTGAAGTCATATGTAATTCCTCAAATGTATCCGAAAAATCCTAAATATTAAAATAAAAGATCAAGTTGGTGAGTTAGATTTCTTAAAAGTACATTTTCAGTTTACAAGGATAAAAGTTTGTAATATCAACAAAGAATAAGAGCATTCACATGTTTTATAGGTGGTCCCGAAATTCAGACTGTACATTCATTGCCTGCCATCAGATACCGTAGAAACTATACTTTAAATAATCTTATTGTTTCAAAGGATCTGTTACTTCAAAAAAGATGCAAGATATGAAGCTGGAAACCAGAAATCTTAAGGGAGGCTGTCCTCATGTGTCAGACTCCTAGGTAAAGCAAGCCCTCCTGTAATTCTCTAATTAAAGTATCTTCCCCAACCCTAAATATAAATTATGAACTCATTTAACTATTTAAATAATCTAGACATTCATTCCTTAGAAATTATCACCTTTAATATGTACACACACACACACAGAGCTCAGCATCTAAGAATGTGGTTGTTTATTCATGTTTTTTTGTTGTTGTCAGTGGCTAAATCGTGTCCGACTCTGCAACCCCATGGATGCAGCACACCAGGCTTCATTGTCTCCAAGTTTGCTCAAACTTGTGTCCACTGAGTCTAAAATATTAAAAAATTCTGTGTACATTTTGAGACTCAACAAGTAAAACATTTACGAAAATAACTGGCGAGAAATATGCCAAAGTAATTTTTTTAAATGACAGTTGTCTTAGGGTGGTGGGAGTATGGACTTTGTTTTCCTTTTTTTCCTGTTTAATATGACTATATTAAAACCATAATAATCTGTAAATACCCACTGGAGGGTATAGAGTTATTAGCCATTTCTCAGATTAGCATAAACTAGTTTCCTTTGCAGTTTGAGCAGTCTGTCGCTTAATGCCTTGCAGAGATGGATCTGGTGAGAAGGTGGGAGTAGATTAACGGAACTGGCAGGCAGGAGGAACTCAGGCAGGACTAAGAAGAGTTAGCAAGAGAAACTTACTGAAAAGGAGGCACAAAAGTATCCTTTTGCCTGAATTTGCAAGTAAACATTCTTCCTATGTGGAAGCATTTAGGAGAGCCATATTATTAAAGGAATTTCTGCTACATTGTTGAGTAAAGTATAATTTTTACTTGACAGAGACCCACACCACTGGTTATTTTTCTGGACGCTCCTAACACAGACACAATTTCTTACTTTGTTTGGAAAAGTGATATTAAAAGATTCCACTTATTTGAAGAAGCTTCAGAAAGTCTTTCCTCTCCAAAACTATAAACACATCTTTACTTCCTTTTCCTTGTCTGTACATAAACACACACACACTCATTAACTTCCTGAATTTGGAAAAGAGGAATCCGAAGTTGAGAGTATAAACTATGTTGATAATATTTATCCTGCTACTAATTTGTCTTACTATTTATTAAAGCTAATTTGCTTTATATTTTCTCAAAGATAGTTATGCACATCAAATTATCAATATTATGTCATTTTAGAATTGGTGAGTTTTCCCAGCTGTGGGTCATGCCTATTTATATATATACTAACAGAGAAGAGCAATGTTCCAGAAAATTAAAGTAAGTCCCTTCCATTCCTAGATTTTAACTCTGCTTTTGAATGGTTTGTATAAAGTCACAGCGGGATGAACCTCCCTAATCATTTTATGTTAGTATCGAATTTGAATTCCCATGTTTCTCAGCACAAGGCAGAGAGGTGAGGATGAAAACAAGAGTAGAAGCTAAAATTAAATTTTATAATTCATGGGACTGTAAATTCTATATATCTCTAAGGTTTAGAAGAATAACTGGCACATAATAGGAGCTTCATATTTGCCTAAAAAACAAAGATAACTGAGCAATCTGAAAAAAGGACTATACATTTATACTTCTATCTGCATGAAAAGGAAGTCCCAGCCTTTCTGTAGTATACAGCCACTGCCAGTGATGCTCAGGTTGTGTGTGTACAACAGCCTCTGGCTGAGGGGTCAGTCAGGCCTGAAATAGCCGGTTTTCCATACGTAGAGCTGTGTACCCTGGGCAGGCTGTGTCAGCCTGCAGAGTTGGCCTGGAGGAAAGAGGACTTTTTTCTCATTCATGATGTGTCTGAGGGCGGGGGTGTCTTTTTTATACAAAGGCACTAAGTGTGTTAACTGCCTCTTGATTTTCTGACTGCCTTTTGAATGAGCCAAGGTGATATCTCAAAGTCAGAAGAGCTTTCTAAATTTGGAGGTCTGTATGTTAATCGCTTAGTCCTGTCAGACTCTGTAGCCCACCAGGTTCCCTCTGTCCATGCAATTTCCCAGGCAAGTGGGTTGCCATTCCTTTCTCCAAGCAGGTTTATATATCTTGGGCCAATTAAGGTTACACACACACTTGCATGCAGACACATACACTCTAGATTATCTACAGAACATTGCCAAATACTGAAATAAAAGACTTAGAAAACATTATTACATGTGTAGTTCTTGCCTTCCAATGAAGCAATGTCCTTGGAACAGATTTTGTTCATGAATTCCTGTGTCTGGCAAGTTGGTAACGTAGTAACTAATTTGTCACTATTAAAAGCTAATTTGCTTTATATTTTCTCAAAGATAGTTATGCACATCAAATTATCAATATTATGTCATTTTAGAATTGGTGAGTTTTCCCAGCTGTGGGTCATGCCTATTTATATATATACTAACAGAGAAGAGCAATGTTCCAGAAAATTAAAGTAAGTCCCTTCCATTCCTAGATTTTAACTCTGCTTTTGAATGGTTTGTATAAAGTCACAGCGGGATGAACCTCCCTAATCATTTTATGTTAGTATCGAATTTGAATTCCCATGTTTCTCAGCACAAGGCAGAGAGGTGAGGATGAAAACAAGAGTAGAAGCTAAAATTAAATTTTATAATTCATGGGACTGTAAATTCTATATATCTCTAAGGTTTAGAAGAATAACTGGCACATAATAGGAGCTTCATATTTGCCTAAAAAACAAAGATAACTGAGCAATCTGAAAAAAGGACTATACATTTATACTTCTATCTGCATGAAAAGGAAGTCCCAGCCTTTCTGTAGTATACAGCCACTGCCAGTGATGCTCAGGTTGTGTGTGTACAACAGCCTCTGGCTGAGGGGTCAGTCAGGCCTGAAATAGCCGGTTTTCCATACGTGAGCTGTGTACCCTGGGCAGGCTGTGTCAGCCTGCAGAGTTGGCCTGGAGGAAAGAGGACTTTTTCTCATTCATGATGTGTCTGAGGCGGGGGTGTCTTTTTTATACAAAGGCACTAAGTGTGTTAACTGCCTCTTGATTTTCTGACTGCCTTTTGAATGAGCCAAGGTGATATCTCAAAGTCAGAAGAGCTTTCTAAATTTGGAGGTCTGTATGTTAATCGCTTAGTCCTGTCAGACTCTGTAGCCCACCAGGTTCCCTCTGTCCATGCAATTTCCCAGGCAAGTGGGTTGCCATTCCTTTCTCCAAGCAGGTTTATATATCTTGGGCCAATTAAGGTTACACACACACTTGCATGCAGACACATACACTCTAGATTATCTACAGAACATTGCCAAATACTGAAATAAAAGACTTAGAAAAACATTATTACATGTGTAGTTCTTGCCTTCCAATGAAGCAATGTCCTTGGAACAGATTTTGTTTCATGAATTCCTGTGTCTGGCAGTGTAGTTGGTAACGTAGTAACTATCTTGTTATATGACCTTTTTTGTTTATTGACATGGTCTCTTTCTTTTAGAATCTTGGGCTTTAGATTTTCCCTGTTTAGTACTGGGAAGAGGAATGGTTTTGAGTTTGTCTTGGCTATCAAAATGTTAAGTAACTGTGACTCAGGAACCCTGGTACATTTTTCCTTGTAAAGTTCAAGGGTTTGGATTTCTTCACTATAATATGGAAATGTTTCTAAGTGTTGTTTTTTATTATTGTTGTTATTTCTTTTCAATCTCTGACAATACTGGTCTAACTTTGATTTCTCTCCAGCCTCTGACTTGAGTGGACTGAGAGTGTTATTTTGCCAGCAAGGAAAAGTGAATTTGTTTCCATATTCCTCGTGTTCACTTGGCATCTTGCAATTACGAATTCTTGGATATAGTGACAATACTACTTCAGGTTTTTCCTGTACTATCAGTTTATAGATGGTGTGCTCCTTATTGTCAAGAGACTTAATTTTTAGCGTCTTTTCAAAGCAAGCATCAGATTGAGTTGTTTTTGATTTACTGCTCCAATTATGTGGATCTTGAGTCTCTGTTTTAAAATCAAGATTTTTTGCTTGAGGAAACTGCATGAAACCATGTTCTTTCTTCTGTTTCTTAGGCAGTGTATCTGTAAGTCTTTCTGAAGACTTATTTAGTGGAATTGCCTGAGTATTTTCGTTGGAACAGGGTTGTACTTTAATTAAACTCAGTTTTCTGACTGCCTTTTGAATGAGCCAAGGTGATATCTCAAAGTCAGAAGAGCTTTCTAAATTTGGAGGTCTGTATGTTAATCGCTTAGTCCTGTCAGACTCTGTAGCCCACCAGGTTCCCTCTGTCCATGCAATTTCCCAGGCAAGTGGGTTGCCATTCCTTTCTCCAAGCAGGTTTATATATCTTGGGCCAATTAAGGTTACACACACACTTGCATGCAGACACATACACTCTAGATTATCTACAGAACATTGCCAAATACTGAAATAAAAGACTTAGAAAAACATTATTACATGTGTAGTTCTTGCCTTCCAATGAAGCAATGTCCTTGGAACAGATTTTGTTTCATGAATTCCTGTGTCTGGCAGTGTAGTTGGTAACGTAGTAACTATCTTGTTATATGACCTTTTTTGTTTATTGACATGGTCTCTTTCTTTTAGAATCTTGGGCTTTAGATTTTCCCTGTTTAGTACTGGGAAGAGGAATGGTTTTGAGTTTGTCTTGGCTATCAAAATGTTAAGTAACTGTGACTCAGGAACCCTGGTACATTTTTCCTTGTAAAGTTCAAGGGTTTGGATTTCTTCACTATAATATGGAAATGTTTCTAAGTGTTGTTTTTTATTATTGTTGTTATTTCTTTTCAATCTCTGACAATACTGGTCTAACTTTGATTTCTCTCCAGCCTCTGACTTGAGTGGACTGAGAGTGTTATTTTGCCAGCAAGGAAAAGTGAATTTGTTTCCATATTCCTCGTGTTCACTTGGCATCTTGCAATTACGAATTCTTGGATATAGTGACAATACTACTTCAGGTTTTTCCTGTACTATCAGTTTATAGATGGTGTGCTCCTTATTGTCAAGAGACTTAATTTTTAGCGTCTTTTCAAAGCAAGCATCAGATTGAGTTGTTTTTGATTTACTGCTCCAATTATGTGGATCTTGAGTCTCTGTTTTAAAATCAAGATTTTTTGCTTGAGGAAACTGCATGAAACCATGTTCTTTCTTCTGTTTCTTAGGCAGTGTATCTGTAAGTCTTTCTGAAGACTTATTTAGTGGAATTGCCTGAGTATTTTCGTTGGAACAGGGTTGTACTTTAATTAAACTCAGTATTTTAGGTTCTTTAGAATGTTTTTCCTGTTTCTGAATTATTGATGGATTTTCTTTAATATTTTCTAAGGGAAAACGTTCCTTTTCTCCCTTTTTGGTCAGCTCTGTTCCTACCAGTCTATCCTCAGGAACTTTTTGTGAAGTGGTTTTCTGAGCAATTTTTGAATATTTACTTTGCTTTTCTGAATGCTCCTCCACAAACGGATTTTCACTTCTTAAAGACAAATCTGGCTTTATACATCTTAGTGGTGTGGAACTAGAATTAGCCAAATTTATGTGCTGGCTTATCCCCTCTAATTGCCTTTCTGTGATTAGTTCTGATTTTGACAGTTTTTCTATAAAAAGGCTCTGGAGTTGTTTGCTTAAGTCAACTTTTAGATCTAAGAGTTCATTTTCTGATAAAGCTATAAGATAGTTTTGTAGAGATTTACTTAAGGGATATTTCATGTTTATTTCAAGTAGGCTGCCAAAACTTCCTCTTGAAATATCTGTTCCTAACTCGTGAAAAGATATTGACACACTTTTAGCTCTTAGAGAAGATACCTTTGAACACATAGGCTCAGATTCTGTCTCTTTAAATAAACTGTTGTCTTCAGGGTTTTTTAGGAAACAATTTTGGAGAATTTCATTTAAAAAAGATCTTAGCTGTATTTCCAAATGTTTATCTATGAAATGATGATTAAAAGTATTTACAGAAGACATGATTTCTTTTACAGTTTCTGAATATTTCTCCAGGAAAATATTTTGCCCTTCTGGTTCTACTTTCTCATTCATCAAATACAGATTCTGATAGATTTTTGCTAAGTCTTCTTTGGTGATATGTCCTGATTCTGAAAGCTTTTCTACAAGGTAATGCTGTACATGTTTACTTAATTCAGATTTAAAATTTTTCATTTCTGACTCTGAGAGTTCTTCTAGAAATATACGCAGCTTTGGATTCAAAGCAGATTTTCTGTCCACTTTGTCTGCTTTATCAAAATCCTCTTCGATTTCTTCAAGGTCTTCTGTCATATTTGAAAAAGGATGTTCAATTAGTCTTTCTAATTCTTTTTCTGGTGGTCTTTCAGATTGATTATATTTGAAAAAAAGTTTAAATATGTTCTTCAAAAAGGATTTTAACATTATTACATCAGAATCATTAAGTTTACCCATTAGTGAGGTATTTAAGTTTTCTAAAGTAGAACTTGAATCATTTTCTTCTCTATCAAGTATCTGACCATTACTTGGCAAATCTTTTTTTATACATGGTGTCAACTCTGAATCATGTGGAGATGTATTTTGGGCTTTGTCTATGAATTCAACTCTTTCAAAAGAAGAAGCGGTTTCTTTGTGAATGATGGGTGTGTTCTGCTCTGAAAGAGGTTCTACTTTGCCCCTGATTTTGAATAATACTCTGTGGAATCCTTTGGCTCTTCTTCAGCAAAAGTTGTCTCTGTATCCAGCAAAAAATCTTTCTGGTATTCTTTATCTATCACTTTTAGTATCTCTGATTCTAAAAGACTATCTACAGGAAATGCTTGTATTATCTGGCTTATAACAGAATTGTCTGGTGGAAATTCTGTTTCATTACTGCCTTCTTCATAATGGGGAACTAGAACATTGGAAGATGAACTCTCCCAAGCTGTGGCTAGCTGTTTCATTCTCACTCGATGCTCTCACTCCTCTCTCCAACTCTGGGATTGGTGCAGTGAATATTCCTTACTAGAAGACAACATAGGCTCAGATTCTGTCTCTTTAAATAAACTGTTGTCTTCAGGGTTTTTTAGGAAACAATTTTGGAGAATTTCATTTAAAAAAGATCTTAGCTGTATTTCCAAATGTTTATCTATGAAATGATGATTAAAAGTATTTACAGAAGACATGATTTCTTTTACAGTTTCTGAATATTTCTCCAGGAAAATATTTTGCCCTTCTGGTTCTACTTTCTCATTCATCAAATACAGATTCTGATAGATTTTTGCTAAGTCTTCTTTGGTGATATGTCCTGATTCTGAAAGCTTTTCTACAAGGTAATGCTGTACATGTTTACTTAATTCAGATTTAAAATTTTTCATTTCTGACTCTGAGAGTTCTTCTAGAAATATACGCAGCTTTGGATTCAAAGCAGATTTTCTGTCCACTTTGTCTGCTTTATCAAAATCCTCTTCGATTTCTTCAAGGTCTTCTGTCATATTTGAAAAAGGATGTTCAATTAGTCTTTCTAATTCTTTTTCTGGTGGTCTTTCAGATTGATTATATTTGAAAAAAAGTTTAAATATGTTCTTCAAAAAGGATTTTAACATTATTACATCAGAATCATTAAGTTTACCCATTAGTGAGGTATTTAAGTTTTCTAAAGTAGAACTTGAATCATTTTCTTCTCTATCAAGTATCTGACCATTACTTGGCAAATCTTTTTTTATACATGGTGTCAACTCTGAATCATGTGGAGATGTATTTTGGGCTTTGTCTATGAATTCAACTCTTTCAAAAGAAGAAGCGGTTTCTTTGTGAATGATGGGTGTGTTCTGCTCTGAAAGAGGTTCTACTTTGCCCCTGATTTTTGAATAATACTCTGTGGAATCCTTTGGCTCTTCTTCAGCAAAAGTTGTCTCTGTATCCAGCAAAAAATCTTTCTGGTATTCTTTATCTATCACTTTTAGTATCTCTGATTCTAAAAGACTATCTACAGGAAATGCTTGTATTATCTGGCTTATAACAGAATTGTCTGGTGGAAATTCTGTTTCATTACTGCCTTCTTCATAATGGGGAACTAGAACATTGGAAGATGAACTCTCCCAAGCTGTGGCTAGCTGACTGTGCGAGTCCATCTGTGTCTCACTCGATGCTCTCACTCCTCTCTCCAACTCTGGGATTGGTGCAGTGAATATTTGCTTTATACCATCATCATATCCAAGGCTATTCAAATCCAATTTAGAGCAAGATACTTCACTTTCTGAATGCTTCTTTTTGAAATGACTCCTTTTTTTAACTGGAAACTCTATCTCACCAGCCTGTAAGTGTTTTTCAGAGGCAGGTTCCTCTTCTACCTCAGAAGAATTTCCTGGCCCACTTTCTGAAAGTGAATCTGCAGGAGTATCTTTAATTATTTTCCTTAAAAGACACTTTGAATTTAAAATGTTTCCTCCAGAAAGCTGGTTACTGAAATCTTCAATTTTCTTAAAACCTTTTTCTTCCAAACTACTTGGTCGTTCATCATGGATAGTCAGAAGTGAAGAACTGTGACTTCTCTTTCTTGCTTCAGGGTCTGTAGAAACATCTGGTGTAGAAAATAATCTATCTGAAAGGTCTTTAAGATTTTTACTTAAAATTGACTTGAGCACCACCGACTGGTTTAAATTTTCTATGTGGGAAGTAAAACTTTGTGATTTTGAGAGGTGACATTTATGAACATCTACTCTTTCAGTCACTGGTGAGGTTCCCTCAAAGTCTGGTAAAGATACACTTGGTAGTCTTTCCTGTAACTTAGTGTCTGAAGTCTTTATTGTGATACTTGGATAATGGGCCACCTTATTTTTAGGGTCTGAAGTCTTTACTGAGGTGATACCAGGATCACTAGCTAACTTATTCTTATTGTCTGAAGACGTTACTGGAGTGAGATCAAGATTATGGGTCCAGGTTTTATTAGCCGGTCTTGCAGGTTTTGAATGTGCTGGGTAAGGAGGATCTTGGTCTTCATACTCTATAATCTCTGCACTTGAAGTATCTCTGCTTTTGAGCATATCTTCGTCTTTCCTTTTTTGAACTGACATTTTGTTGTTTATATTCCTTAGAAAAGGATCAAATCCTTTCTTGATGTTGAATTTCTGAAACTGTAATATTTAAAATAAAAGGTAAGAAATTCTGAAGCATTTATTTGAAATTTATAATAAAATTCCCAGATAATGTTTTTTGAGCAGTCTGCCAATTTATCTATTCATCTTTTTACCTTTTACAAAGAGAAAACCAACTTCAATTAGTTTACAATATTTTAAATTGAAGTAATAATGAGAATTATAATGCAAAATTTTCAAATTGCTAATTCTGATTTCTATGTTGTGTTCAAGAGCTTTTTGCTACCTGGAATATTTTTAAACACTTAAAAATTTCTAGTGTGAGCTGCACTGCTCAGACAAAGGCTAACACCATATTTCAGTAGAAATGTGGGCAACTTTTTAAAAATGCAAAGCAAGTAGTAGACATTCTATTAAAAGTATCATAAATATTTATTCTATTAAAAGGATCATAAATATTTATTCTAAAGACTGATATGAGAACATAGATCATTTGAGTTTTAACAGTGATATCTTTAAGATGTTATAGTAAAATCTTACTCTTTGAAAAATATCATAAAATGCCTCAGAAACTATAGAAAACAGTGCAAAAAAAACTCCAAAATACAGTGAAATGTCAGTATAATAGCTACAGGCAGTTTTGTAGCTCTGAGACCTGGCTATTCTATTGCTGAAACGGCCTTTCAAAATGAAGTCTCTTATTCAAGCTCTTTGTTCATACAGCTTCTCCATTATTCAGTTTAAAAATGCAAAATGTGAAATAATCAACCTGCATTTTAGTTCATATGGTTTTCAAGTGTTAATTAATACCAGTGACAGCATAAGAATACCTGTTTTTTGAAAAATACAGATCCTCAGACTCCACTTCCAAATTGAGATTCATTAGGTCAGAGGGGGAACCTGAGAATATGTATTTTTATAGAGACAGGTGAATGTTTCTAATGGGTAGTCTGTATTTGGAAGCACAGAATAACATAAAGTACTAGAGAAACCTAATATTTAAGTATAATTGATACTGGGATAGGAAATCTCTGGACTCACGTGATCTGCTGGTTTGAATTCTATATATTCTGGTTTGAAACACGGTGAAATATATTCAAATCCTTTCTTGATGTTGAATTTCTGAAACTGTAATATTTAAAATAAAAGGTAAGAAATTCTGAAGCATTTATTTGAAATTTATAATAAAATTCCCAGATAATGTTTTTTGAGCAGTCTGCCAATTTATCTATTCATCTTTTTACCTTTTACAAAGAGAAAACCAACTTCAATTAGTTTACAATATTTTAAATTGAAGTAATAATGAGAATTATAATGCAAAATTTTCAAATTGCTAATTCTGATTTCTATGTTGTGTTCAAGAGCTTTTTGCTACCTGGAATATTTTTAAACACTTAAAAATTTCTAGTGTGAGCTGCACTGCTCAGACAAAGGCTAACACCATATTTCAGTAGAAATGTGGGCAACTTTTTAAAAATGCAAAGCAAGTAGTAGACATTCTATTAAAAGTATCATAAATATTTATTCTATTAAAAGGATCATAAATATTTATTCTAAAGACTGATATGAGAACATAGATCATTTGAGTTTTAACAGTGATATCTTTAAGATGTTATAGTAAAATCTTACTCTTTGAAAAATATCATAAAATGCCTCAGAAACTATAGAAAACAGTGCAAAAAAAACTCCAAAATACAGTGAAATGTCAGTATAATAGCTACAGGCAGTTTTGTAGCTCTGAGACCTGGCTATTCTATTGCTGAAACGGCCTTTCAAAATGAAGTCTCTTATTCAAGCTCTTTGTTCATACAGCTTCTCCATTATTCAGTTTAAAAATGCAAAATGTGAAATAATCAACCTGCATTTTAGTTCATATGGTTTTCAAGTGTTAATTAATACCAGTGACAGCATAAGAATACCTGTTTTTTGAAAAATACAGATCCTCAGACTCCACTTCCAAATTGAGATTCATTAGGTCAGAGGGGGAACCTGAGAATATGTATTTTTATAGAGACAGGTGAATGTTTCTAATGGGTAGTCTGTATTTGGAAGCACAGAATAACATAAAGTACTAGAGAAACCTAATATTTAAGTATAATTGATACTGGGATAGGAAATCTCTGGACTCACGTGATCTGCTGGTTTGAATTCTATATATTCTGGTTTGAAACACGGTGAAATATATTCTTTTGGTGACAAATCCACCTTATTAAAAGAGAAGTTTTAATTTTAGACTGCTTGTAATGAAAGTATATTTCCCGAGATAATTTTATTCATTCAATAGTTATTAAAGATATTAAACATTTTTAAAACTAAAGAAATATTTTCCATATAACTACTGTAATTTGTTAATAATCATGAGAAACTTGTATCAGATATATCTATAATCTTTGCTTCCCTGACACTATAACATATCTCCTGATATTATACTGAGACAACAGTTTCAATAACTCTCAGCCTGTAATTGTTAAATGGGTAATTACTACCTAAGGAAACACTTTATTACTAAATCAAGGTGTACAGGAAAATTATAGAAACACTGAATTTTTGAAGACAGAAGACACTTTGTATGTCTGCACAGTTGTGTCCAACTCCTTGTGGCCCCATGCCCTATAGAACGCCAGGCTCCTCTGCCCATGGAATGTGTCACACAAGGATACTGGCGTGGGTTGCCATTTCCTACCCCAGGGGCTCTTCCAACCCAGATAACAAACCCACATGTCTCTCGTGTCTCCTGCACTGGCAGGCGGATTTTTTTACCACTAGTGGCACCTGGGAAGGCCGGAAGACATTTTAGAAATAATCAAGACCTACTCTGTCTTACACAAGAATCTGCAGTTGAAGTTATTGCCCTAAATTACCAGATTAAATCCTAGGAATTCTAAATTTTTCATATGATGCACTTACTTCCACACAATGAAAACTGCAGTGGAAGACAGTGGTACTTTGAAAACATCATAATGTGCATCTGCACTTCGAGCTCATTTACAGAAAACCCGGCACCACCTCTTTGCAGAACACTTAGTAATATAAACCACGTTTGTATACATTGTCTCCTTTAGTCTGTAGAGGCTTCATTATACATCAAATTAGTTAAAATAACTCAATGAATGATGCTTTCATAAATACTTTTTGGTTTATGTGTCCGTTAATATGCATTTCATAAAGTACTAGAGAAACCTAATATTTAAGTATAATTGATACTGGGATAGGAAATCTCTGGACTCACGTGATCTGCTGGTTTGAATTCTATATATTCTGGTTTGAAACACGGTGAAATATATTCTTTTGGTGACAAATCCACCTTATTAAAAGAGAAGTTTTAATTTTAGACTGCTTGTAATGAAAGTATATTTCCCGAGATAATTTTATTCATTCAATAGTTATTAAAGATATTAAACATTTTTAAAACTAAAGAAATATTTTCCATATAACTACTGTAATTTGTTAATAATCATGAGAAACTTGTATCAGATATATCTATAATCTTTGCTTCCCTGACACTATAACATATCTCCTGATATTATACTGAGACAACAGTTTCAATAACTCTCAGCCTGTAATTGTTAAATGGGTAATTACTACCTAAGGAAACACTTTATTACTAAATCAAGGTGTACAGGAAAATTATAGAAACACTGAATTTTTGAAGACAGAAGACACTTTGTATGTCTGCACAGTTGTGTCCAACTCCTTGTGGCCCCATGCCCTATAGAACGCCAGGCTCCTCTGCCCATGGAATGTGTCACACAAGGATACTGGCGTGGGTTGCCATTTCCTACCCCAGGGGCTCTTCCAACCCAGATAACAAACCCACATGTCTCTCGTGTCTCCTGCACTGGCAGGCGGATTTTTTTACCACTAGTGGCACCTGGGAAGGCCGGAAGACATTTTAGAAATAATCAAGACCTACTCTGTCTTACACAAGAATCTGCAGTTGAAGTTATTGCCCTAAATTACCAGATTAAATCCTAGGAATTCTAAATTTTTCATATGATGCACTTACTTCCACACAATGAAAACTGCAGTGGAAGACAGTGGTACTTTGAAAACATCATAATGTGCATCTGCACTTCGAGCTCATTTACAGAAAACCCGGCACCACCTCTTTGCAGAACACTTAGTAATATAAACCACGTTTGTATACATTGTCTCCTTTAGTCTGTAGAGGCTTCATTATACATCAAATTAGTTAAAATAACTCAATGAATGATGCTTTCATAAATACTTTTTGGTTTATGTGTCCGTTAATATTAAGCAGTCAATAACATGACTTCCATTCCTACATCTTCAGTAGCTCCCCACGTTATCTCATTGCCCTCATACACTGACTCTAAACAATTTCAGCAAGTACCTCTGAATTCCCCACTCTGGTTTCTCGCCTCCAGAAAAATGTGTCTAACTGAATTCTAAAAACACATCTCATTCTTTTCTACACCTGTTCTTTTGCTCATTTTCTTTTTCTTTGAATTTTCCAAAATCTCCCTTAAAAACAGTTTAAATTCTACCATTTGAAAGTTTATTGCTTTAAATGATTTTAGTAGAAAAATTAAAAGTAAATTTAAAAAAGTAAATGAAATATGTATGACAAGGAAGTGGAAGAATAAGCAAGTAGTAGAAAAAAAAAATATGATCTCATTTTTGTAAAAAGCACAAAACAAAAACTCCCCCTAATTACAAGCATGGGAAACTATATGAAAAGACACAAAATGTTGACACTGTTTTCTCAAGGGAGTAACCCTGGAGGAAAGGAAAGAGGACAGTATTAGCTTTTCCTGTTAACTCTGTATATTGAGTAGATGAACATCCAATACTTTCATGAGTTCAGAAATCTTGTATAGTTGTTGTTCAGTCGCTAAGTCAGTGCCCGACTCTTTGTGACTCCATGGACTGCAGCACACCAGGCTTTTCTATCCTTCACTATCTTCCTGAGTTTGCTCAGACTCATGTCCACTGAGTCAGTGATACCATCCAATATATATATATATATATATATCTCATTCTCTGTCAACCCTTTCTACTCCCGTCCTCAGTCTTTCCCAGCATCAGGGTCTTTTCCAATGAGTCAGTTCTTTGCATCAGGTTGCGAGAGTATTAGAGCTTCAGCATCAGTCCTTCCAATGAACATTCAGGTTGATTTCCTTTAGGACTGACTGGTTTGATCTCCTTGTAGTCCAAGGGACTCTCAAGAGTCTTCTCTGGCATTGCAGTTTGAAAGCATCAATTTTTTGGCACTCAGCCTTTAGTCTGTAGAGGCTTCATTATACATCAAATTAGTTAAACTCAATGAATGATGCTTTCATAAATACTTTTTGGTTTATGTGTCCGTTAATATTAAGCAGTCAATAACATGACTTCCATTCCTACATCTTCAGTAGCTCCCCACGTTATCTCATTGCCCTCATACACTGACTCTAAACAATTTCAGCAAGTACCTCTGAATTCCCCACTCTGGTTTCTCGCCTCCAGAAAAATGTGTCTAACTGAATTCTAAAAACACATCTCATTCTTTTCTACACCTGTTCTTTTGCTCATTTTCTTTTTCTTTGAATTTTCCAAAATCTCCCTTAAAAACAGTTTAAATTCTACCATTTGAAAGTTTATTGCTTTAAATGATTTTAGTAGAAAAATTAAAAGTAAATTTAAAAAAGTAAATGAAATATGTATGACAAGGAAGTGGAAGAATAAGCAAGTAGTAGAAAAAAAAAATATGATCTCATTTTTGTAAAAAGCACAAAACAAAAACTCCCCCTAATTACAAGCATGGGAAACTATATGAAAAGACACAAAATGTTGACACTGTTTTCTCAAGGGAGTAACCCTGGAGGAAAGGAAAGAGGACAGTATTAGCTTTTCCTGTTAACTCTGTATATTGAGTAGATGAACATCCAATACTTTCATGAGTTCAGAAATCTTGTATAGTTGTTGTTCAGTCGCTAAGTCAGTGCCCGACTCTTTGTGACTCCATGGACTGCAGCACACCAGGCTTTTCTATCCTTCACTATCTTCCTGAGTTTGCTCAGACTCATGTCCACTGAGTCAGTGATACCATCCAATATATATATATATATATATATCTCATTCTCTGTCAACCCTTTCTACTCCCGTCCTCAGTCTTTCCCAGCATCAGGGTCTTTTCCAATGAGTCAGTTCTTTGCATCAGGTTGCGAGAGTATTAGAGCTTCAGCATCAGTCCTTCCAATGAACATTCAGGTTGATTTCCTTTAGGACTGACTGGTTTGATCTCCTTGTAGTCCAAGGGACTCTCAAGAGTCTTCTCTGGCATTGCAGTTTGAAAGCATCAATTTTTTGGCACTCAGCCTTCTTTATGATCCAACTCTTACATCTATACATGGCTACTGAAAAAATTAGCTTTGACTATGCAGACCTTTGTCAGCAAAGTGATGTCTCTGCTTTTTAATACACTGACTAGGTCTGTCACAGCTTTTCTTCCAAGGAGCAAGTGTTTTTTAATTGTGTGGTTGTAGTCACCATCCACACTAATTTTGGATCCCAGGTAAATGAAATCTGTCACTGTTTCTACTTTTTATACATCTATTTGCCAGGACTGTTATATTAGAGGAAAGTGCACTAGAAAAGGACAACAAACAAGAAGCCAGTACAGCAGCTTCAAGATGGTAGACTGAACATGTAGGTTTACCTTCTACCTACTCCCCAAGGTTCCAATAAATTATCAGAAGAAATATTTCCAAAAGAAAAATCCAGTGTCAAACTGAAATGATAATGGAGTAATCACAGTTCAGGCATATAAAAACAGAGTCAAGTGGCCACTGAACATCTAGTCTCATTCAGTGGTCTCTACAACACCAGACACTTGAATTTTCTCTGAACTGCACCAAATCCAAGGATGGCACCAGCAGTATTCAGAACAACACCTGCCAGCTGCAAAGTTAAGTTCTCTCCTTGTTTTTATGCAAATATTTCAGATCCCAACCAATCCTTACTTAATAAGCCCCTTACTTCCTGCCAGCTCCAATCATAATTCATGATAAACAACTCCTGTAACTGACTATAACCTTGCAGTTCTTGCCTGTATAAACCTCTCCCATTTTGCAGTCCAGTGGGACACAGTTTAAGTACTTGAACCTGTGTCTCTCAGGCTGCAGTCCTAACAAAGTCCAAATAAACACCTTCTAATTTCAATCAGGTCTCCATTTCTAAGATTCTGGTTAACGAATCCCATGGGCCTACTGGAACTCAGTGAGGTTAGACACCAGGATCCAGAAAGCTGAGAAAGTTCAGAAAATATGAAAGCAGATGAGACTAACTTAATGGAAAACCTCCATCATGTATCAAATCATTACACTGTACACTTCAAACTTACATATGTTGTGTCAACAATATCTCAATAAAGGGGAAAACAACAATGAGGGAAAGTTGATTGGATAGAGTAAATGGAACAATGAATAGAATCATACATGTCCTTTTATGGATGGCTCATCTCAGCACAATGTTCTTGAAGTTTATTCACACTGTAGCATGTGACATGATTTACCTTTTTGAAGGCTACATAATATTCTACTGTCTTATATACCACATTTTATTTATCCATGTATCTGTTAATGGATCCTTGGGTTGCTCTTGGCTATAGTGAATAATGCTGCCCTGAACATGGCTGTGCAAATATCTCTTTGCGATCCTGCTTTGAATTATTTTGGATATATACCCACAAGTAGGATTAATGGATCATATGATAAGTCTATTTTTAGTTTTTAAAAGGCACCTCCACACTGTTTTCCATAACAGATACATGATTTTATGCTCCCAACAACAGTACACAACAGTTTCAATTTCTCCACGTCCTTGTCAACATATGTCTTTTATTTAGGGGGTAACAGCCATCCTGACTGGTGTGAGGTAGTATCTCAAGGTGGTTTTGATTTGTAGTTCCCAGATAATTAGTGATGGTGGGCATCTTTTCATAGTCATGCTGGAAATCTTTTCATAGTCATGATGGACATTTGTATGTCTTCTTTGGAGAATTATCTACTCATGTTTTTAGACCATTTTTTTTATGTAGTCAAAGCTTTAATCCCAAGGATTCTCACAAAACATATTACAAATGACAGCACGAAAAAAAAATCTTGCAATATACCCTTAAACTGGCAGGACATTTGGCATCTTGAGTAGTCTCAAATCTCCAAATAAAGAACATTACAAAGAGCTACGTATTCATGTACATACAATCACAGAAGGAACTTACAACCTAACACAAAGGTAAACTAACTTTCTTGAAACTTCTCAGATTCTACACCAACTGGACAATCTTTTTGTCTGCTGTGAAGACTAATGGAATTTTTAAACCTCTAATTTAGTTTAAGGGTGCAGCTTTAAATTTTACCTGCTGGGTTTGTTTGCAACATTGCTTAACTACAGCTGCACACCATACTCCAGCTATGAAAAAAGTCTCGTTTTTTGCCAATGTTTTTTTCCACGATGTTAAACATTGACTTCAGTTGGGCAAGAATTAAGAGTTTAATTATTATAAGTCTATGCAAGACTCAAATTCAAAGCAAATTCAATTTTGAATAAGGGAACACTGTAAAAATTCTTGACATGATTTACCTTTTTGAAGGCTACATAATATTCTACTGTCTTATATACCACATTTTATTTATCCATGTATCTGTTAATGGATCCTTGGGTTGCTCTTGGCTATAGTGAATAATGCTGCCCTGAACATGGCTGTGCAAATATCTCTTTGCGATCCTGCTTTGAATTATTTTGGATATATACCCACAAGTAGGATTAATGGATCATATGATAAGTCTATTTTTAGTTTTTAAAAGGCACCTCCACACTGTTTTCCATAACAGATACATGATTTTATGCTCCCAACAACAGTACACAACAGTTTCAATTTCTCCACGTCCTTGTCAACATATGTCTTTTATTTAGGGGGTAACAGCCATCCTGACTGGTGTGAGGTAGTATCTCAAGGTGGTTTTGATTTGTAGTTCCCAGATAATTAGTGATGGTGGGCATCTTTTCATAGTCATGCTGGAAATCTTTTCATAGTCATGATGGACATTTGTATGTCTTCTTTGGAGAATTATCTACTCATGTTTTTAGACCATTTTTTTTATGTAGTCAAAGCTTTAATCCCAAGGATTCTCACAAAACATATTACAAATGACAGCACGAAAAAAAAATCTTGCAATATACCCTTAAACTGGCAGGACATTTGGCATCTTGAGTAGTCTCAAATCTCCAAATAAAGAACATTACAAAGAGCTACGTATTCATGTACATACAATCACAGAAGGAACTTACAACCTAACACAAAGGTAAACTAACTTTCTTGAAACTTCTCAGATTCTACACCAACTGGACAATCTTTTTGTCTGCTGTGAAGACTAATGGAATTTTTAAACCTCTAATTTAGTTTAAGGGTGCAGCTTTAAATTTTACCTGCTGGGTTTGTTTGCAACATTGCTTAACTACAGCTGCACACCATACTCCAGCTATGAAAAAAGTCTCGTTTTTTGCCAATTTTTGTTTCCACGATGTTAAACATTGACTTCAGTTGGGCAAGAATTAAGAGGTTTATTATTATCAGTCTATGCAAGACTCAAATTCAAAGCAAATTCAATTTTGCATAAGGGAACACTGTAAAAATTCTTGACATTACATGCCTCATATGATCTATTTCAAACCACAGAAAAATGACACCTGTGTGTCACTGTTCTAACAGATGAACAAATGTAAACAGCTAAAACATTCTAAAAATGCACCAAGCCTATGAAGTTTCAAAACTTGAATTTTCTGTACCTACTCCTGTCAAATGAAATTATTTCCTGTACACCCCTCCTCTTGCAAACTGGTTTTCTATTTCCTTTCATTTGACCTAGATCAGCTACGAGACTTAGCAAAAGAGCAGGACGGCTTGTGACTTCTGTCTCGGAATGGTGATCTCTCTCTTCTCCTATCTCTAGAAAGGGACCTGCTCTGACAACAACTGCACAGGAAGGAACACTTCCAAACACATTCTATGAGGCCATCATCACCCTTGCTACCAAAGCCAGGCAAAGACATCACAAAAAAAGCAAATTATAGACCAATTTCACTGATGAACCTAGACGCCAAAATCCTCAACAAAATCCTAGCAAACAGAATTCAACAACACATCAAAAACCTCATACATCACGATCAAGTCGGGTTCATCCCAGGCATGCAAGGATTCTTCAATATCCACAAATCAATCAATGTGATACAACATATCAACAAACTGAAAGACAAAAATCACATGATCATCTCAATAGATGCAGAAAAAGCCTTCAACAAAGTACAGCATCCATTTATGATAAAAACTCTTCAAAAAATGGGCATAGAAGGAACCTATCTCAACATTGTGAAAGCGATCTATGAGAAGCCCACAGCAAACATTATCCTCAATGGTGAAAAACTGAAAGCATTTCCTCTAAGATCAGGAACAAGACAAGGGTGTCCACTTTCACCACTATTATTTAACATAGTCCTGGAAGTTCTAGCAACAGCAGTAAGAGAAGAGAAAGAAATCAAAGGAATCCAGATTGGAAAGGAAGATAAATCCTATTGGAAGTTTATACTGTTTGGGGCATTAAAATTTTTTTGGGAATTGCTTAACTACAGCTGCACACCATACTCCAGCTATGAAAAAGTCTCGTTTTGCCAATTTGTTTCCACGATGTTAAACATTGACTTCAGTTGGGCAAGAATTAAGAGGTTTATTATTATCAGTCTATGCAAGACTCAAATTCAAAGCAAATTCAATTTTGCATAAGGGAACACTGTAAAAATTCTTGACATTACATGCCTCATATGATCTATTTCAAACCACAGAAAAATGACACCTGTGTGTCACTGTTCTAACAGATGAACAAATGTAAACAGCTAAAACATTCTAAAAATGCACCAAGCCTATGAAGTTTCAAAACTTGAATTTTCTGTACCTACTCCTGTCAAATGAAATTATTTCCTGTACACCCCTCCTCTTGCAAACTGGTTTTCTATTTCCTTTCATTTGACCTAGATCAGCTACGAGACTTAGCAAAAGAGCAGGACGGCTTGTGACTTCTGTCTCGGAATGGTGATCTCTCTCTTCTCCTATCTCTAGAAAGGGACCTGCTCTGACAACAACTGCACAGGAAGGAACACTTCCAAACACATTCTATGAGGCCATCATCACCCTTGCTACCAAAGCCAGGCAAAGACATCACAAAAAAAGCAAATTATAGACCAATTTCACTGATGAACCTAGACGCCAAAATCCTCAACAAAATCCTAGCAAACAGAATTCAACAACACATCAAAAACCTCATACATCACGATCAAGTCGGGTTCATCCCAGGCATGCAAGGATTCTTCAATATCCACAAATCAATCAATGTGATACAACATATCAACAAACTGAAAGACAAAAATCACATGATCATCTCAATAGATGCAGAAAAAGCCTTCAACAAAGTACAGCATCCATTTATGATAAAAACTCTTCAAAAAATGGGCATAGAAGGAACCTATCTCAACATTGTGAAAGCGATCTATGAGAAGCCCACAGCAAACATTATCCTCAATGGTGAAAAACTGAAAGCATTTCCTCTAAGATCAGGAACAAGACAAGGGTGTCCACTTTCACCACTATTATTTAACATAGTCCTGGAAGTTCTAGCAACAGCAGTAAGAGAAGAGAAAGAAATCAAAGGAATCCAGATTGGAAAGGAAGAAGTCAAGCTCTCTCTATTTGCAGATGACATGATATTATACATAGAAAATCCCAAAGACACTATTACAAAACTACTAGAGTTAATCAGTGAATTCAGCAAAGTCGCAGGATACAAAATCAATATACAGAAATCACTGGCATTCCTATACACAAACAATGAAAAATCAGAAAACGAAATCAAAGAGGCAATCCCCTTCACCATTGCAACCAAAAGAATCAAATATCTAGGAATAAACCTACCCAAAGAAACAAAAGAACTGTACACAGAAAATTACAAGACACTCATGAGAGACATTAGAGAAGACTTAAGCAGATGGAGAGATATTCCATGTTCTTGGATCGGAAGAATCAATATTGTGAAAATGACCATACTACCAAATATCACCTGTAGATTCAATGCGATCCCTATCAAACTTCCAATGACATTCTTCACAGAACTAGACCAAAGAATCACACAGTTCATATGGAAACACAAAAGACCTTGAATAGCCAAAGCAATCCTGAGGAAGAAGAATGGAGCTGGAGGGATCACCTTCCCTAACTTCAGACTATACTAAAAAGCAACAGTCATCAAGACAGTATGGTACTGACTGGCACAAAAACAGAACTATAGACCAATGGAACAAGATCGAGAACCCAGAGATAAACCCACGCACCTATTGGTACCTTATTTTTGACAAAGGAGGCGAAACTATAAAATGGGACATCAAAAACCTCATACATCACGATCAAGTCGGGTTCATCCCAGGCATGCAAGGATTCTTCAATATCCACAAATCAATCAATGTGATACAACATATCAACAAACTGAAAGACAAAAATCACATGATCATCTCAATAGATGCAGAAAAAGCCTTCAACAAAGTACAGCATCCATTTATGATAAAAACTCTTCAAAAAATGGGCATAGAAGGAACCTATCTCAACATTGTGAAAGCGATCTATGAGAAGCCCACAGCAAACATTATCCTCAATGGTGAAAAACTGAAAGCATTTCCTCTAAGATCAGGAACAAGACAAGGGTGTCCACTTTCACCACTATTATTTAACATAGTCCTGGAAGTTCTAGCAACAGCAGTAAGAGAAGAGAAAGAAATCAAAGGAATCCAGATTGGAAAGGAAGAAGTCAAGCTCTCTCTATTTGCAGATGACATGATATTATACATAGAAAATCCCAAAGACACTATTACAAAACTACTAGAGTTAATCAGTGAATTCAGCAAAGTCGCAGGATACAAAATCAATATACAGAAATCACTGGCATTCCTATACACAAACAATGAAAAATCAGAAAACGAAATCAAAGAGGCAATCCCCTTCACCATTGCAACCAAAAGAATCAAATATCTAGGAATAAACCTACCCAAAGAAACAAAAGAACTGTACACAGAAAATTACAAGACACTCATGAGAGACATTAGAGAAGACTTAAGCAGATGGAGAGATATTCCATGTTCTTGGATCGGAAGAATCAATATTGTGAAAATGACCATACTACCAAATATCACCTGTAGATTCAATGCGATCCCTATCAAACTTCCAATGACATTCTTCACAGAACTAGACCAAAGAATCACACAGTTCATATGGAAACACAAAAGACCTTGAATAGCCAAAGCAATCCTGAGGAAGAAGAATGGAGCTGGAGGGATCACCTTCCCTAACTTCAGACTATACTAAAAAGCAACAGTCATCAAGACAGTATGGTACTGACTGGCACAAAAACAGAACTATAGACCAATGGAACAAGATCGAGAACCCAGAGATAAACCCACGCACCTATTGGTACCTTATTTTTGACAAAGGAGGCGAAACTATAAAATGGGACAAAGACAGCCTCTTCAACAAATGGTGCTGGGAAAATTGGACAGCTACATGCAAAAAAATGAAGTTGGAACATTCCCTGACACCATACACTAAGATCAACTCAAAATGGATTAAAGACCTAAATGTAAGACCAGAAACCCTAAAACTCTTAGAGGAGAATATAGGCAAAACCCTCAAGGACATCAATCAAAGCAAGATCTTCTCTGACTCACCTACTAGAATAGCGGAACTGAAAAGAAAAATGAACATGTGGGACCTCATGAAACTTAAAAGCTTTTGTACAGCAAAAGAAATCACAAAAAAGCTGAACAGACAGCCCACAGAATGGGAGAAAATCATAGCAAATGAAACAACAGACAAAGAATTCATCTCCAAAATCTACAAACAACTCAGACAACTCAGCACCGGAAAAACGAACAACCCAGTCAAAAAATGGGAAAAAGATCTAAAGAGACACCTCTCCAAAGAGGACATACAGATGGCCCAAAAGCACATGAAATGATGCTCCACCTTTCTTATTATTAGAGAACTGCAAAACAAAACTACAATGAGATACCACCTCACACCCGTCAGAATGGCCATCATCCACAAATCGACAGACAATAAATGCTGGAGAGGGTGTGGAGAAAAGGGAACACTCCTGCATTGCTGGTGGGAATGTAGATTGATACAGCCAGTATGGAAGACAGTATGGAGATTTCTTAAAAAACTGAAAATAGAAGCACCATACAACCCAGCAATCCCACTCTTAGGCTTATACCCTGATGAAATCAAATCTGAAAGAAGCACCTGTACCCTAATGTTCATTGCAGCTCTCTATACAATAGCTAGAACATGGAAGCAACCTAGATGTCCATCGACGAACGAATGGATCCAAAAGCTCTGGTACATATATATACAATGGAATACTACACAGCTGTAAAGAGAAATGCAGAAGAATCAGCCCTAATGAGGTGGTTAGATATAGAACGTGTCATAAAAAGTGAAGTCAGTCAGAAAGAGAAGGACAAATACAGTATATTAACACATATATATGGAATCTAGCAGGATGGTGATGATGGCGCATGCAGTGAAGCAATGGAAAGACAGACATGGACAGCGGACATATGGACATTGTTGGGAAGGAACAGAAGGTGGGAGGCGTAAAGGAAGTAGCATGAAGGCCTGTACCATCATAACTGAAGAAAATAGCTCTAGTCATTGCTCTGTGAGAAAAGGGGATCCTTCAGGGGTGCTGTGTGATGGTTGGTAGGGGTGGGAAGGGGGAGATATACATGTGACTGATCTGGGAACATGCATGTCTGTAAACAACAAAACTCTGTAAAAGTTAAAAGTAAAATAAAGGTTAAAAAAAAAAAAGATATTAACAGTCATAAAGGAAAAGCTGCCAGATTTGACTAAAATTTCATAAAATTTCAAATTTCTGTTAAGGACCCCAAAGAGGTTAAAAATAGATAACAAACAGCATAGATAACGAAGTGCTGTTATTCAAATATAAAAAGCATTTTCACACATAAAGAAATACACAACCCAATTTGTAAATATGAGCCGGCATTATAAACAGTCAACAGAAATACAAATGAATAATAAATGAAAACTGTTTACTCATTAATTCTCAAAAAATGCAAATTAGGGCTTCCCTTGTGGTCCAGTGGGTAGAGAGTCCACCTTGCAGTGCAAGGGGCACAGGTTCGATCCCTGGCCCAGGAAGATCCCACTGGACCGGTGTGTCCAATTACGAGCCAGAGCTCTGGAGCACATGTGCCCAGAGTCGGCACTCTGCAGTGAGAGGTCACAACAATGGGAGGCCCACACAGGCCAAAGGATAAAGATGGATGAAAATAAATGAATAAAAAAATGATAAAAGAGGCCAAAATTTTAAATAAAAGCTAATTAAGTATCAATGGAATGTCATTTTTGTGTATCAAATTAAGAAAAAACAAAAATGACCAAGCTGTGAGAAAATGGATATTTTTCTACATTTTGGGTACAAATGCAAATGGCAAATCTGGTTTAAAGGATAATCTGGCAGTATCTATCAAAAGTAAATATGCTCAGGAATTCCCTGGTGGACCAGTGGTTAAGAATCTGCCTGCCAATTCAGAGAAACAGGGTTCGATCCCTGGTCTGGGAAGACTCCACATACCATGGGGGCAACGAAGCCCATGAGCCACAACTACAGAAGCCTGCAGGCCATGGACCATGCTCCGCAATGAGAGAAGCCACCACAGGAGAATTCTGTATACCAAAACAAAGAGCAGCCCCAGCTTGGTGTAACTAGAGTAAGCGTGTGCGTAGCAACAAAGACTCAGCGCAGCCAAAAAATAAATAATTATACATACACACACACACATGTTGCCTCTAAGCTTACGATATATTATACTTTTTAAAAAATTTTGGCCTCTTTTTATTTATTTATTTTTTCATCCACCTTTACTCTTCAGTCTGTGTGGGCCTCCCACTGCAGCAGCCTCTCTCACTGCAGAGCATGGTCTCTGGGCGTATCAATCCAGAGCTCTGGCTCACAACTGGACACACCAATCCAGTCGCTCCACCATATTTGGGATCTTCCAGGGCCAGGGACCAAACCGGCGCCCCTTGCACTGCAAGGTGGAGACTCTACCCACTGGACCACCAGGGAAGCCCTAAGTTTGTGATATATTTAAAAAAAAAAAAAAAAGTAAATATGCTCAATAGACTTTGATCCAACAATTCTGCTTCTCATAATTATCCTATCATATATTGCTCAGGTAAAAAAGATAATACTTACCATTTAGCAAGTGACTATTACATTCCAAGCCCTTTAAAATTCTTTAAAATAGATGACAGTATAAACATTTTGCAGGTGAGAAAACTGAAACTCA
Organism: Tragulus kanchil; assembly: GCA_022376925.1. Classification (NCBI taxonomy): domain Eukaryota; kingdom Metazoa; phylum Chordata; class Mammalia; order Artiodactyla; family Tragulidae; genus Tragulus; species Tragulus kanchil. The sequence goes on along the minus strand of JAIOJX010000026.1, from coordinate 92,726,843 downwards.
GATGTAAATTTCCCAAAGTTATGAGATCATGGTAGTTGAATAATCTAGATTTGAACCTAGATATTCTTTCCTGTAAAATACAAGGTCTTTTCCTTCTATCCTAGCTTCCTATTCCTAATTCTCTTACCATCACCAAACACTGCCTTTAATTGGTAGGTGAAATAAAATTGCCACTCTCCCTGCCCCTACCTTTCTTGCATCGTGACCTTTGGGGAAATTATTTCACATTCTGTCACTTGTCAGGGTTTAAAGCGAAATATATTATGCTGTATTTCTGAAGATCTTAATTTAGGAAGGGACTCTTAAAAATGTGAAGGAGGGCTTCCCTGGTGGTCCAGTGGGTAAGGACACCACCTTACAGCGCAAGGCGCCGGTCTGATCCCTGGCCTGGGAACTACAGAAGCCTGCAGGCCATGACCATGCTCCGCAATGAGAGAAGCCACCACAGGAGAATTCTGTATACCAAAACAAAGAGCAGCCCCAGCTTGGTGTAACTAGAGTAAGCGTGTGCGTAGCAACAAAGACTCAGCGCAGCCAAAAAATAAATAATTATACATACACACACACACACATGTTGCCTCTAAGCTTACGATATATTATACTTTTTAAAAAATTTTGGCCTCTTTTTATTTATTTATTTTTTCATCCACCTTTACTCTTCAGTCTGTGTGGGCCTCCCACTGCAGCAGCCTCTCTCACTGCAGAGCATGGTCTCTGGGCGTATCAATCCAGAGCTCTGGCTCACAACTGGACACACCAATCCAGTCGCTCCACCATATTTGGGATCTTCCAGGGCCAGGGACCAAACCGGCGCCCCTTGCACTGCAAGGTGGAGACTCTACCCACTGGACCACCAGGGAAGCCCTAAGTTTGTGATATATTTAAAAAAAAAAAAAAAAGTAAATATGCTCAATAGACTTTGATCCAACAATTCTGCTTCTCATAATTATCCTATCATATATTGCTCAGGTAAAAAAGATAATACTTACCATTTAGCAAGTGACTATTACATTCCAAGCCCTTTAAAATTCTTTAAAATAGATGACAGTATAAACATTTTGCAGGTGAGAAAACTGAAACTCAGATGTAAATTTCCCAAAGTTATGAGATCATGGTAGTTGAATAATCTAGATTTGAACCTAGATATTCTTTCCTGTAAAATACAAGGTCTTTTCCTTCTATCCTAGCTTCCTATTCCTAATTCTCTTACCATCACCAAACACTGCCTTTAATTGGTAGGTGAAATAAAATTGCCACTCTCCCTGCCCCTACCTTTCTTGCATCGTGACCTTTGGGGAAATTATTTCACATTCTGTCACTTGTCAGGGTTTAAAGCGAAATATATTATGCTGTATTTCTGAAGATCTTAATTTAGGAAGGGACTCTTAAAAATGTGAAGGAGGGCTTCCCTGGTGGTCCAGTGGGTAAGGACACCACCTTACAGCGCAAGGGGCGCCGGTCTGATCCCTGGCCTGGGAAGATCCCACGTGCCGCGGAGCGGCTGGACCGATGTGTCCAATTACAGAGCCGGAGCTCTGGAGCGCATGTGCCCAGAGCCGGTGCTCTGCGACAACAGAGGCCACTGCGATAGGAGGCCCACACGGGCCAAAGAACAAAAGATGGATGAAAAATAGATAAATGAAAGACCAACAGAAGTGGCCCGCCTGCCCCACTCCCTCCTCGACCTGCTCCCCACCCACACCCAAAAAAAAAAAATAAAAGTGAAGGAACTACTTTTTTTTCCCCTGAGTTCTGCCTTTTCTTGTTTTATTTTTTATTTTTTACAGAGTTTTGCTGTTTACTGACACACATCAACCTGAATCTGCCATGGGTATGTCCTCCCGCCCCAAACCTCCCCATCTCACCCTTCCAGGTGGTCACCACAGAGCCCCTGTTCGAGATCCCTAGTCCCAGAGCATATTCCCCTCCTTCAGCCCAATGTCCGTAAGTCTATTCTCTATGTCCGTTTCTCCACTGCTGCTCTTCATATACATTTATCAGTACCATCTAATTCCATATAACGTGTCAGTATATAATAATTTTCTTTTTAAAAAAATTTATTTATTTATTTATTTTGGGCTATTCTGGGTTTTCAGGTTCTTCTCTAGTTGCAGGGAGTGGGGTCTACTCTCTAGTTGCGGTGAGCAGGCTTATTGTTGCAGGGACTTCTCCTGTGGAACTTGGGCTCTAGGGCACATGGGCTTCAGTAGTTGTGGCACATGGACACAACAGTTGCAGCTCCGAGGCTCTAGAGCACAGGCTCAATAGCTGTGGCTCAAGGGCTTAGCTGCTCCACGGCATGTGGCATCTTCCCGGATCGGGGATCAAATTGCTGTCTCCTGCATCGGCAGGTGAACACTTTACCATTGAGCTAACAGGGAAGCCCTATAATATTTTTCTTTCTGACTTACTTCACTCTGTATAATAGGTTCTAGATTCATCCAAAATGCTGATTCCATCTGGGGTTTCTTTTGGGTTAAGAATCCCTTAATTTAGGAAGGACTCTTAAATGTGAAGGAGGGCTTCCCTGGTGGTCCAGTGGGTAAGGACACCACCTTACAGCGCAAGGGGCGCCGGTCTGATCCCTGGCCTGGGAAGATCCCACGTGCCGCGGAGCGGCTGGACCGATGTGTCCAATTACAGAGCCGGAGCTCTGGAGCGCATGTGCCCAGAGCCGGTGCTCTGCGACAACAGAGGCCACTGCGATAGGAGGCCCACACGGGCCAAAGAACAAAAGATGGATGAAAAATAGATAAATGAAAGACCAACAGAAGTGGCCCGCCTGCCCCACTCCCTCCTCGACCTGCTCCCCACCCACACCCAAAAAAAAAAAATAAAAGTGAAGGAACTACTTTTTTTTCCCCTGAGTTCTGCCTTTTCTTGTTTTATTTTTTATTTTTTACAGAGTTTTGCTGTTTACTGACACACATCAACCTGAATCTGCCATGGGTATGTCCTCCCGCCCCAAACCTCCCCATCTCACCCTTCCAGGTGGTCACCACAGAGCCCCTGTTCGAGATCCCCTAGTCCCAGAGCATATTCCCCTCCTTCAGCCCAATGTCCGTAAGTCTATTCTCTATGTCCGTTTCTCCACTGCTGCTCTTCATATACATTTATCAGTACCATCTAATTCCATATAACGTGTCAGTATATAATAATTTTCTTTTTAAAAAAATTTATTTATTTATTTATTTTGGGCTATTCTGGGTTTTCAGGTTCTTCTCTAGTTGCAGGGAGTGGGGTCTACTCTCTAGTTGCGGTGAGCAGGCTTATTGTTGCAGGGACTTCTCCTGTGGAACTTGGGCTCTAGGGCACATGGGCTTCAGTAGTTGTGGCACATGGACACAACAGTTGCAGCTCCGAGGCTCTAGAGCACAGGCTCAATAGCTGTGGCTCAAGGGCTTAGCTGCTCCACGGCATGTGGCATCTTCCCGGATCGGGGATCAAATTGCTGTCTCCTGCATCGGCAGGTGAACACTTTACCATTGAGCTAACAGGGAAGCCCTATAATATTTTTCTTTCTGACTTACTTCACTCTGTATAATAGGTTCTAGATTCATCCGAATCACTAGAACTGACTCAAGTGCATTTCTTTTTATGATTGAGTAATATTGCATTCTACATATGTATCAAAACTTCTTTATCCATTCATTTGCCAATGGACATCTAGGCTGCTAATGTGAAGGAACTACTGAAAGACTGTCACCTGAATCAGCTATGAGCTGAAAGAGATGGTAATCCTTTTCAATTCAGATTAGCACTCTAGAAGTTTGTCTCAGAATATGGCATTTCTTTAACACACTGTCTACCTTAGTTCATAAAAAACTCTTCTTTTAACTTCATTTTATCATAGAATTCGGAAGATTTTGTGATGTTTATGAAGCAATTAGCTTGGACTTTCAGGAATTTATTCTAGAATTCCAGTCTTCAATTTTCAATCCTGTCCTAGGTGATAAATTCTTTCAACTGTCTAAATCTGTTGATTTTATGTAACCTATATTTTAAAGGTTACCCACTGAATTGATCTTGTTCACCCTAATTTAGCTTAATCTCTCATATACAGGTCTGACTACCAGCCTTAAGAAAAATATTTACGGTAAGCTTTCTTTTTTAAAAACTAAACTTTATCTTGAAATCAACTGTAGATTTACGCAGTTTTAAGAAATAACACAGAGAAACCATATACCTTTTATCCAAGTTGCCTCAATAGTAACATCTTAAAAAACTGTATAATGTCAGTATCAACTAGGATATTGACATTACACAATTAAGATGTAGAACACTTCCACAAGGATTCCTAATGTCCTTTCAGTCACACCCCTTCCCTTCCTGTCTCCACCTCCTACTTAAGGCCTGGCAACCACTAACCTGTTCTATATTTTTATAATTTTGTAATTTCAAGAATGTCATGTAAATGAATTCGTATACCGTACAACATGTGGGGATTGGCTTTTTTTTTTTCCCACTCGGCATAATTCTCTGGAAATTCATTCACATTGCTGTATGTATTAGTGTTCCTTTGTATTGCTGAGTATTATTCCATGGCTTAGAAGTAACACAGTTTATTTAGCCATTCACCAATTAAAGAAAGTTTGTGTTGTTTCCACTTTTTGGCTACTATGAATAAAGCTGCTATAAATATTTTGTTCAGAATATTTTTGTGTGTGTGATTTTTTTTTTAAAGATTTATTTATTTATTTTGGGTGGGGGTCGGGTTGGGGATGGAGGGGAGCAGGCGGGCCACTTCTATTGGTCTTTCATTTCTCTATGTTCATCCGTCTTTGTTCTTTGGCTCCCGTGCGCCTCCCATCGCGGTGGCCTCTGTCATCGCAGAGCGCTGGCTCTGGGCGCATGCGCTCCAGAGCTTCGGCTCGGTAATTGGACACATCAGTCCAGCCGCTCCGCGGCACGTGGGACCTTCCCAGGCCAGGGATCAAACCAGTGCCCCTTGCACTGCAAGGCGGTGTCCTTATCCACTGGACCACCAGGGGAAGCCCTGTGTGTGTGATTTTAAGACTTGATTTTTCTAGGATAAACAGCCTCCAAGTATAGTTGTTGGGTTACATGCAGTTGCATATTTAATTTTATTTTTCTTTTGAGAAACTGAACTATTTTCAAGAGTGGGTATAAAATTTTTAATTCCCATCAGCAATTTCTCCACGTGTCACCAGCACTTAATTTTATTACTGTTTTTCATTTTATGTAAGAGATTTAGGACAGAGTTTGGTTGTGTTTGTCCACGGATGTCCAATAGCTTCAGCTCTTCTTCTTGAAAAGGCCATCATTCTTCCATCATACTGCTTTTGCATCAATGTTAAAAATCAGTTGGTAATACCAGCTCTAGGGAGATGTTTCTAACATCATTAAAAGAACTGTATAATGTCAGTATCAACTTTGACATTACACAATTAAGATGTAGAACACTTCCACAAGGATTCCTAATGTCCTTTCAGTCACACCCCTTCCCTTCCTGTCTCCACCTCCTACTTAAGGCCTGGCAACCACTAACCTGTTCTATATTTTTATAATTTTGTAATTTCAAGAATGTCATGTAAATGAATTCGTATACCGTACAACATGTGGGGATTGGCTTTTTTTTTTTCCCACTCGGCATAATTCTCTGGAAATTCATTCACATTGCTGTATGTATTAGTGTTCCTTTGTATTGCTGAGTATTATTCCATGGCTTAGAAGTAACACAGTTTATTTAGCCATTCACCAATTAAAGAAAGTTTGTGTTGTTTCCACTTTTTGGCTACTATGAATAAAGCTGCTATAAATATTTTGTTCAGAATATTTTTGTGTGTGTGATTTTTTTTTTAAAGATTTATTTATTTATTTTGGGTGGGGGTCGGGTTGGGGATGGAGGGGAGCAGGCGGGCCACTTCTATTGGTCTTTCATTTCTCTATGTTCATCCGTCTTTGTTCTTTGGCTCCCGTGCGCCTCCCATCGCGGTGGCCTCTGTCATCGCAGAGCGCTGGCTCTGGGCGCATGCGCTCCAGAGCTTCGGCTCGGTAATTGGACACATCAGTCCAGCCGCTCCGCGGCACGTGGGACCTTCCCAGGCCAGGGATCAAACCAGCGCCCCTTGCACTGCAAGGCGGTGTCCTTACCCACTGGACCACCAGGGGAAGCCCTGTGTGTGTGATTTTAAGACTTGATTTTTCTAGGATAAACAGCCTCCAAGTATAGTTGTTGGGTTACATGCAGTTGCATATTTAATTTTATTTTTCTTTTGAGAAACTGAACTATTTTCAAGAGTGGGTATAAAATTTTTAATTCCCATCAGCAATTTCTCCACGTGTCACCAGCACTTAATTTTATTACTGTTTTTCATTTTATGTAAGAGATTTAGGACAGAGTTTGGTTGTGTTTGTCCACGGATGTCCAATAGCTTCAGCTCTTCTTCTTGAAAAGGCCATCATTCTTCCATCATACTGCTTTTGCATCAATGTTAAAAATCAGTTGGTAATACCAGCTCTAGGGGAGATGTTTCTAACAGTTTTACTGTTTTAGAGTCATTTGGGAGAGTCCATCTATATTGTGAACCAAATCTAGGAGCCTCAGAATTTGACTTAGGAGAAATCCATCTTGGTTCATTATTCCTAGCAAAAATAAGCATTGTGCAAAGCATGTATTTGTATATATGTAGACTGTCAAATACTTTGTTGTTTTTTATAATTTATCAGAAAAGATACATATACTGTATATGCGTATATACAGTTTCAAATATTGTTTCACTTATAATTTAACAAGAGTTCCTCCTATCAATAAAGCAGAACATGGTAAGCAATGAAAAAAAATCAGTTGGTGCTTCTGTGGGCCTATTTCACAGATGTCTATTCTGTCCATTGATGTCTGTGTGTCTCTCTCTTCTATATCACACTATCTTAACACCCACGACTGTGGCCTGATTAGTGAGTAGGCCTTAATATGGGTAAAGTAATTCCTCTCATTTTCTTCTTTATAAAGATGATTCTAGCTATTCTTGGACCTGTGCCTTTCTATATACATTTTAAACTTTTTTTTCTTTTTAATACATCTTTATTCTTTGGCATGTGTGGGCCTCCCATTGCCGCGTCTCTTGTTGCAGAGCACCGGCTCTGGGTACATGCACTCCAGAGCGCTGACTCGTAATTGGACACACTGGTCTGGCCGCTCCTCGGCATGTGGAATCTGCCTGGGCCAAAGATCGAACTGGTGCCACCTGCACTCCAAGGCGGACTGTTTACCCACTGGACCACCAGGGAAGCCCTATATACATTTCAGAATGATCTTGTTTATATTTACAAAGAGCTGTTTTTTTAGATAGAAATTATATTAAATCTAAAGGTCAATCTGGGGAGAACTGAAATCTTTACTATGTTGAGTTTTCTAATTCATGAATATGGTATGTCTACAGGACCGTAGTTGTCTTGCTTCTAGTGTCTGCCTCCTGGTGGGTGAGGCTTGTCTAGAGACTTGTACAGGTTTCTTGGCAAGAAGGACAGTTCTCTGGTGGGTGGAGCTGATCTCGGTCCTCAACTGGGCAGAGTCATGTCTTGGGCTATGTCCTGAGGCAGCTGTGGGTTTGGGAAGTCTTTAGGCTGCCTGTCTGCAGATGGGAAAGGCTGTGTCCCTACTCAGTTTGTTGTTTGGCCTAAGGCATCCCAGCACTGAAGGCTGCAGTCTGTTCGGTGGGGCCAGGTTATGGTGCCAAAACATCACCCTGGAAAACACATGCAAATTAATGTTCCTTGAAACCACCACCAGTGTCACTAAGGTGAGCCACAGCTGCCCCTGCCTCCAGGGGACCCTCTAAGACCATCAAGTAGGTCTGTTTTTATAATTTAGCAGAAAAGATACATATACTGTATATGCGTATATACAGTTTCAAATATTGTTTCACTTATAATTTAACAAGAGTTCCTCCTATCAATAAAGCAGAACATGGTAAGCAATGAAAAAAAATCAGTTGGTGCTTCTGTGGGCCTATTTCACAGATGTCTATTCTGTCCATTGATGTCTGTGTGTCTCTCTCTTCTATATCACACTATCTTAACACCCACGACTGTGGCCTGATTAGTGAGTAGGCCTTAATATGGGTAAAGTAATTCCTCTCATTTTCTTCTTTATAAAGATGATTCTAGCTATTCTTGGACCTGTGCCTTTCTATATACATTTTAAACTTTTTTTTCTTTTTAATACATCTTTATTCTTTGGCATGTGTGGGCCTCCCATTGCCGCGTCTCTTGTTGCAGAGCACCGGCTCTGGGTACATGCACTCCAGAGCGCTGACTCGTAATTGGACACACTGGTCTGGCCGCTCCTCGGCATGTGGAATCTGCCTGGGCCAAAGATCGAACTGGTGCCACCTGCACTCCAAGGCGGACTGTTTACCCACTGGACCACCAGGGAAGCCCTATATACATTTCAGAATGATCTTGTTTATATTTACAAAGAGCTGTTTTTTTAGATAGAAATTATATTAAATCTAAAGGTCAATCTGGGGAGAACTGAAATCTTTACTATGTTGAGTTTTCTAATTCATGAATATGGTATGTCTACAGGACCGTAGTTGTCTTGCTTCTAGTGTCTGCCTCCTGGTGGGTGAGGCTTGTCTAGAGACTTGTACAGGTTTCTTGGCAAGAAGGACAGTTCTCTGGTGGGTGGAGCTGATCTCGGTCCTCAACTGGGCAGAGTCATGTCTTGGGCTATGTCCTGAGGCAGCTGTGGGTTTGGGAAGTCTTTAGGCTGCCTGTCTGCAGATGGGAAAGGCTGTGTCCCTACTCAGTTTGTTGTTTGGCCTAAGGCATCCCAGCACTGAAGGCTGCAGTCTGTTCGGTGGGGCCAGGTTATGGTGCCAAAACATCACCCTGGAAAACACATGCAAATTAATGTTCCTTGATATATCCACCACCAGTGTCTGTGTATCTCTAAGGTGAGCCACAGCTGCCCCTGCCTCTCCAGGGGACCCTCTAAGACCATCAAGTAGGTCTGGCCTAGCCTCCTCTCAAATTACTGCTTTTGCCCTCCCTCCTCTTTTAAAAAACTTCTGGCCTCTTTTATTGATTTTTCATGTATTTATTTTCATCCATCTTTATTCTTCAGCCTGTGTGGGCCTCCCATAGCAGTGGCCTCTCTCGCAGCAGAGCACCGGCTCTGGGCGCATGCACTCCAGAGGGCTGGCTCATAATTGGACACACCGGCCCAGCCACATGGGACCTTCCCGGGCCAGGGATCGAACCGGCGCCCCTTGCACTGCAAGGTGGTGTCCTTACCCACTGGACTACCAGGGAAGCCCTATATACATTTCAGAATGACTTTGTTTATATTTACAAAGAGCTGTTTTTTAGATAGAAATTATATTAAATCTAAAGGAAGCCCTGCCTTTGCCCTTATTCTTAAGTGTGTGTGAGATTTTCTGTGCACCCTTTAAAAGTACAATCTCTATTCCCTAATCCTGCAGAGTTCCTGCAATCAAGCCCTGTTGGCCTTCAAAGTCAAATGCTATGGGGGCTCCTCTCCTTGGTTCCAGACGCTGGGCTGGAGGTCCTAACATGGGGCTCAGAACTCTTGTAAGAGAACTTTTGTAACATAATTATCTCCAGTTTGTGGGTCACCCATGCAGGGGTATGGTATTTGATTATATTGAGAGTCCGCCTCCTAACAGTCTTGTTGTGGTTCTGTCTCTATGTTTATAGCTGTAGAACAAATCTTTTACCGTAGTTGTCTTGCTTCTAGTGTCTGCCTCCTGGTGGGTGAGGCTTGTCTAGAGACTTGTACAGGTTTCTTGGCAAGAAGGACAGTTCTCTGGTGGGTGGAGCTGATCTCGGTCCTCAACTGGGCAGAGTCATGTCTTGGGCTATGTCCTGAGGCAGCTGTGGGTTTGGGAAGTCTTTAGGCTGCCTGTCTGCAGATGGGAAAGGCTGTGTCCCTACTCAGTTTGTTGTTTGGCCTAAGGCATCCCAGCACTGAAGGCTGCAGTCTGTTCGGTGGGGCCAGGTTATGGTGCCAAAACATCACCCTGGAAAACACATGCAAATTAATGTTCCTTGATATATCCACCACCAGTGTCTGTGTATCTCTAAGGTGAGCCACAGCTGCCCCTGCCTCTCAGGGGACCCTCTAAGACCATCAAGTAGGTCTGGCCTAGCCTCCTCTCAAATTACTGCTTTTGCCCTCCCTCCTCTTTTAAAAAACTTCTGGCCTCTTTTATTGATTTTTCATGTATTTATTTTCATCCATCTTTATTCTTCAGCCTGTGTGGGCCTCCCATAGCAGTGGCCTCTCTCGCAGCAGAGCACCGGCTCTGGGCGCATGCACTCCAGAGGGCTGGCTCATAATTGGACACACCGGCCCAGCCACATGGGACCTTCCCGGGCCAGGGATCGAACCGGCGCCCCTTGCACTGCAAGGTGGTGTCCTTACCCACTGGACTACCAGGGAAGCCCTATATACATTTCAGAATGACTTTGTTTATATTTACAAAGAGCTGTTTTTTAGATAGAAATTATATTAAATCTAAAGGAAGCCCTGCCTTTGCCCTTATTCTTAAGTGTGTGTGAGATTTTCTGTGCACCCTTTAAAAGTACAATCTCTATTCCCTAATCCTGCAGAGTTCCTGCAATCAAGCCCTGTTGGCCTTCAAAGTCAAATGCTATGGGGGCTCCTCTCCTTGGTTCCAGACGCTGGGCTGGAGGTCCTAACATGGGGCTCAGAACTCTTGTAAGAGAACTTTTGTAACATAATTATCTCCAGTTTGTGGGTCACCCATGCAGGGGTATGGTATTTGATTATATTGAGAGTCCGCCTCTCCTAACAGTCTTGTTGTGGTTCTGTCTCTATGTTTATAGCTGTAGAACATCTTTTCTGGTAGGTTTCAGTCTTTTTCAATGATGATTATAGTCTGCAGACTGTTGTGTGTGCTCATGAGAGGAGGTAAGTTTAGGGCCCTTTCACTCTGCCATTTTGGCTGCTCTCTCCCAACTGTGTTCTTTTAAATGGTGTATTCAGACCATTTGTCATTTGCCAAATTTTTATATCAGTTACTGATTGTTGGGACTTCAGTTGGCCATTTTGTTATTTTTTGTTTTCTCTATTTCTCATTCCTTTTTTCTCTTTTCTTATCTCTCTGAGGGTTATCTGAATATTTTTTAGGATTCTACATTGATTTAGTTTTTTAATATAATTTTTTTTAGTTTCTTGGTGGTTGTATTAGGTGTTATGATATATTCTTAACTTATTACAATCTATTGGGACTGATATTTTACCTCTTTGAGTGAAGTATAGAAATCTTTCACTTAGGCATTTTAATTCTCCTGACAATTGTCTTATGTATCTCCCCTATTTACATTTCACATTACAGCAGATGATGTTATCACCTTTTCTTCAATTATCACACATTATTTAAAAACGTATGAGAATGAGAAGAGGCTATATTTGCCCAGTCAACTGTTTCTTTCACTCTATAGCTCCAAGCCTTTTTCTGCTATCATTTCCTTTCCTTTTAGAGAATTTCCTCTAAGCATTAGTTTTAGAGAATTTCCTCTAGGCATAGGTATGCTTGCTACCAACACATTTCTTAGTCTTCCTTTGTCTAAGAATATCTCTTTTTTCCCCATCACTCCTGAATTATTGCTGGGTACAGAATTTACAGTTGCTAGTTGTTTTCTTTCATACTGGAAAAATACTGTGCCATATCCTCAGGGTTTGTGATGTTAAATGAGAAAATCACTGTCATTCAAATAGGTATTTATTCTGCAGTACGTATCTACTCCCTGCTGGTTTCACTGTTTCTCTCTGGCTGCTTTCAAGATATTTTCTCTTTAATTTATAGAAGTATAATTGTATGCCTTGGATTCTTTCGGTTTACCCTCTTTGGGCTTTGCTCAGCTCGTTTAATATTTTCACCAGTGTTGGGATATTTTCAGCTATTATTTCTCTGAATAATTTCTCCTCCTGCTTTTTCTCCTTTGCCCCTCTCCTTTTCTCTTGGGTTTCTAATAATATGAATATTAACTATTCTGTTATTGTTCTACAGATCCCAGAGATTCAGGTTTTCTTTTTCAGTCTATCATTATTCTGCTGTTCAGATTGGGTAGATTCTATTGATATTTTTTAAGTTCACTACTTCTGTCTGCTATCATTTCTACTGCACTACTGCGCCCAAACAAGATTTTAATTTTGATTATTTTCTTCTTCAGTTCTATAATTTCCATTTGGTCTTTTTCATAACTTGTATTTCTCTGCTGACAGTTTGCTATTTTTCCATTTGTTTTGAGAGAATTTATGATTTCTTGATGAAGTATTCTTACTGTAGTTGCTTCACATCCTTGTCAGATCATTGCAACATCTTATTCACCTTGGTGTTGGCATCTGTTCCTTATCTTCTCTAATTACATTGTGGTTTTCCTGGTTCTTGGAATGACAAGTGTATTTTCATTCTTATCTTGGACACTTTGGATCTTGTAAGTCTCTGGATCTTTTAAAGTATTTGTTAGTCGCCAATCACTCCGCTGAGATGTAACATGGGGCCAGCCAGGTGGGTGTGCATGTTCAGCTTCGCACTGGACTCCACCCACACGACCCATAAAAATGGAGCAACGATTCAGGCTAACTTGTTGCCGACAGGTGGGATGGACACTGAACATCTCTCCCCTTCCCTCCTGGTGTCTTTCCACTGAAAGTGGGGCAGCCATTTGCATCATCTCTCCCTTTCAAGTGGGGGTGTATGGGCCTTTCTCCATTAGGCCCTTTGCCAACAAGAAGCAGAAAGGGAGAAGCAAAGTCTCCACTTGCAGTCTGCCTCTTGTGCCTCTAATGTGCGCTCATGTGTAATCAGTCGTTTAGTCATGTTCAAGTCTTTGTAACCCTATGAACTCTAGCCCAGCAGGCTCCTCTGTCCATGGGATTTTTCCAGGCAAGAACATTAGAGTAGGGTGCCATTTCCTTCTCCAAGGGATTTCCCCAACCCAGGGATGGAACCCAGGTCTCTAATATATCCTGCACTGGCAGGCAGATTATAACATTATGCTAACTAGGGTGAATTACGTATTTAAAATTATTAGGGTTACACCACCTGGGACATCCCTATAGTGAATAATATTTCTTCTAGGCACAGCAGTGAGGTCAATATATTAATAATTCCATAGGAGATACTATAAATGCTATAATATTTACATATACTAAAGACACTTGATAATTATGAACTTGACCACAATCTAATGAGTTGAAACAATTTATTTGATCTTAAACTAATTATCCTATTTAGTCCATTCTAGTCCATTTTGGGTTCATTCATAGGCCAGGCTTGTTGCTAGTAGCAGACTTAGGAATAGTGCTATAACAACTATTGTTTTCAGATTATTTGTTTGGTATGTGGAGGGTAAAGGTAAAAGGAGGTCAGTCTCTAAGTCAAAGAAATGTAATAGCTACTAAGAAAACATTTATGGAAAAGGATAGGCCTACTGATCCTATGGGATCAAGTTCTTACTCAAAGGGACTTGTTTTTTCTGTATAAATATATAACTGAGGGAGTCAGAATGTAGTAAATACAAGCACTAAGGCTACTGCTATCTTTGTAATTACTGTCATTATAAATTATTTTTTGGATTATACTGAAACTGATAGAAAGTCTACTATACTATTTAACACTAAAACGCTAAGATCCTCATCATTAAATAGACATATAAAGAAATAGTCATAGTACATCTATAGAATTCAGTATCAGGCAGTTGCTTCAAAACTAAAGTGATGATTGTATATGAAATGGAATTTTAATTGGCATAAGAAGCAGATGACTAGGAATACAGGGCTAATAATTACATGTAGACTGTGGAATTCTTTAGCTATGAAGAAAATGGAGCCATATACCCCATCTAAGATCATAAAAGGTATTTTGTAGTACTCTAAGCCCTATAGAAGTGTAAAGTATATACCTAAGGTAATTATAAAGAGCTTGGAGTATATATTTCCCATTTCCTTCTACAAGGCTTTGATAGGTTCAGATGATGGATACTCTCTCAGAAGCTAATAAGACTGCGGCAATAAGGAGCTACACTTCTAGTGAACTTAGAGGATGGATGACTTTTAGTGGTCAAGATCCACATAATTCAGGTGTAGGAACAAGACCTGGATGATAGAAGACTCATGAAAAGCTGGTAAAAGAAGAGGACTTCTGAACTAAAAATAGGCTTATTTCATACTGAAGTCTTTTTTGAACAATTGGTGACCTTAGAAAGTCCTTTCTTGGACAATGTCTCATCATCAGTGATATAGTGTTAATAAGCCTAATGATGATAACATTACTGACTTAAAGGGTTATCGCATTACTAGACCTGAGGTTATTAGAAGGGCTGAGAGAGCTCCTCTAAGAGGTCAGGGATTGGACTTACTATGACAGGGTTACCATGGATCACTGTGTGTTACCATATTAAGTAGAGGTGAATATGTAAGCTTGAATTAGAGCAAAGGCAAATTCAAAGACAGTTAAGTAAAACAAGTTTTTTCAGATTATTGTTTGGTATGTGGAGGGTAAAGGTAAAAGGAGGTCAGTCTCTAAGTCAAAGAAATGTAATAGCTACTAAGAAAACATTTATGGAAAAGGATAGGCCTACTGATCCTATGGGATCAAGTTCTTACTCAAAGGGACTTGTTTTTTCTGTATAAATATATAACTGAGGGAGTCAGAATGTAGTAAATACAAGCACTAAGGCTACTGCTATCTTTGTAATTACTGTCATTATAAATTATTTTTTGGATTATACTGAAACTGATAGAAAGTCTACTATACTATTTAACACTAAAACGCTAAGATCCTCATCATTAAATAGACATATAAAGAAATAGTCATAGTACATCTATAGAATTCAGTATCAGGCAGTTGCTTCAAAACTAAAGTGATGATTGTATATGAAATGGAATTTTAATTGGCATAAGAAGCAGATGACTAGGAATACAGGGCTAATAATTACATGTAGACTGTGGAATTCTTTAGCTATGAAGAAAATGGAGCCATATACCCCATCTAAGATCATAAAAGGTATTTTGTAGTACTCTAAGCCCTATAGAAGTGTAAAGTATATACCTAAGGTAATTATAAAGAGCTTGGAGTATATATTTCCCATTTCCTTCTACAAGGCTTTGATAGGTTCAGATGATGGATACTCTCTCAGAAGCTAATAAGACTGCGGCAATAAGGAGCTACACTTCTAGTGAACTTAGAGGATGGATGACTTTTAGTGGTCAAGATCCACATAATTCAGGTGTAGGAACAAGACCTGGATGATAGAAGACTCATGAAAAGCTGGTAAAAGAAGAGGACTTCTGAACTAAAAATAGGCTTATTTCATACTGAAGTCTTTTTTGAACAATTGGTGACCTTAGAAAGTCCTTTCTTGGACAATGTCTCATCATCAGTGATATAGTGTTAATAAGCCTAATGATGATAACATTACTGACTTAAAGGGTTATCGCATTACTAGACCTGAGGTTATTAGAAGGGCTGAGAGAGCTCCTCTAAGAGGTCAGGGATTGGACTTACTATGACAGGGTTACCATGGATCACTGTGTGTTACCATATTAAGTAGAGGTGAATATGTAAGCTTGAATTAGAGCAAAGGCAAATTCAAAGACAGTTAAGTAAAACAAGGATAATAAATGTAATGAGGGCTATGGTGTCACTAATATTTAGTAGTGTTACAGCTGCTCCCCCAATTAAATGAATTAATAGATGCCTTGAGAGTGTTAACTGGTATTATACAGCTAGGGCTACTGGTTGGATACAAAGAGGAACTGGTGCTCCTTGCAGTAAAAATGGGCTAAGGGCTTTAATTTTTGGCAGAAAGCACTAATCACAGTTCCTGCTCACAAATAAATGCTATACCTAAATTTA
Organism: Tragulus kanchil; assembly: GCA_022376925.1. NCBI lineage: Eukaryota > Metazoa > Chordata > Mammalia > Artiodactyla > Tragulidae > Tragulus > Tragulus kanchil. The sequence continues at coordinate 92,710,968 of JAIOJX010000026.1, read as the reverse complement.
TTGAGAGTTGTGTAGTATATTGAGAGTTGGGGGTATAAATGAATGTGGTATAAATCCTAGTATATCTGTTGATCCAATGGATAGGATAACATATATATATATTAGTGTTCAGGTTTATCCTTTGTGGTTGCAAATAGCTATTATTAGTTTAATGTAAGTTGGACTAACCACTGTTGAATAGAAATCATGCAGTTGTTGATTAGTTGGTTATGTGTGGGGAATAAAATACTTGGGAATATAATTATTAGTACAACAATGGGAAGTTATATTATTGTTGGGTTAATGAAAGAGGCAAAGAAATTTTCATTCATTTTGCTTCTCAAATGTTTTTTCATTTTAGAATATTATTAATTCTGGCTTTGAAGTATAAATGTATTTTAAGATTTTTAGTTGGAATATAATGAGTAAGATTAGAATTTCTGATGAAGTAGAAATAAACCATGTTGATTTGTCTAGCTGTGGCATATCATTAAGGGGAGATTTCATACCCAATCTTCTAGCACTTTAAAGGTTAAAATTAATTAGCTTCTTAATGAATTCATAATACTGATGCAGATCATTCTTCAGAGTATTCCAGTGGAACTAATTCCAGGATAATAGCATAAAGCTATGATCTGATCTACATATCTTTGAGCACTGTCCATAATATAGGGTTGTTCAATTTATATGTCCTAGAGTGGCATCTGTTTTCAGGCCTAATGAAGGAACAGCTCATGAGTGTAAAACATCTTTGGAGGAAATTAGTATTTGGATTGTTATCTCTATGGGTAGAACTACTTGGTTATCTATTTCTAATAACTGCAGCTCTCCTGGTTTTAGATCTGATGTAGGAATCATATATGAAAGTCTTCATAGTCTGTGTACTGTTAAGTTTAGTATCATTGGTGTCCTATAGTTTTTATAGTCAAAGAGGGATTATTTATTTCTTCTATCATATAAAGAATTCATAGCAATGGCAAGGGAATTAACATTACGATGGTGGCTTCTAAGACTGCTTAAACTGTTTCCACTTCTTGTGCATCTACTGTGCTTGTATATGTTGTATATTTAACTTATTTGTTAACATGAGTGAAATAATACACTCACTAGGGAGCTAATTAAAAATATGATTAGTAACATGTGATCATGGAAGTGTAGAAGAGGTATCAGTAAAGATACTAATATCAATCAGAAGGCTTCTGATTACTTCCTCCTCTGCAGGGTCAGAAAAAGATGTATTTAGATTTTGGTCTGTTTATAGTATGATAATTCCAGCTGCTAGTATTGATAATAATAGTAATACAGTTATAATTAGGGCAGATCACACAAATAATGGAGCTTGGCATTGAGATATAGTGAGTGATTTTATGTTAATAATTATGGTAATAAAATTAACAGCCCCTAGAATTGACGAAACACCTGGTAAATATAAGGAAAGAAAAGGTAATACGATCAACTGAAACTCCTGCATGAGCAAGGTTTCCAACTAGAGGTGAGTATATGGTTCAGCCTGTACCTGCAACCAGATGCAAGTAAAAGTAAGAAAGAGGGAAATAATCAGAAGCTTCTAGCACTTTAAAGGTTAAAATTAATTAGCTTCTTAATGAATTCATAATACTGATGCAGATCATTCTTCAGAGTATTCCAGTGGAACTAATTCCAGGATAATAGCATAAAGCTATGATCTGATCTACATATCTTTGAGCACTGTCCATAATATAGGGTTGTTCAATTTATATGTCCTAGAGTGGCATCTGTTTTCAGGCCTAATGAAGGAACAGCTCATGAGTGTAAAACATCTTTGGAGGAAATTAGTATTTGGATTGTTATCTCTATGGGTAGAACTACTTGGTTATCTATTTCTAATAACTGCAGCTCTCCTGGTTTTAGATCTGATGTAGGAATCATATATGAAAGTCTTCATAGTCTGTGTACTGTTAAGTTTAGTATCATTGGTGTCCTATAGTTTTTATAGTCAAAGAGGGATTATTTATTTCTTCTATCATATAAAGAATTCATAGCAATGGCAAGGGAATTAACATTACGATGGTGGCTTCTAAGACTGCTTAAACTGTTTCCACTTCTTGTGCATCTACTGTGCTTGTATATGTTGTATATTTAACTTATTTGTTAACATGAGTGAAATAATACACTCACTAGGGAGCTAATTAAAAATATGATTAGTAACATGTGATCATGGAAGTGTAGAAGAGGTATCAGTAAAGATACTAATATCAATCAGAAGGCTTCTGATTACTTCCTCCTCTGCAGGGTCAGAAAAAGATGTATTTAGATTTTGGTCTGTTTATAGTATGATAATTCCAGCTGCTAGTATTGATAATAATAGTAATACAGTTATAATTAGGGCAGATCACACAAATAATGGAGCTTGGCATTGAGATATAGTGAGTGATTTTATGTTAATAATTATGGTAATAAAATTAACAGCCCCTAGAATTGACGAAACACCTGGTAAATATAAGGAAAGAAAAGGTAATACGATCAACTGAAACTCCTGCATGAGCAAGGTTTCCAACTAGAGGTGAGTATATGGTTCAGCCTGTACCTGCAACCAGATGCAAGTAAAAGTAAGAAAGAGGGAAATAATCAGAAGCTTCTGCTGTTCGTAAAAGGGAAGGCTGTATTGGGTGCCCCAATTATCAATGGAACTAACCAGTTTCTGAAACCTTCAATTATCACAGGTATAACTATGAAGAAAATTATTACGAATACATGGGCTGTTACAATTACAATGTAAATCTGATGATCTGCAAGTAATGTTCCAGACTGACCTAATTCAGCACTAATTAGTAGGCTTCAGGCAGTACCCACTATTCCAGCCCAGGCACCAAATAAATACAGCTGTCAATATCTTTATGATGGCTTGAAGTTGGACACGACTGAATGACTGAACTGAGAATAATCAGTGGTTTATGAACACAGGCAAAAATGACTGCATAAGCATTAGAATGTAAATCTAAAGACAGAGGTTGAGTCCTCTCTTTGAGAAGTCCTGTGGTGAATTAAACATATTGAATTCTAAATTCAAAGAAGCAGCTTCGGGCTTCCCCAGTGGTCCAGTGGTTAAAGAGTCCACCTTGCAGTGCAAAGGGCACTGGTTTGATCCCTGGCCTAGGAAGATCCCACATGCTGTGAAGCTGCTGGACTGGTGTGTCCAATTATGAACCAGCACTCTGGAGCGCCTACAGCCAGAGCTGGTGCTCTGCAGTGAGAGAGGCCATTGCAACGGGAGGCCCACACATGCCAAAGAAGAGAAAGATGGATGAAAATAAATATAAATAAAAGAGGCATGATGGGGAAAAGAAAAAAAAAAGGAAGAAAAGTGAAAAAAAGAAAAGAAAAAAGAAAAAGAAGCAGCATCAGTTCTACTGGGGTTTTTCCTGCCTTTTATTTTCCCCTTGGTAGGAGATGCAGATTGAAGCCAGTTGACTAGATTATTTTGTTGTTGTTTAGTCACTAACTTGTGTCCAACTCTTTTGCAACCCATGGACTATGGCCTGCCAAGTTACACTGTCCACTGAATTTTCCAGACAAGAATACTGGAACAGCTTGCCATTTCCTACTTTAAGGGATCTTCCCAACTCAGGGATGAAACCTGCGTCTCCTGCATTGGCAGGCAGATTCTTTACCAATGTGTCACCAAGGAAGCCACAAGAGTAGCGAGTTGTTAACTAAATTTTATGGGAATATAATCCCACCAATCTTTTTTTAAATTGAAAGGGATTTATCTTTTTTTAAGTATTTGATTTGCGTTCTGAAACCTTCAATTATCACAGGTATAACTATGAAGAAAATTATTACGAATACATGGGCTGTTACAATTACAATGTAAATCTGATGATCTGCAAGTAATGTTCCAGACTGACCTAATTCAGCACTAATTAGTAGGCTTCAGGCAGTACCCACTATTCCAGCCCAGGCACCAAATAAATACAGCTGTCAATATCTTTATGATGGCTTGAAGTTGGACACGACTGAATGACTGAACTGAGAATAATCAGTGGTTTATGAACACAGGCAAAAATGACTGCATAAGCATTAGAATGTAAATCTAAAGACAGAGGTTGAGTCCTCTCTTTGAGAAGTCCTGTGGTGAATTAAACATATTGAATTCTAAATTCAAAGAAGCAGCTTCGGGCTTCCCCAGTGGTCCAGTGGTTAAAGAGTCCACCTTGCAGTGCAAAGGGCACTGGTTTGATCCCTGGCCTAGGAAGATCCCACATGCTGTGAAGCTGCTGGACTGGTGTGTCCAATTATGAACCAGCACTCTGGAGCGCCTACAGCCAGAGCTGGTGCTCTGCAGTGAGAGAGGCCATTGCAACGGGAGGCCCACACATGCCAAAGAAGAGAAAGATGGATGAAAATAAATATAAATAAAAGAGGCATGATGGGGAAAAGAAAAAAAAAAGGAAGAAAAGTGAAAAAAAGAAAAGAAAAAAGAAAAAGAAGCAGCATCAGTTCTACTGGGGTTTTTCCTGCCTTTTATTTTCCCCTTGGTAGGAGATGCAGATTGAAGCCAGTTGACTAGATTATTTTGTTGTTGTTTAGTCACTAACTTGTGTCCAACTCTTTTGCAACCCATGGACTATGGCCTGCCAAGTTACACTGTCCACTGAATTTTCCAGACAAGAATACTGGAACAGCTTGCCATTTCCTACTTTAAGGGATCTTCCCAACTCAGGGATGAAACCTGCGTCTCCTGCATTGGCAGGCAGATTCTTTACCAATGTGTCACCAAGGAAGCCACAAGAGTAGCGAGTTGTTAACTAAATTTTATGGGAATATAATCCCACCAATCTCATGAGGATTTATCTTAAGTATTTGATTTGCGTTCAATTAATGTGGAACAGAGTCTTGCAATCTTTATTGTATAAGAATTAAGGAAATTATACTTGCTTAGGTTTTTGAAGGCTCTTGATCTGTACTAACCCAAATTCCTGTTCCATGAGTGAAAGAATTGGTGTAACAGTAATGCAGATATTACAATTATTGGTGGAAGTATGTACTGTTTTATCTATTCAAATGATCATTTTACTCTGATGTTATTGACTGATGGAAATATGGTTACTGATATAGAATGTGTAAGTTGTATGTAGAAGTGAAGGTTAACTACTGCTGTGATAGCTAACAGTGTGGGTAACACAATGTTCTTATTTTTGTTATTTCTTGAATACTCATTTGTATATGAATTCTGATAGTGGCAGAATGTCTATCCTATTTCTAGGAGCATTCGACAACCCACATATACCAGAACTATATACAACCAATTTTATTATCAAAACACTACTATTAACACCCATGATTCTGTCATGATCAACTCACATATCTTGGACTTTACTGAGTGGCTCAGACAGTAAAGAATCCACCTGCCAATGTAGGAGACACAGGGGATGTGATTTCTGTCCCTGAGTTAGAAAGATCCCCTGGAGAAGAAAATGGCAACCCACTCCAGTATTCTTGCCTGGAAAATTCCATGGACAGAGGAGCCTAGCAGGGACATGACTGACCGACTAAGACATATATCCATTTTGAAAAAATTTTCTAACACTAGCTCTGTGTATATGACATGTTTCCCTACTGATCATAACATCAAGCATCCCTCTACAAACATAAGAAATATGTCTGATAAAAGAGTTACTTTGATAGAGTTAATAACAGAAGTTTAAATACTCTTATTTCTAGAATTATAGTAATTGAACCTACCCTTAAGAATTCAAAATTCTTTATGTTACCATATTCCACTATATACTATAGTAGTGTTAGCTACTCAGTCAGTTGCTTTGCAACCCCGTAAGTTGCAGCCCAGCAAGCTCCTCTGTCCATGGAATCCGCCAGGAAAGAATGCTGGAGTGCGTAGCCATTTCCTTCTCCAGAGGATCTTCCCAACCCAGGAACTGAACTGTCTCCTGCACTGCAGGCAGATAAGGTCAACTAAATAAACCATCAAACCCATACCTCAAAAATGTTGGTTTATTTCCTTCCTATACTAATAGATCCCATTATCTTTATCATTACCTTAATAACCATTATGCCAGGGACCATAATTGTAATAACTAGTTCACACTGATTACTTGTTTGAATTGGGTTTGAAATATATTACCTGTCATCCCTATTCTAATAGAACACTTTAATCCACCATCCATAGAAGCATCTACTAAATATTTCTTAACATAGGCCACCAGATCAATATTACTTACAATAATAGTCTACCATATTCTGGTCTATGAAGCATTGCAAACATCTTTAATCCAACAGCATCAATAATCATAACAACGGCTCTAGTCATAAATTAGGACTATCCCCATTCCACTTCTGAGTATCTAAAGTCACACAAAGAATTTCACTAACAGCAGCCTTAATTCTATTAACATGGCAAAAACTTGCACCATTATCTGCATTATACCACATTTCACCATCCATTAACCTAAACTCATTATTAATCATATCCATACTGCCAAATTATAATTGAAAGATAAGGCAGACTAAATAAAACCCAACTACAAAATGTCATAACTTACTCATCAATCACCCACATAGGATGAATAACAGCTATCATATAATCCAACTCTAACAGTGCTAAATATGCTGACTTACATTATAATAACACTCATTATGTTCATAATACTCATTCACAGCTTGGCCACCACTATATTATCATTATCACACACATGAAACAAAATACCCAGCATTACAAGTCTTATCCTCACCATCCTATTACCAATTCTGATTATGAAAATATTTATGATGTTAATAACAGAAGTTTAAATACTCTTATTTCTAGAATTATAGTAATTGAACCTACCCTTAAGAATTCAAAATTCTTTATGTTACCATATTCCACTATATACTATAGTAGTGTTAGCTACTCAGTCAGTTGCTTTGCAACCCCGTAAGTTGCAGCCCAGCAAGCTCCTCTGTCCATGGAATCCGCCAGGAAAGAATGCTGGAGTGCGTAGCCATTTCCTTCTCCAGAGGATCTTCCCAACCCAGGAACTGAACTGTCTCCTGCACTGCAGGCAGATAAGGTCAACTAAATAAACCATCAAACCCATACCTCAAAAATGTTGGTTTATTTCCTTCCTATACTAATAGATCCCATTATCTTTATCATTACCTTAATAACCATTATGCCAGGGACCATAATTGTAATAACTAGTTCACACTGATTACTTGTTTGAATTGGGTTTGAAATATATTACCTGTCATCCCTATTCTAATAGAACACTTTAATCCACCATCCATAGAAGCATCTACTAAATATTTCTTAACATAGGCCACCAGATCAATATTACTTACAATAATAGTCTACCATATTCTGGTCTATGAAGCATTGCAAACATCTTTAATCCAACAGCATCAATAATCATAACAACGGCTCTAGTCATAAATTAGGACTATCCCCATTCCACTTCTGAGTATCTAAAGTCACACAAAGAATTTCACTAACAGCAGCCTTAATTCTATTAACATGGCAAAAACTTGCACCATTATCTGCATTATACCACATTTCACCATCCATTAACCTAAACTCATTATTAATCATATCCATACTGCCAAATTATAATTGAAAGATAAGGCAGACTAAATAAAACCCAACTACAAAATGTCATAACTTACTCATCAATCACCCACATAGGATGAATAACAGCTATCATATAATCCAACTCTAACAGTGCTAAATATGCTGACTTACATTATAATAACACTCATTATGTTCATAATACTCATTCACAGCTTGGCCACCACTATATTATCATTATCACACACATGAAACAAAATACCCAGCATTACAAGTCTTATCCTCACCATCCTATTACCAATTCTGATTATGAAAATATTTATGATGATGATGTTGGCATATTCTGCTAGGGAAGATAGAGCGAATAAGCCTGCTGCATATTCTATAATGAAGTCAGATACAAGTTCTGATTCTACTTCTGTTAGATCAAAGGGGATTCAATTAGTTTCTTCTAGGGTAGAAATAAATCATATTATGGCTAGAGGCCATGATGGAAAAATTGCTCATAGATGTTCTTGTGTTGTGATGGAAGTTGAGAGGGTAAAAAATCCATTTATTAAAATGACTGCTAAAAGGATAATTTCTAGTATTACTTCACATGAAACTGTTTTTGTCACTGCTCATGGGGCTCCAATTAGAGCATATTTTGAATTATAAGCTCATCTACCTCCTAGAATGGAACAGATGACTAGGCTTAACATAGCTAATATGATAACAATCTTAGGTTTTTGTTGATAAGAATGTAATGTATTGTATAGATAGGGGAATTCATTTGGTTAAGGCTAAGTTAAGATTAATACAGTAATAAATATGTAGATAGAAGATATATTAAATAACTGATCATAATGGTTCTTTAATGCACAGTTTGATTGCATTGGCAATGGGTTGTAATGCACCATATGGTCCAATGATGTTTGGTCTTTTTTGAAGTTATATAAGACCTAATACTTTTCCTTAAATTACTATGAGAAATGCCACAGCTAGAAAAATTGGGACAATGAGTATTAAGATATCAATTATAAACATTTAGTTAGGGAGAGGAGTTGCACCTCTGGTTATAAAGGCTTAGGTCTTATGCAATTACTGGGCTCTGTCACCCTAACAAATCCTGTTCTTGGGTAGTACATTTGTAAAATAATTAAATTAAGATTATATCATTAATTGATCTTAAGGCACATTTGTAAAGCAGAGCTTATTTCTCTTGTCCTTTCCTACTGGGAGAAATATATAATAGATAGAAACTAATCTGGATTACTCCTGTCTGAGCTCAAATCACGTAAGTAGATGGGCAGAGACAGTCTATGTTTTCCTAGTGCTGGTGTGAGTTGCCTATTAAAACAATTTAGGAGAGATGGAATTAAACAGTATAACCTGCTAAAGTTAATGTTATATTTATTTATATTGCTTTATAATGATTTATAATAAACCATGATAAAACAATATAAGTAAAATTTACTTATAATAAAATCATAAATTCATAATGATAAAGTATATGCTCTCTTTTTTTCATTTGAATGATTTTCACCAATAGACAGCTTTAATAAAAATGAAATATTTTATTAATAGAATGCTAAAGTCTTTCCATGAGAAATAAGTTATCTTTTAGGTCATATAGGTGGAAAGAACCTTTGGAATAAACAGTTAAATGCAGGGCTTCCTGGTAGCTCAGTGGTAAAGAGTTCACCTGCCAATGCAGGAGACATAGGTTCAATTCCTAATCCAAGAAGATCCCACATGCTGTGGAGCAACTAAGCCACAATTACTGAGCCTGTGCTCTAGAGTCTCTGAGCCACAACTATTGAGCCCATGCGTCTCAACTACTGAAGCCCATGTGCCATAGAGTCCAAGTTCCACCACAAGAAAATTCACTGCAACAAGAAGCCTTCTCACCTCAACTAGAGAGTAGTCCCTACTCCTGCATATAGGTTACTTAATAGTAATAACTGATAAAGTTTTGATTTGCATTGGCAATGGGTTGTAATGCACCATATGGTCCAATGATGTTTGGTCTTTTTTGAAGTTATATAAGACCTAATACTTTTCCTTAAATTACTATGAGAAATGCCACAGCTAGAAAAATTGGGACAATGAGTATTAAGATATCAATTATAAACATTTAGTTAGGGAGAGGAGTTGCACCTCTGGTTATAAAGGCTTAGGTCTTATGCAATTACTGGGCTCTGTCACCCTAACAAATCCTGTTCTTGGGTAGTACATTTGTAAAATAATTAAATTAAGATTATATCATTAATTGATCTTAAGGCACATTTGTAAAGCAGAGCTTATTTCTCTTGTCCTTTCCTACTGGGAGAAATATATAATAGATAGAAACTAATCTGGATTACTCCTGTCTGAGCTCAAATCACGTAAGTAGATGGGCAGAGACAGTCTATGTTTTCCTAGTGCTGGTGTGAGTTGCCTATTAAAACAATTTAGGAGAGATGGAATTAAACAGTATAACCTGCTAAAGTTAATGTTATATTTATTTATATTGCTTTATAATGATTTATAATAAACCATGATAAAACAATATAAGTAAAATTTACTTATAATAAAATCATAAATTCATAATGATAAAGTATATGCTCTCTTTTTTTCATTTGAATGATTTTCACCAATAGACAGCTTTAATAAAAATGAAATATTTTATTAATAGAATGCTAAAGTCTTTCCATGAGAAATAAGTTATCTTTTAGGTCATATAGGTGGAAAGAACCTTTGGAATAAACAGTTAAATGCAGGGCTTCCTGGTAGCTCAGTGGTAAAGAGTTCACCTGCCAATGCAGGAGACATAGGTTCAATTCCTAATCCAAGAAGATCCCACATGCTGTGGAGCAACTAAGCCACAATTACTGAGCCTGTGCTCTAGAGTCTCTGAGCCACAACTATTGAGCCCATGCGTCTCAACTACTGAAGCCCATGTGCCATAGAGTCCAAGTTCCACCACAAGAAAATTCACTGCAACAAGAAGCCTGCTCGCCTCAACAAGAGAGGAGTCCCCACTCCCTGCATATAGAGGAGAGCATGCAGGAACACTGAAAACCCAGAATTAAACAAAAATAAATAAATAAAATGCATTTCTAAAAAAAAATAATAATAAATAAATGAGCACTTTTTCTTGTTGCTTGTGCTCAATTCTTCCTGAGATGATTGTTAGTAACGTGATTAATTTAGTCTTTTTTTTTTTTTTTCAGTTACTCCTATGGTTACCATGGTATTATACACTTTTCCACTTCTCTGCCTAAAATTCTCTATTAAGAGGTTTTTATTTTTTCAACATAATTAAAATTTATACAATTTTTATACTACAGTAGGATATAAATTCTATTCAAGTTCCCATTGACTATAAACTAGAGACAATTTAAAAATATCCAGGGACATAAAAAACAAGGTGCAAAAATTTCACTGTCTAAAGGAACTGAAATCACACAGAGTCTGTTCTCTTATCATGGTGGAATTATGACAGAAATCAATATAAAAAGATATGTGAAAATAACACACATAGTTCCAAGTGTAATGTGACATTTACTAAGATCTTTAACTTAGCCATTGAAAGCCTCAACAAAGTTAGAAGACTGAAAAACCACAGAGAGTGATTACAGAGAAGAAAGCCCATAGATGAGAAATTAGTATCAAAATGAGAAATTAATATCAAAATGAGAAATTAATATCAAAGATACTTTAAAAACCTCATGTGGTGGGAGATTAAATGTCTACTTTTAAATAATTGGTATATCTAAGAACCATAATTAAAAAAATTAGAAAATATTTTTAACAAAATAAAAATGAAAAGAGAATTTACCAGAATTTATTGCATACAGCTGAAGCTGCTCAATGCAACCTAAATATAATGTGGAATCTTGAATCATGTATGAAAGCAACTAATGGACACTAGCATAAAATTTTGTGAAATCTGAACAAAATCTCTAACTTTAGTTAATAATACTATATGTGTTTGTGTGTGTGTTCAGTCGTTTCAGTCATGTTCAACTCTTTGCAACCCTATAGGCTGTAGCCCGCTTGGCTGCTTTGTCCATGGGATTCTCCAGCCAAGAATACTGAAGCAGACTGCCATGCCCTCTTTCAGGGGATCTTCCCAACGCAGGTGTCAAACCCACCTCTCCTCTGTCTCCTGCATTGCAGATGGATTCTTTACTCCTGAGCCACCAAGGAAGTCTGTTAATAATACTCTGTCACATGCTAACTTCTTTCTTTTTTTTTTTCCACACAAAATAGTATTTCTTAAATTCTCAGAACTAAAGTTTCAAGCTCCTTCAAAATTTTAAAAAAATCACTAAGGTAATAAACTTTCTAGTCTTGTAGTAGTAATATCAGATGCCAAAATACATGGAATGATATCAAAGGTCTGAGTGAATATAAATTAGAAATCTAGCATTCTATTCATACTAAGTCAAGCAACTAGACTCAAAACATCGTAAGCATTTTAGCTACACAGAAATTCCTAAGTTTCCTAATATATATATTATACAAACATATGCTTTTTGCTGATAGGATATTCAGTAAATACTAATTAATTCAAAACAATATAAAATGTTAACAATGACTTTTAAAGGATATATCAATCTACTTACTGATTTTCCTTTTCTATTTGTATTTTTCTCTCCACAGGATTTATCTTGTATTACCTCATCTGAAAAAGAATGAAAAAATAATATAATTAAGTTAGCACTTGTGGCCTCTGAAAGTTTGTTATTCAGACCTGTTTCTAGTAACTGGGTAGCACGACAGTTAAGGGCACAGGCTCTGAGCCAGACTGCTAAGACTCAGTCTCTGCAACTAACCTAAACTTGGACATGTTATCCTACCCTTCTCTTTCTCAGTTTCCTCATCTGTCAAAGGGTGAAGATCTTCTCTCAGAGTTGTGTGATTTAAGGGCTAAAGTATCTAGCACTGTGTTTGGGATATAATAAGCATAAATGAATATTTTTGCTGTTACTTTTACCATCATTATTGCTAAGTCATGTCTGACTCATTTTTGAACCCATGGAATACAGTATGCCAGGCTCCCCTGTCTTCTACTCTCTCCTAGAGTTTGCTCAGATTCATGTCTGTTGAGTCAAGGATGCTATCTAACCATCTCATCCTCTGCCATCTTCTCTTCTTTTGTCTTCAATCTTTTGCAGCATCAGGGTCTTTAACAATGAGGCAGCTTTTCACATTAGGTGTCCAAAGAATCTCCCATTTCCTTCAACCACAACATGGCACAGCAGGGGACTTCCAGAACTCTGATCCAACATTACTGTCTATAATCTAGTTGTTCCATGCTTATGTGGTACTGGTTGTTAAATATTTTCATTGTTATCTTTGGGTTTACTGATAATGTCAAATATGTCTTCACAATGATATCACAGAACAGTTCCTTTATTAGAAAAACTTCTTCACTATGTAGATCTACACATAACCAGAATGTTTATAAACACATATATGTAATAAATGGTTTAGCACTATATTATAATGCATGTAAAATAAATATTATTTAGGATCTTAAGGCCATGTGTATTTTGCTTTTCTTGATTTCCCATTAATACTGTAATTCCATAGTTTTTTCATGTCAGTAATCACAAACATCATAGTGTAATTAATACTTTGAAGGAAATTTCTGAAAATTGCTTTACATGATTTATGTTCTCAATTTCACTACATATTTGAAAAGTATGTGTATATACAAATAATAACTTACCTAAACTATAAGGGCTCTTTACATTTTCATTCATTGTGTAAGAGCAACAAGGTAAACTCTGAAATAAAAACAGAACAGAGAAGGTGAATAGAAAAAACTGTCAAAGGCTGAAAGATCAACTATTCCTAATTTTATAATTCAATATAAAACTTACAGCAACCAGGGACTGGTTAAAATGGGATAAAATTTTTTGGGCAGATAATCAATTCCCCTACCCTTCTCTTTCTCAGTTTCCTCATCTGTCAAAGGGTGAAGATCTTCTCTCAGAGTTGTGTGATTTAAGGGCTAAAGTATCTAGCACTGTGTTTGGGATATAATAAGCATAAATGAATATTTTTGCTGTTACTTTTACCATCATTATTGCTAAGTCATGTCTGACTCATTTTTGAACCCATGGAATACAGTATGCCAGGCTCCCCTGTCTTCTACTCTCTCCTAGAGTTTGCTCAGATTCATGTCTGTTGAGTCAAGGATGCTATCTAACCATCTCATCCTCTGCCATCTTCTCTTCTTTTGTCTTCAATCTTTTGCAGCATCAGGGTCTTTAACAATGAGGCAGCTTTTCACATTAGGTGTCCAAAGAATCTCCCATTTCCTTCAACCACAACATGGCACAGCAGGGGACTTCCAGAACTCTGATCCAACATTACTGTCTATAATCTAGTTGTTCCATGCTTATGTGGTACTGGTTGTTAAATATTTTCATTGTTATCTTTGGGTTTACTGATAATGTCAAATATGTCTTCACAATGATATCACAGAACAGTTCCTTTATTAGAAAAACTTCTTCACTATGTAGATCTACACATAACCAGAATGTTTATAAACACATATATGTAATAAATGGTTTAGCACTATATTATAATGCATGTAAAATAAATATTATTTAGGATCTTAAGGCCATGTGTATTTTGCTTTTCTTGATTTCCCATTAATACTGTAATTCCATAGTTTTTTCATGTCAGTAATCACAAACATCATAGTGTAATTAATACTTTGAAGGAAATTTCTGAAAATTGCTTTACATGATTTATGTTCTCAATTTCACTACATATTTGAAAAGTATGTGTATATACAAATAATAACTTACCTAAACTATAAGGGCTCTTTACATTTTCATTCATTGTGTAAGAGCAACAAGGTAAACTCTGAAATAAAAACAGAACAGAGAAGGTGAATAGAAAAAACTGTCAAAGGCTGAAAGATCAACTATTCCTAATTTTATAATTCAATATAAAACTTACAGCAACCAGGGACTGGTTAATGAAAAAATGGGGCAGATAATCAATTCTGGTGTTTTAAGAAATCTGACTGCTAAGATAATGGAAGAGAGACTTTGATGACTGATCACAAATGACAAGGAATACAATCTTTGCAAAAAAAAAAAGTTTGGATGGCCACTAAAGGAACATGTGACTAACAGCCCTCAAAAAGAAAAATCAGGATATCCCTGGTGGTACAGTAGTTTAGAAAGTCTGCCTGTCAATGCAGGGGACATGGGTTCTATCCCTGGTCTAGGAAGATTCCACATGCTATGGAGCAACTAAGCCCATATGCCACAGCTAATGAGCCTCAGTGCAATAACTACTGAAGTTGATGCACATAGAGCCCATGCTCCAAGACAAGGGAAGCTAAGTGCAATAAGAAGCCTGCACACTGCAACTAGAGAGTAGCCTCTGCTGGCTGCAACTAAAGAAAGTCTGCACACAGCAAGAAGATCCAGAGTAGCCAAAAACCAATCAATCATCCGTACCCTGGAGACAGAGGAGAATTTCCAGTTACATTATAATATTTAAAATGTCCAATTTCCAACAAAAAACAGCAAGGCATACTAAAATACAGGAAATTATGGCCCATTCATGGGGGGAAAAAACTTAACAGAAATGTGAGGAAGCCCACAGATTGGATGTAATTGGCAAAGATTTTACACTTGACAGCCAAAAGGCTGACAAGCAATAAACAAAGACTTTGAAATAAGTGTAAATAAAAAGATAGAAATTATAAAAAATAACCAAACAGAAATGCTGGATCAGAAAGAACAGTAACTGAAATGAAAAACTCTTGAGAAGTTCAACAGCATATTGACTAGATAGAAAAAAGAATCACTGAACTGAAGATAGGACAATAAAATTCCCCAGTCTGAGGAGCAGGAAGAAAAAAGAACGTAAAAAAACAAATGAACAGAGCCTAAAGGATCCTGGGGACAACAATTAAGTGTACCAACATACACATTACGGGTGTCAAAGAAGAAGAGAGAAAAGAATATTTGAAGAAATAGTGGTCAAACATTTCCAAATTTAGTAAAAGAAAAAACCATTTAGGAATCAACTATCTGCGTGTTTCTAATTTTATAATTCAATATAAAACTTACAGCAACCAGGGACTGGTTAATGAAAAAATGGGGCAGATAATCAATTCTGGTGTTTTAAGAAATCTGACTGCTAAGATAATGGAAGAGAGACTTTGATGACTGATCACAAATGACAAGGAATACAATCTTTGCAAAAAAAAAAAGTTTGGATGGCCACTAAAGGAACATGTGACTAACAGCCCTCAAAAAGAAAAATCAGGATATCCCTGGTGGTACAGTAGTTTAGAAAGTCTGCCTGTCAATGCAGGGGACATGGGTTCTATCCCTGGTCTAGGAAGATTCCACATGCTATGGAGCAACTAAGCCCATATGCCACAGCTAATGAGCCTCAGTGCAATAACTACTGAAGTTGATGCACATAGAGCCCATGCTCCAAGACAAGGGAAGCTAAGTGCAATAAGAAGCCTGCACACTGCAACTAGAGAGTAGCCTCTGCTGGCTGCAACTAAAGAAAGTCTGCACACAGCAAGAAGATCCAGAGTAGCCAAAAACCAATCAATCATCCGTACCCTGGAGACAGAGGAGAATTTCCAGTTACATTATAATATTTAAAATGTCCAATTTCCAACAAAAAACAGCAAGGCATACTAAAATACAGGAAATTATGGCCCATTCATGGGGGGAAAAAACTTAACAGAAATGTGAGGAAGCCCACAGATTGGATGTAATTGGCAAAGATTTTACACTTGACAGCCAAAAGGCTGACAAGCAATAAACAAAGACTTTGAAATAAGTGTAAATAAAAAGATAGAAATTATAAAAAATAACCAAACAGAAATGCTGGATCAGAAAGAACAGTAACTGAAATGAAAAACTCTTGAGAAGTTCAACAGCATATTGACTAGATAGAAAAAAGAATCACTGAACTGAAGATAGGACAATAAAATTCCCCAGTCTGAGGAGCAGGAAGAAAAAAGAACGTAAAAAAACAAATGAACAGAGCCTAAAGGATCCTGGGGACAACAATTAAGTGTACCAACATACACATTACGGGTGTCAAAGAAGAAGAGAGAGAAAAAGAATATTTGAAGAAATAGTGGTCAAACATTTCCAAATTTAGTAAAAGTCATGAATCTACACATCCAAAAAAGTTCAACACATTTAAGGAAGATAAATGCAAATATATATTATATATTTATATATATATGCATTTAATATTATTTAATATAATATTATATTAATATATTAATTTATATATTTAATATATATCCATATATATACACATGTATGTGTGTATATATCAAGACATAATGAAACTCCAAAAAGACAGAGAGAACTTGAAAGCAGCAAAAAAAAAATGTGACTCATCATGTATAAAAATTCTTTAGTAAAATTAACAGCCAATTTCTCATCACAGACCACATTAATAGACAGCTGATAGTAAAAGAGTGTCAACCAAGAATTATATAACAAGGAAAACCATCCCTCTAAAATGAAGAAGAATCAAGACATTCCTGGGCTTCCCTGGTGGTCCAGTGGGTAAAAAGTCCACCTTGCAGTGCAAGGGGCACCAGTTTGATCCCTGGCCTGGGAAGATCCCACGTGTAGCGGAGCGGCTGGACTGGTGTGTCCAACTGGGAACCAGCACTCTGGAGCACATTCACCCAGAGCCAGTGCTCTGCGACAACAGAGGCCACTGCAACGGGAGGCCCACACAAGCCAAAGAATAGAGACGGATGAAAATAACTAAATACAAAACCAATAAAAGAGGCCAAAATTTAAAAAAAAAAAAAAAAAGACATTCCTGAATCAGCAAAAGTTAGAAAAAAAAAAAAGAGGAGTCTGTCACTATTTTTCTTTGTTATAAGAAATGGTAAGGGAATCTCTCAGGATAAAAGGAAAAGAGTTACTAGACAGTAAATCAAGTCTATATTAACAAAGAACTCTGAAAAAGGTAACTATGTAAGTAAATGTAAAAGCCATTATTATCATCCTTTTGGTCTGTAGCTTCACTACGAAATGAAAAAGCAGACTAAAGGATCCTGGGGAAAAAACCCAGTCTGAGGAGCAGGAAGAAAAAAGAACGTAAAAAAACAAATGAACAGAGCCTAAAGGATCCTGGGGACAACAATTAAGTGTACCAACATACACATTACGGGTGTCAAAGAAGAAGAGAGAGAAAAAGAATATTTGAAGAAATAGTGGTCAAACATTTCCAAATTTAGTAAAAGTCATGAATCTACACATCCAAAAAAGTTCAACACATTTAAGGAAGATAAATGCAAATATATATTATATATTTATATATATATGCATTTAATATTATTTAATATAATATTATATTAATATATTAATTTATATATTTAATATATATCCATATATATACACATGTATGTGTGTATATATCAAGACATAATGAAACTCCAAAAAGACAGAGAGAACTTGAAAGCAGCAAAAAAAAATGTGACTCATCATGTATAAAAATTCTTTAGTAAAATTAACAGCCAATTTCTCATCACAGACCACATTAATAGACAGCTGATAGTAAAAGAGTGTCAACCAAGAATTATATAACAAGGAAAACCATCCCTCTAAAATGAAGAAGAATCAAGACATTCCTGGGCTTCCCTGGTGGTCCAGTGGGTAAAAAGTCCACCTTGCAGTGCAAGGGGCACCAGTTTGATCCCTGGCCTGGGAAGATCCCACGTGTAGCGGAGCGGCTGGACTGGTGTGTCCAACTGGGAACCAGCACTCTGGAGCACATTCACCCAGAGCCAGTGCTCTGCGACAACAGAGGCCACTGCAACGGGAGGCCCACACAAGCCAAAGAATAGAGACGGATGAAAATAACTAAATACAAAACCAATAAAAGAGGCCAAAATTTAAAAAAAAAAAAAAAAAGACATTCCTGAATCAGCAAAAGTTAGAAAA
This sequence comes from Tragulus kanchil, assembly GCA_022376925.1. Lineage (NCBI taxonomy): Eukaryota > Metazoa > Chordata > Mammalia > Artiodactyla > Tragulidae > Tragulus > Tragulus kanchil. The sequence continues at coordinate 92,692,506 of JAIOJX010000026.1, read as the reverse complement.
AAAAAAAAGAGGAGTCTGTCACTATTTTTCTTTGTTATAAGAAATGGTAAGGGAATCTCTCAGGATAAAAGGAAAAGAGTTACTAGACAGTAAATCAAGTCTATATTAACAAAGAACTCTGAAAAAGGTAACTATGTAAGTAAATGTAAAAGCCATTATTATCATCCTTTTGGTCTGTAGCTTCTAAAATTTCCTACATGTTGCATACATATTAGTTTTAAGCATACATAATACTTTTATATATGTATATATTATAGAATGATTACATAATAAGTTTAGTTTACAATCCATCACCACAGATTTATAATTTTTTCTTGTGATGAGAACGTTTAAGATTTAGTCTCTGTAACTTTCAAGTATACTTACTGTATTATTAACCATGATATACATCACAAACCAATGACTTATTTATCCTACAACTGGGATGTTTGTACTTTTTTTTTTTTACAGAGTTCTGTTGTTTACTGCCACCTGTTTGTACTTTTGGACCACCTTTACCCATTTGGCCCACCCCTGAAAATTTACCTCTGGCAACCACCTATCTGTGGTATCAAAAATAAAATACTTATGAATAAATTTAATCAAGGAGGTGAATGATCATTACACTTGTCATGGGCACTGTGCTGCAGCTTACTCTGATTGCTATTCTTACTAGTTCTCAATAAGAGATACTATCTTATATAGATCAGAGACCTTTTACAGTCACAGTATAGCCCCCTCAGAGTCGTGAGTCTCAGACTTGAACAATAAAGTGTCGTGGTCTCGAGTATTGTCAAACTAAGAGTAGCTTTATTAATCATAGAACATACAATAATCAGAATCAAGATTCAATTATTCACAATTCAAATAAAGGCAAGCACAAACAATCAGAACTCATTCAAATACAAACAGAAGTTCTTACCCTAGAGCTGGAAAGTCTCGATCTCACATCGGGCACAGCCGATCTCCGTGAGCGAGCCTCCAGCACAATCTTACCTTACATTTTTATATTTTTTCAACTAGAAATCTCAAGTTAACTAGTAATCATAAAAATGGATATTACAAGAGCTTTTTGCTCCTCTAGAGACACAGAAGTGGTTACAATACTGGAGGTTTTTGCTCCTCTACTAGCGCCTAGGTAAATACCTTTGTCCTCCGGGGGAGGGGGGAAACGTGTTTGTACAGAAAACATTCTTACAATTCTTAATTTACAAAGGGAACTACGAGTTGTAAAGAATGTGTTACATGGTAACTAAAAAGGCAAGAGTGCTCTCTACTAGCGCCTAGGTAAACACCTCTATCAATGTTTGTCAAAAGTGATAGTTTAAGCCTATAAACTGCTAATTTTATGAGTGGGGCTATTTCAGGCCCAGGCTTTTATCAAAATATAAGTTTACAGAAGTGGAACTCAGTTGTACAAGATTAAAAATTTTTTTTTTAAAAACTCTGTTAACTTTCAAGATTTAGTCTCTGTAACTTTCAAGTATACTTACTGTATTATTAACCATGATATACATCACAAACCAATGACTTATTTATCCTACAACTGGGATGTTTGTACTTTTTTTTTTACAGAGTTCTGTTGTTTACTGCCACCTGTTTGTACTTTTGGACCACCTTTACCCATTTGGCCCACCCCTGAAAATTTACCTCTGGCAACCACCTATCTGTGGTATCAAAAATAAAATACTTATGAATAAATTTAATCAAGGAGGTGAATGATCATTACACTTGTCATGGGCACTGTGCTGCAGCTTACTCTGATTGCTATTCTTACTAGTTCTCAATAAGAGATACTATCTTATATAGATCAGAGACCTTTTACAGTCACAGTATAGCCCCCTCAGAGTCGTGAGTCTCAGACTTGAACAATAAAGTGTCGTGGTCTCGAGTATTGTCAAACTAAGAGTAGCTTTATTAATCATAGAACATACAATAATCAGAATCAAGATTCAATTATTCACAATTCAAATAAAGGCAAGCACAAACAATCAGAACTCATTCAAATACAAACAGAAGTTCTTACCCTAGAGCTGGAAAGTCTCGATCTCACATCGGGCACAGCCGATCTCCGTGAGCGAGCCTCCAGCACAATCTTACCTTACATTTTTATATTTTTTCAACTAGAAATCTCAAGTTAACTAGTAATCATAAAAATGGATATTACAAGAGCTTTTTGCTCCTCTAGAGACACAGAAGTGGTTACAATACTGGAGGTTTTTGCTCCTCTACTAGCGCCTAGGTAAATACCTTTGTCCTCCGGGGGAGGGGGGAAACGTGTTTGTACAGAAAACATTCTTACAATTCTTAATTTACAAAGGGAACTACGAGTTGTAAAGAATGTGTTACATGGTAACTAAAAAGGCAAGAGTGCTCTCTACTAGCGCCTAGGTAAACACCTCTATCAATGTTTGTCAAAAGTGATAGTTTAAGCCTATAAACTGCTAATTTTATGAGTGGGGCTATTTCAGGCCCAGGCTTTTATCAGTAAAAGTAGCAGCTACTTAGTCATCCTCGGAGGAGGTCTCAGAGAGGCAGTGCTGCAGGGAGCGCTTATCGCTAGTGTGAAAAGACATTTGTCCGCTCCGCCCGGGTATCCTTTCTTGATCTTTCCTGCGAGAAATGTACATGGAACCATCCCCTCACACTAATGACCACCCTCGTGGAAGCATTTGACATACCCACCAAGTTAGAGGGGTCTTCTTCTCCACATAGTGGCATTCCCTGCAAATAACCTAACTTCTCTTCCTCATCACTTTCCCCATCAGAACTATTCTCCTCATAATTAGGGTCCCAATATGTGTCAGTAAGATGTCTTTGCTTGCCCATGACACATTGAAATCTACAAAGACACTGAGAGAAAATAACAATATTACTATTAATAATTATAGTAATTTTGCTGTACACAGAACTTAGGTGTACTCTACAACTTTTTAATCTTATAACTACACTCTTGAACCACTTGACCAGAATTTCTCGTATCTCCCTCCCAGAAGGAAGCTTACACAAACTTCTTAGCCTCCTCCATCAGAGGGCAGACAGAAGAAGCAAGAATCACAGTCCCACAGTAGCTAGAACACAAACCACATTACCAAAAGTTAATCGATGAAAAAGTAGAAAGTTATGTCCCTGATGAAGGAATAAGATGAAACTCCAGAAAAACACCTAAATGAGTCAAGACAGGCAACCTTCCAGAAAAAGAACTATGATAGAGAAGATGATCCAGGATCTTAGGTAAACAACAGAGAAGATGCAATAAATGTTTATTTACCAAAGACCTAGAACTAAAGAGCAAAAACAGAGATGAATAACACACTAGAAGGGATCAATAGCAGAATAATGGGAATATGCTCTAAGATTAAGGGAACTCAAACAGGGGCTCTGTAACAACCTAGAGAGGTGGGATGGGGACGGAGATGGGAGGGAAGTTCAGGACAGAGGGGACATATGTATACCTATGGCTGATTCAGTTTGATGTGTGACAGTAAACAACACGACTCTGTAAAAAAAAAAAATTCTTTTAAATAAAATAAAATTAGCAAAATAACTGAGGCAGAAGAATGGATACTTGACCTGGAGGACAGAAAGGTAGAAATCATTGATGGAGAACAGAATATACAAAGAATGAAAACAAATGTTGGGGCTTTCGGCCCAGGCTTTTATCAGTAAAAGTAGCAGCTACTTAGTCATCCTCGGAGGAGGTCTCAGAGAGGCAGTGCTGCAGGAGCGCTTATCGCTAGTGTGAAAAGACATTTGTCCGCTCCGCCCGGTATCCTTTCTTGATCTTTCCTGCGAGAAATGTACATGGAACCATCCCCTCACACTAATGACCACCCTCGTGGAAGCATTTGACATACCCACCAAGTTAGAGGGGTCTTCTTCTCCACATAGTGGCATTCCCTGCAAATAACCTAACTTCTCTTCCTCATCACTTTCCCCATCAGAACTATTCTCCTCATAATTAGGGTCCCAATATGTGTCAGTAAGATGTCTTTGCTTGCCCATGACACATTGAAATCTACAAAGACACTGAGAGAAAATAACAATATTACTATTAATAATTATAGTAATTTTGCTGTACACAGAACTTAGGTGTACTCTACAACTTTTTAATCTTATAACTACACTCTTGAACCACTTGACCAGAATTTCTCGTATCTCCCTCCCAGAAGGAAGCTTACACAAACTTCTTAGCCTCCTCCATCAGAGGGCAGACAGAAGAAGCAAGAATCACAGTCCCACAGTAGCTAGAACACAAACCACATTACCAAAAGTTAATCGATGAAAAAGTAGAAAGTTATGTCCCTGATGAAGGAATAAGATGAAACTCCAGAAAAACACCTAAATGAGTCAAGACAGGCAACCTTCCAGAAAAAGAACTATGATAGAGAAGATGATCCAGGATCTTAGGTAAACAACAGAGAAGATGCAATAAATGTTTATTTACCAAAGACCTAGAACTAAAGAGCAAAAACAGAGATGAATAACACACTAGAAGGGATCAATAGCAGAATAATGGGAATATGCTCTAAGATTAAGGGAACTCAAACAGGGGCTCTGTAACAACCTAGAGAGGTGGGATGGGGACGGAGATGGGAGGGAAGTTCAGGACAGAGGGGACATATGTATACCTATGGCTGATTCAGTTTGATGTGTGACAGTAAACAACACGACTCTGTAAAAAAAAAAAATTCTTTTAAATAAAATAAAATTAGCAAAATAACTGAGGCAGAAGAATGGATACTTGACCTGGAGGACAGAAAGGTAGAAATCATTGATGGAGAACAGAATATACAAAAAGAATGAAAAACAAAAAATGAAGACCACCTAAGAGACATCTGGGACAACATTAAACATAGTAACGTTTGAATTACAGCAGTCCCAGAAGGAGAAGAAAGCAAGAAAGGACCTGAGAAAATATTTGAAGAGATAACAGTTGAAAACTTCCCTAACATGGGAAAGGAAATAGTCAACCAAGTCCAGGAATCATGAGAGTACCAGGCAAGATAAAACCAAGGAGGAACATAGGGAGTAATACTGCATATGTACAATGTTGCAACCACTTCTGCTTCATCGACTACACTAAAGTCTTTGTGGATCACAACAAACTGGAAAACTCTTAAAGAGATGGGAATACCAGACCATCTTACCTGTCTCCTGAGAAACCTGTATGCAGGCCAAGAAGCAGCAGTCAGAACTAGGCATAGAACAATGAAATAGTTCAGAATTGGAAAAGGAGTTCGTAAAGGCTGTATATTAGCATCCTGCTTATTCAAGTTATATGCAGAGTACATCAGACGAAATGCCAGGTTGGATGAATCACAAATTGGAATCAAGACTGCTGGGAGAAACATCAACAACCTCAGATATGCAGATGATACCATGCTAATGGCAGAAGTGAAGAGGAATGAAAGAGCCTCTTAATGAAGGTGAAAGAGGCGAGTGAAAAAGCTGACTTAAAACTCAACATTCAAAAAACTATGATGGTACCCGGTTCCATCACATCATGGCAAGCAGAAGGGGGAAAAGAGGAAACAGTGACAGATTTTATTTTGGGGGGCTCCAAAAGCACTGTGGATGGTGACTGCAGCCACAAAATTACATGACACTTGCTCCCTGGAAGAAAAGCTATGTCAAACAAAAAAAAAAGTTATGTCAAACCTTGACAGCATGGTAGAAACCAGAGACATCACTTTGCTGACAAAGGTCCATATAGTCAAAGCTATGGTTTTTTCTGTAGTCACTTACAGTCAATTACAGATGTGAGAGGTGGACCATAAAGAAGGATGAGAACCAAAGAATTGATGCTTTTGAATTGTGGTGCTGGAGAAGACTTGAGAGAATCTCTTGAGACAGAAGATAAACCAGTCAATCCTAAAGGAAATCAACCCTGAATTGGAAGGCCTGATGCAGAAGCTGAAGCACCAATACTGTGGCCACCCGATGTGAAGAACAGACTCATTGGATAAAACCTTGATGCTGGGAAAGACTGAAGGCAAAAGAAGAGGGCAGCAAAGGATGAGATGGTTGAGTGGCATCTCCAACTCAATGCACACAAATGTGAGCAAACTCCAGGAGACAGTGAAGGACAGCAGAACCTGGCGTGCTGCAGACCATGGAACTGCAAAGAGTTGGACATGATTTAATGTCTGAACAACAACCATCTTAGTAAACTGTGTGGCTAACTGGGCACACCATCTATTTAGGAATCAGCAATTTCACCTCTATGTATACACTCCAGAGAGCTTCATGCCACAGTAATGTGTACATTAATAACAGCATGTTTATAACAGATGACTGAGTGACTGAGCACACACACAATAAATTACATTCACAGTGAAACTGTATTCCAGTCAACTGGATATTTTATAGTAATGAAAATTACTTAACCACAACCATATAAAAATATGAATCTCACAAATTTAATGTCAAAAATAATGTCATTTGGAAATGTTATCACAACAATCAAGACAGTGGTCATCTCTGGATCACATGATGGGACTGTGATCAGGAAGGGGCATGTGGTTGAAAGAGAGCTTTTCATAGAATCGCACTGTTCTATTTATTGATACAGGTAGCAATTACAATGAGTATTGCTTTATAATTAATTACTCATAAAAATGCTCACATTTTATGTACTTTTCTATATGCTTATTTCACATTGAGACAAATTTACTGTAAAGAGAGTAATGAAAAAGTGCAATGGGTTTTTAGAACAGATTAGTATTAAGACACTGAAAGTACTAATTTTAGAAGCAGCAGATAGCTAAGGACATGCTTTTCTCCTATTCAGGAAGGAAACTGGATTCAGTTGAATTTAGACATGTTTATCAGTTGCTGAAATGAATTTTACTAATAGTTCATTAAAACCCAAAAATCATTTATTGAGGCTGCATTTGAATTACAGAAACTTCCATGTGGAAATGGGACAATAAGTCCTTGCACTAAAATCCACTGAAACAAAATATATCAACTATGATGAGTTACCACTTCACACTGGTCAGAATGGCCAACACTAAAACGTCTACAAATAACAAATGCTCGAGAGGGTGTGGAGAAAAAGGAACCCTTCTGCACTGTTGGTGGGAATGTGAATTGGTGCAGCCACTGTGGCGAACAGTATGAGGGTTCCTTAACAAAACTGAAAATAGAACTTCCATATGACCCAGGAATCCTCCTGGGCATATACCCAGAGGAAGCTGTAATTCCCAAAGATACACAGACCCCAATATTCACTACAGCGCTACTTACAATAGCACTACATTAATAACAGCTGTTTTCAGTCAACTGGATATTTGACTTACCTCTATGTATACACTCCAGAGAGCTTCATGCCACAGTAATGTGTACATTAATAACAGCATGTTTATAACAGATGACTGAGTGACTGAGCACACACACAATAAATTACATTCACAGTGAAACTGTATTCCAGTCAACTGGATATTTTATAGTAATGAAAATTACTTAACCACAACCATATAAAAATATGAATCTCACAAATTTAATGTCAAAAATAATGTCATTTGGAAATGTTATCACAACAATCAAGACAGTGGTCATCTCTGGATCACATGATGGGACTGTGATCAGGAAGGGGCATGTGGTTGAAAGAGAGCTTTTCATAGAATCGCACTGTTCTATTTATTGATACAGGTAGCAATTACAATGAGTATTGCTTTATAATTAATTACTCATAAAAATGCTCACATTTTATGTACTTTTCTATATGCTTATTTCACATTGAGACAAATTTACTGTAAAGAGAGTGATGAAAAAGTGCAATGGGTTCTTAGAACAGATTAGTATTAAGACACTGAAAGTACTAATTTTAGAAGCAGCAGATAGCTAAGGACATGCTTTTCTCCTATTCAGGAAGGAAACTGGATTCAGTTGAATTTAGACATGTTTATCAGTTGCTGAAATGAATTTTACTAATAGTTCATTAAAACCCAAAAATCATTTATTGAGGCTGCATTTGAATTACAGAAACTTCCATGTGGAAATGGGACAATAAGTCCTTGCACTAAAATCCACTGAAACAAAATATATCAACTATGATGAGTTACCACTTCACACTGGTCAGAATGGCCAACACTAAAACGTCTACAAATAACAAATGCTCGAGAGGGTGTGGAGAAAAAGGAACCCTTCTGCACTGTTGGTGGGAATGTGAATTGGTGCAGCCACTGTGGCGAACAGTATGAGGGTTCCTTAACAAAACTGAAAATAGAACTTCCATATGACCCAGGAATCCCACTCCTGGGCATATACCCAGAGGAAGCTGTAATTCCCAAAGATACACAGACCCCAATATTCACTACAGCGCTACTTACAATAGCCAGGACCTGGAAGCAACCTAAATATCCATCAGCAGAGGAATGGACAAAGAAGTTTATATATAATGGAATCTTACTCATCCATAAAAAAGGAATGAAACTGTGCCATTTGCACAGATGTGGATGGACCTAAAGACTGTCACAGAGAATGAAGTCAGAAAAAAAGAGACCAAATATAGTATATTAATGTGTACATGTGGAATTCAGAAAAATGGTACAGATGAAGCTATTTGCAAAGCAGAAATAGAGACACAGACATAGAGAACAAATGTATGGACTCCAAGAGAGGAAGGGGGAAGGTGGGAAGAATTGGGAGATTGGTACTGACAAAACTAGGTATAAAATCAATAACTAATGAAAACCTACTGTACAGCACAGGGTATTCTACTCAATGCTCTGTGGTGACCTAAATGGGAAGGAAATCCAAAAAGAAGGGTATAAATGTATGCGTATAGCTGATTCACTTTTCTGCACAGCTGAAACCAAGACAACATTGTAAACCAACTATACCCTAATGTAATTTTTTTAAAAAAGAAAGAACATACAACTTAAAAACTCTTTTTTCCACTGAGATAGCCTCTCAGGTTTCCCTTTGAATTTAGATTCTTCTATTGTTGTTATACTTTCAGCTGAATTTTACATCAACCCATGAGAGCAGTTTGTATTACTGGTTTCTCAGATCATTTTCTCTTCCTTCAGGGGCCTCTTCTTACTTGATGAGCATAAACAGGGCAAGGATATTTAATATACCTAGACACACTTCTACTTGGGATACATCTGAATGTATTTTCAATTTATTTGTATTTATCTTTTATTAATGAATCTTCTGTTTTTCCCAGTCATATATTTCTTTTTTTTTTTTTTAAAGCTTTTTTTTTGGCGGGGGGGTGGGTTGGGGAGGGAGAGGGGCAGGCAGGCAGCTTCTACTGGTCTTTCATTTATCTATTTTCATCCAGCTTTGTTCTCTGGCCAGTGTGGGCCTCCCAACGTGGTGGCCTCTGCCGTCGCAGAGCACTGGCTCTGGGCACATGTGCTCCAGAGCTCCGGCTTGGTAATTGGACATATCGGTCCAGCCACTCCGCGGCACATGGGATCTTCCCAGGCCAGGGATCAAACTGGCGCCCCTTGCACTGCAAGGTGGTGTCCTTACCCACTGGACCACCAGGGAAACCCTAGTCATATGTTTCTAATATGACAGCAGATACCTTTAGTTCAAAGTCTTCCTTTGCATCATGACCTTGAAAGCTACATTCTGATTTTGAATCAGGGGAAACTAAGTTTGTGCTTTTCTTTCAAGCTAAGCTTAGCCTGTTGCTTTGCCACCAGACTTTTGCTAGAGATAAATCTAAGTTCCTCCTATTTATTTCTACTTGGATTTATATGGATATTTTTCAACTTTACCTCTGATGGAGATGAGTCAGTTTTCAAAAGGTTTGGGTGTATATCTGTTAATTTTTCTTCTGATGGAAATAAGAGACTTTCTGTTATTTCCTCTGGCATGTCTTCTTGCTGGTATTCCTCTACAGGTGGCATTTTGTCCTCTTCTGTTATTATTAGCCCAGGAATAGTGGGCAATGGAATATCTATTTCCTTTGATGGCATGTCAGTTTTAAGAGCAACAACACTTGAATCTTCTTCACTTGGCCAATTCAGAGTTGGCAGTCTCAGGCCTTTCTTATCATCATTATACAGTAACTAGAAAACATATCAATAAGACAAGCTACCAATTAATCATCACCAATTAAAAATATTTAAAACTGGCAAAACTGAACTTAAAATCATTTGTACTTTTGTCCTTTATTATAACAAGTCCTTTACTATAATTGATTACCATCAGTATCTGTAAATTATTACATTTCTTATTAGGAGAGCTGAGCTATTTGCCTGAAGCCATGGACTATAAAATATTATCCATAAGAATGATCATACTGTATTAGAAAGCAGCAGTTCTCATATATTTATATTCTATGAATCAGCAACATCTCAAAGAAGAAAACCGAAGGGGCCTGACATTTCACTGTTACTATACTATCACCAATATATTATAACAAAGGAAACTTTAATAGCAAAATAATACAAAGAACAATACCATAAGAGTTACAATTATATAATAAAGGAAATTTTCACAGCAAAATAGTACAAGGAATAGTATCATAAAAGAAAATATAAAAGTCTGTTAAGCAAACAAATTTAGCTGTATGAACAGTGTTCTATATTGTCTTTTTTCTCTCTCCTCGGACTACAAGATACAGTGTATACATGACTCTTCAATTGGTATTTGGGGAGCCATTGGTCCAAGAATAGAAATCATTAAATCTTATTCATCAAGTAGTACAGAAGAGTCTTTTATATTTTATTGGTTTACATAGAGGTCCACTGGCTTTTGGAATTGATACCTTCTGTAAGATTAGCTAAAAAACCAAATAGTATTATGTGAAATCTATTTCTATTATAAAATATAGATGATTATTATTGAGATTACATATTTCAGAGAATATACAGTTAAAAAGCATAGAATGTAGTTAGGTCTGTGGCATCTATTTCAAAGATGCAGAACTTCATGCTTTCTTTTTCACTAGTTTCCCCCCTTCTGTTCGTAAACAGCTTTTCTCCCCTATATTCACATGTACTTTAAAATGTTACAGTTTAATGCTGAAATTTCCCTTTAACGGTGTAATTTAAGTTAAACAAATCATGCAACTGTACAGTTATTGCTATAACAGAAACAACCATGAAAACCTAAATAACTTCTTGAGTCCTCTTTTCTTTCCATCTATAAATATTTTTGCATTTACAAATATTTCTCCCCCTTTATAAAATAGTAACTATTTGAAGTTCTCTTTCAAGTTTCCTTACCTCATTTGGAATAGTTTCATCTTCCTCCTCTATAAAAGGGCTATCTGTTAAGAAAATGTTAATATATATAAAAAGCATTTTATTACACATAAAGTAAGTGTTTATATGCACTAATAAAATATCATTACAATTTTTCTCACTAATAATAAGAGCAATTTAAATCAAAAAAGCTATTCAAACATAGACACTATATTTAGCAAAAACAGGCTGATGAATCTCTGGGATGATGAAGGAGTAAATAAACAAGTACAGAGATGGAGTGAAAACATGTGTAAAATGATAAGATTCTACATACATCAATATACGACATTAACACCGGCATGTAATATATTCTGCTAACAATAAATAGGAATAAAATAAATCCCACATGGTCAGTGATAACGTTGGCACTGGAAAAGAGACTAGAATAAAGCTGTATATAAGCGGAAAAACTAGTGCCATTCAAGAGAGGCTAAGTGAAGCACTTGTAAAATCTTCCTAGAAATATAAAGAATACTTAGGGGAAAAAATGCTAAAAGGGAAAGGGATTAAATAATTGAGGTAGAAAGGATTGCATAAGTCTAATAAAAATAAAACTTATTAAGATCACTATTAGCTACATGACTACTGTCAGCTCATTTTTCTGAGCCTTGGTTTTCTCACAAGTAAATCAGATTAGAGGTAGTTTATCTTACAGGAATGGTACAAGTATATACAATGTGTGCAGCAACATGGCTAAAAGCTTGAGCTCTTGGGTCAAACAGACTGGTTCAATTTAATGGCTATGTGACCTCTCACCGACTTATGCGATTCTCAGTTTTCTCATTTGTAAAAATGTGGATAAATAATAATAGCACCCTCGACAGACTGCTGTGAAGACCAATTTATATAATCCAAATAACATGCCTGGAACACAGTGATCACTAAATCACTTCGTTATAACTACAGGAAGCTACCTGAATGCCAAAAGGAAAGAAGTCACAAGAGGATGTAATGGGACTTGAAATAAACTCCTAGGATAAGCGAAAAAAGAAAAGAAAATAAGATAATAATCAGTGAGTGAGAAAGGTTAACCTTCAATATTCAACAGTGATATTCAAGAGGGAAGCTGGAATTCTCCTACAACCTAAAACCTTAGTGTTTCAGTTAAAAGGTAGATTAAAGACAAAATAGCTTGGCGAGGCTGGTTGATCCAAAGAGGTTAGGACATGAATACATATTAAAGCCTGAGGTAGCTGGAAAAGTAGAATTAGATAAATAACCTGTGGCAAAAACCTTTTAAAAATAAGTCATTAATCCACACCAGCAGAATCCAAGATTTTAAAAGAATATTATGCATATATTTTAACTTACTTTCTAAATGAATCTTTTAATAGACTTTGCTTAAAGGCAGCATGAACAATATCTTCTATTAATTAAATATATCACTGCTAATTTGTGTGAAGTTCTCAAATTTAATGCTAATTTAATTTCCTGTCCCCCTCTTTCTTCTTCCCTTTCTCTCACACACATAACCATCCACGTTAAAGCAAACAATAGGTCTATAGTCAAGTGTTTAACAAAACACCTGTTCATATATTATAGCTAAAATGTACCTTTTTTTTTGTCCTTAAAGGAGGAAAGGCGTATTAAAAATAAAAGTAACTCTTTATTGGGTCTAAGTCTTTTCTTTGGAGTGTTACAAAATAAATACTATTCACCAAAATTATAATGAAATATGTTTTTATCCTCCCCCCCTCCCCACCACCCGCCAATGAAGTCTACTTAAAACAGATTACTGGTTTCCTTTTTGTGATATAACCACCCTGTTTTTAATTATCTTAATAATACAAACAGTAAATTAGTTGCAATACAAAAAGTAAATTTGTTACATAACCTGATATTGCAGTATCTGTAGGTCTCTCTTCCAATTGGCTTTCTAGTATCTCATTGGTATTACTTTCCTAAAAAGAAAAAAAAAAGAAAACATATCAGAGAAACGTTTAAACAGCTAAAATAATTTTCTCCGCCTTCATAAGTCCTTTCAACACTTTAAAAAATTATAGAAGACAAGAAGAATCTGGGTTTTGAGAAAAGCAAAGCAAACAGTACTGTTTTAAAGAGACACTCTGGCTAGGAGTTGAGGTTCCAGGGAGAAGAGATTTAAGAGTTGATAGGGTTTCTGAATGATGAATACATGAGAGAAAAAGATTATAAGACAAATGACATGATGTTTAATTTCAAGGGGTGTAAGAGGATATCCCCAGCAAGCAGATCATTTTTAAAATTGGAATACATTATGGCCCATCAATTGCAAAGTGACGTGGATCTTTAAAAAATTTCAAGGAGAATTATTATTATTTTTTAATATATTATTTTTTATTCATAATATTCTATTAGTCAAAACGTTTCACTCTTTTGGGGGGTGAGGGGGCGGGCGGACCACTTCTATTGGTCTTTCATTTGTCTAGTTTTCATCCATCTTTGTTCTTTGGCCTGTGTGAGCCTCCCATCGCGGTGGCCTCTGTCGTCGCAGAGCGCAGGCTCTGGGCACATGCGCTCCAGAGCTCCAGCTCGGTAACTGGACACATCCGTCCAGCTGCTCCGCGGCACGTGGGTTCTTCCCAGGTCAGGGATCGAATAGGCACCCCTTGCACTGCAAGGCAGTGTCCTTACCCACTGGACCACCAGGGAAGCCCTCAAGGAGAATTATAAGATGGAGTGACCACTGGCTTTTATAAAATACTGGTTTTTCAATGAGAACCCAAAGTCCAGAGTCCTAGTAAAAGCCCCTCAAACTTCCCTATGATACAAATTCTGTATTAACAAATGCTAATCAATTTATTTTATCATAGCACAACCCTGCCCAATTATCTCAGAGGCTTTGAAAAATATATGTTTTAAAAAATATGTTTGATTACTATTTCAAGGCTGCAATTTTAGTCTACATTTATTTATTCTGTGAAATCTCTAGGAATCCTTTACAGACAGGTCAAAATGTATCAGTTAGACTGTACTTCTAAATGTATAAATAAGCCTTACTTATATATTTGATAAGGGTCTAGTATCCAAAATATATAAATAACTCTTAGAACTCAACAATAAAAATACAAATAGTCATATTTTAAAAATAAGCAAAAGTTATAAATAAAAATTTATTCAGAGATGATATACGAATGGCCAATATTCACATGAAAAGTTGTTCACATCATCGGTCAAAGAAATGCAAATGAAAACTACATTGAGATACTACTTAAAACCCACTGGGATGGCTATACTTAAATTAAAAAAATGAAAATAACAAGTATTGTAAAAGACATGGAATCTTCATACACAGCTGGTTAAATGTGAAATTACTCAGCTGCTGTGGAAAAGTTTGGCAGATTCTGAAAAAGGTAAATGGAATTATAATATGATCTAGTAATTCCAATCCTAAATATCTACACAGGAGAATTTAAAACATACATTCACACTAAAAGTTCGTATCGGTTCACAGCAGCATTATACTTAATAGCTAAAAAGTGGAAACAACCAAATGTCCATTAACTAAATGGTAGATAAAAACTGTGGAATAGCCATACAATGAGATATTTGGCAGTGAAATGAAATGAAGTACTAATACATGCTACAATAAGCATAAACCTTGAAAACACTATACTAAGTGAAAGAAGTAAGTCACAAATGACTATATGTTGTATGATTCCATGGCTATAGATAATATGAAATATCTACAACAAGCAAATCTATAGAGACATAAGGTAGATTAATTATTGTCTAGGGCTGTTGGGGCATTGGGGGTTTGAGGGTTATAGGCCAAGAAGTAGGGGTTTTTTTTAGGGACAATGATAACGTTCTCAAATTGATTATAATAATGGATACACAACTCTATGAATACACTTAGGGCTACTGAACTGTACACTTTAAATGGGTGAACTGTATAGTATGTTAATTACATCTCAGCAAAGCTGTTAAAACTAAACCTTACAAATTATCAGTCGGTATTTACTGAATGTCACATTATCAGAATATGAAAGTACATGAACTACGCTCAAAATCCTTCAAACTAAGCTTCAACAGAACATGAATTGAGACCTTCCAGATGTACTTCCAGATATACAAGCTGGATCTAGAAAAGGCAGAGGAAGCAGAGATCAAATTGCCAAGATACACTGGATCATAGAAAAAGCAAGGGAATTCCAAAAACAAAAACCAAAAAAATCTACTTCTGTTTCATTGACTACACTAAAGTCTTTGACTGTGTGGATAACATGAACTGTAGAAAATGCTTAAAGAGATGGGAATACCAGGCCACAATACCTGTCTGCTGAGAAATCTGTATGTAAGCCAAGAAGTAATAGTTAAAACTGGACATGGAATAACAGCTGTTTCAAAAATTGGGAAAGCAGTATGGCAAGGCTATATATTGTCGCTCTGCTTGTTTAACTTACATGCCAAGTACATCGTAAGAAATACCGGGCTGAATGACTCACAAGCTGGAATCAAGATTGCTGGGAGAAATATCAACCACCTCAGATATGCAGGTGATATCATTTTAATGGCAGAAAGTGAAGAGGAACTTAAGAGCCTCTTGATAAAGGTAAAAGAGGAGGGTGGAAAAGCTGGCTTAAAACTCAGTATTCCAAAAATGAAGCTCATGGCATCTGGTCCTATCACTTCATGGTAAATAGAGAAAAAAGTGGAAACTGTCAGATTTCATTTTTTCGGGCTTCAAAATCAATGCATGGATGGTGACTGCAGCCACAAAATTAAAAGATGCTTGCTCCTTGGAAGGAAAGCTATGACAAACCTAGACAGCCTATTAAAAAGCAGAGACATCCCTTTGCCAGTGAAAGTTCATATAGTCAAAGCTATGGTTTTTCCAGCAGTCATGTACAGATGTTGAGAGTTGGGTCATAAAGAAGGCTAAGCACAAAGAATAAATGCTTTTTAGTTGTGGTGCCGGAGAAGATTCTGGAGAGTCCCTTGGACAGCAAGGAGATCAAACCAGTCAATTCTAAAGGAAATCAATCTGAATGTTCTTTGGAAGGACTGATGCTGAAGCTGAAGCTCCAATACTTTGGGTGAACTGATGCAAAGAACTGACTCACTGGAAAAGACCCTGCTGCTGGGAGAAGGGGATGACAGAGGATGAGATGGATGAATAGCATCACTGTCTCAAGGGACATTAGTTTGAACAAGCTCAGGGAGATAGTGAAGGACAGGGAAGCCTGGTGTGCTTCAGTTTATGGGGTCGCAAAGAGTTGGACACAACTTAGTGACTGAACAGTAACAACAAGAGAGGAAAAAAATTAGCAGTGTCTGCTCACTATTTTTATTTATTTACTTAATTGGAGGATAATTACTTTACAATAATGTGATGGTGCTTGCCATACATCAGTATGAAACAGCCCTAGGTATGCATGTGTTTCCTCCATCCTAAACCTCTTTCCCACTCTCCTCCCCACCCTACCTCTCTAAGCTGTCACAGAGCACTGGCTTCGGTGCCCTGCTTCATTTTAATGGCAGTAAAGTGCTGCTTGTTTAACTTACATGCCAAGTACATCGTAGAAATACCGGGCTGAATGACTCACAAGCTGGAATCAAGATTGCTGGGAGAAATATCAACCACCTCAGATATGCAGGTGATATCATTTTAATGGCAGAAAGTGAAGAGGAACTTAAGAGCCTCTTGATAAAGGTAAAAGAGGAGGGTGGAAAAGCTGGCTTAAAACTCAGTATTCCAAAAATGAAGCTCATGGCATCTGGTCCTATCACTTCATGGTAAATAGAGAAAAAAGTGGAAACTGTCAGATTTCATTTTTTCGGGCTTCAAAATCAATGCATGGATGGTGACTGCAGCCACAAAATTAAAAGATGCTTGCTCCTTGGAAGGAAAGCTATGACAAACCTAGACAGCCTATTAAAAAGCAGAGACATCCCTTTGCCAGTGAAAGTTCATATAGTCAAAGCTATGGTTTTTCCAGCAGTCATGTACAGATGTTGAGAGTTGGGTCATAAAGAAGGCTAAGCACAAAGAATAAATGCTTTTTAGTTGTGGTGCCGGAGAAGATTCTGGAGAGTCCCTTGGACAGCAAGGAGATCAAACCAGTCAATTCTAAAGGAAATCAATCTGAATGTTCTTTGGAAGGACTGATGCTGAAGCTGAAGCTCCAATACTTTGGGTGAACTGATGCAAAGAACTGACTCACTGGAAAAGACCCTGCTGCTGGGAGAAGGGGATGACAGAGGATGAGATGGATGAATAGCATCACTGTCTCAAGGGACATTAGTTTGAACAAGCTCAGGGAGATAGTGAAGGACAGGGAAGCCTGGTGTGCTTCAGTTTATGGGGTCGCAAAGAGTTGGACACAACTTAGTGACTGAACAGTAACAACAAGAGAGGAAAAAAATTAGCAGTGTCTGCTCACTATTTTTATTTATTTACTTAATTGGAGGATAATTACTTTACAATAATGTGATGGTGCTTGCCATACATCAGTATGAAACAGCCCTAGGTATGCATGTGTTTCCTCCATCCTAAACCTCTTTCCCACTCTCCTCCCCACCCTACCTCTCTAAGCTGTCACAGAGCACTGGCTTCGGGTGCCCTGCTTCATGCACTGGTCATCTATTTTATGCATGGTAATGTACACGTTTCAATGCTATTCTCTCAAATCTCCCACCCTCCTCTTCTACTGCATCTAAAATTCTGTTCTTTATGTCTGTGCATACAGGGCAGCCAAAGGAGACACAGACATAAAGAACAGACTTTTGATCATTATTTTTAACCATCATAATTTTGAAATAAAAATCTATGTAGGAAGTACCGTATTATGTTACTTACCTTACGTAATTCTTTACGTGCTAATCCTGGGGTTAGAAGTCCTTCTAAATAGCTAGTTTTTTCTGTCCATGTACTCAGCTGTCTATATTCCTTTTTCATTTTTTTCAGCCTAAAGAAAGAAATCAGTTTCAGACTTAAAAAGTGACAGAATATATATGGTACAAATCAAAGAACAACATATACAATATGATGCAGCTGCTGCTTCCTCTGCTGAGTTGCTTCAGTCATGTGTGACTCTGTGCGACCCTATGGACTGCAGCCCGCCAGGCTCCTCTGTCCATGGGATTCTCCAGGCAAGAACGCTGGAGTGGGCTGCCACGCCCTCCTCCCCAGGATCTTCCCAACCCAGGGATCAAACCTGGGTCTCCTACATTGCAGGCAGATTCTTTACCACTGAGCCGCCAGGGAAGTCCATACAGTATATTTATATAAAGTTCTTAAAGAATAAAATCAACAATATGTTGTTTAAAGATAGAGAGGAAAAAGAATGATAACAATAAAAATTAGGGTAGCAGTTTCCTGGGGAGAGGGATCTAATGTTATAAGGGCACATAAAACACACTGTAATATTGGTGATGTTATATTTCTTTTTTTTTTTTTTTTGGTCACTTCTGTTGGTCTTTTGTTTTTGTTTTCACTTTTTACTTTTACAGAGTTTTGTTGTTTCTATTGGCCGATCATTCATTTCTTTTGTTCTTTGGCCTGTGTGGGCTTCCCATCACAGTGGCCTCTCTTGTTCTAGAGCGCTGGCTCAGTAGTTGGACACATCGGTCCATCTGCTCCGCAGCCATGGGATCTTTCCAGGCCAGGGAACCAAATGGTACCCCTTGCACCGCAAGGTGGTGTCCTTACCCACTGGACCACCAGAGAAGAGCCAGGATATTTTGACATTAACAATAGAATATATAATTTACATACAATGTAACTGATTAAAAGAGAAAAACAATTCGACCAAATCCCATGATCGAAACAGAAAACTCTAAAAAAACTAGGAAAAGAAAGAGATAATTTACTGAATCTTGTATAAGACATCAACCAAAAAAACCTACATGAATAATATGTTTGACTTTGAAATGTTATGAGCTTTGCCCTGAAAGATCCTAAACAAAATAAAGATATCCACTATTTATAAGAGACACTGACTGGAACTTTTAGCCAGCAGAGAATGACAAGAAAACAAAGTTACAGATTTAAGGATTAGGAACAAAGAAACAACCATTATTACCTGTAGATGATATGACTGTTTAGATAAGTCCCACCAAATAATACCACAGATAAATTAAGAAAGTTTAGTAAAAACAGAAACTTTCAAAAATATGATGGCAGCAGTAGCAGCACAGTTTTTGAATCTTTCCGAATATCTACATAACAACTCCTAGTATCTAGCTAGCAAGTCCCTAAAGTTGTAGGCAACATTTATAACAAAACCATATGACAAGGTTTTCCTATTCACCCCATACACATAAAACCTTCTTGGTATTAGTGAATGGGAGAAAGCAACAGGTATAAAAGGAGCATCTGATGAATGTGAAAATAAGAGAGCCCCAACAGGTAGTCGCAAGAAAGCACAGGCTGCTAGTTTGAGAAAAGCAGATCAAACTGGGAGGGTTTTGTTCATTCTATTCAAGGGTGAGTACAAAGGACTCATTACGAGAACTCAAAGGACTGGAGTAGTCTAACCACTGAGAATTCTCAAAACTGACCAGCCAGGTCTCTACTTTGAAACAGAGCCCAAGAAAACCTGGGTCTTCTACACTGCAGGCAGACCCTATATCTACACATCCACCAGGGAAGCCTCATTGTATTTTTAAATACCAAATAAAAACTTCAGAAGTGGGAGCTCTATAAGGCCAGAAAAGTTTTCTAAAACCAAGTCGTCTACAAAAGATTCAGGAAAACTAATTTCATATAAGATAAGCAATTAAGAATTATCAAGGCCTAAGTATTGGGTTGACCAAAATGTCTGTTCAGTGCCTTCAGTAAGATGGCTGTAGTAGCACTTAGGGGTTAACTTCATTCAAAACAATTGTTACCCTGCATTGTGATAGTTGTCATAGAACTGTGCGTTTAAAAAATATCAAAATAGGTGAACTTTTGCATAGCCATTTTAATACTGAAGACAGAAGGAAAAAAGCAACATTTTAGGCATATTCTGCTTTATTATTTCAAGAAAGGTAAAAAGAAAACTGAAACACATAGATTTTGTGCAATGTTTGGAGAAGGTGCTGTGACCGATCAAACATGTCTAAAGTGGTTTGCGAAGTTTCGTGCGAGAGATTTCTCACTGGCTACTGTAAATAGTGCTGCAGTGAACACTGGGGTACACGTGTCTCTTTCAGTTCTGGTTTCCTTGGAGTATATGCCCAGCAGTGGAATTGCTGGGCTGGTGCTCCAAAGTCAGGTAGACCAGTTGAAGTTAATAGCGATCAACTTGAGAGATAAGCTAATTAACATTATACCAAGTGGGAGATAGCTGACATGCTCAAAACATTCAAATCAAACATTCAAAATCATCTGCAATAGTTTATGTTCATCATTTTGATGTTTGGATTCTACGTAAGTGGAAAAAAAACCTTAACTGTATTTCCACATGAAATTCTCTACTTAAACCTAACAAAAACATTCGTGTTTAAAACAAATTGTGATGGCCAATGAAAAGTGGATACTTCATAATAATATAGAATAGAAAAAATCATGGGGCAAGCAAAATGAACCATCACCAACCACACCAAAGACTGGTCTTCATTCAAAGAAGGTGGTGTTTTGTATATGGTGGGCTTGGAAAGGCGTCTGTTATTAAGAGCTCCTTTTGGAAAACCAAATGATGAATTCCCAAGTGCTGCTCCCAATTAAACCAACTGAAGACAGCACTAGACTGAAAGCACTTAGACTTAGTCAACAGAAAGTACATAATCTTCCATCAGGATAATCCAAGATCACATGTTTCTCTGATGATGAGGAAAAAACTGTCACAGCTTGGCTGGGAAATTCTGATTTATCCACTGTGCTCACCAAATATCGTACCTTCAAATGTCCATTTATCTCAGTTTACAAAATTCTCTTCATGGAAAAAACTTCAATTCCCTGGAAGACTGTAAAAGGTACCTAGAACAGTTCTTTGCTTAAAAAGATAAAAGTGTTGGCAAGATGGAATTATGAAGTTGCCTGGAAAATGGCAGAAAGTGGTAGAACAAAACGGTGAACACACTGTTCAATACTTCTTGGTAAAAGGGAAAAATGTGTCTCTTATTTTTACTTACAAAACCAAAGGACCTTTTTTACTAATCCAATAGTTATAAGAAGAAGATACTAAAGAGCAAAATACCATTATTAAATTGCCGAAATACGCAAGATAGATATGTCCGAGTCAGTGAGCAGAGGGAGGAAGAAGGGGGCTGGCAGTACTGCTGCTCAAGAGAAGACAGAGCAACAGCTGTCAGAGTCACTGGGGGCCACACCAGTGAGGTTTAGCAGGTGGAGCACAGACATAATGCATACACAGAAACACTATGTTTAAAATATTCAGTTCTATTTCTGGTGATGATGGAATAGGTTATTTCAGACAAACCAGCTTACTGCACAACTGAAAAACCTGGACAAAATATTTAAACATGTTTTGTTTCGAAGCATCAGTCAGTTATAAAGGCAGCAAGGATTTGCAGATCCAAGATTCCAGATTCCAGATAGAAAGGAGATCTGGAGACTCAAGTCCATAGTTTGGAGCCATTCTCCTTCAAGGTATTTGTGATTTTACCAAGAGTTAAGAGCTCTGAGATAAACAGGTAAGAATGAGGGACCAAAACCTGAGCTCAGACCTGGCTAAGACTGGGCGCCAAAGCAAAATGAACCACACCAACCACACCAAAGACTGGTCTTCATTCAAAGAAGGTGGTGTTTTGTATATGGTGGGCTTGGAAAGGCGTCTGTTATTAAGAGCTCCTTTTGGAAAACCAAATGATGAATTCCCAAGTGCTGCTCCCAATTAAACCAACTGAAGACAGCACTAGACTGAAAGCACTTAGACTTAGTCAACAGAAAGTACATAATCTTCCATCAGGATAATCCAAGATCACATGTTTCTCTGATGATGAGGAAAACTGTCACAGCTTGGCTGGGAAATTCTGATTTATCCACTGTGCTCACCAAATATCGTACCTTCAAATGTCCATTTATCTCAGTTTACAAAATTCTCTTCATGGAAAAAACTTCAATTCCCTGGAAGACTGTAAAAGGTACCTAGAACAGTTCTTTGCTTAAAAAGATAAAAGTGTTGGCAAGATGGAATTATGAAGTTGCCTGGAAAATGGCAGAAAGTGGTAGAACAAAACGGTGAACACACTGTTCAATACTTCTTGGTAAAAGGGAAAAATGTGTCTCTTATTTTTACTTACAAAACCAAAGGACCTTTTTTACTAATCCAATAGTTATAAGAAGAAGATACTAAAGAGCAAAATACCATTATTAAATTGCCGAAATACGCAAGATAGATATGTCCGAGTCAGTGAGCAGAGGGAGGAAGAAGGGGGCTGGCAGTACTGCTGCTCAAGAGAAGACAGAGCAACAGCTGTCAGAGTCACTGGGGGCCACACCAGTGAGGTTTAGCAGGTGGAGCACAGACATAATGCATACACAGAAACACTATGTTTAAAATATTCAGTTCTATTTCTGGTGATGATGGAATAGGTTATTTCAGACAAACCAGCTTACTGCACAACTGAAAAACCTGGACAAAATATTTAAACATGTTTTGTTTCGAAGCATCAGTCAGTTATAAAGGCAGCAAGGATTTGCAGATCCAAGATTCCAGATTCCAGATAGAAAGGAGATCTGGAGACTCAAGTCCATAGTTTGGAGCCATTCTCCTTCAAGGTATTTGTGATTTTACCAAGAGTTAAGAGCTCTGAGATAAACAGGTAAGAATGAGGGACCAAAAACCTGAGCTCAGACCTGCTAAGACTGAGAAGCCATTCCAAGCACCTAGGCTTTCAGCTGGGACGCCAAAGGGCATTACTCCAAGAATAAATGCCTCTTTAAACACTGTACCCTGGCTGCCTCACACTAGTGCAACTCTTTTTTAAAATTTTTTAATTACAGGAAAACTGTTTTACAATGCTGTAAAGTTTTGTATGGTTTCTGCCATACAACAACACGAATCAGCTATAATCTTACATACAGCCACATCCTCTCAAGCTCCCTCCTCTCCCTGAATCCCACTCCTCCAGACCATCACAGAGTGCCAGGCTGGACTCTCCATGAGATATAGCAACTTCTCACCAGCTATCTATAGTAAATGAGAAAAAGACTAATGTCCACAGGAACTAAGGCCCAAATCATTTCAATCTCATTTCAACTAAATTAAGATGATCTCAGATTGCTAGTTCTTACGCTAGCTGGCTGCCAAATGCAAATGGATTTATATATATTATCTGTAAAAATACACAATATCAAGACCCTCAAATTAGTTCCAATGATTTTCAAATACAATAAAAACAACTAGATATATCAGAACATAAGATATGACTAAAAACTACAAGAAAAAACCATTAATAGAGGATTTTAGGAAATTCAAATAATCAAGTTATCAGGGATGAACTTTGAAAAAATGATGATTAATATGTTCAAAGAACTAAAAGGTAAGACTGAAGATTTTGCTAGAAAAAAAAATGGAACTATAAAATAAATGAAAATTCCATAACTGAAAAATTCAGGAAATAACTGAAATTAAGAATTCAGTTGGCTTAACAGCAGATAAAAATATGAAGAAGAAAAAATTAGTGATTACAAGATAGGTCAGAAGAAAATACCTAAAGCCCAGAGAAAAAATATAAGGCATACAAAAAAGACCTTAAGAGACCTATAAAATATATTGTCGACTGAAAAGGCAGAGCAAATATTATACTTTCTTCCTTATAATGAGTTCTCATCTCTTTTCTTGCCATGTCATTGACTTTTTAAAACAAACACTTAAATATGCTAAAGCAAAACTCTGAAATAACCTCCAAATGCATGAAGTATCACCATGATGAACCATTATGGACCAATAAGTAGCAAACCCAAGTATCAAATGAAAAAATTAATATACAAATAATACATAAGTAAGATGAAAGCTTTGTTTTGTTACCTTTCCCGGGGTTGTTGCTTAAGTTTTTCAAGTTGCACTAAAGATGGCTGGTTGGAGGAGGATGCTGCAGTTGGCGCCCCAACAGTAACATTCAGGTCTGGGGATAAGAATGCTGGATATGCTACTGGCTGTGGTATAATAACATTTCTGGAAAATGGTGAAAGTTAAATACTATAATTACACAAAAGTACATTTCTAAAATCAGTGTTCGCTATTACTGTTGAACCACTCTCTCTTTTACACTGTAAGCTCACAGATCCACACTGCACCACTGGAAGACAGAGCTACAAAAGGCAGATGTCAGAAATGCTGAGAGTGACCTCTAGAGTAGTACTCTTAACACATCAGGGGTAGCAAAGGTGAAAAAGGAGAGAAGGACCTGAAGTTCTAAGGAGAAGTAGCAAAGTATTTGAGCTTAGATCCCCCTTCCTCTCTAGATACAAATCTCTACGGCATGGCCCAGTCAAGTGGATACCAAAAATCAACCATCACAAGTTCACTGCTTTTCAGCATCTCCTCAAACACGCTTTATTTCCAAATGAAAACAAGAAGCACATAATTCACCTTACATGATACAACTCTCCTGCATACGTAAGAGCCGAAAACTCACTTGCTCCTTCCTCAGAAGAGGATGTAAAGTCCTTGGGTGATGTTTACTCTTCTCCTTAAAACTTAACTATGCTATAAGGCTAACAATACTTACATATAATGACATAAAATAAATACACCTTATGCTACATGATAAGGAGATGAGAGAATATATATATATATATATATATATATATATAATAATAATAATTTTGTCCAGGTTACTAAGTAAATGGGTCAGAGCAGCACACCCAAAGGAATCTGTTGTCTTCAAAATTCAAGAAGCCCGCCTGGTGGTATGCCTCTTTTCTGGTTGTAGGAGCGTCGAGACACACTAAGTTACCCTTCGCCTCGGCAGGAATATCTTGACAGCGCCATACCTAAATCTCTAAAATTTCAATGAGGTAGAAAGCCCTCAAATTTTATCAGACTTACTCCCCAACTTCTGACATGCAAATATCCTACCAATAGGCCTAGAGTAGGGCTACTTCTTGCTCACTGGGTCCAATCAGCCATAATGCCATCACTGGAAGGGTCAGTGTGGTATCTTATATAAGAGAAAGTAATCAAGATCCCTGTCTACTAAATTATAGGGCTGGAGTGACATACATCTGAGGTCGGACAGCAAAGTACTACTGGTTTCCTTGCCAGTCTCTCTTTTAAACACTGGGGGAAAGTTAAATACTATAATTACACAAAAGTACATTTCTAAAATCAGTGTTCGCTATTACTGTTGAACCACTCTCTCTTACACTGTAAGCTCACAGATCCACACTGCACCACTGGAAGACAGAGCTACAAAAGGCAGATGTCAGAAATGCTGAGAGTGACCTCTAGAGTAGTACTCTTAACACATCAGGGGTAGCAAAGGTGAAAAAGGAGAGAAGGACCTGAAGTTCTAAGGAGAAGTAGCAAAGTATTTGAGCTTAGATCCCCCTTCCTCTCTAGATACAAATCTCTACGGCATGGCCCAGTCAAGTGGATACCAAAAATCAACCATCACAAGTTCACTGCTTTTCAGCATCTCCTCAAACACGCTTTATTTCCAAATGAAAACAAGAAGCACATAATTCACCTTACATGATACAACTCTCCTGCATACGTAAGAGCCGAAAACTCACTTGCTCCTTCCTCAGAAGAGGATGTAAAGTCCTTGGGTGATGTTTACTCTTCTCCTTAAAACTTAACTATGCTATAAGGCTAACAATACTTACATATAATGACATAAAATAAATACACCTTATGCTACATGATAAGGAGATGAGAGAATATATATATATATATATATATATAATAATAATAATTTTGTCCAGGTTACTAAGTAAATGGGTCAGAGCAGCACACCCAAAGGAATCTGTTGTCTTCAAAATTCAAGAAGCCCGCCTGGTGGTATGCCTCTTTTCTGGTTGTAGGAGCGTCGAGACACACTAAGTTACCCTTCGCCTCGGCAGGAATATCTTGACAGCGCCATACCTAAATCTCTAAAATTTCAATGAGGTAGAAAGCCCTCAAATTTTATCAGACTTACTCCCCAACTTCTGACATGCAAATATCCTACCAATAGGCCTAGAGTAGGGCTACTTCTTGCTCACTGGGTCCAATCAGCCATAATGCCATCACTGGAAGGGTCAGTGTGGTATCTTATATAAGAGAAAGTAATCAAGATCCCTGTCTACTAAATTATAGGGCTGGAGAGTGACATACATCTGAGGTCGGACAGCAAAGCCGTACTACTGGTCTTGCCAGTACAATCTGGCTCATTCTGGCCATGTCTTAAGGCAACCAAAATGTTCCATCAAATGGATTATATGTTTTAAAAGACTGTGTTACTAATAAGACTTTAATACTTACGTCACAGGGTCTGTTCTTTCTGGAGGTGGTGCAATATTCATAAACATAGATGGCTTAATAGTTTTCTGAAGTGGTTTTAACTGAAGAGAATAATAAATACATATTAAGACTGTTTAGTTACAATTTCGATTCACCCTAATACTACTATTTCCCAGGCTTTAAAGGATATATATATAAGGAGGAAAGGCATTAAGAGAAGAAGAAAGAAGTAACATTGAGCACTAAGTATCTGCCAAGGATTTTACATCTTCAGTATTATTTAATCACCTCAATAACCCTATGAGGTAGATAACTATGTCTGTGTTACAGGTAATACTAAAGATCAGAAGCTTGTTGAAAGGCTACCTAATAGACATGAGAGCCAGGGTTTTGCATGCAACTTCGCCCCCCCCAGTGCAAGTACTCTTTATACACTACCATGATAGGTAACCAGGAAACTGAAAAGTTCAGACATAAAATCAAGTAGAACTTCTATTAAACTTCCTACTCTTTTCCTTACAATGTCTTTGTTCCTATGTTTTAGTAGAATCCACCTAAACAAAATACAGTATCTGCCCAGTCTTATTTGAAAAGGATATACCTCCCTAAGAATAGGATTGTTATGTATTATATTCAGACATAACACCTACCTCGGAAGTTAGTGCTCATAAGACTGTGACTGTCACAACAAGGACTAAGCAATTAAGGATCCCTATAAGGCCTAATTCATGATAAGAAAATAGGAAGAATGAGCAGAAAGAAAAATCAGAGGAGAAAATAAAACAGGCTTGTGTCTTAACAGCTTTCATTAGTATATTACCTACTTGTGATTCAAAATGTATTAAAAAAATTTATAACATACCATAGGCAAAATTTAAAAATGCATTTACAGGGATTTCCCAGTTAACACAGCAGTCTTACTTAATAAAACTGCCCTACTGACTCTAAATTCCTAATTTACAAAACCAAGAATATAAACTGAAGCAAAAGCTAAAAATTAGGGCTTCCCTGGTGGTCCAGTGGGTAAGGACACCACCTTGCAGTGCAAGGGGCGCCGGTTCGATCCCTGGCCTGGGACGATCCCACGTGCCGCAGAGCAGCTGGACCCATGTGTCTAATTACCGAGCTGGAGCTCTGGAGCGCATGCGCCCAGAGCTGGCGCTCTGCGACAAAAGACTCCACCGCGATGGGAGGCCCACACGGGCCAGAGAAAAGATGGCTGAAAAGATGGATGAAAATGGACAAATGAAAGACCAATAGAAGGAGCCCGCCTGCTCCCCTCCCTCCCCACCACCCCCCGCCCAAAATAAATAAATAAATAAATCTTTAAAAAAAAGCTCAAAATTAAACATTATATGCAAAGTACAGGGGTCATTTCTCCTATACAACAGAAGTACTAATGTGACTGGATTTATAAATGCCCCTAAGCTATGACAATACCCAGGGCTATGAACAGTTCTTTCAAACACTTCATGAGAATATGTTGGTAAAATTTTTCTAGACTAATTCCTTGAAAAGGCCATTACTGATGATCATTTCCTTTCTAGAATTACAGCCTTAGGATATACTGTAAGTAAAGGATACAGGTTAATGTATAAAAATCTTTACTGCAACTTTGGATATATATAGTAAATTTAAAGAGGCAGGCTTAAGCTAGAAAGATGTCTTCTTTGGTCGTTATTACTTTCTTGATGAATCAAGGTTTGATGCTGAAATAATCATGTGGAGAAAGGACTATATGTGATTAGAGTATGAAATATCAGAATAACATTAATTATTCCATTTTAGTGGTTTTAGATATAAAAAATACACATTCACTTCTTGAATATTTAATTTTGCTTTCAATTACATAAATATGTGTGTACACACATACTAACACACAAAAGTTTTACAATAAAGACATCCTGAATAAAATATAATTGTTTAAAAATGCGTAAAAACACAGAAAAAAGTTTACAGGGATTTAGTTAACACAGCAGTCTTACTTAATAAAACTGCCCTACTGACTCTAAATTCTAATTTACAAAACCAAGAATATAAACTGAAGCAAAAGCTAAAAATTAGGGCTTCCTGGTGGTCCAGTGGGTAAGGACACCACCTTGCAGTGCAAGGGGCGCCGGTTCGATCCCTGGCCTGGGACGATCCCACGTGCCGCAGAGCAGCTGGACCCATGTGTCTAATTACCGAGCTGGAGCTCTGGAGCGCATGCGCCCAGAGCTGGCGCTCTGCGACAAAAGACTCCACCGCGATGGGAGGCCCACACGGGCCAGAGAAAAGATGGCTGAAAAGATGGATGAAAATGGACAAATGAAAGACCAATAGAAGGAGCCCGCCTGCTCCCCTCCCTCCCCACCACCCCCCGCCCAAAATAAATAAATAAATAAATCTTTAAAAAAAAGCTCAAAATTAAACATTATATGCAAAGTACAGGGGTCATTTCTCCTATACAACAGAAGTACTAATGTGACTGGATTTATAAATGCCCCTAAGCTATGACAATACCCAGGGCTATGAACAGTTCTTTCAAACACTTCATGAGAATATGTTGGTAAAATTTTTCTAGACTAATTCCTTGAAAAGGCCATTACTGATGATCATTTCCTTTCTAGAATTACAGCCTTAGGATATACTGTAAGTAAAGGATACAGGTTAATGTATAAAAATCTTTACTGCAACTTTGGATATATATAGTAAATTTAAAGAGGCAGGCTTAAGCTAGAAAGATGTCTTCTTTGGTCGTTATTACTTTCTTGATGAATCAAGGTTTGATGCTGAAATAATCATGTGGAGAAAGGACTATATGTGATTAGAGTATGAAATATCAGAATAACATTAATTATTCCATTTTAGTGGTTTTAGATATAAAAAATACACATTCACTTCTTGAATATTTAATTTTGCTTTCAATTACATAAATATGTGTGTACACACATACTAACACACAAAAGTTTTACAATAAAGACATCCTGAATAAAATATAATTGTTTAAAAATGCGTAAACAAACAATGATAAAGCTTCATTTTTCTTTAGAGAAAAATGGCATTCTTTTAAAAGTATTTACTTTGAGGAACACACCAAACTGGAAAGGATAAAAGCTCAGGAAGATGATGTGACTAAAGAGCTGCAGGAGAATTATTTTTAAAAGAGGTGAACTAACCTGATGCGAAAATCCATAACCAAAGTTTCCATAGGAGAACCTAAATTCCACCTCCACCCTGCAGATAAACTAAACATGCCAAATTTATTATTTGATCAGAAAGATGTTGTAATAGAGAGGTATAGCAAGTGATATTTTTACTTCAGAAATCTATAAATTAGAAAAACCAAAGCATGAATCTCTTGATTAAAAAAAATTTTCCACAAGTAATTCCTACATAAGAATCTATGGTATTCCGGTTATGTTAAAAACTTTTATATTAAAGTTATGGAATATTATATGATTAAAATATGAAAAATATCAGTTCAAAATTGTTAACAGAATTATGCTGAAATACATTCAATACATACGTATTCATAGACATGCACATATTTTTTTAAGTATTTATTCACACTTTTTCCATTTCCACTTCCATTTTAATATAAATTTTTGATTTAGACTAATGATTTCATCTCTCTGAACCCCAGCTTGCTCACATGTGAACTGAAGGTGGGAGTCAGAGGTTATGACTCAAATGTTCATTCCATTTTTTAAGTTCCCTTTTCCTCACTTTGGCCCTTGGAAGCAGAAGCCTCTCTGAGTAGATGATCAATTAACCAAGAAAATAATTTTTAAGTACTCAAAAGGAAATTTAATAAGAACTATAAGCAACAATTTAGAGACTCCGCAAGGAGGAAAATAATACTTCCTCAATTTAGCAAATAAAGATCCTGAGGCCATGCGGTCAAAGTAAGAGCCAGAGGCATTTTACTGTCTTACCCAAAGATTTCTAATTTTTGTGTTCACCATTTAGCAGTAAAATAGTGGCATAAAAAAAAAAAAGCCGAGATGAAGATTTTGTGAGAAAATATTATACTTTCTCTTTAATAACTTTCCATTAATTCAGTCACTAAAAGGGTAATAAAAGAATAAAAACAGTATCAGAGCAAAATGTGTGCACAAAGCTTTGCAAGTTTAAATTCTTACTGTATTTTTATGCAACATTTGGAGTTCTCCAATAAAGCGCCCTTTCTAGAAAAAAAGAAACAATGAAATTATTAAATATAGAGTTACTAAGGTAGTAATGATGTCACTTGTAAATTACCTAAATCACTTCATAAATATAAAAAAATCTGGTAATGATTTTAAATGCATATATAATTTAATAGCTAGAATACAAAAAATAATGAATGTTGGAAGAAAATAAAACTTCCATGTTTTGCCAAAAATAAATGTTACTAAATATTAACATGTCTTATTTTCTTGAAAACATCTGTTTTAAAGAAAAATGTTCCTGCTACTTATACTCAGAGGAACTGTCAGGCCTGTCACTTTTGAGGGGTTAAACATAGATCTACAGACAGAACTGAGTGCTTTTCTCATCTCCTGGGGACTCTTGGGATCTTCTTAACCAGGGAAACCTTTGGTATGCTTGGTCAACATCTCTGGTCACCTTTGTTATGCTTTGATTGCTTTCAGCTAATCCAACATTCAATCATTTCCTTTCTTCCAAGCATTTTCCACTGCGGCTCATGGAACCCAACATTCCATGGCTGACAAATCACTTTACATCTTTAACTATTCTGCTAAACATTCTTCCTCTTCACCACTAAGAATGCTGCTTCCAGGGCTTCCCTGGTGGTCCAGTGGGTAGAGAGTCTGCCATGAGGTGCAAGGGGCACTGGTTCAATTCCTGGCCAAGGAGGATCCCACATGCCGCGGGGTGGCTGGACTGGTGTGTCCAATTACAAGCCAGTGCTCTGGAGGCATGCGCCCAGAGGCATGCGCTCTGCAACAGGAGAGGCCACTGCAACGGGAAGCCCACACAAGCCAAAGAATAAAAGACGGATGAAAATCAATATAAAAATAAATGAGGTATGATGGGGATTAAAAAAAATTAAAGGAAAAAAAAAAAAAAGAATGCAGCTTCCATTACAGACTCCTCAAGTGAAGGCCCACATACCTCAAGGTCAAGTGATTGGGTAGCATACTCCACATACTCTTCTAGTGCTTCTATATCTTGTTATTTCATGTGGATAAAAAGTTTCCCTCTTTTAAACCTCATGTTCCCTGGCATGTCTTTCATTCTGGTCACTAATTTTCACTTAGTGAAAACTTTAGTACCAGTTCTACATTTCCTTTGCATCCCCAACACATAACAATCCACAAAAACCTACTTAACACCTGCTCTCTCAGTTCCTGGTGAGGCATTATAATAAGGAAAATAACAAGTGATGGTAAACTGACAGACATTACACAAAATTAGCATATCACATGTATTCACTATATAAAGTCACAGTATTTATCAGAAAATTCATAAGTAATTGAAACTAATCTCCTTAAAGGTCCTGTCAACATGCTCTTTTATAGCTTCTTGCCTTTCAAGAAGTAGGGAGTGGGGAAACATCTGTTTCAAGACTGCCTTTTTCATCTTACTCTTCTCTTTTATAAACAGTGTTTCTGCTTGTGATGGAAGAAATGAACCTATTAATTCCTCTCCCGCAAATATAAGTAAACTTAGTCATACTTTTCACCACTGTAAATATCTTTCAGTTATTTCTGAAGGTCCCACTGAGATCTACCTGATTGAGTCTTCATTACAGCCAATTAAGTATTCATCCTGAATGCATCTAACTCATTCAAATCCACTGAATTTTAGGCTTATCTTCACTCTGTTACCCTGATAAGTTTTGATGTGTGGTGATGAGCTACCAGGTTCGTTGCCCTGAATTTTCTCAGCCCAAAGCAAGTTACATGGCCAAGCCTAGTAGAGGAGGTTTCGGTAGGGGAACTATAGACTACTCCTGGACATAGATACACAGAGCAATGATTCTTTAGGGGGCATTATTCTTAACAATCTCCCACACTTTTGAAAGTGTTTTCTATTGCCTTTCTCAAATAATTACAGTAGCTATCAATCTAATTGTTGAATGTATCATCTAGTCTTCGACTTATCTGGTATGGATTATATAGCTAAACCAACAAACACAAATGGTACTATGATTCATCTCAAAATTAACAATACACTGAAAAGAGCAAGAAAATATTAAACAGTTAGTTTAGGAAAATTATTATTTGGGGGGAGGAGGGGAAAGGTCAGGAGGCAGTAGACAGAGAGGGAGAATGAACCATACTGTATAAGCATAAACTCTTCCTATAACTTTGGCTGACCCTAAATGAACATGCACAGGGAAGACTATAAGCAGCCCTCTGAGTTGCTTCAGTCATGTCCAACTCCGTGTGACCCTATGGACTGTGGCCCGCCAGGCTTCTCTGTCCATGGGATTTTCCAGGCTGGAATACTGGAGAGGGTTGCCATTTCCTTCTCCAGCAGACCTTCCCAACCCAGGGATCGAATCCATGTCTCTTACGTCTCCTGCATTGGCAGATGGGTTCTTTACTTCTAGCACTACCTGGGAAGCCCGAGGTACTAGTCTCAGGTGGTGCAAGCAGCCAAGATAAAGAACTGAACTGAAACTGGTACCACCAAGTATGAGAGTCTGTGGTCTGAGTCTTGTTTTGAAACATTTCAGAAAACAAAACGAAAGCATGCTTAGTCTTTAAAGTTGTATCATTCCCCTTTGAGGCTTCCCTGGTGGCTCAGATGGCAAAGAATTTGCCTGCAATGCATGAGACCCAGGTTCAATCCCTGGGTGGGGAAGGTCCCCTGGAGAAAGGAGTGGCTACCCATTCCAGTATTCTTGCCTGGAGAATTTCATTAACAGAGGAGACTGGCAGGCTTACAGTCCATGGAGTCACAAAGAGTCAGATACAAACAAGCAACTTTCACTTATTGCCCTTCCAGGAAATAACATTTTAAAAATATTATGCTGTTACAAACTAACTTTTTTTTTGAGTCAGAGAAAAACACTGTTAACTACAGACATGAGTTTACTAAGCACTTAAGACAGATAATCAGCAAAAGGAGTCCATCAAGTACAGATAAATCCTGGAAACAAAACCAGTTGGACAATGTGATAACCAAGGTGAAAAAAAAATGATTTGACACCTACCTGAATTACTTCATAAAGATGTATCTGAACACTCCCTAACAAGAGAAGATACTTTTTTGTACTGTCATGTTGCATTAGTTCTAAGCGAATATTATTCTTCTCATCATCTTGACGTCTGGGAACCTTAACACAAAATGCGTATGAAAAGAAGCATTAAATTTTCAGTCTGAATTTCTGACACAATTTCTGAATAGGTACAGCTATAAAATATACCTTTTGAAACACCCATTTTTTGAGACACCTATTGCCTATACTCTTTTTAACGCTACTTGAAAGTTTAGCCTCAATAACCTATTGAAAACTATGTAATCAATGGTAGTCCAGTATCCAATGTCCAATCCAAATAATCTAGGTAACCCAAAAATCTAATATCAAAATATACAACCTGTTTCAATCTCTGTTCTTTTACTCTTTGATAAATACCAAACACAGCTGTTGTCCAATATTTATCACCAGTATTCAAACTAAACATATAAAACAGGCCTTTTCTTTAAGTTCATAGAAAATATAGAATTGAGGTGTAAACAAGGTTACTTTGCACCATGAATATTTGCAACCTTGATCAAATTAATTAATAGGTAACAGATGTGCCATGGGCTTCACAGGTGGCACAGTGGTAAAGAATTTACCTGCCAATGCAAGAGACGCAAGAGACATGGATTTGATCTGTGAGTCCAGAAGATCCCCAGGAGAAGGAAATGGTAACCCACTCCAGTATTACTGCCTAAAAAATACCATGGACAGAGGAGCCTGGCAGGTCACAGTCTATGGGGTCACAAAGAGTCAGACATGACTGACCAACTGAGCACACATACTGTTAATTATAGTCACCATGGTATTCATTAGATCCCAAGGACTTCTTCATCATATAACTGGAAGTTTGTACCTTTTGACTACCTTCATCCATTTTCGCTCACCTCCAAACCCCACCTCTGGCAACTACTAATCTATCTATGAGTTCCTTTTTTTTTTTTTTCTTTTTTGGCTGTGCCACATGGGTTGCAAGATTTTCTTTTAATCTATTTTATATCATTATCTTTATTTTACTTTCACACAGTTTTGTTGTTTACAGCTATACATAAACCCGAATCAGTCACAGGTATACCCTTGACTCCTCCCACCTGAATCCCCCTCCCAGTCCCTCCCTATCCCCCGACTCCAGGCTGTGGCTTGCCAGATCTTAATTCCCTGATCAGGGACTGAACTCATGCCCTGGGCAGTGAAAGTACAGGGTCCTAACCACTGGACCACCAGGGAATTCCCTTTTTTTTTTTTTTAAGATTGCACATATAAATGATCAGTGTTTGTCTTTCCCTGACTTATTTTACTTAGCATAATGCCGTCAAAATCCATCCATGTTGTTGCAAACAGCAGGCCTTATTTATTTATTTTGGTTGTGCTCGGTTTTCTCTGCTGCACATGGGCATTCTCTAGTGGAGGAGAGCGTGGGCTTCTCACTGGGGTGGCCTCTCTCACTGCAGAGCGTAGGCTCTGGGTGTGGGAGCTCCAACAGCTGCAGTGCATGGGCTCAGTGGCTCCACAGCAAGTGGGATCTTCTCAGACCAAGGATCAAACCCACGTCCTCTGCACTGGCAGGTGTGTTTTTAATCACTGGACCATCAGGATGTATAATACAGATGTTTAATACATAAAGTACAGGTGTACTATACAGTGATTTGCAACTTTTAAAGGTTATACCCCATTTATAGTTATTACAAAATATTTGCTATGTTCTTCATGCGTACAACATGTCCATGTAGTTTATTTTATACCTAATAGTTTGCACCTCTTAGTTATCCATAGCTATCTTGCTCCTCTCCCTTCAATCTCCCCAATAATGGTAACCATTATTTTTTTCTCTATATCCCTGAGTCACAGATGCACAAAGAGTCAAAGGCCCTGAGCACACATACTGTTAATTATAGTCACCATGGTATTCATTAGATCCCAAGGACTTCTTCATCATATAACTGGAAGTTTGTACCTTTTGACTACCTTCATCCATTTTCGCTCACCTCCAAACCCCACCTCTGGCAACTACTAATCTATCTATGAGTTCCTTTTTTTTTTTTTTCTTTTTTGGCTGTGCCACATGGGTTGCAAGATTTTCTTTTAATCTATTTTATATCATTATCTTTATTTTACTTTCACACAGTTTTGTTGTTTACAGCTATACATAAACCCGAATCAGTCACAGGTATACCCTTGACTCCTCCCACCTGAATCCCCCTCCCAGTCCCTCCCTATCCCCCGACTCCAGGCTGTGGCTTGCCAGATCTTAATTCCCTGATCAGGGACTGAACTCATGCCCTGGGCAGTGAAAGTACAGGGTCCTAACCACTGGACCACCAGGGAATTCCCTTTTTTTTTTTTTTAAGATTGCACATATAAATGATCAGTGTTTGTCTTTCCCTGACTTATTTTACTTAGCATAATGCCGTCAAAATCCATCCATGTTGTTGCAAACAGCAGGCCTTATTTATTTATTTTGGTTGTGCTCGGTTTTCTCTGCTGCACATGGGCATTCTCTAGTGGAGGAGAGCGTGGGCTTCTCACTGGGGTGGCCTCTCTCACTGCAGAGCGTAGGCTCTGGGTGTGGGAGCTCCAACAGCTGCAGTGCATGGGCTCAGTGGCTCCACAGCAAGTGGGATCTTCTCAGACCAAGGATCAAACCCACGTCCTCTGCACTGGCAGGTGTGTTTTTAATCACTGGACCATCAGGATGTATAATACAGATGTTTAATACATAAAGTACAGGTGTACTATACAGTGATTTGCAACTTTTAAAGGTTATACCCCATTTATAGTTATTACAAAATATTTGCTATGTTCTTCATGCGTACAACATGTCCATGTAGTTTATTTTATACCTAATAGTTTGCACCTCTTAGTTATCCATAGCTATCTTGCTCCTCTCCCTTCAATCTCCCCAATAATGGTAACCATTATTTTTTTCTCTATATCCCTGAGTCTTCTTCATTCTTAAATTCATTAATCTGTTGTATATTTTAAATCCCACATTTAAGTGATATCATACAGTGTTTGTCTCTGACTTATTTCACTTGGCAATAATGCCTTCCAAGTTCATCCATTTTGCTGAAAATGGTAACATTCATACTTTTTATGGCTGAGTAACATTCCATTGTGCATATATGTATGTATTATATCTTCATTATCCATTTAACTGTTGATGGAGACTAAGGCTGCTTCCATATCTTGGCACTCTAAATAATGCTACAGGTGTGAGTCATGTAGATACTACTTATTGACTACTTATTGTGGAAGAAAAACATTAGTTCTTAACAGATTCTTCTGAAAATTTCTGCATTTCTTTTCCTATTAGTCCTCCAGTACATTTCATACTATTTCGTTAAACCAATACTTAGTGTTTATATTATGTGTATATAACTATTTTTAGGATTTAATATTACACTTAACAATGATTATATTTCTTGTCCTGCATCATTTTTTAAATTTCCCTGAAGTTAATATGTGTCTTGCTTTTTTTTTACATTTCTCTGTTTGCTTGTACAATTTTCTACATTAATATTACTATATAATTCCCCAATTTTCCATTAGAGTTCCACTAAAATTCTCCTTTTATTATATTCAAACTAATAGCTCCTATTAAAACAAACACAGAAAAAATGTTTTGATTATCTAATGAAAATAAGCACCCTATTAATTTTTTTTCCAGTATTAATTTCAATTTTTATTTAAATGGACATATATCTACAAAATTCTTAAAAACCTGGCAATGAAACGTAGAAAAATTATTTGTACAGTAAAAGGAATAATATGGATCGCCTCTAGGAAAATAATGCTTTTTTTTAAGCCCATGTTTAAAGAACTATCTTCAATACTCAACACGTAAGCAAAATGAAGTCTGAAATACATATATATACACACACACACATACACACACATATATACATACATATGACAGAGAAACTGTTTTAGGATTTCACTAAAATTCAACTGATGTTCATCTGCAAAACAAAGTTGATAATAACAGGATATATAATGAGAGTATACAGAGGGTTGTTATAAAGACTAAATAAGCTAATCCATGCAAAAGGAATTAAAGAGAGTCTACACAAGAAAGGAGAGAGATAAAGGAGAAGGAGTTAAAAAAAAAAAAAAAGGTGTGCTATGGACTGAATGTTTGGGTCCTCTCAAGAAAGTCATATGTTGTAGCCTAAATCTCCAATGCAATGGTATTTGTAAATGGGGTGTCTGGGAGGTAACTAGGTCATGAGAATTGGAGCCCTCATGAATTCTGATTAGTGTCTTTCTAAGGAACTTCCTACCTTACAGAAAAGTGAGAAATATAGGTTTGTTGTTTAAGCCATCCAGGCTGTGGTAATTTGCTAGAACAAGCCAACCCTGACTAAGAGGTGGAAAAAGTCAGATGGGAGGGGAAGAATGAGAAAGAAAAGAATAAATGCATGTGTGATAAACACTGAGAATCAATGATAGCAAGCTCTCAGAGAATACCATGATTATATATTTTACAGTAAGCTATAAAAACATCAATACAGCCCATAATATAGAAATAAAATACTGTAAAATATCAAATAAAAAGAACGTTGCTTTTGTTTCTTCTTTAACCCCTGAGAAGAAAGATATCAGTGTACAATATTTCAAATTATAAAAAACACATTCTTTTTTCTAGAAGAGAAATTTAACGTTACCTGTACAGAAAAATACTTCACTTCATCCCCAATTTTCCATTAGAGTTCCACTAAAATTCTCCTTTTATTATATTCAAACTAATAGCTCCTATTAAAACAAACACAGAAAAATGTTTTGATTATCTAATGAAAATAAGCACCCTATTAATTTTTTTCCAGTATTAATTTCAATTTTTATTTAAATGGACATATATCTACAAAATTCTTAAAAACCTGGCAATGAAACGTAGAAAATTATTTGTACAGTAAAAGGAATAATATGGATCGCCTCTAGGAAAATAATGCTTTTTTTTAAGCCCATGTTTAAAGAACTATCTTCAATACTCAACACGTAAGCAAAATGAAGTCTGAAATACATATATATACACACACACACATACACACACATATATACATACATATGACAGAGAAACTGTTTTAGGATTTCACTAAAATTCAACTGATGTTCATCTGCAAAACAAAGTTGATAATAACAGGATATATAATGAGAGTATACAGAGGGTTGTTATAAAGACTAAATAAGCTAATCCATGCAAAAGGAATTAAAGAGAGTCTACACAAGAAAGGAGAGAGATAAAGGAGAAGGAGTTAAAAAAAAAAAAAAAGGTGTGCTATGGACTGAATGTTTGGGTCCTCTCAAGAAAGTCATATGTTGTAGCCTAAATCTCCAATGCAATGGTATTTGTAAATGGGGTGTCTGGGAGGTAACTAGGTCATGAGAATTGGAGCCCTCATGAATTCTGATTAGTGTCTTTCTAAGGAACTTCCTACCTTACAGAAAAGTGAGAAATATAGGTTTGTTGTTTAAGCCATCCAGGCTGTGGTAATTTGCTAGAACAAGCCAACCCTGACTAAGAGGTGGAAAAAGTCAGATGGGAGGGGAAGAATGAGAAAGAAAAGAATAAATGCATGTGTGATAAACACTGAGAATCAATGATAGCAAGCTCTCAGAGAATACCATGATTATATATTTTACAGTAAGCTATAAAAACATCAATACAGCCCATAATATAGAAATAAAATACTGTAAAATATCAAATAAAAAGAACGTTGCTTTTGTTTCTTCTTTAACCCCTGAGAAGAAAGATATCAGTGTACAATATTTCAAATTATAAAAAACACATTCTTTTTTCTAGAAGAGAAATTTAACGTTACCTGTACAGAAAAATACTTCACTTCATCAAACGTAATCGTGTTGTCCTTTTCAATGTTTTGGGATAGCAAACTGTAAGTTTTTTTACATTTCACCACATTGTTAATAGAGATGCGAATAAATAAATTACTTTTATGGTGTGAAATGACTGAAAATACATATTTAGGAAGAAAATTTTGTTGTAATTGAACAACATGTTGTAAACTTAATTCATTAAACAATTCAGGCCAAAACCTAAGAATCAATAAAAGGAGGAAGTTACTGAGCATCTTATACAATAAAGAAAGTTTTTTAAAACAGTATTTTTTCCCATCGGTGGTAGGCATAATTGGGAAAAGAAAGTTGTTTCTTCCTTAAATTACTTCCGTATTTTTATTCTCACATTTTCATTTGATTGTTTTGCAAATCTTCCTAAATGTTATTTTTAGGGTGACCAAACATATGCAACACATACTTGAAAAATTTTTCTAAATAATTATGTATAAATTCAAAAAATACATCACTTCAGAATAATTTATTGATTTTAGGATCAAAAAATTTAAAGCAACATTCTACTTTGTAATCCACTTTACTATCTACTTCACATGTGCTATATTGGTCTGTATTTTTATCTTTCATAGCACTCCATGAAAACAATCTTGTTTTTAATGATTTATCTTCAAAACTGTCTTTACATAGAATTCTCTTCAAATAACTCACTTTATATAAAAAAGAAACATCAAGTCTTTACAATGAGGTTGGTTTTTATACCATGATAAATCTAATAATAAGCACTCAACTTATTTAAAGGCACGGAAAAAATAAATTCTTTAAGCAATGTTTAAAATACGCACAGAAATAAATTAGCATTATCATCCAAGAAGATACATATTTTTTCTTTAACTTATATGATGCTTGAGGTGGATTACAGACAGTTAAAATCATTTGTCGGGCTTCCTGGTGGTCCAGTGGGTAGGACACCGCCTTGCAGTGCAAGGCGCCAGTTCGAGCCCTGGCCTGGAAGAATATCAAATAAAAGAACGTTGCTTTTGTTTCTTCTTTAACCCCTGAGAAGAAAGATATCAGTGTACAATATTTCAAATTATAAAAAACACATTCTTTTTTCTAGAAGAGAAATTTAACGTTACCTGTACAGAAAAATACTTCACTTCATCAAACGTAATCGTGTTGTCCTTTTCAATGTTTTGGGATAGCAAACTGTAAGTTTTTGTACATTTCACCACATTGTTAATAGAGATGCGAATAAATAAATTACTGTTATGGTGTGAAATGACTGAAAATACATATTTAGGAAGAAAATTTTGTTGTAATTGAACAACATGTTGTAAACTTAATTCATTAAACAATTCAGGCCAAAACCTAAGAATCAATAAAAGAAGTAAGTTACTGAGCATCTTATACAATAAAGAAAGTTTTTTAAAACAGTATTTTTTCCCATCGGTGGTAGGCATAATTGGGAAAAGAAAGTTGTTTCTTCCTTAAATTACTTCCGTATTTTTATTCTCACATTTTCATTTGATTGTTTTGCAAATCTTCCTAAATGTTATTTTTAGGGTGACCAAACATATGCAACACATACTTGAAAAATTTTTCTAAATAATTATGTATAAATTCAAAAAATACATCACTTCAGAATAATTTATTGATTTTAGGATCAAAAAATTTAAAGCAACATTCTACTTTGTAATCCACTTTACTATCTACTTCACATGTGCTATATTGGTCTGTATTTTTATCTTTCATAGCACTCCATGAAAACAATCTTGTTTTTAATGATTTATCTTCAAAACTGTCTTTACATAGAATTCTCTTCAAATAACTCACTTTATATAAAAAAGAAACATCAAGTCTTTACAATGAGGTTGGTTTTTATACCATGATAAATCTAATAATAAGCACTCAACTTATTTAAAGGCACGGAAAAAATAAATTCTTTAAGCAATGTTTAAAATACGCACAGAAATAAATTAGCATTATCATCCAAGAAGATACATATTTTTTCTTTAACTTATATGATGCTTGAGGTGGATTACAGACAGTTAAAAATCATTTGTCGGGCTTCCCTGGTGGTCCAGTGGGTAAGGACACCGCCTTGCAGTGCAAGGGGCGCCAGTTCGAGCCCTGGCCTGGGAAGATCCCACGTGCCGCGGAGCGGCTGGACCGATGTGTCCAATTACCGAGCCAGAGCTCTGGAGCGCATGCGCCCAGAGCCGGTGCTCTGCAACAACAGAGGCCACCGCGATGGGAGGCCCACACGGGCCAAAGAACAAAGATGGATGAAAACAGACAAATGAAAGACCAACAGAAATAACCTGCCTGCTCCCCTCCCTCCCTACCCCACCAAAATAAAATAAATAAATAAATCTTTAAAAAAAAAAAAAATCATTTGTCACTCTCCACCTTGAAAGTCAACTTTATTTTTCCTTTACTCTTGAATCTGGTCCTATGACTACTTTAACATCCAATGCATATGACCAGGGTTGAGACAAGGACAGGGTGAGAGAGGCACTACTCAGGGTACAAAGTTTAAATAAACACCAAAACTGGCAGTAATCAAGATAATATTCTAATGTAATATTTTTAAATAAAAATTAATACAGAAAAACTTTATGATGAAAGACAAGATGATGGGACTACAATGGAAAGAAAGGGCCAACCCTTTTAGTATCTCAGCTACATCCAGTCTTTCAGGCATTCTCACTAAGGCACAAACATGTAAATGAGCTGTTCTGGAGATCTCAGCCCTTTCAAACTGCAGCCCCAACTGTGAAAATGCAGAGCAGAAGAACCACTTAGTGAATGCACAGATAATGATTGGTAGTAAAATGGTGAATGTTTTAAGTCACTGAGTCTTGGAGTGTTTTACAAAATAGCAATATATAACTGAAACAGTAATATATGATCACAGTATGAATATTAAATCATAAGAAAGGATACTCTTTGGCGTAACATGTTTGCAGCTCCTTACATGAATGGCCAGGCAGCCAACCTATAACAATCAAAATAAAAACACAGTGAATGAATTTTTGAGTTGATTTTTCTTTCATTTTACTGTCACCAAACTGCATTTTTTAAGGTTTTGTTAGCTTTTCTCATAAATTTTTTTTTATTAGAAATGTCTAGTCACAGATATGAAGTTGAAATAAAGAAGAAAAACAGGCAAGATTTATTCAAAAAGTGGTGTTAAATTCATCACATTATTTTATTTTTATTTTTTTAAAGATTTATTTATTAATTTATTTATTTTGGCGGGGTGGGGAAGGAGGGGAGCAGGCGGGCTACTTCTATTGGTCTTTCATTTCTCTATTTTCATCCATCTTTGTTCTCTGGCCAGTGTGGGCCTCCCATCGCAGTGGCCTCTGTTGTTGCAGAGCGCCGGCTCTGGGCGCATGCGCTCCAGAGCTCTGGCTCGGTAATTGGACACATCGGTCCAGCCGCTCTGTGGCACATGGGATCTTCCCAGGCCAGGGATCGAAGGGATGCCCCTTGCACTGCAAGGCGGTGTCCTTACCCACTGGACCACCAGGGTAGCCCTATTTTATTTTTAAATGTATGTAAAATATTGTTTCAAATTTATCATTCTTT
Organism: Tragulus kanchil; assembly: GCA_022376925.1. NCBI lineage: Eukaryota > Metazoa > Chordata > Mammalia > Artiodactyla > Tragulidae > Tragulus > Tragulus kanchil. The sequence goes on along the minus strand of JAIOJX010000026.1, from coordinate 92,649,409 downwards.
TTCAAATCTATTTATTTACTGTGATGGATTTTACCATACATCAATTTTTTTTTTTTAAAGATTTATTTATTTATTTTGGGCGGGGGTTGGGTTGGGGAGGGAGGGGGCAGGCCACTTCTATTGGTCTTTCATTTATCTATTTTCATCCATCTTTGTTCTCTGGCCAGTGTGGGCCTCCCATCGCAGTGGCCTCTGTTGTTGCAGAGCGCCGGCTCTGGGCGCATGCGCTCCAGAGCTCTGGCTCGGTAATTGGACACATCGGTCCAGCCGCTCTGTGGCACATGGGATCTTCCCAGGCCAGGGATCGAAGGGATGCCCCTTGCACTGCAAGGCGGTGTCCTTACCCACTGGACCACCAGGGTAGCCCTATTTTATTTTTAAATGTATGTAAAATATTGTTTCAAATTTATCATTCTTTTTCAAATCTATTTATTTACTGTGATGGATTTTACCATACATCAATTTTTTTTTTTTAAAGATTTATTTATTTATTTTGGGCGGGGGTTGGGTTGGGGAGGGAGGGGAGCGGGCGGGCCACCTCCATTGGTCTTTCATTTCTCCATTTTCATCCATCTTTGTTCTTTGGCTCCTGTGGGCCTCCCATCGTGGTGGCGTTTGTCGCCACAGAGCTCCGGCTCTGGGCACATGGGCTCCAGAGCTCCAGCTCAGCAGTTGGACACATCGTTCCAGCCGCTCCACGGCACGTAGGATCTTCCCAGGCCAGGGATCAAACCGGCGCCCCTTGAACCGCAAGGCGGTGTCCTTACCCACTGGACCACCAGGGGAAGCCCCCATACATCAATATTTTTTAATCAACAAAATGTATCAGTACATGATAGGTGATAGAGAAAAGAGATAAGAGAAATTCTCATTTCATTTCCACCAACTCTTCTAACAGTGCTTAGAAGATAAAGATAACTGGGAAAGAACACCACAATACTTGACAGTTCTAAACGTACACAGATACTCATGGCCTATACTCTCTAAAGCACCGAGAAGAGAATACAGATTTTTCTGGTTCCCTCCTGTGTGTTTGTGTGTATGTGTGTACTTCACGAGTATGCCTGCTCTGTGGTTTACTATTTTGGGGATGAGGGAGAGATGTTGGATTAATTATCACTCAGTTTCCTAAATCTAACAATAAATATAATTACTTGAAGAGTTCAATAAAAATACTGGTTCCTAGGTTCCATCAGTTCCTAAGCAAAAATACTGGTTCCTGGTTCCTCAGTTTCTAAGCAAGCAGATCTTAAGGGAGGCTCAAAAAACAATGTTAAAAAGAATCCCAGGTAATTCTGCTGTAATTTCAGTTTCGGAATCCCTAGTACAGATAACATTTTTTCTGTGAATCAGAATGTTTTCCATAATTTCAGTGATTATTAAAATGCTTATCTGACTCATAAAAATGAAAAATCCATGACTATGGTTATCAGAAAGGGTCATTTTCTATACATGCTTTTTGATACCATATAATAAACACTGAATTACCTTCATATGAAATAAGAAATAATTTACATGGCATTACTGAGGCTTAGTCATACATACCACATCCCCAAATGGCACCAAAGTCGGTGCCTCAGGTGTTACTTCTGGTTCTTTACTTTCAGACCCTCTTAGAGTTTTTCTCAGCATCTATGATGTAAATAAATTAAGACTTCAGAAGACAAAGAAGTATATAATTAGTTAAAATATTATTTCAATTCAACAAAATATTATTTCAATGCAACAAGTATTTTATGAGTATCTAGTATCAGGTATTATATATTTTATAATATATATTCTATGACTTGAAAGCTCATCTCTACCCTCACTAAGTTTATCAAGTTAGCAGAGAAACAAAATGTATACATTTAAATATACAGTCATTAACGGAATCATGAGAGAGTAGAGAAGTACGTAATAGCATGAACAGAGTTCTCCTTGCTAACTAAAAGTGATCATCTCAATATAATATAGACTAGATCCTGTATTTCACAAACAGTAGCAATCCTGGTGCAAATTATTCCAAAATTCCTTCAGTTATCAGCCACTGAAGGGACTGGAATTCCAACCTTTGGAATAGTAGGTACACTGGAAAGGAATAATAAACAGATGGCTTTTCATTTTGGTTGAGTGATTTCATCCAGAGTAACTCTATTAACTGAGATATGTCGGTTGATATTTAACTTTGTTCTTAAGACCTCTGGTTACTGCATATAATGGTTAGTGTTTAAAAATTACAAGACATTTTAATATAGAGTTTTAAAGTAAAGAGAAAAGCATGGGAGGTGGGAGAAGGGGGAAAGGTGAGGGGAATAGTGAACAAACTGTCTATTAAAAATCTAACCTGAAAAGAATTCTATTTATTCTAAACCACTGTTCAACTTGAATCAACATGGCCTTATTTTTTAAGGAATAATTTCCCAGGAAGCTTTGTTGTTAGGTCTTTTAAAGAATCACTTGTTTGGGGGCTTCCCTGGGTGGTCCAGTGGGTAAACTTTGCAGTGCAAGGGGTACCAGTTCAATCCCTGACCTGGTAAGATTCCATATGGACCGGTGTGTCCAATTGCAAGCCAGTGCTCTGAGGCGCATGCACCCAGAGCTGGTGCTCGACAACAAGACAGGCCACTGCATTGGGAGGTTCACATAGGCCAAAGAATAAAGATGGATTAAAATAAATAAATAAAAAACCAATAAAGGACGAAAAAACATTCTTAAATGTAAAAAAAAGAGAATAACTTGTTTGATTTGTATAATATGTATAGGTCCTTAGCTATGTTGAAAAGTTTGTTTTGAAGTACAGAACAAATACTTTAGATGAACTGAAAATACTTGCTTTACATATCTTGGATTATTTTGTTATTGCTACATCTGACTGGTTTAATGTATTCTTTTTTATTATTATTATTTTTTACTATGATCTAGGGTCAAAGTTGTTTTTTTTTTAAATGCATTTTATTTATTTATTTATGTTTGACTATTTTGGGTTTTCACTGCAGCTGCAGGCTCCTCTCTAGTTGCAGGGAGTAGAGGCTACTTTCTAGTTGAGGTGAGCAGGCTTCTTGTTACGGTGACTTCTCTCTGACTTCTCTCGTTGTGGAACTCGGGCCCTAGGGCACAAGGGCTTCAGTAGTTGTGGCACATGGACTCTGTAGTTGCGGCTCCGAGGCTCCAGAGCACAGGCTCCACAGCTGTCGCTCGTGGGCTTAGCTGCTCCGCTGCACGTGGGATCTTCCTGGGGTGTCTTCTGCATTAGCAGGCACGTTCTTTACCACTGAGCTACCAGAAAAGCCCTAATGTATTCCTTTTTAAATTTTTTTGTTTAATTTTGGCCTATTTTACTGGTTTTTCATTTTTATTTATTTTTTTTCTATTTGCATTTCTTGGCCTGTGTGGGCCTCACACCACACTGGCCTCTCTCGTTGCAGAGCACCGGCACCTAATTGGACACACTGGTCCAGCCGCTCCGCGGCATGTGGGATCTTCCCGGGCCAGGAATCTGACCGGTGCCCCTTGCACTACAAGGCAGACTCTTTACCCACTGGACCACCGGGAAAGCCCTGAAATTTTAATAACTACAAAGTAATTAGGGCAAACTTGTTTAGAATACTAATAATCAATTTATCCTTAACAATATGGCATTTTAATTAACAACCCCTCATTTTATTACCTTTTTACTTTTCCTTCCTTGTGTGAGCCAAGTTCTCTTCAACGGCAGCAACATGAGCCAAACAACTCTGCCAAAATTCTATTAGAAGCTTGAACAAAACTTCTAAAGACTAGTTTCATAAAGCCTCTGACACCACCTGGAATTTCTCCTGAACCTACAGAATTTTAATTTCAGTCAATTCCACGTGCCTTTTGTCTCTGCTGCCTCTGGGCACTTCTGTTCAGAAGCCTTTGCAATTGCTCACACTGTTCTCACTCTCCCACATTCCACAGTTTTCTTTCTTTGAAAACCCAGTAGCCTACATGCTTACCTAAGATTCTCTCTGTCCTAGTGCTAATGGCAACCCCACTATCCTTACATCAAGTAACATTCACTAGTGGCAGGATTATATGCCTGTCATGGTGCTGATACCAGCTTGAAATATCCCTGCCCTTGAGAAGTTCAAGCCAATGTTGAAGACAGGTTAAAAAACAAAGGAAAAATGACAGTTTCACTATGAGAAAAACAATGCAGAGAAGCGGAGTTTATCTTTACTCATTCTCTGCACAGATTTTTATACATTGGAAAAAAATAACATTCAATTGGTCAGACACTGCTATTCACTGTACAAGCTACAGGTACATGGAATTCTTTAAGAGTTTGGGTAGGGCTTCCTGGTGGTCCAGTGGGTAAGGACACTGCCTTACAGTGCAAGGCGCCAATTCATTTCCTGACCTGGGAAGATCCCACGTGCTGCCGGCGGCTGGACCAATGTGTCCAACTACCGAGCCAGCGTCTAGAGCACATGCACCCAGAGCCAGTGCTCTGCAATGAGAGAGGCCACTGCAATGGGAGGCCCACATAGGGCCAAACTTTTCTATTTGCATTTCTTGGCCTGTGTGGGCCTCACACCACACTGGCCTCTCTCGTTGCAGAGCACCGGCACCTAATTGGACACACTGGTCCAGCCGCTCCGCGGCATGTGGGATCTTCCCGGGCCAGGAATCTGACCGGTGCCCCTTGCACTACAAGGCAGACTCTTTACCCACTGGACCACCGGGAAAGCCCTGAAATTTTAATAACTACAAAGTAATTAGGGCAAACTTGTTTAGAATACTAATAATCAATTTATCCTTAACAATATGGCATTTTAATTAACAACCCCTCATTTTATTACCTTTTTACTTTTCCTTCCTTGTGTGAGCCAAGTTCTCTTCAACGGCAGCAACATGAGCCAAACAACTCTGCCAAAATTCTATTAGAAGCTTGAACAAAACTTCTAAAGACTAGTTTCATAAAGCCTCTGACACCACCTGGAATTTCTCCTGAACCTACAGAATTTTAATTTCAGTCAATTCCACGTGCCTTTTGTCTCTGCTGCCTCTGGGCACTTCTGTTCAGAAGCCTTTGCAATTGCTCACACTGTTCTCACTCTCCCACATTCCACAGTTTTCTTTCTTTGAAAACCCAGTAGCCTACATGCTTACCTAAGATTCTCTCTGTCCTAGTGCTAATGGCAACCCCACTATCCTTACATCAAGTAACATTCACTAGTGGCAGGATTATATGCCTGTCATGGTGCTGATACCAGCTTGAAATATCCCTGCCCTTGAGAAGTTCAAGCCAATGTTGAAGACAGGTTAAAAAACAAAGGAAAAATGACAGTTTCACTATGAGAAAAACAATGCAGAGAAGCGGAGTTTATCTTTACTCATTCTCTGCACAGATTTTTATACATTGGAAAAAAATAACATTCAATTGGTCAGACACTGCTATTCACTGTACAAGCTACAGGTACATGGAATTCTTTAAGAGTTTGGGTAGGGCTTCCCTGGTGGTCCAGTGGGTAAGGACACTGCCTTACAGTGCAAGGGGCGCCAATTCATTTCCTGACCTGGGAAGATCCCACGTGCTGCCGAGCGGCTGGACCAATGTGTCCAACTACCGAGCCAGCGCTCTAGAGCACATGCACCCAGAGCCAGTGCTCTGCAATGAGAGAGGCCACTGCAATGGGAGGCCCACATAGGGCCAAACAACAAAGATAAATAAAGCTCCCCTCTAAAAAAAAATCTAAAAAGAAAAGAGAGAGAATTTGGGTATTGCATTTGCTAAGTCGGTCAACCAATTACATTATCTTGAGTAGTAGAATATTTAGTCTGCTTTGCAAATAGATGGAAACTGATCATAAGAAATTCCATGGCAAAACATTTTAAAAAGTTGGCAAGGGCTTCCCCTGGTGGTCCAGTGGGTAAGGACACCGCCTTGCAGTGCAAGGGGCGCTGGCTCGATCTCTGGCCTGGGAAGATCCCACATGCTGCGGGAGCAGCTGGAGTGATGTGTCCAATTACCGAGCCGGAGCTCTGGAGCACATGCGCCCAGAGCCAGCGCTCTGCAACGACAGACGCCACCGCGATGGGAGGCCCACATAGGGCCAAACAACAAAGATAAATAAAGCTCCCCTCTAAAAAAAAATCTAAAAAGAAAAGAGAGAGAATTTGGGTATTGCATTTGCTAAGTCGGTCAACCAATTACATTATCTTGAGTAGTAGAATATTTAGTCTGCTTTGCAAATAGATGGAAACTGATCATAAGAAATTCCATGGCAAAACATTTTAAAAAGTTGGCAAGGGCTTCCCCTGGTGGTCCAGTGGGTAAGGACACCGCCTTGCAGTGCAAGGGGCGCTGGCTCGATCTCTGGCCTGGGAAGATCCCACATGCTGCGGGAGCAGCTGGAGTGATGTGTCCAATTACCGAGCCGGAGCTCTGGAGCACATGCGCCCAGAGCCAGCGCTCTGCAACGACAGACACCACCACGATGGGAGGCCCACAGGAGCCAAAGAACAAAGACGGATGAAAATAGAGAAATGAAAGACCAATAGAAGTGGCCCGCCCGCCCCCCTCCCTCCCCAACCTAACCCCCACCCAAAAATAAAAAAATAATAAATAAATAAAAATAATAAATAAATAAAAAATAATAATAATAAAAAGACACTATCTAGCTCCATTCACAGAAAATGGCCAATGGCTTGGAAGTGACCTCAGCCTGATAGCAATTAACATGTTCAGTGTCTAAATTCACATGTGTAATACCATTTCCACTAAAAAAAAAAAAAAAAAGTTGGCAAACATAAAGACGCATCATGCACTTTGCTTTTACAAAAAGAAAGTTCCAATTTGCTAAAGTTTTCTGTGATGGCTGTCAGTAATACACAAGTAATACACAAATATTTCAAAATATACAGTTCTTAACCTGTTCTTTCGGAGTAAGGTGGTGACATTTTAATGAGTGTGAAAATATCTTCTTGAAATATATGCATGTTAGGGTGAGAACATTTTAAAAACTATCAGAAATATATTCTTCTAGTATCATTTCATATGTATACAAATGTGTTATAAGCACCCTAGAAGTTCACAGTATCACACTATAAAAACTTAGGAACACTTTTATTGTTTAAAAATTTCACAAATGGGTGACTTCCCTGGTGATCCAGTGCCCTGGGATTCTGACTCCCAATGCAGGGGGGGCTAGGCTTCGATCCCTGGTCAAGGAACTAGATCCCACGTGATGAAGCTAATAGTTCACATGCTGCAACTAGGACCTGGTTCAGCCAAATAAATTAATAAATAAAAGATATATTTAAAAAAACTTTTCACAAATGACGAATTTCAGCAGGCTAAGTAACCATTTTTCCTTTTACATATAAAAAACTGCAATGCCCTCCCAAGAGTTCACTAGAATTAATCAAAGAAGTAACATTCAAAACACGTGAGCTAAAAACCTTGAACACAGCAGAAATGTAAAATGAGTACTGTGATTTATCAGGCTCAACCAAGAGGCACCTCTTCCCTTTGGAATTGCAAATCTTTAAAGGTATTTTTTTTTTAATGTAATAGCATTAAAAACCAGTTACTAAAACAAATTTGCTTTAGAACCAGGACTTCAAATCACTACATCACTAAGTATTAAATCATGCTTTTCAAAAATAGTGATATTTAATGAGTTCTGTACCACTAATAAACAACAAGGAATTAAAAATCAGTTTCAGCAATACTGCTTATCATTTTTAGTTTCTACGTATTATAGAACCTATAAATTGCAGTACATTTTTATAATGTACAAATAATTACACAAAATATTGGTTACAGCTGTTCATTTAGTTCTTTATTGATGATATTGTGCAGTAAAATAAATTTGGAGAATACCACTACGAAGTCACATCTAGATGTCTATGTCTGACTTTCCTAAAGCTGTCCTTCTGCCTAAACCTGTCTTTCTGGAGAAATGAAGTTGCCAGTCTCCACATGCATGCCCACTTCGTCACAGTCTGCTCAGATTGAAGGTGGTTCACCTTCTCCAGCTGATAGCCCCAGTGTCTTCAATGAGATGGAAATAAGAATTCCCTAATAGTTATCAATTTTGATGCATAACTAGAATGTCTTGGATAAAGTTCCACAGGGAATACTCAGTTCCCTATTTGGCTGTCCACTTTTCTGAAAATACTAACGATCACAACTCTGGAACTAAAGAAAAGCAAGGACTAAGATTTCAGTACAAAGCCCCATTCAGGATGCCTACGGATTCTTGCAAAAGCAGAGCAAATACGGGGAGTGAGGAAAAAGAGTGTTAGGGAAAGAGGTGACAATACTTTAATTGGTTATGAAGAAGTAAAAAATTAAGGACTAGGGGAAGAGGAGCCGAAAATAAATAAGTGTAAAGCATAAAGAAGTTGTATTTTTTTATATACACAAATATATATTATGCCACATGGAAAATGGTGAGCTTTTCCAAGACAATCTTGAAGAAAAACAGGATGATATACTCAAAAATTAAAGAATAAAGACATCATTTCTTAATGTCTTACAGCATTAGCACAAGGATGGATAAGTGCACCAAAGAAACTGATTAGAGAGTCTGGAACCACACACACATTTGTAGACACTTTGCTTGGGCCAAAGATGCAACTACAGAACAGTAGAGGGAAAAACAGTCTAAATTGGGTTAAGCAGAAATCAACATACAAAAGAAAAGAGAGAGAAAGGAGAGAGGACGAAGAAAAGGGAGAGATAAAAAGGAAAGAAAAGAAGAGAAAAGAATGAAATAACATAAGGAAAAAAAACGACAAAAAAAGAAAACCTGACTTACATTTCACACTACACATATACACACACATGCACACAAAATCAGTTACAGGTGAACTGTAGATTTCAATGTGAAAGGAAAAACAATTATAAAATTATACAGGAGAAGATTTTCATGACACTGAGGTAGAAGATTTCTAAAACAGAATACACAGGGCAATAAGCACAAAGAAAAAGTATGACACATTAAACTACATTACATTTAATAATTTCTACTTATTAAAAGATGCCAATGGGAAAGTTAAAACATAAACCACTGGCTGTATAAGATTTTTGCAATATGTTTATTGTAACTGACACAGAGCCTATACTTTATACACAAACTTAAATAAACTAATAAGAAAAAGGTAGACAATCCAACAGAAAAATAGGAAACATACTTGAACAGGTACTGCACAAAAGAATTTATAAGATCACTTGAGAATCATTTGAAGGAAGCTCACCCTCATTAGTCATCAGGGAAATGAAGTTAAAGTTAACACCACAAAGAGACACCACTGCACATCCCCAAGATGTCTCACCATAAGGAGACAGGCACTATCAAATCGGAAGGATGGAGAGTATCTAGAACTCTAATACACTGCCAATGGGAATATAAATTGGCATATTTTCTTTGAAAAACTCGTTTGGCATTGGGTTGAACATATACATAATAATGACCGGGAAATTCCACTCCTAGATCTATCCTCAACAGACTGTAGGCATATGTGTATCAAAAGACAAACACAAGACTGTTTACAGCTGTATTATTCACCATCACCAAGAAAAAAAGAGGAACAACTCTATTAAAAATATAATGTGATATGTTCATACAATGGAATATTATAAAGCAGGGAAAATGAGTAACCGCACCTACTGACAACATGAATGAATCTCAGACAAAATATTGGACAAAAAGACCCCAAAATGTACATTTTTAAATGCACACAGGACATTCTACAAGATATACCACATGCTAGACCAAAAACTAGTTTCAATAAAATTTTGTAAAACTGAAATCATACAAAGAATGTTCTCCTACTACAACAGAATAAATTATAAAGAGCACAAGGGGGTTTCCCTGGTGGTCCAGTGGGTAAAGTCCACCTTGTAGTGCAAGGGGCACCAGTTGGATCCCTGGCCTGGGAAGATCCCACGTGCCGTGGAGAAGCTGGACTGGTGTGTCCAATCATGAGCCAGCACTCTGGAGTGCATGCACCCAGAGCCTGCGCTCCACAGTGACAGAGGCCACTGCACTTGGAGACCCACACATGCCAAAGAATAAAAAGATGGATGAAAATAAATATAAATAAAAGAGGTATGATGGGGAAAAAGAAAAAAGCACACAAGTAATTTGAGAAATGTATGAATCTTAGAAATTAAAAACACATTTGTAAATAGGCTTTGGGCCAAAGAAGAAAAACAATAGAGGTCAGAAAGTAGTATGAGTTGAATAAAAATGAAAACACAACACAGAATTCATGAATTACACCTAAAGCAGTACTTAGCTGAAAACTGATAGTATTAAACATCTACACTCAGAAAAATAAAAGCTCAACTCAAAGTAAGCAAGAGAAAGAAAATAAATATTAAAATGGAAATCACTAAGATTAAAAAAAAAAATCAATGAAACTAAAGGTAGGCTCTTGAAAACATCACCCAAACTGCCAAACCTTTGGCCACACTGATGAAGAAAAAAAGACAGAGGTTATGAATTAACAAAATCAAAAAATAAAAGGGTACACCACTGAACTTATAAAATTAAAAGGCTTATAAAGAAATAGCATTGTATTAGTTCTTACAGCTGCTATACAAATTGCCATAAGCCTGGTGACTTAAATAACACAAACTTATTTTTTCACAGTTGTGAAGGTCAGGAGTCTAACAGCAGTCCCCTGGGCCAAAATCAGGAGTCAGCAGGGCAGTAACTCCTTCAGAGGCTCTAAGGAAAAATCCAGTCCTGCCTCGTCCAGCTTTTAATGATAGGAACACGTTCCTTGGCTTGTCACATCACTCCAAGCTCTACCTTTATGATTATATTGCCTTCTCTTCTGTGTCCAAATCTCCCTCTCACTCTCTTATAAGGACATTTGTGATTACATGTAGGGCCCATCAGATAATCCAGGAATATCTCCCCCATTACAACATCCTAAACTTCACTGCATCTGCAAAAGTTTATTGCCATATAAGGTAACTACTTATAAGCTCAAACAGTTTTATGCTAACAAATTAAGAGAATTTACATGAAATGAAACAATTCCTTTACAGGCACATATTATCAAAACTGAAACAAGAAGAATATCTGGAAAGACCTATAACAACTAAAGAAACTGAATTAGTAACTGAAGCTCTTCCTATTAAACTAAACAGAAACAACTCAGGCCCAGACTGTTTCACTGGTGAATTCTATAAAATACAAAAGATATAGTAACAGTCTTTCACAAACTCAGGGGAAAAAAGAAAAGCTCAACTCAAAGTAAGCAAGAGAAAGAAAATAAATATTAAAATGGAAATCACTAAGATTAAAAAAAAAAATCAATGAAACTAAAGGTAGGCTCTTGAAAACATCACCCAAACTGCCAAACCTTTGGCCACACTGATGAAGAAAAAAAGACAGAGGTTATGAATTAACAAAATCAAAAAATAAAAGGGTACACCACTGAACTTATAAAATTAAAAGGCTTATAAAGAAATAGCATTGTATTAGTTCTTACAGCTGCTATACAAATTGCCATAAGCCTGGTGACTTAAATAACACAAACTTATTTTTTCACAGTTGTGAAGGTCAGGAGTCTAACAGCAGTCCCCTGGGCCAAAATCAGGAGTCAGCAGGGCAGTAACTCCTTCAGAGGCTCTAAGGAAAAATCCAGTCCTGCCTCGTCCAGCTTTTAATGATAGGAACACGTTCCTTGGCTTGTCACATCACTCCAAGCTCTACCTTTATGATTATATTGCCTTCTCTTCTGTGTCCAAATCTCCCTCTCACTCTCTTATAAGGACATTTGTGATTACATGTAGGGCCCATCAGATAATCCAGGAATATCTCCCCCATTACAACATCCTAAACTTCACTGCATCTGCAAAAGTTTATTGCCATATAAGGTAACTACTTATAAGCTCAAACAGTTTTATGCTAACAAATTAAGAGAATTTACATGAAATGAAACAATTCCTTTACAGGCACATATTATCAAAACTGAAACAAGAAGAATATCTGGAAAGACCTATAACAACTAAAGAAACTGAATTAGTAACTGAAGCTCTTCCTATTAAACTAAACAGAAACAACTCAGGCCCAGACTGTTTCACTGGTGAATTCTATAAAATACAAAAGATATAGTAACAGTCTTTCACAAACTCAGGGGGAAAAAAAGAAGAGGAAAGTACACATCCCAAGTTATTCTATGAGGTCAGTATTACATTAATACCAAAGCCAGACAGATATCACAAGATGAGAAAACAGTAAATCCTTATCCCTTATAAACACAGAGGCAAAAGTCCTCCACAAAATGTTAGCAAACTAAATCCAACAACATATTTAAAAAGGCCCATATACCACGGCAAAGTGAAATTTTTACATCTGAAAAATCAATGTAATAAAATTAATAAGCCATATTAATATAAATATGTCCAATAAAGGACAAAATCACACGACCATTTAGCTAGAATCAGAAAATGTATCTGACAAAATCAAAATGCATTCTTTTTTAAAAATATATTTATTTATTGGGCTGCACTGGGTCTCAGCTGTGGCACGTGGGATCTAGTTTCCCAACCAGGGATGGAACCTGGGCCCCCTGCACTGGGAGCACAAAGTCTTAACCACTGAACCACCAGGGAGGTCCCAAAATGTATTCTTTTTCATTTTTAAGAACTTTTTTTTTTTTAAGATTTATTTATTTATTTATTTGAGTGGGGTGGGGAGGGAGGGGAGCAGGCGGGCTATTTCTATTGGTCTTTCATTTGTCTATTTTCATCCGTCTTTGTTCTTTGGCTCCTGTGGGCCTCCCATCATGGTGGCTTCTGTTGTCGCAGAGCACCAGCTTTGGGCGCATGCGCTCCAGAGCTCTGGCTAGGTAGTTGCACACATCGGTCCAGCCACTCCGCGGCACATGGGATCTTCCCAGGCCAGGGATCAAACCAGCGCCCCTTGCACTGCAAGGCGGTGTCCTTACCCACTGGACCACCAGGGAAGCCCCAAAATGTATTCTTAATGAAAACTCTGAACAGATTAGGAATAGATGGGAAATTATTCAACAGCATACTCGATGGTGAAAGACTGAATGTTTTCCCCTTAAGATTGGTAAGGCAATAATGTTCACTCTATTTTTAATCAACATTGTACTGCAGGCTGTATTCAGGGCAATCAAACAAGAAAAAGAAAGAAAAGCCATCCATTTTTTAAAGAAAGACCTAAAACTGTCTTTATTTGCAGGTGACACAGTTCTGTATACAAAAATTCCTAAGAAATCCACCAATAAAAGAAGAGGAAGAAAGAAAGAGAGAAAGAAACTACTAGAACTAACAATCTAAGTCAGCAAGGTCTTAGGATATAAGAACAAAATATAAAAATCAACTGCATTTCTATATACTAGCAATAAACAATCTGAAAATAAAATTAAGGAAACAATTACATTAGAAATAGCATCAAAATAATAAAATACTTAGGGGCAAGGAGACTAGTACACTGAAAACTATAAAACTTGCCTGAGTGAAGTTAAAGATCTAAATGATCATGATTGAAAAGATTCAATACGGTTAAGAAATCAATTCCCAAACCGACCTATGTCTGTGTGTGTGCTCAGTCGTTCAGTCACGTCCCACTCTTTGTAATTCCATAGGAAAACACGCCAGACTCCTTTGTCAGTGAAATGTTCCAAGCAAGAACACTAGAGGAGGTTGCCAGTTCTTCCTCCAGGAGAGCTTCCTGACCCAGGGATCGAACCTACATCTCCTGAACTGGCAGGCGGGTTCTTTAGCAGTGAGCCGCCTAGGAAGCCCTAACTGGTCTACAGAGTCAACAAAATATACAAATCACTAGTTAAGCTAATCAATATACAAGGATAAAACATAAATAGGAAACAACAAGATTTTTGAAGTCATAAAAAACTACTTTGCAAACCTGCAAATGTATAATAAAACCTAAATGCAACATATAATCTCCTTAGGGAATAGAACTCAACAAAATTGATTCTGTTAGTGGTGAACAGTTTGAACAGAATACTTCCCATAAAAAAAGAGACAGCTAGCAATGAGCTATCACCAAAAATAAGCACCAGGCTCAGGTGATTTCACAGGAAATTCTACCAAATTTGAAAACCAGTTATCCCATGGTACCATTAAAGTAAATTTTCTTATTTTTTTAAACGAAGCAAGCATAGCATTCATAAAGAAAATTATAGATGAATGCTAAGGTACTTCAGTCATGTCTGACGCTAAGTGACCCCATGGACCATAGCCCACCAGGCTCCTCTGTCCATGGGATTCTCCAGGCAAGAAAACTGGAATAAGTTGCCATTTTCCTCTCCTGTAGATGAATATAATGTAAATACTGATACAAAGATATTAAGTAAAATAATAAAAACAGAATCCAACACCACAAAGAAAATAATATGCAATAACCAAGTGGGATTAATTCTAGGAATGTAGGTCGGTTCAATGAATTTCCCCTTATCGGGAGAAACATTATGCAATTATCCCCATACATTTATATTAATAAATGGTCTTTGACAAAATTCAACACCTTTTCCTGTTAAAACACTCATGAAAACAGAAATTAAGCCAGTCTTGAAGCTAGTATTTTATCTGGTGAAGAAACAGGGGAAACATTTACTGTGATCAGGAATAAGGCAAGTTTACCTACCGTCTCAACATGTTACTTACTGGTGGCACCAGTCAAAGCAAATCAAATAAAGGCAAGAGAATTGGAGAAAAAAAAAGTAAAACTATCTGTATTTGAAGATAAATCTGATAGTATATCTAAAATCCTTGGGAATTAACAATACTAACTCAAATAGTTTAAAAATTCAATAATGAAGCAGATCATGAAATTAACACACAGAGATCAATAAACTTAATATACATAAATAACTGAAGGATATGAAGTAGAAGTCATCCCATTTTAGGAATAATCTTAACACGAAGTGTCCAAAACTCTTAAGAGGAAAACTTTAAAACACCTCTGAAAGACACAAAAGTCGATTTGAGTAATGAAAAGGCATCTCTTGCTCTTGGATAGGACAGGTCAACATTATAAAGATGTCAGTTCTACATACTAATTTAATGCAATCTTCATTTTTTAAAAAGGCTTCTTATTGAGATAAACAAGTTAACAATAAAGCATTTTTATAAAAAGTGGGAAGTCAGGAAATAACAAGAAAAGAAAACTCTAAGAGAGGAAAGGATCAGCCCTACCAGACTTTAAAACATACTGTAAGTCTTTAAATAAAACAGTATGGTCTTCAGTACTTTTCCCAAGATATACTCATGAAATATTTGGGAAATGCCTACCAAAATAACTGGTTTTGGGAAATGCTGTATTCTGTATTCCTTTCTTGAATATTCACAAGTAATTTAGTGTGTTAAAAATTCCTGAAACAAAGGATATATATTTTCTTAAAAAAAAAAAAAGCATGGTCTTGGTACTTGAATTAATAGCAACGGAATACAATAGGAGGTTCGGAAAAAAACATACATGGTAGTTTATGTATAAAGCTTATATCTAACATGGCATCTCAAGACTAGGACAAAGACAGATTTTTTTTAAAGTAAATGGTGTTGGGACATCTTTTGGGAAAAGGATAAATTAAATCCAGACTGCATACTACACACTTCGAATGAACCAGGAATCTAAATATAAAAATGATATGAAAGCACTAAGAGGTGAAATCAGTAAATTCCTTCATGATCTGGGCCTATCTAATAGTTAAGACAAAAAATTAAGACAAAAAAATAAGATGTAATGAAAGTTTATAAACTTGACTTCATAAAATTAAGAAGCTTTTGCATAGCAAAAAGTACTACAAAATTCAAAGACAACTATTGAAAAAATATTTGTGATACATATCACAAAGGCAGATCTAATATCCCTAGTAAATAAAAATAACTTCCGAAAAACTAAAGGGGGAAAAGAAAAATTATAGGAAAATGACTCAGATGGGCAATTCAGACCAAAAACAAATTTTTAAGGGACTTTAAACATACAAAAAGATATGTTATGGTCTCAATGTATAATGATAAATAAAATAATTCTCCCAGATTCTCCCAGTCAGTAGACAGCAAACAGCCGGCTATTTTACTACGGAGAGATTTCTTTCTTTTACAGCAAAAAAGGTATCATCACACTCAAGAAAACTGGAAACCAATCTAGGGTGAAAGTCCAAATCCCTTAAGAGGACATACAGCAAACACCACCTACAGCCTAGATTTCCAAGCATATCTCTCAACGCAAACTTTACAATTTTTTTCTTGTATTATCCTAAAGCTAAACCTTAATATGCTCTCAGTTTATCATGAAAATGAGTCAAGATTTTAAATTTTTAGAATTAAGATGGTACTTTAGACATCAAGTAACTCAACTCCTTAAATTTGCATACTGTTTGTTTCCTGATAGGACATCACCTTGGTATACCAATTGGTTCCTGATAAACACTGTACTATTTTTAAATCACTTAAGACTGTAAAATTTCCTAACAATACTCTAACAAACTTCGAAAATTTGAGTTTGTTTGATTCCCCTCTTCCATTTCTTCTATGCGTTTGCAGTACTACTAAATGGAAACTCAATTCAAGAGTTTCACACACATCAAATACAGGTTTACCTAATTAAGAACAGGACGCCAATAGTTCACTTTGCAGACATGATACAGTTTTGCTCTACAGGCTCCTCTGTAAGAACCTCAGGCATTGAAAACAGAGTTAACTAATGTTTCTAAACTAAACTAAAGGGCCTAAGAGTTTAGCCCTTTAGCCATACAAATGAATTCCCAATGATGATTATGATGGTGATAGCTGCTAGCATGTATGAACTTTCGCTTTACTGTATTTAGTACTTTATATTATTTCTCCTTTAGTTCTTCAGACCCACCCCACCCCCACCCCCACCCCCCAGGCAGGCTGCAATTAAACCAGGCTCTGAAAGGAAACTCTCCCTCAGGTGTCACCACTTTCCAAACAAAGGTAGGTGTGCCTCCCTCCCATTAGCACACACTGTCCCCTTCCTTGATCCTGCTCTGACCCTCTAGGTCGTCAGGAGACACACTCCGCCCACCAGACCCCCACTTACGTTCAGCAGCCTGGACCCAGGACCCTTCTTGGACTCATCTTTGGGCAGATTACATATCTTGGCCTGCTCCTGGACGTTCCGGGCTGCAGGAGAGAATTTCATCCCTCTAGCTTGCATGGCTTCCAAATTGGTTTGGGGAATCCTCTGAAATAACGGGGCTGTGTACAGGGCATGGGCCCGCCCATTACGGTCATCTTCTGCATTGGAAACCTTCACCGGGTCTTGGGGCGGCTGCATCCCTCCATCCTCAGCTGGGCAGGTCTGCCCACTAACCGACGCCCTGGCTACTGCGCAGGCGCACCCCTCCACTGCACTTTCCCCGCCCACTCACGCCCACCACGTGACTGCACGGCGCGTGCTGGCTCTGGGGTTAGCCCAGTTTAGCTAGCCTTGAGCATCCGTTGCAAGGCCTCGCTCAGGTTTTTTCAGCCTTCCCTTGAAAGAAGTCAGAGCACGTGGGCCCACAGCAAGGCCCCTCAGCATGGTGGTTGAACTCAGTTAATGTACCATAAGCCTCCTTCTCCCTACACCTCCAAATGCGCTCCCCTAAGTTCCAGATGTTCTCTTTTTAACAGTCTATTTAGATACCTTTATTCGACTGTCCCGAATAGATTTATTACACAGCATGTTAATACTCATCTTCCCCTCAGACCTTTATGTTTCAAACACATTTAATGTAGTAGTGTCATAGCCACAAAATCTTAAAATTTCAGACAAAGTTTTGAATTCTCACCCTAAATCTGTGAACCCGACTCTTTCTCTTGATGGTACCTGGTTTAGGAATCTCACACAAAGATGACTTGCAGAGGTTTATTCATGGGTCCTGGCCTGCTGCCATCCACCCGTCCCACTGCCCCAGTGCTAATGCAGCTTCCCTTTTAAGACATACAAAATCGGAACATTTCAGAGTTTTTAATTGGCCACAAAATATTAATTCTTTACTGTGAAAACCAAGAGACTCCAAAATGCCCTCTACCACCTCAGGAACATTACTTACGGCTATTCAATATGGAATCTAGTTTACTTTTAGTCAAGGGCCACCTTCAGTTAAGTTATAACCCCATACTCTTACCCCCAAACCAGAATTAACTGCTGTCTCCAATCTGCTACTTGGCATATCCTTATTTGTGTGCTCTCACTATTAGAATTAGTTTTTCATTTTGACAGTTCTTTGGGGTAGAAATCTTTTCCTCACTTTTCACTCTTCCGGGTTCACCATACAATAGCCCAACACCATTGATACACGTTGCTATCATGTTTAATCACTGTTCAGAGAGACTTGCTGTCCACCAGCACACTCTGCCTTCCTAGGGATGTGTCAACTAAGTTCTAACATCCTCAGCTGGGCAGGTCTGCCCACTAACCGACGCCCTGGCTACTGGGCAGGCGCACCCCTCCACTGCACTTTCCCCGCCCACTCACGCCCACCACGTGACTGCACGGCGCGTGCTGGCTCTGGGGTTAGCCCAGTTTAGCTAGCCTTGAGCATCCGTTGCAAGGCCTCGCTCAGGTTTTTTCAGCCTTCCCTTGAAAGAAGTCAGAGCACGTGGGCCCACAGCAAGGCCCCTCAGCATGGTGGTTGAACTCAGTTAATGTACCATAAGCCTCCTTCTCCCTACACCTCCAAATGCGCTCCCCTAAGTTCCAGATGTTCTCTTTTTAACAGTCTATTTAGATACCTTTATTCGACTGTCCCGAATAGATTTATTACACAGCATGTTAATACTCATCTTCCCCTCAGACCTTTATGTTTCAAACACATTTAATGTAGTAGTGTCATAGCCACAAAATCTTAAAATTTCAGACAAAGTTTTGAATTCTCACCCTAAATCTGTGAACCCGACTCTTTCTCTTGATGGTACCTGGTTTAGGAATCTCACACAAAGATGACTTGCAGAGGTTTATTCATGGGTCCTGGCCTGCTGCCATCCACCCGTCCCACTGCCCCAGTGCTAATGCAGCTTCCCTTTTAAGACATACAAAATCGGAACATTTCAGAGTTTTTAATTGGCCACAAAATATTAATTCTTTACTGTGAAAACCAAGAGACTCCAAAATGCCCTCTACCACCTCAGGAACATTACTTACGGCTATTCAATATGGAATCTAGTTTACTTTTAGTCAAGGGCCACCTTCAGTTAAGTTATAACCCCATACTCTTACCCCCAAACCAGAATTAACTGCTGTCTCCAATCTGCTACTTGGCATATCCTTATTTGTGTGCTCTCACTATTAGAATTAGTTTTTCATTTTGACAGTTCTTTGGGGTAGAAATCTTTTCCTCACTTTTCACTCTTCCGGGTTCACCATACAATAGCCCAACACCATTGATACACGTTGCTGTCATGTTTAATCACTGTTCAGAGAGACTTGCTGTCCACCAGCACACTCTGCCTTCCTAGGGATGTGATGCGACTGAAATCTAAGCTAAATCTAACCAAACCTCTAGCCCTAACTTCTAGGCCACAGGAAATTCAGGAGATACAGAAACAAATTGGATTATACATAAAAATGTAGGTGGGACTTTTTTAAAAAAAAATTGACTTGGATTCTTCATACACACACACACATACACACACACACAATGTCAGGGGTGTGTGTAGAATGCTGCAATCACTACAGAAGAAGAGTTTGGCAATTTCTTAAAAAAAAAAAAAAAACAAAAAAACCAAAAACCTAAACATGTAACTACCTAGCATCCCAGCATTTGTACTCCTGGGTCTTTTTGTTGTTGTTCAGTTGCTAACTCATATCTGACTCTTTGTGACCCCATGAACTGCAGAATGCCAGGCTTCTCTGTCCTTCACTACCTCCCATAGTTTGCTCAAACTCACGTCCATTGAGTCCGTGATGCTATCCAGCCATCTCACCCTCGGCCATGCTCTTCTCCTTTTGCCTTCAGTCTTGCCCAGCAACAGGTTCTTTTCCAATGAGTTAGCTGTTTGCATCAGGTGACCAAGGTATCAGCTTCAGCTTCTATACCAGTCCTTTCAATGAATATTCAGGATTGACTTCCTTTAGGACTGACAGGACTGATCTCCTTACAGTCCAAGGGACTCTCAAGAGTCTTCTCTAGCACAATTTGAAAGCATTAATTATTTGCTGTTCAGCCTTCTTTATGGTCCAATCCTCATATCTGTACCTGAGTACTGAAAAACCATAGCTTTGATTATATGGACCTTTGTCACCAAAGTGATATCTCCGCTTTTTAATACACTGTCTAGGTTTGTCATAGCTTTTCTTCCAAGGAGCAACATCTTTTAATTTTGTGGCTGCAGTCACTGTCTGCAGTGATTTTGGAGCCCAAGAAAATAAAATCTGTAAAACTCACATTCACAGAAAAACCTATACACAAATGTTCATTCATGGCAGTTTATTCATGATTAAAAAAGTGGAATTAGTTCAGGTGTCCTTTGACAGGTAAATGGTTAAACTTCAATACCTTGCAATATGACGTGCTGTCCACCAGCACACTCTGCCTTCCTAGGGATGTGATGCGACTGAAATCTAAGCTAAATCTAACCAAACCTCTAGCCCTAACTTCTAGGCCACAGGAAATTCAGGAGATACAGAAACAAATTGGATTATACATAAAAATGTAGGTGGGACTTTTTTAAAAAAAAAATTGACTTGGATTCTTCATACACACACACACATACACACACACACAATGTCAGGGGTGTGTGTAGAATGCTGCAATCACTACAGAAGAAGAGTTTGGCAATTTCTTAAAAAAAAAAAAAAAACAAAAAAACCAAAAACCTAAACATGTAACTACCTAGCATCCCAGCATTTGTACTCCTGGGTCTTTTTGTTGTTGTTCAGTTGCTAACTCATATCTGACTCTTTGTGACCCCATGAACTGCAGAATGCCAGGCTTCTCTGTCCTTCACTACCTCCCATAGTTTGCTCAAACTCACGTCCATTGAGTCCGTGATGCTATCCAGCCATCTCACCCTCGGCCATGCTCTTCTCCTTTTGCCTTCAGTCTTGCCCAGCAACAGGTTCTTTTCCAATGAGTTAGCTGTTTGCATCAGGTGACCAAGGTATCAGCTTCAGCTTCTATACCAGTCCTTTCAATGAATATTCAGGATTGACTTCCTTTAGGACTGACAGGACTGATCTCCTTACAGTCCAAGGGACTCTCAAGAGTCTTCTCTAGCACAATTTGAAAGCATTAATTATTTGCTGTTCAGCCTTCTTTATGGTCCAATCCTCATATCTGTACCTGAGTACTGAAAAACCATAGCTTTGATTATATGGACCTTTGTCACCAAAGTGATATCTCCGCTTTTTAATACACTGTCTAGGTTTGTCATAGCTTTTCTTCCAAGGAGCAACATCTTTTAATTTTGTGGCTGCAGTCACTGTCTGCAGTGATTTTGGAGCCCAAGAAAATAAAATCTGTAAAACTCACATTCACAGAAAAACCTATACACAAATGTTCATTCATGGCAGTTTATTCATGATTAAAAAAGTGGAATTAGTTCAGGTGTCCTTTGACAGGTAAATGGTTAAACTTCAATACCTTGCAATATGACTGCAATAAAAAGGGATAAACTATGGCCATACAAAATGGGTGAATTTCCAGGGAATACACTGAGGAGAAAAAAGCTAATCCCAAAAGATTATATACTATAGAATTCAACTTATTATTGGAATAAGAAAATTTAAGAAACAGAAGACATTAGTAATTGCCAGGGCTTAGAGTTAGGGGTGCAGGGAAGGGATGTGAGAAGGGGGTTAAGTGTGTTTATAAAAGGGCAGCATGAGATTCTTACAGCTTTTAGTCTTGCTCAGTATCTGGGCTGTGGTGGTAGAAACACAAACATACACAGTTGATAAAATTGTATAGAACTTAACATATACACACAGAGAGATACGCACACATATGACAGGAGGGGATTCCCTTTTCAGCAGCTCCAGACAGCTGGAGAGTATCTTACAGAAAGCAGGACACTCCCAGTGGGGCATGTGCAGCACACTGAGATCTGTTCTCAGAGCCACCCAGCGCCACCATCGACTCGTCAGTCGTTGTCGGTCACCACGGCATTCGGTGGGCTGCCATCAGGACAGGCCCAGTTTTACTGAGGTGCTCAAGAGTCTGTGAGACCTTTTCCCACAATCAGCCTTCATGTCTGGAGCCCTAGGTCTCACACCCATTGAGACACCACAGGTCTCATACCAGTTCAGGCACAGCTCTGAAGAGATCGCTTCCAGTTTGGGACCCCCCCTGAAAAGTGCGATTTCCTCGAGAGCCAAAGAGCTTGGGAACAGGTATGGTGAACTTCTACTCAGACTTCTTGTCATCTAAAAAAGAGGCAGGGCAAAGGGTCTGCAGAGGTCAACTGAGTGTTAGCTTAATAAGCTCACAGGCTTTATTCTCCCAAGCTCTTGGCCAGCCCAGCTTCTCTTTTGCTATACACATTTTTAAAGCTCCTAGATGATTCTGATGTGCAACCAGATATGGGAACTTGTGATAGGTCTTAAAGAAAAATAAACTTTTACAATTATAAAACCTCTACACAAAAGTTACATTTCCTTTTTATTAGCTGCAGTAAAGTATCTTTCATGGCAGTTTATTCATGATTAAAAAAGTGGAATTAGTTCAGGTGTCCTTTGACAGGTAAATGGTTAAACTTCAATACCTTGCAATATGACTGCAATAAAAAGGGATAAACTATGGCCATACAA
This sequence comes from Tragulus kanchil, assembly GCA_022376925.1. NCBI lineage: Eukaryota > Metazoa > Chordata > Mammalia > Artiodactyla > Tragulidae > Tragulus > Tragulus kanchil. The sequence continues at coordinate 92,626,685 of JAIOJX010000026.1, read as the reverse complement.
AATGGGTGAATTTCCAGGGAATACACTGAGGAGAAAAAAGCTAATCCCAAAAGATTATATACTATAGAATTCAACTTATTATTGGAATAAGAAAATTTAAGAAACAGAAGACATTAGTAATTGCCAGGGCTTAGAGTTAGGGGTGCAGGGAAGGGATGTGAGAAGGGGGTTAAGTGTGTTTATAAAAGGGCAGCATGAGATTCTTACAGCTTTTAGTCTTGCTCAGTATCTGGGCTGTGGTGGTAGAAACACAAACATACACAGTTGATAAAATTGTATAGAACTTAACATATACACACAGAGAGATACGCACACATATGACAGGAGGGGATTCCCTTTTCAGCAGCTCCAGACAGCTGGAGAGTATCTTACAGAAAGCAGGACACTCCCAGTGGGGCATGTGCAGCACACTGAGATCTGTTCTCAGAGCCACCCAGCGCCACCATCGACTCGTCAGTCGTTGTCGGTCACCACGGCATTCGGTGGGCTGCCATCAGGACAGGCCCAGTTTTACTGAGGTGCTCAAGAGTCTGTGAGACCTTTTCCCACAATCAGCCTTCATGTCTGGAGCCCTAGGTCTCACACCCATTGAGACACCACAGGTCTCATACCAGTTCAGGCACAGCTCTGAAGAGATCGCTTCCAGTTTGGGACCCCCCCCTGAAAAGTGCGATTTCCTCGAGAGCCAAAGAGCTTGGGAACAGGTATGGTGAACTTCTACTCAGACTTCTTGTCATCTAAAAAAGAGGCAGGGCAAAGGGTCTGCAGAGGTCAACTGAGTGTTAGCTTAATAAGCTCACAGGCTTTATTCTCCCAAGCTCTTGGCCAGCCCAGCTTCTCTTTTGCTATACACATTTTTTAAAGCTCCCTAGATGATTCTGATGTGCAACCAGATATGGGAACTTGTGATAGGTCTTAAAGAAAAATAAACTTTTACAATTATAAAACCTCTACACAAAAGTTACATTTCCTTTTTATTAGCTGCGAAGTAAAGTATCTTTCAAGTTAAATTACATTATACTTATTACATGATACACAACCACTGAACCAGTTTCAAAAAAAGACAAAATTCATATTTCAATTTATTCAGTGAGAAGACATGAAAAATAAATAATTAAGGCTCTCCCCTCACTGCTCTGTTCCCTAAATTTATGTTTAAACCTGATATATGTTTTGTAACACTAAAGTTACAACCTTTTTAAAAGAACTGTATGAGTGTTTTAAAGATAATGATGACAAATGTGACTAATTTGAGAAAACAGGAAATAAACACTTTCACCTGCTGGTTTCTAGTTCATTATCTCCTTTGTCATAGAGAAAAATTGCTATAGCAATTAATGTTTGGGTATAAACTGCAGATACAACTTTAACATTTTTCCATAATCCTGAGAAAAATTTCAGTATTATATAATCAAAAAATCAATTCCTACTACATCTGTACATATAAAAATACATTAAAAACCAGAATGGGAAAAATTCTAAATACTAGGTCGTTACTCTGAAGGCAAGTTGGCACTATGAAGAGGCTTTGATTCCTTTATCAGGATATTCTTCCACATCAGAGGAGAACATCAACTCTGGGAGAGAAAATAAACAAATCATACTCAAAATGATTTCCTAGTTTCTCAGAAAGAGTTTTATAACTTACTTATAAACAGGCTTAAATATCAATATATAATAGAAAGCCCTCAATGTCTGGAGCCCTAGGTCTCACACCCATTGAGACACCACAGGTCTCATACCAGTTCAGGCACAGCTCTGAAGAGATCGCTTCCAGTTTGGGACCCCCCCCTGAAAAGTGCGATTTCCTCGAGAGCCAAAGAGCTTGGGAACAGGTATGGTGAACTTCTACTCAGACTTCTTGTCATCTAAAAAAGAGGCAGGGCAAAGGGTCTGCAGAGGTCAACTGAGTGTTAGCTTAATAAGCTCACAGGCTTTATTCTCCCAAGCTCTTGGCCAGCCCAGCTTCTCTTTTGCTATACACATTTTTAAAGCTCCTAGATGATTCTGATGTGCAACCAGATATGGGAACTTGTGATAGGTCTTAAAGAAAAATAAACTTTTACAATTATAAAACCTCTACACAAAAGTTACATTTCCTTTTTATTAGCTGCGAAGTAAAGTATCTTTCAAGTTAAATTACATTATACTTATTACATGATACACAACCACTGAACCAGTTTCAAAAAAAGACAAAATTCATATTTCAATTTATTCAGTGAGAAGACATGAAAAATAAATAATTAAGGCTCTCCCCTCACTGCTCTGTTCCCTAAATTTATGTTTAAACCTGATATATGTTTTGTAACACTAAAGTTACAACCTTTTTAAAAGAACTGTATGAGTGTTTTTAAAGATAATGATGACAAATGTGACTAATTTGAGAAAACAGGAAATAAACACTTTCACCTGCTGGTTTCTAGTTCATTATCTCCTTTGTCATAGAGAAAAATTGCTATAGCAATTAATGTTTGGGTATAAACTGCAGATACAACTTTAACATTTTTCCATAATCCTGAGAAAAATTTCAGTATTATATAATCAAAAAATCAATTCCTACTACATCTGTACATATAAAAATACATTAAAAACCAGAATGGGAAAAATTCTAAATACTAGGTCGTTACTCTGAAGGCAAGTTGGCACTATGAAGAGGCTTTGATTCCTTTATCAGGATATTCTTCCACATCAGAGGAGAACATCAACTCTGGGAGAGAAAATAAACAAATCATACTCAAAATGATTTCCTAGTTTCTCAGAAAGAGTTTTATAACTTACTTATAAACAGGCTTAAATATCAATATATAATAGAAAGCCCTCAAGCATGAATAATAATTATTGATAGTGAACTCTGATTTAAAAGGGGAGCTAATGACAAACGTACAAGTTTTGCATCTTGAGATGCAAATACAAGTTTTGAATGTATTGTAACAAGTTTTGAATGTACTGTACAAGTTTTGAGTGTATTGTAACCCCTGAACAATGAATTACATGTAAGAAAGACAATACATTAGCTCATACCAGGAGTTTATGTCACTTAGAGAATCCAGGGTCATTAAATGACTAAAGAGGTCTAATTCTACAGTGATCATGATAACCTAAAATGTAGGTCACAGATGTAAGGGAAGACCTGAAACTAAGATTAGCTGTGTGCCAGGAGAGCTTAACTATATGACCCCATTTAATCACCATAAATACCCTTTGAGTATTATCCTTCTTACTTTATATTTCATTTTTTTATCCATATGGAAATGTTACTTGACTCACATGATCCTAAAAGATAGCAGGATTCTGGAGTATTTAATAAGCAATGCACACTTTGTGACTAAGACTGAATACTGCACAAGCCAGCTGAATGCAGCTTCAGTCCCAATCCAGAATGTTATTAACTGGCATTTTGATATTTCAAATATTACTGAGCACAGCTCCATAATTTATTAAAATACCAAAACATATTTAAAAAAAACACCATAGGAATTTAGTAAAATAAAGACCCCTGATGTAAGCATTAGGTAAAAGAAAGTCTTTGAATGACTAAATACTATACTGAATGAAAGAAAAGCAGCAGAATACCTAAAGCCTAAGAAGATTTTTTAAAAAAATATTTTAAATATATCAAAAGGAATAATTAGGGAATAACATAAGAAAAGGGACATCCACGAATGAAGATACACAAGACTACCTTTTTTGTCTGTTTTTTTACAAATATAAATGTTGGAAAGGTTCTCAGTTCCAAGATTTCTGAGACAAAGGCTGTAATCAGCTGATCAAACTGTAGTTAAATACTTAGGATGTCTAACAGATCAAGAATAAAATAATAGCCCACATCCAGAAAATATCAAGGAGATTCAAGCGTGACTGAGCAGCAAGAGATACTTCAGATTAGAAATAGACTAAGAGAAATGGGAAGCAAAGACGTTGCATAAATGTCCCAAGAGAAGAAATACCTTCAAAATATGTGGACGGACCACAGAAGTCCCTCATTAAATGCTTCAAGACTCTGGCTCTCCTACACACTCCTCTGTGTTTCTTGCGGCAGTCTCACCACTTTATTGTTACGTTTCTTAGGTTATTTTATTTTAAAGGTATCTTTGTTACTGAAGTGCTACAATGCTATGAAATAGAAATGATATAATGCTACATCCATGAAAAGAAGATTTATAAAGTCATTAAAGAAGATTTTATGACATACTTATACTATTTTTTCCTTTCATACCTTCACTAAGGTCCATGCCTGGCCTGTAAGACAAAAAAAGCCAAGATAATCCCACCAGAAGGGCCACCACCAGATTCACCACAATCCATGGCTGGAGAACCTGCTCCTCAACTCCTTCTGCCCTAAAGGTACAGAAATACTCATTAGAAAAACAAAAAAGGAAAAAGAAAAAAGAACAAGAAATACTCATTAGAAATGTCTTCATTTTGGTCCATACATCCAAACATACCTACTTTATAAACTTAAAAAAAAGATAGCAGTCCTCACCTAGAGGAATAACAAGCATAAAATATAACTTCCTGATGAAATACATAGTTTATTTTCTTGGGAAGTTTATTTTGAACAAAAGTTCAAAGGTTTTTAAATTCTAAACAGATTGGTTTTGTACACTGATGTAAATGGAAATTTATACTGTTATCCCCAAATTTTAAAAGCCCTTCCAGGGCTTCTCTGATGGTCCAGTAGGTAAAGAGTCTGCCTTGCAGTGCAAGGGGCACAAGTTCTATCCCTTGCCTGGGACGATCCCATGTGCCGCGAAGCAGCAGGACTGGTGTGTGCAATTACGAGTCAGTGCTCTGGAGCGCATGTGCCCAGAGCCAGTGCTCTGCAATGGGAGGGGCCACTGCAATGGGAGGCCCACACAGGCTTTAGAATAAAAAAGACTGATGAAAACACATATAAATAAAAAAAGAAGCATGATGGGAAAAAGAAAAAAAAAGGAGAAAAAAAAATTCCCTTCTAACTCCTATTAGTGCTACTTTCACTTACTCCTTTCTCTCTTAACCTCACGCCCCAAGCCACTGTTTCAAGCAAGACTGCGCCCCTGACTTTTGTCAATAGGAATCTCAGCAGTCCTGTCACCCTCATGGCTGGCTCCGGATCTGCGAAGGTGAATTCTCCAGCATGCTCGCTCTTGCTCTAGCCTGCTTGGTTTCTGACTCTTCCCTCTCCCGTCAATATGCTGGGCTATCAGGCTCCTTGGCTGCGGATAAGGATGTAAGCTCCTCTAGTTCATCATATAATGATTAATTTTAAAACCATAACTTAAAAGATTTAAAACAGATTGTTGACAAAACATTTCATTAAAAATGCAGGAGCATATAACAGTAGTTATGTATTAACCAGTGGAATAGGGTGTATTTGGGTCACAATTTTGGAAACAAAAGCGGGGCCCTCATTTTATTTATAGGTGCAAACAAGTGAAAGAGTGAAAGAACAAGAACAGCAGCATTTCTCCCACTATTGCTGTTACAGGATCAGCAATTACTGACGCTGTTATGAACTCTTACCAGAGGCTACCATTAACAGAAGAAGGTGTGTAAAGGTGGATTCTGTCACTGGTCATTTGTTGACTCAGACATAATATCAGAGCAGTGAAGTACACTGAGAAAAGACAAGTGAATTACTAATAATGTATTTTTAACAACTTTGTTTGGAATTTATAGATTAAGGTCAAAAATAATTTGTGCTTTGGGGAATAATGATACCAAAAATATTTTCATTTGTTCAATTTCAATAGGCTGAAGAGTCTTACACTATTTTTCAAGAATACCAGTAGAGAAGGGTCTTTTGATGCTCAGTATTTCATCATTAAACTGAAAAGAACCTAGAAGATCTTCTAAGAAATTAAATGGCTTACTCAGGTACTAAAATTAGTTTTATTAAAACTTGCACACTTAGAACATAATTTATTCCAAATTATCAAAAAGACATAAAATAGCTTTTGTTACTAAAATGTCCTATCAGCTCAATCCATAAAAGTTGAAAGGTTAGATAACCTTTACTGAAAAATAATTATGTCAAAATTATGCCTACCATGATTTTTAGATTACAGATTCTACTGAATATCTATACATAATGCTTATAAGTAGCAATAATATAAAATCTTTTTAAAAATAAACTTTTTCCTGGTTCATATTTACACAGTTATCAAATTAAAGTATTACTTACAGAAAGATGCTAAAGCTGTTGGATCCAGGGCAAGAAAATTTCGGATTGCTACTGATGTTTTAGCGAAGTCAATCCTACAAAATACAAATGCCTTTTGTCACAGTGTGATTGTAAACTTCCTGTAGTCTCTAGACAATAGTTTCTTCCTTCTCTATTTTAATTCTACCACATGCACCATCTATTACTAAGCTTTAAGCAGCTACAGGTTATACTTAATACACACAAAATATCATATCTACAAAGGCCACATAAAACATTTCACAAAAAGACTATTTTAGTTATTGTTCCGAGTTAAGAAGAAACAAATCTGATTGGAAATTTCACTCGACTCTACATCTTTTTATTACCGTATTACCGGATTATACGTTACTGTTTTCTTAATGGGTTACATTGTGTTCTCAAAAAGACATATTGAACTTCTAAACCCTGGAACCTGTGAATGTGACCATATTTAGAAACAGGATCTTTGCAGATGTGGTCAACTTAAGATGAGGCCATTACAATGGGCTCTAATCCAATAAAACTGGTGTCTTTAAAAGAAGAGATGAGACACAGACCCACAGACCCACAGGGAAAACATGTGACAACAGGGAGAGGTTGGAGTAAGGCTTCTACAAGTCAAGGAACAGCAAGAGCTGTCAGAAACCACTGGAAGCTCGGAAAGAGGCAGGAACAGACTCTCCCTGGAGCCCTCTAAAATGGAACTGACCTTGCCAACACCTGATCTTGGACTTTTAGATTCTAGAACTGTGAGCAAACAAATTCCTGTTGTTTCAAGCCATCCAGTTTGTGGCCCTTTTGTTACAACAGCCCTAGGAAACCAGAGTCTTGTCTATACCTGATTCAGTTCATTTGGAAGATGTTTGAGAATTTTTAAAATAACTTTTTACTTTGTGTCATGGTGCAGCTAACACTGTGGTGATAGTTCCTGGTGAACAGTGAAGGGCTCAGCCATACAAAGTGGTGAAAAGGAAGTATGGGCTATGGAGTAGGTCGTTACTGAATATCTATACATAATGCTTATAAGTAGCAATAATATAAAATCTTTTAAAAATAAACTTTTCCTGGTTCATATTTACACAGTTATCAAATTAAAGTATTACTTACAGAAAGATGCTAAAGCTGTTGGATCCAGGGCAAGAAAATTTCGGATTGCTACTGATGTTTTAGAAGTCAATCCTACAAAATACAAATGCCTTTTGTCACAGTGTGATTGTAAACTTCCTGTAGTCTCTAGACAATAGTTTCTTCCTTCTCTATTTTAATTCTACCACATGCACCATCTATTACTAAGCTTTAAGCAGCTACAGGTTATACTTAATACACACAAAATATCATATCTACAAAGGCCACATAAAACATTTCACAAAAAGACTATTTTAGTTATTGTTCCGAGTTAAGAAGAAACAAATCTGATTGGAAATTTCACTCGACTCTACATCTTTTTATTACCGTATTACCGGATTATACGTTACTGTTTTCTTAATGGGTTACATTGTGTTCTCAAAAAGACATATTGAACTTCTAAACCCTGGAACCTGTGAATGTGACCATATTTAGAAACAGGATCTTTGCAGATGTGGTCAACTTAAGATGAGGCCATTACAATGGGCTCTAATCCAATAAAACTGGTGTCTTTAAAAGAAGAGATGAGACACAGACCCACAGACCCACAGGGAAAACATGTGACAACAGGGAGAGGTTGGAGTAAGGCTTCTACAAGTCAAGGAACATCAAGAGCTGTCAGAAACCACTGGAAGCTCGGAAAGAGGCAGGAACAGACTCTCCCTGGAGCCCTCTAAAATGGAACTGACCTTGCCAACACCTGATCTTGGACTTTTAGATTCTAGAACTGTGAGCAAACAAATTCCTGTTGTTTCAAGCCATCCAGTTTGTGGCCCTTTTGTTACAACAGCCCTAGGAAACCAGAGTCTTGTCTATACCTGATTCAGTTCATTTGGAAGATGTTTGAGAATTTTTAAAATAACTTTTTACTTTGTGTCATGGTGCAGCTAACACTGTGGTGATAGTTCCTGGTGAACAGTGAAGGGCTCAGCCATACATATACACACGTCCACTTTCTCGCAAACCCCTCTCCCACCCAGGCTAGCACATAACACTGAGCAGAGTTCCATGGGCTATGGAGTAGGTCTCTGTTGGTTATAGATTCAGCAGTGTGTATGTTTGGGACTTTTTGAGAAGATTATATTTGGATGAAATTTTGGACTTTGAGTTGATGCTGGAATGCGTTAAGACTTTGGGGTATGCTTGTGCTCACAATAGTCCCCTCTCCTCCCCCACAAAGAATAGAAACAGAATGGTTTTTTAAAGAGTCAAAATAATATTAAGATCCTATAATTCTACCTTGAAAATGTTGGTTTGTCAGAAACACATTTTGCTCAACACTTCCTCCTGAAGAAAGACAACGGTCTTACCTGTCAAAAGCTGAAACTGTGCTCAGAGCCAAAAGCAAGTACAGAAGACTCTGGAATGGATATGCTAATGTCCTATATTGTTCCAGAAGGTTGGAAAGTTCAGAAAGCTCATCTCCTGACAGAACATATATCACAACAATATTCCACACAGCACAGCCAGCCAGGAAGCCGTGGGAGAAGACACCAATCATCCTGAGCAGAAAAGGGTTTCGTTAACATGCACGAATGACTAAAGCCAAGAGCTCAAATCTTCTCAAATTTCTTCAATTAGAAAAATAAAATTCAACATTTCACAAAAAAGGAAAACCAAGTTTTTCTTTTCTCTGTACTAATAGGCAGATCGTTTAAATTAAATTTAAAAAATATATCCACCCACCATTTGAAGTCATCAATTTTGCTAACAATATTGAACAATTAACACTTCAAAAAAAATTATGGAACATTTGTCTTAAGAAAAGTCCAACAAAACCAGCCACCTGAAAGCCCGGTGCACTGACAGGGCCACATCTCTGGTCGTCCAGGAAGGCTTCATGTCCATCAACACATCCATCTTTTCTGTGGTCTTAATCAGCTCCGAGCGATCAGCAGCCTGGAATCGCCCTAAGGACGTAACACACAATTATAAACAACTAACAAGAGAGAACCCTGGTGATCTTTCTTCTTATTATACACTTAAGACCCCCTCAAACTGAGACTGAAATTTTACTGTTTCCCTGTCTAAAAATTCTCCCTGATTCAGTGCCTATTCCAGAAGGCTCTTTTCTGTTAGTTGCTAAAATATACACTTTTTTAATCTTTAAGAGAAGTAAATGATGTCCATGCACTTTCTTCTCAACCCAAAACAGATGTTAAAGGAGCAGTCTTAGAAACCAATTATATTTAATGAACTTGCAACTAAGAATGAAGTCTGGAAGCCTTTAACGTGATATAGTCTAAAAGACTCTGATAGATTTGACAAGTATTAAAGTGTAAATCCCAACACTATAAAGGTAAGCCAGTATTTAGAAATACTAAATGTCTTAGGAAAAGATGTCAGTGTGTGTGTAGCATGGCCTTCTCTGATGACAGAAAAGAACAGGTTGTTTCGTACACTTGTCTTAAGAAGATTCCTGTGGAAAGCCCAAGTTCAAGGGGCAGCATTCAGTACTGTGCGGATTTTCATACTTCCACAGCTGATGAGGAGGCTCCTTCTCGTTTATCAGCCGACCCACAAATGGACCTCAGGAAACTGGGAGGACCCCATTATCCTTGTCAGACCTGGCTGTCAGGCACTTTGGAGAGGAAAGATAGAAGAGGGGCACCTGATGTTCCCAAAGAGAAAGCAATTTCTGGTAGACTGTTGTACCTTTATGGTCAGTTACTTTACTAAGGGAAGTTTCTGTGCTACGGGAAGTGAGAATAAAAATGAGGGTTGAGGGCTTCCCCTGGTGGTCCAGTGGGTAAGGACACCGCCTTGCAGTGCAAGGGGCGCCGGTTCGAGCCTTGGCCTGGGAAGATCCCACGTGCCGCGAAGCGGCTGTACTGATGTGTCCAATTATCGAGTCAGAGTTCTGGAGCGCATGTGCCCAGAGCCGGCGCCCTGCGACAACAGAGACCACCGCGATGGGAGGCCCACAGGAGCCAAAGAACAAAGACGGATGAACATAGAGAAACAAAAGACCAATAGAAGTGGCCTGCCTGTTCCCCTCCCTCCCCAACCCGACCCCCGCCCCAAATAAATAAATAAATAAATCTTTAAAAAAAAACAAAAATGAGGGTTGAGTGATATTGCTTTAAAATAGCCTGAAGTAAATTAAATGGCCATATGGCATTTACCAGTCTTGCTGCCTGCTGCATGCATGCTCAGCCACATCTGACTCTCTGTGACTGCATGAACTGTAACCCGCCAGGCTCCTCTAAGAGCCCTTAACTAGAAGCCACGAAGCCTTGGTTTGACTCCCAGTTCTGTACTAATCAACTATGAGAGCCTGGGTGAGTCAGCTTCTCTGGATGGCAGGTTTATCACAGGCCAACAACTCGAAGATCCCTTAGGTGGGCTCTTATGGAATCAGAATTCTAAAACAATTTACATAAAATTTAAGTTGTAAATTTTAAGGACTAATCTTTATGTTTTAGAGGAGTGCTTCAGGAAGCATGTTCATAGCATATCCATGGGAATAGTATATGGTTATGATCATGCTTTCAGTAGGTTTTTCTTAGACACCACAAATGCAGTGTTATAACCAATGCATGCTACACAATGTGAGAACTATTTTTCCAAAAGAAAACATAGCTATAATGTTGTATTTCTTGTTTAATATGGCAATATCAGCATGTATTTTCTCTTATTTATTTATTTTTAATTAATTATTTTTATTTTGCTTTTACAGAGTTTTGTTGTTTACAGCTACATATAATCCCAAACCTGTCAATTATAGAATTTGTATCATTACCTGCTCCACCACCAATACCACTACCAACTGCAGAAAACTAGTGAAGTACAACATAGAGTAAAGAAATAGGTGGAGGATAGGGAGATTATTTTTAAATTACCCATAATCTCATAACTTGAAAATAACCAGCATTAACATTTTGGCATATTTCCTTCTAGTCTTTTTGTCCTACGCATTTTTCTATAGTTAAAATCAGACTACGTGTGTATGTGTATTTTTGATTAACATCTTCCTACGAAGTGAAAAAGTCTCCCTAAATATCATTTTTAGTGGTGCAGAAGATTTCATTCTATAGATATGTCATAACTGTCTGAAATCATTTCACTTCTGCTTTACATCTAGGTTTTTTCTAGTTTTTTTGCTCTCATTAATAATGATGCAATGGTTAGCTTTATGTACAAATTTTTATCCATAGTTTTGCTTATTTCATACTTCCAGAAGTATAATTCCACAGTCAAAGGCTATCCTTGCATAATTCTTAAATAGCTCATGTTCCAAAACAAGAACTGACTCTCTGTGACTGCATGAACTGTAACCGCCAGGCTCCTCTAAGAGCCCTTAACTAGAAGCCACGAAGCCTTGGTTTGACTCCCAGTTCTGTACTAATCAACTATGAGAGCCTGGGTGAGTCAGCTTCTCTGGATGGCAGGTTTATCACAGGCCAACAACTCGAAGATCCCTTAGGTGGGCTCTTATGGAATCAGAATTCTAAAACAATTTACATAAAATTTAAGTTGTAAATTTTAAGGACTAATCTTTATGTTTTAGAGGAGTGCTTCAGGAAGCATGTTCATAGCATATCCATGGGAATAGTATATGGTTATGATCATGCTTTCAGTAGGTTTTTCTTAGACACCACAAATGCAGTGTTATAACCAATGCATGCTACACAATGTGAGAACTATTTTTCCAAAAGAAAACATAGCTATAATGTTGTATTTCTTGTTTAATATGGCAATATCAGCATGTATTTTCTCTTATTTATTTATTTTTAATTAATTATTTTTATTTTGCTTTTACAGAGTTTTGTTGTTTACAGCTACATATAATCCCAAACCTGTCAATTATAGAATTTGTATCATTACCTGCTCCACCACCAATACCACTACCAACTGCAGAAAACTAGTGAAGTACAACATAGAGTAAAGAAATACGTGGAGGATAGGGAGATTATTTTTAAATTACCCATAATCTCATAACTTGAAAATAACCAGCATTAACATTTTGGCATATTTCCTTCTAGTCTTTTTGTCCTACGCATTTTTCTATAGTTAAAATCAGACTACGTGTGTATGTGTATTTTTGATTAACATCTTCCTACGAAGTGAAAAAGTCTCCCTAAATATCATTTTTAGTGGTGCAGAAGATTTCATTCTATAGATATGTCATAACTGTCTGAAATCATTTCACTTCTGCTTTACATCTAGGTTTTTTCTAGTTTTTTTGCTCTCATTAATAATGATGCAATGGTTAGCTTTATGTACAAATTTTTATCCATAGTTTTGCTTATTTCATACTTCCAGAAGTATAATTCCACAGTCAAAGGCTATCCTTGCATAATTCTTAAATAGCTCATGTTCCAAAACAAGAATCTACTTACGGCTTTTTTCTACAAACACTTTGCCTACAGGCTGGCTAATGCCAGTGGGCGCAGTGAATACAGACTGTTGTTCTGGACTACTTTGCTCATCAGTAATTATGTCTTCATCTTCAACTCCTAGTTCATTGGCATAATGTAATTCTGCTGGCTGGGTTTTCCTGTAATCAAGGAGAATGTAAGAAAAATGGATGATTACTGAATTTTTACAGCTTCAAATAAGGAGCTACTTGTAAATTTGATGTAGACTCTTGGATTTGGGAGTCACAAAATCTGGTTTTTACTCAAATGGATCAGTCGTTAACTGTTATGTACAACAAGTCATTTATATTTCTGTGGGCCTCAGTTTTCTCATCTGGAAAATGAAATGACTGAACTTGATTTATAAGGTTGTTTAAAAACTTAAAATTATATGATTCTATACAGAGATAGAGCATGATTTGTAGGCTCCCATTTCCAAATGCAAACAATAGTGTTATATAACTTCCAGTGTACTTTAAAGTATACCATTCTATTTTTCCTGAGATTTACTTTTCTATGCTAAAATTAACATTTTTTATGTATTGCTAAGATAATCATAATTTTAATTATATTAACATGAAATAAATAATAGCCTACTTTATTAATATCACCTTTAATTTTTAATATCTTTAATACGTAATATTTTACTACTTATATAAAAGCTTATATTTGTGTTCTTCGTCAGAGACAGCTCCTAAAATTTCTTTTGGGGGATGGTGGGGAGGGAGGGGCGGTGGCATCGCTCACATAGTTAAAATCAGACTACGTGTGTATGTGTATTTGATTAACATCTTCCTACGAAGTGAAAAAGTCTCCCTAAATATCATTTTTAGTGGTGCAGAAGATTTCATTCTATAGATATGTCATAACTGTCTGAAATCATTTCACTTCTGCTTTACATCTAGGTTTTTTCTAGTTTTTTTGCTCTCATTAATAATGATGCAATGGTTAGCTTTATGTACAAATTTTTATCCATAGTTTTGCTTATTTCATACTTCCAGAAGTATAATTCCACAGTCAAAGGCTATCCTTGCATAATTCTTAAATAGCTCATGTTCCAAAACAAGAATCTACTTACGGCTTTTTTCTACAAACACTTTGCCTACAGGCTGGCTAATGCCAGTGGGCGCAGTGAATACAGACTGTTGTTCTGGACTACTTTGCTCATCAGTAATTATGTCTTCATCTTCAACTCCTAGTTCATTGGCATAATGTAATTCTGCTGGCTGGGTTTTCCTGTAATCAAGGAGAATGTAAGAAAAATGGATGATTACTGAATTTTTACAGCTTCAAATAAGGAGCTACTTGTAAATTTGATGTAGACTCTTGGATTTGGGAGTCACAAAATCTGGTTTTTACTCAAATGGATCAGTCGTTAACTGTTATGTACAACAAGTCATTTATATTTCTGTGGGCCTCAGTTTTCTCATCTGGAAAATGAAATGACTGAACTTGATTTATAAGGTTGTTTAAAAACTTAAAATTATATGATTCTATACAGAGATAGAGCATGATTTGTAGGCTCCCATTTCCAAATGCAAACAATAGTGTTATATAACTTCCAGTGTACTTTAAAGTATACCATTCTATTTTTCCTGAGATTTACTTTTCTATGCTAAAATTAACATTTTTTATGTATTGCTAAGATAATCATAATTTTAATTATATTAACATGAAATAAATAATAGCCTACTTTATTAATATCACCTTTAATTTTTAATATCTTTAATACGTAATATTTTTACTACTTATATAAAAGCTTCTATTTGTGTTCTTCGTCAGAGACAGCTCCTAAAATTTCTTTTTTGGGGGGATGGTGGGGAGGGAGGGGGGCGGGCGAGCCATTTCTATTGGTCTTTTCGTTTATCTATTTTAATCCATCTTTGTTCTTTGACCCGCTTGGGCCTCCCATCACGGTGGCCTCTGTTTTCACAGAGCACCGGCTCTGGGTGCATGCACTCCAGAGTTTCGGCTCGGTAATTAGACACATCGGTCCAGCCGCTCCACGGCACGTGGGATCTTCCCAGGCCAGGGATCGAACCGGCGCCCCTTGCACTGCAAGGCGGTGTCCTTACCCACTGGGCCACCAGAGAAGCCCCTTTTTTTAAAAAATTTTTTATTTAAATATAATATTTTACTTTTCTCAGTGGACTTACTCTTTTCAAAATTATTGTTTGATTGATTTAACTGATATTTTCATAATATTACTTATCTTAGAGATATATAACTGCAAGCATTTAATAAGACTTAGAAATGCTATTTGGAGAGCTCCAAATTAAGCATCAAGGTATCTCTGCAGGATATTTAGAAGGACAAATAGATTCTTACTTCATCTTCCTTCGAGGTTTTTGAGTAACTGGCTCTTCATCTGGCTCCACATTGATACCATTTTCATTTGGTAATAAAGATGGACTGGACACCTTCTTCTGAGTAAGGGCAGCCTCTTCTTCTGAAAATAGAGCAGATTAAGTTTTCAAGTTACTATGACAGAAGAAAGAAAAGTAGCCTATTAGACTTCTGTAAAACAAAAGAACTTTAAGAATTCTAATTGACCCCCAATTTTTTTCACCATCTTATTAGTCATTAATTTTTTAAATTTTATACCTCTAAACACTCAGTAGAATATTTGAAATCATGATGCCAAACAATATGGGAAAAAAATGAAGTCATGTAATACCCAGGGTGTATTCAGAGATCTCGAAGATTACCTCCAGGCTCTACGATTCACTCAAAGAACATACAAGTCATTTACACTTGCAGTTAACATTTGTTACAGGGAAAAGACACAAAGCAAAATCAGCAAAAGGAAAAAGCTCATGGAGCAAGACCCAAAGAAACCAGGTCTAAGTTTCCAAGAGTCCTCTATCAGTGAAGTCCCACAGGGTATGATAATTCTTCCAGCAACAAGTTGTGGCAACAAACGTGTTCCTTTCTCTTCCAGGGAAGCTTATCTGTCACTTAGCAGTGAGGGTTCTTACTGGGGGGTGATCACATAGGCAACCCCTGCCAAACACATACCAATTCTAGACTCCCAGAAGAAAGGCGCTGCTCAGCATAAATCACACTGAGCACACAAGTGCACAGTGAGCCACCCTGAGGGGTTGAGAAAGCTGGGTGTCGCACAGAAAACTGTTTACCAGCTGAGTGCCCAGATGCCAGTCAGGAGGCCCTCCAGAAAGTAGGCCTGCCTAGGACTGTTGAGTTCAGTCTTAATTTAAACACAAAGTATTAAATTCGAAAAGAGTCAGTGGAGCCTTCTAACCCACTGGCAATCCTTCCTATCTGGAAACACAGGAAATAGTTTCCTGGAATGCCCTCGAAGATCCTAGAATGCAATAAAAAAAAAAAAACATCTACAGCCTGGGCTGGAAATATAAACAGTAGAGCCTAGCACAGACAAAACAAACAAAACAGACGTAAACACAATTTAAACAAAACTTAAAACCCAGAAATTGAGAAAGCTAGACCTGTAGCAGGAGGTACATTCTAGAATGGCAGTGACAACTGTTCTTTGGCCCAAAACTTAGTTGAGATTCGAATTTTCTATAAACAGTTACTTTTATAAATAAATTACTTTCATGAATTATAAAACCAGGTTTACTGGTATCCATCTTGATTTTCAGATTTGTACCCTAACTGAATTACTGAGAGAGTAGTTTTAAATCAATTACCCTTAATGTCAGTAATGAAATAGACTACAGAGCTGGGAAGACTGTCTGAGGATTGTTTCTGTCTCTTTTCTCTCTTCTACCCTCTCCTTCTCCTCTTTGTGCCCCTGCTACTGTGGTATCCCACGTCAACTTGCCTCTCAAAATTACGTTTCATTCTCCGGACTTTTCCAGTTCCTGCTCTCTACTCCCTATAATCGTCTCATCTAATAAGGATGCATTATTTTCTAAGAGAGCAAAGAATTATTCTGGGAAACTATTCATTGGGTCTGATGTTAATAGGAGAAAGTTAATCTCACAATCTTTGTTCCTTTTTTATTTGAGCAAAATCTATTGTCTTTTTTCTAATTATTATAAAAGTTACACACATAATATATGAAGATTTAGTAAAACATAAATGAAGAAAATTTCTTAAAAAAATCACCCCCAATTTCTCCTTCTGAAAAAACCTACCACTGTTGATTGACACTTTGCTATATTCCCTTTTCCATCTGTTGATTGAAGCATACAAAAAAAGGACTCCCAGAAGAAAGGCGCTGCTCAGCATAAATCACACTGAGCACACAAGTGCACAGTGAGCCACCCTGAGGGGTTGAGAAAGCTGGGTGTCGCACAGAAAACTGTTTACCAGCTGAGTGCCCAGATGCCAGTCAGGAGGCCCTCCAGAAAGTAGGCCTGCCTAGGACTGTTGAGTTCAGTCTTAATTTAAACACAAAGTATTAAATTCGAAAAGAGTCAGTGGAGCCTTCTAACCCACTGGCAATCCTTCCTATCTGGAAACACAGGAAATAGTTTCCTGGAATGCCCTCGAAGATCCTAGAATGCAATAAAAAAAAAAAAACATCTACAGCCTGGGCTGGAAATATAAACAGTAGAGCCTAGCACAGACAAAACAAACAAAACAGACGTAAACACAATTTAAACAAAACTTAAAACCCAGAAATTGAGAAAGCTAGACCTGTAGCAGGAGGTACATTCTAGAATGGCAGTGACAACTGTTCTTTGGCCCAAAACTTAGTTGAGATTCGAATTTTCTATAAACAGTTACTTTTATAAATAAATTACTTTCATGAATTATAAAACCAGGTTTACTGGTATCCATCTTGATTTTCAGATTTGTACCCTAACTGAATTACTGAGAGAGTAGTTTTAAATCAATTACCCTTAATGTCAGTAATGAAATAGACTACAGAGCTGGGAAGACTGTCTGAGGATTGTTTCTGTCTCTTTTCTCTCTTCTACCCTCTCCTTCTCCTCTTTGTGCCCCTGCTACTGTGGTATCCCACGTCAACTTGCCTCTCAAAATTACGTTTCATTCTCCGGACTTTTCCAGTTCCTGCTCTCTACTCCCTATAATCGTCTCATCTAATAAGGATGCATTATTTTCTAAGAGAGCAAAGAATTATTCTGGGAAACTATTCATTGGGTCTGATGTTAATAGGAGAAAGTTAATCTCACAATCTTTGTTCCTTTTTTATTTGAGCAAAATCTATTGTCTTTTTTCTAATTATTATAAAAGTTACACACATAATATATGAAGATTTAGTAAAACATAAATGAAGAAAATTTCTTAAAAAAATCACCCCCAATTTCTCCTTCTGAAAAAACCTACCACTGTTGATTGACACTTTGCTATATCCTTCCATTCTTTTTACTTTATGTTTATGTAGGTACATATGCTCTGGATTGAATTGTATCTCCTGCAAAAGGTATACGCAAGTCCTAACTCCCAGTATCTGTGGATGAGATTTTAGAAATGGGGTCTTTGCTGATATAATCAAGTAAAGACAAGGTCATGCTGGAATAGGACAGGCCCTAAATCCAATCACTGGTGTCCTTATAGGAAGAGCAAAATTTGGACACAGAAACACAGGAGAAAAAAAGTGAAAATGGAAGCACAGAAAGGCATTACAGTGTTACAAGCCAAAGGATGCTAAGAATTCCAAACAACCACATGAATCTGGAGAAGACTAAGGTGGATTCTCTCTCAGAGCGTGTGGAGGGAGCATGGCCCTGTGGACATCTTGATTTTGGACTTCTCGCTTCCAGAATTGTCAGAGACTAAATGTCTATGGTTTTAAGTTGCTCAGTTTGGGGTAATCTGTATGTCAGCCCTAGGAAGTTGATATGACATTTTTTACAAATATGGAATCCTTTGATACACATTATTATATAGTCATTGTTTTTAACTTAACGATGTATTACTGATGGTTTTCCATGTCACTATTTCACTTTAACAACTCCTTTAATGAGAATTTTGTTTCTATTAAATGGGTAAAATATGATTTATCTATCTAGTATCACATTGCTAAGTATTTAGTTATTACCAGTTTCTACTCTTATGTTACAGTTAGCATCCTTTACTTACTGTAGCAATTGTAGTTACTTCTCTTCCTATAAGTTCAGACAGGCTATATCAATTTATGCTAACAGTGATGCACAAGTATACCCATTTCTCATCAATACTTATATGTATACATATATATATATATATGTCTTATATATAGTTTATATATTATTTATATATAGTTTGTATATTATATATGCATGTATGTATATATATATATATATATATATATATATATATACATATATACATACAGTTTGGGATTTTGTAATCTTTAAAAAGCATTGCCAAAAAAAAATTTGATAGCAAAATAAATAATACAATATTCTGTTTACCTTGTGAAGAGTGCTTGGGTCACAGTGAGACTCAAAAAATGTTGGCTATTTTCTTTATAATATTATTATTAATACAGAATTTTTCCTTTCCTCAATAATCTCAATGTCCATTCCGTAATAATACTACATTCAGGGCTTCCCTGGTGGTCCAGTGGGTAAGGACACTGCCTTGCAATGCAAGGGGTGCCAGTTCGATCCCTGGCCTGGGAAGATCCCACGTGCCACCAAGCAGCTGGACCGATGTGTCCAACTACGGAGCCGGAGCCCAGATCCGGTGCTCTGCAGTGACAGAGGCCACTGTGATGGGAGGCCCACACAGGCCAAAGAACAAAGATGGATGAAAATAGACAAATGAAAGACCAATAAAAGTGGCCAAAAAAAATAATAATAATACTAAATTCATATACATGTCGAGATCTAAACTTTGTCTTGGTCCTGAAATTGTACTCCTTCTCTCATAATATGTACATAAACGATCACAACAGATCCCCTAGGGCTTCCCTGGTGGTCCAGTGGGTAGAGAGTCCGTCTTGCAGTGCAGGGGCACCAGTTCCATCCCTGGCCCGGGAAGATACCACGAGCAGCTGGACTGGTGTGTCCAATAGGGACCCAGCGCTCTGGAGTGCATGCGCCCAGAGCTAATGCTCTGCAGTGAGAGAGGCAACTGCAACGGGAGGCCCACACAGGCCAAAGAACAAAGATGGATGAACACAAATATATAAAAACCAATAAAAGAGGCCAAAATTTAAAAAAAGAGATCCTCTAAAATATTCCTGACTTAACCCATTAGAGTTACCCTAGTAATAAAAATTTTAAGCAAAAAGAAAAGAAAAGGGATATGAGTGGGGAAAAATAGAAACAGGTTTTTAATAATATCCCCTAAACTATAGCTGTTGTCACAACCTAAGCTTGGTTTCTTTACATACCAAGAGGTAGCCTTGTCTTCTTTTGCTTCCGTTGCACAGGAGCTTCTTGATGTTCTATGGGGTCTTTGGTTGGTGGTTCACTGCCTTCAGGTGGCCTGTGAATGGCAGTCTGAGCAAGACCTTCCAAAGAAGCACTAGCTAGAGAAACAGAGTAGGGAAAATGGGTACACTTGAGCAGAGACTGCTAAATCTTAAAATTATGGAGAAAAAGGAACCAGAATGTTTCCTGTATAATAATCTCTTCTCTCACAGAACTAATTGTGCTCCGAATCTTAATTTCCTCCCTTCTCCCCTGTAACTTTGGATTTTAAGTTGAGAAAATAAAGAAAGGAGGGAACAGGGAAGACAGGGGAAGAAAAAACCAGGGGGCTAGAAAGAAGAACAAAAAAAAGGGGAAAAGGAAAGCTGCTTTTGAACTTTCAAAAAAGGTGAAAAAAATAATAGAAACTGTCACCATAGGGAACTCTTTTACTTGTCTTGCACCTTAAGGATTATCAGCTGCTATATATCATCAGGTTGTGTGTGTACGCTCAGTCATGTCTGACTCGTTGTGACCCGACTAGGCTCCTCCATCCATGGAATTTTCCAGGCAAGAATACTGGAGTGGGTTGCCAATTCCTTCTCCAGGATATATCAACAATTTAGTCCTTCTTTGATAAATTAACACATGATAAAGTCATCATGGATAACTGGAGTTAACAGATAACTCACAGATTTCTCCTCTCATTAAATTTTTGAACAGATTTTGACACATTTAGGCAGATTTGAATTTTACTTCACTATATTCCCTTGCCATTTCTGGTCCAGTGGGTAGGTCCGTCCAGGGGCACCAGTTCCATCCCTGGCCCGGGAAGATACCACGAGCAGCTGGACTGGTGTGTCCAATAGGGACCCAGCGCTCTGGAGTGCATGCGCCCAGAGCTAATGCTCTGCAGTGAGAGAGGCAACTGCAACGGGAGGCCCACACAGGCCAAAGAACAAAGATGGATGAACACAAATATATAAAAACCAATAAAAGAG
Organism: Tragulus kanchil; assembly: GCA_022376925.1. Lineage (NCBI taxonomy): Eukaryota > Metazoa > Chordata > Mammalia > Artiodactyla > Tragulidae > Tragulus > Tragulus kanchil. The sequence goes on along the minus strand of JAIOJX010000026.1, from coordinate 92,605,738 downwards.
GCCAAAATTTAAAAAAAGAGATCCTCTAAAATATTCCTGACTTAACCCATTAGAGTTACCCTAGTAATAAAAATTTTAAGCAAAAAGAAAAGAAAAGGGATATGAGTGGGGAAAAATAGAAACAGGTTTTTAATAATATCCCCTAAACTATAGCTGTTGTCACAACCTAAGCTTGGTTTCTTTACATACCAAGAGGTAGCCTTGTCTTCTCTTGCTTCCGTTGCACAGGAGCTTCTTGATGTTCTATGGGGTCTTTGGTTGGTGGTTCACTGCCTTCAGGTGGCCTGTGAATGGCAGTCTGAGCAAGACCTTCCAAAGAAGCACTAGCTAGAGAAACAGAGTAGGGAAAATGGGTACACTTGAGCAGAGACTGCTAAATCTTAAAATTATGGAGAAAAAGGAACCAGAATGTTTCCTGTATAATAATCTCTTCTCTCACAGAACTAATTGTGCTCCGAATCTTAATTTCCTCCCTTCTCCCCTGTAACTTTGGATTTTAAGTTGAGAAAATAAAGAAAGGAGGGAACAGGGAAGACAGGGGAAGAAAAAACCAGGGGGCTAGAAAGAAGAACAAAAAAAAGGGGAAAAGGAAAGCTGCTTTTGAACTTTCAAAAAAGGTGAAAAAAATAATAGAAACTGTCACCATAGGGAACTCTTTTACTTGTCTTGCACCTTAAGGATTATCAGCTGCTATATATCATCAGGTTGTGTGTGTACGCTCAGTCATGTCTGACTCGTTGTGACCCGACTAGGCTCCTCCATCCATGGAATTTTCCAGGCAAGAATACTGGAGTGGGTTGCCAATTCCTTCTCCAGGATATATCAACAATTTAGTCCTTCTTTGATAAATTAACACATGATAAAGTCATCATGGATAACTGGAGTTAACAGATAACTCACAGATTTCTCCTCTCATTAAATTTTTGAACAGATTTTGACACATTTAGGCAGATTTGAATTTTACTTCACTATATTCCCTTGCCAGTTTCTTCACAACAGAAGAAGCACAAATGAGTGAACAAACAAATGAACAGATGTGTCAGTGTAACTAATAGTATCCAGAGAAATGGAAACTAAAAGAAGTGACTTTGGGGGCACACACAGAAAATTAAAGGTTGATATTTTCCAGTGTTCTAAGGGATTTAGCAAACGCAACACTCAAACTCTAGACAATTTAGAAGGAACATATATTAATAATGCATGGAAAAAAAAAATAATGCGCAGGTCCTTTCAGCAGTTTCACTGCTAGCAATCCATTCTATAGAAATAGCTCTTCTTGATGTTTGGTAGTAAACAACAAAACTCTGTAAAGCTATTATCTTTCAATTAAAAAATAAAAAGAGAAAAAAAATAAAAGAAATAGCTCTTCTTCACCATTATCCACTATTTCACATAGGAGAACTGCAAATCACTGGTGTGAAAAATCTGAAATAACGTAATTGAACAATCACTTTAATAAAAGACTAGCAATATACCCCCATTTTGTCTACAGCACTGATTTTTTTTAAAAAAAATTTATTTATTTATTTGGCTGTGCTGGGTCATAGTTGCAGTATGTGGGATCTAGCTCCCTGATCAGAGATCAAACCTAGACCCCCTGCACCAGGAGCCTGGATTTTAAGTTGAGAAAATAAAGAAAGGAGGGAACAGGGAAGACAGGGGAAGAAAAAACCAGGGGGCTAGAAAGAAGAACAAAAAAAAGGGGAAAAGGAAAGCTGCTTTTGAACTTTCAAAAAAGGTGAAAAAAATAATAGAAACTGTCACCATAGGGAACTCTTTTACTTGTCTTGCACCTTAAGGATTATCAGCTGCTATATATCATCAGGTTGTGTGTGTACGCTCAGTCATGTCTGACTCGTTGTGACCCGACTAGGCTCCTCCATCCATGGAATTTTCCAGGCAAGAATACTGGAGTGGGTTGCCAATTCCTTCTCCAGGATATATCAACAATTTAGTCCTTCTTTGATAAATTAACACATGATAAAGTCATCATGGATAACTGGAGTTAACAGATAACTCACAGATTTCTCCTCTCATTAAATTTTTGAACAGATTTTGACACATTTAGGCAGATTTGAATTTTACTTCACTATATTCCCTTGCCAGTTTCTTCACAACAGAAGAAGCACAAATGAGTGAACAAACAAATGAACAGATGTGTCAGTGTAACTAATAGTATCCAGAGAAATGGAAACTAAAAGAAGTGACTTTGGGGGCACACACAGAAAATTAAAGGTTGATATTTTCCAGTGTTCTAAGGGATTTAGCAAACGCAACACTCAAACTCTAGACAATTTAGAAGGAACATATATTAATAATGCATGGAAAAAAAAAATAATGCGCAGGTCCTTTCAGCAGTTTCACTGCTAGCAATCCATTCTATAGAAATAGCTCTTCTTGATGTTTGGTAGTAAACAACAAAACTCTGTAAAGCTATTATCTTTCAATTAAAAAAAATAAAAAGAGAAAAAAAATAAAAGAAATAGCTCTTCTTCACCATTATCCACTATTTCACATAGGAGAACTGCAAATCACTGGTGTGAAAAATCTGAAATAACGTAATTGAACAATCACTTTAATAAAAGACTAGCAATATACCCCCATTTTGTCTACAGCACTGATTTTTTTTAAAAAAAATTTATTTATTTATTTGGCTGTGCTGGGTCATAGTTGCAGTATGTGGGATCTAGCTCCCTGATCAGAGATCAAACCTAGACCCCCTGCACCAGGAGCCTGGATTCTTAGCCACTGGACCACCAGAGAAGATCCCCCCACCTTTTTTTTAACAAGAAATAAGCTGGAAATAACTCAATCTTTATTGCATCCTTCATCAGTGACCTTTCTAAGTCCATATGTAATACATGTCTGTACTTAATTGTGAGTATACTTTTACAGCCTAGCATTTCAGCTCATATCTATGTGAATCTAAGTCACTCTGCCTCTCTTTTTCTTTTTGTTCTATGTCTGTATGGCTTTCTGTATGCATCCACCCCCATTTCTCTCTTTCCCTCCACCTACCATCTATCTCTCCATTCCTTAGGCAATGATAAGCTAATTCAAGTATCCAACCAGGTATAAGGTAGGATCAGCTATGAGCTTTAGGACATTCATCCAGCAGTGGTGAGCAGGACCAACTAGGCTGGAAAGAAGCTAGAAGTACAGAGCAATGTTGGAGGCTACCCCAGCAGCTCAGGTGAGAGGAAGGAAGCTGCCAGACTAAGCACAGCTGTGACGGTGGAAAAGACAGTGGGAAAGAGATACTAAAAGCTACTACAGAAGAAGCAAGCATGGCCTTCCCTGGTGTTCTAGTGGTTAAGAATCTACCGTGCAATGCAGGGAACATGAGTTCAATCCCTGGTCCGGGAAGATCCCACATGCCACAAAGCAACTAAGTCCATGCACCACAACTAATGAATCCATGCACTGTAACTACTGAAGCCTGCATGCCTAGAGCTTGTGCTCCACAACAAGAGAAACCACCACAATGAAAAGTCCATGCACCGCAAGGAAGAGTAGCCCCTGCTCACTGAAACTAGAGATAGCCTACACACAGCAATGAAGACCCAGTACAACCAAAAATTTAAAAAAATAAAATAAAGAGGCAGCAGCAACAAGCTTGTGAGAGGCAGTAAGTTGAATGAAAGTGACAAAATTCAATGGTGATTCTGAGATCTTCAACCCCAGTCCCTGGCAGAGTAGGGTGGCCCATTAACAGAACTTTGTAAGTAAGAAGTAAAAGTTGATTTATTATTGAAAGTGACGATGAATTCTGGATGTGCTGAGTTCAAGTTACTGACAGAATATCCAGAGTTATCAGTGAATAAGATAAAAAAGTTCACAGAATTTGCTCATTATTGGAGCTTCAATACCTGGATGATATGGCCCTGACTAAAAAGTTTCACAGAATTGCTCATAGTTCTAATACGATAGGGCCCCTTTTGTGGAAATAACTCAATCTTTATTGCATCCTTCATCAGTGACTTTTACATGTAATACATGTCTGTACTTAATTGTGAGTATACTTTTACAGCCTAGCATTTCAGCTCATATCTATGTGAATCTAAGTCACTCTGCCTCTCTTTTTCTTTTTGTTCTATGTCTGTATGGCTTTCTGTATGCATCCACCCCCATTTCTCTCTTTCCCTCCACCTACCATCTATCTCTCCATTCCTTAGGCAATGATAAGCTAATTCAAGTATCCAACCAGGTATAAGGTAGGATCAGCTATGAGCTTTAGGACATTCATCCAGCAGTGGTGAGCAGGACCAACTAGGCTGGAAAGAAGCTAGAAGTACAGAGCAATGTTGGAGGCTACCCCAGCAGCTCAGGTGAGAGGAAGGAAGCTGCCAGACTAAGCACAGCTGTGACGGTGGAAAAGACAGTGGGAAAGAGATACTAAAAGCTACTACAGAAGAAGCAAGCATGGCCTTCCCTGGTGTTCTAGTGGTTAAGAATCTACCGTGCAATGCAGGGAACATGAGTTCAATCCCTGGTCCGGGAAGATCCCACATGCCACAAAGCAACTAAGTCCATGCACCACAACTAATGAATCCATGCACTGTAACTACTGAAGCCTGCATGCCTAGAGCTTGTGCTCCACAACAAGAGAAACCACCACAATGAAAAGTCCATGCACCGCAAGGAAGAGTAGCCCCTGCTCACTGAAACTAGAGATAGCCTACACACAGCAATGAAGACCCAGTACAACCAAAAATTTAAAAAAATAAAATAAAGAGGCAGCAGCAACAAGCTTGTGAGAGGCAGTAAGTTGAATGAAAGTGACAAAATTCAATGGTGATTCTGAGATCTTCAACCCCAGTCCCTGGCAGAGTAGGGTGGCCCATTAACAGAACTTTGTAAGTAAGAAGTAAAAGTTGATTTATTATTGAAAGTGACGATGAATTCTGGATGTGCTGAGTTCAAGTTACTGACAGAATATCCAGAGTTATCAGTGAATAAGATAAAAAAGTTCACAGAATTTGCTCATTATTGGAGCTTCAATACCTGGATGATATGGCCCTGACTCCAGACTCATGTTCTAAGGTAGATTCTCTGACTGACATGAGGGATCTGAGAACCTATGTCTCTAAATCCAGTATCCTGTTCAAGGAACTGGAACTGATCACAGCTTAAGACAACTTACATCATCGGGGGATGAAAGACCTCAAAGAGTCCAAGAATGCTGTGGAAAATCGGGACAGCACGGCCCTTTACTCCACAAATGTTTCTAGAACCTCCTCAGCCTGCCCACTGCCTTATCCCTCACTACCACCAAGAATCCCACTGCTGCAGAGGGAACGTGTGATTCTATCTTTAGCACAGCAGTGACTTGAGACTGTTGGGGGCCTCGCCTCTCCATGATTCGTGATGTTTATCATGCCTGAGGTCCTGGAAAAACCCGTGATCCCACACAACAAAGAACAACTTCTTACCAAGCGGGGTTTTCGTTCTGGGCTTCTTTTTCTTAGGACGACTGAGTGGAATATCATCTATAATAGAGAAAGAATAACAGAAAAGGCTTCCTAAAATTCAATGCAGGGAAAAGTCAACAGGGAACCTTAGTGAAGAAGACCTTTCCCTTCTCTTCTCTGGTTTTGGGCAACTTCTGTACGTTAGGAGAAAAAGCCGAGAGATTGAGAAAGTCAAAGGGAGCCCATTGTGTAGTACCAGTACCTCATGGCTGGTCAGTAATGTTATAAACTGTGACAGAAAGTGGGCTCATCACATATTCATCTGATCCCCTACATTTTCCAGCCCCTTTGCACTTAGGTGTGGCTTAGGACTGGTTCTGGCTGACAGGCTGTGAGCAGACGTGCTCTGTGCCACTTGGGGGCCAAGACACCGAAAGACCCAGTGAGGAACTCTCCAGCTTCCCCATCCCTTGCTGTGGCAACCAAGGAAGCCTCATGTTAAGATGGCAGAACCACAACAAATAATCAAAAACAAAATGAAAAGATGGCAGAACTACAGCAGGAAAGCAGCTAGGATCACTACCTCATTAGTGAAGCGGCAGAGAAAGGTAACTGTTCTGAATTGTTGCTACGATGAACTTTGCATTAACCAGAAAAACCCTGTATGCTACTAAGTAACTGAGATTTTGGGGTTAGTGTGACATAATCCAGTCACACTAACTGTATCCTGATGAAATGAGACAAAAGATGTAGTCCCTATTACAGAACTATAAGCTAGACCACAGTGATGTTCTAGGTGACTCCATTTAGGAATGAATGCTTTTTAGTTTTTAAGATCAAATATCAACCATTTAACTAGTATCTTCCATCCTTTAAAAATGAAAGTCACAGGAGATTACTATGATAAAAAATTGTAGCATTATAAATTATAGTATTCAAATTCAAGTGTAAAGGAAAATTAAAGACAAAAACAATGAACTTTCAAACACCAAATACTGTATTTAGAAAGTTTTACATGAACAGTGAACTAACTCACCTTGAATAGCACTTTACATGACACCAGCAAATTTAATCAGGACAGAGACAAAAAGAGAAACTATTAATTAGAAATCTATTACACTGTCAGACTGAAAATTGACTTATATCACTACAAATTTAAAATACAATTAGCTTTCACAAAAAGTCAGCTACCTTATATATAAACTAGCTTATTATTTATAATAAGCTGTTTAATAAGACTAACAAAATAACCGCAATATTTTCTGAACCTACATATACATATTCCCTGCTGTCTATTAATAAAGTGGATTAAACAGATTAAGAACTCTTACTTTGTCAGTGATTAAAATCAGCTTATACTCTGAGGAAACTATTCTAGCAAACAAAAGAGGCTCAGAATTCTGATAAACAAGATAATTAAAACTTTCAGAATGGATCCAGCATCGTAATATGTGGACATTTAGTTTTTGAAACAAGAGTATCTAATTACAACTGTTATCTTAATGATTCAAGAATTTTTCTTCTTTAAGCTTTTAGGAAGTTCTTCCTGAATTATTATAATTGTGTAATGGCACTAGTCAATTTTTTCACTTTATTAATTTTGCACTTTTAAAACTAAATAATAAAATTACTATAAATCATTTTTACCTTGGCACAGGTGGAAGAGCTCGTGGAGGACGCTATGGAAAAAAAAAGAAAATTGATTTTAAGTAAAAGCCCTAGAGCATTCTTACTTCATGTATTTCAAATATTTGATAACCTTGTCCATCAAGTGAAACCCAGAAAGGACTGATGAGAATCAGGTGGGCAATTTTAATTTCTTCTATCACTTCTAAATTTCATATAAAATTTCTTCCTCCCTGTATTCCTCACTGTGTACAGGCCAGGCCCTGTTCTAAGCATTCAGTTCAGTTTAGTCCCTCAGTTCCGGCCGACCCTTTGCAACCTCATGGACTGCAGCATTCCAGACTTCCCTGCCCTTCACCATCTCCCGGAGTCTGCTCAAACTCATGTCCATTGACTCGGTGATGCCATCCAACCATTTCATCCCCTGTTGTCCCCTTCTCCTTTTGCCTTCTTTCTCCCAGCATCAGGGTCTTTTCCAAGGAGTCGTCTCTTTGAATCAGCTGGCCGAAGTATTGAAGCTTCAGCTTCAGCTTCAGCATCAGTCCTTCCAATGAATATTCACGGTTGATTTCCTTTAGGATTGTCTGGTTAATCTCCTTGCGGTCCAAGGGACTCTCAAGAGTCTTCTCCAACACCACAGTTCAAAGGCATCAGTTCTTCAGTGCTCAGTCTTCTTTATGGTCCAACTCTCACATCCATACGTGACTACTGGCAAAACCACAGCTTTGACTATATATACCTGCGGTCAGCAAAGTGATGTTTCTGCCTTTTAATATGCTGTCTAGGTTTGTCATAGCTTTTCTTCCAAGGAGCAAGCGTCTTTTAATTTCATGGATGCAGTCACTGTCCACAGTGATTTTGGAGCCCAAGAAAATAAAGTCTGTTTCTGTTTCCATTGTTAGTCCATCTGTTTGCCACTGTGTTAGTGACATAAAATAATGTAACATACTAACATTTACATTACATTTATAGTAAATGTTCCATACTAACATTTAATAGTAATGTTTTAAAAATGTTACTAACACAACATAGTAACATTTTTAAAAGTATACTCTGAATACAACCTGGAAAACACAATATAGGGCAAAAAGAAAAAAATTATAAACCTTACTTCACATGAATAAGACAAGTGCTTTCTTCACAATATTGTTAATTGGCTATAACCTGATATAAAATAAAAAGGTTTTTTTTTAAAAAAAAAAAAGTGTTTGCAGTTCAGAGAAATTACAGTTAAGTAGCACCCTGGAATCTTTCAAAATAAAATACTAACATATGCCTAGTAATCTGTTTTAATATTCCAAGTATCTCAAACCACTTGCAGAAGACATTGACTTTAAAGGGTTAAATTTTAAACACTCGTAGTCTGATCTACAACTGTGCCATTCAGCTATCCTTCATTCAGAGTGTGTTAATAAAAATGCTACAAGATTAGGACAAGGCCGGTTATCTTAGCACTATCCAGTAGTCAAAATTCAACTGGCAAAGAAAGATAAGTACTGTTCCATCAGTCTACACAGCGGTATTGTTCTAAAGATGCTATGAACCGCTTTCTGACCAAGGATGCAGTTCACATGATAGCTCATTTCAAATGTCCCGCAAAAAATGAGGTTTCATCCGTCCAGAAACCCAACCTCTTCGTTCCTCAAAAGTAGGACGGCTCAGCTGAACTGAAAGGAACGAAGGCTCACTTACCACCTGCTTCTTTCCCATTGCGCCTAAAGCTGGGCTCCCGGGCGGCCTCCAGCTCCCCCGCGCGTGTAACTCACACCCCGCCCGGCGCACACCCGTCTGGCTGGGCGCGCGCGCAGGCGCAACGCGTCATCGAGCGGCGCCGCACTGGCAGCTCCAACACCCACCTTCCCAGCCTCCCCGCAGCAGGGCTGGGAGTGAGGGGCAGTGCGGAGATCGGGAGTGCCTTTTCCTGGCTACTCATGCGGAAAGCAGGGCGTCGGAGTCAGGGGTGACGTGCCCGGGAGGAGAGACTAGCGGGTGCGGGGTAGCGATCACGGTTTTTCCCATGGGGTTTCCCAAGTGGGTGCAGTGACTAGTTTGAGCGAAGCGAGAGAAGGCTAGGATTAAAAATCCTCGCTGGCAAGCCAATCTCCAAGACAGCTAAATGCTCTCCGGAAGGAGTCGACAGGCAGGGCCTAGCTGGGAGCACCGGGGCTCGCATTGCTGTGAGCGAGGCGTCGTCATGGCAACACGCTCACTCTCATTCAGACCCCCCCGGAAACTTCGCACCTGGCTCCTCGCCGGGTTCCGGAGTTCGGGTCCGACCCTGGGAAGAACTTCAGCTCCCCAGCCCACGCCTATCCTGTGAGCACCGAATCCCGGGCCTGGGCTCTCCGTTTCTGGTCCCCAGCCTGTCGGTGTCCGCCCCGCCCCAGAAGCAGCGGCTGCGCTGGGGGCAGCGCTCACCGGGTGTTCCTTCTCCACCCTGGGCCCGGAGTCGGCCCTCATGGCGCTGTGCCCGCCGCCGGGCTCCCTCGGCGCAATCGCCGCCGGCCCGAGCCTGGTTCCCCGCGACTGCGGCGCCGGCGGGAGGCGGGGTCTGAGCGGCGCGCGACGAGACCGCCGCCCCCGGGCCAGGTCTCCGCCCGCCTCGGCTTTGCCGGGCTCAAGGCCTCCCAGCGCGTCCGGGTTAGAGACGCTTAGCCGCCAGACCCAACGTTAGGTTTGGGTGAAAGTGAGCAAGATTTTCTGCAATTGCTTACCCTCCAGACAAAGCCGCACGACGTAAAAGCCAGGCTCACAAAGTGCTAAAAATGGCCATTTTCTTCGTTTTGTTTGGTTGCGTTTCTCAGAAAATGAATATCCACTTTAAAAACTACAGATACTGTGAACCATACACTCAGTTGGCTTAATAGTTAAGAGAGCAGAGGGATGACCGGATACGGAGAAAGTAAGGGAATGATCCAGAAGATGATGAACAGATACAAGGGCAGAAAGAACGACTGGAACAACATGCTCATCTCGTTTTTTCAGATGTTGGTCTTTAGCGCTAAAATCCATTGCTCTTTCCTAATTTAGGCATAAATGTAGATACTAGCTTTTGGGAAAGTTAATGATTGTTGCAGCTCTGATCTAAAGAATAATTGTAACCTAATGTGTAAAATGACAGCAAGGCTGTTTCTGTAAGTTTTAATGTTAGATGTGAATTGTGTATCTTAATTTGTAATTTTAACATTTGTAAATGAAAAAGCATTTAGGCTGAAAATGCTCTCCGGAAGGAGTCGACAGGCAGGGCCTAGCTGGGAGCACCGGGGCTCGCATTGCTGTGAGCGAGGCGTCGTCATGGCAACACGCTCACTCTCATTCAGACCCCCCCGGAAACTTCGCACCTGGCTCCTCGCCGGGTTCCGGAGTTCGGGTCCGACCCTGGGAAGAACTTCAGCTCCCCAGCCCACGCCTATCCTGTGAGCACCGAATCCCGGGCCTGGGCTCTCCGTTTCTGGTCCCCAGCCTGTCGGTGTCCGCCCCGCCCCAGAAGCAGCGGCTGCGCTGGGGGCAGCGCTCACCGGGTGTTCCTTCTCCACCCTGGGCCCGGAGTCGGCCCTCATGGCGCTGTGCCCGCCGCCGGGCTCCCTCGGCGCAATCGCCGCCGGCCCGAGCCTGGTTCCCCGCGACTGCGGCGCCGGCGGGAGGCGGGGTCTGAGCGGCGCGCGACGAGACCGCCGCCCCCGGGCCAGGTCTCCGCCCGCCTCGGCTTTGCCGGGCTCAAGGCCTCCCAGCGCGTCCGGGTTAGAGACGCTTAGCCGCCAGACCCAACGTTAGGTTTGGGTGAAAGTGAGCAAGATTTTCTGCAATTGCTTACCCTCCAGACAAAGCCGCACGACGTAAAAGCCAGGCTCACAAAGTGCTAAAAATGGCCATTTTCTTCGTTTTGTTTGGTTGCGTTTCTCAGAAAATGAATATCCACTTTAAAAACTACAGATACTGTGAACCATACACTCAGTTGGCTTAATAGTTAAGAGAGCAGAGGGATGACCGGATACGGAGAAAGTAAGGGAATGATCCAGAAGATGATGAACAGATACAAGGGCAGAAAGAACGACTGGAACAACATGCTCATCTCGTTTTTTCAGATGTTGGTCTTTAGCGCTAAAATCCATTGCTCTTTCCTAATTTAGGCATAAATGTAGATACTAGCTTTTGGGAAAGTTAATGATTGTTGCAGCTCTGATCTAAAGAATAATTGTAACCTAATGTGTAAAATGACAGCAAGGCTGTTTCTGTAAGTTTTAATGTTAGATGTGAATTGTGTATCTTAATCGTTCTTGCAGTGAAGGTGTCCACATTTTGTAAAATCCGTGTTTATAAAACAAGTTTCATAAGGTAAAATAGTTTCTGAAATAAACATGACATTTTATTTAGGAAATTGCTTTTTTATCTGAATCACACAAAATTCACATGAAACCTATGCAAGGTTCTCATACTCAGTGACTGAACATTATTCATATTCCTACCAATTGCTGTCCAAATAGCTAACTCTACATAACCATACAATTTTTTTTTTTTTTTCAAATAAGCTTAGTGAACTGCAGCACTTCTCCAGTCGCACACATTATAATAGGGCAAATATGACACTGCTGCTTTAGACTGTAGCTGTTTTTCAAGCTCTCGGTAACAGGTGAACATGGTTAAAACTCCAGTATCGAGCAGAAGGCCTTCTTAAGATTCTGTATCAGAGGAAACCCACGTTGCTGGTACCCACTGGGGCTCCTCCTGAGCCTTGTGAACCGCAGACAGCAACTGGGCACATGCCTCCTGCAAGTTGTCATTCACAATCACATGATCAAAAAACTGGCCAAACTGAGTCTCCATCTTTTGGGCTAAATCCTCCATCTCTTGTAGATCTTCATCCTTTAGGAAAAATAGTCAAATATGCATAGCAAACTTAATGAGATGAATAGAAATAATATGCATTTATGTTGTTACACTCAGTTATGTAGCTATTTATAAAAACAGGTCTTTTAAATGTTCTCCACTGTAACCCACAAAGCTTTTGTTTCTGTCTTTAGCCTTACTTAGTGTCTCCCAGGTCAAGTTTTCACAAAACTGAGTTAACAATTTGTAGACAGCCAATGCTCTCAACTTCCTATTTGGACTTAAATGATCTTATTCTGTTATCTAAACACTTGAAGCCTTCAAACAATATACAGCATAAAACCAAAGAAAATTGACCAGCTAAATATAAATAAATATGCAACATAAATTTCAAATGAACATTAGTTTGGTAAGAATGACACTATTTTGCAGGTACATAATGGCCACTTCTGAACGCGTATGATCCCTGTTATATGTTAGATGTTGAATTGTGAAAATCAGCAAGGCTGTTTCTGTAAGTTTTAATGTTAGATGTGAATTGTGTATCTTAATCGTTCTTGCAGTGAAGGTGTCCACATTTTGTAAAATCCGTGTTTATAAAACAAGTTTCATAAGGTAAAATAGTTTCTGAAATAAACATGACATTTTATTTAGGAAATTGCTTTTTTATCTGAATCACACAAAATTCACATGAAACCTATGCAAGGTTCTCATACTCAGTGACTGAACATTATTCATATTCCTACCAATTGCTGTCCAAATAGCTAACTCTACATAACCATACAATTTTTTTTTTTTTTTCAAATAAGCTTAGTGAACTGCAGCACTTCTCCAGTCGCACACATTATAATAGGGCAAATATGACACTGCTGCTTTAGACTGTAGCTGTTTTCAAGCTCTCGGTAACAGGTGAACATGGTTAAAACTCCAGTATCGAGCAGAAGGCCTTCTTAAGATTCTGTATCAGAGGAAACCCACGTTGCTGGTACCCACTGGGGCTCCTCCTGAGCCTTGTGAACCGCAGACAGCAACTGGGCACATGCCTCCTGCAAGTTGTCATTCACAATCACATGATCAAAAAACTGGCCAAACTGAGTCTCCATCTTTTGGGCTAAATCCTCCATCTCTTGTAGATCTTCATCCTTTAGGAAAAATAGTCAAATATGCATAGCAAACTTAATGAGATGAATAGAAATAATATGCATTTATGTTGTTACACTCAGTTATGTAGCTATTTATAAAAACAGGTCTTTTAAATGTTCTCCACTGTAACCCACAAAGCTTTTGTTTCTGTCTTTAGCCTTACTTAGTGTCTCCCAGGTCAAGTTTTCACAAAACTGAGTTAACAATTTGTAGACAGCCAATGCTCTCAACTTCCTATTTGGACTTAAATGATCTTATTCTGTTATCTAAACACTTGAAGCCTTCAAACAATATACAGCATAAAACCAAAGAAAATTGACCAGCTAAATATAAATAAATATGCAACATAAATTTCAAATGAACATTAGTTTGGTAAGAATGACACTATTTTGCAGGTACATAATGGCCACTTTGAACGTGAGGACGGTATGACCTGATTCTTCAAAATTAGGCGTATCTAAATTACTTTTCATAATGACTGAATTCACCTATAATATTGTCTGTTTCTACTGTTGTGAAAAGTTCATTGAGTCAAGATCATTTGGCCTTCATTTGGCACCAATGCATTAAATTCACTGCTATTGTTTTCTTATTTGTCCACAGTAATTAAAACGGTACAACTTGTCATAAACACAAATGTAAATATGGGCACTGAGATCTTGTGACAATACTCCTTTACAAGGTAACCACACACAAGATCTAGAAACAGTTTTGTTAATTTTTCAGATTGCCATAAAACCAAGAACAGAAGTTGAATCATTAAGACTCAGAGAATGTATCCATGGACTCCACTGTTTGAAATGTAAACCAGAGAATCAAACTTTAATACAGTAGCTTTTGAAAAAATAATGAAGATAAAAATAATGAGAAGTAAAGGATAATATAAAATTTCTTATGTTCACTTCAACAACATATAAACTCAAGGATGCCATGCAAATTCATGGAGCAATCTATATGTTTCATTTGAGTTTTTCAAGATTAAAAAGTTCTGAAGACCTGGGCTTCCCTGTTGGTCCATCGGGTAAAGAGTTCACCTTGCAGTGCAAGGGGCACTGGTTTGATCCCTGGCCCAGGAAAATGCCATGTGCCATGGAGTGGCTGGGCCGGTGTGTCTAATTATGAGGCAGTGCTCTGGAGCGCATGTGCCCAGAGCCGGGCTCTGCAACAAGAGAGGCCACTGCGATGGGAGGCCCACACAGGCTAAAGAGTAAAGACGGATGAAAATAAATAAATAAATAATTTTTTTAAAAATGAAAAAAATAATTCTGAAGATCTGCTTCACAATATGAATTAAGACTACTTAACTGTACAGTTAAAATAGTTAAGATGGTTAAGTTTTGTCTTTCATATGTTTGTTATGACACATGCCACACACACGCATGTGCATACACAAGTTGATATAATGACTTCATCTATGTGATGGTTACCTGGGTGCACACACATGTAAAAGTTCATTGAACTGTACTTGTACATCTTACTGAATGTATGTTTCAATGATTTTCCCAGTGATCTTCTGACTGATTAACCCCACCTGGCTTGGCCCCTCTATTACTACTATAATCATTAATAAATATCTTTTATGTTTTAATATATATTTATAAAGTTTCTCACATTACAGATAAGTTAAAGTATTTTAAAATAAATTCAAATGCTTTGCAAAAAATCCATTACACACCCCAAGGGTTCCATTTATAAAGCTAACTTTTTTTCTTTTTAAACGGTACAACTTGTCATAAACACAAATGTAAATATGGGCACTGAGATCTTGTGACAATACTCCTTTACAAGGTAACCACACACAAGATCTAGAAACAGTTTTGTTAATTTTTCAGATTGCCATAAAACCAAGAACAGAAGTTGAATCATTAAGACTCAGAGAATGTATCCATGGACTCCACTGTTTGAAATGTAAACCAGAGAATCAAACTTTAATACAGTAGCTTTTGAAAAAATAATGAAGATAAAAATAATGAGAAGTAAAGGATAATATAAAATTTCTTATGTTCACTTCAACAACATATAAACTCAAGGATGCCATGCAAATTCATGGAGCAATCTATATGTTTCATTTGAGTTTTTCAAGATTAAAAAGTTCTGAAGACCTGGGCTTCCCTGTTGGTCCATCGGGTAAAGAGTTCACCTTGCAGTGCAAGGGGCACTGGTTTGATCCCTGGCCCAGGAAAATGCCATGTGCCATGGAGTGGCTGGGCCGGTGTGTCTAATTATGAGGCAGTGCTCTGGAGCGCATGTGCCCAGAGCCGGGCTCTGCAACAAGAGAGGCCACTGCGATGGGAGGCCCACACAGGCTAAAGAGTAAAGACGGATGAAAATAAATAAATAAATAATTTTTTTAAAAATGAAAAAAATAATTCTGAAGATCTGCTTCACAATATGAATTAAGACTACTTAACTGTACAGTTAAAATAGTTAAGATGGTTAAGTTTTGTCTTTCATATGTTTGTTATGACACATGCCACACACACGCATGTGCATACACAAGTTGATATAATGACTTCATCTATGTGATGGTTACCTGGGTGCACACACATGTAAAAGTTCATTGAACTGTACTTGTACATCTTACTGAATGTATGTTTCAATGATTTTCCCAGTGATCTTCTGACTGATTAACCCCACCTGGCTTGGCCCCTCTATTACTACTATAATCATTAATAAATATCTTTTATGTTTTAATATATATTTATAAAGTTTCTCACATTACAGATAAGTTAAAGTATTTTAAAATAAATTCAAATGCTTTGCAAAAAATCCATTTTACACACCCCAATCTTTGTGTGGCTTTACAAATTGTGGCTTGAGAGTCTTTTTATAAAGCTAGACCCAAAAAGAGGAGAAAAATAAGAGGAGCCTCATAGCAGTTACTAAACTTTATTTTAATATCTAGACATGATATCCAACAAGGATAAATCACATGGGTATTATTCATTAGAAACAAAAATTACATTCCTCAACATAAGGATGCTGTAAATTTCTGACTGGGTAAGAAAGTAATATACTCACCAGCCTCCTCTGTATCTTACCTTGAACTTCATGTCCACAAAGTAGTCTGTAATGATCTTGGCATTTTTCCGAGATTGCTTCATACAACTTATGTTAGATGGCTTTATAAATATGACATAGGGCTTCAGTTCTTGGGTTCGAGCCACTTGAATAGCCTACACAGAAAAATTAACTGCAGATTTGAAGACAGAAGTTCCTACGTGTGTATATATGGCTGAGTCCCTTCATTGTTCACCTGAAACTACAATTTCACCAACTGGCTATTCTCCAACAGAATAAAAAGGTTAAAGTTTGGGGGAAAAAGAACAAGAGAAATGAGAGAGAGAAAAAAACAAACAAACAGAAGTCCAGGTAGCTGAAATATCTGTTTGGAGAGAATTAGACTGATGATCTAAAAACAGAAATCCTAATTTCCTAGGGTCAAAACGAATATTCTCAAATTTTCTAGGACCAGAAATTTCCAGTTATGTTTAGCCAGAGTATATGCTCTTGTGCTCCCACGTCCACAACTCTAAAAAACATTTGAATAATTAAGAGACAGAGTTCTGTAATCAAAATTAAGTTTAAATCCTGGCTCTTCCTTTTACCAGCCATGACACTCTTATTGAAACCTGAGAATAGGATTCTATATATAATCTCAAGGCCAGTCAGCTCCATTTCACCCTCACTTCCCTTTCCTCTTGCCATTGTCTCACAACCAATTCATGGTGACCACAGCTTTGACCCAAGTGAGAACAACTCTCCTCTGATTAGCACACAAGGTACACTTTTAAATGACTACAGAAAACGCAAAAAAACCCCACAAGGCTTATAAAACTTTGGACTACACACTGTACATTCTTTATCCTACTTTCAGTTACTCCTGCTCTGTTCCAACACGGTCTCAGGAGACAGCTATCAATATGACAACATGGGAATCTCACATTCTTGCATTAAGCAACATTTTATTTCCTCCACAGGAAATTACCTTGATGCCCTAGTGATCAAGGTCAAAGCCAGAATCTCATTTTCAAAAAAAAAGATTCTCAGTTTTCTTCATGGCTCCCTGCTCACTTCTGAGTTTTTTGTTTTGTTCTTATTGTTTCATTTTATTTTCTGTTTTTGTTTTTGTCTGTGAATCTAGGTTGTTTTTTTTTACCCCAACTTAAAAAGGAAAAAAAATAATGACAGTTGATCTTTCAAGGAAGATCCTAGTCTTTAGATATGGGAAGTGGTCTTATCCTAACAGAATAAAGTGTCTTAACTATAATCTAAAGCATGTGCCTAAAATGGATGGCATGCATTCATTACTTTGGGGATAGAAACTATTCCACCACAGACCCACCTGAGGATCTAAGTCCATGACACAGATCTTTCCATCATCAAGGACTGCTTGAACGGCATCCACGCTTGTGCCATACAAGTGGCCTTTGTACTCACCATACTCGAGCATCCTGCAACGGATGCAGAAAGAAAGAAAATAAGAACTGTTTCTACAGGTAAAATATTATTAGTAATAACGTGGAGATGCATTCCAACAGAATAGAGTAAAATATGTGGACCCTGAGGAATAAATTAGTAGATATTCGACAGGAGAAAAAAAAAATCAGGAACTCTAGGAATTAACTTCTCCAAATTCTCTGAAATTTGCAATTGAGTTCTGTTCCCTCTCCAAACTCAATGAATTAGTGTACTAGTAAATCAATATACATTTCCTTACTTTTCAGGATAAAAAAATCATCCCAGAAGTTTTAGGGAAAGCATGAAAACAAAGTATCTACTTTAAGTGTATAACAACCAGAGGGGAGAATCAGATTCTGAATGTCTAGCTTACCTGTGACTATACATGAGGCTTTCAAATGTTTCCTTTGACACATAGTGATACTCACGACCATCCACTTCATAACTCTTTTTGGAACGAGTAGTATCTGTCAAAGTAGGGAATTTAAAAATATTTTAGAACCTACAAAATGTCTTGACTTATTGTTCTTTTTATATTACGGTCTCAGGAGACAGCTATCAATATGACAACATGGGAATCTCACATTCTTGCATTAAGCAACATTTTATTTCCTCCACAGGAAATTACCTTGATGCCCTAGTGATCAAGGTCAAAGCCAGAATCTCATTTTCAAAAAAAAAGATTCTCAGTTTTCTTCATGGCTCCCTGCTCACTTCTGAGTTTTTTGTTTTGTTCTTATTGTTTCATTTTATTTTCTGTTTTTGTTTTTGTCTGTGAATCTAGGTTGTTTTTTTTTACCCCAACTTAAAAAGGAAAAAAAATAATGACAGTTGATCTTTCAAGGAAGATCCTAGTCTTTAGATATGGGAAGTGGTCTTATCCTAACAGAATAAAGTGTCTTAACTATAATCTAAAGCATGTGCCTAAAATGGATGGCATGCATTCATTACTTTGGGGGGATAGAAACTATTCCACCACAGACCCACCTGAGGATCTAAGTCCATGACACAGATCTTTCCATCATCAAGGACTGCTTGAACGGCATCCACGCTTGTGCCATACAAGTGGCCTTTGTACTCACCATACTCGAGCATCCTGCAACGGATGCAGAAAGAAAGAAAATAAGAACTGTTTCTACAGGTAAAATATTATTAGTAATAACGTGGAGATGCATTCCAACAGAATAGAGTAAAATATGTGGACCCTGAGGAATAAATTAGTAGATATTCGACAGGAGAAAAAAAAAATCAGGAACTCTAGGAATTAACTTCTCCAAATTCTCTGAAATTTGCAATTGAGTTCTGTTCCCTCTCCAAACTCAATGAATTAGTGTACTAGTAAATCAATATACATTTCCTTACTTTTCAGGATAAAAAAATCATCCCAGAAGTTTTAGGGAAAGCATGAAAACAAAGTATCTACTTTAAGTGTATAACAACCAGAGGGGAGAATCAGATTCTGAATGTCTAGCTTACCTGTGACTATACATGAGGCTTTCAAATGTTTCCTTTGACACATAGTGATACTCACGACCATCCACTTCATAACTCTTTTTGGAACGAGTAGTATCTGTCAAAGTAGGGAATTTAAAAAATATTTTAGAACCTACAAAATGTCTTGACTTATTGTCCATATGCATTTGAATAAAGATGTCTGATCAAAATAAATAAATACATAAGCAGATAGATAAAATGCTAGAACAAAAAAAGGGAGCTTGATTGGTGATAAGAAAGTAGGAGCTACCATATCAAAATCAACTAATCATAAACCTTTGTTAAGTGTTTGTGCTGTAGACTAGATCAGAATGTATTAAGCCAAGATAAAGAGGCCCTAAGGGAACTTTTGCTGTTACTTTAGAACAGGAAGTAGTAAATTATAAGTAAGCCCTAAGGTGCCTAAGAGCCCCTGGTGGCTCAGACAGTAAAGAATCTGCCTGCAATGCACGAGACCCAGTTTTGATCCCTGGGTTGGGAAGATCCCCTGGAGAAGGAAATGGCAATCCACTCCAGTATTCTTGCTGGGAAAACTACACTGACAGAGAGGCCTGGCGGGCTACAGTTCATGGGGATGCAGAATAAGATACGATTTAGTGACTGAGTATGCCCGCACAAGGTGCCTAAAGGCTCCCAGGTAGCAAAACCAGCAGTATCTTATGTTTAGATAGTGCATTTCCCAAGGTCTGATTTCATCTTTCACATTCCTAGCTAAGTGAAATGCTATTATCTGTGGTTTACTGATAAGTAACTGAAGATTTTAGAGAGCAACTAACTTGCTCTCATGAATAAGACTAATGAAACACCAAGTTGTAAACAAGCACCTAGATAGCCTGAATAATGTCTTCTACTACACCAGATTGTTTAAATAAAACCCTGGGAAAACTTCTACAAATTCTCTGAAATTTGCAATTGAGTTCTGTTCCCTCTCCAAACTCAATGAATTAGTGTACTAGTAAATCAATATACATTTCCTTACTTTTCAGGATAAAAAAATCATCCCAGAAGTTTTAGGGAAAGCATGAAAACAAAGTATCTACTTTAAGTGTATAACAACCAGAGGGGAGAATCAGATTCTGAATGTCTAGCTTACCTGTGACTATACATGAGGCTTTCAAATGTTTCCTTTGACACATAGTGATACTCACGACCATCCACTTCATAACTCTTTTTGGAACGAGTAGTATCTGTCAAAGTAGGGAATTTAAAAAATATTTTAGAACCTACAAAATGTCTTGACTTATTGTCCATATGCATTTGAATAAAGATGTCTGATCAAAATAAATAAATACATAAGCAGATAGATAAAATGCTAGAACAAAAAAAGGGAGCTTGATTGGTGATAAGAAAGTAGGAGCTACCATATCAAAATCAACTAATCATAAACCTTTGTTAAGTGTTTGTGCTGTAGACTAGATCAGAATGTATTAAGCCAAGATAAAGAGGCCCTAAGGGAACTTTTGCTGTTACTTTAGAACAGGAAGTAGTAAATTATAAGTAAGCCCTAAGGTGCCTAAGAGCCCCTGGTGGCTCAGACAGTAAAGAATCTGCCTGCAATGCACGAGACCCAGTTTTGATCCCTGGGTTGGGAAGATCCCCTGGAGAAGGAAATGGCAATCCACTCCAGTATTCTTGCTGGGAAAACTACACTGACAGAGAGGCCTGGCGGGCTACAGTTCATGGGGATGCAGAATAAGATACGATTTAGTGACTGAGTATGCCCGCACAAGGTGCCTAAAGGCTCCCAGGTAGCAAAACCAGCAGTATCTTATGTTTAGATAGTGCATTTCCCAAGGTCTGATTTCATCTTTCACATTCCTAGCTAAGTGAAATGCTATTATCTGTGGTTTACTGATAAGTAACTGAAGATTTTAGAGAGCAACTAACTTGCTCTCATGAATAAGACTAATGAAACACCAAGTTGTAAACAAGCACCTAGATAGCCTGAATAATGTCTTCTACTACACCAGATTGTTTAAATAAAACCCATGACAATCTGCAGTCTTGCCCAGATGCATTCATATCCAAGTAAGATGGTGATTAGTTTTCCAGAAAGGAAAGATTAGTGGAATCTAGATTCAGTTTGATTCTTTGATATGACCACTTTGATTAAAGATTCTTCAACCTAAATAGTACCTAGTGTGGAACATAGGAATTTACTATCTAAAAGTGATTCTTGTCTGCTTATCCATTTATTCAACTAACGTATATAGAGTATCCATATTTCAGCTATCATATCAGTTTCTTAGAACACAAAGATAAGTAAGATATTGTTGTAACTCTGTGATCTGTATATACTGAAAAGTTGCCAGTCCCTTAGCCTGCATTTTAACAAATTCTGCATTTTAACAAATTCATGAAAAATTATGTATTTACATTTGATAAAGCTTAAAGATGAACTAGATCAACATCTGATGAAATCAACACATGGAAATGACCAGGTAGGAACTGGAAACAGGCCCTAAATGATAAAAGAATTCCAGATATTTCAAGAAGCTCAAAAAGCAATTTTTTCTTTATCCAAGACTCTCTTTAGATCCTCAGAGTTTCTATAGTTATGCCATTCCTCGGATAGCTTGTATACTGAAAAAAAGTCTAGTTTTCAAATGATAGTAAATTGTTAGTATAAGCCTAGGATGACCCTTTCTCCTTGGCTTCTACTGGGCTATGTTTTACATGGTAGGCTAAAGTATATGAATTGGTGCATGACTCGAGGCATTCATTTTGAGCTTAAAACTGTTCAATTTAACAACCAAAATATGTGCAACATATTCCCACTTTGAATGGTGGTTATCCAGACAATTTACAATTCTTTTATTATTTTCTGCGGACATCTTATTTTTATCCAGATTATTGCAAATGGTGATTTCTGTATTTGTTTTTGCTTTGGAGATTAGTGCCCATTCTTATATATGTAAATAGTACTTGGAAAGTGCAACCTATGGATGTGATCATAAAACAACTTTGTTCCCGAATGCAGTAGCTTTGGCCTGAAGATTTTAGAGAGCAACTAACTTGCTCTCATGAATAAGACTAATGAAACACCAAGTTGTAAACAAGCACCTAGATAGCCTGAATAATGTCTTCTACTACACCAGATTGTTTAAATAAAACCCATGACAATCTGCAGTCTTGCCCAGATGCATTCATATCCAAGTAAGATGGTGATTAGTTTTCCAGAAAGGAAAGATTAGTGGAATCTAGATTCAGTTTGATTCTTTGATATGACCACTTTGATTAAAGATTCTTCAACCTAAATAGTACCTAGTGTGGAACATAGGAATTTACTATCTAAAAGTGATTCTTGTCTGCTTATCCATTTATTCAACTAACGTATATAGAGTATCCATATTTCAGCTATCATATCAGTTTCTTAGAACACAAAGATAAGTAAGATATTGTTGTAACTCTGTGATCTGTATATACTGAAAAGTTGCCAGTCCCTTAGCCTGCATTTTAACAAATTCTGCATTTTAACAAATTCATGAAAAATTATGTATTTACATTTGATAAAGCTTAAAGATGAACTAGATCAACATCTGATGAAATCAACACATGGAAATGACCAGGTAGGAACTGGAAACAGGCCCTAAATGATAAAAGAATTCCAGATATTTCAAGAAGCTCAAAAAGCAATTTTTTCTTTATCCAAGACTCTCTTTAGATCCTCAGAGTTTCTATAGTTATGCCATTCCTCGGATAGCTTGTATACTGAAAAAAAGTCTAGTTTTCAAATGATAGTAAATTGTTAGTATAAGCCTAGGATGACCCTTTCTCCTTGGCTTCTACTGGGCTATGTTTTACATGGTAGGCTAAAGTATATGAATTGGTGCATGACTCGAGGCATTCATTTTGAGCTTAAAACTGTTCAATTTAACAACCAAAATATGTGCAACATATTCCCACTTTGAATGGTGGTTATCCAGACAATTTACAATTCTTTTATTATTTTCTGCGGACATCTTATTTTTATCCAGATTATTGCAAATGGTGATTTCTGTATTTGTTTTTGCTTTGGAGATTAGTGCCCATTCTTATATATGTAAATAGTACTTGGAAAGTGCAACCTATGGGATGTGATCATAAAACAACTTTGTTTGGCCCTGAATGAAATTCCAAATTCTTTTGATTACTCTTAGTGTTGTTGTTTTTTTTTTTTTTTAAGATTCATTATCATTCATGCCCAAAACTCTCAATTTAATAATTAAAATTCTGTTCGCATGTAATCATCGAAATTATGAGCTTCATTTATATTTTAGGGTTCTCCCCATAACTGGCTCAGACTTGCTGCACCTAGGGAAGCATGCCATCAGAGAAGTCACAAGTCAGGAAAGGGGGCTTGATTCACTTCTCTTCACTGTCATTGCATTTCTCCTCTTCCTCCTCCAGTTTTGTAACTCTCCAAGGTTAAGTGCAGAGAGAGAGGAGACAAGCAGGGCAGGAAAACTCTTAGTTGATTCTGCCGCTGGCTGCTCATAGCTCCTTTTAGACATAGCAGATGTTTAAATCTGGCTCTTAATCTCCTAGAGGATGCGGTGGGTTATTTTGCAAAGCCAACCCCACCTCCACTGCTGCTATCTCAAATCCATTTCTATTCCACACAGTCTTTTGTAATTTCTTCTACACTCTCAGGTATCTGGAGACGTTTGGCCTCTTTTCATTAAGGCTTCCTCTTGGGCAGGAGCCAAAACAACCCCAGGCTGATTTTCTTCCATATTATCCACCCAGGTCTGTTCCCTGGGGAAAAATTACAACTCTTGCCCGTGACAGATTCTAAACTGGCAGCTCCCTCTCCCTAACAGCTAAGATCACACCCTTTAGATATTCCAGATATAATTCCAACTCCAGTATTCTGTGTCTCCCAAACAGCACAGAACACACCTTCAAGGTTTTCCTAACATCTCCCATAATTTTTCATCCTTTCCTTGGCTTCTACTGGGCTATGTTTTACATGGTAGGCTAAAGTATATGAATTGGTGCATGACTCGAGGCATTCATTTTGAGCTTAAAACTGTTCAATTTAACAACCAAAATATGTGCAACATATTCCCACTTTGAATGGTGGTTATCCAGACAATTTACAATTCTTTTATTATTTTCTGCGGACATCTTATTTTTATCCAGATTATTGCAAATGGTGATTTCTGTATTTGTTTTTGCTTTGGAGATTAGTGCCCATTCTTATATATGTAAATAGTACTTGGAAAGTGCAACCTATGGGATGTGATCATAAAACAACTTTGTTTGGCCCTGAATGAAATTCCAAATTCTTTTGATTACTCTTAGTGTTGTTGTTTTTTTTTTTTTTTAAGATTCATTATCATTCATGCCCAAAACTCTCAATTTAATAATTAAAATTCTGTTCGCATGTAATCATCGAAATTATGAGCTTCATTTATATTTTAGGGTTCTCCCCATAACTGGCTCAGACTTGCTGCACCTAGGGAAGCATGCCATCAGAGAAGTCACAAGTCAGGAAAGGGGGCTTGATTCACTTCTCTTCACTGTCATTGCATTTCTCCTCTTCCTCCTCCAGTTTTGTAACTCTCCAAGGTTAAGTGCAGAGAGAGGGAGACAAGCAGGGCAGGAAAACTCTTAGTTGATTCTGCCGCTGGCTGCTCATAGCTCCTTTTAGACATAGCAGATGTTTAAATCTGGCTCTTAATCTCCTAGAGGATGCGGTGGGTTATTTTGCAAAGCCAACCCCACCTCCACTGCTGCTATCTCAAATCCATTTCTATTCCACACAGTCTTTTGTAATTTCTTCTACACTCTCAGGTATCTGGAGACGTTTGGCCTCTTTTCATTAAGGCTTCCTCTTGGGCAGGAGCCAAAACAACCCCAGGCTGATTTTCTTCCATATTATCCACCCAGGTCTGTTCCCTGGGGAAAAATTACAACTCTTGCCCGTGACAGATTCTAAACTGGCAGCTCCCTCTCCCTAACAGCTAAGATCACACCCTTTAGATATTCCAGATATAATTCCAACTCCAGTATTCTGTGTCTCCCAAACAGCACAGAACACATACTGAGCTCTTCAAGTGGTTTTCCTAACATCTCCCATGCCTTAAGGTGAAAGGAAAACACCCACACCCACATGCTCCTCCACCTTGGATGGCATAATAGTTATTGTTGCTGCTGTTCAGTCGTTAAGGCATGTCTGACTCTTTGTGACCCCATGAACTGCAGCACACCAGGCTTCCCTGTCTATAGTTTATTTAAAATTATATGTGCATATTTTTTAAAACAGGTTAAGTACTTCTTGTTAAATTTATTTTTGACTATTCTGGGTTTTCACTGCTGCCACAGACTCTTCTCTAGTTGCAGGGAGTTGGGGCTACTCTCTAGTTGAGGTGAGTAGGCTTCTTGTTGCGGTGAATTCTCTTGTTGTGGAACCTGGGCTCTAGGGTACATAGGCTTCAGTAATCACGGCACATGGGCTCCATAGTTGTGACTCTGAGGCTCTAGAGCACAGGCTCAATAGTTCTGGTTCACGGGCTTAGTTGCTTCACAGCACGTGGGAAGTTCCCAGATCAGGGATCAAACCCATGTCTCCTGCATTGGCAGGTGAGCTCTTCACCACTGAGCTACCAAGGAAGCCCATGTATGTGCATATATTAAAATAAAAAATGATGCAGCATCTAAAGAGCCAAACACACTTCCAGGAGGATAGTAAATATTGAATGAATGTTAACCATGCTTTTGCAATCTAAAGAGCCAAAAAACATAAATCCTGGCTCTTAATCTCCTAGAGGATGCGGTGGGTTATTTTGCAAAGCCAACCCCACCTCCACTGCTGCTATCTCAAATCCATTTCTATTCCACACAGTCTTTTGTAATTTCTTCTACACTCTCAGGTATCTGGAGACGTTTGGCCTCTTTTCATTAAGGCTTCCTCTTGGGCAGGAGCCAAAACAACCCCAGGCTGATTTTCTTCCATATTATCCACCCAGGTCTGTTCCCTGGGGAAAAATTACAACTCTTGCCCGTGACAGATTCTAAACTGGCAGCTCCCTCTCCCTAACAGCTAAGATCACACCCTTTAGATATTCCAGATATAATTCCAACTCCAGTATTCTGTGTCTCCCAAACAGCACAGAACACATACTGAGCTCTTCAAGTGGTTTTCCTAACATCTCCCATGCCTTAAGGTGAAAGGAAAACACCCACACCCACATGCTCCTCCACCTTGGATGGCATAATAGTTATTGTTGCTGCTGTTCAGTCGTTAAGGCATGTCTGACTCTTTGTGACCCCATGAACTGCAGCACACCAGGCTTCCCTGTCTATAGTTTATTTAAAATTATATGTGCATATTTTTTAAAACAGGTTAAGTACTTCTTGTTAAATTTATTTTTGACTATTCTGGGTTTTCACTGCTGCCACAGACTCTTCTCTAGTTGCAGGGAGTTGGGGCTACTCTCTAGTTGAGGTGAGTAGGCTTCTTGTTGCGGTGAATTCTCTTGTTGTGGAACCTGGGCTCTAGGGTACATAGGCTTCAGTAATCACGGCACATGGGCTCCATAGTTGTGACTCTGAGGCTCTAGAGCACAGGCTCAATAGTTCTGGTTCACGGGCTTAGTTGCTTCACAGCACGTGGGAAGTTCCCAGATCAGGGATCAAACCCATGTCTCCTGCATTGGCAGGTGAGCTCTTCACCACTGAGCTACCAAGGAAGCCCATGTATGTGCATATATTAAAATAAAAAATGATGCAGCATCTAAAGAGCCAAACACACTTCCAGGAGGATAGTAAATATTGAATGAATGTTAACCATTATAGCTAATGTTTAGTTTTCCTAAAGGGCTGTCTATATGATTGCTAAGCCATGGGATGAAAAAGTCACCTTTTACTAGTCATGCTAGTAAATCAGTTTCCTCTATTAAAATTAGTTAAAAATATTGAGGTCTATCTCCCGTGCCTTATATTCTTACAACAAAGATGGTACAACATAGTGGAGATCAGTGGATTTTGTATCTGAAAAAAAAGTTTTACTAAAACATGAATGCCCTATGAAATAAAAAATAAACGTACGTGGCACAGCACTTTGAAAAAGGTTAGGATTAAGTTCAATAAGTTGCCTTCTCAGTTCATTCACTCCAACACCAGAAGGTCCTAAACACAAAACATCACATATGAAAATTATTAGAGGTGGGGAAGTAGAGTTATGTGGTGAAATCATCACTTCAGTCCTTCCATGGAAGACACTTGACAGCACATGTTTTGGAGGGAAATAACATAGCTTCCATTTTGATGCACTGAAATAACCCAGAAAACTCTTGGAAATTTTCTTGATGACCTGTGGAGTAACCCACACTTCTTCAACATTCATAAATGAGGTAGGGAATTGCATGAACGTATCATCCCAGAAAACTTTGTCTAATATTGGATATTCTGAGAATTCTCTGGCCTCATGTTGGATCATTTGAGACAAGTCGCCTTTCCTCTTTCAATGAAGTTCCTATCATATTACAACCCAGAGATCAGTTTCCGCAATTATAGCATTCAAGGACACGTCCCTGACAGATGGAGCAGGGCTGGTTTCATGGGCAGAGAATTGGGCGATCCACAAGCCCCAGGCTTAGGCCTTTCCCGCCAACTTGTGACTCTGAGGCTCTAGCGCACAGGCTCAATAGTTCTGGTTCACGGGCTTAGTTGCTTCACAGCACGTGGGAAGTTCCCAGATCAGGGATCAAACCCATGTCTCCTGCATTGGCAGGTGAGCTCTTCACCACTGAGCTACCAAGGAAGCCCATGTATGTGCATATATTAAAATAAAAAATGATGCAGCATCTAAAGAGCCAAACACACTTCCAGGAGGATAGTAAATATTGAATGAATGTTAACCATTATAGCTAATGTTTAGTTTTCCTAAAGGGCTGTCTATATGATTGCTAAGCCATGGGATGAAAAAGTCACCTTTTACTAGTCATGCTAGTAAATCAGTTTCCTCTATTAAAATTAGTTAAAAATATTGAGGTCTATCTCCCGTGCCTTATATTCTTACAACAAAGATGGTACAACATAGTGGAGATCAGTGGATTTTGTATCTGAAAAAAAAGTTTTACTAAAACATGAATGCCCTATGAAATAAAAAATAAACGTACGTGGCACAGCACTTTGAAAAAGGTTAGGATTAAGTTCAATAAGTTGCCTTCTCAGTTCATTCACTCCAACACCAGAAGGTCCTAAACACAAAACATCACATATGAAAATTATTAGAGGTGGGGAAGTAGAGTTATGTGGTGAAATCATCACTTCAGTCCTTCCATGGAAGACACTTGACAGCACATGTTTTGGAGGGAAATAACATAGCTTCCATTTTGATGCACTGAAATAACCCAGAAAACTCTTGGAAATTTTCTTGATGACCTGTGGAGTAACCCACACTTCTTCAACATTCATAAATGAGGTAGGGAATTGCATGAACGTATCATCCCAGAAAACTTTGTCTAATATTGGATATTCTGAGAATTCTCTGGCCTCATGTTGGATCATTTGAGACAAGTCGCCTTTCCTCTTTCAATGAAGTTCCTATCATATTACAACCCAGAGATCAGTTTCCGCAATTATAGCATTCAAGGACACGTCCCTGACAGATGGAGCAGGGCTGGTTTCATGGGCAGAGAATTGGGCGATCCACAAGCCCCAGCTTAGGCTGCTGCACTTAGCCTAATGCTCTTCCTTTGCCACACTGAAAGTCTTCATCATTCTTGAATAAGGGGCTTTTGGTTTTTTATTTTGCCCTGTGTCCTAAAATTACTGTAGCTGGTCCCGCTGTAAGCCAGCTGGTCCTGGCTGTAAGGTACGTCGTTTTGCTTCAAAGGGCCCCGCTTTCATGGCAACTGGCATACACAGAGAAGAGGGCAGTAGGAGGTAAGGTTATGACTGCTGCAGGGACCAGCTCTGTAGAGACCTGGGTCACAGCACAGGTTGTCCCAGTACTGTATTTGCCCTGTTTGTTAAAGCACCAAAGACATAGTCCACAAGCTTTTTAGAAACTCTTATAAAGGAGATGGTTATACGCTGCTTAGGGAAGTGGATCTTTGATATTTCATTCCTAATATAGACTAATGATCCAGTTTGGGGGAAACATTCATTTATGCTTATGAGACAAATTCTAAACAGGAGAAAAAAAAACCTCAGGTATAGCTTCATCATTATTACACCTTCTTATTACACAGGCTCATATACACCATGGCATATCATATTCAGCTGTGGACATTAAAAGCAGGATTAGTAACGTTTTATTTATACATATCCACGGAGTCCTACTTTTACCACTACGCCCAAGGCAAGAGTATTGACTGCAGGAGCGCCTTGCCATGGATGGGGAGACAGTGCCCATGGGGACCTACCCACGAGCACGATGAGGCGGTGCTTATCTTCGGAGTGTCGCTGGTATCTCACCACCTCTTCATAAGGCGCGCCCACCACGCCGGGCGCAGCTGCTGGCAAAACTCTTGGAATTTTCTTGAGACGGAGTAACCACACTTCTTCAACATTCATAAATGAGGTTGCATGAACGTATCATCCCAGAAAACTTTGTCTAATATTGGATATTCTGAGAATTCTCTGGCCTCATGTTGGATCATTTGAGACAAGTCGCCTTTCCTCTTTCAATGAAGTTCCTATCATATTACAACCCAGAGATCAGTTTCCGCAATTATAGCATTCAAGGACACGTCCCTGACAGATGGAGCAGGGCTGGTTTCATGGGCAGAGAATTGGGCGATCCACAAGCCCCAGCTTAGGCTGCTGCACTTAGCCTAATGCTCTTCCTTTGCCACACTGAAAGTCTTCATCATTCTTGAATAAGGGGCTTTTGGTTTTTTATTTTGCCCTGTGTCCTAAAATTACTGTAGCTGGTCCCGCTGTAAGCCAGCTGGTCCTGGCTGTAAGGTACGTCGTTTTGCTTCAAAGGGCCCCGCTTTCATGGCAACTGGCATACACAGAGAAGAGGGCAGTAGGAGGTAAGGTTATGACTGCTGCAGGGACCAGCTCTGTAGAGACCTGGGTCACAGCACAGGTTGTCCCAGTACTGTATTTGCCCTGTTTGTTAAAGCACCAAAGACATAGTCCACAAGCTTTTTAG
Source organism: Tragulus kanchil (assembly GCA_022376925.1). Classification (NCBI taxonomy): domain Eukaryota; kingdom Metazoa; phylum Chordata; class Mammalia; order Artiodactyla; family Tragulidae; genus Tragulus; species Tragulus kanchil. The sequence goes on along the minus strand of JAIOJX010000026.1, from coordinate 92,575,681 downwards.
AAACTCTTATAAAGGAGATGGTTATACGCTGCTTAGGGAAGTGGATCTTTGATATTTCATTCCTAATATAGACTAATGATCCAGTTTGGGGGAAACATTCATTTATGCTTATGAGACAAATTCTAAACAGGAGAAAAAAAAACCTCAGGTATAGCTTCATCATTATTACACCTTCTTATTACACAGGCTCATATACACCATGGCATATCATATTCAGCTGTGGACATTAAAAGCAGGATTAGTAACGTTTTATTTATACATATCCACGGAGTCCTACTTTTACCACTACGCCCAAGGCAAGAGTATTGACTGCAGGAGCGCCTTGCCATGGATGGGGAGACAGTGCCCATGGGGACCTACCCACGAGCACGATGAGGCGGTGCTTATCTTCGGAGTGTCGCTGGTATCTCACCACCTCTTCATAAGGCGCGCCCACCACGCCGGCGCAGCTGCTGGCGCCGCACACCTTGGCGCGCAGCTGGCTGAGATGGGCTCTGCGGCGGCAAAGACGCATGCTACGGCGGAAACCGGCTGCGAGGGTGAAAACGGACCATGAGATTCAGGGCTGAGGAACTCACTTCCTGCCCCCTATCTGAAGAAACAAGCGGTGACCTTGACCTGAAAGAGTTCTTCTTTTTTTTTAATGTGAAATTTTTGTTCCCCAACCAGGGATAGAACACATGTCCCTGCAAGGGAGGGCAGAGTCTTAACCGCTGGACCACCAGGAAGTCATTAACTAATACGGGTGTGTCTGAAGGTAGAAGATAGGAAGCCCTAGAAAGGCTGCAGGGTCTGTAAAGCAGAATGTTGGCCTGAATGTACATTGGAATCATCTAGAAGCTCAAAAAAAAAAAAAAAAAAAATGAGGCCACTGGCTGATTTTTTTTTCTTTCTTTTTTTTTAAGCATAGAGATAAAACAATTTGGGAATACCCATCAGCAACTGCAGAGAAGTCAGGGCTATCCATAATGGTAAGAATATAACTTAGCAAGTGACAAATACTCACCTTTTATTAATCATTACCTACCAATATAGAACTTCTGACCATAGCCAACAAACTCCTCCTTATCTGGAACACAGCAATTGGTAGAAACAGAATATGTGGAGGAGAAAGAGAAGTTTACTTAGAAGGGATGCATGAAATTATCTTTAGATCTTCAAGCTACACTAGTGCAGCAGGTGGCAGCATAGCTGAATTTGTCCTTGAGCAATTTCTTGTCCTGAACACTTCAAAAGGAGAAAAAACCTCAGGTATAGCTTCATCATTATTACACCTTCTTATTACACAGGCTCATATACACCATGGCATATCATATTCAGCTGTGGACATTAAAAGCAGGATTAGTAACGTTTTATTTATACATATCCACGGAGTCCTACTTTTACCACTACGCCCAAGGCAAGAGTATTGACTGCAGGAGCGCCTTGCCATGGATGGGGAGACAGTGCCCATGGGGACCTACCCACGAGCACGATGAGGCGGTGCTTATCTTCGGAGTGTCGCTGGTATCTCACCACCTCTTCATAAGGCGCGCCCACCACGCCGGCGCAGCTGCTGGCGCCGCACACCTTGGCGCGCAGCTGGCTGAGATGGGCTCTGGCGGCAAAGACGCATGCTACGGCGGAAACCGGCTGCGAGGGTGAAAACGGACCATGAGATTCAGGGCTGAGGAACTCACTTCCTGCCCCCTATCTGAAGAAACAAGCGGTGACCTTGACCTGAAAGAGTTCTTCTTTTTTTTTAATGTGAAATTTTTGTTCCCCAACCAGGGATAGAACACATGTCCCTGCAAGGGAGGGCAGAGTCTTAACCGCTGGACCACCAGGAAGTCATTAACTAATACGGGTGTGTCTGAAGGTAGAAGATAGGAAGCCCTAGAAAGGCTGCAGGGTCTGTAAAGCAGAATGTTGGCCTGAATGTACATTGGAATCATCTAGAAGCTCAAAAAAAAAAAAAAAAAAAATGAGGCCACTGGCTGATTTTTTTTTCTTTCTTTTTTTTTAAGCATAGAGATAAAACAATTTGGGAATACCCATCAGCAACTGCAGAGAAGTCAGGGCTATCCATAATGGTAAGAATATAACTTAGCAAGTGACAAATACTCACCTTTTATTAATCATTACCTACCAATATAGAACTTCTGACCATAGCCAACAAACTCCTCCTTATCTGGAACACAGCAATTGGTAGAAACAGAATATGTGGAGGAGAAAGAGAAGTTTACTTAGAAGGGATGCATGAAATTATCTTTAGATCTTCAAGCTACACTATTTCAGCAGGTGGCAGCATAGCTGAATTTGTCCTTGAGCAATTTCTTGTCCTGAACACTTTCCATCCTATCACATGCACTAAACTATATAGAGATACTCTCCAGAAATGTAGCAATACATTGAATATATCTGTCTAGTATGGCTGGAACAAAAATCTATCATAGGCTTCTTTTTCTTTATAAGAGATACTGAGTTATAGTGAAAACATAAATTTGGATATCCATGTTTAAATGTACCCAAGGAAAACTGATTTTTTTAAAAAGGAAACATATAAACTGCTCTTAGCTTTAACTTATAAGATATGGTGTTCTGTAGGTCCAATAATTTATCTCTTTATCAGAAATGGGTTATTTTTTCTTTTATGAAACAGTGCATTCTGTATAAAATTAGTATTTGCTTTGTGGCTGCAAATACTAATTTGTTTCTGACTGCCAACACTGAGAGATAAAAGTGCGGAAAACTGTGCCCAGCAGTAACATCCAGAGCTAGTTTAAACTTCTGTCTCTGCTTCCACTGGGGTCTCAGAAAAATTTCCAAAACAACAGGAAAAAAGTCATAAAAATGTCATTTTTCATATTACTTTTGCTATCATGTATTCTTTTCCACTTATACAACTCTGATCTGATCATTGAAATAATATAGAAAAAGCCTCTGTTCATAGAATGAACTAACATATACCTTTTTGAACTTTTGTGTTTAAACACACATTTTAAAATCTAAAGAAAATACACCAATACCAATTCTACCTTCTGGTAAGTAAGCATACTTTTCTAACTGAAAATTGGCAGTAAGTTTAAAAGACAATGTTTCCATAGGAGTATAGTCACAAAACTAATTACTTTCAGTGTTCATTTTAAAATACTTTCTATGATATTGAATATCTCATCATTGAGTTTGCCCTCAAAATATCATATTTTACAACATATCCAGTCAAAGACCCATGCTGAGGCACTGAAAGATCTCAAACGTAGCTCTATTTGGCATACAAAGGACATAAAAATGAATAATTACCTTCTGAAAGTTCCTCTGGATATTTGGGTAAATGAAGAAACAGACATGAAAAAGATAAGCCTTTGAGAAGATCAAGTTGGCAAACTAAAGACAAATAACAATAAAGACAAATGACACACGTGAGGCATTCATGTCACCCTTAGAGAAAGCCGAAACCTGGGTGAGAGAACAGCACACGACCGACAACTCAGAAACTCATTGGACCTGTATCTGCTGCTGAGCCGACCATAGCTTCCTAAAAGTTGCTTATCTATACTGTCCTCGAAGGTGTTCTGTCAGTGCGGGACTTCTCTCTACTTGGTCGGCACAAAATGGGGATTGAAAGAAATTATAGGAGCCTTCTTTCTCCTTCTGCCAGAGGTCATTTCGCTGCAACCCTGTGATGTGGAGGACTGGGGCTGTCAGGATAAAAAGATATGGTGTTCTGTAGGTCCAATAATTTATCTCTTTATCAGAAATGGGTTATTTTTTCTTTTATGAAACAGTGCATTCTGTATAAAATTAGTATTTGCTTTGTGGCTGCAAATACTAATTTGTTTCTGACTGCCAACACTGAGAGATAAAAGTGCGGAAAACTGTGCCCAGCAGTAACATCCAGAGCTAGTTTAAACTTCTGTCTCTGCTTCCACTGGGGTCTCAGAAAAATTTCCAAAACAACAGGAAAAAAGTCATAAAAATGTCATTTTTCATATTACTTTTGCTATCATGTATTCTTTTCCACTTATACAACTCTGATCTGATCATTGAAATAATATAGAAAAAGCCTCTGTTCATAGAATGAACTAACATATACCTTTTTGAACTTTTGTGTTTAAACACACATTTTAAAATCTAAAGAAAATACACCAATACCAATTCTACCTTCTGGTAAGTAAGCATACTTTTCTAACTGAAAATTGGCAGTAAGTTTAAAAGACAATGTTTCCATAGGAGTATAGTCACAAAACTAATTACTTTCAGTGTTCATTTTAAAATACTTTCTATGATATTGAATATCTCATCATTGAGTTTGCCCTCAAAATATCATATTTTACAACATATCCAGTCAAAGACCCATGCTGAGGCACTGAAAGATCTCAAACGTAGCTCTATTTGGCATACAAAGGACATAAAAATGAATAATTACCTTCTGAAAGTTCCTCTGGATATTTGGGTAAATGAAGAAACAGACATGAAAAAGATAAGCCTTTGAGAAGATCAAGTTGGCAAACTAAAGACAAATAACAATAAAGACAAATGACACACGTGAGGCATTCATGTCACCCTTAGAGAAAGCCGAAACCTGGGTGAGAGAACAGCACACGACCGACAACTCAGAAACTCATTGGACCTGTATCTGCTGCTGAGCCGACCATAGCTTCCTAAAAGTTGCTTATCTATACTGTCCTCGAAGGTGTTCTGTCAGTGCGGGACTTCTCTCTACTTGGTCGGCACAAAATGGGGATTGAAAGAAATTATAGGAGCCTTCTTTCTCCTTCGCTGCCAGAGGTCATTTCGCTGCAACCCTGTGATGTGGAGGAGCCATTGGAAAGGGCACTGACAACCTCAGGCCCCAGCATCCTCCTTCCTTACCCATCCCAGGTTCAGTCCCACATTTCCATCTCCAGTCAGTCCCTTGAAGATAGGTGTAACTGAACAAGGGCATACCCTTTTCTTTGTTTTCTGGACATCTTGAAACACCTATCATCCCTGTTTTTGTTTCCTGCAAGGGGTTTTGTATTTGTGTTTAATTTGAATTCCTAACTAGAGGTATTCAAAGAGGTCACGTGATAATTCATTCACAGACAAGGTGGGGCCAAAACTTAAGAAACTTCACTGTCAATTAAGTGCTCTAAGGAACAGAATTAAGCTTCATGAATGTCAAGAGTTATTTACTTGGAAAAAAATACCTGCCGGGAGCCAATTGTTCCTTAATTGAGATCCGAAGTAAGGAGGATTCAGAATATACTAGAGAGTGCTCACTCTCAACCAAGAGTCCAGAAGGAGTGCTTTGCTTTAACTAAGGACAGCTGCATGCTCTCTTCTCCAGTGCTGCTATTAGAGACTTAACTGCCAATTGCCCCTATTATTTCTTCATAATAATGCTGGCTAATACTCATGCACTTACATTCCAAGCACTTTACTTATATTTTCTCACTTTAGATGTGGAGCACCTGAAGGATAAATTGTGGAAAATTCTTCAGGAGATGGGAGTACCAGACCACCTTACCTGCCTCCTGAGAAACCTGTATGTGGGTCAAGAAGCAACAGTTAGAACCAGACATGGAACAACGAACTGGTTCAAAATTGGGAAAGGCTGTATACATACGATAAGACAAATGGCACACGTGAGGCATTCATGTCACCCTTAGAGAAAGCCGAAACCTGGGTGAGAGAACAGCACACGACCGACAACTCAGAAACTCATTGGACCTGTATCTGCTGCTGAGCCGACCATAGCTTCCTAAAAGTTGCTTATCTATACTGTCCTCGAAGGTGTTCTGTCAGTGCGGGACTTCTCTCTACTTGGTCGGCACAAAATGGGGATTGAAAGAAATTATAGGAGCCTTCTTTCTCCTTCGCTGCCAGAGGTCATTTCGCTGCAACCCTGTGATGTGGAGGAGCCATTGGAAAGGGCACTGACAACCTCAGGCCCCAGCATCCTCCTTCCTTACCCATCCCAGGTTCAGTCCCACATTTCCATCTCCAGTCAGTCCCTTGAAGATAGGTGTAACTGAACAAGGGCATACCCTTTTCTTTGTTTTCTGGACATCTTGAAACACCTATCATCCCTGTTTTTGTTTCCTGCAAGGGGTTTTGTATTTGTGTTTAATTTGAATTCCTAACTAGAGGTATTCAAAGAGGTCACGTGATAATTCATTCACAGACAAGGTGGGGCCAAAACTTAAGAAACTTCACTGTCAATTAAGTGCTCTAAGGAACAGAATTAAGCTTCATGAATGTCAAGAGTTATTTACTTGGAAAAAAATACCTGCCGGGAGCCAATTGTTCCTTAATTGAGATCCGAAGTAAGGAGGATTCAGAATATACTAGAGAGTGCTCACTCTCAACCAAGAGTCCAGAAGGAGTGCTTTGCTTTAACTAAGGACAGCTGCATGCTCTCTTCTCCAGTGCTGCTATTAGAGACTTAACTGCCAATTGCCCCTATTATTTCTTCATAATAATGCTGGCTAATACTCATGCACTTACATTCCAAGCACTTTACTTATATTTTCTCACTTTAGATGTGGAGCACCTGAAGGATAAATTGTGGAAAATTCTTCAGGAGATGGGAGTACCAGACCACCTTACCTGCCTCCTGAGAAACCTGTATGTGGGTCAAGAAGCAACAGTTAGAACCAGACATGGAACAACGAACTGGTTCAAAATTGGGAAAGGCTGTATACATACGATAAGACTGTCTATTGTCACCTTGTATATTTAACTTCTATATAGTATACATCATGCAAAATGCCAGGCTGGATGAATCACAAGCTGTAGTCAAGATTGCTGGGAGAAATGTCAACAACCTCAGATATGCAGATGATGCCACCCTAATGGCAGAAAGCAAAGAGGAACAAAGAGCCTCTTGATAAGAGTCAAAGACGAGAGTGAAAAATTTCACTTAAAACTCAACATTCAAAAATGAAGATCATGGCAAGTGGTCCCATCACTTCATGGCGAATAGAAAGTGAAAAAGTGGAAGCAATGACAGATTGTGTTTCCTTGGGCTTCAAAATCACTGTGGATAGTGACTGCAGCCATGAAATTAAAAGACAATTGCTCCTTGGAAGGAAAACTATGACAAATCTAGACAATGCATTAAAAAGCAGAGACATCGCTTTGCTGACAAAGGTCCATGTAGTCAAAGTTATAGTTTTTCTAGTAGTCACACACAAATGTGAAAATTGGATCATAAAGGCTGAATTCCAAAAAAATTATGCTTTGAACTGTGGTGTTGGAAAAGACTCTTGAGAGTCCCTTGGACTGCAAGGAGATCAAACAAGTCAATCATAAAGGAAATCAACCCTGAATATTCATTGGAAGGACTGATGCTGAAGCTGATGCTCCAATACTCTGGCTACCTGATGAAGGGCCAACTCATTGGTAAAGACCCTGATGCTGGAAAGATTGGAGACAAAAGGAGAAGGAGGCAGCAGAGGATGAAATGGTTGGATGGCATCACTGATTAAATGGACATGAATTTAAGCAAACTGTGGGATATAGTGAAGGACAGGGAAGCCTGGAGTGCTGCAGTCCATGGGGTTGCAAAATGTTGGATATAACCTGGCAACTAAACAACAACAACAACCTGAAGGGCAGAGAGGTTAAGTGATAGAGGATCCCCCAGTTAGCGAGTAATGAACCAGGATTCACGCCTGGACAGTCAGGCTCCAGTTCATGGCTTTGACCACTGCAACACTGCCTCTCTTTTCATAGATGCTGCAAGTACTTCTGAGCCTCGACTGGAACTCTGGCATTTGGAGTGTCTCCCAGCAAAATCACAAGTTGAACAGAACAAAGGATGACTATAATCTAGAGGAATTAAAAATTAAACCAATCCCAAACAGTGTATATCATTAAATTACCCCTAACAAAACACCACAGGTCAATTACCTAATTGCAGAAAGCAAAGAGGAACAAAGAGCCTCTTGATAAGAGTCAAAGACGAGAGTGAAAAATTTCACTTAAAACTCAACATTCAAAAATGAAGATCATGGCAAGTGGTCCCATCACTTCATGGCGAATAGAAAGTGAAAAAGTGGAAGCAATGACAGATTGTGTTTCCTTGGGCTTCAAAATCACTGTGGATAGTGACTGCAGCCATGAAATTAAAAGACAATTGCTCCTTGGAAGGAAAACTATGACAAATCTAGACAATGCATTAAAAAGCAGAGACATCGCTTTGCTGACAAAGGTCCATGTAGTCAAAGTTATAGTTTTTCTAGTAGTCACACACAAATGTGAAAATTGGATCATAAAGGCTGAATTCCAAAAAAATTATGCTTTGAACTGTGGTGTTGGAAAAGACTCTTGAGAGTCCCTTGGACTGCAAGGAGATCAAACAAGTCAATCATAAAGGAAATCAACCCTGAATATTCATTGGAAGGACTGATGCTGAAGCTGATGCTCCAATACTCTGGCTACCTGATGAAGGGCCAACTCATTGGTAAAGACCCTGATGCTGGAAAGATTGGAGACAAAAGGAGAAGGAGGCAGCAGAGGATGAAATGGTTGGATGGCATCACTGATTAAATGGACATGAATTTAAGCAAACTGTGGGATATAGTGAAGGACAGGGAAGCCTGGAGTGCTGCAGTCCATGGGGTTGCAAAATGTTGGATATAACCTGGCAACTAAACAACAACAACAACCTGAAGGGCAGAGAGGTTAAGTGATAGAGGATCCCCCAGTTAGCGAGTAATGAACCAGGATTCACGCCTGGACAGTCAGGCTCCAGTTCATGGCTTTGACCACTGCAACACTGCCTCTCTTTTCATAGATGCTGCAAGTACTTCTGAGCCTCGACTGGAACTCTGGCATTTGGAGTGTCTCCCAGCAAAATCACAAGTTGAACAGAACAAAGGATGACTATAATCTAGAGGAATTAAAAATTAAACCAATCCCAAACATTAAACCAAGTGTATATCATTAAATTACCCCTAACAAAACACCACAGGTCAATTACCTAATTGAAAACAGGAAATTTAGAAAGAACATAAATGGTAAATAAATAATTGAGGTGAGTCGTTTCCCAGCTCCATCTGTCTCAATTCATAGATATAATCGAGCACACATAATTTTAAAAAACCAGTGCAATGCTCTAACTGTAATATAAAGGCAAAGTAAAAGGAAGTGATTCATATTTTAAAAGTATGTATTTTTTAAAAGTATATATTTCAAAATTTAAAAAAGTATATATTTCAAAATATAAATCTTTGGGATGACTTCTCTGTAAGACATAAGAAACAATTAGATGCTTATACCTAATCCATGAAGAAGCATGGATTTAAGGAAGTAAGAAGATCAGAAAATAGTCCTTATGTGAAGTACAGAAAAATGGAGGAGCAAAGTAACAAGTGGTGGCTCAGCTGGTAAAGAATCTGCCTGCAGTGAGGGAGACCTGGGTTTAATCTCTGGGTTGGGAAGATCTCCTGGAGAAGGGAAAGGCTACCCACTCCAGTAGTCTTGCCTGGAGAATTCCAGGGCTCGACCATGGGTCACAGAGTCAGACATGACTGAGCAACTGTCACAAAGTAACGAGTGGACACTAGGAAAAAACAGTGTTCTAATAAATAATAACATATTAGTTTTATTTGTACATATGGGAAATAGGAAACTTGCCATGATTAAAGCAAACATAATATTCCAAAGCAGTTACAGATTGAGGAAATAGAGAAAATGAGGAAACATACACTAGACTAGAAGAGGGTGAATAATATTAACATAATCCCAAATGTGGTTCAAAAGGTAAATAATCTGTCTGCAATGAGGGAGACTCGGGTTTGATTCCTGGGTTGGGAAGATCCCCTGGAGAAGGAAATGGCAACCTACTCCAGTATTCTTGTCTGGAGAATTCCGTGGACAGAGAAATTTGGCAGGCTACAGTCCATGGGGTTGCAAAGAGTCAGATACGAATGAACGACTAACAGTTTCTTTCCTTTCGAAGGTGGCCAATCCCAAAATATTCTGTGGGATTTACTTTGTCACCGATGTGGTCAACGTACTCTGAGGACCAGATACTGGATGATATCATGTGTCAACAATACCAACAATAATATATTAAAGAAAAAGAAAATAATTGGTTTGGTATAGATACCTCACTTTCCAGTTTATTTACTATCAGTATAGATCAGACAGAATGTGTGGAATAAATTATTCAACATTTTCAAGGCAATGTTTTAATTCTGTTTAACTGTCTCTCTCCGTAATGAGTCTTCTAAACCAGTGAGCTTTTCATGGTACCTCTTGTGAAAACTTACATCACTATTGTGTATTAAAGAACTACTTGCTCAGATTTTTAATGAGTTTTGCCCAAGAGGACATTCAGGAGATGGTGCAGGATGGTCTCCCACACTATGGGTCACCTGGCATACCTGATTCCCACCAGTTAAAGGCCCGTAGTGCCAATCAATATGACAAACAAAAAACGCCCCCAGAGGGTTCAAAAATGTCCCTAATGAGAACACCACTTAAGGTGACGCTTACAGTATCTCACAGCCATACTATTGATGTATTTATGTGATTATTATATCATATCCCTAAAAAGTGCTTAACTTATACCAAAATTTGGAATATATGTTTAAAAACCAGTACCAAATATCCATGTTTTACTCACCAGATTCAAATGTTTCTTCATCTGTGGTTTCCCATGGAAGCAAAAAAAAAGCATAATTACATTACTATCCACACTGAGCCTATAATTCAACACTCTAATTCCCTGACCCTGTGATTCTGCACACAGACCATTTTTAAAATGTTTTTCCTCAATCAAGGCCAACTCAGGGGTGTGTCTGTGGCATATGAAGCCTTTTTTCTTTGCATATGAAGCCTTAAATGAGATATATAAGCAATTGGGCTGTGATTACAAGAAGGGATACAGTAGGAGCTTAAAATAAATAATATAGGGCTTCCCCTTGTGGTCCAGTGGGTAAGGACACCCCCTTGCAGTGGGAGGGGCGCGGGTGCGATCCCTGGCCTGGGAAGATCCCACGTGCCGCGGAGCGGCTGGACCAATGTGTCCAATCAGAGAGCCGGAGCTCTGGAGCGCATGCGCCCAGAGCCGGCGCTCTGCAACGACAGATGCCACCGCGTTGGGAGGCCTATAGGAGCCAAAGAACAAAGACGGATGAAAATAGAGAAATGAAAGACCAATAGAAGTGGCCCGCCCACTCCCCTCCCTCCCCAACACGACCCCTGCCCCAAATAAATAAATAAATAAATCTTTTTTAAAATAAATAAATAATATAATAAAATAGAAGAGGATAAATTAAATTAAAAAGAGGCTCAGAGGGAATGACATATCATGGTAATCTCCAACATATGATTGGATATTATACAGCTTTGCTGCTAGAGGTTCTCCTGAAGTTTTGGGGTTCATAAACAAGGGGAATGCGGTAAGGAGAGAGGACTATATGAAAGGCTTGATTGTATTAAGGTTGTTTAAGTGACTGAAAAATACCTGAAATAAATCAAACTCCTCGTAAGTTAAAATTATTCTTGTTAGTGTTTTAAAGAGACATTAACCATTAAGTTTTGGGTTTTACAAAAACGCCCCAGAGGGTTCAAAAATGTCCCTAATGAGAACACCACTTAAGGTGACGCTTACAGTATCTCACAGCCATACTATTGATGTATTTATGTGATTATTATATCATATCCCTAAAAAGTGCTTAACTTATACCAAAATTTGGAATATATGTTTAAAAACCAGTACCAAATATCCATGTTTTACTCACCAGATTCAAATGTTTCTTCATCTGTGGTTTCCCATGGAAGCAAAAAAAAAGCATAATTACATTACTATCCACACTGAGCCTATAATTCAACACTCTAATTCCCTGACCCTGTGATTCTGCACACAGACCATTTTTAAAATGTTTTTCCTCAATCAAGGCCAACTCAGGGGTGTGTCTGTGGCATATGAAGCCTTTTTTTTTTTTTGCATATGAAGCCTTAAATGAGATATATAAGCAATTGGGCTGTGATGACAAGAAGGGATACAGTAGGAGCTTAAAATAAATAATATAGGGCTTCCCCTTGTGGTCCAGTGGGTAAGGACACCCCCTTGCAGTGCAAGGGGCGCCGGTCCGATCCCTGGCCTGGGAAGATCCCACGTGCCGCGGAGCGGCTGGACCAATGTGTCCAATCAGAGAGCCGGAGCTCTGGAGCGCATGCGCCCAGAGCCGGCGCTCTGCAACGACAGATGCCACCGCGTTGGGAGGCCTATAGGAGCCAAAGAACAAAGACGGATGAAAATAGAGAAATGAAAGACCAATAGAAGTGGCCCGCCCACTCCCCTCCCTCCCCAACACGACCCCTGCCCCAAATAAATAAATAAATAAATCTTTTTTAAAATAAATAAATAATATAATAAAATAGAAGAGGATAAATTAAATTAAAAAGAGGCTCAGAGGGAATGACATATCATGGTAATCTCCAACATATGATTGGATATTATACAGCTTTGCTGCTAGAGGTTCTCCTGAAGTTTTGGGGTTCATAAACAAGGGGAATGCGGTAAGGAGAGAGGACTATATGAAAGGCTTGATTGTATTAAGGTTGTTTAAGTGACTGAAAAATACCTGAAATAAATCAAACTCCTCGTAAGTTAAAATTATTCTTGTTAGTGTTTTAAAGAGACATTAACCATTAAGAAACTATAATTTATATGGGGAGCAATTTGAAATATACAGCAATATCACCAATATATCCCTGATGTATTGGTACATTTTTGATGTATTGGTGATGCTGCGTCTAAGGTATATGCATGTATGAAATGACATACTTAGCACTGTTTATATTAGAAAGGATTGGACATAATTCAAATATCTACCAGTAACTGATTATATAAATGCACAACTTATTTAACCAATAAGGTGTCTAAAAAAATGAAGAGGCTCTGTATATACTATGATGGAATCACCTCTAACAATATAATGTTAAATTATAAAAAAACCCAAACAAACAGGAACAGAATAGTACAGCATATCATCAAAAAGTACACGCATTTGTATTTTAAAAAGAGGTGAAAATGAGGGTGTGGGAGAAGAGGAAAAAGCATATATCATTGCACAGAATATGGCTGGAGAGATGCCCAAGAAACCAAGAGCATTTATTGCTTCTAGAAAGAAAACTGAGCAAGGGAATAGGAAGAGAGAGGGGACGGTACTGAATATACTTTTGCAGTTTTTGAATTTTAAATATGTGAATGTGTTACCTAATAAAAACTTTTCATTAAAGTATAGAAAAGAAATGAATATTACTTCAAGTTAAAAAAACACACACCCTGCATGTGTACTTGGTAAAATAAGGCCAGCATTATTCTGTAGTTGTTCTGGGAAATACATGTAAATCTTTGAAATACCCAGTATTTAAACATTTCATATCATTCTTTAATGTCTGAAACTAGATTAATCCATAATGCCAAGACATATTCACCAATCAGACAAAAGACTCTCTAATCAGATTTGAAAAAAACTCTAGTGACTTCTTGAGTCAATCTTAGTTTTCCTACTTGAAACAGCTTTTCCTAATTTTTTTTTAATCTTGGCCTCTTTTATTGGTCTTTCATTTATGTATTTTCATTCACCTTTGTTCCTTGGCCTGTGTGGGCCTCCCATTGCAGTGGCCTCTCTTATAGCAGAGCACAGGCTCTAGGCATATGTGCTCCAGAGCACTGGCTCATAATTGGACACACCGGTCCAGCCGCTCTGCGGCACATGGGATCTTCCCAGGCCAGGGATAGAACTGGCACCCCTTGCAGTGCAAGGCAGACTCTACCCAGTGGACCACCAGGGAAGCCCACCTTTTCCTAATTAAAAAAAAAAAAAAAAATATATATATATATATATATATATATATATATATATATATATATATATATATATATATATATATATATAAACAGAAATGCAGAAAGTTTTAGTATATTTCTCAGACATTTGGGACCCATGACTATGGATCTATATGAGAATCTACCATAAGATGATATCAAACAATAACTAGATACTTTGCTTTTAAAAAATTTGATATCTCTGTATTTTATAGTATTTCACAAAGAGCATGTTGGTTCCAGATGTTCCTCCTGAACATTCGTGCCTGTGATTGCTTTTAAACTACTGCTTTCTTTCTAGAATACTTTCTAAAAGATTGGTCTGGAGCATGGAGACATTCTTCCAGCTGTGCTTCCTCCAAGGCTGCGGTGGGCCTGACTTATTTTACACATTTCTTCCTGATAAAAAGGCCTGTGGGCCCCTTGGCTGACTCTGCTTCAGAAAACCTATAGCTGAGCTGCTTCGTGTTTCTCCTGGTGGGAAATCTATCAAGAGGAAATACTACCTGCTTCCACACATTTCTCATCGATCTTCATGTCATCGTCTATAAAAGAGTGTAGAGAAAAAAAAATGTAAATTAACTTATGTTTGTATTGCAGACAAAACCCCCTGTGTGTAGGCTTATGGCAATGAAACTCTGACCAGCCTACACCATGTTACTCTTACAACAATCACTCACTCACTTAGATAAAAAGGACTTTACTGTTCAAAATGAAGGCATATGCTATGGGAGGCTACAGGATATCAAATGGTTAAAATTCTAAAGGCATAGGCTTTTGAAAGCTGAACAAATTAATTTAAGCCTCTGTTTTCTATCTATAAATAGGGGTAGTAATAATACCAACTGCATAGGATAAAATTGAGATAATGCAGAAAAAACTCATACACATGGTAAGTACCCAATAAAATTAAGTATTTTTACCTTTAGTTTTTGTATATTTATATATAAGAATAAAAGAATATAGCTTTTAAAACTGTTCAGCTCAAAACTCTTTACAGTGTGACCCAAACCTTATATGTGTTTTCTTTTGAATTGACAATTTTTTATAAATTAGGAAATTAGTAATTAGCACACTATTAGGCACACAGAAAGAGCTTATTCAATAGCTGAAATTGAAAACAAATGAATTAAGGAAGCTATAGGAAATTTCTAGGCACCTTTGGAAATGAGCTTTTTTTTTTTTTTTTTCAAAAAAGATTATTTCCTACCTTCGTCCATGGAAATTGCTGGGTACAGACAAGTGATTGAAGTAGGGGGGAAAAGAGAAAGATCACAATAGTTAATGCTATAGTTTATCAGGTGAATTTACCTATATTAAGGAAACCAAAGTGCCATAATTATTCTCTAAAGATACAGTGGACATTTAGTAATAAAATGCTGAATGACTATCCTATAGAAACCAACACATTTATGAGCCTTGCTGGAAATGGAATCTATTTGCTTCTGGCAAATCCTATTCCCTTCTATCTTAATAAGTTCTGTAAGAGTTGCCTTCTGCCAATTTTAAATTTATGCACTTACTATTCATTTATTATATTTTTGGAACTCAAATCTTAAAAGAAGGGAGAGAAAGGAAGGAAGGAGGAGGAAGGAAGGACAGAAGGATAAGAGAAAGAAGGGGGGCTTCCCTTGTGGCTCAGTGGGTAAGAACCCGTCTGCCAATGCAAGAGACACAGGTTCGATCCCTGATCCGGGAAGATCCCACATACCACAGAGCAGCTAAACCCACACATCCACAAAGACCCAGCACAGCCAAAAACAAATAAATAAAAGTTTAAAAAAAAAAAAAAGGAGAAAGAAGGAAGGGAAAGAGAGGTACAAGCGCATTTGCAGCAACTGCCTCTAAACTAACCACACCTGGAATTTTTCAGTAACTCTTAAGTACTAAAGTTGCATGTATCTCTTGGGTAACCTTTCCCGAGATTTTTTTCCCTATAGTAACATCCAAGCAAAACAGAAATATATGAAATAATATTTATGTGCAACATCATCTACAACAGCAAAAAAGAAATGACCTGATAGTTTAGAAAATAATGTGCTCCACCAACACATCCCTGTGAGAGGTGACCCCTTAAGTCAGTGGCTCCATACCTGGGATTCCTGGACTCAGAGATTTGTGAGGATGAGAATACAGGGCTGCAAATGCTTTTCAGAGTGGACTTTGCAAAAAGGTCTAACAGAAGTGGCACATAGCCTGTGCAAGCAAGTTAGATGTCAACAACTGGTCCTACTAGTTATCAGATACTCTTAGACACGGAGTTAGAATTTTCATGTGATAAGCAAAATTTTATAAATTTCTATAAACAAAATAGGAAAATGAGTTAAAGAAGTACTTCAGTCTGGTTTGGTTAAAAAAAAAAAAAAAAAAAAACCTTTTCAAAGCACAGGAGAAATAACTAGAATATCACTATGGAGATTATATCATGACAAATATGTCTGATAAAATGTTAAGTTAAAGCCCTGAGAGGGAGGGAGGGCTGGGTCTGAGGTGTCAGCACACTCACATGTGGTGGATCTGAGGTGGCTGTGAGGTTGGTATGGCTGAGACCACCAGAACTCCCGTTGCTTCCTGGACAAAAAGAAAATACACTGTGAGAAGGAAAAAATGAATGTTTCCTGGAATTCTGTTGCCTCCAACCAAGTGAACAAGATTTCACCTCCAAAGTGTTAGTCACTCAGTCATGTCTGACTCTGCAACTCCATGGACTGTAGCTCACCAGGCTCCTCTGCCCAAGGAATTCTCCAGGCAAGAACACTGGAGTAGGTAGCCATTGCCTTCTCCAGGGATCTTCCTGACCCAGGGATCAAACACAGGTCTCCTGCTTTGCAGGCAGATTCTCAAACACATTATCAAATACATTCTCCAAATATACAGTCTTTCTTTTTTTTTTCCCTACCTCACAGCATCTTCTCGGAGCCTCACTGAGTTAGAGTGAAAATCTGGCCCACGGCCACTGGTTCACATGCCACGGGGCTTCCGTGCATGAGCCATGGAAGTACTAAAGTTGCATGTATCTCTTGGGTAACCTTTCCCGAGATTTTTTTCCCTATAGTAACATCCAAGCAAAACAGAAATATATGAAATAATATTTATGTGCAACATCATCTACAACAGCAAAAAAGAAATGACCTGATAGTTTAGAAAATAATGTGCTCCACCAACACATCCCTGTGAGAGGTGACCCCTTAAGTCAGTGGCTCCATACCTGGGATTCCTGGACTCAGAGATTTGTGAGGATGAGAATACAGGGCTGCAAATGCTTTTCAGAGTGGACTTTGCAAAAAGGTCTAACAGAAGTGGCACATAGCCTGTGCAAGCAAGTTAGATGTCAACAACTGGTCCTACTAGTTATCAGATACTCTTAGACACGGAGTTAGAATTTTCATGTGATAAGCAAAATTTTATAAATTTCTATAAACAAAATAGGAAAATGAGTTAAAGAAGTACTTCAGTCTGGTTTGGTTAAAAAAAAAAAAAAAAAACCTTTTTCAAAGCACAGGAGAAATAACTAGAATATCACTATGGAGATTATATCATGACAAATATGTCTGATAAAATGTTAAGTTAAAGCCCTGAGAGGGAGGGAGGGCTGGGTCTGAGGTGTCAGCACACTCACATGTGGTGGATCTGAGGTGGCTGTGAGGTTGGTATGGCTGAGACCACCAGAACTCCCGTTGCTTCCTGGACAAAAAGAAAATACACTGTGAGAAGGAAAAAATGAATGTTTCCTGGAATTCTGTTGCCTCCAACCAAGTGAACAAGATTTCACCTCCAAAGTGTTAGTCACTCAGTCATGTCTGACTCTGCAACTCCATGGACTGTAGCTCACCAGGCTCCTCTGCCCAAGGAATTCTCCAGGCAAGAACACTGGAGTAGGTAGCCATTGCCTTCTCCAGGGATCTTCCTGACCCAGGGATCAAACACAGGTCTCCTGCTTTGCAGGCAGATTCTCCAAACACATTATCAAATACATTCTCCAAATATACAGTCTTTCTTTTTTTTTTCCCTACCTCACAGCATCTTCTCGGAGCCTCACTGAGTTAGAGTGAAAATCTGGCCCACGGCCACTGGTTCACATGCCACGGGGCTTCCGTGCATGAGCCATGGCACCCTGGCGTGTTAGCCTGCTCCAGCTTGTCTTGGAATTTTCACCACATATTCTGGTTTCCCTACAAGGCTATGAGGTTCTCCACACATATTTCATTCCCTTCTATTGCCCTTTATTTGTGTGCTGATCCAATAAACCTGTCATTTCTGTGCGCTCCTTGCAAGACTCCCACCGGAGCCTTCTCGTCCCTCTCTGCTCTGAGATCATGAGGACTAATCTCATTAGGCCTTTATCCCTGTGTGTGTCCTCAGCCCTCCAAACTCAGGTCATCTCTTATCCTCTGCATTTTAATCCCTGTAAGTCTCCTCCCATCACCTGCCACTCCCTGATGCCCTTTCATATATCTCTGGAGCTGCCCGCAAACCTTCAGGAAATCCTCTCACACCTCTGCCCGCACTTTGAGTGAGCCCTTCACCTTTTGCTCTAACTAAACCCAGTTCTCTGCTTCCCTGACCTCTTGCTACAGGTGGCTCTTTCCTCTCTTGCTCCCAGGGGTGTGTGGGGGTAAACCAGCCTAGGGGAGAGTGTGGGTGGGGGGAGCCCACATGTGCAGCTTAGCTGACTTCTCTAATGTCAATATTTCCACTGTGTATTGTAGAGCAACTGTCCTTCAATAATTGTATTTTGATTTATACTTTTCAATATTGTATACTTATAATCTTTGATAATTAAAAAAGAAAAAATTATCATTGTGACTGATTTCAAGCTATCACCCTGACATCACGGGCCGTGAGGAAGGCTCTGTGGGCTGGCTCCAGCACACCATTGCAGAAGGCCCTCACCACATGGAGCCTGGGGGTGGGGTCTCTGTCCTGCTATTTCCAGACTTCTCCCTCTTCCCTAGATGCCCTAACCCTCCTGACTGGAAGCCATTCTCAGATGATTCCTGATCACTCCCATGCTCACGACACCAGTCTTTCATGATTTTATTAGGCATGTTAATGCCCCTTCCAATACCCTGGCCTCTTGGTTTCTCGATCTCCTCTCTTCCAATGACCTCCCAATGACCTCAGTCACTGCCTCCCACTGTCATCTCCTAGACCTTTCAGTGCTCAAAACAACACTCTGTAATTTCAATTTGAATCTCTTATTCTATCTTCTTTCTATCTTTAATCACTTCCTTGAACCTCAGTAGCATCAAGGCCATGGTGATGAGTTGAGAGCCACTAACTGAGCTTTCAACTGAGTCTTGAGAGATTAATAGACAGAGTCAGGACTACCTTTTAAATTTTAGTTTTCCAAGTACCCTTCTCTCTTTTCCACTTGATATGATTATCCTGGTCCCTTTGGTATTTAAGATGTTTAGGGCATATGGACAAGTAGACATTTGGATTTATAGACCAGTGTATATTCATCCATCTGCTTGTCTCTCCATCTCTCAATTTAACTTCAATAACACTGCTTGGCTCTCTTAATATCATCTTAATTGTAAAAACAGAAACCTGAGAAAACATTGATTTCCTGATGGCTCAGTCTTGAGTCCAGGAGTGATGACTTTTCTCACCTCTTCAGGAGTTGGTTAGAAGGGATTAGGCCAGCACAGGTACCAAGGTCTGAGATTTTTCGGGCCTGCCACCAGAGAGCGTCATTCTGGTCCACAATCTGGAGGATGTCCCCCTTCTGGAAGGGCAACCCGGCGTCTATGCAGGGGATGGTGGGATCCTCCTGGGGCCAGTACTCAATCATGGCACGAACATACACCTGACAATGACACCATCAGAAGAATCCTTACTCCCTGGTTGTTATGATTAAAACCATCCCTTCCACTCTTCCACCTACTGGTGCTATCTTTCTCCTCCATCTTCACCAAAAGGAACCAAATCTAAGTCTACTCCCTTCTGAACTAACTCTAAGAGCCATGAACAAGGTGACTTTGGGAATAAAATCTTTTAGCTCTGGGAAGTTTCTGCTCAAATGATCACCATTCTTGATGTTACTTCTTAACTTCTTGGTACCCTATCTCCTCTTGTTGTATTCACTTGCTGACTTACCTCTCATGTCGTAAGTATTGAAAAATGATGCAATACCATATTGGACAACTGTTCAACACATTATATGGAGGATAAGCCATAAGATACAAAGTATTTTATTGCTATTACTGCTACTGGATGATTTCCTATGTGGGGGTGTGAAGGCTCAGTTAATTCTTACCATCTTCTGGTTATTCACAGGAGGGTCAGAAACTGGAACCACCTTGAACATGATTGTGCCACGAGACATGGCCTAGAAAATGGCAAAGGAGAGAATGACAAATCACAGATTTCACTGGGTTACTGGGGTTTGGGAGGTAGAAATGACAACTCAGTGCATGCAAGTCAAATGGTGACATCTCCTAAAGGGGCTTTCACAAGGGTTCAGATGGATATCACCAACCCAAAATGGACATTAGGAAGACCTTTACAGCTGTGGGTCATCCAGGGTCCTGAGGTTGGACTCCCCCAAGGACCCTCCACCATGCTGCCATCAATCAGGACACCACACTGAGCAAGGTCTTCTTCCCTTCCCAGGAAGGAGAGAAGCTCTTGGCCTGATTTTCCCTCCTCACGTCTCAATAATTCTTTTCTGAATACCAGTTTCTGCATCAGGCAGCCTCGTGTGATGGGGAAGAAAATAAAGGGCTCCCAAGTCTTCTGGGGCAAACTGACAAGCCTCCACACTAATGGTGGAGGAGACAGAGAACTTCCTAGCTTGATGGTGGAGGTAAGAACCACCCCCAATCCCGTCACTCTGTGACAGGCACCAGAAATCCAGAGATGAACAAGAAAGATCTTGTTCTCACTTGGGAATCTCATGATCCCACGGTCCTGGCAACTCCACAGCTAGTACCAAAAGGGCTTTGGTGGACACAGGTGTGTCTGTGATCGACTGTCCTTTAAGCTCTCTTGGCAGTATAGTTTATACCACATAGAATCTTGCATAGATGTTTGCAAAATACTTAGGTGTTTGGTATACTTATTGAGCTTCCCAGGTGATGCTAGTGGTAAAGAACCCACCTGTCAATGCAGGAGATGAAAAGACACAAGTTCGTTCCCTGGATTGGGAAGGTCCCCTAGAGAAGGGCATAGCTACCCTCTCCAGTATTCTTGCCTGGAGAATCCCATGGACAGAGGAGCCTGGGGGGCTACAGTCCATAGAGTCGCACAGAGTGAAGCGACTTAGCATGCACACATACTCCTTATTATACTACTCTTCATTTCAGTCCCTACGGCACATCTGTGAAAACCTAGAGTTCCCCCAAGAACCCAGTGTGAGAACCTCTAGTCTATGTAATCTGTAAGAACTGACTTCAGGCCCCACAGTGGGGTGGACATGGGGGAGCGGGGCAGGATATGATGCTACGAGACATGGCCTAGAAAATGGCAAAGGAGAGAATGACAAATCACAGATTTCACTGGGTTACTGGGGTTTGGGAGGTAGAAATGACAACTCAGTGCATGCAAGTCAAATGGTGACATCTCCTAAAGGGGCTTTCACAAGGGTTCAGATGGATATCACCAACCCAAAATGGACATTAGGAAGACCTTTACAGCTGTGGGTCATCCAGGGTCCTGAGGTTGGACTCCCCCAAGGACCCTCCACCATGCTGCCATCAATCAGGACACCACACTGAGCAAGGTCTTCTTCCCTTCCCAGGAAGGAGAGAAGCTCTTGGCCTGATTTTCCCTCCTCACGTCTCAATAATTCTTTTCTGAATACCAGTTTCTGCATCAGGCAGCCTCGTGTGATGGGGAAGAAAATAAAGGGCTCCCAAGTCTTCTGGGGCAAACTGACAAGCCTCCACACTAATGGTGGAGGAGACAGAGAACTTCCTAGCTTGATGGTGGAGGTAAGAACCACCCCCAATCCCGTCACTCTGTGACAGGCACCAGAAATCCAGAGATGAACAAGAAAGATCTTGTTCTCACTTGGGAATCTCATGATCCCACGGTCCTGGCAACTCCACAGCTAGTACCAAAAGGGCTTTGGTGGACACAGGTGTGTCTGTGATCGACTGTCCTTTAAGCTCTCTTGGCAGTATAGTTTATACCACATAGAATCTTGCATAGATGTTTGCAAAATACTTAGGTGTTTGGTATACTTATTGAGCTTCCCAGGTGATGCTAGTGGTAAAGAACCCACCTGTCAATGCAGGAGATGAAAAGACACAAGTTCGTTCCCTGGATTGGGAAGGTCCCCTAGAGAAGGGCATAGCTACCCTCTCCAGTATTCTTGCCTGGAGAATCCCATGGACAGAGGAGCCTGGGGGGCTACAGTCCATAGAGTCGCACAGAGTGAAGCGACTTAGCATGCACACATACTCCTTATTATACTACTCTTCATTTCAGTCCCTACGGCACATCTGTGAAAACCTAGAGTTCCCCCAAGAACCCAGTGTGAGAACCTCTAGTCTATGTAATCTGTAAGAACTGACTTCAGGCCCCACAGTGGGGTGGACATGGGGGAGCGGGGCAGGATATGATGCTACGGCTATTGACAGGTCAACAGGGACTTGGGTGATGGTTTGAGGGATGGGGATGGGAACCAAAAAGAATCCAACAGCTCATATAATCAGGTCATAAATCCCCATTTCCACCACAAGGGCAACAGCAGGACCAGCAAGGCTGTCCCCCTCCTCCGATGTTGCCCTCTAGTGACTTCCTTTCTACCCCAAAGCTGCCTCAAGGAAATGCACAAAAGTATTAGGGGTTTAAGGGGTGCTTTGCACGGGTTCAGACTCTCCTCCACAGTCTCTCTGCCCACCGTGGGCTCGGTTTCCAACGCAGTAACCCAGGTGGGGGGACATGGGCTGGGTGGCCTGGTAGTCTCCCTGAGACTGAAAGAGCAGCTTGGGAAGGTAGGTCTCCAGCAGGGGCCACATCACCTGGGGAGGGGAGCAGGGAAGGGGGACAAGATGCATAGAAACAGACAAGTTCTGAGGCCTGGAGAGAGGAAGCTGCCGAAGGGAACTCAAATCCCGCTCCAGTTATGGTGCACACACCCGGGGCTGGACACAACGTGGCAGCAAGTCATGGAGAAGATGAGGAGGAGGCTGTTACCAGAATGTGGATCACTTGCTCAGGGTCAAGTCCTTCAACTGAAACTCCGTTCACTTCCACCAGTTTGTCTCCGGCATATAATAACCCTAGGCAAATAGGAAGACAAATCAAAGAGCGGCACCAAACAGCTCGTAAAAATGGAGGTGGCCACCCCAAAGCTACTTAACAAACTTGCTAATCCAAACATGCCCTGACATCTTCAATTTTTACTGTGAAATAATAATAATAAAGCCAATTGGCTCTTTCAATCTATACCACCACTAGTGTACATGACAATTGCATTTTTCTACCTTTTCACCAACACTGGGTATGAACTGATGGTGATATTTTTATTTTCACTATTCTGATGCTGTAAAATGGAACTGAAACAGAGGTAAGAAAATAACACTAAAGGATGTCACATTCGTGAGTAAATGTTACATGAAAAGGAAATGGTGTGTTGGGGGTTATCCTTCAAAAGAGAAAGGGTGGAGAAACTTGGAGGTTAAGATTAAGCCTTGAGAATAATGGGGTAAGACAGTGGAGACAATACACAGGATGATGTCATGGAACAGAAACCAAGGGTGATGAAAATTTCAAGCAAGGTATTGTCAACAACATCCAATGTGCTAGACAAATAAAAATAGAGCTCAGGCTGAAGGGAGGGCCAGTGCACTTAGCAACTAGGAGGTCTCTGGATAATTACTGTACGAATGTTGGGTATGCGGGACTTCCCTGGTGGTCCAGTGGTTAAGACTCTGTGTTCCTAATGCAGGGGGCCTGGGTTCAACCCCTGGTCAGGGAACTAGATCCCACATGCCACAACTAAGACTAAATGGAACCCAATAAATAAATGATTAATCATAATAAAAAGAATGTTGGGTATGAACTCTGTGCCAAGTTTCCTGTGTCATGAGCAGTGAGGACACAGGGCTCCTGGTTTCAGCAGCAGTGCTTCTTTTCCAGACAGAAAAAGCCAAGAATAGGCATTTGAAGATGGGGAACAGCTGTGCCTTTTTGAAAGCAGAAAGACCAAGTGGAGTGTGAAAGCTGGGAATATACAATGAGGCAGAAGCGGTCTTGAACCCTGACTCAAAACTGTGAAACCCCGAGCAAGTCAGGTGGTTAATCTCTTTGAGCCTGTTTTATCTTGTTAGGTTTACGTGAGAATGTAAAGTGAAAGAAAATTAAGTTAAGCCTAGAATAGAGGAACTCAGTTGAGGAAGGGCAATGGGGTTTCTCTGGAATACTTATGTCTTCCTTCTTTGTAACCGAGCAGTGGAACTTATTAAAGCCTCGACCTTAGGAGACGGGGGCTCCTGCTTCTCTGGTCGTGCTTGCACGCTGCTTCTCCAGCTTACCACTCCTCTCGGCCAGCCCACCGTGGATGACTCTGGCCACCAGGATGTCCCCTGTCATCTCGTGGCGCTTGATGGTAGCTCCCTGGGAAGAGAGTACAGAAGAACCCCCCCACCTTTTTTTTTTTACCTAACATGACCACTTTCTTGGATGCTTCCCTCAGTGTCACTCTGCTCTTTCAGACAAGGGGATTCATACCAACCAGGGCCATACATACTACACTGTCAAAAATGAAAGGTCATTCAACCTTGGTCTACCAAAGTCTCTATCCAACCACAGAGACATCAAAGAATACTGAGATCCTTCCAAAGATAAAACTTCCATAATTACAACCGAATCAAAGGGAGTATGCTTAGAAAATATAAATGAATGCCTTACTTAGCTTCCCTTTAATGGAGGAAAAAACTTAGAACTGCGTGAAATATATGTACACACCACAGAGCCAAATACTAAAATGAAATAATTTCTCACAGCTCTTAAAAAAGAAAAACACTAAGCAGAAATATTTCCTGGTAAAAACATTACAACCTGTAATGTGTTTGAAATGACAGGCAAAATTAAGACACAGTTTAGCCGTTATTATCATGGATTCCCTCATGCTGTCTGAATGCCTCACGCTGGATCTGTGACCACAGATAACAGTATCACACAGTTAACTACTAGCGATAACTTAGCTCATAATTAACCCTGGGGTAAACCTAAATGAAAAGGTATTAATGAAATGATTTCCTTACCAGGGGCTGCTGGTTTTTCACCAAGCAAACAATCCTCATGGCTTCTTCACTCTCAGGGATGTCGTCTGGCAGTGGCGGGAGAAGGGGTTCAAAGTCTTTCTGAGCTACTGTGTCGTGGGCGCTGAGCAAGGCCTGGGAACAGAGAGGGAAAAGGCGGATGCATCTCACACATGGGATGCACACGCCTAGAAACTGTGTGAGACGTAACAACCAAAACACACATGCCAGGCTCAGGTCTGAGTGTTTTATGTGGATTAACTCAAACCTTCACAGTAACTCTGAGGCAGGTATACATTCATTTTTCACTTTTTAAATTTATGTTTATACAATCTTAAAGGTTACCTTCCATTTACAGTTATGACAAAATAGTGCTACATTCCCCGTTTACACAGTATATCCTTGTGGCCCAGCGTACACACAATAGCTTATACCTACCACTCCCTCATTCCCATATTGGTCTTCCCTGCACACACTCTGCTGGTAACTACTAGCATGTTCTCTGTATCTTAGAGTTTGCTCCTTTTTTGTTATATTAGATTGTTGTATTTTTTAGGTTCCATGTATAAGTGACATCCTACAGTATTTATTTATCTTTCTTTGTCTGAGTCATTTCACTTAGTGCAATTCTCTCCAAGTGTCTATCCATATGGCTGCAAATGACAAAATCTCATTCTTTTTTATGGCTGAGTGGTATTCCATTGTGTGTGTGTGTGTGCGTGTGTGAATATAACATCTTCTTTATCTAGTCATCTGTTGCTGAACGCTTAGATTGCTTTCATACCTTGGCAACTGTAAATAATGTTTCTGTGAATATTGGAGTGCATATATATTTTTTTCAAATTAGTGTTTTTGGTTTGGAGGGTATATACCCAGGAGTGGCACTGCTGAGTCACGTGGCAGCTCTATTGTTAGTTTCTTGAGAAAGTGCCATACACTTTACCCAGTGGCTCCACTCACTGACCAGGGTTTCATTTTCTCCCCATCCTCATGTGGCAAGCATATTTATTGTCCCCATGTTACAGATCAAGAAACAAGGTACAGAGAGGGTAAGCAACACATAATTTATTCTTTCATTTCTGATAAAATGTATTTGGTCACATTCTCATTTCCTGGAAAACCATGTAATCCATGATGCTCCTGTCTACAAAACTATTGTGATAGCTGCCCCAGGTTGGGAATAATGAGAGGCAGTAATCAAAACATCTTGGTGGTTTAATTTGCCAGTGACACCCAAAGGCCTATGTGAAACAGCATGAGAAAAAGCAGGCCCCTGGTTTAGGGTATGATGAAAGAGTTGCTTCTAATGCCCCAATGTGATAAAATTTCATTTCATGGGGTCGGGATGTTGTCGTTCTACAGCCCTTCCTGACACTGGTAGACGGCTAGAACTTTGTTGGAACTTAGAGAAAATTCTTTAGGTTTATCTTGTGAAGTAAAACTTTTTGACGCATCGAGTCCATTGCTTCAAATGCAGATACTCTCTTAAAGTTCTAGTTTGTTGATAAACTGGTCTCAAAACCTGTAAGGTGGGCTTCCCTGGTGGTCCAGTGGGTAAGGACACCGCCTTGCAGTGCAAGGGGCGCCGGTTTGATCCCTGGCCTGGGAAGATCCCACGTGCCGCGGAGTGGCTGGACCGATGTGTCCAACTACCGAGCCGGAACTCTGGAGCGCATGCGCCCTGAGCCGGCGCTCTGCAACAACAGAGGCCACCGCAATGGGAGGCCCACAGGAGCCAAAGAACAAAGATGGATGAAAACAGACAAATGAAAGACCAATAGAAGTGGCCCGCCTGCTCCCTTCCCTCCCCACGCCACCCCCACCAAAAAAATAAATAAATAAATAAATCTTAAAAAAAAAAAAAAAAACAAACCTGTAAGGTGGGTATCTGTGTCGTAATCAAATGTTCTTTATATACCCACCTCATAGAGCTAATCATTCTTATACTGTATTTTCCAAACACCTTCTCACACTTTATCTGAAACTTAAAATATTTCCCAGGTGGAAAGGAGGGATGTGACCTTGATTGATCCCCAGAATTTTAGAGGAACGGTGGCTTTTCAGCAGGTAAATAAGACACCATGGGAAGTTCTGGATGTCTCCTTATGAACAGAACAGGCTTGGCTCCATCATCAGTGAGATTAAGCCAGTCACCTCTGAGCCCCACAGCTTTAGATACAATCTGCTGGTCACTCACATACAGCAACAGAACATCCATTCAGAGAGCACATCTTTATTTCTTCTTCGCAACTCTGTCAACGTGCTGGATGGTTATATCTTGTCCATTTTACAAGCACTCGCCTTAAAGTGTGGAGCCTGGAGGATCTGTCTCAGCTCTTGGCTCTCAGGAGACTTGGGAGTTTCACGTAATATCTTCACTACCTGGTTGGTGGAAAAAATATACATGTGAGTTTTTAAACATGTTTATCATCTAGTTAACATCAACCAGATTGGATAATAGGTATATTGACATGATATTGACAAAAGAAAAACAGTTACTAAAGCCTTCTTCTTCATCTTTAAAGTCATGAATTAGAATCATTACAGCAGTAAAATCCAAGACTAAGAATAGATTTAAACCACAGAGCCCCAGTCCTGGCACATCATAGACTTGGACGAAGGGTTAAATTCTGTAAGCTCATATGCGCCAAGGCAGTGTTCCTCAGTGCCTCTGAAGTGGCTGCTTGCTCACGTGAATGCTTTACAGGCGGGTGAGGAATGCGAATTCTCCAGGTACAGGCTCAATTACCTGGAGAACCCAGTTACTTACTCCCATGGGATGCTCCATTCATCAACTGGAAAATGAAACAGTAATTTGAACGTTAGGGCTTATTATTTGATTAGTAATTTTAATGTTTGTTACAACATAAAAGGCATGAGAATAAATTTTGACCCCTTTGTTTTGCTCTGGACACAGACCTGGTTTCTAATAGGACCTAAGACCTTTGAAGACTAACTCTGTGCATGTTCAGCAATCAAGTACCATCGCATGCAGTCAAATGAAAGCAAGATGTTTAGCAAACTCTACCTCCACCTGCCAGGGTTACAACTGAATAAAATCACATGTGTGTGTTTCCTTGTGGATAGCTAAGAATAATTTGAGCTGTTTACTGGAGTTTGGATTGGAAGGGTTTTTAAATTTTTTTAAAATTTCTTTTAATGTGGTTTGGACAATCAATAAAAATAAAATTGATAATATTTACACATCTACTCAACAAATCTATATCGAACATATACTACGTGCTAGGCACTGCTTTTGTTTTCATTTTTTAAAATATGTATTTCTTTATTTGGCCATGCTGGGTCTCAGTTGTGGCACTTGGGATCTCTGAACTTTGTTGCAGCTTCTAGTTCCCTGAGCAGGAATCTTCGCAACTCTGTCAACGTGCTGGATGGTTATATCTTGTCCATTTTACAAGCACTCGCCTTAAAGTGTGGAGCCTGGAGGATCTGTCTCAGCTCTTGGCTCTCAGGAGACTTGGGAGTTTCACGTAATATCTTCACTACCTGGTTGGTGGAAAAAATATACATGTGAGTTTTTAAACATGTTTATCATCTAGTTAACATCAACCAGATTGGATAATAGGTATATTGACATGATATTGACAAAAGAAAAACAGTTACTAAAGCCTTCTTCTTCATCTTTAAAGTCATGAATTAGAATCATTACAGCAGTAAAATCCAAGACTAAGAATAGATTTAAACCACAGAGCCCCAGTCCTGGCACATCATAGACTTGGACGAAGGGTTAAATTCTGTAAGCTCATATGCGCCAAGGCAGTGTTCCTCAGTGCCTCTGAAGTGGCTGCTTGCTCACGTGAATGCTTTACAGGCGGGTGAGGAATGCGAATTCTCCAGGTACAGGCTCAATTACCTGGAGAACCCAGTTACTTACTCCCATGGGATGCTCCATTCATCAACTGGAAAATGAAACAGTAATTTGAACGTTAGGGCTTATTATTTGATTAGTAATTTTAATGTTTGTTACAACATAAAAGGCATGAGAATAAATTTTGACCCCTTTGTTTTGCTCTGGACACAGACCTGGTTTCTAATAGGACCTAAGACCTTTGAAGACTAACTCTGTGCATGTTCAGCAATCAAGTACCATCGCATGCAGTCAAATGAAAGCAAGATGTTTAGCAAACTCTACCTCCACCTGCCAGGGTTACAACTGAATAAAATCACATGTGTGTGTTTCCTTGTGGATAGCTAAGAATAATTTGAGCTGTTTACTGGAGTTTGGATTGGAAGGGTTTTTAAATTTTTTTAAAATTTCTTTTAATGTGGTTTGGACAATCAATAAAAATAAAATTGATAATATTTACACATCTACTCAACAAATCTATATCGAACATATACTACGTGCTAGGCACTGCTTTTGTTTTCATTTTTTAAAATATGTATTTCTTTATTTGGCCATGCTGGGTCTCAGTTGTGGCACTTGGGATCTCTGAACTTTGTTGCAGCTTCTAGTTCCCTGAGCAGGAATAGAACCCAGAACCCCTGTATTGGGAGGGTAGAGTCTTAACCACTGGACTACCATGGAAATTCCTAGGCACTGTTTTGAGTGATGCAAATATAGACAAAAATCTCAACACTCATAGCGTCTACATTCTTGTGAGAGTGCAATAATGAGCAAATGTATAAGTAAAAGAAATACTTTTATTGAATGATGCAAAAAATTAAGAAGAAAGATCAAACAAGGAGGTGGATAGGGAGTGTTATAAGGAGACTGCAATTTTAGATGGCGTGACCAGAGAAAGCCTTGGAGAGAAGCTGACATTTCAGTGAAGACTGAAAGGAGGTGAGGGAGTGAATCATGCAGATATACAGGCAGGAGTATGACTGAGGTAGGGAATAGCAAGTGTAAAGGGCCCGTGGCAGGAACATGACTAATTCAAACCACTCATCAGGCTGGAGCAAAGTAAAGGAGAAGGTGGTGAATGCGACATCAAAGAGGTAACAGTGTGTCTGGCTATGCAAGAACTTTGACGTTCACTCTGAGATGAGAAGTTGAAAGAGTTTGAGCAGGGAAGTGACAGGTTTTGACTTATCTTTAATCAAGATCTCTTTGGCTGCCATGATGGAAATAGATCATTAGGGAGCAAGAGCAGAAGGAGACGACCAGGTAAGAGGCGAATTGTAATTATCCAAGTAAGAGAAAATGATGGCTGTATTCAGTGGCACAGCAGAGGTGCTGTCTAAAGGGGCCAAGACTGAGGATGGGACACTCAGCAGCGGCAGCCCAACCCCCACGGCCATAGCGGCCTATCTGGAATGGCCAGAGCTGAGGATGTGACACCGGCAGCAACAACCCACCTCCCAAGGCCATAATGACCTGCTGAGTATCTGTTCCCGTTCCTCATCTATGAGGAGACATGACAGACATCCGCGATTAGTCTGCCCTTAGATCATAAGCTTAATCTGTCCTTTCCAGAAACCCCCAGCTCAACAAATTAAAATTTTCCATTCTCACCAATACCCTCTCCACCTTGTGAACAAAATGACCTACCCCTCAGCACTTAAGCACAGTCTGTTCTGCGAAGAGACTGTTGCCCATCATTGCTCCCATAAAACAACCTGTTTCTGTTGAAGTTGGTCTCCCTTCTTTCCCGTTTTCTGCCTCAAACCCAAACCACTTCTCTAACCTACAGTCCTTTCACTGTATTTCAATATATTTTGAAACTAGAGCTGAAGGATCAGGTTGAGGGTATGAGAGAAAGAGAAAGTCAAGGATGATCTTGAAGATTTCAGCTTAAGCACTACAAGAACATAAATCGTGCTCAGTTGTGTCTGACTCTTTGCGATTCCATAGACTGCAGGCCACCAGGCTCCTCCAGCCACGGAATTCTCCAGGCAAGAATACTGGAGTGGGCTGCCATTTCCTACTCCTGAGGATCTTTCAGACCCAGGGATTAGAACTCTCAACTCCTGAGTCTCCTGAATTGGCAGGCAGATTCTTGACCACTGAGCCACCTGGGAAGACCCATGAAAGAATAAAAACAGTGAGACAGAAAAGGCTGGAGGAGGAAGGGCTTTGGGATGGGGGTGATCAGGAACTCAGTTTGGGACCTATTCAATTTGAGGGGTCCATTAAACAGTAAAATGGGAAGGAGGCAGTGGATAGGAGAGTCTGCAGTTCAGGGAAGAAGGCCAGACTAGAGAAGCAAGATTGGGAAGATTGTTAGTGGAAAAACATTACTGTGCTTTTGTAGGATAACGGAGTCTGATTTTTAGGGAAAAAGAGACAAATGGACACCTTTCCCTATAAATGTGTTTTGCTTAATTTGGGGAAGACAGCAGGTCAATTGTTTTCCTTCTTTTAAAGCTCAGTTAGGGGCTTCCCCTGGTGGTCCAGTGGGTAAGGACATCGCCTTGCAGTGCAAGGGGCACCGGTTTGATCCCTGGCCTGGGAAGATCCCACGTGCTGTGGAGCGGCTGGACGGATGTGTCCAATTACCGAGCCGGAGCTCTGGAGCGCATGCGCCCAGAGCCGGCGCTCTGCAATGACAGAGGCCACCGCAACGGGAGGCCCACAGGAGCCAAAGAAGCGAGCGGATGAAAAGGGACAAATGAAAGACCAATAAAGGTGCCCCGCCCCCCCCCCCCCCTCCCCAACCCGACCCCCGCCCAAAATAAATAAATAAATAAATAAATCTTTACAAAAAAAAAAAAGCTCAGTTAGAAAACAACGATTAGATGCCTAATCACAAGTTAAGCATTTCTATGAGTGTATTTCAAATAGCACTGTGAGTACAATGGCATCACTTCAAACCGCTATTCTCCAGATGAAGAAAATCACCTCACCTCGCAGGATAAGGTCTGTGCGTGGCGGGTGGCAGGCATGAGCTTCTTCTCTTTGAATTCCTGGAGACTGTCATAAACCTGCAGAGGGGCAGTGAGGAGAGAATGATCTGGCGAGTGAAGGCCTGCCCAGGGGAGAAGCAGCCTGGTCCCCGGTACCAGCAGTGGGGCAGCCTGTGTGCCGGCCTCTAATAGGGTGTCTCTAGTTGTCCAAGGAATGACAGACTAGTGGGCTGCCATTTCCTACTCCTGAGGATCTTTCAGACCCAGGGATTAGAACTCTCAACTCCTGAGTCTCCTGAATTGGCAGGCAGATTCTTGACCACTGAGCCACCTGGGAAGACCCATGAAAGAATAAAAACAGTGAGACAGAAAAGGCTGGAGGAGGAAGGGCTTTGGGATGGGGGTGATCAGGAACTCAGTTTGGGACCTATTCAATTTGAGGGGTCCATTAAACAGTAAAATGGGAAGGAGGCAGTGGATAGGAGAGTCTGCAGTTCAGGGAAGAAGGCCAGACTAGAGAAGCAAGATTGGGAAGATTGTTAGTGGAAAAACATTACTGTGCTTTTGTAGGATAACGGAGTCTGATTTTTAGGGAAAAAGAGACAAATGGACACCTTTCCCTATAAATGTGTTTTGCTTAATTTGGGGAAGACAGCAGGTCAATTGTTTTCCTTCTTTTAAAGCTCAGTTAGGGGCTTCCCCTGGTGGTCCAGTGGGTAAGGACATCGCCTTGCAGTGCAAGG
Source organism: Tragulus kanchil (assembly GCA_022376925.1). NCBI lineage: Eukaryota > Metazoa > Chordata > Mammalia > Artiodactyla > Tragulidae > Tragulus > Tragulus kanchil. The sequence continues at coordinate 92,543,096 of JAIOJX010000026.1, read as the reverse complement.
GGCACCGGTTTGATCCCTGGCCTGGGAAGATCCCACGTGCTGTGGAGCGGCTGGACGGATGTGTCCAATTACCGAGCCGGAGCTCTGGAGCGCATGCGCCCAGAGCCGGCGCTCTGCAATGACAGAGGCCACCGCAACGGGAGGCCCACAGGAGCCAAAGAACGAAGACGGATGAAAATGGAGAAATGAAAGACCAATAGAAGTGGCCCGCCCACTCCCCTCCCTCCCCAACCCGACCCCCGCCCAAAATAAATAAATAAATAAATCTTAAAAAAAAAAAAAAGCTCAGTTAGAAAACAACGATTAGATGCCTAATCACAAGTTAAGCATTTCTATGAGTGTATTTCAAATAGCACTGTGAGTACAATGGCATCACTTCAAACCGCTATTCTCCAGATGAAGAAAATCACCTCACCTCGCAGGATAAGGTCTGTGCGTGGCGGGTGGCAGGCATGAGCTTCTTCTCTTTGAATTCCTGGAGACTGTCATAAACCTGCAGAGGGGCAGTGAGGAGAGAATGATCTGGCGAGTGAAGGCCTGCCCAGGGGAGAAGCAGCCTGGTCCCCGGTACCAGCAGTGGGGCAGCCTGTGTGCCGGCCTCTAATAGGGTGTCTCTAGTTGTCCAAAAGGAATGAATTCCAGACTAGTGGTTCTGATGCTTCAAAGGCTAAATTATGGGCTGCCCCTGGTAACTGATCATTGATAAATATCATTGATAAAAAAAAAAGACACCTCAAACATTAACTCTTTTCAAGTAAGAGTAGGTTTTGAAGCCAGAGACCTGTGGGAACTTCTGGGCATGGGCCATGGGCTCAAGTTCCTGAGGATCTGAATCAGAGGCCTGGCATGCTATCCACGCTTCTTTGTACTCTGTGCTCATCTTTTATTTGTTTTCTTTCCTCCCTTAATTCTCCAGTAAAAATTCATTTATAAAAATTCCAACGTTGTCTCCACTCACCTTTAGGAATTGTTTTCCATACCAGGACCTAGGGTTGGGCTGAGTACACCGAGGTCTGCCTAGCTCTGAAGGGCAGCCGTTAATCTTATTTTAGGAATCTAGTTTTTCTTACAGATAGAGAAATGAGATCCAAGAGGCCAGTTCAGTCCAACCTTTCCCCACCTGGATCTGGGAGGACGGGGCTTCCCTGCTCTACCTCTGTGTCCATGCTTAAGTTTACCTGGAAGTGACTAAGGCTAATGGACAGAAGCAGAGAGCACAAAGCCCAACAGCTCACCATGGTGGTAGCAAGGTCAATGCCTTTACTGACATTCAAAGCCTTGCGTTAGTCTCGGAGGACAATCTGTCTGGTAGAAATCTGGTAGATTCCCCTCTCCAACCCTACCCACTAGTTTGATTGAGATATAACTGACATAGAACACTGTAAACGTTCAAGGTGTACAGCATGTTAACTTGATACATGTATATGCTGCAAAATGATAACGACAGTAAAGTCAGTCAACCCCTTTCATCCATTGTCACTTAAATCCTTTCAGCAAATTTCTGTGAGTACAATGGCATCACTTCAAACCGCTATTCTCCAGATGAAGAAAATCACCTCACCTCGCAGGATAAGGTCTGTGCGTGGCGGGTGGCAGGCATGAGCTTCTTCTCTTTGAATTCCTGGAGACTGTCATAAACCTGCAGAGGGGCAGTGAGGAGAGAATGATCTGGCGAGTGAAGGCCTGCCCAGGGGAGAAGCAGCCTGGTCCCCGGTACCAGCAGTGGGGCAGCCTGTGTGCCGGCCTCTAATAGGGTGTCTCTAGTTGTCCAAAAGGAATGAATTCCAGACTAGTGGTTCTGATGCTTCAAAGGCTAAATTATGGGCTGCCCCTGGTAACTGATCATTGATAAATATCATTGATAAAAAAAAAAGACACCTCAAACATTAACTCTTTTCAAGTAAGAGTAGGTTTTGAAGCCAGAGACCTGTGGGAACTTCTGGGCATGGGCCATGGGCTCAAGTTCCTGAGGATCTGAATCAGAGGCCTGGCATGCTATCCACGCTTCTTTGTACTCTGTGCTCATCTTTTATTTGTTTTCTTTCCTCCCTTAATTCTCCAGTAAAAATTCATTTATAAAAATTCCAACGTTGTCTCCACTCACCTTTAGGAATTGTTTTCCATACCAGGACCTAGGGTTGGGCTGAGTACACCGAGGTCTGCCTAGCTCTGAAGGGCAGCCGTTAATCTTATTTTAGGAATCTAGTTTTCTTACAGATAGAGAAATGAGATCCAAGAGGCCAGTTCAGTCCAACCTTTCCCCACCTGGATCTGGGAGGACGGGGCTTCCCTGCTCTACCTCTGTGTCCATGCTTAAGTTTACCTGGAAGTGACTAAGGCTAATGGACAGAAGCAGAGAGCACAAAGCCCAACAGCTCACCATGGTGGTAGCAAGGTCAATGCCTTTACTGACATTCAAAGCCTTGCGTTAGTCTCGGAGGACAATCTGTCTGGTAGAAATCTGGTAGATTCCCCTCTCCAACCCTACCCACTAGTTTGATTGAGATATAACTGACATAGAACACTGTAAACGTTCAAGGTGTACAGCATGTTAACTTGATACATGTATATGCTGCAAAATGATAACGACAGTAAAGTCAGTCAACCCCTCCATCATTTCACGTAATTACCACTTTGTTTGTATCATGGTAACACTTAACATCTATCCTTTCAGCAAATTTCAAGTATAGCATTGTTAAATACAGTCACTATGCTGCATATGAGGTTGCCAGAATTTTTTCATCTTATAACTGAAAACTTAGACCCTTTGACAAACATCTCCCCATTTCCTTCATCCCCCAGCTCTTGGCAACCACCATTCTCTCTGCTTCTATGAGGTCCACATTTTTAGATCCCACATACAAGTGAGATCACACAGTGTTTGTCTTTCTCTGACTTATTTCACTTAACATAATGCCCTGAGATCCATCCATGCTGTTGCAAAAGGGAGGATTTCCTTCCCTCTTACGAGTGAATAATATTCCACTAGATGTCCCGTTTCTGAGGATATAGTGAAATGAAATCACTAGCTCCAAAAAGACACTGCACCCTATGTTCACTGAAGCTTTAGTCACAATAGCCAAGACATGGTGGGGAAAAAAACCTGTGGCCAACCCTGGATAAAGAACTCAAGCATTTTGTCTACAGCCATACCACCCTGAATACACCAGATCTTGTCTAATCTGGGAAGCTAAGCAGGATCAGACCTGGTCAGTACATGGATGGGAGACATCAGGTATTTTAAAACTAGGGCTGTGAGGAGTACTTCTTTGTTCACATTGAATACATTGACACTTTTTTCTTCTTTTAAAGACTATAATATTAATATGCACCATAAGGCTGACCACATTTCATACTTAAGTGAAGGAAACACATCCTGACAAAATAACTTCAAAAGGTTCTTTCTTAATAAGATTTGTTTAGAAGAACAAAATTATAATCAGTTGTAGATGCTATTGTAAAGTGTGAAATTTGAGCCAACTTTTAAAAAAGAGATCTTCAGAGTAAGAAAAACTTATGATACATAAACAGAACTGTAGATCTAGTCTCATTTTCTAATTTATAAAAAATAAGAGGAATACTTTTTTAAAGCCTTTTTATTTGTCCTCAGCTGACCTCAAGGACAAAGGGTCGTATGTGGTTGTAAACGGGTGGCTGTTTGTGGTGGCTGGTTTGTGACCCCAGGGGCCCTGGAAGAGACGGAGTCGGGGGCAGAAAAGAGAGGGGCTGCCATATTCTTTTCCACCCAAGTAACTTTCTTCCCAAGCTAGGGGTTATGTATGTCTTCCTTGAAATGTTCCCAGTTGAAACTTCCTGCAAACTTATAGGAGACACTGCTGGATGAGCAGGTTCCACTCCCAAGGCTCCAGCTTCGAGCAGAGGCGCGCTCACCTTGAGCAGAGCCCGCAGCCACGGGGAGTGGAGGAGGTCGTACAGGAGGCACACTCCGTTCACGTCTCGGCTGTAGAACAGATTCAGCTCTTGCAGCACGAGCCTCAGGAGGTGCGAGATCCCTGGAAACGGGAGAGGGCAGAGATGGGGTGGCAGATGAGGGTGGAAAGAAAGGCCGGTGTAATGTGAAGGACAATTCAGACCACAGGGAGGTGTCAGGGGCTCATGAGGAAAGGAGGGGACACTGCATTTAAAGCTGAAAGATCTGCCTTCTAGCCCTGTTCTTACTGTGTGAGCTTCAAAAGCCACCCAGCTCTCTGGGAAATTGCTCCTTGTAGAAAATGAGGGTATGTGAGCTTCACCATGGAGTTCTAACATGAGACGAACTAATATGTCACAATTTACAGGTGAAAGATTTTATGAGAGCAATATTGCTTCCCCCTCACACTCCTAATAGCCTCTGATTTATTCCAAAATTATATAGTTTTCTGGATCCTTCTTCTTTCAAACATGCAGTCCTCTGTACTTACCCTTTATGAAAATCCTTATTGAATAACTCTCCCAATAGGCTCTTAGAAAATATTTATGTATTTATTTATTATTTATGTATGTATTTATTTAGCTGCCCTGGGTCTTAGTTCCGGCATACAGAATCTTTAGCTGAAACATGTGGGAGCTCCCTGAGCAGGGATCAACCCTGGGCCTCCTGCTTTGGGAGTGAGGAGTCGCAGCCACCGTACCACCAGGGAAGTCCCTCCCCATGAATACATTTCTAATACACATCTCAGGGTTCCACTATTAAAGGGACTGGACAGAGTTTAGTAAATGCTTGTTTTTACAAGTGTTTTCATAGAAACCCATTTTGTTGGAGTCATATTTCGATGTGAACAAGTTGTGAAGTTGTAAGCCAAAGTAAGACATTGTAGGGTAGGAAAAAGATTCTGAATCTCCTGTATCAATTTCTTTCCTTTCTACCTTGAAAATTGCTTGGATGTATCATTAATAGATGCAATCGGACACTTGAAAATGTATGACAAGTTTCATAGAGCAATCCAAAATGCTACCAGAATTTCTATCCTTAAATTGAATCACACAGAATGATATTTAAAAAGCCTTTCTGGTCTAGAAACGGAACCGGGCACCACATACCACTCTCTGGATTGGGTCCTGCGGAGAGCTTCTCATCCTTCTTGTCCTTTTCGTCTGGCGTATCTGCTCCTCTGTCTGACTGTATCATCCTCCTTGCTCAAGCGTTCAGAAGGGATGCGGAGCTAAGGAGCAGATCAACAAACAGCACTCGGCTCATGCAGTCACGCTGGCCCCGTAGCTCTTAGTACACAGACAGGCACACCTTTCCAACAGCATTTAAGGAGCAAGTCCGGCACCGTGCTCCCTACACACCAGGATCCACATCAGAGAAACAGTCTTGCCCTGAGCACTTCCTCTCTAAATTCACCACCACCAGCTATGTGAGGCAGAAAACTATTTCACAAAACATGCCCTCTCTCCTGTCTTTTTCATTTCTATTTATTTTTAAAGAAATGCTTTGATATTTTATTTTTTAAAAAATATTTTTTTAAAATATGTATTTATTTAATTATTTATTTGGCTGCACTGGGCCTTAAAATTGCAGCCTATGGGATCTAGCTCCCTGACCAGGGATAGAACTGGGGCTCCCAGCATCAGGGGTGCAGAGTCCTAATCACTGGACCACAAGGGAAGTTCCTGTTCCCCTCTTTTTTATTTATTTTTTATTTTTTTGGCGGGGGAGGGGGTGGGTTGGGGAGGGAGTGGGGTGGGTGGGCCACTTCTGTTGGCCTTTCATTTATCTATTTTCATCCATCGTTGTTCTCTGGCCTGTGTGGACCTCTCATCGCGGTGGCCCCTGTTGTCACAGAGCACCGGTTCTGGGCGCATGCGCTCCAGAGCTCCGGCTCGATAGTTGGACACATCGGTCCAGCCGCTCCGCGGCATGTGGGATCTTCCCAGGCCAGGGATCAAACCGGCGCCCCTTGCACTGCAAGGCGGTGTCCTTACCCACTGGACCAACAGGGAAGCCCTCCCCTCTTTTTTCAAACAAGTGACAAGAAAAGTTACATTTGTTTATTTTCTACCCCTTTGCCTAGTTGACTTTTACAATCATTCCAAGCTCAGGAGAGCCTTCTCTGGCTAGACTCCACCCAGGTGCCTGTTCTCTCGCATTGCACCAGTAGGTTTTCATGGCACTGATCACAGTTGCAAAAGTTATGGATTACTGCTGAGAATATGCTTGTTTTATATATTATTATACAAAGGTTGTTTTAAGAAACAGAAGCCCCAAATAATAGTGACTTAATGGAGTAGAAGTGTCTATGTTGTTCATGTAAAAGTCCAGAAGCAGAGACAACCCAGGGCTAACAGGGAAGCCCTGTTCTATCAAATTCTCAGAGAACAGGCTCCTTTCGTCTCACTGCTCTGCCCGTTTGGGATGTAGTGTGATTCTTATTTTTCTGTTCCAAGATGGTGGCTGGAGCTCCAGCCCTCACCTCTACATGTCAACCTAAAGGATGGAGATTAAGAAAATGAGGGCAGAGGGGACAGAGGGCAGAGTACTCTTTGAGGAAGTTTGACAGAAGTTGCCCTACAGGGTGAGAAATCATTTCAGGTCCTGTACACTTTCAAATGTCCCATTGGACTCTCATGCTGCTAGGGAAAAGAAAATAAACAAAAAATAATTATCCAATTCCAGAACTAAACTTCTCTTTATGTATAAACACAAAATAGTTTTTTTTTTTTTTTTTGGCCACTTCTATTGGTTTTTTATTTATCTGTTTTCATCCATCTTTGTTCTTTGGCCCATGTGGGCCTCCCATTGCAGGGGCCTCTCTCATTGCAGAGCACCGGCTCTGGGTGCATGCGCTCCAGAGCTCTGGCTCGGTAGTTGGGCACATTGGTTCAGCCGTTCCGCGACACGTGGGATCTTTCCAGGCCAGGGATTGAACCATCCTCCCTTGAACTTCAAGGTGGTGTCCTTACCCACTGTACCACCAGGGAAGCCCCATAAAGTAGTTTTGCACAATTTTAACGCATGCTGAATTTTCTGGAATGTTCCTGCCATAACTGAAGGATGAATTCACTTTGTTTTGCCTGGACTTTACCAAGTTCACCATTTCAGAAAAATCACATCATTAAGGTAAAGCTGCTCACAGTATACAACACACACGACAACACACCAGGTTGTGGTTGTGGTCGTGTCTGCATTCAAAGCTGCCACATCCCTACAGAGTTCTTTGATAGGTGCAAACGTGTTATTTCATTGTATCTTTTGATATAGTGATATCCCATTTTACATATCAGACAATGTCTTACCAGCCACATTTATTTAATTTCTCTCTCTTTTTTAAAATTATTACTAGGATTTTTAGTTTTGTATAAATGTAATTATTTTTGGCTTGTTTTATATATTATTATACAAAGGTTGTTTTAAGAAACAGAAGCCCCAAATAATAGTGACTTAATGGAGTAGAAGTGTCTATGTTGTTCATGTAAAAGTCCAGAAGCAGAGACAACCCAGGGCTAACAGGGAAGCCCTGTTCTATCAAATTCTCAGAGAACAGGCTCCTTTCGTCTCACTGCTCTGCCCGTTTGGGATGTAGTGTGATTCTTATTTTTCTGTTCCAAGATGGTGGCTGGAGCTCCAGCCCTCACCTCTACATGTCAACCTAAAGGATGGAGATTAAGAAAATGAGGGCAGAGGGGACAGAGGGCAGAGTACTCTTTGAGGAAGTTTGACAGAAGTTGCCCTACAGGGTGAGAAATCATTTCAGGTCCTGTACACTTTCAAATGTCCCATTGGACTCTCATGCTGCTAGGGAAAAGAAAATAAACAAAAAATAATTATCCAATTCCAGAACTAAACTTCTCTTTATGTATAAACACAAAATAGTTTTTTTTTTTTTTTTTGGCCACTTCTATTGGTTTTTTATTTATCTGTTTTCATCCATCTTTGTTCTTTGGCCCATGTGGGCCTCCCATTGCAGGGGCCTCTCTCATTGCAGAGCACCGGCTCTGGGTGCATGCGCTCCAGAGCTCTGGCTCGGTAGTTGGGCACATTGGTTCAGCCGTTCCGCGACACGTGGGATCTTTCCAGGCCAGGGATTGAACCATCCTCCCTTGAACTTCAAGGTGGTGTCCTTACCCACTGTACCACCAGGGAAGCCCCATAAAGTAGTTTTGCACAATTTTAACGCATGCTGAATTTTCTGGAATGTTCCTGCCATAACTGAAGGATGAATTCACTTTGTTTTGCCTGGACTTTACCAAGTTCACCATTTCAGAAAAATCACATCATTAAGGTAAAGCTGCTCACAGTATACAACACACACGACAACACACCAGGTTGTGGTTGTGGTCGTGTCTGCATTCAAAGCTGCCACATCCCTACAGAGTTCTTTGATAGGTGCAAACGTGTTATTTCATTGTATCTTTTGATATAGTGATATCCCATTTTACATATCAGACAATGTCTTACCAGCCACATTTATTTAATTTCTCTCTCTCTTTTTTAAAATTATTACTAGGATGCTTTTTGAAGCTTTGTGTAAGTGCCTTAAACTGGGTTCCCCCAGAATGAGACACAGAGCGAAGATTGTAGTGAGGTGATTTGCTTGCAAAGTGATCCAGACAGTAGTAGAGAGGTGGGATATTAAGACAGGATAAGGCAAAAAGGCCAGTAAAAAGTGTCATCAAGCAAGCACCTGCTCTGGGCACTATGGTGCTTAATCCATGGAGGAACAAGGGACAGGGAGTGGGGTTATTTATACACCAAAGCTGCCATTCACCGTTGAGGGCTTTCTCATTACTTTTGGGTCTTCCAGCCTGCTACATGCATACGTTCAGACAGAGGGTGTAGATGTAGGATACACCAAAAGGGGTAAGGGTAGGCCACTGACAGCATTTGTTATAGGAGATAATAATGAATAAATCAGGCTTTTTAAAAAATAAGCACTTCACATTCATTGTTGGATTAGGTTGAAAACCACTGTCTAAAATCTAGACAGATGGTGGGGTTGTCAGGGAGGATGTCTAGAAAAAGACAGAGCATTACGTAGTCTCTAAATTCTAAGGCAGTGAGAAGAGCAAAACAGAAAGCTGTTATGAAATTCAATTTAGACAGTCTTCCCATACATTCTTCCCCAGTCACACGAAGTGTTCTAGTTTGCTGGATTCTGCCAAAACTTGACATCATAAACTTGTGCCTTCCTCAGCACTACCCACCTTATCTAGCCCCAACTCATTTGAAACCCTGCCTTGTTCCTACATTCCAGTTTTCAAGCTCTATTGAATCATTTAGCATGTCAGTTGCTTCTATGACTCATCTTCCTCTTTGGAGGGGAGCACTTACAAAGTAGGGTTTGAAAAGGGAGACAGAGCATCTGCCAGACAAAAGTTAGAGCAAACAGATGAGACTGACCCTTAGCCATCATATTCAGGCAACTTCTTACAATGCTTCTCACAAATTATGTTATTGGTGAGACAGTATGAATTGAACAATGATTGTATGTGTGCATCATAGGTGGACCATAGTTCTAATGCCCAGAAGACAGGGTGTCTGACTAGGCCTATCCGTGCAGCAGATGGGGGCCTTAGGGGCTGTAGACTTCTGAGATGAAATTGTGAGGGAAATTTAGGGACAGACTGGTTTCTATAGTGAGTTCTAATTATTGAAATGTGTGCATGCTCAGTCACTCAGTCATGTTCGACTCTTTACAACTCCATGACTATAGCCTGCCAGGCTCCTCTGTCCATGGGATTTTTCCTGCCAGAATACTAGATTGGGTTGCCATTTACTCCTCTAGGGAATCTTCCCAACGCAGCGACTGAACCCATGACTCCTGCATTGGCGGGTGGATTCTTTGCTACTGAGCCAGCTCCTTCATTAAAGTAACTCTAATAAATCTATAGCCAACCCAGAGCTACACAGATAACTAATTCATATATTCTAAAAGGCTCATTTTGTCTAAAAATTTCCCAGTCATTGAGGCATAAACAGTAATTTTCATCTCTACAAGTTAGGTGAACTGTCAAAAGTCATCCTCAGTTTCCTGTGACAAATTTGCTATGAATCAAATCATGTTCCCTCCACATTCAGGTGTTAAGGCACCAACCCCTCAATGTGATGGTGTCTGGAGATGGATCCTTTGGGAGGTAATTAGATGAGGTCATGATCATGGGACCCTCATGATGGCCTTAGTGTCCTTATAGGAAGAGACACCACAGAGCTTGTTTCCTTAGTCTCTCTGCCACAGGAGGACACAGCCAGGTATCTTCATACCAGAAAGAAGGTCCAAACCAAAACCCAGCCAGGTTGATGCTGTGATCACAGTCACCTAGCCTATAGAACTGTGAGAAATACATTTCTGTTGTGTAAGCCATCCAGCCCATGGTATTGGCCCAAGCTAAGACAAACATTAATTGAAAAAAACCTCAGAAAATGGTCTTTCCCCCTTTCAGGTGGTTAAGGAAACTGCTGCAGTTTATTGTCTTCATAGGCCTTACCACGCTTCACGACTCCCTCATGACTTACCCTGTTTGGTGTCTGGATCCCGTGTGGGTCAGGCCTGGAGAGAGGACACCTTGCTCCTCTGTTCACTGCGGACGCCTCAGCACCTGTAACGGTGCTCAGCACAGAGCGAGCACTATTCCAGTCATTTCGGGGAAGGGGCAGTAGGGTGGGAGGCTTTACTGTGCAAGTAAAAGGTTGACGCCTCCCTGAGAGCCCAAGGTCAGCCCTGAGGGGGAAGCGACTGGGCTCAGGAGGCCTGTGCCTTCCTCTGCTCCTCGGCTTGGGTGTACTGACTTCAGCCTCCTTCCCTGTTAGAGACTTGGATCCAAGCTGACAGACCTTGAAGGTCACAAGATGCAACCTTCATCGGACAGATGAGGAATCTGACACTCAGTGGGTTAGTTGGTAGATTTCACAAGTAGTAAAAGCCAAAGGTTTTCCTCATTTCCATATTTAGTCCTGAAACATACTGGTCCCTAGCAACAGACTCATGTCCTTCCTTGTCTGCCTTTTTTTATGACCATCGGTTGAGACATAATCTATTTCTGCTGTCTTGGGGAAAGGTTCGTGATTGAGATCGTAAACAACAAGCAACCATCGGCAATCCTAAACCAGGTATCACAGAAAGTATGGTCAGTTCTTATCATTAACTTGGAAGCTGCATTAGTGTTACCAACACCGAAGAAATTTGTCCTAAATGTTGCTTTAAAAATCAGGATTTCTGGGCTTCCCTGGTAGCTTGGTGGTGGGGAGTTCATCTGCCAATGCAGGAGACATGGGTTTAATCCCTGATTTGGGAACATCCCACATGCTGTGGAGCAACTAAGCCCGTGAGCCACAACTATAGAGCCTGTGCTCTAGAGCCTTGGCGGCAACTATTGAGCCCATGTGCGCAACTACTGAAGCCCTTGTGCCCTAGAGAACTGTGAAGAAAAAACATTTCTGTTGTGTAAGCCATCCAGCCCATGGTATTGGCACAAGATAAGACAAACATTAATTGAAAAAAACCTCAGAAAATGGTCTTTCCCCCTTTCAGGTGGTTAAGGAAACTGCTGCAGTTTATTGTCTTCATAGGCCTTACCACGCTTCACGACTCCCTCATGACTTACCCTGTTTGGTGTCTGGATCCCGTGTGGGTCAGGCCTGGAGAGGACACCTTGCTCCTCTGTTCACTGCGGACGCATCAGCACCTGTAACGGTGCTCAGCAAAGAGCGAGCACTATTCCAGTCATTTCGGGGAAGGGGCAGTAGGGTGGGAGGCTTTACTGTGCAAGTAAAAGGTTGACGCCTCCCTGAGAGCCCAAGGTCAGCCCTGAGGGGGAAGCGACTGGGCTCAGGAGGCCTGTGCCTTCCTCTGCTCCTCGGCTTGGGTGTACTGACTTCAGCCTCCTTCCCTGTTAGAGACTTGGATCCAAGCTGACAGACCTTGAAGGTCACAAGATGCAACCTTCATCGGACAGATGAGGAATCTGACACTCAGTGGGTTAGTTGGTAGATTTCACAAGTAGTAAAAGCCAAAGGTTTTCCTCATTTCCATATTTAGTCCTGAAACATACTGGTCCCTAGCAACAGACTCATGTCCTTCCTTGTCTGCCTTTTTTTATGACCATCGGTTGAGACATAATCTATTTCTGCTGTCTTGGGGAAAGGTTCGTGATTGAGATCGTAAACAACAAGCAACCATCGGCAATCCTAAACCAGGTATCACAGAAAGTATGGTCAGTTCTTATCATTAACTTGGAAGCTGCATTAGTGTTACCAACACCGAAGAAATTTGTCCTAAATGTTGCTTTAAAAATCAGGATTTCTGGGCTTCCCTGGTAGCTTGGTGGTGGGGAGTTCATCTGCCAATGCAGGAGACATGGGTTTAATCCCTGATTTGGGAACATCCCACATGCTGTGGAGCAACTAAGCCCGTGAGCCACAACTATAGAGCCTGTGCTCTAGAGCCTTGGAGCGGCAACTATTGAGCCCATGTGCCGCAACTACTGAAGCCCTTGTGCCCTAGAGCTCGAGTTCCACAAGAGAAGTCACCACAACAAGAAGCCTGCTCACCTCAATTAGAGAGTAGCCCCCACTCCCTGCAACTAGAGAAGAGCCTGCAGCAGCAGTGAAAACCTAGAATAGCCACAAGTAAATAAATAACATTTTAAAAGAATATTTTTAAAAAGCATTTCTGTGAACTTTTAAAAATATAGTGATTGCTGTCAAATATTACACTCCTTACCTGTATCATGCTCATTTTTCTAAACAATGCTATTACACAAAGTCTGAAAAAGCACTCGAAAACTTAATGAGAAACAGCCTGTACAAAAATGGCTGGCTTCTTCTAGGTTAAAATCCTATTGATTAGGACTAAAACAAATGCTCAGTTTTACTTGGTCTCCATGGCAACTTATTATTCCATACTAAAAAAAAAGGTCACTTAAAGGAAAACCTGCTTTCAAAATCACAAAATTCTCCATAGACTTTGGGACATGATGCAACTAAAGCATTCAAATATTGCTCAGAATTCATATTAACAGATCTGTTCTGGTAACGGGGGTCCTCTGGCAGGGTCTCTTACCTGAAAATCTGCAATGCTGCTCCTATCCGGAGAAAAGCGTTAGCAGGAAATACCAGTGGGCTATCAGGTGCCAAAGTCACCTCACTGTTCTAGTAAAATCTCCGTACATCCTCTTTGATCTAATCCACAGAAGCCTAACCCCGCCTAACCACTAAATTACTCTTAAGCCTCCCGTCACAAATCTTCCTAAATGTTCCTTGCACTGAAAAGTCTAACTTATATAATTTTCAAAACTTCACTTTATTTTCTGATTACCAGCACATAATTAACACCAGAAAAGATGAGTATTTTTGCTAAAGACACCCCCATGATAGACAATAGCAATTTTATTGAAATCTAAGGAAAACCTGATACTTGTCAGCTGACTTATTTACCTTACTTTCTCACGTTATGATGAGGAAACAATGGAACACTCTTCATCCAGTAATAATGAGACTGACACAAGATTTCTTTCTGGAAGGTCCCCTACTGTTCTGAACCTACTAGTCCATTCTCTTCAGGTGGGAGCTACTTCTTGTCTGAAAATTTTGCAGAGAGCTGTCGGCAGGAAGAATATTTGGAAACAAGACGAGAGAGACGGTATGGCTGAGGCAAAGGGTAAAGACAAAATGGCAACTGTTAAAGGTTATCAGCTCTTCTATCTTAAATTAGACAGATGGGCATTCCCTAGATGAAAACACAAGCTGGCAATGTGGTACATTTGTGACTGCTTGTAACACAGTGTATTGTATTAAAAGCACTTATTAAAATTTTTCAACTGATTTTCTACTTTTATGAGTAGCCCGGCTACTCATGTCATGTCTCAAATGCCACCTCTGGTAGCTGTGGTAGAAAGGAGCACTAGAATGAGAGTAGGGAAGTTCCAGGTTGGAGTCCCAGTTCTGAGAGCAAGAAAATTACAGCCTCTTCTTGTCTGTAAGATCAATGGGGATAACGCCTGCCCCATGGGGCTGTGGGCATTCCCCAAGCTTGTGTGTAAGCTGCGGCGTGAGGGCTAGCTATTTCTATTTGGAGGCACTGGCCTGGTGACTTACAGGTTTCTCCCTCAAGGGAACTGGACATTTAGTTTTAATATGCTTTTTGAAAAGCATAAATAGTCCTAAATGAAGAGTCAAGTAATAGGACAATTGCTTTCAAGACTCCCAATAAAAGAATGAATCACAACTTTTCTCTTAGAATTAAGAGAGCCTGCTCTCATTTGAGAACTTCAGCAGTAGGTTTCAAGTTTTTCGGTCAGTTTCCACAATTATCCCTGTTTCTCCCTCTAAAGACATGCAAGACACTCCGCAAATTTGGCTTTATAAGCTCAATGTGGAACTTGGTGTGTTTTCATTCTCAAGTCAAAACAATTGCTAATGGAAACAAAGTGTTTAACATAAACGAATCTTTGTGCATTGGTGATAGACTTTTATTGAAATCTAAGGAAAACCTGATACTTGTCAGCTGACTTATTTACCTTACTTTCTCACGTTATGATGAGGAAACAATGGAACACTCTTCATCCAGTAATAATGAGACTGACACAAGATTTCTTTCTGGAAGGTCCCCTACTGTTCTGAACCTACTAGTCCATTCTCTTCAGGTGGGAGCTACTTCTTGTCTGAAAATTTTGCAGAGAGCTGTCGGCAGGAAGAATATTTGGAAACAAGACGAGAGAGACGGTATGGCTGAGGCAAAGGGTAAAGACAAAATGGCAACTGTTAAAGGTTATCAGCTCTTCTATCTTAAATTAGACAGATGGGCATTCCCTAGATGAAAACACAAGCTGGCAATGTGGTACATTTGTGACTGCTTGTAACACAGTGTATTGTATTAAAAGCACTTATTAAAATTTTTCAACTGATTTTCTACTTTTATGAGTAGCCCGGCTACTCATGTCATGTCTCAAATGCCACCTCTGGTAGCTGTGGTAGAAAGGAGCACTAGAATGAGAGTAGGGAAGTTCCAGGTTGGAGTCCCAGTTCTGAGAGCAAGAAAATTACAGCCTCTTCTTGTCTGTAAGATCAATGGGGATAACGCCTGCCCCATGGGGCTGTGGGCATTCCCCAAGCTTGTGTGTAAGCTGCGCGTGAGGGCTAGCTATTTCTATTTGGAGGCACTGGCCTGGTGACTTACAGGTTTCTCCCTCAAGGGAACTGGACATTTAGTTTTAATATGCTTTTTGAAAAGCATAAATAGTCCTAAATGAAGAGTCAAGTAATAGGACAATTGCTTTCAAGACTCCCAATAAAAGAATGAATCACAACTTTTCTCTTAGAATTAAGAGAGCCTGCTCTCATTTGAGAACTTCAGCAGTAGGTTTCAAGTTTTTCGGTCAGTTTCCACAATTATCCCTGTTTCTCCCTCTAAAGACATGCAAGACACTCCGCAAATTTGGCTTTATAAGCTCAATGTGGAACTTGGTGTGTTTTCATTCTCAAGTCAAAACAATTGCTAATGGAAACAAAGTGTTTAACATAAACGAATCTTTGTGCATTGGTCTCTTTCCAAGAGACACATTTGGGTAAATGCTCCCAGAGAAAACACTACAGCTGGTATATGATTAATTTATGCCTAATATTTCTAGCCAGAATTTTAAATCCTGTTTTCCCTTATCTGAATCTGTTTGGCAGGGAAAAAAATTTAACTTGTAACTATCAAAATATACCTCTTTTTTTATACCATTGTTTTGGTGGGGAGCGGTGGGTTGGGGAGGGAGCAGGGCGGGCGGGCCACTTCTATTGATCTTTCATTTATCTATTTTTCGTTCATCTTTGTTCTTTGGCCTGTGTGGGCCTCCCATTGCGGTGGCCTCGGTTGTCGCAGAGCACCAGCTCTGGGCGCATGTGCTCCAGAGCTCTGGCTCAGTAATTGGACACATCGGTCCAGCCGCTCCGCGGCACGTGGGATCTTCCCAGGCCAGGGATTGAGCTGGCGCCCCTTGCACTGCAAGGCGGTGACCTTCCCACTGGACCACCAGGGAAGCCCTCAAAATATATCTCTTGTTTAAAGAATTAATAGTACCATTTCTTTTACAACCTTGTCCTCAGTTCATCTGTATCGGAAAGTTAATCTGTTCTTTGTAAGCAAAGGTGCTATAAGTTAATGTCAGTTTTAAATGTTTGCTCAGTTGCTAAGTGGTCGCTAACTCCTTGCAGCCTCATGGACTGCAGCATACCAGGCTTCCCTGTCCTTCACTATCTCTGGGAACTTGCTCAAACTCATGTCCACTGAGTCAGTGATACCATCCAACCATCTCATCCTCTGTCATCCCTTCTCCTCCTGCCCTCAATCTTTCCCAGCATCAGGGTCTTTTCCAAAGAGTCAGCTCCTCACATCAGGTGGCCAAAGTATTGGAGCTTCAGCTTCAGCATCAGTCCTTCCAATGAAAGAGACATCTCTCTAAAACCCCCATGAGATCTCTAAGGCCTGTACAAAGAGGCATGGGCTACAATACAGGAGGCAACCCCCCCAAGCCCAAAAAACTAAACTTGGATTCCTTTTACATTTTTAGGTGGTCCAGTGTCACTTCTTTCACAATCATAAAACCACCATATAAATATGAATGTCTTTTATTATGAAAATTGCTGTTACATTACAGATAACATTCCAAAACAATATTTTAATAAACACTTGTCTTGATTATAAAGTAGAGCAGAATCCATGATCCTTTTTCAAAACTGATTAACATCTGCCGATGTTACGTTAACGTAAAGCAGGAGGGCACTCCGAACGCTCACCCTGGTGCAGAAGAGATGAGATGAGGAAGAGCACCTATGTGATCCAGAACAGCTCCTAGTGTTACTTGTACAGTATAAACCAACCACTTACAGGAGGACATAGAAAAAATAAAAGGTGAGAAGCAAAACAATGAAAGGTAGAGGTGTCACGAGATGGGAAAAGCCAAAGTGAGTTTCCTTCTCCTTCCCTTCCGTGAGTTCAGTGCAAGGTACGGGAAGAACCACCACACCAGGTCAAGGATAGATGCAGTTCTTCGCTTCTGTGTTTCCCAGTCTCCAGTCCTGTTCCAAAATATAGCCTGCATGCAAAAACCCTTTGGGCTCTCACTCACAGGTCCCAGAACACAGTGTCGGCACAGGGATGAATGAGGCTCCATAGCAGCTCAGAGTCAGCATCTGAATTCCAGTGTATTCACTCCAAAGCAGTGTAAGGAATCTGAGAACACAATTCCTATGTTCTTTCTCATCAGGGGCAGAAGATTCCTATGTGGCTAAGCTCCATGTTTGGGATCAGGGTGCAGTAGTAGTAACTGCACAGAACCTCTCCCATCGTGAACAAATACCCTGGTGGAAAAGCTTAGAAAAAGTTAAAACTGCAGTTTATAAGTTCCTCCTTCCCCTTCCTCAGCAAAGTCGCATGGTGCACAAGACTGCAAGGGATTCTGAAAGGCAGAGTGTGGCCACTACAGTTTCAAGTACGACTTCCTCCTTGCAAAGGGGTCTGGGATGACTGGGGGCAAACCAGAAATGCAAAAATATTCACCAACCTCTTTAATGTAAGAAACTACACTGAGAATTGCTTCTTACAAAGTCATGAACTGGCATACTCTTTGCTGTAGGAAGGGATAACCTCTTTTTTTCCAATAGCAGATGTATATTTGGGAAACTTACCAAAGGCCAAGGACTAGTCTAATCTGATTTCTACCTCCTTTTCAAGCCTCCCGTTACCAGTACAGTCTTTTATTCTGGGCTCAGAGCTGCAATCTCTAGCAAGGCTCAGAAATAAACTAACAAAACGATACAACGTCCTAATTTCAACACTGTTCTTTTTTGCCATTACAGGAAGACGCCAGATGGTGCTAAAACATTCTGAATAGATAATCCAGTTGTCAAGCTGTTAGACAGCCTAGTTAAGCTTCTCACGCTGGATCTGGTAGTAACATGCCTGAAAAAAAGTTCAAAATCATTTAAAATTTACTTTAAAAGAAATTATATAAACATAACAATGCATGGGACTAAGACAGGGAACTCCTTTATCAATACTGAGTGCTCAACAAAATTGGCTGCTTTCATTCTTTTGCCCATTTCCTTTTCCCCTGTTTTCCTGTTTCCTCCTACCCTATCCCATGTCTACTTTGCCTAGTTATAATGAATAGAAATGAAACTGTGAAAACCCCTTTAATTCTAAAACAGACAAAAAAATTTTTTTACAAGCTGTATAACATGTCATTAAGCAGAGATACCATAATCTGCGAAGCCACTATTAATTGGACATTTAGAATATGCTCATGATCAGTATCAGGTACACAAACAACTGTAATCAGAATCACCTAGCATGTCTGATAACCATTTAGGCTGAGATTAAGCATTATTCCAGACCTCGTGAGTCAGAAGACTGGATAATGAATAACTTGCTTCAGTACTTTTTCATATATTTTTGGCCACTTCTATTGGTCTTTCATTTATTTCCATGTTTGTTCTTGGACCTGAGTGGGCCTTCCACCGCAGTGGCCTCTCTCATTGCAGAGCACCGGCCATGGACACATGCGCTCCAGAGCTCCAGTTCGGTATTTGGACACATCGGTCCAGCCGCTCCGTAGCATGTGGGATCGTCCCAGGCCAGGGATCGAACCGGCATCCCTTGCACTGCAAGGTGGTGTCCTTACTCACTGGACCACCAGGGAAGCCCTTGCTTCAGTATTTTTAAGACCAACTGATTCTACTTTTTCTTAGTATATTGATATATTTTAAAATATTGACAGTAGTGCTCTAAAGGCACTTAATGTTTGCATTGAAGTTTTATATAAAAGAAGGTGGTAAATGACAGCTTCGTAATATTGCAAATGAAGGAGAGATCTTAACATAAAAAATATAAAATAATATCTATACTTTACCTTCAAAGTAGTGAACATTATACCCTGTTCCCCATGCTGAAGATATGGGTCCATCAGATCCTCGATGAGGTGTACCTCAGAGCCTAAATTCCTAATCCTGCCCCAATGAGAAAGAGATACTGAGTTATTTCTGCTTACATGTATATCCTACTCTGGAGTCTATCTGAAAGGTAAAGAAGGAACAGCTCAACAAAAAGGTAACCATACTGAAAAAGGATTAACTGAAATGGAATTTTTTTTCCAGTGGAGGAACGTGTTCCTGTCCAGAAAAGGAAGGGGGGCATATTTGTTTAAAATAATGTCACTGATATGAAAGTCAGAAGAGATTGGTCACCTGGCCCGTAGCACCACATATAAGAAAACAGGAAACAAGTCATCCATGGACCACAGGAAGTCTTCCTGAAGGGATGCCAGGACACTCTGCGAAATCTCTTCGAAAGTCTGCTGGATGACTTTCAGTTTGTCTGATGGGGTAAATGTTGTGCTGTTGTAAAAAAAGAAAAAAAAAGTTTAAAAATAAATGACAGAATTACAGCCTACGGTTTTCTTAATAGAGCCATTTGATACTAATTGCTTGACAATATACTCTCTGAAGGCTCATGTGCCTTAAGCTGGACACAAAAGGCAAAAGGGGTCACTCGAAAGGATGACCTCTGTAAATCTAAGGTTCTCTGAGGAAAGAAGCCTTCAGGTATGAATGGTTCACATGAAAGAATTAACTAAGTCACAGATCATCTCCTTTTATCCACGTGGAAGCTTATTTTCCTAATACATGCTTTTCTCTAAGTAAGAAGTTTAATTAATTTCCTTTGGTTTTTTTTACAAACCCAGAGCTCAGCATTGAAGGGGGGCTTCAGTTTACTGCAAGGTGGTGTCCTACTCACTGGACCACCAGGAAGCCCTTGCTTCAGTATTTTAAGACCAACTGATTCTACTTTTTCTTAGTATATTGATATATTTTAAAATATTGACAGTAGTGCTCTAAAGGCACTTAATGTTTGCATTGAAGTTTTATATAAAAGAAGGTGGTAAATGACAGCTTCGTAATATTGCAAATGAAGGAGAGATCTTAACATAAAAAATATAAAATAATATCTATACTTTACCTTCAAAGTAGTGAACATTATACCCTGTTCCCCATGCTGAAGATATGGGTCCATCAGATCCTCGATGAGGTGTACCTCAGAGCCTAAATTCCTAATCCTGCCCCAATGAGAAAGAGATACTGAGTTATTTCTGCTTACATGTATATCCTACTCTGGAGTCTATCTGAAAGGTAAAGAAGGAACAGCTCAACAAAAAGGTAACCATACTGAAAAAGGATTAACTGAAAGGGAAATTTTTTTTCCAGTGGAGGATCGTGTTCCTGTCCAGAAAAGGAAGGGGGGCATATTTGTTTAAAATAATGTCACTGATATGAAAGTCAGAAGAGATTGGTCACCTGGCCCGTAGCACCACATATAAGAAAACAGGAAACAAGTCATCCATGGACCACAGGAAGTCTTCCTGAAGGGATGCCAGGACACTCTGCGAAATCTCTTCGAAAGTCTGCTGGATGACTTTCAGTTTGTCTGATGGGGTAAATGTTGTGCTGTTGTAAAAAAAGAAAAAAAAAGTTTAAAAATAAATGACAGAATTACAGCCTACGGTTTTCTTAATAGAGCCATTTGATACTAATTGCTTGACAATATACTCTCTGAAGGCTCATGTGCCTTAAGCTGGACACAAAAGGCAAAAGGGGTCACTCGAAAGGATGACCTCTGTAAATCTAAGGTTCTCTGAGGAAAGAAGCCTTCAGGTATGAATGGTTCACATGAAAGAATTAACTAAGTCACAGATCATCTCCTTTTATCCACGTGGAAGCTTATTTTCCTAATACATGCTTTTCTCTAAGTAAGAAGTTTAATTAATTTCCTTTTGGTTGAAGATACAATTATGTAGATAAATTTCTGGGTAGGTTCTCCACCACTTCTGAAAATGCAAGGGCCTTGTAGAGTAAAAGGTAACCCAAATGTCTCAAGAGTCTTTCTGATCTCTAGGTTGAGTTTGACACCATCTGGTGGGGGTAGGGCAGAATGGGGCCAGAGTGTAGGTAAATATAACATCTCATCAATATCTTAATAGACTAATCACTCCTTTGATTTATGTAATTTTCAACAAATCAGAGATCACCTGATCTGCTGCAGACATTCAACAGCTGAAGCAAAACAAGCATCTTTTGTGGTCTGCAAAACCTACAAAAAAAAAATTGATAAAGGTCAAAGAGAAAAGCTGTCTTTTGCAGTAATGATAAACATAAATGATACCAATCACGGAATATAGGTCTTCAGTGAATAACTCGTGCTTGGGTAGTATACTACCAAAGTAAAATGAAAACTTCTTTTGCTATAGCTAATGCCCCACACCAAGTAAAAGCGCATTTGCTGAGAAAACTAAAATCCACTGTACCTTTTTACTCTCTCCAAGGACTGACAAGGTCATTGGCCAAAATTTCCTATAATGGAATCCATATATTGTTAATACATGCTTGTGCCTCATGGTAGATTAATCCTGATAAAAACAGTTAATGACTAGACTGGATTTCCTGTCTTCATTTAAAATAACTATTTCACAGTTACCTTTTTACCATTAAACCACTGCATTGAAAACATTTACCTTCCAATTAAGGCCCATTCACTTTTTTCTGATAGCACAGATCTGCTGATTATTGGGTGCTGGGGTAATCAGCTCTATCATAACACTTTCAGAGAGAAAAATCAATGGGGGCCAGGGATACACATATAACTAATCTGGGATTATACATAGAGCCAATATACTACTTTTGAAGGCTCATGTGCCTTAAGCTGGACACAAAAGGCAAAAGGGGTCACTCGAAAGGATGACCTCTGTAAATCTAAGGTTCTCTGAGGAAAGAAGCCTTCAGGTATGAATGGTTCACATGAAAGAATTAACTAAGTCACAGATCATCTCCTTTTATCCACGTGGAAGCTTATTTTCCTAATACATGCTTTTCTCTAAGTAAGAAGTTTAATTAATTTCCTTTTGGTTGAAGATACAATTATGTAGATAAATTTCTGGGTAGGTTCTCCACCACTTCTGAAAATGCAAGGGCCTTGTAGAGTAAAAGGTAACCCAAATGTCTCAAGAGTCTTTCTGATCTCTAGGTTGAGTTTGACACCATCTGGTGGGGTAGGGTAGAATGGGGCCAGAGTGTAGGTAAATATAACATCTCATCAATATCTTAATAGACTAATCACTCCTTTGATTTATGTAATTTTCAACAAATCAGAGATCACCTGATCTGCTGCAGACATTCAACAGCTGAAGCAAAACAAGCATCTTTTGTGGTCTGCAAAACCTACAAAAAAAAAATTGATAAAGGTCAAAGAGAAAAGCTGTCTTTTGCAGTAATGATAAACATAAATGATACCAATCACGGAATATAGGTCTTCAGTGAATAACTCGTGCTTGGGTAGTATACTACCAAAGTAAAATGAAAACTTCTTTTGCTATAGCTAATGCCCCACACCAAGTAAAAGCGCATTTGCTGAGAAAACTAAAATCCACTGTACCTTTTTACTCTCTCCAAGGACTGACAAGGTCATTGGCCAAAATTTCCTATAATGGAATCCATATATTGTTAATACATGCTTGTGCCTCATGGTAGATTAATCCTGATAAAAACAGTTAATGACTAGACTGGATTTCCTGTCTTCATTTAAAATAACTATTTCACAGTTACCTTTTTACCATTAAACCACTGCATTGAAAACATTTACCTTCCAATTAAGGCCCATTCACTTTTTTCTGATAGCACAGATCTGCTGATTATTGGGTGCTGGGGTAATCAGCTCTATCATAACACTTTCAGAGAGAAAAATCAATGGGGGCCAGGGATACACATATAACTAATCTGGGATTATACATATCTGTAAACAACAGAACAGTGTAAAAGTAAAAAGTAAAATAAAAATTAAAAAAAAGCTAATGGGGCTTCCCTGGTGGTCCAGTGGGTAAGGACACCGCCTTGCAGTGCAAGGGGCGCCAGTTCGATCCCTGGCCTGGAAAGATCCCACGTGCCGCGGAGCGGCTGGACCGATGTGTCCAATTACCGAGCCGGAGCTCTGGAGCACATACGCACAGAGCCAGTGCTCTGCGACAACAGAGGCCACTGCGATGGGAGGCCCACATGGGCCAAAGAACAAAGATGGATGAAAATAGATAAATGAAAGACCAAGAGAAGTGGCCCGCCCGCCCACCCCTCTGCCTCCCCAACACCCACCCCCCCAAAAAAGAAAGTAAAATCATTTACTATTTCCTTGGACTACAAGAAACAATGCCTTACAACAAAAAAAGGGCACTTCTAAACTTCTAACTTAGCAATGTAAATGGGGAGGGAGGAAGAGAACAGAAAAGAAAGTAAAGAAGTATGCCAAAGACTGAATCCAATTAACTTTTTCTGGAAATGTGAATATATGTATTTGCTTTGAGGAAATGCAAAATATCAGTCAGGAGACACTCAAGTTATTTACATATATTTAGAAGAATAATCAGATTTCAAACTCATGTCCACAGATTCTCAGAAATAAAGATTTTTAAAATATTTTAAAATATTTTCCTAAAGACAGATACACAATAAGTAAATACATTGCAAATCATAAATACAAGTAGATAGCAAAGTACCAAGTTCCCAATAACGCTGTTTGCACTTAGAATTAAAACTACTAGACTCCATTCATAAATACTGTCCTGACCTCTGCACCCCGAGGAAGCCCAGAAGAGCAAGGTCCGCCTGCTTATTTAGTCGGAGAACACATTCCCAGTAGACGTCCTCTTCACGATCGTTATCCAGGGCGTACAGCATGAACAGAGGCGGGTAGAGCCGAGGTAGGAGTACCGGAAGCAGTAGCCCAGAACTTGTTACCACGTAGCTACAAACATTGGAGAAGGAGAAGTCTGAATTTTAAAAATGAATACATAATCAAACATGGAGCATCGTTTTCTAGAAGTTGAGAGCAAAGATTGGAAATTCTGCATAAAGAAACAGTTTTATTACTTCTGTTATGTAAGGAGTTAACAGGAGAAGTTTACCTATGGCCCCAGAGGTTTGTCTTGGGTCACCTGTGCATTCTTTTCATAAACTCAAAATCTAACTGAAAGTCTACTGTGTTTCCATTTTAAGGCTGATCTCTCTCTTGTCCTCAGGCAAGAATGATTTACTTTGCTCATCAGCCTAGTACCTAGTCATCTGTGGTTACAGTTGGCATTTGGCTAACAGAACTTGAGATCTAAAAGAAGCCTCAGAATCCTGTAGGGGCGCTGCGCTACAGCCTGGAGGGGTGGGATGGGCAGGACTGGGAGGGGGCCAGGGATATGTATATGACTAATCTGGGATTATACATATCTGTAAATAACAAAACTCTGTAAAAAAGTAAAATAAAAATAATTATTAAAAAAAAAAAGAAGCCTCAGAGATCACCCAATCCAACTACGTAATTTAAAAAAGAAGGACACAGATCTAGAGAAAACACCTTTTCCTGGGATTCTCTGCGTAAGATCACTTGGTCCCCACTCCGTTTCTTCAGTATCCCCACTCACCCTGGCTCTGGTGATTCAGATCTGGAATCTGACTTCCCAGTGCAGAAGGATTTCCTTTCGGTAGGCAGAGGGGCAGAGAGAGGAATTGTACTGCCCTCTTCAGGAAGCTCAGGAAATAAGAACCTAAGGAAGAATAAAGAATACCATTATATAATTACACTTTACGACAGAGAATGAGATGGCTGGATGGCCTCACTGAGTCAATGGACAGAGTTTGAACAAGCTCCAGGAGATGGTGATGTACAGGGAAGCCTGGTGTGCTGCAGTTCACGTGGTCGCAGAGTTGGACGCACACAGGGGACTGAGAGACTGAACCGAACTGAATTACATTTCTTGAGTGGATAAAAGAATAAAAATACATTTCCATTATTTAATCTACATAAGGATCAATAAAATCAAAGTTCATATGAATTATCAATAAAGATTTCAATTCCCTTAGCATCTTAACTAATGTACCTCACAGAATACAAGTAAGTGTGGCTAACAAATGTCAGTGTGTGTGTGTGTGTGTGTGTGTGTGTGTGACCCCTTGGACTGTAGCTCGCCAGGTCCCTCTGTTCCTGGGATTCTCCAGGCAAGAATACTGGAGGGGTTTGCCATTTTCTCCTCCAGGGGATTTTCCCAACTCAGGTATTGAATCCATAGCTTCCGCATTTGTAGGTAGAGTCTTTACCACTGAGCGACTTGGGAAGCCCGATAGGACATAAATACTCAGGGATAAAACCTCGTACTAGACTTTCGGTTCTCTGTTGTTAGGTTTTAGAGACATGATTCTGCTTAAGAGATTAAATCCAAATAAGGCTACTGTATTTCATATCAAAATTGGTATTAAAATTTATTTTTAGCCTTCTATTATACTTAGCGAGTAAGACATAAAGGAAGTTACAATGGCTAAGCAAAGTAAAAATATGTTTTCTCCGTATAATCTACTGAAGGATTTGTGGCATAAAACCATTTTCTTGATTTCTTTCTGCAATAAAGAACATTCATGATTCTTCACAAACTGTCATCTCTAGATTCTGGGTGAAGCCCACCCAAGCATGAATATAAACCACACCTTGCTGACATGAAAAGACCTCTCACCTCACCAGCTGGAAAATTCGCTTAAGGTAAGACTTAACCTCACCCCACTCACCCTGGCTGGAGATCTGGACGTTCCCAGTGCAGAGGATTTCCTTTCGGTAGGCAGAGGGGCAGAGAGGATTGTACTGCCCTCTTCAGGAAGCTCAGGAAATAAGAACCTAAGGAAGAATAAAGAATACCATTATATAATTACACTTTACGACAGAGAATGAGATGGCTGGATGGCCTCACTGAGTCAATGGACAGAGTTTGAACAAGCTCCAGGAGATGGTGATGTACAGGGAAGCCTGGTGTGCTGCAGTTCACGTGGTCGCAGAGTTGGACGCACACAGGGGACTGAGAGACTGAACCGAACTGAATTACATTTCTTGAGTGGATAAAAGAATAAAAATACATTTCCATTATTTAATCTACATAAGGATCAATAAAATCAAAGTTCATATGAATTATCAATAAAGATTTCAATTCCCTTAGCATCTTAACTAATGTACCTCACAGAATACAAGTAAGTGTGGCTAACAAATGTCAGTGTGTGTGTGTGTGTGTGTGTGTGTGTGACCCCTTGGACTGTAGCTCGCCAGGTCCCTCTGTTCCTGGGATTCTCCAGGCAAGAATACTGGAGGGGTTTGCCATTTTCTCCTCCAGGGGATTTTCCCAACTCAGGTATTGAATCCATAGCTTCCGCATTTGTAGGTAGAGTCTTTACCACTGAGCGACTTGGGAAGCCCGATAGGACATAAATACTCAGGGATAAAACCTCGTACTAGACTTTCGGTTCTCTGTTGTTAGGTTTTAGAGACATGATTCTGCTTAAGAGATTAAATCCAAATAAGGCTACTGTATTTCATATCAAAATTGGTATTAAAATTTATTTTTAGCCTTCTATTATACTTAGCGAGTAAGACATAAAGGAAGTTACAATGGCTAAGCAAAGTAAAAATATGTTTTCTCCGTATAATCTACTGAAGGATTTGTGGCATAAAACCATTTTCTTGATTTCTTTCTGCAATAAAGAACATTCATGATTCTTCACAAACTGTCATCTCTAGATTCTGGGTGAAGCCCACCCAAGCATGAATATAAACCACACCTTGCTGACATGAAAAGACCTCTCACCTCACCAGCTGGAAAATTCGCTTAAGGTAAGACTTAATCTCCTTCACCGCCTCCTGCAGTAGCCGGCGGTTGGCTCCCACACCCACGTATGTCATTCTATACACTGCGACCAGCGTCTCCACGAGCCTGCCCAGCGGGTGCAGGGGAGTGTCGCAGGCCTGGGCAGGAAGAGAACCAACACAGCCATCACGGTACACATACAGCAGGAACAGTCCATCAGAATGAACAAGTTCATACATGATGTGCAATTTCCAAACTGTCAAGAGTCTACTTTTGGACCAGAAACATTTAAATATTTCAACTTTTCTGAAAGTGTTAAGTCTACCCACATTATATACACTAGGAGTCCTTACCCTTAATCAAACAATCCTATTAACATTTTGGGAAAATAGCTTTGGATATACTGATACAGAGTATCATTAAAAGAAAAGTTCTAAGGGAATTCCCTGGTAGTCTGGTGGTTAAGACTCTGTGCTTTCACGGCATGGGTTCAATCCCTGATAGGGAAACTGAGATTCCACATGCCGTGTGGCCCACCCAAAGGAAAACACAAAAAAAAGAAAATATACCTTAAACCTTAAAAAAATATATGAAATGTTACCTTGCAGAAAACTGAAAAATGAGAGTTGAAACAGTGTTCAATCCCCCTGATTTCTCCTAGTACTCCTTCCTGAGCCCTCAACATCAATTCTTGTCATACTTTAAATTGTGGGCTGATCTCATTGGGTTTGAGAAGGAAGTAAAGAGAGCATAACCATGAGGAAAGGGCGGCATGCTCCCTTTATATAACTTCTAGTTTGCTAATGTTACAAACAAAAGTCACTTTGAACTGTGATCCTAGATGGCCAGAAATCTCATGAACATTTTACAAAACTTATAAAGTTCTGTCACTGAAATAGGCCAATCTTCAGGTGGAAATGTGCTCTGAGCAGTCAGAGAATTAACAAAAGACACACTAGGAAAGCAAAAAAACAGGATATGAGTAACAATAAGCTGTGAGGACATCTGAATGATATATTGTGTTAGTTCTATCATTAATTAACAAGACCAGTTTGGTTCTGATTCTCATTTACCTTTATTAAATATTTCTTGATGTCATCATATTTCTCCACGGAGAAGGCACCCACATGCTGAGGAATGAATTCCAAACCTTTATTAAATATCTTTTTTCCAGTTAGCCGGCGGTTGGCTCCCACCCACGTATGTCATTCTATACACTGCGACCAGCGTCTCCACGAGCCTGCCCAGCGGGTGCAGGGAGTGTCGCAGGCCTGGGCAGGAAGAGAACCAACACAGCCATCACGGTACACATACAGCAGGAACAGTCCATCAGAATGAACAAGTTCATACATGATGTGCAATTTCCAAACTGTCAAGAGTCTACTTTTGGACCAGAAACATTTAAATATTTCAACTTTTCTGAAAGTGTTAAGTCTACCCACATTATATACACTAGGAGTCCTTACCCTTAATCAAACAATCCTATTAACATTTTGGGAAAATAGCTTTGGATATACTGATACAGAGTATCATTAAAAGAAAAGTTCTAAGGGAATTCCCTGGTAGTCTGGTGGTTAAGACTCTGTGCTTTCACGGCATGGGTTCAATCCCTGATAGGGAAACTGAGATTCCACATGCCGTGTGGCCCACCCAAAGGAAAACACAAAAAAAAGAAAATATACCTTAAACCTTAAAAAAATATATGAAATGTTACCTTGCAGAAAACTGAAAAATGAGAGTTGAAACAGTGTTCAATCCCCCTGATTTCTCCTAGTACTCCTTCCTGAGCCCTCAACATCAATTCTTGTCATACTTTAAATTGTGGGCTGATCTCATTGGGTTTGAGAAGGAAGTAAAGAGAGCATAACCATGAGGAAAGGGCGGCATGCTCCCTTTATATAACTTCTAGTTTGCTAATGTTACAAACAAAAGTCACTTTGAACTGTGATCCTAGATGGCCAGAAATCTCATGAACATTTTACAAAACTTATAAAGTTCTGTCACTGAAATAGGCCAATCTTCAGGTGGAAATGTGCTCTGAGCAGTCAGAGAATTAACAAAAGACACACTAGGAAAGCAAAAAAACAGGATATGAGTAACAATAAGCTGTGAGGACATCTGAATGATATATTGTGTTAGTTCTATCATTAATTAACAAGACCAGTTTGGTTCTGATTCTCATTTACCTTTATTAAATATTTCTTGATGTCATCATATTTCTCCACGGAGAAGGCACCCACATGCTGAGGAATGAATTCCAAACTCTCTAGTGTCTGAGTCTGTGAACGACTTAATATCTCTGGACTATAAAAAATGAAAAGAAAGCCTATCATATCTTTCAAGAAAGCAAGATTTTAGGTACACATGAAACACAGTCACCAACTAAGGATGAAACAGAGCATCCAGCAGTGTTCAGCCCAAATGTGCTCATAACCGGTAACTGCCCTGTGTTAGATTTACAGAACAGCCATTCCGAATAGCATTTAACATTACTCCACACCAGCCACAATCAATCAATGAAGGCGCTGTGCCAGTGTAAACCCTGGTGTTGAAAAACACTCTAAGGTTAGCCTAAAGAGAAAACTGGTGACAGACCTGTTAGTAATGATAGAAATGGAATAAAAGGGAGAGTGGAGAGCTAAAGACTAAGGAAAACAAACCAAAGGGCAAAGGATGAAACGGAAGTGAGCTCAAGCTGTAAGGGGATACTGCCGACACTATAGCAGGTGCTGGGTAGGCACACAGCGGGGGAAAAGGAAGCTTCAGATGAAGAGGCTAAGACAAAACACATACTAATCATTAACTGAAATTTTTTGGTTAATGGCACTCTATCACTAGACGACAACGAGAAATTAGAAATAGTGCACAATAAAAAACCCAAAAACCTCACAATTAACATTATGACACTATTTTGGATAAACAAATAAGAGCTTTACTGCAGCAATGTGGTTTTATACAGAAGTTCACTCATTCTCACTTCACTCCAACAGGAGTTAACCAAGGTTAACTGGAGGACTCAAGTCTCAATGTCTATGCCCAAGGGCTCTACCAGTGAAGGCTGGCCAGTTGGACCCAACATGAGGACAGGGTCACAGCCTTAATCAATCCTGGGAGTTTCCATGTCTTTTACAGACAAGAGTAGGAGATAAAAATCACAAACTTCATGAATGAAAAGACTATAATCAACTCCCATTGATCCCAAATACAGGAAAAAAAGCCAAAACCTTCTTTCTATACTGTGAGGATTAGCATATTCTTTAGATTCAAATACTTGTGGAAATGACTGGCCAAGTTAAATACGGAAATATGAAGAATTGCAGATGAAGAAGAAACAAAAAGCAGACAAAAAGGAAAAGGAGTAAAAGGAAGAAAGTAAGAAAAAGTAGAAAGAGAAATGAAAGGTACATCCGTAATTTTTCTCTAGAAATTTCAAAATCATTGTGCTGCTTCCTTTTGGTCCCCAGGGTTTCTGACAACAAAGATGAGCCGTTTGAATTGCTGTTTCCATATACGTAAGGCATAATTCTTTTTCAGTTGCTTTCAAGACTTTTTTTTCTTCCAATCTGAATATGATGTGTCTGTGTATGGCTATCTGGCTTTTTCGAAGATGATGTTTGTTTGGCTTCTTGAATGTATAAGTTTATATGTAGGTCTTTCACCAAACTTGGGGGAAGTTTTCAACAAGTATTTTTTTCAGCTCTGCAATTTTTCTTTCCTTCTGGGATTGGTAAGGCAACTAGACGAAAAAAAAAAACAAAGCTGAAAAACCAAAGGGCAAAGGATGAAACGGAAGTGAGCTCAAGCTGTAAGGATACTGCCGACACTATAGCAGGTGCTGGGTAGGCACACAGCGGGGGAAAAGGAAGCTTCAGATGAAGAGGCTAAGACAAAACACATACTAATCATTAACTGAAATTTTTTGGTTAATGGCACTCTATCACTAGACGACAACGAGAAATTAGAAATAGTGCACAATAAAAAACCCAAAAACCTCACAATTAACATTATGACACTATTTTGGATAAACAAATAAGAGCTTTACTGCAGCAATGTGGTTTTATACAGAAGTTCACTCATTCTCACTTCACTCCAACAGGAGTTAACCAAGGTTAACTGGAGGACTCAAGTCTCAATGTCTATGCCCAAGGGCTCTACCAGTGAAGGCTGGCCAGTTGGACCCAACATGAGGACAGGGTCACAGCCTTAATCAATCCTGGGAGTTTCCATGTCTTTTACAGACAAGAGTAGGAGATAAAAATCACAAACTTCATGAATGAAAAGACTATAATCAACTCCCATTGATCCCAAATACAGGAAAAAAAGCCAAAACCTTCTTTCTATACTGTGAGGATTAGCATATTCTTTAGATTCAAATACTTGTGGAAATGACTGGCCAAGTTAAATACGGAAATATGAAGAATTGCAGATGAAGAAGAAACAAAAAGCAGACAAAAAGGAAAAGGAGTAAAAGGAAGAAAGTAAGAAAAAGTAGAAAGAGAAATGAAAGGTACATCCGTAATTTTTCTCTAGAAATTTCAAAATCATTGTGCTGCTTCCTTTTGGTCCCCAGGGTTTCTGACAACAAAGATGAGCCGTTTGAATTGCTGTTTCCATATACGTAAGGCATAATTCTTTTTCAGTTGCTTTCAAGACTTTTTTTTCTTCCAATCTGAATATGATGTGTCTGTGTATGGCTATCTGGCTTTTTCGAAGATGATGTTTGTTTGGCTTCTTGAATGTATAAGTTTATATGTAGGTCTTTCACCAAACTTGGGGGAAGTTTTCAACAAGTATTTTTTTCAGCTCTGCAATTTTTCTTTCCTTCTGGGATTCCAAGGACACAAATACTAGATTCTCAGGTCTTTAGAGTTCTGTTCACTTTTTTTTCACACTTTTCTGTTCAGTTTAAACAATTTTTACTAATCTACTTTCAAGGTTACTGACTCTTCTGTTGTCCTCTCCAATCTGCTATTTAGTCCACCCAGTGATTTTTAAAATTTTGGTTACTGTATTTTTCAATTCAAAAATGTTTGATTTGATTCTTCTTTATATCCTCCAGCTTTTCGCTGATATTTTCTATTTTAATATTTGTTTCAAGGATTTTACAATTGCTCATTTGAGAATTTTTAAAATTATTATTATTATATTTTTACAGAGTTTTGTTGTTTACTGCCACACGTCAATCTGAATCCGCCATAGGTACACTTACTGGCTTTAGGTTTTGTCTTCTACCAGGCTCTGCCCTGTGCTGGACAGGCATTCACGCACCTGTCTCTGTGTTGGCGCCGATTGGTGGTCAGGGCCACAGCAATATTGTCCCAGGCTTTCCAAACTTCCCCTTGGCCTGGGTTCTCACAGCCGAGCTGACGCCAACATTCATCAAACACGGCTTTCCACTTCTCATCAGCCGGCACCGCCAAATTTCCAAGTTTCCTGCTAATAAGGTCACGTCAGCCTTTTATTGATCACTTATTTTGTGCAAAATCCTAAGCAACAGAAACTTCCTAATAATATGCCACTGTAAATATTTCTGTGAAAAAGCTGCCTAAATTGATGGTGGTCCTGTTGTTTAAAACCGAATAAAAAATTTAAAGGTGGTTTTACTATTCAGTGTTTATTAGAAATTTCAAAATCATTGTGCTGCTTCCTTTTGGTCCCCAGGGTTTCTGACAACAAAGATGAGCCGTTTGAATTGCTGTTTCCATATACGTAAGGCATAATTCTTTTTCAGTTGCTTTCAAGACTTTTTTTTCTTCCAATCTGAATATGATGTGTCTGTGTATGGCTATCTGGCTTTTTCGAAGATGATGTTTGTTTGGCTTCTTGAATGTATAAGTTTATATGTAGGTCTTTCACCAAACTTGGGGGAAGTTTTCAACAAGTATTTTTTTCAGCTCTGCAATTTTTCTTTCCTTCTGGGATTCCAAGGACACAAATACTAGATTCTCAGGTCTTTAGAGTTCTGTTCACTTTTTTTTCACACTTTTCTGTTCAGTTTAAACAATTTTTACTAATCTACTTTCAAGGTTACTGACTCTTCTGTTGTCCTCTCCAATCTGCTATTTAGTCCACCCAGTGATTTTTAAAATTTTGGTTACTGTATTTTTCAATTCAAAAATGTTTGATTTGATTCTTCTTTATATCCTCCAGCTTTTCGCTGATATTTTCTATTTTAATATTTGTTTCAAGGATTTTACAATTGCTCATTTGAGAATTTTTAAAATTATTATTATTATATTTTTACAGAGTTTTGTTGTTTACTGCCACACGTCAATCTGAATCCGCCATAGGTACACTTACTGGCTTTAGGTTTTGTCTTCTACCAGGCTCTGCCCTGTGCTGGACAGGCATTCACGCACCTGTCTCTGTGTTGGCGCCGATTGGTGGTCAGGGCCACAGCAATATTGTCCCAGGCTTTCCAAACTTCCCCTTGGCCTGGGTTCTCACAGCCGAGCTGACGCCAACATTCATCAAACACGGCTTTCCACTTCTCATCAGCCGGCACCGCCAAATTTCCAAGTTTCCTGCTAATAAGGTCACGTCAGCCTTTTATTGATCACTTATTTTGTGCAAAAATCCTAAGCAACAGAAACTTCCTAATAATATGCCACTGTAAATATTTCTGTGAAAAAAGCTGCCTAAATTGATGGTGGTCCTGTTGTTTAAAAACCGAATAAAAAAATTTAAAGGGATGGGTTTTTAAACTATTCAGTGTTTATTAGATACTCAAGTGTTTGAACTCTTAAGGATGAACCACATCAAAAGTGTCTCCTTTGCTCTTTACATTTCTACAGAGTTGATTTTGCAAAACTGATCCATGCTAAAATGAGGACTACTTTCTGTGCCTTGTGCATCTCATAATGAAAACTGGGAAATGCATTTCATACTGGGTTCTAAAAATACTCTTAAGAATAAACATACTACAGAAAGTATATTAAGCTCTCGCGAAAACAAAGAATCTGAGATGCTATCAAAATACCAAAACAAAGCTGAAGCTGGAATCAGTAAAGGAAAATAAACATAAGCCAAAAACCTAGAGGGAGAACAGGATACACTTAAGAGACGCTGACCTTTCCCATATATGCACAGTATACTATTTCACTTATTGTATTTACAGAGTTGATCTTTACTTTTCAAAATCACATTGTGCAGGGCTTCCATTTTTCCATTTTTAAATGTTGACTTTCAATTAACTTGGATACCTCTACCATTAACAGTTAAAGAGTATTCCCACACACAGAACTTTCATCATTTTAAATAGTTATACTTTAAGAATCTAAGACAAGACTACAGATTCAGCTATCTGTAGCTGTGCAAGTTTACAATTCATGGTTATACAATGTTTCATAAAATAGATTTTTAAAACTTGTTCACTTGAAAAATTAACCTTTTTTTTATAAAAGAAGGACAAGTCAAAACATTCAATAATTAATTCATAATAAACACCAGTTACTCACAAAGCTTTAGGTCTGTCTTTATCACTCTCATACAGACTAGGCTTGAAGTACGTTCCAGTGATTTTGATCCCAGACCCCCATTCTCCACTAAAATAACCTTCTATGTAATCTCCATTTGGCATAGTCAATGTTCCCATAGTCAAATCCACTTTAAAAAAGCCTGGGTTCTCACAGCCGAGCTGACGCCAACATTCATCAAACACGGCTTTCCACTTCTCATCAGCCGCCCAAATTTCCAAGTTTCCTGCTAATAAGGTCACGTCAGCCTTTTATTGATCACTTATTTTGTGCAAAAATCCTAAGCAACAGAAACTTCCTAATAATATGCCACTGTAAATATTTCTGTGAAAAAGCTGCCTAAATTGATGGTGGTCCTGTTGTTTAAAACCGAATAAAAAAATTTAAAGGGATGGGTTTTTAAACTATTCAGTGTTTATTAGATACTCAAGTGTTTGAACTCTTAAGGATGAACCACATCAAAAGTGTCTCCTTTGCTCTTTACATTTCTACAGAGTTGATTTTGCAAAACTGATCCATGCTAAAATGAGGACTACTTTCTGTGCCTTGTGCATCTCATAATGAAAACTGGGAAATGCATTTCATACTGGGTTCTAAAAATACTCTTAAGAATAAACATACTACAGAAAGTATATTAAGCTCTCGCGAAAACAAAGAATCTGAGATGCTATCAAAATACCAAAACAAAGCTGAAGCTGGAATCAGTAAAGGAAAATAAACATAAGCCAAAAACCTAGAGGGAGAACAGGATACACTTAAGAGACGCTGACCTTTCCCATATATGCACAGTATACTATTTCACTTATTGTATTTACAGAGTTGATCTTTACTTTTCAAAATCACATTGTGCAGGGCTTCCATTTTTCCATTTTTAAATGTTGACTTTCAATTAACTTGGATACCTCTACCATTAACAGTTAAAGAGTATTCCCGCACACAGAACTTTCATCATTTTAAATAGTTATACTTTAAGAATCTAAGACAAGACTACAGATTCAGCTATCTGTAGCTGTGCAAGTTTACAATTCATGGTTATACAATGTTTCATAAAATAGATTTTTAAAACTTGTTCACTTGAAAAATTAACCTTTTTTTTATAAAAGAAGGACAAGTCAAAACATTCAATAATTAATTCATAATAAACACCAGTTACTCACAAAGCTTTAGGTCTGTCTTTATCACTCTCATACAGACTAGGCTTGAAGTACGTTCCAGTGATTTTGATCCCAGACCCCCATTCTCCACTAAAATAACCTTCTATGTAATCTCCATTTGGCATAGTCAATGTTCCCTAGGTAATATTAGAGAAAATGTGGAATTAGAGAAAGTATCTTCAGTCTTAAAAATCAAAGGAAAAAAAAAGCACTATATGGTTAACATTTTCACTTTTAACTAGCCCCTAATCCTTAAAAAAAACAAAAAGCATATGTATATGCATGTGCAAAAAGAATGATGAAAATAACCCATGGGTTAAAGAAAAAGAAATCCCAGGAAAGATTAGAAGAATATTTTGAGATGAATAAATTCAATACATAACTTATCTAAATAGATGGGATGCTACAAAAGCAATGCTCAGAAGCAAATTTAAAACTGTAAATGCCTATATTATTAAAAAAAAGAACTCCACGACCTCACAAAATTAGGAAAAAGCAAACTATACATAAAGTAAAAAGGAGACAATAAAGATTAAGCAAAAATCAATGAGATAGGGCTTCCCTGGTGGTCCAGTGGGTAAAGAGTCCGCCTTGCAATGCAAGGGGCACTGGTTCGATCCCTGGCCCGGGAAGATCCCATGCACCAGAGTGGCTGAACCAGTGTGCCCAATTACGAACCAGTGCTCTAGAGTGCATGCACCCAAAGCCGGTGCTCTGCAATGAGAGAGGCCACTGCAATGGGAGCCCCACACAGGCGAGAGAACAAAGATGGCTTTAAAATACATAAAAATAAATAAATAAATAAAATAAAAATGTTTTTTAAAAGAATCAGTGATATAGAAAATAGTGAAAAACAATGAAATCAAAAGTTGCTTCTTTGGAAAGATACAAAAACTTGACAGACATTTAACAAGATTGGCCCCCCAAAATTAAAAAGACAAACAACTAGATTGATCAAGAAAAAAATAGAAGTTAAAAATCAAGAAACCAAAGATATTACAATATAGTAAGTTATAAACAAGTAAATTCTTAAAGTGCCAAAATATGTGAATATACATTTCACCACAGATGACAGATGAATTGCTAGTATGTTCTTGGAGACACACTCTATAATGAGATTATCAGTCACTAAGGAAACGTCAACTAAAACCACAAGCTGTCACTTCACATCCACTAGAATGACACAGGAAAAAAAAGGAAATAAACAATACTGGCAAATATATGAAGAAATTGGAATCCTCATACATTGACTACAGGAATGTAAAATGAATGTAAAATGATGCAGCCACTCTGGAAAATAGTTTGGCAGTTTCTTAATATGCTAAACATCAATTTTCCATACAACTTGGGAATTGTAATGCTAGGCATCCACCCGAGAGAAATGAAAACATATGTTCACACAGGAAATTGTAATTGGAAATGGAAAACAGAAACAAACTCACAGAGATAGAAAACAAACATGTGGTTATGAAATGGGAATGGATAATAGACAGGCAAATCAGAGGTATGGGATTAACAGACACAAATACTATATATACAGTAGATAAGCAACAAGGACAAACTGCGTAGCACAGGGAATTACACCTGCTACTTTGCAATAACTTGTAATGGAGGAAAATCTGCAAAAATACTCTGTCACGATGCTGAAACTAAAACAATATTTCAACTGAAACTAAAACAATATTTCAACCATACTTCAATGTAAAAAAGAAGTGTAGTCAACCTCACTATATAAAGCTGAAAGTTGGAAACAGTCTTACGTTGAAAATGATCCAACGCCCATCAACAGGTGAAAGGATAAATGAAATGTGGTTTTGGAATGCTATCCAGCAACAAAAAGGAATAAAGCATTGTACATGCCAAAATATGTAAAAATCTCACAGACATGCTAAGCATGAAAAGCCACACAAAAGAGAACACTTGTATGATAATTACACGAAAGGAACTGAACGGGCAAATCATAAAGTTCATCAGAGGTTGTCTGGGACTGGAGGTGGCACCAGGAATGACTACAAATGGGCAGGAACTAGTGACAAGAAATGATCTCTAACTATATTGTGGTAACTGTTGTACAACTCTGCATATTTACTAAATAGTCACCGAAATGTACACTTAATAGGTAAATGTTACTGTAGGTTAGTTTTGTTTTTTTTTTAAAGATCAATAAAAAATTAAAGATTATTAGAAAGGGAAAGCAATATTCCAACCTTTCCACTCAGGGTCCAGTCATCTGAAAATTCTCCCTCATAGATAGTATCATCTTCAGAAAGTAAAACACCATTTCCCTATGTGAAGAAACAAATCAAAAATCGTAACACATAAATCACACAGT
The DNA here is from genome assembly GCA_022376925.1 of Tragulus kanchil. Lineage (NCBI taxonomy): Eukaryota > Metazoa > Chordata > Mammalia > Artiodactyla > Tragulidae > Tragulus > Tragulus kanchil. The sequence continues at coordinate 92,505,504 of JAIOJX010000026.1, read as the reverse complement.
GGCTTAGCTATGTGCAGCCACATCCCCCAAGGCCTCACATAATCTTAAAAAGCAAGAAAAATTGTATTAGGGAAGGTGGAACATTAATAAAAAGATGACTTCAAAAGGTGAGGACCTGGAGTTTTAAAAAGTCAACAGTAACTATATGCGAAACATTCTACTCACCATCATTTTATTAAGGTGGAAGTTGCCTTCATAGTATAATCCAAACTGGGTAACTACTACACCATTCCCTTGACATACATCATCTTGCCACATTCCCATATACTTCTCCCCTCTGCACAGAAACAGAAAAAATAAATAAATAAATAAAATAAAAAATCAGTGATGATAAGAACGAGGTGGGGGAAGAAACAACAGTCACACTGGAGATATCAAGCATCATCCCTATGTTGGTATTGAAAGGAGTTCACAGGCAGACTTGGTAGGAGGCCAGCAGGTTCCAAGGACAAGGAGGAAGAGAGGGGAGCAACAAACATTTTTAGCCAAGGTGCCTTCACCTTGATTGCCACGCCTATGACAATAATCCATTTTGTCTTAAGACATTCTTTTAAGCCCAGAGCTAAGGTGTATAACAATGTATCTTGCTGGAGGACATGTTTCTCATCTTAACTTGTACCTATGTTATCTAAAGATGTATGCTGTGGGTGTGGGTCTGGTCGCCTCAATATATTCTTTTAAACTACTGTTAATAACCAACTGAAAAAGTATAAAATGCCATGCCTAAAGTGGCTTTGCGGGGTTCTCTCCTATCCCCCTTTCAGTGTCTATGCTGGAAGCTTTTCTCTATCCTTTCTTACTTTAATAAACTTTTCACTGCACGAAGCTCTGAGTGACCATCGCCAAGTTTTTTGATCCCAATGTGAATTCTTCTCCTTCGGAGATCCAGAATCCGACACCATTCACAGCAACATACCGTCATCTATCACCTATCAGTATCTGTCCCATTTCACTAATCAAAATGATTAATGCCATCTCCTCCAACATGGGACAATGTGAGTGCAAAACATCCTGTGCAGAGGCACTTAATATTTTAAACTGATCAATAAAAATTAAAGATTATTAGAAAGGGAAAGCAATATTCCAACCTTTCCACTCAGGGTCCAGTCATCTGAAAATTCTCCCTCATAGATAGTATCATCTTCAGAAAGTAAAACACCATTTCCCTATGTGAAGAAACAAATCAAAAATCGTAACACATAAATCACACAGTGGCTTAGCTATGTGCAGCCACATCCCCCAAGGCCTCACATAATCTTAAAAAGCAAGAAAAATTGTATTAGGGAAGGTGGAACATTAATAAAAAGATGACTTCAAAAGGTGAGGACCTGGAGTTTTAAAAAGTCAACAGTAACTATATGCGAAACATTCTACTCACCATCATTTTATTAAGGTGGAAGTTGCCTTCATAGTATAATCCAAACTGGGTAACTACTACACCATTCCCTTGACATACATCATCTTGCCACATTCCCATATACTTCTCCCCTCTGCACAGAAACAGAAAAAATAAATAAATAAATAAAATAAAAAATCAGTGATGATAAGAACGAGGTGGGGGAAGAAACAACAGTCACACTGGAGATACCAAGCATCATCCCTATGTTGGTATTGAAAGGAGTTCACAGGCAGACTTGGTAGGAGGCCAGCAGGTTCCAAGGACAAGGAGGAAGAGAGGGGAGCAACAAACATTTTTAGCCAAGGTGCCTTCACCTTGATTGCCACGCCTATGACAATAATCCATTTTGTCTTAAGACATTCTTTTAAGCCCAGAGCTAAGGTGTATAACAATGTATCTTGCTGGAGGACATGTTTCTCATCTTAACTTGTACCTATGTTATCTAAAGATGTATGCTGTGGGTGTGGGTCTGGTCGCCTCAATATATTCTTTTAAACTACTGTTAATAACCAACTGAAAAAGTATAAAATGCCATGCCTAAAGTGGCTTTGCGGGGTTCTCTCCTATCCCCCTTTCAGTGTCTATGCTGGAAGCTTTTCTCTATCCTTTCTTACTTTAATAAGCTTTTCACTGCATGAAGCTCTGAGTGACCATCGCCAAGTCTTTTTGATCCCAATAGGAATTCTTCTCCTTTGGAGATCAAGAATCCGACACCGTTCACGGTAACATACTGTCATCTATCACCTATCAGTATCTGTCCCATTTCACTAATCAAAATGATTAATGCCATCTCCTCCAACATGGGACAATGTGAGTGCAAAACATCCTGTGCAGAGCAGGGTTCTCTTAGGAACTGGTGGCTCAGGTGGAAAAGAATCTGCCTGCAGAGCGGGAAACTTGGGTTGGATCCCTGGGCAGGGAACATCTCCTAGAGAAGGGAATTGAGACCCACTCCAATATTGTTGCCAGGAGAATTTCATGGACAGAGGAGCCTGGAAAGCTACAATCCATGGGATCATAAGAGTCAGACATGAGTGAGAGATTAACACACACATACTATCAGACATAGATCTGTATATACTTTGTGTTTCCTTTATAATTATAAAATATTTAATGAATGCCAAGAATTTAACTTAAAATAATGTCACTCAAAAGGTGGACTCAAAAGATATGCACAATTTTTTCTTATCCAAAAGTTTACTGACTTAAAAGAAATACGATGGTTCATAAAAGAAACTCAGAGACCGCTTAGTAATTTCCACTTAAAAAAAAAAATAAATGGGAGCACAAAATCTCTGTTAAATAACCATGGATTTTAGTGATTACTGAAAAAAAATTTAAATCCCACATTATGACAATAACATGAGAGGGAGATTATATATTCAGTCCAAAAGCAAATTAGGGTAAACCAAATGCAGAGGCAAAAGAACTATATTCCTCCTGAAAGTTTGCTTCATTGAATTTAACTGAGTTTAATTCACGGGTTGCTGGCATGGTAACAAGTCTGTGATCTGATAGGAACACACACAGAAAGATTTTTAGCTACTATTCTATAGTCCCAAAAGTGGAGAATTTCCACTGATCCTCCTAACCTTTCACTCCTATTACCTACTGACTGCATTAAAGGATTTTCTTTGTGTAACAGTCATAGATTTGGTAGTCCCTTTGAGATCTTGGTATGTGTGACCAACTGAAAAGTATAAAATGCCATGCCTAAAGTGGCTGCGGGGTTCTCTCCTATCCCCTTTCAGTGTCTATGCTGGAAGTTTTTCCCATTTTTTGCATGAAGCTCTGAGTGACCATCGCCAAGTCTTTTTGATCCCAATAGGAATTCTTCTCCTTTGGAGATCAAGAATCCGACACCGTTCACGGTAACATACTGTCATCTATCACCTATCAGTATCTGTCCCATTTCACTAATCAAAATGATTAATGCCATCTCCTCCAACATGGGACAATGTGAGTGCAAAACATCCTGTGCAGAGCAGGGTTCTCTTAGGAACTGGTGGCTCAGGTGGAAAAGAATCTGCCTGCAGAGCGGGAAACTTGGGTTGGATCCCTGGGCAGGGAACATCTCCTAGAGAAGGGAATTGAGACCCACTCCAATATTGTTGCCAGGAGAATTTCATGGACAGAGGAGCCTGGAAAGCTACAATCCATGGGATCATAAGAGTCAGACATGAGTGAGAGATTAACACACACATACTATCAGACATAGATCTGTATATACTTTGTGTTTCCTTTATAATTATAAAATATTTAATGAATGCCAAGAATTTAACTTAAAATAATGTCACTCAAAAGGTGGACTCAAAAGATATGCACAATTTTTTCTTATCCAAAAGTTTACTGACTTAAAAGAAATACGATGGTTCATAAAAGAAACTCAGAGACCGCTTAGTAATTTCCACTTAAAAAAAAAAATAAATGGGAGCACAAAATCTCTGTTAAATAACCATGGATTTTAGTGATTACTGAAAAAAAATTTAAATCCCACATTATGACAATAACATGAGAGGGAGATTATATATTCAGTCCAAAAGCAAATTAGGGTAAACCAAATGCAGAGGCAAAAGAACTATATTCCTCCTGAAAGTTTGCTTCATTGAATTTAACTGAGTTTAATTCACGGGTTGCTGGCATGGTAACAAGTCTGTGATCTGATAGGAACACACACAGAAAGATTTTTAGCTACTATTCTATAGTCCCAAAAGTGGAGAATTTCCACTGATCCTCCTAACCTTTCACTCCTATTACCTACTGACTGCATTAAAGGATTTTCTTTGTGTAACAGTCATAGATTTGGTAGTCCCTTTGAGACATGAAAAGCTTGGTATGTGTGAAGCTTTAACAAAAATCCTACCAATGTTAATTCTGAATGATCCAGATCTTGTATAGAAGTAACCTGTTGTTTGGTTCACAAGCAAATGCATAAAACGACACCTGACAACTCTGTTTTCTTACTATAAATGTTCTCAGAATTACTGAATTAAAGACACTTAGCCTTCATATAACTATCACTGTTTTAGAGACGTATAGGAACCTTATCCTCTCAAAGTAAACTGTGAGATGAGAAGCAGAATACTGTACCTAGTGATATCATCAAAGACACCATATCCTGCTTTCTTATCCATTACCCACTGGCCAATGAACATACTGGGAGAAGAGGAAGTCAACTTTCCGCTTCGCAGGAGACCATGACCATGACGCATGTTATCTTGAAAACAGCCTTCAAACACTTCACCAGAGGCATAACTGTGGTTAGGAAGAGTGGATAAAGATCTTAAGCACACTGAACGCTCATGCTCATTTTTGCAAAGTTTAGGAAATTCAAAATTATACTTATGTCTCACAGGTCAATGTATTTGTTTATTTATGTGACTATTTTTCACCAATCAAAAATCTCATTTTGAATTACTGCGTTTAAGAAGTTGAAGGTGTTATAGGTGGCATTTTATGTTAACATGGGGGAAAATGTGCCCCTTATGGGGAAATGAAATCTGAAAGAACGACAGCTTTTTTGTCCTGACTCGAGTCATGCAGTAAATATCAGATAAATTCACAAGCAAGGTATCCAGGAGATTCTATAAGAAAGTTATGGTTTACAAGGTTTATAAAGTTTTAAGAACTAAATAATAAACTATTATTTTTCACCTTGTGACAGATGAGAGGTTGATTATCGAAAAGAAGAGTCTACATATTTTCAGTCATTAAGAAGAATAAATAAAATTTACTGCTTGGAAACTTTGGCTACAAGGGAAACATTCAGGTTTACATGATTTTTAAAATTTTTCTTTTATTTTTAATTGGAGGATAATTGCTTGACAACATTGTTGCCATACAACAATGCATATTAGCCATAAGTACACCTGTGTCTCCTTCTTGACTCTCTTCCCCACCTCCCACCCCTCTAGGTTGTCAGAAAGTACCACTCTGAGCTCTCTGTCACGCAGTAATTTCCCATTAGTTACCAGTCAACAACCTTTCCAACACCCTTACCTATAGACTCCCTGACCACACATTTTTCCTTCTTTCCAGTGGCCTACATAATGGTCTTCTTTGTTCAGTGGTTTGTTTGGAATTTTATATTCTCCATATCTGCCAGGGAAAATAAAAACATTTTAAGATATATTTATGACATACCTTTTGTACGAATATGTTGGTAAATATAACAAAAACAGAGAAAAGATCTACCTAGAGGAGAAAAGGGGTAGACAGGGCTTCAGTTTAAGCTGTTATCCATTACCAAAGCTATCTGGCAAGTCTTAGAGGAGTGAGATATCAACCTCATTACACAGAGCAATTAGGTGTTTTAGCCCAAGTTCAGTGAAAAAAAGGGACCGTTTGATCATTGGGCTTCATTTAAGCACACTGAACGCTCATGCTCATTTTGCAAAGTTTAGGAAATTCAAAATTATACTTATGTCTCACAGGTCAATGTATTTGTTTATTTATGTGACTATTTTTCACCAATCAAAAATCTCATTTTGAATTACTGCGTTTAAGAAGTTGAAGGTGTTATAGGTGGCATTTTATGTTAACATGGGGGAAAATGTGCCCCTTATGGGGAAATGAAATCTGAAAGAACGACAGCTTTTTTGTCCTGACTCGAGTCATGCAGTAAATATCAGATAAATTCACAAGCAAGGTATCCAGGAGATTCTATAAGAAAGTTATGGTTTACAAGGTTTATAAAGTTTTAAGAACTAAATAATAAACTATTATTTTTCACCTTGTGACAGATGAGAGGTTGATTATCGAAAAGAAGAGTCTACATATTTTCAGTCATTAAGAAGAATAAATAAAATTTACTGCTTGGAAACTTTGGCTACAAGGGAAACATTCAGGTTTACATGATTTTTAAAATTTTTCTTTTATTTTTAATTGGAGGATAATTGCTTGACAACATTGTTGCCATACAACAATGCATATTAGCCATAAGTACACCTGTGTCTCCTTCTTGACTCTCTTCCCCACCTCCCACCCCTCTAGGTTGTCAGAAAGTACCACTCTGAGCTCTCTGTCACGCAGTAATTTCCCATTAGTTACCAGTCAACAACCTTTCCAACACCCTTACCTATAGACTCCCTGACCACACATTTTTCCTTCTTTCCAGTGGCCTACATAATGGTCTTCTTTGTTCAGTGGTTTGTTTGGAATTTTATATTCTCCATATCTGCCAGGGAAAATAAAAACATTTTAAGATATATTTATGACATACCTTTTGTACGAATATGTTGGTAAATATAACAAAAACAGAGAAAAGATCTACCTAGAGGAGAAAAGGGGTAGACAGGGCTTCAGTTTAAGCTGTTATCCATTACCAAAGCTATCTGGCAAGTCTTAGAGGAGTGAGATATCAACCTCATTACACAGAGCAATTAGGTGTTTTAGCCCAAGTTCAGTGAAAAACAGAAAGCTTGTGTCTTAGACCTATTTCTGCCACTAATTAGCTGCATCATCTTGGGTAAGTCTAGAACTCAACTCCCTCATTTATGTAACAAGATAAGTAAATCATAGTACCTCAAATCTCTTCTCATTTTGAAATTCTATTAAATGGAGATTAAAAGACATCAAAATTTATATTATCATACACACAAATATCACCTATCCAATTTATACAATAATCTTTTTATATAGTAAAATAAATTAGTTCTCTAACATAAAACAAAATACTTTACTGCCATACATCAGAAAACATGTTTTCATTTGAGTATCATTAGGAAACTCATTTGAGTATCATTAGGATAATATATCACTTAGAAGATTTCCCCTTTAACAGAAATTAAAGATGAATTAAAACCACTGAAGGGAAAATTGCTCCATATCCTCTGTGTAAAGCTGGCATTTTACCGCAACAGTCTCAACATTAACATTGCTGAAGATTCTCAGTCCTTACAACTGAGAAATGGACACAAAACACAGTCCCATGTCAACAGGCAGAAGCTGTGTAATTTGAGGTAACACAGCTGTCCAGGTAAATGATTCACCCCAGGGAAATCAAGGCTGCAGCCTGGATTCCTAGCTCTCTTTCTGTTCACAACTGTGCATCATAAGCCCTACTCCATTTCCAAAAACAGAAAAGAAGATTCTACTGTCTTGAAAATAACTCTAAACACAAATGAATACAATTTAAGACTGTAGCTGAATTTACACTCATGTTCACAATGTTCTTACCCATCTTCCAAGCCGTTCTTGAACATGCCAGAATATATCTTTCCATCTGGCCACTTCAAAACCCCCCTGGAAATGCATAAGCAAAGAATAATACATGTCAATTAATGCCTCTGATAATCAGTACTTTTCACTAACTAGACTGCCATCCTGACTCCAGACGTAAATTGAATTGTAAACATGCTTACCTGCCATGAGGCTTCCTGAAAGCCAGCGTCCATCATAGGTTGCATCCCTGAGGCGAGGATCCTGTAAAAGCAAACGTGTGTCTTAGACCTAATTTCTTGGGCCACGGTGGGTTTTAGCCCAAGTTCAGTGAAACAGAAAGCTTGTGTCTTAGACCTATTTCTGCCACTAATTAGCTGCATCATCTTGGGTAAGTCTAGAACTCAACTCCCTCATTTATGTAACAAGATAAGTAAATCATAGTACCTCAAATCTCTTCTCATTTTGAAATTCTATTAAATGGAGATTAAAAGACATCAAAATTTATATTATCATACACACAAATATCACCTATCCAATTTATACAATAATCTTTTTATATAGTAAAATAAATTAGTTCTCTAACATAAAACAAAATACTTTACTGCCATACATCAGAAAACATGTTTTCATTTGAGTATCATTAGGAAACTCATTTGAGTATCATTAGGATAATATATCACTTAGAAGATTTCCCCTTTAACAGAAATTAAAGATGAATTAAAACCACTGAAGGGAAAATTGCTCCATATCCTCTGTGTAAAGCTGGCATTTTACCGCAACAGTCTCAACATTAACATTGCTGAAGATTCTCAGTCCTTACAACTGAGAAATGGACACAAAACACAGTCCCATGTCAACAGGCAGAAGCTGTGTAATTTGAGGTAACACAGCTGTCCAGGTAAATGATTCACCCCAGGGAAATCAAGGCTGCAGCCTGGATTCCTAGCTCTCTTTCTGTTCACAACTGTGCATCATAAGCCCTACTCCATTTCCAAAAACAGAAAAGAAGATTCTACTGTCTTGAAAATAACTCTAAACACAAATGAATACAATTTAAGACTGTAGCTGAATTTACACTCATGTTCACAATGTTCTTACCCATCTTCCAAGCCGTTCTTGAACATGCCAGAATATATCTTTCCATCTGGCCACTTCAAAACCCCTCTGGAAATGCATAAGCAAAGAATAATACATGTCAATTAATGCCTCTGATAATCAGTACTTTTTCACTAACTAGACTGCCATCCTGACTCCAGACGTAAATTGAATTGTAAACATGCTTACCTGCCATGAGGCTTCCCTGAAAGCCAGCGTCCATCATAGGTTGCATCCCTGAGGCGAGGATCCTTATAGAAAGTGTATTTGGCACTGCGTGAAATGGGTGGCTCCTGCCTCTGAATACTGCTGCCACTTCCATAAAGATCCGACGTTCCCCTTAAAGCCTGATCCACAGCTTGGCTTATAGCCCGAAGCCACTTTGTCTAGGAGCAAAAAGTAAATTTCAGTAAGTTTAAGGCAACAACTCCTTAAGTACTGCTTTAGATCTTGATGGCTTTCCTTGCTGTGGAAAAATTTCTTCTGATTCCTAACACTATCTTTATTGAGTAATACTGACTGGCTCTTGAAATTCATTGCTCCATGTTTTAAAGTGTTACATGAAAACAACAACTTCGAAAGTCTACAGTTTTGGGCTTCCCTGGTGGTCCAGTGGGTAAAGAGTCTGCCTTCCAGTGCAAGGGACACCGGTTTGATCCCTGGCTCAGTAAGATCCCATGTGCCAAGGAGCCACTGGGCTGGCCAGTGGGTCCAATTACAAGTCAGTGCTCTGGAGCACATGTGCCCAGAGCCAGTGCTCTGCAACAAGAGAGGTCACTGCAATGGGAGGCCCATACATGCTAAAGAACAAAAAAGATGGATAAAAATGAATGAATGATGACTTAGAGGCAAAAAAAAAAAAAGTCTACAGTTCTGGTTTAATGAAGATTTATCAGACATAACTATAGATCATTAAATGAGCAAGAACAATCTGTATTTGTTCCTCACTACTGTAAGAGACAGAAACAGCCAGGCCAAAGATGGAAAGAAAATACGTGAGACGAACCTTTTCCTGGGGCGTTGACGAAATGAGCGTTCCCAAATGTTCACAAAAACAGAAAGAAGATTCCTTACTGTCTTGAAAATAACTCTAAACACAAATGAACATTTGCTAGCTGAATTTACACTCATGTTCACAATGTTCTTACCCATCTTCCAAGCCGTTCTTGAACATGCCAGAATATATCTTTCCATCTGGCCACTTCAAAACCCCTCTGGAAATGCATAAGCAAAGAATAATACATGTCAATTAATGCCTCTGATAATCAGTACTTTTTCACTAACTAGACTGCCATCCTGACTCCAGACGTAAATTGAATTGTAAACATGCTTACCTGCCATGAGGCTTCCCTGAAAGCCAGCGTCCATCATAGGTTGCATCCCTGAGGCGAGGATCCTTATAGAAAGTGTATTTGGCACTGCGTGAAATGGGTGGCTCCTGCCTCTGAATACTGCTGCCACTTCCATAAAGATCCGACGTTCCCCTTAAAGCCTGATCCACAGCTTGGCTTATAGCCCGAAGCCACTTTGTCTAGGAGCAAAAAGTAAATTTCAGTAAGTTTAAGGCAACAACTCCTTAAGTACTGCTTTAGATCTTGATGGCTTTCCTTGCTGTGGAAAAATTTCTTCTGATTCCTAACACTATCTTTATTGAGTAATACTGACTGGCTCTTGAAATTCATTGCTCCATGTTTTAAAGTGTTACATGAAAACAACAACTTCGAAAGTCTACAGTTTTGGGCTTCCCTGGTGGTCCAGTGGGTAAAGAGTCTGCCTTCCAGTGCAAGGGACACCGGTTTGATCCCTGGCTCAGTAAGATCCCATGTGCCAAGGAGCCACTGGGCTGGCCAGTGGGTCCAATTACAAGTCAGTGCTCTGGAGCACATGTGCCCAGAGCCAGTGCTCTGCAACAAGAGAGGTCACTGCAATGGGAGGCCCATACATGCTAAAGAACAAAAAAGATGGATAAAAATGAATGAATGATGACTTAGAGGCAAAAAAAAAAAAAGTCTACAGTTCTGGTTTAATGAAGATTTATCAGACATAACTATAGATCATTAAATGAGCAAGAACAATCTGTATTTGTTCCTCACTACTGTAAGAGACAGAAACAGCCAGGCCAAAGATGGAAAGAAAATACGTGAGACGAACCTTTTCCTGGGGCGTTGACGAAATGAGCGTGAACTGCTCCTCAGGGGTGGTTATCTTTAGGCCATTCCTAAAATGTGCACAAGGATCAAAGGTTAGCAGGCATGACAACTTGTCCTTGCAACATGAATCCTCAAATTTGAAAAGCACCTTGTTTATTCCAAGGGGATCAGCAGTCAATTAAATGTAAATAAAGTCATTCTCTGGGTTTGGTTCTCACAGTGGAAAAAGGACAGTTTCTTTGCTCTGGGTTAAACCATGGGATGTGAGCAGTGGTGAAGCCCTTTCCAATACGCATTGTGATTTGTCATGATCTTCACACTAGGCCACTTACTATCTACGTGTTGGGATGGTGAGTGTTTTTGTGCACAGTGGGGCGGCTTGCTGAGCTTTTACTCCTTTCTAAGGAAACAACCTGGGCAAGTAACACAGGAAGGGAATGGGGCTGGGGGACACTTACACACCACCAGCTTCTTCAGAAAGTGGCTCCACCCACAGTGTGGCCAAAGGGAAAACATGGTGTGTAGAGAACTGAAACAAAGAACATGGAGAGACATTTGAGAAAGCCCACGGGGGCCCAGGTCACTGCTGCAGAATCACTTTCAAGTGGCTACATCCACCTCAGTCACAGACCCCCATAGTGTGGCTAACCCCAATGGTCTCACCATGTTTGTGGCAAGGACCCCTTTACATGGTTGACATTAATTTTCAAGTTGGAAACTGAAAGAGCTCCAAGAAGCCTGGGCTGTGCTACAAAGCAAGCTGAACATTCTCTTCCACTCAAGTGTTTCAGTAAAATCACAAGTTTGTAAAAGAAACTAATGGCACAACTGATTAAATACTCATAGGACTTCCCCTTCCAAGGCCTCTTTTGAGGTTAGGAGTCTAGCCTACCTGGGCATGGACTAGGGCGTCATTAAAGAGAATGAACCAGTTCACAGAGAACCTCCCAGCGTGCTGCAGGGACAGAGCCCGGTTGCTGCTCTCACAAAGCAGTCGGCGCTCAGGCTTCCGCAAGGAATCCTGGAATTACAAACAAATACAAAATCGAAGTGTCAAAATTATTTTATGCAAAGAGAATATAAAAAAGTACAAATCACATTTAGGAAAAGTTGCTGGTCATAGCTTAGCATGGTGTTAAATAAACCTAAATTCAGATAGGATCCAAACATTTCACAAAAGTAGGGCTCCATGAAAAATAAAAAAGACAAGAACAAACAAAAGGAGAGAAGTGTTCAGAAAGGATCCCCAGCCATGAGGGAAGATGCTGATATTCACAGCCCCCACAGCTGTGGTCCTTAGATCACCCAGAAAAGGGGTCACTAAAGCACCATTATCATAAGCAAGTAAGGAATCAAGAAAATTATGGCAGCTGTTATGGCTATGCCTGCCTGTGGGGTAATGACCATTGGCATGGTTTACCGTCATTTTTCCAGGAAAGGTCTTCCAGAAACCCAGTGTGTATTCTGCTTCCTTCCTTTTCCTGCCGAGATGGAGAGCAAGTGACTCATAACAAGAGCTGGAATCCTGCAGCCTCTGGTACTCTAGAGATGTCTACAGGCCAATAATTATAGGAAAGGTCTTCCAGAATACCCAGGTGTGCACAGGGGCCCAGGTCACATGGTGTGTAGAGAACTGAAACAAAGAACATGGAGAGACATTTGAGAAAGCCCACGGGGGCCCAGGTCACTGCTGCAGAATCACTTTCAAGTGGCTACATCCACCTCAGTCACAGACCCCCATAGTGTGGCTAACCCCAATGGTCTCACCATGTTTGTGGCAAGGACCCCTTTACATGGTTGACATTAATTTTCAAGTTGGAAACTGAAAGAGCTCCAAGAAGCCTGGGCTGTGCTACAAAGCAAGCTGAACATTCTCTTCCACTCAAGTGTTTCAGTAAAATCACAAGTTTGTAAAAGAAACTAATGGCACAACTGATTAAATACTCATAGGACTTCCCCTTCCAAGGCCTCTTTTGAGGTTAGGAGTCTAGCCTACCTGGGCATGGACTAGGGCGTCATTAAAGAGAATGAACCAGTTCACAGAGAACCTCCCAGCGTGCTGCAGGGACAGAGCCCGGTTGCTGCTCTCACAAAGCAGTCGGCGCTCAGGCTTCCGCAAGGAATCCTGGAATTACAAACAAATACAAAATCGAAGTGTCAAAATTATTTTATGCAAAGAGAATATAAAAAAGTACAAATCACATTTAGGAAAAGTTGCTGGTCATAGCTTAGCATGGTGTTAAATAAACCTAAATTCAGATAGGATCCAAACATTTCACAAAAGTAGGGCTCCATGAAAAATAAAAAAGACAAGAACAAACAAAAGGAGAGAAGTGTTCAGAAAGGATCCCCAGCCATGAGGGAAGATGCTGATATTCACAGCCCCCACAGCTGTGGTCCTTAGATCACCCAGAAAAGGGGTCACTAAAGCACCATTATCATAAGCAAGTAAGGAATCAAGAAAATTATGGCAGCTGTTATGGCTATGCCTGCCTGTGGGGTAATGACCATTGGCATGGTTTACCGTCATTTTTCCAGGAAAGGTCTTCCAGAAACCCAGTGTGTATTCTGCTTCCTTCCTTTTCCTGCCGAGATGGAGAGCAAGTGACTCATAACAAGAGCTGGAATCCTGCAGCCTCTGGTACTCTAGAGATGTCTACAGGCCAATAATTATGAGGGGGGAAAAAAAGGATATAAAACAATTGCCCAGAATGTGCAGCCTCATTGTGGTTTAGATAAACAGTAATAAATTTAGGGAGGGAAGCCAGCCTAAGAACAGACATGGTACACTGTCTCCAGAAAATTCTACCAAATATAGGTACATATGTACCACATACAGGTACATATGAAATAGGAGAAGAACTGAAGGTGAAAATAAACATGGGTAGTTATCAGTGAGGAGAAAAGCAGAGAACTCAGGATAGGAGAGGAATTCTCAAGACATTTCGCCTCAGGAGCCCTCTGTTTTGCTTATGTGGGCTATATTTCCTGATATTTACCATACGGGAAAATAAAGTTTAAAAATTTTTAAATCTTTATGAATTCACTTCAAATGTAAGAACAATTTTTAATGAAAAATCACTAGAATTTCTCAAACAATAAAATGGTTCATAAGAAAAGTGGCACTGTTCTACATCTTTTTCAAATCTTTTTATTATTTGAGTTAAAAGATGACAGTTGGATTTTCACACCTGCCACTGCATTTAATCTGTTAAGATTGTTTAGTTGAAATAAATGAAGAAAATCTCACTTTAAAAAGATATACAGTTGGAAATACAGTTGAAATTAGATCTGGTTTCGTCTCAAACCAGACAAAAGAAAAAAACCTACAAGGCCACAGTAGGTCAAACAGAGAAGGCTGTGCTTGTTTGTCAGTTGTGTCCGACTCTTTGCGACCCCATGGACCTATAGCCTGCCAGGCTCCTCTGTCCATGGGACTTACCAGGCAAGAACAGTGGAGTAGCTTGCCCTGCCCTTCTCCAGGGCATCTTCCCCACCCAGGGATCAAACCTGAGTCTTCCACAATGAAGGTGGATTCTTTGCCGTCTGAGCCACCAGATGTAGACAACATCTGTCTAGATAAGGATCCTAAGATTTTAAAAAATTCTAAACTACAAGAAGGGGCTTCCCTGGTGGTGGTTCAGATGGTAAAGAATCCATCTGCAACACAGGAGACTTGGGTTTGATTCCTAGGTCAGGAAGATTTCCTGGAGAAGGGAAAGGCAACCCTCTCCAGCATTCTTGCGTGGAGGATGCCATGGACAGAGGAGCCTGGTGGGCTACAGTCCATGGGGTTGTAAAGAGTCAGATACAACTATAAGAAAACCCTAGTATCATTATGGCTTCTCTAGAGCCCTTCAGAATGGAAACTAAAACAACACACTTGAGTACAATTTCAAAAGTGACTGTCTTAGGACCAGCTTTAACATATACCCATATCCTAGAGCAATGCTAATTTTCTAGGATTCCACCTAATTTTGTACAGAAAGTGATCTAGTTAATATTTAAGAAAATCCTGTAACAGTGTGATTTCTCATAGCATACACATATCAAGGTGACCCAAATACCTGGTATAAGTCTACCATGAGTTTGAGCCAGGTGCTAATGCCACTGCCTTAGGAATCATGATATAGGAAGCCAGGGTTTTAAACAGCTCTGTGTAACCTGTCCTCAGTATGTACTCAAAGATGGACAACCACTGAATAAGTAGCATAACTGGGTCTCAGCTTTAGACTGCCAGGAAATGAGTAAAATTAAGTTTGTTAAGGTCCTGAGAGGCAACTGAATCCACAGCAAAGAACACTAGAAAAACCTACAGTCATACTTTCTCTTTTCATTTCCCTAAAGAAAAATAAATTTAGACAAATTATAAATATTGAATTAGCGGAGTTCCAGATCTTGGGGTAGCATAATTCAAACAAACTACTATGATCTTTGGTTTCTTAAGGGTTCACAACGGATATCTGTGTGAGCTTACCACTTCAAAACAAGTGGCAAGCTTTAGCAAAACTTTTGCATAATTGTGAAGTCGTCGGATTGGCAAGAAAAACAGAGTATTCAATATTTCCATCAACTGAGTGTTTTCATCATCCACTTCTGATAAATCTTGCAACAGTTCCTGGTTTTTATTTAGGAAATCACTGAAGGTAGAGAAAAAAAGGGATTTGGTTAATTATCTTGGTACTGACAATATGCACAATATTAAATATGAGTATTTCACCACATACTACCTTTCTCAAAATGCATATTTTTAGGTGCAATGAAAAAATGTAACAGATGATTAATACAATGAGATAAACATGATATGATTAAAAGAATTTTCCTATCTATAAATACGGAGTTTTTGAGTATTAAAAGTAACACATGGTCGCAACAGTAATACTATAACAGAGATGGTAAATCACAGATCTGTGCCTGAAGTTCTAGGAAATGAATCGTCATCCCACAGAAACAGGGAAGAATTGGAAACCAGCTGATACAGTTACTTGTTTAATCTCCAAATCAGAAGCCCAGCAATAAATCAGAGCTAAGACCAACTGCTATAATGAGTTGTCCTAAACATACATATTGGAGGAAAAAACAAAGCTCTTTGCTCTAACAAAACTGACACAGAATATTAAAATACTGCTAATTTCTTCTTTTTTCTTCAATTGGTGATCCTCTAGTAGGAGTTTATTACAAGAGTATTAAAAGGTGTAGATGCCAGTACTACAATGAACAGGAAACAATAAAGCAAATGATATGCTGGGATTTTAATGCTGAGATCATCAAAAACACTTCAAATTAAAACCAACATTTAGTTTTTATATTCAATTAGACATAAGTTTATGATTAGAATTTTACTGCAGATTTTAAGGCTGCTCAGTAACCCACTGAGACTATGTTCACCAGACTAAAACACTTAAAGATCTGTAAAGAAATGTCAGTGGAACAGAATAATAATCATTATCCACCATCTAATGAATAATAATTATGTGCTAGGTACAGTCCTGACTGTTTTACAAGCACTACACTTTAAATCTTGGCTGCAAGGCCTATACAAAGTGTGAGCTTACCACTTCAAAACAAGTGGCAAGCTTTAGCAAAACTTTTGCATAATTGTGAAGTCGTCGGATTGGCAAGAAAAACAGAGTATTCAATATTTCCATCAACTGAGTGTTTTCATCATCCACTTCTGATAAATCTTGCAACAGTTCCTGGTTTTTATTTAGGAAATCACTGAAGGTAGAGAAAAAAAGGGATTTGGTTAATTATCTTGGTACTGACAATATGCACAATATTAAATATGAGTATTTCACCACATACTACCTTTCTCAAAATGCATATTTTTAGGTGCAATGAAAAAATGTAACAGATGATTAATACAATGAGATAAACATGATATGATTAAAAGAATTTTCCTATCTATAAATACGGAGTTTTTGAGTATTAAAAGTAACACATGGTCGCAACAGTAATACTATAACAGAGATGGTAAATCACAGATCTGTGCCTGAAGTTCTAGGAAATGAATCGTCATCCCACAGAAACAGGGAAGAATTGGAAACCAGCTGATACAGTTACTTGTTTAATCTCCAAATCAGAAGCCCAGCAATAAATCAGAGCTAAGACCAACTGCTATAATGAGTTGTCCTAAACATACATATTGGAGGAAAAAACAAAGCTCTTTGCTCTAACAAAACTGACACAGAATATTAAAATACTGCTAATTTCTTCTTTTTTCTTCAATTGGTGATCCTCTAGTAGGAGTTTATTACAAGAGTATTAAAAGGTGTAGATGCCAGTACTACAATGAACAGGAAACAATAAAGCAAATGATATGCTGGGATTTTAATGCTGAGATCATCAAAAACACTTCAAATTAAAACCAACATTTAGTTTTTATATTCAATTAGACATAAGTTTATGATTAGAATTTTACTGCAGATTTTAAGGCTGCTCAGTAACCCACTGAGACTATGTTCACCAGACTAAAACACTTAAAGATCTGTAAAGAAATGTCAGTGGAACAGAATAATAATCATTATCCACCATCTAATGAATAATAATTATGTGCTAGGTACAGTCCTGACTGTTTTACAAGCACTACACTGTAATTCTTGGCTGCAAGGCTTCAAACAAAATAAGACTACAAAGCAAAAATCAGTGATTTTATAATCCCTTAGAAAACTATGGAATAAAGAGACGTTTAACTCAGAAATTATAACATATTATCTTGGAAAGAAGAAAAAAAATATGTAATAATTTCCAGGAACCTGTTAAGTTCAGTGGCACAAAGCAGACTGCTGTATAAAATAATCAAGAGATCTGAGAGAAATGTGCTACAGGGAACACGACCCAGACTTGTGTTTAAATTTTGCTTGTTGGATGTTCCTACTTAACTTCTCCATGTTCTACTGGTGAGATCAGCTGGGGAAACTCGTTTAACCCTGCACAAGTATTCTGCTGTGACCAGCTCCTGAGAGATGACAGTGGTCCATGGTGAACACATACTCCCTCTGGCCACATTTCTCCTGGATGCCCATACTAGGCCAGGAATTTTCCAATTCATGTGAATCCTATTATTTTTCTGGACTCACTCAAGTCCTTGCCTACAGACTTACCCCAAAGGGGCCTTAGTATGCTCTCGGAAAACTTGAACTACTCTGCTTAGCAATTTTCTCTTGGGAGTTTTTAATCTAATAGTGGCAGTATCACTCTTTCATTATATGACTAGGTTTACACTTGTTACCCCCCAAAAAAAATTATATTAAAGGCAGAAACAACTCAAGTGTCCATCAACAGATGAATGGACAATCAAAATGTGGTATATACATACCACGGAATATTATTCAGATACGCAATGAAAGGAAATTTTGATTTATGGTATCACATAAATGGACTTTGAAAACATTATGATTACAGAGATAGGCCAGAAAAAGGACAACTACTGTATCATTCCACTATTTGAGTCACCTAGAACAGGGAAATTCATAGAGACAGGAAGTAGAAGAGAGATGACCAGGGGCTGGTGGGGGAGTTGGGAAGTCATTGTTTAATAGGTACAGAATTTTTGTTGGGGATGATAAAAAGTTTGGTGTATAGATGGTGATTAACATAACATGTGAATACACTTGATGCCACAGAAACTGTACACTAAGAAGTTTCCTGACTGTTTTACAAGCACTACACTGTAATTCTTGGCTGCAAGGCTTCAAACAAAATAAGACTACAAAGCAAAAATCAGTGATTTTATAATCCCTTAGAAAACTATGGAATAAAGAGACGTTTAACTCAGAAATTATAACATATTATCTTGGAAAGAAGAAAAAAAATATGTAATAATTTCCAGGAACCTGTTAAGTTCAGTGGCACAAAGCAGACTGCTGTATAAAATAATCAAGAGATCTGAGAGAAATGTGCTACAGGGAACACGACCCAGACTTGTGTTTAAATTTTGCTTGTTGGATGTTCCTACTTAACTTCTCCATGTTCTACTGGTGAGATCAGCTGGGGAAACTCGTTTAACCCTGCACAAGTATTCTGCTGTGACCAGCTCCTGAGAGATGACAGTGGTCCATGGTGAACACATACTCCCTCTGGCCACATTTCTCCTGGATGCCCATACTAGGCCAGGAATTTTCCAATTCATGTGAATCCTATTATTTTTCTGGACTCACTCAAGTCCTTGCCTACAGACTTACCCCAAAGGGGCCTTAGTATGCTCTCGGAAAACTTGAACTACTCTGCTTAGCAATTTTCTCTTGGGAGTTTTTAATCTAATAGTGGCAGTATCACTCTTTCATTATATGACTAGGTTTACACTTGTTACCCCCAAAACAAATTATATTAAAGGCAGAAACAACTCAAGTGTCCATCAACAGATGAATGGACAATCAAAATGTGGTATATACATACCACGGAATATTATTCAGATACGCAATGAAAGGAAATTTTGATTTATGGTATCACATAAATGGACTTTGAAAACATTATGATTACAGAGATAGGCCAGAAAAAGGACAACTACTGTATCATTCCACTATTTGAGTCACCTAGAACAGGGAAATTCATAGAGACAGGAAGTAGAAGAGAGATGACCAGGGGCTGGTGGGGGAGTTGGGAAGTCATTGTTTAATAGGTACAGAATTTTTGTTGGGGATGATAAAAAGTTTGGTGTATAGATGGTGATTAACATAACATGTGAATACACTTGATGCCACAGAAACTGTACACTTAAGAATGGTTAAAATGATAAATATTATGTATATTTTACCACAATATTAAAAAAAAAACTTTATGATGATCAAACTAATGGGCAAGTCTGAAGTGAATGCCTAAGTAATAAACCAGCTCAGAGAGAAAAGCTTGGGCAGGTTCACTAACTGCCCATGGGCTCATCGATCAGGATCTAGAGATTCTCAACCTGTTCTCTTTTTAAATACCTTACAATAACTTTAAAAACTGATTTTGTAAATGGAAGTTTAGAAAAGATGCTATCACTGCCTTCAATTACATAAAATCACAGGGACTGTGAACCACCATTTCAAAAATGCTGCCCAAATCTGCTTCCATAGCAAAGTTACCCAGAGTTCATCAATTGCTTTCCACCCGTCCAGGCTCTAGCAAGAGGCTTTCACTTAACGTTATTTGCTTTAGCTGTTCTATCAAGAAATCAAGTCAACCCTTGAGTACTGTAATCTCGACTCTGACATACTAGCTTTTTCTAGGCACTCAAAAACACAGAATGCTATTAAATATGATCTTTGGTTGTTAGAATAATAATTGGAAAGTATGTATTTGCTTACATGGCAGGCTTAGCAAGAAGTTGGAATCCTCCCATAACCAGGAAATTTGTAATAGATGTGCAATACCTTCAGCAAAAAAGAAAACACATGGACATTAGTGTAAAAGTAAATTTGCTCTTCTGAGTTTTGAACAAGCATCTGGAATGGACACTTCTTGGTATCTCATGAGTGAGTTTCACTTCAGAACACCTGTGATATTAACACTCATTAACTGTAAGAGGACAGGCTATATGATCATCACAGCAGTCAGCAGAAAAAAGTCATTTTAGTAAAGATGTTAATAGGAACTTAAAAAAAAAACACAACAGCTAGAGTTATGCAGCAGATGCTAGAATTTATTTGGTAGGTTTTACATAATTTGTTAACTTAAATGTGAGAAAATAAGGTTTACACTGTTGGATTTTTAATAAAAATGTTTCTCTAAACTTCACTTTAAGTTTTCCAATGGAAGTCTTCAGAAATGAACTATAGGGAAGGCAAAAAATATATGTTAAAAGAGGTTAGGTGAGAAAGTGTTAGAAAGTGCTGGTTAAGTATTGATGTATAGCTACAGAGTAAGTGTGGATACACTGCTTTGCACCACATACATTTCCGGCACACTCCTAGGCCTGCAAACAGAATCAACTGACTTTGAGAAAGAAGGCAAATTCCTACTAAAAACAGTCCAAGGTACTTAATACTTGAAAAAAGTTACAATGGTAAATTTTCCATTATGTGTATTTTACCACAGTTAAAAGTAACTTTTAAAATTCATAAACATGTTAAGTTTTTTTACTTGCCCAATCTATACAAATACATTATTACGTTAGAATAAAGTCCAAGGTATCAAAATAAAAGCATTTCTGCTTTTAAGTCCTGAAGTATTAGAGCAGAAAAAGAAGAGAAACACAAATGAGACCTGTACAAGTCCAAAAAAGAAAAATTACCAGTAAAAGCTGAAACCTTTATACATAAAAAGTCTAGCTTAAAAAAGTAAACTCATGTCAAATTACACTACTTTTCATGTCTGAAAGATGATCAGTTAAAAAGACTAACTAGGGTATTTCCTTCTAGACAATAGCTTCAAATATATTCAGTTTTGCTTAGAACTAAAATCACATACATCTATTTGCACTCTGATGCTTAAATCTGAAAGTGAATACACTAAGATTATTAACAACAGCTATTCCTGGTGGTAGGATTATGGGTGACTTGAGAGTGAACAGATCAACAACATTACCTATTATATATTAAAATAACACTTAAATTATGCCTCACATCACAATGCCAAAATGCAAATTAAGAAAAAGTGAGAAATGTTGAAAATTTCAAATATAGTTGGGATATTTTACTTGAAAAACATAAAAGAACCTTGGATCACTATCCTAGGTTTTATTACAGAGAGATCCTTATTTTAAAGATAGTTTGGTTTTTAAACCCTCCATTTATATAACAGTGAAGAGTGGGCATTGGAGGAGTTCCATATTTACAACATGAGTTGGTATTAATGTATTGACTATTTCTTCAAATTTTAGTAAAATTTACTTAAGTAAACAAAATTCTTCTCTTAAGAGCCATGCTTATTATAGCACATTTTTATAAATTAAGAACACTATCCTTCTGCTAGAATACAGAAGGAAATTTGAGACTGCATTATTTTTTTAAAAAAATCCCCTCTTAAAACAAACTGAAGTTGTTGTGATGTGGAACTATAGTTGTCTTAAGATTAAAGCACTACTTTGCCATTTCTATTACCTTATAGCACTCTCCCTAATCTAGTCTCTTCTGATTAAGGAGGTGTTCCCCTTGGCAGAATAACCCTGCAGAGACTGAACATGACACGGGACTGGATACTTGCTCTGTGTAACTATCCAAGAAGAGACTTGCATGCTTCAGGATGACCAAACTCCTGGCTTCCTTTATCCCCTGCAGGAAGCTGCTCAGTGAGGTTCCATGCTGACCAATGAGGTAACACAGCTTGCTGAACCGGCTTGCCACCTCCTGCAACAGCTGGACTGTACTTGCAGTGCCCAAATTCTCTGGAACAAAACGATGATGATGATAGCATAACCTAAAGACTCATTATCTGAATACTTCCTTATGAGCAAGATTATGGATTTCCCCTACTAAAAATACTTCACACATTGAGATGGACTCTCAGAACCTGAACCTAAATAATGGAACCTTAATATGAGAACCTAAATAATCACAGTACTTAAAAAAAAAAAAAAGCAGAGATCACAGTGTCATTTGAGGAACTTGTTAAAACCTTATTTATGGGACCTTACAGATTCTGACTCAGTAGACCAGAGTTAAGATACCAGAATGGATATTTTAAAAGTGCTTCTCAGGTAATTCCGAAGACCAGCCAAAATTTGAGAACTACTGTGCTAACCCAACTCTCTTCTCATCTTGAAGACAAGTCATCTAAGGCCAAGGGAAAGGAAGTTAAGTATCAAAACACAACTGATTAGTGTCAGCCAGGAATTAAACTCACTTCTCTAGCTAAAGCTTTGAACATTTTCAACTTTTGTACTGACTTCTGCTCTACTTGCCCCTTGGACAAGCCCTGCTCTTCCACGCAGCAGGACAATCCAAAAAGATTGCCTCCAGTCAAGATTAAGTCTAAGATTGCCTTAGACTGCCTCACTCGCTCTTAACTTTACAGAGGGCATCAGATTACTGCTTTTTCCCAATCTAAAGCACTCAATTTGCAGTACAGCTGATGAGCAGACCAGATGAAATCAAAATAGAACTCAGGAATCAGAACAGGAAAAGGGCAGGTTTTGCTTTTCCTTTCGAAGCAAATCCAAGAAGCTTTCAGCTTGGATTGCCTCCTATCTCTTGCCAAAGTCCTGGAGTGCTGGACACACCCAGTGGAGGAGAATTTATGCAACAGTAACTCTACAACAGTTTAAAAAGCAAAACATGCTAAAAACAAATGTTGACCATTCCCCACTTTTAAAGCAACTGAATTCAGAAAGACTAAGTTAGTTGTTTGAAAAATAGATGCTTTCCCATTAAAAAAAAAAAAAGGACTGACTTAACAAGTCAAGGTCACCTTAATGTGGAAAAATGATGTATAAACAGGGCAGAATTTAAGTACTAGAGCACTGGACGGAACTCTGTGTCCTCACAGGGGGTCAAGGAGTTCAGGAGAAGGAAAGAGAAAAAAATGTCCTTTCCATTTTCTGAGGGTAGGGTCAAACCTACAAAAGCTTTTGACCAGGGAAAAGTTAATCTTTTTTTTTTTTTTAAGTTAATCTTTAATAGCCCATCCTCCCATCTCGATTCTGCATTCCTTTCTAACTGCATCAAGACCCCAGCACCATATTTCTGGACAATAGCACCCCATCTAGAACTTTTTAATTAAAAAAAAAATTTTAACATCAAAGAGAAAAAAAAAAATTGTACTAGGGTATAGCCAATTAACAATGCTGTGACAGCTTCAGGTTAACAGTGAAGGGACTTGGCCATCATATACATGTACCCATCTAGGACTACTGTAATCTATTTTCTCCATATTATCTCCTTACCTTCAATCCCTGTTGTTACCGACTACAGCTAAGAAAAGGGATCAGATTTAATCAGTTTCTGCTAATGTGGGGTAAGAATCTTAACACTCTTACAGTTATCCACACTTTGAGAGACTACTTGCAAATTCAAATGAAATTCTACTTGGTAAAATCTAAGAACCAGAACAAAGAAAACAAAAATTTGGGGCAGTATATAAGGTACCTTGGGGCTTCCTTGGTGGATCACATGGTCAAGAATCTGCCTATAATGCAGGAGACCAAGGTTCAATCCCTGTGTTGGGAAGATCCCCTGGAGAAGGGAATGGCCACCTACTCCAGTATTCTTTTTTTTTTTTTTTCAATAATCATACACGTATTTTTTTTTTTTTTTCCACAAGCACAAGTTTTTTTTTTTTTTATTTTGCTTTTTTGGTTTTAGAGTTTTGTAGTTTACTGATTTGCCTGGAGAATCCCATGTACAGAAGAGCCTGGTGGGTTACACTCCACAGGGTTGCAAAGAGTAGGACCTAATTGAGCAAGTAACACTTTACTTTTAAGGTATCTTAGGACTAGTAGGGCTAGAGGTGCTGCTTAGAAGTCTGACTCTTAGAATCAACTTTCCCAAAGTTGCTCTGTTTCTCTGCCATGAATCTTCTGAAAGCCCCACTTTTTCTAGTTCCACAAGTAACAAGCCCTACTTTTCTAGTTCCGCAAGTAGCTTTCAGGGTGGCAGGATAGGGTAGCTGGGCTACCAGCGAAGTGGAAACGGGTAAGTTGTTGACTACCTGTGCACAAAAAGAAGAAACTAGAAAGAAAGGAGGAGAGTACAACTCAAACAAAAAGTTTTCTTTATTTGTGATACAGGAAGAAAAGAAGGGTCCTGCTAAGTGACTGGGTGGAGAGAGGCAAGGGGGAGTTCTACTTACCTAAACTGAGAAGAGGCCTGAGAATCTGAGACTTGATATCACTTAGTTTTGAATAGAACCGTCTTTCTGTAGTAGCCAGCTCGTGGAGACTGGCAATATATCCCATAATGTTTTTGTCCACCAAGGCTAGATAGATGTCTTTTCCTGCTGTCACTCTGCTTATATATCCAAGCTAAAACAGGAGAAGAAAGAGATTAAGATAAAATCTAATTTACTAGCAGTAATTTGGGCACTGAAGTGGGCAGTGGGCTCGTAACAGCTGGTGAGAGCCAAGAGGTAATTACGTAGGAATTCTGCAGCAAGTTGGTTATTAAATCATTGGTTGTTTGAAAGTGGCAATAGTAAAATTACAAAACAAAAAAATTTTTGGAAAACAGATCAGAGTTTTGGGGTTTGATTTTTAGGGCTGGTATACCAGTATACTGTTTCTAGACACATATAACAGAATCTATATATAACTATAAACATCTACACTATTATTTATTGCCACAACACCTGTTATTTCACTTTACATGTAGTTAGAACCACAAACACTCTAAATATACAAGGATCCAAACGATACAGACGCATGTCTCAGGACTCCTTTTTGCATGAAACAGATGAGAGCAGAGATAATTTCTCCACTGTATAACAAAATATCGAGAATCTAGGAGCTATCTTTGAAAAGTACAACAGAAAGAGACCTTCTATAAAAGGGGACTTTGTCATTTATTCTTGATACCACTGAACAAAAACATCTGATGTCTTTGTTACATATTTCTATTAAACTAGGCAACCGAGCTGTCGGCCCAACAGATTATTAAGAACCCAGAACTAAAGACACAGACTGAGCCTCACCCCTTTCATCAGCCTATTTTGTCCTTCACCTGGACTGTGGAATCTTTAATGAGGAATGTGCAGTCAGGGCCAAGAACTACAAAGAGTCAATTAGTATGTCTGAAATAACAGGCTATATATAGGTCAAGAGGCAAATCTTGGCCAATGTTACCTTTAGCAAGACAGATCTTACCC
Source organism: Tragulus kanchil (assembly GCA_022376925.1). NCBI lineage: Eukaryota > Metazoa > Chordata > Mammalia > Artiodactyla > Tragulidae > Tragulus > Tragulus kanchil. The sequence continues at coordinate 92,479,980 of JAIOJX010000026.1, read as the reverse complement.
CTATACACATACACAACTTACATATTTAGCCAGAAAAACTAAACACAAGGGACAACAAACAAACAAACAAACAACAGACCACAGGCTATATTATTCAGTAAGAATAAAAAACCCAGAATGCACTAGCTTTGAGGGTTAATTTCCTTGCAGTGTTGTGAGGAAAAAGAAAATCAGAAACAGACCAATGGTTTTAAGTTTATGAAAAAGAGGTAAGCAGTTAGAAAGCAAAGAAATGCAGATCAACAAAGGAAAAATGAGTAAACAGTAGTAAACAAAATATAAAAGTATCTACTTCAAAAAATATTTATATTTATGAATGTATTTATAAAACAGGATACAACAGTAGATTAGAGAGCCTAAAATCCCTGCTGCTCTTATGAATTTTATAGTTAAAGAGGACAGACAACAGACAAAATAAGTAAACAAAATAAATAACTATGCGGAGTGTGAGATGATGATGCACTATGGAGAGAAAAAGTCAGGAAACGGAGTTAAGGAGAGAAGGGGGATGAGACGTGACTTGTGATTTTATATACATTAGTCAGAGACACTTAAGAACAGGCATACATCCAAACAGCAACAGAAACAAAAGACTTCTCACTGAGTTACAGAACGTGAGCCTTAGGATCTAATTCCTGTTCACCTTACTACAGGAGAGAAGGACTGGCATCTTAGTACCACTGGGATTCTCTGGAAGGTTGTCACCTTCTGCTGGGTCTTGCCGGCCACTATAACATAACCCAGGCTGGAAGTCTTCGGTATCCACTAAAAACAGGGAATAATCCCGGCCTGCAGCCACACTCCAAACTCCATTTTCACTGTTCACCTGCAATGACAGGAAGACACTGTCCGTCCGAGATGAAGAAATCAGATGCAACTCCAAGTCCACGGGAACTAGAATGTTAGGTTCCTTGAAAAAGTGGAGTAGAGGTCAGTCACATCTCAGATGGCAAAACTCACCCAGCAACATGTCTAATCAATTACTAAACAGATGCGGGAGTGAGAAAGAATCCTGTTCGGTCTGTAAATGTAGAACTGGATTGTTTTATTAAAAAACTGAAAAACTGATGTGAAAGTAAACAACAAAATTCTGTAAAGCTATTATCCTTCAATTAAAATGATAAAAAGAAGACAAAAAAAATCTTAAAAATTAGATTTCAAAAAGAAAAAACCATTAAGATTTGATTTTTTTTTTCAAGGTTTGATTTTTTAATTGTTATTTTTGGAACCTGACATAGGAATTTGCTTGTACTATAATCAAAGACCCAGAAACCTCTAGAGCCCTATTCTGACAGCTACTATGCACCTTTGTCTATTCATATTCTGCTATGTGCACAAAAATCAAGGTCAAAAGAAAATCCAACTAGGCTGAATTCCATTCTGGCGAACTAAACTCGTGGGTGCTGAAACTGTTTTCCCACTTGGAACTTGCTATCTCTCTCATGTGACTTCGCTGTGTCCCCAGATGTTGGAACAGGCAGGACACCTTAGGGGCCCTTCTCCAGGGACCCCCTAGACCAGTGCTGCGCAACGTGAAGTCTTTGCAGTAGCAGCAGCCGCAATCATCTAGGAACATGTGAGAAACGCTAACTCGGACCACAGAGCCACAGTGACCCGGCAGTCTGCTTTGACAAGCTCTCCAGGGGCCTCTGATACAGGCACGAGTTGGCGAATCGCCGTCTTAAACCAATGGCCTTCAAACCACAGGATTCCAGGCAGTGAGGCAGGAGCCACCATGGAAAGGTAGGTGCCCGGGCTTCATCCCCACCCACCTCCATCCTCCAGCTAAGACCGTCCCACAGTGTCTCGGGGATTCAGCACAAGGTTTCATTTGAAGGAAGTGTTCTGCTATGAAAACTACTGCCCATCCTGCAGACCTGGCTTCAGCCATGACCTGTATAATGATAAGCTACAAACTTCTAATCTGTAAGATTCCTTGTGTCTAGATAGGGTTCACATCCTGGGTGATCAGCTGATTGTGAGTGTGTGTGCACATGCGCACATCTCCACTACACTACAGTTACCCTCTTTTAGCATGACATTATCTTCTGAAATTCAGGCTATCCAAATAACTGGTTTCCTGTTGGTTTTGCAAAGAACAAAGCAAAACTTCTGTAGGAGGAGTTATCTTATTAGTTTCTAATCAAAACTAATTCAGATCTTACTCTCCCTTGACTTTAACTCACATATTAATTAAAATGACTTCAAAATATTTTTCCCAAAGAAGAAACCGTTTTATAAATTAGCATTACATAAACATAGCATTCATAAATTAAAACCAGTTCACACAGCAGTGAAGAAATTCTCTATACTTTTAGCTTTGTTACAGAAAACAAAGCATCACAAAACGGTTTTACTACTATTACTATGTGAAAACAAAACAAATAAAACAAACCATCAAATAATGTTACATAAAAGCCACATTTTAAAAAAACAGTCAAACTTAAGTGAGAAGTCAAAGAATATGCACCATTTGGTAGTATAAAGCTCAGAACTCAACCCTCACAGTCCAAGAAACATTTGCTTTAAAAGAAAGAACTTGTTCATTGTTACTTTAAAAAAAGAACTATGAATACTCAATGAAGCTAAGAAAAAAAGAAATATTAATATAAACTAACACTTCAAAAGAGAACATTCAGTCTGAAAACAAGGGGCCTCACTTTTTTTATTATTTTAGTGTATGTCATAACAAACTTAGGTTACGAGTATACAATTCTCCTCATTTTATAAAATAAGAAATGGAGAAATATAAAGCATTATAACTTAGAGTTCTGGAATAAGTTGTTATAAAAGTTATCAACGTCACCCAAGTACCTTTGCAAGACGGGGAACTGTTGTTGGAAAATCGGAATGCCCAAGTTGACCAAAGGCATTGCTACCCCATGAGTACACCTATTGGAAAACCACAGGAAAGCAGGTGAGAAGTGCGATTGTGCGTGTCAATCCTGAACTTTTATAATAACATATATCAAAAGTTACACACAAAGTACTTACACTAGTCTTTCCACTCTTTAGAATAATAGATATTAAGAAAATTCATTTTAAAACAAGAATGAAATCATGGGGAGACAAAAGTACACAGGTAAGACACAGGGTCCAAGGGTGAGCAATAATAGTAACTAACATTTTTTACGAATTTATTACCTGCCAGGCATTGTTCTTAATATACTTTCTGTGTATTAATTAATGTTTCACTATCACAATGATCTACTTTCTTGCATATAAGGCAACTGACCCAGAGAGGTTGCAAATTTGCCAGGATTTAATCCCAGGAACTACTCTACACTGTCTCTTACAGAGAATAAGGAATCATGATTCTTTACTCTGTGGATACGAGTACTATGGAATGACCAGGAAGCTCTCAGAGAGGAAGAAGTGCTGCAGGAGACGCCCAAGTACCTATGCTCCACTGTAGACAAAAACCAACCAGATCACAACAACTATGCTTAATGCAGATAGTTTTGTTTCTTCTGGTTATGAAAGTAATCCGTGATCACTGTACAAGATTATGACAGTACAAAGAAATAAAAAGTGAAAACCACAGATGAATCAGCCACTTAAGAGACAACTGCTCCCTTGTTTTAGGAACACACACATATATAATTCTAGAAATTTTAGTATCTACTAGGTATCATGAACATATAAATGTAGAGGGGAAAGTGGGACTCTATGATCAGTGCTGCTTTGTGACATGTTTTCTCTGTCATGCTCTGCACTGACAATCTTCTATGTCAACAAGTACAGAGCTACAATATCACTTATAATAGCTACATGAAACTCCATGGTGGGTGTAGTTTAATCAATTACCTAATGAAGTTATTAAGTACATTTATTAATAATTTCTTTCCAATTACTTAATATAAAAATTACATTAAAAATCCTTACACACACACACACACATATATATTAGTGCATCTATTTTCTTAGAATAAATTCCTAAGCAAAGAATTTTGGGTCAATGAACACATACGTTCTGAGTTTTACTACATACCAACAAGCTCTCTTTCAGCAAAGTCCAACGTACACTCCCACCAGCATCATGGATACCTTCCCCCGACACCCTCACCAACACTTAGCATTAAATGTAATCCTTGCTAATATGATAGGTGATAAAACCGTTTTAATTTAAATTTGCTTACTAAGTAGCTGACCATCTTTTCATTTGCTGCAGGTCATTGCTGTTTTTTCTTCCAGGAATGGAATATAAATATTCCTTGACATTTTTTCTTTTTGGATCAGGTAATAATACTCATAAATTTTATGATTTTCCCCTGTATGTTATGCATCTTAATTTTGTTTGGGGGTTTTTTTGGCTTGTGTTTTCATTTCTGCTGTGTGGGACTGCTGAATTATTATGTAGACAAACACAGATCTTTACTTCCTAATTTTTGGCTTTAAAATATGTTTTTCTATTCCTAAGATTACTGTTAAAAAATCACCTAAATTTGCTCTTACACATGTAAGGTTTTATTTATTTATTTATTTATGGCCCCTTCTAATTGATCTTTCATTTATTTATCTTTGTTCTTTGGCCTGTGTGGGTCTCCCATCACAGTGGCCTCCCTCATAGTAGAGCACCAGCTCTGGGTGCGTGTGCTCCAGCGCTCTGGCTTGGTAGATGGACACATCGGTCCAGCCACTCCGCGGCATGTGGGATCTTCCCAGGCCAGGGATTGAACTGGCGCCTCCTGCACTGCAAGGCGGTGTCCCTACCCACTGGACCACCAGGGAAGCCCAGGTTTTATTTTTTTAACTTCTACATCTTTAGTTCATCCAGAGTTAGAATATGCAAAATTATCTTAATTTTCTTCTGTAAATAAGAAGCCAGTGGTTCCAACAGGATTTACTGAACACCCAGTCTTATTTCGCCATCTGATCTGAAATACCCAGTTTTTATCGAGACTGAATTCTCATACATACTTGGATCTATTTCTAGTCTATGGGTGTATTTCTGTGATAAAAATCTGTTTTAGCTTTTTTTTAAAAAATTTATTTATTATTTTGGGCGGGGTTGGGTTGGGAGGGAGGAGCGGTGGGCCACTTCTATTGGTTTTTCCTTCAGTCTTTGTTCTTTGGCTCCTGTTTTACTACATACCAACAAGCTTTTTCTTGTTCAGCAAAGTTTCAATGAACACATCTTTTACACTCCCACCCAGAAATCATGGATACCTTCCCCCGACACCCTCACCAACACTTAGCATTAAATGTAATCCTTGCTAATATGATAGGTGATAAAACCGTTTTAATTTAAATTTGCTTACTAAGTAGCTGACCATCTTTTCATTTGCTGCAGGTCATTGCTGTTTTTTCTTCCAGGAATGGAATATAAATATTCCTTGACATTTTTTCTTTTTGGATCAGGTAATAATACTCATAAATTTTATGATTTTCCCCTGTATGTTATGCATCTTAATTTTGTTTGGGGGTTTTTTTGGCTTGTGTTTTCATTTCTGCTGTGTGGGACTGCTGAATTATTATGTAGACAAACACAGATCTTTACTTCCTAATTTTTGGCTTTAAAATATGTTTTTCTATTCCTAAGATTACTGTTAAAAAATCACCTAAATTTGCTCTTACACATGTAAGGTTTTATTTATTTATTTATTTATGGCCCCTTCTAATTGATCTTTCATTTATTTATCTTTGTTCTTTGGCCTGTGTGGGTCTCCCATCACAGTGGCCTCCCTCATAGTAGAGCACCAGCTCTGGGTGCGTGTGCTCCAGCGCTCTGGCTTGGTAGATGGACACATCGGTCCAGCCACTCCGCGGCATGTGGGATCTTCCCAGGCCAGGGATTGAACTGGCGCCTCCTGCACTGCAAGGCGGTGTCCCTACCCACTGGACCACCAGGGAAGCCCAGGTTTTATTTTTTTAACTTCTACATCTTTAGTTCATCCAGAGTTAGAATATGCAAAATTATCTTAATTTTCTTCTGTAAATAAGAAGCCAGTGGTTCCAACAGGATTTACTGAACACCCAGTCTTATTTCGCCATCTGATCTGAAATACCCAGTTTTTATCGTAGACTGAATTCTCATACATACTTGGATCTATTTCTAGTCTATGGGTGTATTTCTGTGATAAAAATCTGTTTTAGCTTTTTTTTTTTTAAAAAAATTTATTTATTATTTTGGGCGGGGGTTGGGTTGGGGAGGGAGGGGAGCGGGTGGGCCACTTCTATTGGTCCTTCATTTTCTCCATTTTCATCCGTCTTTGTTCTTTGGCTCCTGTGGGCCTCCCATCGCGGTGGCCTCTGTCGTTGCAGAGCACCAGCTCTGGGCGCATGCGCTCCAGAGCTCCGGCTCGGTGATTGGACACATGGGTCCAGCCGCTCCGCGGCACGTGGGATCTTCCCAGGCCAGGGATCGAACCGGCGCCCGTTGCACTGCAAGGCGGTGTCCTTACCCACTGGACCACCAGGGGAAGCCCTGTTTTAGCTTTATAATATACTTTATAAGGCTAATTCTTACTTTTCCATTCTGTTCTTTTTCAGAAGTTATGTGGCTCACCTTCTATGCTCTTTTCCTAGAATAATTTTGGAAATCATTTTATTAAGTAGTAAATAATACATTGGAATATTCTGATTATTGTAGTGAATTTATACTCTACTGATTTAATGATCTAGGAGAAACAGCATTTTTGCAATGTTGAGTCTTCTCATCTAAAAAGAAAATTTCTCCCTCTTAACTTGTATTTTCTTTTATAACTTAGAAGAGTTATTCAATTTGTGTCATGTGGGCTCTATACTTTTCCTATTAACAATATTCCTATTTCTTTAATATTTTTGTTTTAATTGTGAAGAGCTTTTTTTTAACCCTAAGTATGCTTTCTGCTTTACCTTATGTATACAAGAAAGCTAGCAATTTTTATGTTTATTTTATAACTTAATCATCTTCCTAATTTCTTAGCCTTTTTGATGACTCATCACATTAATAATAATAAATTACCCTTTTCTTTCTGAATATTTATGTTTATCTATATGAGCTATAATAGCTTTCTGGCTAGCCTACTATGTGATATTTAAAATAAAATACTTAGAGTTGAGAATCTTATTGAATTTTTCTAGTTAGATAAAGGGGTGATGAAGAATCATTATATGAATATATTTAAGAATAAGTTTAAAAAACTACTTTCCTTAGAAGGGTTTGTGTATGTGGATATGGTTTCAAACGACTCTGGAGGTGACTTTCAGGTCCCACTATTTTAAGAGAGAAATGTCTTTTGTTTTCTTAGGGTCTTACGTATGGATTTAAATCATCAAAAACTACTTATTATTTTGGGCGGGGTTGGGTTGGGGAGGGAGGAGCGGGTGGGCCACTTCTATTGGTCCTTCATTTTCTCCATTTTCATCCGTCTTTGTTCTTTGGCTCCTGTGGGCCTCCCATCGCGGTGGCCTCGGTCGTTGCAGAGCACCAGCTCTGGGCGCATGCGCTCCAGAGCTCCGGCTCGGTGATTGGACACATGGGTCCAGCCGCTCCGCGGCACGTGGGATCTTCCCAGGCCAGGGATCGAACCGGCGCCCGTTGCACTGCAAGGCGGTGTCCTTACCCACTGGACCACCAGGGGAAGCCCTGTTTTAGCTTTATAATATACTTTATAAGGCTAATTCTTACTTTTCCATTCTGTTCTTTTTCAGAAGTTATGTGGCTCACCTTCTATGCTCTTTTCCTAGAATAATTTTGGAAATCATTTTATTAAGTAGTAAATAATACATTGGAATATTCTGATTATTGTAGTGAATTTATACTCTACTGATTTAATGATCTAGGAGAAACAGCATTTTTGCAATGTTGAGTCTTCTCATCTAAAAAGAAAATTTCTCCCTCTTAACTTGTATTTTCTTTTATAACTTAGAAGAGTTATTCAATTTGTGTCATGTGGGCTCTATACTTTTCCTATTAACAATATTCCTATTTCTTTAATATTTTTGTTTTAATTGTGAAGAGCTTTTTTTTAACCCTAAGTATGCTTTCTGCTTTACCTTATGTATACAAGAAAGCTAGCAATTTTTATGTTTATTTTATAACTTAATCATCTTCCTAATTTCTTAGCCTTTTTGATGACTCATCACATTAATAATAATAAATTACCCTTTTCTTTCTGAATATTTATGTTTATCTATATGAGCTATAATAGCTTTCTGGCTAGCCTACTATGTGATATTTAAAATAAAATACTTAGAGTTGAGAATCTTATTGAATTTTTCTAGTTAGATAAAGGGGTGATGAAGAATCATTATATGAATATATTTAAGAATAAGTTTAAAAAACTACTTTCCTTAGAAGGGTTTGTGTATGTGGATATGGTTTCAAACGACTCTGGAGGTGACTTTCAGGTCCCACTATTTTAAGAGAGAAATGTCTTTTGTTTTCTTAGGGTCTTACGTATGGATTTAAATCATCAAAAAAACTACAAAAATTCACCCATACTCCAGAAAACTCTTGAGTTCTATTTTTCCATAAGAGCATGTTATAGAAAGCTTCTTTGTCAAGCAGACCAGGGGCGAATCCAAAGTCTACAGTCACATGTGTGACTTTAGCAAGTTACACAATTTCTCTAAACCTTCCTTTCCTTCCTTCCCTGTAAAGTGGAAATGATACAGTAGAATGTAAAACACTGAAAACATCAAAAGAGATATGGGATTGTGCCTGACACATAGCAGATACTCAAGAAACGATGATCTAATATCATCATGCTGGTCTTCCATGAAGTTAAGATCAGTTTTTAACAGTTTGCCTCCTACCTGGGATTTCGCAGTAAGTGCAAGAGAATGGTAAGCACCTGCCTCCAGATGGATTACTTCTTTACCATCCAGACATTTCACACACAAGGGTTGAAGCCTTAAAGAAAAACACACACACAACCACACAAACTCAAAGTAAGAAGTATTCTCAGCAAGAATCATGGCCTTTCTCAATTACAGAGTAAACGCTTTCAAGTAAAAGTAAATATGTCAGAAAAACATTAAAATAAAAATACCAGATTTATATTCAATTTACCCCTAAATACTGCAAGTAACTTTAAATGGTTTTAATTAATCTTTGCCTATGAATCACTAGTTAACCACCATAATTCAGGATCATCTGCTAAGAATCATAAAACAACTAGATGATTCATATGGAAGACAGCATACTTTTTAAAAATGCATTAGCTGCTTTCACCCTGCTAAGAAAAGAGACATTCATATGAACTGGCTGTTTTAGATACTCATTCTATTTACACACTTTCACAAATATCTACTGTTAATATCAAAAGAGTTTCTCTTAAGATAGTTTTTCCATGATGTACAAGAATAGACATGGTTTAATATAGTGGTTATGGTTATTCTGGCAGCAGCAGACAGACCTCTTTCAGGTTAAAAAAAATAATTGCTAGTTAAAAATCTGAACCATTCATATGTTCCAATGACGTATAATCTTATCCCAAACATTCTTTTCTGTATTCTAACATGAATATACACCAAAGAAGATGGAAAGTATGGAAAGCTATACCATGGATACTTAAGCCCTTTATTATTAGGAACAAATTCAAGATTAAGAACAATGGAGTAGTGGGGGGCTGATATTTTTTTATCAGAGTTAATGTTGTTTAATCGTCTAAAACTAAAAGGGACCAGATTTCCTCTGTGAGAAAATGGGGATTTGGAGACCTTCGTGGGAGAGAAGTTACTTGTTTAAACTAATTCCTAACAGTAAACACTGGCAGTACTCACCTGGGCAGAACATCAAAAGAGATATGGGATTGTGCCTGACACATAGCAGATACTCAAGAAACGATGATCTAATATCATCATGCTGGTCTTCCATGAAGTTAAGATCAGTTTTTAACAGTTTGCCTCCTACCTGGGATTTCGAGTAAGTGCAAGAGAATGGTAAGCACCTGCCTCCAGATGGATTACTTCTTTACCATCCAGACATTTCACACACAAGGGTTGAAGCCTTAAAGAAAAACACACACACAACCACACAAACTCAAAGTAAGAAGTATTCTCAGCAAGAATCATGGCCTTTCTCAATTACAGAGTAAACGCTTTCAAGTAAAAGTAAATATGTCAGAAAAACATTAAAATAAAAATACCAGATTTATATTCAATTTACCCCTAAATACTGCAAGTAACTTTAAATGGTTTTAATTAATCTTTGCCTATGAATCACTAGTTAACCACCATAATTCAGGATCATCTGCTAAGAATCATAAAACAACTAGATGATTCATATGGAAGACAGCATACTTTTTAAAAATGCATTAGCTGCTTTCACCCTGCTAAGAAAAGAGACATTCATATGAACTGGCTGTTTTAGATACTCATTCTATTTACACACTTTCACAAATATCTACTGTTAATATCAAAAGAGTTTCTCTTAAGATAGTTTTTCCATGATGTACAAGAATAGACATGGTTTAATATAGTGGTTATGGTTATTCTGGCAGCAGCAGACAGACCTCTTTCAGGTTAAAAAAAATAATTGCTAGTTAAAAATCTGAACCATTCATATGTTCCAATGACGTATAATCTTATCCCAAACATTCTTTTCTGTATTCTAACATGAATATACACCAAAGAAGATGGAAAGTATGGAAAGCTATACCATGGATACTTAAGCCCTTTATTATTAGGAACAAATTCAAGATTAAGAACAATGGAGTAGTGGGGGGCTGATATTTTTTTTTTATCAGAGTTAATGTTGTTTAATCGTCTAAAACTAAAAGGGACCAGATTTCCTCTGTGAGAAAATGGGGATTTGGAGACCTTCGTGGGAGAGAAGTTACTTGTTTAAACTAATTCCTAACAGTAAACACTGGCAGTACTCACCTGGGCAGAACATCACCATGCCCCAGCTGTCCTTCCTTCCCCTTCCCCCAGGTCCACACCTCTGTTCTCAGAGAGGGCAGGAGAGCATCTGCTTCTCCACTGTAGGTAGGGGTCAGGACCACTGTCCGTGTTTTCACCCGTGCAGCTTTCCTCAAGAGCCTGGGAGAGACTGAAAACAAACCAGAAATATCATGAGGGAATCGACAGGTGAGAGAAAAGGCATTATTTTTAAAAACTGTTGATTTTCAAGGAAATACACTGACATAGTATTTGAGAAGCATATTTTATAGGTTCTGTGCAAGACTGGGGATTCAATAATCAAGGGAATTCAGTAAATACTGCCTACTACATTTTTCCTTCCTACTACCTGCCCTGTGGAGATTCACACACATATATTAACATGCTAAAGGTGCTCACAAGTCCTGCAATTAGAGGCCATATTTAAATCTGTTTAACCCTGCCCCAAACATCTGGCCACAACATTCTTTTCTGTACAACATTTGTTATATAGAATGGCTATGTGATATCCTATGGAACTGGTATTTTAAAGAATAAGCTTAACAAAATACTACCGTAAGGCTAACAAATGTTCTTCCCATGTCAAAGAAGAGTTAAAAGTAAAGGCTTTCCAAATTCAAGTCTAGGTTCAAGCATACTATAAATACTATAACAAAAGATTTATATTAGACATGAAATTTTAAAGTTTCTACAGTGAGAAAATGGTTATGAGTGGGAAGTAACAAGCTTGTTATTTTGCCTGCCAACTTTATTTTATAAAGAACTTATTTTTAAAAAAAATGCTGACATCTTTTAGAGTGTTCTAAATGATAACAAACGCTGTTATAACACTCTGCAAATTTTGTACACCCATCTGGTGACAGATTGTTTTGAAGAAAATCATCATATGTCACTGAGCACAGACTTAGTCACCTGATCATTAAGTGGAGGGTCACAAAGAAAATGATCATCACCGGCTAAGATCATGATCTTTTCTGCTGAGTGTGCCATCTGCTTACACAAGGTTCACAAGCAGAAGCAGGTATCATGAAAAAGGGAGGGTCTAAAGTTATCTCTAAAGCATATGCAATATGTAGCTTTTAAAAAATGATTGAATGAAATAAGTTTGGATAGTTTAATATGTTAGCTGTAGTAATTAAGAAAGCAATTTATTATAGCATAGTATGTGATGTCAGGAGCATCTTGGATTCACCAAAAGTCAACTCACAAAATGCTGGCCACTTCTTTACCTTGTGACAACAAGCCAGGGAGAGAGAGTCTTCGGCTGCCTCCCTCAGACTCTTCTTCTCTGATATCCACAAGACTTGAACTCTTCTTTCCTTGCATTGACTCCTGTTTAACCTGTTCTTCTCTGCTATCTTTCAGACCTTCTGGGCAGACGGACCCACTGCCTGCCTGAGCTCCAGGCTCACATGGGGCTGTACTATAGAAGTTCATAACTTTCTTAAGAGACAAGGCCCCAGCTTCGTACGTAGCAGCTACTCGGACACCAACAGCAGATGCGCAAGAGACCACAAGACTGTTAAGCCCTGCCCCAAACATCTGGCCACAACATTCTTTTCTGTACAACATTTGTTATATAGAATGGCTATGTGATATCCTATGGAACTGGTATTTTAAAGAATAAGCTTAACAAAATACTACCGTAAGGCTAACAAATGTTCTTCCCATGTCAAAGAAGAGTTAAAAGTAAAGGCTTTCCAAATTCAAGTCTAGGTTCAAGCATACTATAAATACTATAACAAAAGATTTATATTAGACATGAAATTTTAAAGTTTCTACAGTGAGAAAATGGTTATGAGTGGGAAGTAACAAGCTTGTTATTTTGCCTGCCAACTTTATTTTATAAAGAACTTATTTTTAAAAAAAATGCTGACATCTTTTAGAGTGTTCTAAATGATAACAAACGCTGTTATAACACTCTGCAAATTTTGTACACCCATCTGGTGACAGATTGTTTTGAAGAAAATCATCATATGTCACTGAGCACAGACTTAGTCACCTGATCATTAAGTGGAGGGTCACAAAGAAAATGATCATCACCGGCTAAGATCATGATCTTTTCTGCTGAGTGTGCCATCTGCTTACACAAGGTTCACAAGCAGAAGCAGGTATCATGAAAAAGGGAGGGTCTAAAGTTATCTCTAAAGCATATGCAATATGTAGCTTTTAAAAAATGATTGAATGAAATAAGTTTGGATAGTTTAATATGTTAGCTGTAGTAATTAAGAAAGCAATTTATTATAGCATAGTATGTGATGTCAGGAGCATCTTGGATTCACCAAAAGTCAACTCACAAAATGCTGGCCACTTCTTTACCTTGTGACAACAAGCCAGGGAGAGAGAGTCTTCGGCTGCCTCCCTCAGACTCTTCTTCTCTGATATCCACAAGACTTGAACTCTTCTTTCCTTGCATTGACTCCTGTTTAACCTGTTCTTCTCTGCTATCTTTCAGACCTTCTGGGCAGACGGACCCACTGCCTGCCTGAGCTCCAGGCTCACATGGGGCTGTACTATAGAAGTTCATAACTTTCTTAAGAGACAAGGCCCCAGCTTCGTACGTAGCAGCTACTCGGACACCAACAGCAGATGCGCAAGAGACCACAAGACTGTTGAGGGCTGAAGTGCTTGTGGTTGGTGGGCTGTGAAGATTAGGAATTGCTTCTTCTACAAGAGGCTAAAATATACACACATAAAGAAGTATATAAAAATACAATCCCTTATATAACAAGCAATCAATAAAATAAAGTATAATGTCTATCATTATTTGCAAATATAAGAATCTAAAACGAGCGGTCTCCATCTCCAACCTAGAAGTATCTCTCTTCTTGATCACAGACTTAACACATTATGTGGAAAAGAGTACTCGAAATACAGTTCGTTATCAAAAGTACTTCCTTTTGTTTGAGTGCTGTTTTATCATGGTATTTAAAAATAGTTTTCAGCTGCCTTTATAAAATAAAACACAGTAAAGGGGGTGAGGGGGAGAAAGTACTGAAAGCATAGCCTTTAATATGAGGTAATACCCCTGGACAGACGGTTGATCACTACTAGGAAAAATTATACAGGGTTCTACTAAGAAATTATAAGAAAAAAACCTATTTTAAGAAATATTCTATTTTAGGCTTTTTCTAAAATATTTTATAAGCAGAAATTTACATATGGCATACACAGGCAGAGAAGTAAGTTATACCTCTAAATTATCAGCCCCCAAATTATGTTCTGAAATTTATGTCCTCCTACTGTCTAATCTTTTCCATGACCCAGAGGCAAGGTAAACTTAAAAGATTACCTTTGCTTTCATTACTGCTGAGTAATGTGCTAGGTTAATCATTAAACATTTGGAACCAATGTTCTTAGTGTTACTCACAGCTGTATTAGGAAGTTAACTAAAGTTTTCTGATATCTTAGTGAAAGATCAGTTAAAATCTACTCTGAGCTGTCAAGCACCACTGCTTACTAAAAAAGAAAGTCATTAGATATACCTACAACACACACCAAAAGCTTTGTCTTATGAGCACAGGTCACAGTGAACATTTTGTTTCCTATGCTACCCAAAAATCCCAAAGGTGTGTGTGTATAATTTCTTCATTCGTCCTGAATTGCAAACCAAACCCCCAATTTATTTCAACACTGGTTTCTGATTTTCTTAAAGGAAGTAATTTCTGTTCCCTACAAAATATCTGACATGTCATAGGCAGCCAATACTTGTGTTGAATCAAATACTAAATTCAGAATAGCTACTTCGGTGTGAATCTTTAGAATAGCTAACAAAACAAACAGACCATATTAAAAAAGATAAATACAAAGCCTATTACTTCCTTGGTGACACAGTTCTCATGATAACTTGTTCAGAAAAACTAGTGTCACGACCTCCTCCCTCTATTTACAAAGGCTTGTAACAGAACCTGGGATGGCATTGAGGGATGGCTGACTTGGGGAATTCTTACCATTAAGTAGAGGAAAGTCGAAAAAAACTCTACCTTAAATAAACTTTAAACTATTGCCCTAATTGTCTCCTCTACTTGTAACAATTCATAAAATAAGCAAATAAAATAAAACACATATCCAGCAATTCTGATAAAAGACACAATTTTAACAGTCCCAATCAATAGTAAAATTCAATAATGAGATATATACTTCATTACCAAAAACTTTGGTTCATTTCACAAATGTGAGTTGTCTTTCAGTTACATCTGGCCAGAAGAAAAAAAACTTATTCTAAGGCTGTATGATTGAGACACTATTTACAAAGACAGAATTACACTTAGTTAAACACACACTTGCCAAAACTAGTATAGGTAACCAAAGTTTTAAATGTTTAACCAAATAGGTCCAAAGGAGAGTGCAATTTCAATGATGATAATCTATTAATCAAATAGTATACAATATACTTTTACCTTCAACTTTAATAAATCAGAGGAATGACTTTCACAAAGTCAAAATCTAACTTGTGTGTGTGTGTGTGTGTGTGTGTGTGTGTGTTAGTCAATCAGTCCTGTCTGACTCTTAGCAACCCCTGGCAGGCTCTTCTGTCCACAGGATTCTTTAGGCAAGAATACTGGAGTGGGTTTCCATTCCCTTCTCTAGGGGATCTTCCTGAGTCAGTGATCAAACCCGTGTCTCCTGCATTGCTGGCAGATTCTTTACCATCTAAGCCACTAGGGAAATCCAATTTTTATAAGCATGTACAAGTACTGTTAAATTTTTACATTCGCTTTGTTTAGATTTTCTTTCTTTCCCCAAACAGCTTCTCAATTAAAAAAAAATTCAAATATCCACAAGGTTCAGTAAGCAGATTGTAAAACAGACTTTCTAAAAACACCTTTCAGCCCCGTTCCCATTCCTAAACCAGTAAACAACAGTGATGAAGAATCAAGAGGCTTTGTGGTTTCAAAAACCTGAAAACCATGCCACAAGGTAGCTCTTTCATTTGAGTCTTAATCACTAAACCACTGGGGAAGTCCTATGATTAGAGGTTTCTATTTAGATTTGTTTCGGAAAAGCAAAAGCCTTCTACTAAGAGTAAAAAATCGAGTATCCTTTAGAACAATTTGTTTTAAGTAGGGAGACACAGTTTACTGCATGACCCTGGTAAATAGCTTCTCTCCACTTACTATAAGTTTTCAAACTTAAAATAGTTTTTAAAAGTTAAATAAAACACTAAACCCTCTGCCCAGTGATGCCCAGTAAGGACCACTGATGATAAATGAAAAGAATTCAGGGCTTCCCTGGTGGTCCAGTGGGTAAGGACACCGCCTTGCAGTGCAAGGGGCGCCGGTTCGATCGCTGGCCTGGGAAGATCCCACGTGCCGTGGAGCGGCTGGACCAACGTGTCCAACTACCGAGCTGGAGCTCTAGAGCGCATGTGCCCAGAGCCGGTGCTCTGTGACAACAGAGGCCACCACGATGGGAGGCCCACACAGGCCAAAGAACAAAGATGGATGAAAATAGACAAATGAAAGACCAATAGAAGTGGCCTGCCTGCTCCCCTCCCTCCCACCCCACCCCCAAAATAAATAAATCAATAAATCTTAAAAAAAAAAAAAAAGAATTCAAGCAATATGTAATGCCAATAAATTTTAAGCCTGCCTACAATCGAGGGATCTACCGCATAGCAACCTTCTCTGATAAAGAAGGAAAGAACTTTTCTCTAGAATCTGAAGAGTGCTACAAATGGAGATCAGCGAATTCTTTGTGAATATATAGTCATGTTAGATTAAACTCTTTTCGGGGCCAGCCTTACCCATGGGGGAAAAGGTACTTGGAAAATAAAAATGGGATTTTGATACTTACAAAATAAGCCCAGAATAACATGTTTCAACATTACAAAGGGCCAGAATTTAAACATGAAGAGTAATTTTGAATTAATCCAGGGTGTTCCTTACCTAGGCTTGCATGATGAGACAGAATTATAGTCAAACTAAAAAAAATTAAAAATGGTACCAACCCTAAGGTATTTAAATTTCTCAAGAAAAGCTCACATGGTTCAACTCCATGCCACAAGGTAGCTCTTTCATTTGAGTCTTAATCACTAAACCACTGGGGAAGTCCTATGATTAGAGGTTTCTATTTAGATTTGTTTCGGAAAAGCAAAAGCCTTCTACTAAGAGTAAAAAATCGAGTATCCTTTAGAACAATTTGTTTTAAGTAGGGAGACACAGTTTACTGCATGACCCTGGTAAATAGCTTCTCTCCACTTACTATAAGTTTTCAAACTTAAAATAGTTTTTAAAAGTTAAATAAAACACTAAACCCTCTGCCCAGTGATGCCCAGTAAGGACCACTGATGATAAATGAAAAGAATTCAGGGCTTCCCTGGTGGTCCAGTGGGTAAGGACACCGCCTTGCAGTGCAAGGGGCGCCGGTTCGATCGCTGGCCTGGGAAGATCCCACGTGCCGTGGAGCGGCTGGACCAACGTGTCCAACTACCGAGCTGGAGCTCTAGAGCGCATGTGCCCAGAGCCGGTGCTCTGTGACAACAGAGGCCACCACGATGGGAGGCCCACACAGGCCAAAGAACAAAGATGGATGAAAATAGACAAATGAAAGACCAATAGAAGTGGCCTGCCTGCTCCCCTCCCTCCCCACCCCACCCCCCCCAAAATAAATAAATCAATAAATCTTAAAAAAAAAAAAAAAGAATTCAAGCAATATGTAATGCCAATAAATTTTAAGCCTGCCTACAATCGAGGGATCTACCGCATAGCAACCTTCTCTGATAAAGAAGGAAAGAACTTTTCTCTAGAATCTGAAGAGTGCTACAAATGGAGATCAGCGAATTCTTTGTGAATATATAGTCATGTTAGATTAAACTCTTTTCGGGGCCAGCCTTACCCATGGGGGAAAAGGTACTTGGAAAATAAAAATGGGATTTTGATACTTACAAAATAAGCCCAGAATAACATGTTTCAACATTACAAAGGGCCAGAATTTAAACATGAAGAGTAATTTTGAATTAATCCAGGGTGTTCCTTACCTAGGCTTGCATGATGAGACAGAATTATAGTCAAACTAAAAAAAATTAAAAATGGTACCAACCCTAAGGTATTTAAATTTCTCAAGAAAAGCTCACATGGTTCAACTCCAGGAATACCTGTATATGATAAAATTTAGCAGGTACCTGAGATGGCACTGGCTTTTCGCCATTCTCTGAGTTCTCTTTCCCCGACTGATCCGACAGTTTCTGCATGTGTTCGTTTACTGCCTTACTGTCAGGACATGATGGTATGCTTCTTGCAGAAGATGCCTCTGTTGTGCCCGTGGCGTCTGGTGGGGAGGAAATGGTCTGAACACTTGTGGTCTGAGCATTTCCAGCATTCAGTTCGGCAGTAGCAGATGGCTCGTTCTGTTCGACGGTGTTCTCAAGTCTATTCCCCTGGTTGTCGAGGGTGTCAGTGGAGGGGCTGATGGCGAAGCCGGTCTGGATTTCTGCCTGGGATTCCGACAGTGTCACCCCCAGTGGACAACAATGGCTGTCGGATATAATCACATGGTCTTCTTTGTCCGTCATGGTGATTAAGAGCTGGCTGCACTGGTTGCATCTTTCTGGCACTGGCTTCAGATCCTGGGAAGGGAGGCACTGCACCAGTGCTAAGCTGTGGAACGCACCACAGGCAACTTGGAGCACGACTCGCCCCGCAAGATGTTCCACCTTTTGGGGCTTCGTCACTGGGAAGGTAGTAGTGATGAGACCCAACTGGCAACCAGTACCCCATGCCCAGATCTCTCTGCTTAGAGACAATGCCAAGGTGTGCTCCTCGCCGCATGCCAACTGCAAGATCCTGACCGCTAACAAAGGACTGGTCTCAGAATCGATGCGACGGGTTGGCTCTGAAGAGTGCTACAAATGGAGATCAGCGAATTCTTTGTGAATATATAGTCATGTTAGATTAAACTCTTTTCGGGGCCAGCCTTACCCATGGGGGAAAAGGTACTTGGAAAATAAAAATGGGATTTTGATACTTACAAAATAAGCCCAGAATAACATGTTTCAACATTACAAAGGGCCAGAATTTAAACATGAAGAGTAATTTTGAATTAATCCAGGGTGTTCCTTACCTAGGCTTGCATGATGAGACAGAATTATAGTCAAACTAAAAAAAATTAAAAATGGTACCAACCCTAAGGTATTTAAATTTCTCAAGAAAAGCTCACATGGTTCAACTCCAGGAATACCTGTATATGATAAAATTTAGCAGGTACCTGAGATGGCACTGGCTTTTCGCCATTCTCTGAGTTCTCTTTCCCCGACTGATCCGACAGTTTCTGCATGTGTTCGTTTACTGCCTTACTGTCAGGACATGATGGTATGCTTCTTGCAGAAGATGCCTCTGTTGTGCCCGTGGTGTCTGGTGGGGAGGAAATGGTCTGAACACTTGTGGTCTGAGCATTTCCAGCATTCAGTTCGGCAGTAGCAGATGGCTCGTTCTGTTCGACGGTGTTCTCAAGTCTATTCCCCTGGTTGTCGAGGGTGTCAGTGGAGGGGCTGATGGCGAAGCCGGTCTGGATTTCTGCCTGGGATTCCGACAGTGTCACCCCCAGTGGACAACAATGGCTGTCGGATATAATCACATGGTCTTCTTTGTCCGTCATGGTGATTAAGAGCTGGCTGCACTGGTTGCATCTTTCTGGCACTGGCTTCAGATCCTGGGAAGGGAGGCACTGCACCAGTGCTAAGCTGTGGAACGCACCACAGGCAACTTGGAGCACGACTCGCCCCGCA
The DNA here is from genome assembly GCA_022376925.1 of Tragulus kanchil. NCBI lineage: Eukaryota > Metazoa > Chordata > Mammalia > Artiodactyla > Tragulidae > Tragulus > Tragulus kanchil. The sequence goes on along the minus strand of JAIOJX010000026.1, from coordinate 92,460,425 downwards.
AGATGTTCCACCTTTTGGGGCTTCGTCACTGGGAAGGTAGTAGTGATGAGACCCAACTGGCAACCAGTACCCCATGCCCAGATCTCTCTGCTTAGAGACAATGCCAAGGTGTGCTCCTCGCCGCATGCCAACTGCAAGATCCTGACCGCTAACAAAGGACTGGTCTCAGAATCAGAAATGCTGACGGGGTTCGGCTCTGGAACGTACTGCTGGTTAGCTACTGCACACTGGCCAGCAGAGTTCTCCCCCCACATGTACGCCACACCACTGTCTGTCACCGCTCCGGTGTGGAAACTCCCTGTTGCCACAGTAACGACATACTGCCCAACCAAGGCCTTCTCCAGAATGGGGCTCCTAGGACAAGTCTCTGCTGGTTCACTTCTCCAGGGGAGAGTCCCAAAGCTGTAGACCTCACCATCTGCAGGTTTAAAAACAAACAAACAAAAGAAGCTCACGAATTAACTAGAGATTTTCTCAGTTAACCTTTAGTCCCCTCTAGGTTTAACAAAACAGAATTTCTTTTTTCCTCTTTTAATTTTCAAAAACAGAGTTGTAGTAGAAAATTTGGTTCAAGCATACAGCATTCCACACTTAGTAATCTTTTAACAAAGAACATCTTTGAACATTCAGAAATGTGCTGACAATCTCTACAAACTGCAAGAGACAACTTCAAAGATTTATTTATTTATTTATTTTGGGCGAGGGTCGGGCTGGGGAGGGAGGGGAGCGGGCGGGCCACTTCTATTGGTCTTTCATTTCTCCATTTTCATCCGTCTTTTTGTTCTTTGGCTCCTGTGGGCCCCCCATCGCGGTGGCCTCTGTTGACGCAGAGCACCCACTCTGGGCGCATGCGCTCCAGAGCTCCGGCTTGGTAACTGGACACATCAGTCCAGTCGCTCCGCGGCACGTGGGATCTTCCCAGGCCAGGGATCGAACCGGCGCCCCCTGCACTGCAAGGCGGTGTCCTTACCCACTGGACCGGCAGGGGAAGCCCAAGAGACAACTTCAAATGAAGGTGCTCCTTTCCTTCAGCCTCATCCTACAGACTCCTAACACTGATTGTTACTGTTCTCATCACAGTCTATCACAGAAGCAAATTCCAAGAGTTCAAAGACAAAATAAAGATCATGATATGATCAGGTAAAATAAGCAGAAGACATTTACTCATATCTACAACATTCACTACTACTGTATAACAGAGCAGCAGATAATTTTGCAATGGCATAAGAATATTAAGAGATTCATTTGGCCCAAATGCAAATATGGATCAGGTTAAAATAAGGTTATTTGGCTCTGGAACGTACTGCTGGTTAGCTACTGCACACTGGCCAGCAGAGTTCTCCCCCCACATGTACGCCACACCACTGTCTGTCACCGCTCCGGTGTGGAAACTCCCTGTTGCCACAGTAACGACATACTGCCCAACCAAGGCCTTCTCCAGAATGGGGCTCCTAGGACAAGTCTCTGCTGGTTCACTTCTCCAGGGGAGAGTCCCAAAGCTGTAGACCTCACCATCTGCAGGTTTAAAAACAAACAAACAAAAGAAGCTCACGAATTAACTAGAGATTTTCTCAGTTAACCTTTAGTCCCCTCTAGGTTTAACAAAACAGAATTTCTTTTTTCCTCTTTTAATTTTCAAAAACAGAGTTGTAGTAGAAAATTTGGTTCAAGCATACAGCATTCCACACTTAGTAATCTTTTAACAAAGAACATCTTTGAACATTCAGAAATGTGCTGACAATCTCTACAAACTGCAAGAGACAACTTCAAAGATTTATTTATTTATTTATTTTGGGCGAGGGTCGGGCTGGGGAGGGAGGGGAGCGGGCGGGCCACTTCTATTGGTCTTTCATTTCTCCATTTTCATCTGTCTTTTTGTTCTTTGGCTCCTGTGGGCCTCCCATCGCGGTGGCATCTGTCGTTGCAGAGCGCCGGCTCTGGGTACATGCGCTCCAGAGCTCTGGCTCGGTAATTGGACACATCAGTCCAGTCGCTCCACGGCACATGGGATCTTCCCAGGCCAGGGATCGAACTGGCGTCCCTTGCACTGCAAGGCGGTGTCCTTACCCACTGGACCACCAGGGGAAGCCCAAGAGACAACTTCAAATGAAGGTGCTCCTTTCCTTCAGCCTCATCCTACAGACTCCTAGCACTGATTGTTACTGTTCTCATCACAGTCTATCACAGAAGCGAATTCCAAGAGTTCAAAGACAAAATAAAGACCATGATATGATCAGGTAAAATAAGCAGAAGACATTTACTCATATCTACAACATTCACTACTACCGTATAACAGAGCAGCAGATAATTTTGCAACGGCATAAAAATATTAAGAGATTCATTTGGCCCAAACTATGAAATTGGCTTTATATAATACCTCTAGGCTGGACTGAAAGCAGCACTGTTAATGAGACGTGGCTGGCTGTCTTCATGTTGTGTACTATACTATGTACAGTTTTTAAGTCTTACATTTAATATACATTGTGTACTAGATGGCCTTTCTGAGTTGCATTTTAAAAGCACATCACAACAAAGTAAAAAACCGATGAAGGCATGATGGATAGTTTTAGACTAGAGGGTGATTGGCTAGCTTCAGAAATAAAATGGAAGGCAATAATGAGTTGGGGACACAAATGATGACAACCTACTTGTGTTCACGTGTGCTAGCAAGTCATAGTTTCACTGCAGGTATGGCAGGAATTTGGGGGCATGTACAAATGATCTGTGCTAGCCAAAAAACTCAAAATGGGCAGTCTTGGCCTAGGATTTTGAAAATATTAAACAAAGCCCACTATCCTTTCTTTCCTATACGAGCACAGACTGACCCATTTTTTTTTAATTAATAAAGAAGTAAGTACTATTCTCCCTCAGCAAGCAGAAAGTCAGTCGCTGATGAAAAGATGCATACTTTATCTATGACCTATGACACATGGCAGATACAATTATATACTCAAATTAACTCACTACAAGATCAATGAAAGGAAATAGTGGCTAGAAGGAAGAGGAGATTTTGTTAGGGAATTTCTAATTTGGATAAAGTACTGAGAAATAAGCTCACTGGTTAAGATCTTTTAAACTTTTCTTCCCACGTGATATAGTACACCTGCAACAGTCCACCAACACTTTCTTTCCTTTTTTTTTAAGTATATTTATTTGGCTGCACTGGGTCTTAGCTGAGGCGTGTGGGCCAGAATGGGATCTAGCTCCTTGACTAGGAATTGAACCAGGGCCCTCTGCATTGGGAGGCGGAGTCTTAGACACTAGACCACTAGGGAAGCCACCACCAACACTTTCAATTGGTATTATTCCACTAGAATTATAATCTTTCTAGAGCAAACTGCAAAGAAATGAATATTTAGACATCATTTTTTAAAAACCAGGAATCCCAGAAAAATAGTTGAATCAATGAAGTGTCCTCATTGAACTATTAGCTAATAGCTAACTTGAATGGAGACTAAGAAGCTTGAAATTTTCTAACATTCAATCTGTACCATTTCCTCACTTAGAAAAGAAAGTACTGGAGATCCCTGTGCTTGCATTTCAAGCTACACACTTGTGCTGAGAGGACATTTTTTTGTTCCTTTCACACTTAAACTAGAAATACGGCTTACACAGGAACATAATTATTGACATATCTTTTTAAGTTTCCCTCAGTTTTCCCAGCGTTTTAGGTTTGATTCAAGATGTTTAAAGATATCGTGCTCATGAGGGAGTCCTAAATATCTTACCGAAAGGCTAAAAAAACAACAACAGTAACAGTAACAGAATTCCACTTATGTATGTTTGAGAACGAGATTTGGAAGCCTAAAGGGTAGGTTATTTAAAAAATAAGGCTTTTTCCAAATTCTGGCCTAATACAATAATAATGATAGTATTACGTGTGATTATAATAAAGGTGACAAAATAATCAAGATGTGAGAAAGAAATCCATGTTTACTCCATAAACCACCATGGTCAGTATTAAGCTTTGTTTCCTAGAATCTGTCTTCCTTTAGTTCCTACAAGAAATATTTTGGCAGAAAGTCAGTCGCTGATGAAAAGATGCATACTTTATCTATGACCTATGACACATGGCAGATACAATTATATACTCAAATTAACTCACTACAAGATCAATGAAAGGAAATAGTGGCTAGAAGGAAGAGGAGATTTTGTTAGGGAATTTCTAATTTGGATAGAGTACTGAGAAATAAGCTCACTGGTTAAGATCTTTTAAACTTTTCTTCCCACGTGATATAGTACACCTGCAACAGTCCACCAACACTTTCTTTCTTTTTTTTTTTTTTAAGTATATTTATTTGGCTGCACTGGGTCTTAGCTGAGGCGTGTGGGCCAGAATGGGATCTAGCTCCTTGACTAGGAATTGAACCAGGGCCCTCTGCATTGGGAGGCGGAGTCTTAGACACTAGACCACTAGGGAAGCCACCACCAACACTTTCAATTGGTATTATTCCACTAGAATTATAACCTTTCTAGAGCAAACTGCAAAGAAATGAATATTTAGACATCATTTTTTAAAAACCAGGAATCCCAGAAAAATAGTTGAGTCAATGAAGTGTCCTCATTGAACTATTAGCTAATAGCTAACTTGAATGGAGACTAAGAAGCTTGAAATTTTCTAACATTCAATCTGTACCATTTCCTCACTTAGAAAAGAAAGTACTGGAGATCCCTGTGCTTGCATTTCAAGCTACACACTTGTGCTGAGAGGACATTTTTTTGTTCCTTTCACACTTAAACTAGAAATACGGCTTACACAGGAACATAATTATTGACATATCTTTTTAAGTTTCCCTCAGTTTTCCCAGCGTTTTAGGTTTGATTCAAGATGTTTAAAGATATCATGCTCATGAGGGAGTCCTACATATCTTACCGAAAGGCTAAAAAAACAACAGTAACAGTAACAGAATTCCACTTATGTATGTTTGAGAACGAGATTTGGAAGCCTAAAGGGTAGGTTATTTAAAAAATAAGGCTTTTTCCAAATTCTGGCCTAATACAATAATAATGATAGTATTACGTGTGATTATAATAAAGGTGACGGAATAATCAAGATGTGAGAAAGAAATCCATGTTTACTCCATAAACCACCATGGTCAGAATTAAGCTTTGTTTCCTAGAATCTGTCTTCCTTTAGTTCCTACAAGGAAAATACCAAAGCATTATTAACTTAACAAATGCTTACAGAGCAGAAATCTATACATTAGTGAAGCTGATGGCAGTCCTGACCCATATCAAATTTGCCATGACTGAGTCCTTAAAATGCCATCAAAATTAAAGGCAGCTCTCTGAATAAATTACAGCCTAGGTTTCTGCTACAGATTTACTGGTTGTTTTATATATTCTTATAAGCTACCATATATACCTGAGAAAAACTGTACTAACACAGCACAGCCAGGTGATTTTTAAAAGCAGGCTTTGAAATAAGATTCTCTGGGTTCCCATGCTGACTCTGACCCTAGAATAGCTGTGTGTGCTTGAGAAAACAATTTAACTTCCCTGACCTTCAGCTTCCTCATCTGTGAAGTGGGGATAATGACAGAAGCTACCTCACTGGGTGGCTGTGAGGACTTAATGAAATAATACATACAAAGAGCTTAGTGCAATGCCTGGCATGTATAATTTTCATAGAAACAGGCTATTATTAGCATTAGTGTTCTGATACATTTAATGAACAAAGGTTTAACAAAAGGGTCTCTGAATACATACTCTTTCAAAACAATCTAATTTTTCATGTACTTATCACTACAACATTTTTTAAGCTATAATTCTCCTTTTTATTCTAGTTAAGGAACACCTTCAATTTAAGGACTAATCTGATTTCTGATAAAGGGAGTAAGAACATATTTTGAAAACAAAACAAGCATAAGAGCCAGCAAAGCTCATTCAGCACTGTGGGTACCCAGTAACTCAGCTGTTCTTAACCACTTAGACACTGGTCAGAGCTTCCGTTAATGCTGCCTAAGCCATTCTTCTCAGTACCTTCAGTCAGAAGAACTCCATGTTTCACTCCAAGAGCTGCATGAAGAACAGTTTTTCCTCCCCAGCCAGGCAATCTCTCCGGTGTTACAGAACAGGATCCTGCCTGCCACACATGGACTAGGCCTCTTTCTTTGGATCCTTCAGCTTCTGTTGAACTACAAACATCAAGAAAAAAATAGCTTAATTGTTTCTGCAGTTCAGAACTGCATATTTTATCCTTAATACTGTCATGAGATTTGTACCTTTTACCAGTAAATGGATGACTGGGTCTGAAAGTTTAGCATCATTTTATGACTTGGTTATGACACTGGAGCAGAGGCAAAGAAACTATTTATATAAGAGACCTGAGGATAGACGCACAATTACTTATCTCTTTCTAAGAAGCCAACAAAATGTTGGCTATTTTTGAAAGTTTTTGATTAACATAAAATTTCAAAATTCTGACTTCTCAAACCAGTAATTCCTCAGATACTAAAGTTATGTCCAAAGTTGGAGTCTTATTTTAAATTTTCAGTTTTTAATTTGGTTAAAAAAACCCAGATATTTAATGAGAAAAACAGGTATTTGGAGGTATTGGTCAGAAAAATATATTTCACTTTACACTGAGTTTAAGCTCTATAATTCCTATTTAAATCTTTAAGAATTCAGTTTATAACAGGTACCAGTAAAATTCTTCTTGCTTTACTCACATTCTAGCCAAAGAATTCTATCCGACTCTGGTTCAAAGATCATAAAACACACAGTTGTGTTAAAAATTAAGCTATTATTAGCATTAGTGTTCTGATACATTTAATGAACAAAGGTTTAACAAAAGGGTCTCTGAATACATACTCTTTCAAAACAATCTAATTTTTCATGTACTTATCACTACAACATTTTTTAAGCTATAGTTCTCCTTTTTATTCTAGTTAAGGAACACCTTCAATTTAAGGACTAATCTGATTTCTGATAAAGGGAGTAAGAACATATTTTGAAAACAAAACAAGCATAAGAGCCAGCAAAGCTCATTCAGCACTGTGGGTACCCAGTAACTCAGCTGTTCTTAACCACTTAGACACTGGTCAGAGCTTCCGTTAATGCTGCCTAAGCCATTCTTCTCAGTACCTTCAGTCAGAAGAACTCCATGTTTCACTCCAAGAGCTGCATGAAGAACAGTTTTTCCTCCCCAGCCAGGCAATCTCTCCGGTGTTACAGAACAGGATCCTGCCTGCCACACATGGACTAGGCCTCTTTCTTTGGATCCTTCAGCTTCTGTTGAACTACAAACATCAAGAAAAAAATAGCTTAATTGTTTCTGCAGTTCAGAACTGCATATTTTATCCTTAATACTGTCATGAGATTTGTACCTTTTACCAGTAAATGGATGACTGGGTCTGAAAGTTTAGCATCATTTTATGACTTGGTTATGACACTGGAGCAGAGGCAAAGAAACTATTTATATAAGAGACCTGAGGATAGACGCACAATTACTTATCTCTTTCTAAGAAGCCAACAAAATGTTGGCTATTTTTGAAAGTTTTTGATTAACATAAAATTTCAAAATTCTGACTTCTCAAACCAGTAATTCCTCAGATACTAAAGTTATGTCCAAAGTTGGAGTCTTATTTTAAATTTTCAGTTTTTAATTTGGTTAAAAAAACCCAGATATTTAATGAGAAAAACAGGTATTTGGAGGTATTGGTCAGAAAAATATATTTCACTTTACACTGAGTTTAAGCTCTATAATTCCTATTTAAATCTTTAAGAATTCAGTTTATAACAGGTACCAGTAAAATTCTTCTTGCTTTACTCACATTCTAGCCAAAGAATTCTATCCATCTGATGACTCTGGTTCAAAGATCATAAAACACACAGTTGTGTAATAATAACTATATCCCAACTGCCTCCCTTTCCAAGAAAAGGCCATATTAACATACTCTGCATTTACAGTTTCCTTTGTGTTGCCGCTGATGGGACACTGTTTTTTTTCCATTCTTTTTTCTAGAACACTGATGCCAATACTTTAATGAGGCACCAAACTTTTTAAAAATTTTCTTTACTATATAAAACCTAGGATTTCCACTATTTGTGCTAAATAATACTCCTCTACATTGTAATTAGGCACAACCATGGTTTTATGAAATGGAAGCCACAAACCTAACCCAAAGTATCAGTCATAACGAGTTTTCTAAGAACAGAATTACAATTAATAAGGCTATTTTGAAAATGTGAAATTAAGTGTGAGGGAAAACAATGGCTTCAAAAGCTTTAAAATGATGAAGACATTTTTTGCCTTTTTTAAGCATAAGAAAGGAATGAACAACAAAGTGAACCACTAACAAGCTTTATTGTAATTATCTTTCTCTCTTTGCCAATCAATGCTAACATCACAATTCCTATTTAGTAACCATTAAGAAGAAAATAAAACTGAAGAGAAGCTAACACATATGTGCTGTGCTTTCCTAGGATAGGGGAGAAGAAAAAGAGTTTTACCTTTTCTTCGAGTCCATCGGTCAGTAGAAACACTCCATCACCAAATCCTTCCTTCCTTGCAAAAGGTATATACAAAGACCTAGACGGCAAAACGCAGGTAAGCACAAAGAAAACTCTGCTACTTTATCCATCAGGTTTAAAAAAAGAAGAAACGGCAGCGCTCCAACAAGTGCACATTCACTGGGCAATAAATATGCAGCAAAACTATTTAAACTATTTCATACCCCGCCTGCCAAAGTTGAATCTCTAGACTGAGCCTGCCCACTGAGCTTATAAAACTTCCTGTTGAACGTCAAACACAATTTCAAAATGAGAAAAGACTGCCTATGACCTCGCTGTGCTTGATTAAGCAACAGATTTTTTTCATGTTTTTTATTATAAAGAAGTCACATCTGAAAACTCAGTGTGTTAAGTACCCATTATACACACACTCAGGCTACTTTTTAAATGCTTCTGGGATATACGCACACTTAAATACCAATTAAGTAAACAAAAATTCCTACAATCTTCCCAAGAGTGTATTCAGATTTGAGTAGTTCTAATCTACATTTTCCAGTAATGTCCACCTCGCTTAAACCAAGTTTTCCATTTACTGGAACTAGCACTATTTTCCCCAAATCAAATTCAAAGCCCGAAAGGGACTGGAAGAAAGAAATTTGAATTTTAAAATACCTATTTTAAAATCTGCCATTTAATAGAAAAGAGCGATATGAAAATAACAGTACAAATATCATGATCCATTAGTTCAGAAACTGTTTAATAAAGAGCTAGCAAGGGCTTCCTGGTGGTCCAGTGGGTAAGGACACCGCCTTGCAGTGCAAGGCGCCAGTTCGATCCCTGGCCTGGGAAGATCCCACGTCGGAGTAAAATGATGAAGACATTTTTTGCCTTTTTTAAGCATAAGAAAGGAATGAACAACAAAGTGAACCACTAACAAGCTTTATTGTAATTATCTTTCTCTCTTTGCCAATCAATGCTAACATCACAATTCCTATTTAGTAACCATTAAGAAGAAAATAAAACTGAAGAGAAGCTAACACATATGTGCTGTGCTTTCCTAGGATAGGGGAGAAGAAAAAGAGTTTTACCTTTTCTTCGAGTCCATCGGTCAGTAGAAACACTCCATCACCAAATCCTTCCTTCCTTGCAAAAGGTATATACAAAGACCTAGACGGCAAAACGCAGGTAAGCACAAAGAAAACTCTGCTACTTTATCCATCAGGTTTAAAAAAAGAAGAAACGGCAGCGCTCCAACAAGTGCACATTCACTGGGCAATAAATATGCAGCAAAACTATTTAAACTATTTCATACCCCGCCTGCCAAAGTTGAATCTCTAGACTGAGCCTGCCCACTGAGCTTATAAAACTTCCTGTTGAACGTCAAACACAATTTCAAAATGAGAAAAGACTGCCTATGACCTCGCTGTGCTTGATTAAGCAACAGATTTTTTTCATGTTTTTTATTATAAAGAAGTCACATCTGAAAACTCAGTGTGTTAAGTATCCATTATACACACACTCAGGCTACTTTTTAAATGCTTCTGGGATATACGCACACTTAAATACCAATTAAGTAAACAAAAATTCCTACAATCTTCCCAAGAGTGTATTCAGATTTGAGTAGTTCTAATCTACATTTTCCAGTAATGTCCACCTCGCTTAAACCAAGTTTTCCATTTACTGGAACTAGCACTATTTTCCCCAAATCAAATTCAAAGCCCGAAAGGGACTGGAAGAAAGAAATTTGAATTTTAAAATACCTATTTTAAAATCTGCCATTTAATAGAAAAGAGCGATATGAAAATAACAGTACAAATATCATGATCCATTAGTTCAGAAACTGTTTAATAAAGAGCTAGCAAGGGCTTCCCTGGTGGTCCAGTGGGTAAGGACACCGCCTTGCAGTGCAAGGGGCGCCAGTTCGATCCCTGGCCTGGGAAGATCCCACGTGCCGCGGAGTGGCTGGACCGATGTGTCCAATTACCAAGCCAGAACTCTGGAGCGCATGTGCCCAGAGCCAGTGCTCTGCGACAACAGAGGCCACTGCGATGGGAGGCCCACGCGGGCCAAAGAACAAAGATGGATGAAAATGGACAAATGAAAGACCAATAGAAGTGGTCCGCCTGCTCCCCTCCCTCTCCACCCCACCCCCCTCAAATAAATAAATAAATCTTTAAAAAAAAAAAAAAAGAGCTAGCAATAGGAACAGGCAGACAGAAACAGTCAATGCATTTCAACTTAAAAATTCACATTTTTAAGGGCACCAAGGCTCATGAAAATAAGGACAATGGGGTTTCAGGTGTTGTGAATGATAAAATCACAGGGGCCCTTTATTATTTTCCTGCCAAAGGATATGGCATGGTTCACAGTGCTCTGAAAACAGCCCACACCGGCAGGAGAAATGTAAGACCCATCTGTTTACTCCGGGTTGCTTGTGAATTCTTACTGTTTCCCATCTGTGAATCTGGAGGAAATTATTCTCTACCTAGTGCTTATTTTAGAAAGATTTTCAATCATTCACAGTTGGATGAAGGGTACCATGTAAACAAAAGACATATCTGAATAGATGTAGCAAATGCTAATCATTTAATAAATATGATTACTAAGTGGTACTACGCTTTGTGTGCAACAGTAATTACCTTTTAGTAGAAGGTACAGGTCACAGCATACAAAAGTTCTGAGGCCAGGTCTAACCTGTGCTTCTCTATGAGAGGTCATGGAGCACCTGGTCCCTTGGTCGAAGTGAAACAGTGCCCAGGGAAATCAGACAGCTGCTCTGGGACAGCCGGGGGGTGGGATGGGGGGACACACAAGCACACTTCACGTAATCGAAGTGCTGCTTCTGAACTGAACTGTGTCCTACTGCCTGTCAATCAAAACTGCAGAGACTCTTTCGGTAAAGTGAATGAAGCAGCCAACATTTCTTCTCTTTTGGTGTCCCATTTTTGAATAAAGTATTTTCTTAAACTGGATTAGTCCCAATGCCATATGATTTCTCACCAACAATCACTTTTTCAAGTCCAAATAGAATTAAAAACTCTACAAATGTTTTGCAGCTCTCCTTTGTTACTATATAGGGTAGGGCGGATACTGATCCCCAAGATGCCCGTGTGTCCTAAGGCCCAGCTCCTGGGAATATGTTAGGTTACATGGCAAAGGAGAAGGAAAGCTGCTAACCAGCTGGTTTTAAGTCAGGGAGGTGATCCTATTAGCAGTCATCCAGGTGGACGCAGTATAATCACAGACGCCTTCAAGTGGAAGAGGGAGGCAAAGGACATTTCGAGAAAGAGAGGTGAAGATGCAGGCAGGTGGAAACCTGCTAAACTGCTGGCTGGGAAGACGGGAGGGGGCCCCCTAAGCCAAGGAAGGTAAGTGGCCTCAAGAAGCTGGAACAGGCAAGGGAATGGATTTTCCCCTAGTCTCCTTTCTGGTTTTTTCTAAACCACAACCCTGCTGACACACTGAAACCCAGAGAGCCTGTGTTCGACTTTAACCTAAAGAACACCAAGAAAATAAATTAGTGTTATTTTAGGCACTTTAGCAATGCTACAAGCAGAAACAGAAAGCTAGTACACTATTTCATAGACATCTTTATCAATATTTATAGATCTAATTTTGTTTTAATGTTATTTAATATACTTCTAAGAAGAGATGTTTACCTGTAATTCAACTATGGCAGCAAGAAAAAAGGAAATGACTGCTAAGGAAATATAACTAAAAAGGAATATTACACTAAATGTGGAAAACTTGTATTATAAAGCTTTACCTCATATATTTTATATACGTAGCATTCACTAAATCCAGTTAACCTAGCATTCTTCCTCAATTATGTGTTCGAACAGGGAAAGTAAACCAAAAGCTTCTGTCTTCTTAATATTTTTATGATCCCCTCTCTGGGTAATCTGTAAGGTTCACCTCAACCATTCAAATACCATTTAAACTTGCTTATATTCTTTTATTGTTTAACATTATTAATTGATATAATACTGCCTAATCTTCTGCCTGCATCTTCTGGGGAGATTTCTCCCCAGGTGAGTCAGGATCCCTGTACTCTGCTTATTTTCTTGTTACAGAGACTTCCCCTCACATCCTTTATCATATCAACTACTGCTGACACAGAAGGTGTGTGTTATTTAGAGAGTCAGAAAATGTGAGGTCCTCTCTTACCTCACATGGCTTTTCCAGATGTCAATGGTATCTGTAAAAGAAGCAAACTAGAACTCTAGCATCCCCTCCAACTACTGAGTGCTATGAACCAGAGAACAAGGTTATGTTCACTACAACTATACTACTCTCGACTTCACATTAGCTCCTTCACAGTGAAATGTAATTAAACTCTCAGATGACCCTTTAAAACAAAAAGCAAGCCTTCATACTTAGTGACTTGATTCTACTTGTAGATCCCAATGAATACACACCCTCCTGCTACATTTAATAGAGAAATAAGCTATCTTGTACATATAGAGGATACAGTTTTAATACCATGATCTGGGAATTAACTGAAAAAAAAAGTCTGGGCTAGATGTTATACTTATCACTAGAAAGAAAAGCTACAAACTATCTGTGGATCCATGATACCATAACTAGAAATCCAAAGTCCAAAAACTCTTGAAAACTCAAAGGCTTTTTCATTTAAGTCTTTCAGTGGCAAAATCTAATCTGACCTGACCTCACCCAAGAACAAAACCTAACCTGAACTAGTGTGAGACTATTTAGCCTGTACCCTTTAGAGTACATCTTCATATATTCCTGACCTCACCCAAGAACAAAACCTAACCTGAACTAGTGTGAGCTAAGCCTGTACCTTTAGAACACTTGTAAATTTTTTAAAAGCTTTACCTCATATATTTTATATCGTAGCATTCACTAAATCCAGTTAACCTAGCATTCTTCCTCAATTATGTGTCCGAACAGGGAAAGTAAACCAAAAGCTTCTGTCTTCTTAATATTTTTATGATCCCCTCTCTGGGTAATCTGTAAGGTTCACCTCAACCATTCAAATACCATTTAAACTTGCTTATATTCTTTTATTGTTTAACATTATTAATTGATATAATACTGCCTAATCTTCTGCCTGCATCTTCTGGGGAGATTTCTCCCCAGGTGAGTCAGGATCCCTGTACTCTGCTTATTTTCTTGTTACAGAGACTTCCCCTCACATCCTTTATCATATCAACTACTGTTGACACAGAAGGTGTGTGTTATTTAGAGAGTCAGAAAATGTGAGGTCCTCTCTTACCTCACATGGCTTTTCCAGATGTCAATGGTATCTGTAAAAGAAGCAAACTAGAACTCTAGCATCCCCTCCAACTACTGAGTGCTATGAACCAGAGAACAAGGTTATGTTCACTACAACTATACTACTCTCGACTTCACATTAGCTCCTTCACAGTGAAATGTAATTAAACTCTCAGATGACCCTTTAAAACAAAAAGCAAGCCTTCATACTTAGTGACTTGATTCTACTTGTAGATCCCAATGAATACACACCCTCCTGCTACATTTAATAGAGAAATAAGCTATCTTGTACATATAGAGGATACAGTTTTAATACCATGATCTGGGAATTAACTGAAAAAAAAAGTCTGGGCTAGATGTTATACTTATCACTAGAAAGAAAAGCTACAAACTATCTGTGGATCCATGATACCATAACTAGAAATCCAAAGTCCAAAAACTCTTGAAAACTCAAAGGCTTTTTCATTTAAGTCTTTCAGTGGCAAAATCTAATCTGACCTGACCTCACCCAAGAACAAAACCTAACCTGAACTAGTGTGAGACTATTTAGCCTGTACCCTTTTTAGAGTACATCTTCATATATTTTGTCACAGAAATATTAATATGATTGTAGTGTTGTACCAAAGATCCTACAGGAAGTGTTACATATGGTATATGCAATTTAGTCTAAAGATCAGAAAAACTCTGAATTCCAAAACATGCCTTCCCCAAGAGTTTCAAGTAAGGGACTGCAAACCTGTACTGTAAAACAACTATCATTTTGGTAGGTGTCCTCAACTTTGGAGGATGGCATGGCAACCCACTCCAGTATTCTTGCCTGGAGAATCCCCAAGGACAGCCTGGCAGGCTGCAGTCCATGGCGATGCAAACTCACAGACATGACCGAGCAACTAACCATGCCTCAATTTTCTAATAGCAATGATTAATATCACTCTTTTTAAAAGTTTTACATCAATTCTATATGAACATACTAACATACAGTGCCCACATGAGTTTTGTAAGGAATACCCTCCCTGCAAATACTCTCTCGGCTCATCTGAGTAGAGGAAGGAAGCCTGGGCTCTTTAATTTCATACAAAACTAACAATTTGGTGGACAGAGGTCAATAAGGAGAGAGGTGCTGTGTCTTAGAACGACCAGGACTTAGTGATGTATTAGACATAGTGGTGGATAAAAGAGAACGGGGGGAATCAAAAATGACTATTAACTTTTTCCTCGAACAACAGTAAATCCATTGGTACCATTTACTGAAATGAGGAAGAGTGAGGGGGTAGGATTCTGAAGTGGAAGGTAAGATAAAGGTAAGACAAAAATTTCTGTGTAAGTTCAAGATGCCTATGAGAAATCCTAGAGTACATATCAAGTAAGCAGCTGAATATGTGAGTATGGTGTTCAGCAGAAAGATCCCACGGGAATTAACTGAAAAAAAAGTCTGGGCTAGGATGTTATACTTATCACTAGAAAGAAAAGCTACAAACTATCTGTGGATCCATGATACCATAACTAGAAATCCAAAGTCCAAAAACTCTTGAAAACTCAAAGGCTTTTTCATTTAAGTCTTTCAGTGGCAAAATCTAATCTGACCTGACCTCACCCAAGAACAAAACCTAACCTGAACTAGTGTGAGACTATTTAGCCTGTACCCTTTTTAGAGTACATCTTCATATATTTTGTCACAGAAATATTAATATGATTGTAGTGTTGTACCAAAGATCCTACAGGAAGTGTTACATATGGTATATGCAATTTAGTCTAAAGATCAGAAAAACTCTGAATTCCAAAACATGCCTTCCCCAAGAGTTTCAAGTAAGGGACTGCAAACCTGTACTGTAAAACAACTATCATTTTGGTAGGTGTCCTCAACTTTGGAGGATGGCATGGCAACCCACTCCAGTATTCTTGCCTGGAGAATCCCCAAGGACAGCCTGGCAGGCTGCAGTCCATGGCGATGCAAACTCACAGACATGACCGAGCAACTAACCATGCCTCAATTTTCTAATAGCAATGATTAATATCACTCTTTTTAAAAGTTTTACATCAATTCTATATGAACATACTAACATACAGTGCCCACATGAGTTTTGTAAGGAATACCCTCCCTGCAAATACTCTCTCGGCTCATCTGAGTAGAGGAAGGAAGCCTGGGCTCTTTAATTTCATACAAAACTAACAATTTGGTGGACAGAGGTCAATAAGGAGAGAGGTGCTGTGTCTTAGAACGACCAGGACTTAGTGATGTATTAGACATAGTGGTGGATAAAAGAGAACGGGGGGAATCAAAAATGACTATTAACTTTTACCTTGAACAACAGTAAATCCATTGGTACCATTTACTGAAATGAGGAAGAGTGAGGGGGTAGGATTCTGAAGTGGAAGGTAAGATAAAGGTAAGACAAAAATTTCTGTGTAAGTTCAAGATGCCTATGAGAAATCCTAGAGTACATATCAAGTAAGCAGCTGAATATGTGAGTATGGTGTTCAGCAGAAAGATCCCAGCTATTGATGTAAACTTGGGAAGCATATGGACAAAATCTGAAATCAAGGCAATGGATGGTTTCATTGGAATACATACAAGAGAAAAGGAAGGCACAAAATCAAGCTGTAAGATGTATGAACAGAATGAGCAACAAGCAAAGACTGAGGTGAGACGTGACCTGAGATGTAGACGAACCGTGTCTGATGTGGGCACACAAAGCAAAGCTGAGAGCATTTCCAGCAGGAAGGACTGATCAACACGGCTGGGGACTGAAAACCAGACTGGAGCAGGCTGACTATACGCTGGAGGTGAGGACGTGAAAATAAAGTTGATGTAAATGATTCTTTTCAAAAATGCTGAAATGGCAAACAGAAGTGGAGCAGTCACTGGAGAGGAACATGGAGATCAAGGGTGTACTTTGGGACAAGTGGGTAAGATGAGGGACAGCTGAACATGTGTACAGGACAAAGACACTGATTCTAGATGCAGGGAGACAAGGGCAGAGGGCAGAACCCAAATCCTGGGCAAAGCGGGAAAGGACAGCATTCAGAACACACATGCAATGGGAATGACCTTTCATGTGAGGAAAGGTCTACATTTCAAGAAGAAACCAAATGACAGGTACAGATAAAGGCAGGAGTACAGATTTCGTGGTGGGAGGAAGAGAGTCCACAGGATGGCACCGGGGGCCAGGACTTCCCAGTATGTGTGTTTTCTAATCTCACACCTGACTCCATGCATGCTGTCTCTAATTTCATTATGAAACATTTACATGCTTCTGTAAACTGCACCTTTTAGGAACAAGGTAGAATATAAATAAAAAATGTAAAATATGGAACATAAATGTGTCAATGGACTACTATCCCAAATGCAAGGAGAAAAGTAAAGTCTACATATCCACATCTAGTAAACTTTATCCTTTGGACAAAGTCCTTTTGCCTTAATAATTTAGTGAACGTTAGCATACTTTCACTAAAAGCATGCTTCAATTTCAACCATTTCAACAACTAAGCCATATGTATTTTTCTTACTTACTATACTTCAAGTGTAGAACTAATATAAAACTTCAATGGAAGCCAAAAGCACCTTGTGCTCTATTACATCCCAGCTGCTTAAAACAGTTCCGATATACAAGTATTCAAAATATAATACCTGTAGACTGACTAGGCCTACATAAACCTACAAGTTCTTGCCCTTAAGGAGTTACGTACATGTATCAGTATGTTCTGTCTTTCTGACGAGAATGAGGGTGCTCAGTAGACAGTGCCCAAGGCACAAGAAAGCTAACTTTACACCAGCAAAGCTGGGCCCTCCTGGTCTTATTCTCCTGTCTCACTTATTGGCTTAAAGTAAGGGTATTGATTAAAATAGTGAAATAACAACAATAATTATAGTTATAAGATTAATCTATTACTGTTTAGACTGATCAAACTTTAAAATAGGAAGACAATAAAAAAATAGTAAAGGCGAAAATTGTATCATAATGCCTCGAAAAGAATTTGGACAGAGTGAATGTGATATAAAATTACTACAGATTTCATGCAGTCATTTATACTTTCTCTTTACAATTTGAGTTGGTTGTGCTTTGTTACAATGTAGGGAACCAGAGTTTATACTGTGAATGCAGTAAGCAATAACTGAAGACCCTATGGCATTTTTTTTTTCTTTTTTTTTTTAATTTTTTTTTTTTTCACCTATGGCATTTTATACATGGTAAATCAGTAATAAATATTTGCTTTTAGAGGCTCAGTCAATATGTTCACACATGGAATATGGCAACTTTGGCTCAAACACCTGATTTATAACTAAAAGCCTGTACCCACCACCATCGAAGGCTGAGGAACACTCATGCTGAGCTGAAGTCTCGACAGACCAACCACTACCAAAGATGAAGGCGCTTCAAATCGCAGGGCTCTTGGCCTGAATGACTGCACCGGAGCCACCGCTTGATAGCACCATGGGAGCTGATCAGCCCCTTAAATCCTGACCCAAGAGTTCAGGCATGCAGTAAATTAATGCATATAAAGTCAGTAGCCTGGCCTAGAAAGTGTTTACTATTTATAATGCTGTTACTAATGGGATAATGCATTTACAAAGTCAATGATTCAAAATATAAATTCCAGGAGGTCAGAAACCATGACTTATTTATCGGTAAACTCTTGTAACGGCTAGGAACAAGCTCCCTGTAAGTGAGAGTACTCAGCGGAAGACAACCTCGATCTTAAAGGTTCCTGTTCAAAGACATCCATGCTTTTATTTCACATCACTCTGCAGGTGTTAGATAAACTAGGCGAAAACAGTCTCTTTCTCCTCAGCACAGGGAGACTTTCTGGTGCAACCAGGAACGCTAAGGCTTCATAGCTTCTCTCTCTCTACTTATTTTGTGGCCTGCTAATCTCAGCCTGGGGGCTTTCCTGGTGGCTCAAGAGCTAAAGAATCCACCTGCCAATGCAGGAGACACAGGTTCCATCCCTGGGTTGGAAAGATCCCCTGGAGAAGGAAATGGCAACCCACTCCAGTATTCTTGCCTGGGAAGTCCCTCAGATGGAGGAGCCTGGCAGAGCTACAGTCCATGGGGACGCAAAAAAGTCAGACACGACTTACTGGTGAAACGACAAATCTCACACTGAAATCTATTAAATCTGCCCCCTTCTGATTGTTGACAATCCTCTAAAATGGCTATTACTCATGGGAAAGGGGGAAAACATGACAAAATAAATATCCAGCAATACCCACTTAGCTCCTTTTTGCACCCACTGCATACCTCTTTAAAATGCATTTTTGGAAACATTAAAATTCCCATAAAACTTTCTTATAAATATAATACTAGCAACTGAATTTCATATTCCCAGGGACTGCAACCGTCTATGCCCACTACTACTAGACAGTGTACGCTCAGTGTGTCCGGTCGAGTCTGACTCTTTGCAGCTCCATGGACTAGGCCCACCAGGTTTCTCTACCCACGAGATGCCACAGCCAGGAATACTGGAGTGGGGTTTCCATTTCCTTCTCCATGATAGTGTCCAGCTTCTGATATGAATTATTTACTTATTCAATAGTTTGCTACTATTCTTTTATTAAAATGGTCACTTTTTTTTTTAAAAAAAAGGCAGTA
Source organism: Tragulus kanchil (assembly GCA_022376925.1). Classification (NCBI taxonomy): domain Eukaryota; kingdom Metazoa; phylum Chordata; class Mammalia; order Artiodactyla; family Tragulidae; genus Tragulus; species Tragulus kanchil. The sequence continues at coordinate 92,441,142 of JAIOJX010000026.1, read as the reverse complement.
CAGAAACAGAGTTCAAAGTATGATATGGTTCAAAGTATATTGACTTATTTCTTATTTTGCCTGTCAAAAATATCCAGTACTTAAGGTCAATAAGGGACGGCATAACTGAACAGGGTGTACACATGCAAAATCTACTGCTCTGGAGATTTAAGTTTCACTTAAGAGTTATTTTGAAACTGTTAATAACAGGTATTCTTGTCTAGAAACGAAAATATTCTTTGTAAACTCGTGAGTTATATTAGAGACCAGCCATTAAATCTACTATGCATAATTCAACCATTTAATACACTATCATGTTTACTTATTAATACCTGTAGAAAGAGAATTATTTTATTTGAGCACTATAAGGACACTTGCATTCACAGTATAAAACTCACAATTACTACACTGTAATGAAATTTAACCAATGCAAACTTTTAAAAAAGTGTTAATGACTACATGGTATCTGCAGTAATTTTGTATCTGAGTTATTCTGTCCATATTCCTTCCAGGACTTCACAGTACAATGCACTCCCCTGTACTTTGAGAGTTCATGATCAGTATATGCCTGCTACTTCTCACAGGTTTCTAGGATTTAAATTCACCTGCAGCCTCTTAAGAAAGACCATTCCTCATATCCTAAGGAAAGCATTTCCCCCTGGATCACAAGTCAAACAGCAAAATAAAACTGACTACATAATTGGTCTGTCTCCTTTCTTCAGAAAAGCCTTACACAGTGGAGCTGCACTGGCAGCTTCTCTTCCTGATGTAGGGAAAGAAGCTACAGAGTAACATAAAGCATACTGGGACAGAGTTTGATGACAAATAAAAATTATAAGGTTCTAGTCTCACAAACTATCTTAGCCATACACAAATTCTTAAAAAACACAAGAATAATAATAATGATAATAATAAAAATACACATCTATGTACCTTTCATTTGGTTTTAACCAATATTAACCTATGTTTATATTTGTTTCAGCTCTCTTTAAAATAGAAGAAAAAGTTATACGTAGATCTGATATGAATTATTTACTTATTCAATAGTTTGCTACTATTCTTTTATTAAAATGGTCATTTTTTTTTAAAAAGGCAGTACAGAAACAGAGTTCAAAGTATGATATGGTTCAAAGTATATTGACTTATTTCTTATTTTGCCCGTCAAAAATATCCAGTACTTAAGGTCAATAAGGGACGGCATAACTGAACAGGGTGTACACATGCAAAATCTACTGCTCTGGAGATTTAAGTTTCACTTAAGAGTTATTTTGAAACTGTTAATAACAGGTATTCTTGTCTAGAAACGAAAATATTCTTTGTAAACTCGTGAGTTATATTAGAGACCAGCCATTAAATCTACTATGCATAATTCAACCATTTAATACACTATCATGTTTACTTATTAATACCTGTAGAAAGAGAATTATTTTATTTGAGCACTATAAGGACACTTGCATTCACAGTATAAAACTCACAATTACTACACTGTAATGAAATTTAACCAATGCAAACTTTTAAAAAAGTGTTAATGACTACATGGTATCTGCAGTAATTTTGTATCTGAGTTATTCTGTCCATATTCCTTCCAGGACTTCACAGTACAATGCACTCCCCTGTACTTTGAGAGTTCATGATCAGTATATGCCTGCTACTTCTCACAGGTTTCTAGGATTTAAATTCACCTGCAGCCTCTTAAGAAAGACCATTCCTCATATCCTAAGGAAAGCATTTCCCCCTGGATCACAAGTCAAACAGCAAAATAAAACTGACTACATAATTGGTCTGTCTCCTTTCTTCAGAAAAGCCTTACACAGTGGAGCTGCACTGGCAGCTTCTCTTCCTGATGTAGGGAAAGAAGCTACAGAGTAACATAAAGCATACTGGGACAGAGTTTGATGACAAATAAAAATTATAAGGTTCTAGTCTCACAAACTATCTTAGCCATACACAAATTCTTAAAAAACACAAGAATAATAATAATGATAATAATAAAAATACACATCTATGTACCTTTCATTTGGTTTTAACCAATATTAACCTATGTTTATATTTGTTTCAGCTCTCTTTAAAATAGAAGAAAAAGTTATACGTAGATCTGAAGGCGCTCTATCCAAATCTTCCTTCTCCGGGGTTACCCATCATTCCTGAAGTTAATGTGTCTTATTTCCATGCATATTCTTATGTTTATGTATTTTCACTAAATATACACATAGCAATAAACAGCATATGCTACGTTGTTTTAAAACTATATATAGGGGCTTCCCTGGTGGTCCAGTGGGTAAGGACACCACCTTGCAGTGCAAGGGGCGCCGGTTCCATCACCAGCCTGGGAAGATCACATGTGCCGCGGTGCGGCTCGACCGATGTGTCCAATTACCGAGCCGGAACTCTGGAGCGCATGCGCCCAGAGCAGGTGCTCTGCGACAACAGAGGCCACTGCGATGCGAGGCCCACACAAGCCAAAGAACAAAGATGGATGAAAACAGATAAATGAAATACCAATAGAAGTGGCCCACCCACCCCCCTCCCTCCCCTACCTGTCCACCCCCCTCCCCCCAAAAACACTCTATATATTTGCATAATACTGTGTGCATCTATCTTTCGGCAACTTGCTTTTCTTACCCGATACTATGTACTTGAGATGTATTCATGTGGATAAGATATAGTTCATTCACTTTTACCAGAGATAGTATTTCACTGCATGAATAAACCATAGTTTATCCATTTCCCTACTGAAGTACAGCTGGATTGTTCTACTTATTGATGTCTCAAGGACTGGTATCATCATTGTTAGATGCTTGATAGGGCAACTGACCCATGTTTAGTTAAGAGAGCAGCTCAACCAAACTTCAGGTCACAGAAGAAAATAACCCTAGAATGAAAAACCCACCCATACCCCATTGACCCAGTCTTTTTTTTTCCATAGGAGTTGAGAAAGCTACATTTTCTTCAAAACAAAAACCTCTATTAAAAAAAGACTAAATCTGCAAGAGCCCAGCAAAATACTCATTACCTTGCTGATTTGAATATTTTTGCTCTATCCACATGGCCCAATTAATTCATCTATTTTACCAGTTGTTCAGGCTAGTCTCACAAACTATCTTAGCCATACACAAATTCTTAAAAACACAAGAATAATAATAATGATAATAATAAAATACACATCTATGTACCAACATATTAACCTATGTTTATATTTGTTTCAGCTCTCTTTAAAATAGAAGAAAAAGTTATACGTAGATCTGAAGGCGCTCTATCCAAATCTTCCTTCTCCGGGGTTACCCATCATTCCTGAAGTTAATGTGTCTTATTTCCATGCATATTCTTATGTTTATGTATTTTCACTAAATATACACATAGCAATAAACAGCATATGCTACGTTGTTTTAAAACTATATATAGGGGCTTCCCTGGTGGTCCAGTGGGTAAGGACACCACCTTGCAGTGCAAGGGGCGCCGGTTCCATCACCAGCCTGGGAAGATCACACGTGCCGCGGTGCGGCTGGACCGATGTGTCCAATTACCGAGCCGGAACTCTGGAGCGCATGCGCCCAGAGCAGGTGCTCTGCGACAACAGAGGCCACTGCGATGCGAGGCCCACACAGGCCAAAGAACAAAGATGGATGAAAACAGATAAATGAAATACCAATAGAAGTGGCCCACCCACCCCCCTCCCTCCCCAACCTGTCCACCCCCCTCCCCCCAAAAACACTCTATATATTTGCATAATACTGTGTGCATCTATCTTTCGGCAACTTGCTTTTCTTACCCGATACTATGTACTTGAGATGTATTCATGTGGATAAGATATAGTTCATTCACTTTTACCAGAGATAGTATTTCACTGCATGAATAAACCATAGTTTATCCATTTCCCTACTGAAGTACAGCTGGATTGTTCTACTTATTGATGTCTCAAGGACTGGTATCATCATTGTTAGATGCTTGATAGGGCAACTGACCCATGTTTAGTTAAGAGAGCAGCTCAACCAAACTTCAGGTCACAGAAGAAAATAACCCTAGAATGAAAAACCCACCCATACCCCATTGACCCAGTCTTTTTTTTTCCATAGGAGTTGAGAAAGCTACATTTTCTTCAAAACAAAAACCTCTATTAAAAAAAGACTAAATCTGCAAGAGCCCAGCAAAATACTCATTACCTTGCTGATTTGAATATTTTTGCTCTATCCACATGGCCCAATTAATTCATCTATTTTACCAGTTGTTCAGGTATTCTATCAATTGTGTGATGCAGGCAACCATCAAGACAAAACGTGAAGATATCACCATTACATCTATAGAGCAATGAGAGGTCAGGATAGGAAAATACATGCAGTGCTAAAAACAGTCATCAGAGTTGGGTGCTATTTTATTTCTGGTTCCCATACATTTTTTTAAGGACTGATATCCTATTAAATCTACTACTTTTATATTACTGATGACTGAATTACCTGGTCATCAATGAAGAGTTAAAAGAAAAAAATGCTAAAAAAAAAAAAAAAACTCTACCAGAAATACCTAGAACCCTAATACAGTTAGAATACATGGTAGGTTTAATTTCACAAAGTTATTAAAACCCTCACAGCATTGCTCCGAGGGTCTGATAAAAGGGTTCAACCTCACACTAGATCAGAGCAAGCCTTCTTTTACACCAGTTCAAAAACCACCCTAGTTACCTTCCTTCCTGGTTTTTTAATCCACTCCTTATCTAGTCATATGTTAAGAAAGAATTACAAAAGGTTTTTTACAAGTCAGTCATATTCTTTGGAAATACCTTAGAATGGATCTAGCAGTACTACATTAAACCCATGTTTTTCAGGAAGAGGTAGAAGACAGTACTCTTTCCATATAATTGCATGAAAAAAATCAGTTCTCAGTGAGGTTTCTACCATATCTTTTGCTTCTTTACCAGTCAAAATGCCCAAAGTAAGTTAATGACAACCTAAATTCCATAAGGCTGAAATTTGGAGAAGTGAGTCCAGTTCACATTATATAAGTCAACCATGAAAACAAGGGGCTTACATAATGCATAAAGTCTCCCCGTCAAATTGCTTGTTTGGTCCTTCTTTTCTATATCATCATCTTTTCAAATTTTAATGTTGTGAAACAGCTTTTAACAATTCTTGCTATAACTATGAGTCTTAAATCTGCCAATACCAGTCACAGTTTGCAAACTAAGTAACGAATTTAAACTAGATTCCATCAGTATTTTCCCCATTAAAAAGCTCTAATGGAACACCAAAGTTACTACAGACCAACCTGAAACCATATTTTTTCTAAATATATTCCTACATCATAAAACTATGTGGAAACTATCCCTTGATATTAGAAATTATAGTTCTTTTCTGAAAAAACAAATCAATTCTCTTTCACATAATTTAGAAACCAGTAAGTCAGTGGTTCATGGTGTCGTGGAAAAGAAAATTACATAAAATGGCTACTATGTATTGAATATTTACATACAGTGCCAAGTACAGTTTAAAAAGATAATACACGGCCCATTATATGTAAAGGTACTATTATGAACAAGGTACTTTTATCACCAGTTTAGAGATAAGGAAATTGAGGCAGGTAAGTAACTTGCCCAAACTGAAAGATGTAGGTGTATGGGACTCCAAGTATGCCCAGCTCTAAAGCCTACAATCTTCACCACTACGCTCCTATTACTAAGATTAAAATACTGTGATCTACCCCAAACGCACATTTTTCACTTTAAATTCCTAAAGTATTCATTAACTCAGAGGCCAAGTGGTCACTCCAAATCTACCATAAACTGAAAAAACAGTGGATCAACAGGTTTGCTGAATTTCTGTAGTTGCTCAGAATAAACACACATCACAAAATTTTATTCTTTAAAATCTTTTAAAGAACATTTACAGCTACCAACAAACCCAGAAAGCAATTGGACCAAGGAAGAGAGTTTGTATTCAACAGTTATTTCCTTTCCTATTCTAAGCCCCCCAAAAAGAATACTTGAATAGGCCACTTCAGCCCATGTGTTTTTCCTCTTTCCTCATCAACAAAGCACTGCCACTTCGGCCAAACACACTGCTGTCTGTCTCCAAAGCTGCCCTATTACACTGAGGACCAACACCAGCGGCAGGACCATTGCCTCACAACCACTGTGTTATCTTCCTATCTTCACTTCTCAAAAGAACTTATCACCCATCTGCCTGATACGCCGAAGGACTAAGCTAAACTACTTATGATCAAAGTCATTGCCTCTTTTTCCACAACCGCCTTTTCAAGCCAGCAAAACCCCTCGGTCCACTCTCCGCCGCGATCTGCATCCAGGGCTAAAGTCACCTGGGACACTCACCAAGGTTGGCGGCCAGGGACCCCGGTTTATCCGGTCGGCGCCTACAGTGGGCATTCAATAAATCCTCCTGAATGAATGGGTGGAAGGCAGCGTGGGTGGAGGCGGGAAGGGGGCGCGAAGAGGCTGAGATCTCTGCAGTGGCACCGCGTCTGGGGAGCGAGGAACCGGGGGAGACTGGGAGACCCTGGGGCCGTTGGGTGCTCCCCGAAAGGCAGGCGCAGTGGGTCGGGCGCTGGCTTGGGAAGACGCGGGCGCCTTCTCAGTGGGTACCGCTCCGCGCGTTCCCGGGCCTCGGCCTGCGTTTCCGCCTATCTCTTGGACCCCGGGCTCCTGCACCCTGGAGGCCCCGGCCAGGCAGCCCTCCGAAGCCACGGGCCAAGCCGGGACGCGCTCCCGCTCACCTGACGCTCCGCCGGCAGCCACGCCGTCTGCATCCGGCGCGAGCGCGGCCGCCCGGCGGGCCGTGGGATCAGCTGATTCATGGGGGCGGGGCTTCTCCGCTGGGGCGGGGCGGCGGGCGCGTGCGGAGGCGGGAGGAGATCGCCCCCGAAGTAGGTGGGGTTTGAGGCCGACGGCGTCTGGGAGGGGTCAAGATTTCTCAAGGGGCGGTAGGCACCGCGGGCAGCCTCCCGGGGGCACTGCCTTTCCCTTAGGACCGGGCAGAACCACCACTCCGGAGATGCGCTCGGGCAGTGACGTAACCTAGCGTCGCCGGGCCTAACGACCCGAGCGCTTCCATGGTAACAGATGATTAGGAGAGCGGTTGGGAGCCGCAGTCATTTTGCGGCTACCTCAACCTACTGGAGTCCGAAGGGCAAGCGCTCCTTTGGACAGTGAAGAGGCTAAAATGACTTCAGACGGCTTCGATGGACCGTACCCGCCGCCTCCCGCGAGAATGACGTCATCTCCATGCGACGCGGGGCGGTGCTAATACTAGCTGTGGCAACACAATTATTTAGTTCCAACTCCGAAGCGTGGAGAGTGGTAGGAGAGAAGGAGTTGATTTCTCCTGTGCTTCCGCGGGACTCCCCAATACACACTCAGAGTAAGCCAGTTTGCCCAGCACAGTTTCTCCACCATCCGGTTGTTGCAGTCACTACCTCACCTCGGACCCCTACGTTCGCTCGTGAAGATTTTCCGGAGCCGCCACCCTTAGTACGGGTTTATCCGGTCGGCGCCTACAGTGGGCATTCAATAAATCCTCCTGAATGAATGGGTGGAAGGCAGAGTGGGTGGAGGCGGGAAGGGGGCGCGAAGAGGCTGAGATCTCTGCAGTGGCACCGCGTCTGGGGAGCGAGGAACCGGGGGAGACTGGGAGACCCTGGGGCCGTTGGGTGCTCCCCGAAAGGCAGGCGCAGTGGGTCGGGCGCTGGCTTGGGAAGACGCGGGCGCCTTCTCAGTGGGTACCGCTCCGCGCGTTCCCGGGCCTCGGCCTGCGTTTCCGCCTATCTCTTGGACCCCGGGCTCCTGCACCCTGGAGGCCCCGGCCGGGCAGCCCTCCGAAGCCACGGGCCAAGCCGGGACGCGCGCCCGCTCACCTGACGCTCCGCCGGCAGCCACGCCGTCTGCATCCGGCGCGAGCGCGGCCACCCTGCGGGCCGTGGGATCAGCTGATTCATGGGGGCGGGGCTTCTCCGCTGGGGCGGGGCGGCGGGCGCGTGCGGAGGCGGGAGGAGATCGCCCCCGAAGTAGGTGGGGTTTGAGGCCGACGGCGTCTGGGAGGGGTCAAGATTTCTCAAGGGGCGGTAGGCACCGCGGGCAGCCTCCCGGGGGCACTGCCTTTCCCTTAGGACCGGGCAGAACCACCACTCCGGAGATGCGCTCGGGCAGTGACGTAACCTAGCGTCGCCGGGCCTAACGACCCGAGCGCTTCCATGGTAACAGATGATTAGGAGAGCGGTTGGGAGCCGCAGTCATTTTGCGGCTACCTCAACCTACTGGAGTCCGAAGGGCAAGCGCTCCTTTGGACAGTGAAGAGGCTAAAATGACTTCAGACGGCTTCGATGGACCGTACCCGCCGCCTCCCGCGAGAATGACGTCATCTCCATGCGACGCGGGGCGGTGCTAATACTAGCTGTGGCAACACAATTATTTAGTTCCAACTCCGAAGCGTGGAGAGTGGTAGGAGAGAAGGAGTTGATTTCTCCTGTGCTTCCCGCGGGACTCCCCAATACACACTCAGAGTAAAGCCAGTTTGCCCAGCACAGTTTCTCCACCATCCGGTTGTTGCAGTCACTACCTCACCTCGGACCCCCTACGTTCGCTCGTGAAGATTTTCCGGAGCCGCCACCCTTAGTACGTTGTGGGCGCAAACTCTTCTGCCAGGCAGTGAGCCATCGCTGGACCTGCACGCCTGTATTCAGCCCATTAGCAAGAGATGTGCAGAGTCCGAAGCTCCTGTGAGTAGATGGTCTATTGGCACTCACTAGTATCCTCAACTCATTTGCCTCCTTGATTGTTCATCACCTGCAAAACTGTTAGCCTATGACAATTCAGTCAACCTTATGTTAGGAGTCCTAGCTCGCTCTGCTGGCTGTAAGGCAGGCCAATGACTCCTAGAGGCAAGGTGCTGAGACAAGGAAAACGACTTTGTTCAGAAAGCAGCAGGTTGAGAGGATGCCAGGCTAGCACCTCAAAATAACCATCTTCTTGTGGTCTGGATGCCAGCTTCCTTTATAGATCAGAGATGGGGGAAGGTGAGGAAGCAAAGCAAAACGGTCATTGATCTTGCAATCATCTCCTAGATTGGCAAGCCTCAGACAGGGGATGTGTTAATTTCTGCCTACCACCCTCAGGTGGACAGGGTTCAGAACAAAGGCTTTTTAACAGTCAGGCAGAGGGACAGGTTTCTCTGAGGCAAACCGACCAACCGTTTTGTGTGATTACAATAACAAAAGCAACAAAAAGCGAGTCAAAGGAAACAGTTTGCAACATGGGGTCAGAATTGGTCTCCTCCCTTCAACACTTACAACCCTGAGGATTTGTACCACTGCCAGCCAATACGCAGGATTGCCATGCGGCCAAGCCATCTTGGCGAACAATTTTTGCGACCTCAACCTACTGGAGTCCGAAGGGCAAGCGCTCCTTTGGACAGTGAAGAGGCTAAAATGACTTCAGACGGCTTCGATGGACCGTACCCGCCGCCTCCCGCGAGAATGACGTCATCTCCATGCGACGCGGGGCGGTGCTAATACTAGCTGTGGCAACACAATTATTTAGTTCCAACTCCGAAGCGTGGAGAGTGGTAGGAGAGAAGGAGTTGATTTCTCCTGTGCTTCCCGCGGGACTCCCCAATACACACTCAGAGTAAAGCCAGTTTGCCCAGCACAGTTTCTCCACCATCCGGTTGTTGCAGTCACTACCTCACCTCGGACCCCCTACGTTCGCTCGTGAAGATTTTCCGGAGCCGCCACCCTTAGTACGTTGTGGGCGCAAACTCTTCTGCCAGGCAGTGAGCCATCGCTGGACCTGCACGCCTGTATTCAGCCCATTAGCAAGAGATGTGCAGAGTCCGAAGCTCCTGTGAGTAGATGGTCTATTGGCACTCACTAGTATCCTCAACTCATTTGCCTCCTTGATTGTTCATCACCTGCAAAACTGTTAGCCTATGACAATTCAGTCAACCTTATGTTAGGAGTCCTAGCTCGCTCTGCTGGCTGTAAGGCAGGCCAATGACTCCTAGAGGCAAGGTGCTGAGACAAGGAAAACGACTTTGTTCAGAAAGCAGCAGGTTGAGAGGATGCCAGGCTAGCACCTCAAAATAACCATCTTCTTGTGGTCTGGATGCCAGCTTCCTTTATAGATCAGAGATGGGGGAAGGTGAGGAAGCAAAGCAAAACGGTCATTGATCTTGCAGTCATCTCCTAGATTGGCAAGCCTCAGACAGGGGATGTGTTAATTTCTGCCTACCACCCTCAGGTGGACAGGGTTCAGAACAAAGGCTTTTTAACAGTCAGGCAGAGGGACAGGTTTCTCTGAGGCAAACCGACAAACCGTTTTGTGTGATTACAATAACAAAAGCAACAAAAAGCGAGTCAAAGGAAACAGTTTGCAACATGGGGTCAGAATTGGTCTCCTCCCTTCAACACTTACAACCCTGAGGATTTGTACCACTGCCAGCCAAGGGTGTCCAGCTTCAGTCAGGACTGCCATGCGGCCAAGCCATCTTGGAAAGCCCCAGACTGTCCTCAGTTGCTGTTCAGAATTTCTCCTGCCCTATCACCTGCTATTCCCAATCAGCACACTCTCCTAAATTTTTACTGAATTCTACCCACCTCCCTTTTTGGTGCAAAAAAAATTTTTTTTAAAAGATTTATTTATTTATTTTGGGCGGGGGTCGGGTTGGGGAGGGAGGGGAGCGGGCGGGCCACTTCTGTTGGTCTTTCATTTCTCTATTTTCATCTGTCTTTGTTCTTTGGCTCCTGTGGGCCTCCCATTGCGGTGGCATCTGCCGTTGCAGAGCGCCGGCTCTGGGCGCATGCGCTCCAGAGCTCTGGGTCGGTAATTGGACACATCGGTCCAGCTGCTCTGCGGCACGTGGAATCTTCCCAGGCCAGGGATCGAACTGGCGTCCCTTGCACTGCAAAGCGGTGTCCTTACCCACTGGACCACCAGGGGAAGCCCGCAAATTTTTAAAAATTTAAAAAAGTCTGCCTCCTACATTTCTGAGGAAAATGAGACCAGCAAGGATGAATTTCCTTAGCTCCCATCAACTACCATTACAAAGCCTACCTGCCGTCCCAGCCTTCCATCTCTTTCTCCTTAGAAGTGTTCTGTCCTCTCAAGGTTAATTCCTTCCAATCCCCTTAGAGGCTTGCTCTATTACTTATCGCTTCCCTTTGTGTATTTTCAGCTTCCCTTTGTGTATTTTCAACCTCCCTGTCTTGTTACCTTTATTCTTAAGGATATAACCTTGCTCTTGCACATTCACATTTAATTTCCTATCCTTTTGTTCTTCTTTCTTTTAATTTTCTGAGCCCTCGATCTTCTTCATCCCAATCTGCAGTCTCTATTTTTTCAGATCTAATGAAATTAGTAACTACCTTCTAATTTTGGAAGTTAATGATACAGTCTAAGAATGGAACCATTCTTGGCAACCATTTGAAAGAAACAGAATGCACTATATGTATTGATGTGGAGTGATCTGGAAGCTAAGAGAAAAAAATGCTAGAGGCTGAATCATGTGAATTATAGTCTACATGCTATGTATGTAACCTGTACAGAGTACCGTTATAAAGTACTGGTAATGGATTTTCTTTTTTTGGTGTTGAAAATTTGTAAAAATCATTATTTATTCAAAAAGTATGTATGTTCCACCCTCAGAGATAAGCACTTTTAAGTGAAAAGAATGATATTTTTTAGCAGTTTATTTAAAACTTGGGATCCTTTTTAAACAAAAAATAAAAGTTTTAGAAGTTATTTCATAAAGCCATATGGTACTGACGTATTTTTAAAATAACCAATGAATATTTTTGATTTTTTTTTGAGAGTTATTTGGGAAATGTATTAATAAACTAGAAGAATCCCTTTGGACAGTCTTTGTTTTTCTTAGCAATTTGTATGATTCAAAACCATTTCTTCAGGTTAAATTGAGGCATTTTAATCTGCATAGTTTATCTTGACATTTGGCAAAAGAAAAATTTAAATATTTCCTTTATGTACTTGTCTAGTTGGTACCGGTAAAAGCCAGTAAAGCAAATATGAATTCAACAAAAGAAAAAATAAAACAATAACACTTCAGATAATTCATAAAAGAAGTAATGTGTACTGAGTACACGTTACATACATTAGAACAGAGAAAGGCTATATATCCTTGTCTTTATGTATTCACATATTAACTCTAAAAGGATGCATGAAATTGACTGACCCCGGGGAGGAGAATTGGGAACAAAGGTAGGGGAAAAACTCACTGTTCATTCTATGCCATACTGCACTATTTGAACTTGTATTATAAGTGTAGGTTGAATATGCTTTTTTAAACTTATTTTTAAAGCTTTTAAATCTGAAAAAAAAAAAGTATAATTTTCATTCTTACTTTCCTTTCCCTCTTAACTTCTGGGACACATTCCTTCTGGGCTTTCCTCCTACTCCTCAGACCTTTCCTTTACCTTTCAGACTCTTTTACTTGTCCCTTAAATACATGGACTAAATAAATATTTTTTGCCCACACATGTGCCAGACACTGTTCTAGGCACTAAAGGCACATGATAGTGACCAAAATGGGTGAGAGTCCCTCCTGTTACGGAACCAGCGCTCTGCAGCACGGAAGACTCTCCAGCGGTGGCAGCCGCCAGTTCCCCCCTCAGTATCTGCAAATTGCCACTCTCGACATCAGGAGATGGAGTCTGTTTCCTCTTCCCATGAGTACGGCTAGGCTTATGCATTTTTCCCAACTAAAGAGACTGAGATGAAGTTCTGATACTTCTGAATCAAGGCCTTGAAAAGAACTGGCATATTCTGCACTCCCTTCTGAGAAGCCAGCTGCTGTGCTCTAAAGAGGCTCCAACTGTCCTGTGGATTGGTGAGCAACAATGTGAAGAGAGAGGCCGCATGGAAGAGTATGAAGGTGCCAGTCTTCTGGGACCTTCCAGGCTGGCCCAGTTACAGGCTGAATGCAGCTGTAACAGCCTAGGTAAGCCCTGCCTGAATTTCTGATCCAAGTTTTCAAGAAATTGTAACTTATTGCTTAAAGCTGGTAAATCTGGGGATGGTTAGTTATGCCACAGTAACTGAAACAAGTGGCAAGAGTGAGAAGTAATTAAGTATATATATACATATAGTGGTGACTAGAGGCAAAATAGTGGAGTAGCTAAACCACATGCTGGAGCCAAACAGCCTGGGTTCAAGTATCAGCTTTATGTGCCTCTTGTTTCTTCCTAAAATAGGGATGGTGGGACTTCCTGGTGGTCCAGTGGTTAAGAATTTTTGGGCCTTGCAATGCCCTAGAGCAACTAAACCTGGGAGCAAAGGTAGGGGAAAAACTCACTGTTCATTCTATGCCATACTGCACTATTTGAACTTGTATTATAAGTGTAGGTTGAATATGCTTTTTTAAACTTATTTTTAAAGCTTTTAAATCTGAAAAAAAAAGTATAATTTTCATTCTTACTTTCCTTTCCCTCTTAACTTCTGGGACACATTCCTTCTGGGCTTTCCTCCTACTCCTCAGACCTTTCCTTTACCTTTCAGACTCTTTTACTTGTCCCTTAAATACATGGACTAAATAAATATTTTTTGCCCACACATGTGCCAGACACTGTTCTAGGCACTAAAGGCACATGATAGTGACCAAAATGGGTGAGAGTCCCTCCTGTTACGGAACCAGCGCTCTGCAGCACGGAAGACTCTCCAGCGGTGGCAGCCGCCAGTTCCCCCCTCAGTATCTGCAAATTGCCACTCTCGACATCAGGAGATGGAGTCTGTTTCCTCTTCCCATGAGTACGGCTAGGCTTATGCATTTTTCCCAACTAAAGAGACTGAGATGAAGTTCTGATACTTCTGAATCAAGGCCTTGAAAAGAACTGGCATATTCTGCACTCCCTTCTGAGAAGCCAGCTGCTGTGCTCTAAAGAGGCTCCAACTGTCCTGTGGATTGGTGAGCAACAATGTGAAGAGAGAGGCCGCATGGAAGAGTATGAAGGTGCCAGTCTTCTGGGACCTTCCAGGCTGGCCCAGTTACAGGCTGAATGCAGCTGTAACAGCCTAGGTAAGCCCTGCCTGAATTTCTGATCCAAGTTTTCAAGAAATTGTAACTTATTGCTTAAAGCTGGTAAATCTGGGGATGGTTGGTTATGCCACAGTAACTGAAACAAGTGGCAAGAGTGAGAAGTAATTAAGTATATATATACATATAGTGGTGACTAGAGGCAAAATAGTGGAGTAGCTAAACCACATGCTGGAGCCAAACAGCCTGGGTTCAAGTATCAGCTTTATGTGCCTCTTGTTTCTTCCTAAAATAGGGATGGTGGGACTTCCCTGGTGGTCCAGTGGTTAAGAATCTGCCTTGCAATGCAGGGGACACAGATTCAGTCCCTGACCTGGGAAGATCTCATGCCCTAGAGCAACTAAACCCGTGGGCCACAGCTCCTGAGCCTGCATTTTAGAGCCTGAGAGCTGCAACGACTGAGCCCTTGAGCCACAGCTAGAGAGTCTGTGCATGTGTGCAAGCTCAGTCATGTTCAATGCTTTGTGAACCTTGTGGACTACAGTCCAGTCCACGGGTTGTGAACCCGTGGACTGGACTGTAGTCCACAAGGTTCCTCTGTCCATGGGATTTTCCAGGCAAGAATACCAGAGTGGTATTCCTCCATTGAGGAAATTGCCATTTCCTCCTCCAGGGGATCTTCCTGACCAGGCATGGAACTCACATCTCTTGTGGCTCTTGCATTGGCAGGCAGAATGTTTACCACTGAGCCACCTGGGAAGACATAGGGAGTCTGTGCACTGCAATGAAAAGATCTCTCGTTACTTGCAATGAAGATCCCATGTACTGCAAGACCCAAAACAGACAAATAAATAAATATTTTTAAAAAACAGTAAAGTCACTTTTACAGGGTATAGGATTAAATATAAAGTGCTTAGAATGGTATAGCGTTTATATATAACTTATACACATCCTCCCATACACCTTAAACTGTCTCTAGATTACTTATAATGCCTCATACAATGTAAATGATATATAAATGGTTGCCTGGTGCAGAAAATTCAAGTTTTTCTTCTTGGGACTTTCTGGATATTTTTCCCAAATATTTTCAATCCATGATTTGTTGAATCCATGGACGCAGAACCCATAGTAGGCTGAATAACAGCCTAGGTAAGCCCTGCCTGAATTTCTGATCCAAGTTTTCAAGAAATTGTAACTTATTGCTTAAAGCTGGTAAATCTGGGGATGGTTGGTTATGCCACAGTAACTGAAACAAGTGGCAAGAGTGAGAAGTAATTAAGTATATATATACATATAGTGGTGACTAGAGGCAAAATAGTGGAGTAGCTAAACCACATGCTGGAGCCAAACAGCCTGGGTTCAAGTATCAGCTTTATGTGCCTCTTGTTTCTTCCTAAAATAGGGATGGTGGGACTTCCCTGGTGGTCCAGTGGTTAAGAATCTGCCTTGCAATGCAGAGGACACAGATTCAGTCCCTGACCTGGAAAGATCTCATGCCCTAGAGCAACTAAACCCGTGGGCCACAGCTCCTGAGCCTGCATTTTAGAGCCTGAGAGCTGCAACGACTGAGCCCTTGAGCCACAGCTAGAGAGTCTGTGCATGTGTGTAAGCTCAGTCATGTCCACTGCTTTGTGAACCTTGTGGACTACAGTCCAGTCCATGGGTTGTGAACCCGTGGACTGGACTGTAGTCCACAAGGTTCCTCTGTCCATGGGATTTTCCAGGCAAGAATACCAGAGTGGTATTCCTCCATTGAGGAAATTGCCATTTCCTCCTCCAGGGGATCTTCCTGACCAGGCATGGAACTCACATCTCTTGTGGCTCTTGCATTGGCAGGCAGAATGTTTACCACTGAACCACCTGGGAAGACACAGGGAGTCTGTGCACTGCAATGAAAAGATCTCTCGTTACTTGCAATGAAGATCCCATGTACTGCAAGACCCAAAACAGACAAATAAATAAATATTTTTAAAAAACAGTAAAGTCACTTTTACAGGGTATAGAATTAAATATAAAGTGCTTAGAATGGTATGGTGTTTATATATAACTTATACACATCCTCCCATATACCTTAAACCATCTCTAGGTTACTTATAATGCCTCATACAATGTAAATGATATATAAATAGTTGCCTGGTGCAGAAAATTCATGTTTTTCTTCTTGGGACTTTCTGGATATTTTTCCCAAATATTTTCAATCCATGATTTGTTGAATCCATGGACGCAGAACCCACAGACACAGGAGGGTTGAGACAAACAGTTACGATGGCTTGGCTAGGATGGCAGTGGAAGAGAAGGTGAAAAGAAGTTGGATACCTAATATATCTTGAAAGTGGAGCCTATAGTATATGCTCATGGATTAGACATGAGAGAAAAGGAGGAATTAAGGTCTGAGTTGTTGGTAGAAATGCACTGTTGTTTACTGAGATGGGAAAGATGGGAAAAGAGTATGTCTGGGAATATAGGGAGGAAGTATCAAATGTTCATATTTGTTACAGATTATATGGCTTAAAAGCATCTGAATGGAAATGTTTAGGGCTGCTGTTGGCTTTTGTGTCCATCGGTTGTTGGGAGAGTGTAGGAAGCCAGGTCACTTGGGCCATGGTCCGATTGGGTCCGGGGCTAGTGTTAAGGCTAGCTTTCCCGTCGAAGCTGGCTTTGATGTAAGGCCACGATTGAGTTGAGAGGCACCTGCCATGCTTAGGACTGCTGTGGGCCTTCATCTCCTTCGTTCGCTGAAAGAGCGTAGGAGGCAGGTACATTGGGCCATTGTCTGGTTGGGTCCAAGGCTAGGGTTGGGGCTGGCTTCCCGTAGAAGCTCACTTCGATGTAAGGCCAGGATTGAGTTGAGAGGCAGCTGCCATGCTTAGGGATGCTGTTGGCTTTCATGTCTCTCGGTCGTTGAGAGAGCGTAGGGAACCAGGTACCTTGAACCATGTTCTGGCTGGGTCCGAGGCCAGGGTTCGGGCTGGCTTTCCCATAGAAGCAGACTTCGATGTAAGGCCAGGATTGAGTGGAGAGGAAGCCGCAATACTTAGGGCTGCTGTAGGCTTTCGGGTCCATCGCTCGTTGAGAGAGTGCAGGGAGCCAGGGCACTTGGGCCATAGTCCAGTTGGGT
This sequence comes from Tragulus kanchil, assembly GCA_022376925.1. Classification (NCBI taxonomy): domain Eukaryota; kingdom Metazoa; phylum Chordata; class Mammalia; order Artiodactyla; family Tragulidae; genus Tragulus; species Tragulus kanchil. Next base: position 92,424,063 of record JAIOJX010000026.1, on the reverse strand, counting down.
CGGAGGGTGGGTTGTGGCTGGCTTTCCCGTAGAAGCTGACTTCTATGTCACGCCAGGATTGAGTTTAGATGCAGCTGCCAAGCTTAGGGCTGCTGTTGGCTTTCGTGTCCATCAGTCATTAAGAGAGTGTAGGGAGTCAGCTCCCTTTGTGCCTTGGTCCGGGTGGTCCGAGGCTAGGGTTATGGCTGGCTTTCCCGTCGAGGCTGACTTCGCTGTAAGGCCAGGATTGAGTTGAGAGGAGGCCGCAATACTTAGGGCTGCTGTAGGCTTTTGGGTCCATTGCTCGTTGAGAGAGTGCAGGGAGCCAGGGCACTTGGTCCATAGTCCAGTTGGGTCGGAGGGTGGGTTGTGGCTGGCTTTCCCGTAGAAGCTGACTTCTATGTCATGCCAGGATTGAGTTTAGATGCAGCTGCCAAGCTTAGGGCTGCTGTTGGCTTTCGTGTCCATCAGTCATTAAGACAGTGTAGGGAGTCAGCTCCCTTGTGCCTTGGTCCGGGTGGTCTGAGGCTAGGGTTATGGCTGGCTTTCCCGTCGAGGCTGACTTCTCTGTAAGGCCAGGATTGAGTTGAGAGGAGGCCGCAATGCTTAGGGCTGCTGTAGGCTTCCCTGTCTGTCGCTCGTTGAGAGAGTGTAGGGAGCCAGGTCTATTGGGCCATGGACAGGTTGGGGCCAAGGCTAGGGTTAGGGCTGGCTTTCCCGTAGAAGCTGACTTCGATGTAAGGCCAGGATTGAGTTGAGAGGACGCCGTAATGCTTAGGATTGCTGTTGGCTTTTGTGTCCGTCGCTCGTTGAGAGAGCGTAGGGAGCCATGTCTCTTGGGCCATGGTCCGGTTGGGTTTGAGGCTAGGGATAGGGCTGGTTTCCCCATAAAGACTGACTTCGATGTAAGACCAGGATTGAGTTGAGAGGCCGCCGAAATGCTTTGGGCTGCTGTTGAGTTTCGTGTGCTTCGCTTGTAGAGAAAGCGTCAGGATTCAGGTCACTTGGGACATGGTCCGAGGCTAGGGTTAGGGCTGGCTTTCCCTTCGAAGCTGACTTCGATGTAAGGCCAAGATTGAGATGGCAGGCAGCGGCAATGCTTAGGGCTGTTGTTGGCTTTCGTGTCCATCACCCGTTGAGAGAGCGTCAGGAGCCAGGTCACTAGGGCCATGGTCCGAAGCTAGGGTTAGGGCTGGCTGTCCCATCGAAGCTGACTTCGATGTAAGGCCAGGATTGAGTTGAGAGGCCACTACAATGCTTAGAGCTACTGTTGGATTTCGTGTCCGTCGCTCGTACAGAGAGCGTCAGGAACCAAGTCACTTGGGCCATGATCCGAGGCTTGGGTTAGGGCTGGCTTTCCCGTCGAAGCTGACTTCAATGTAAGGCCAGGATTGAGTTGAGAGGCCGCCGCAATGCTTAGGGATGCTGTTGGGTTCCATGTCCACTGCTTGTTGAGAGAGTGTCTGGAGCCAGGTCACTTGGGGCACGGTCCGAAGCTAGGGTTAGAGCTGGGTTTCCCGTCGAAGCTGACTTCGATGTAAGGCCAAGATTGAGTTGAGAGACTGCATCAAAGCTTAGGGCAGCTGTTGGTTTTCGTGTCCGTCGCTCATTGAGAGAGCGTCAGTAGCCAGGTCACTTAGGCCATGGTCCGAGACTAGGGTTAGGCCTGGCTTTCCCGTCAAAGCTGACTTCGATGTAAGGCCAGGATTGAGTTGAGAGGCTGCCGTAATGCTTAGGGCTGCTGTTATCTTTCGTGTCCGTCGCTTGTTGATACAGCGTCGGTAGCCAGGTCACCTGGTCCATGTTCCAAGGCTAGGGTTAGGGCTGGCTTTCCCATGGAAACTGACTTTGATGTAAGTCCAGGATTGAGTTGAGAGGCAGTGGCAATGCTTAGGTCTGCTGTTGGCTTTCGTGTCCGTTGCTCGTTGAGAGAGCGTCGGGAGTCAGGTCACTTGGGCCGTGATCCGAGGCTAGGGTTAGGGCTGGCTTTCCCGTCGAGGCTGACTTCGCTGTAAGGCCAGGATTGAGTTGAGAGGACGCCGCAATGCTTAGGGCTGCTGTTGACTTTTCGTGTCCGTCGCTCGTTGAGAGAGCGTCAGAAGCCAGGTCACTTGGGCCATGGTCTGAGGCTAGGGATGGGACTAACTTTCCCGTGGAAGTTGGCTTCAATATAAGGCCAGGATTGAGTTCAGAGTCAGCGGCAAAGCTTAGGTCTGCTGTTGGCTTTTGTGTCCGTTGCTCGTTGAGAGAGCGTCGGGAGTCAGGTCACTTGGGCCGTGATCCGAGGCTAGGGTTATGGCTGGCTTTCCCGTCGAGGCTGACTTCGCTGTAAGACCAGGATTGAGTTGAGAGGACGCTGCAATGCTTAGGGCTGCTGTTGACTTTCGTGTCCGTCGCTCGTTGAGAGAGCGTCAGAAGCCAGGTCACCTGGGCCATGGTCTGAGGCTAGGGATGGGACTAACTTTCCCGTGGAAGTTGACTTCAATGTAAGGCCAGGATTGAGTTCAGAGTCAGCGGCAAAGCTTAGGGCTGCTGTTGGCTTTCCTGTCCGTCACTCGTTGAGAGAGCATTGGGAGCCAGATCACTTGGGCCACGGTCCGAGGCTAGGGTTAGGGCTGGCTTTCCCGTGTAGCTGACTTTGATGTAAGGCCAGGATTGAGTTGAGAGGCTTCCACAGTGCTTATGGCTGCTGTTGGCTTTCCTGTCCTTTGCTCGTTGAGAGAGCGTCGGGATACAGGTCACTTGGGCCACGGTCCGAGTCTAGGGTTAGGGCTGGCCTTCCCATCGAAGCTGGCTTCGATGTATGGCCAGGATTGAGATGAGAGGATGCCGCAGTGCTTAGGGATGCAGTTGACCTTCGTGTCTGTTCCTCGTTAAGAGCTCACAGGAAGCCATGTCACTTAGGCCATGGTCCGGTTGGGTCCGAGGCTAGGATTATTGCTGGCTTTCCCATGGAAACTGACTTTGATGTAGGGCCAAGATTGAGTTGCCAGGCCGCCGCAATGCTTAGGGCTGCTACTGACTTTCGTGTCCATTGCTCGTAGAGAGAGTGTTGGGAGGCAGGTCATTTGGGCCATGGTCCAAGGCTAGGGTTCGGGATGGCTTTCCATCGTAGCTGGCTTCGATGTATGGCCAGGATTGAGATGAGAGGATGCCGCAGTGCTTAGGGATGCAGTTTACCTTCGTGTCTGTTCCTCGTTAAGAGCTCACAGGAAGCCATGTCACTTAGGCCATGGTCCAGTTGGGTCCGAGGCTAGGATTATTGCTGGCTTTCCCATGGAAACTGACTTTGATGTAGGGCCAGGATTGAGTTGCCAGGCTGACGCAATGCTTAGGGCTGCTATTGACTTTCGTGTCCATTGCTCGTAGAGAGAGTGTCGGGAGGCAGGTCATTTGGGCCATGGTCCAAGGCTAGGGTTCGGGATGGCTTTCCTGTCGAGGGTGACTTCGATGTAAGGCCAGGATTGAGTTGAGAGGCTACCGCAATGCTTAGGAATGCTGTTGGGTTCCGAGTTCACTGCTCGTTGAGAGAGCGTCAGGAGCCAGGTCACTGGGCCATGGTCTGGTTGGGTCGAGGCTATGGTTAGGTCCTGCTTTCCCATAGAGCCTGACTTCAATGTACGGCCAGGACTCAGTTGAGAGGTAGCTGCAATGCTTAGGGCTGCTTTTCGCTTTCGTGTCCGTCACTCTTTGAGAGAGCTTAGGAAGCCAGGTCACTTGGGCCATGGTCTGGTTGGCTCCGAGGCTATGGTTGGGGCTGGCCTTCCCTAGAAGCTGACTTCGATGTAAGGCCCGGATTGAGTTTAGAGGCAGCTGCCATGCTTAGGGCTTCTGTTGGCTTTCATGTCTGTCTCTCGTTGTGAGAACGTAGGAAGCCAGGTCACTTGGGCCAGATTCCGGTTCTGTCCATTTCTAGGATTGAGTCTCTCTTTCCCATAGAAGGTTGCTTCGATGTAAGGCCGTGATTGAGTTTAGAGGCACCTGCCATGCTTACGGAAATGCTAAGTAAACAATTGCACATGCAAAGTCTTATGCTGGGGCGAAAGATTGGGCCTGGATATAAAATTTAGGAAGTTATCCATGGGAAAGATAAGCAGCCTGAGATCCGGACTCTATCTAGATATTAAGAATATAGGGAGGATCTAGCCTAATATCCTGCTAGGTTCTATGAGAGGAGAAATAGAAAGAAGGCAAAAGTATCCATCCACAGAGAGATTGTTGTCATTTTTGTTCTTCAGTCACTAAGTTATCTCTGAGTCTTTGTGACCCCGTGGACTACAGCATGCCAGGCTTCTCTGTCCTTCACTGTCTCCCAAAGCACACTCAAACACATGTTCATTGAGTCAGTGATGCCATCCAACCATCTCATCCTCTATCGTCCGTTCTCCTCCTGCCTCAATCTTTCCCAGTATCGGGAGCTTTTACGATGAGTTGGCTTTTCACATCAGGTGGTCAGCGTATTGGAGGAAAGAGTGGTAGAAAATAAAGTTTTAGTAATCATATATGCCAGTTGGTAGGAGAGGATATGAGTTTGGTTTTTATTCTAAATGTAAGAGGTATCATCAGAAAGTCCTAAGTGGGAGAGGTGACCTGATCTGATTTGCATTGTTGCCAGTTCATTCTGTCTAGTGCTTTATGTCAAACTTCATTGGTCATGGTGGTTTAATCGCTAAGTTGTGTCTGCCTCTTTGCAACCTCATGGACAAACACCTGTCAGGCTCCTCTATTCATGGGATTTCCCAGGCAAGAATACTGGAGAGGGTTGTCATTTCCTTCTCCCACTAGAAACTTCTCATTTCTGGTCTTCCCAACCTAGGGAAAACACAAACCCATGTCTCCTATATTACAGGCAGATTCTTTACCTACTGAACCACCAGTGAAACCAAAGTATTAAAAAGAAGTTTATTCAAGGGTTGAGGTTTAGTAGCTTTAGTATTTTTGAAGTTCATTCTGACTGAATAGATTATAGGAGAGTAGGAATAGAAGTAGAGAGACCAAGTAGAAGGTCTTTCATTAGACTGGATGGATGATGATGATGACTTGGACTCGGGTAATAACAGTACAGATTGACAATTAAGTAGTCACTTGGGAGTCTGGTTCTGTCCATTTCTAGGATTGGGTCTCTCTTTCCCATAGAAGGTTGCTTCGATGTAAGGCCGTGATTGAGTTTAGAGGCACCTGCCATGCTTACAGAAATGCTAAGTAAACAATTGCACATGCAAAGTCTTATGCTGGGGCGAAAGATTGGGCCTGGATATACAATTTAGGAAGTTATCCATGGGAAAGATAAGCAGCCTGAGATCCGGACTCTATCTAGAGATTAAGAATATAGGGAGGATCTAGCCTAATATCCTGGTAGGTTCTATGAGAGGAGAAATAGAAAGAAGGCAAAAGTATCCATCCACAGAGAGATTGTTGTCATTTTTGTTCTTCAGTCACTAAGTTATCTCTGAGTCTTTGTGACCCCGTGGACTACAGCATGCCAGGCTTCTCTGTCCTTCACTGTCTCCCAAAGCACACTCAAACACATGTTCATTGAGTCAGTGATGCCATCCAACCATCTCATCCTCTATCGTCCGTTCTCCTCCTGCCTCAATCTTTCCCAGTATCGGGAGCTTTTACGATGAGTTGGCTTTTCACATCAAGTGGTCAGCGTATTGGAGGAAAGAGTGGTAGAAAATAAAGTTTTAGTGATCATATATGCCAGTTAGTAGGAGAGGATATGAGTTTGGTTTTTATTCTAAATGTAAGAGGTATCATCAGAAAGTCTTAAGTGGGAGAGGTGACCTGATCTGATTTGCATTGTTGCCAGTTCATTCTGTCTAATGCTTTATGTCAAACTTCATTGGTCATGGTGGTTTAATCGCTAAGTTGTGTCTGCCTCTTTGCAACCTCATGGACAAACACCTGTCAGGCTCCTCTATTCATGGGATTTCCCAGGCAAGAATACTGGAGAGGGTTGTCATTTCCTTCTCCCACTAGAAACTTCTCATTTTTGGTCTTCCCAACCCAGGGAAAACACAAACCCATGTCTCCTGTATTACAGGCAGATTCTTTACCTACTGAACCACCAGTGAAACCAGGGTATTAAAAAGAAGTTTATTCAAGGGCTGAGGTTTAGTAGCTTTAGTATTTTTGAAGTTCATTCTGACTGAATAGGTTATAGGAGAGTAGGAATAGAAGTAGAGAGACCAAGTAGAAGGTCTTTCATTAGACTGGATGGATGATGATGATGACTTGGACTCGGGTAATAACAGTACAGACTGACAATTAAGTAGATTTGAGATATTCTCTGGAAGTAGAATTGGCACGATTTTGTGATAGATTAGATATAATTTTGATATATTTGCTATCTAGTTTGTTCTTGACCATATGATTAATGGGTATTCCATGTTCTAAACTGAAGAAGACTGAGAAGCATCTTGGCATGGTTCCAGAGGTCTGTTTTTTGACATACTGACTTTGGGAATGCCTTTTTGGTATCCAAGAGGAAATAGCAAATTGGAAGCTAAGGTTCTAGGGAGAAATCAGGTCTGGAGATAGAGATTTGAGAGTCATTTGCACATAGGTATCATTCAAAGCTAAAGGACTAGATGGAGTTACCTGGGAAGAAGTGCTGATAAGAAGGTCGAGATAAGGTTGAGACTGAATACAGGGTTGCCCAAACTTGGAAGCTGAGTGGAGAAGGAGGAGCCAGGAAGAATGATTACAAAGGAATTCCTAAGAGGTACGGGGAAAACTAGGGAAGTATCCAATTCTCAAAAATCAGAAGCTTTCAAGAAGGGTGGCATGATAAACAGCATTGAATGCTGCTAAATGGTAAAGTAAGATAAGTTATGGGAAGTGATTTGTTAAGATGGAATCTCTGATGACTTGGTATGAAGAAAAAACGTTGCCTACCATTCCAATTCTACAAGAATCAAGTCATTTGTCATTGTGATTACCCACTGACAGCATGCCCTGAGGGGAATTCAGAAGGAAAAAAAACAGGAAACATTCTGTGCCTTGAAAAGCAGTTAGATATTGTTACAGAGAATCTCTGATACTTGGGATTTCCCAGGCAAGAATACTGGAGAGGTTGTCTTTCTTTACGAAACTTCTCATTTTGGTCTTCCCAACCTAGGAAAACACAAACCCATGTCTCCTTATTACAGGCAGATTCTTTACCTACTGAACCACCAGTGAAACCAGGTATTAAAAGAAGTTTATTCAAGGGCTGGGGTTTAGTAGCTTTAGTATTTTTGAAGTTCATTCTGACTGAATAGGTTATAGGAGAGTAGGAATAGAAGTAGAGAGACCAAGTAGAAGGTCTTTCATTAGACTGGATGGATGATGATGATGACTTGGACTCGGGTAATAACAGTACAGATTGACAATTAAGTAGATTTGAGATATTCTCTGGAAATAGAATTGGCACGATTTTGTGATAGATTAGATATAATTTTGATATGTTTGCTATCTAGTTTGTTCTTGACCATATGATTAATGGGTATTCCATGTTCTAAACTGAAGAAGACTGAGAAGCATCTTGGCATGGTTCCAGAGGTCTGTTTTTTGACATACTGACTTTGGGAATGCCTTTTTGGTATCCAAGAGGAAATAGCAAATTGGAAACTAAGGTTCTATGGAGAAATCAGGTCTGGAGATAGTTATTTGAGAGTCATTTGCACATAGGTATCATTCAAAGCTAAAGGACTAGATGGAATTACCTGGGAAGAAGTGCTGATAAGAAGGTCGAGATAAGGTTGAGACTGAATACAGGGTTGCCCAAACTTGGAAGCTGAGTGGAGAAGGAGGAGCCAGGAAGAATGATTACAAAGGAATTCCTAAGAGGTAGGGGGAAAACTAGGGAAGTATCCACTTCTCAAAAATCAGAAGCTTTCAAGAAGGGTGGCATGATAAACAGCATTGAATGCTGCTAAATGGTAAAGTAAGATAAGTTATGGGAAGTGATTTGTTAAGATGGAATCTCTGATGACTTGGTATGAAGAAAAAACGTTGCCTACCATTCCAATTCTACAAGAATCAAGTCATTTGTCATTGTGATTACCCACTGACAGCATGCCCTGAGGGGAATTCAGAAGGAAAAAAAACAGGAAACATTCTGTGCCTTGCATATACAGGTCTTTAGATAATTAAGATGCGTATCTAAGGAAAAAAATTTTAAATGACCTCAGATTCATTCTTCTTCCCCTACATAGAAAAGCACTAAAAATCAGTAACTTTAGATAGCTGTTCTTTGTGGTTAGCAGTAATCTTTTGATGCGTTCATGTTTTTTTCTAGTCTAAAACAAAAAAATTTTCATACACACACACACACACATATATATGTATGTGTGTGTGTGTGTGTGTGTATATATACATATGTATACACAGGGCTTCCCTGGTGGCTCAGATAATAGAGAATCCACCTGCAGTGCAGGGTTTGATCCCTGGATCAAAAAGACCACCTGGAGAAGGGCATGGCAACCCACTCCAGTATTCCTGCCTGGAGAATCCCATGGACAGAGGATCCTGGCATGGTGCAGTCAGTGGAATCAATGGAGTCACAAAGAGTCAGATACAAGTGAGTGACTAAGCATATATATATATATGTATATATATATATATATATATATATATATACACTCAGTCAAATATACATATATGTGTGTATATGACTCCTCCTTTACCTCTTCAAAGCATTTCCTCAGAGCCATCTGAGAGGCTGTCTCCCAGGCTATTGTCCTCAAGAAGGTCCCTGAATAAAGCTTAACTCACTGCTCTTTCTTTCAGTAGACATTGACAGGAGCATGTTCAGTGGAGTAATAGAGAAGTTTTTGGAGAGTGAGTTAAAGAAAGAATAGGAGATGTGGTAGCAGGGACATCTTCAAGAAGTTTTGGTCTTAAGTGGAAAAGAAAACTGGGGTGGTAGCTGGAGCGGTATGTAGTATCAAGGTATACAGTAGATACCCCAAACCCAAGCTTTAGGAAAGCAAATAGTTGATACAGTCACAAACCCAGATTTTTGGTACTTGGAAAAATCAGAAGCTTTCAAGAAGGGTGGCATGATAAACAGCATTGAATGCTGCTAAATGGTAAAGTAAGATAAGTTATGGGAAGTGATTTGTTAAGATGGAATCTCTGATGACTTGGTATGAAGAAAAAACGTTGCCTACCATTCCAATTCTACAAGAATCAAGTCATTTGTCATTGTGATTACCCACTGACAGCATGCTCTGAGGGGAATTCAGAAGGAAGAAAAACGGGAAACATTCTGTGCCTTGCATATACAGGTCTTTAGATAATTAAGATGCGTATCTAAGGAAAAAATTTTTAAATGACCTCAGATTCATTCTTCTTCTCCTACATAGAAAAGCACTAAAAATCAGTAACTTTAGATAGCTGTTCTTTGTGGTTAGCAGTAATCTTTTGATGCGTTCATGTTTTTTTCTAGTCTAAAACAAAAAAATTTTCATACACACACACACACACATATATATATGTATGTGTGTGTGTGTGTGTGTATATATATACATATGTATACACAGGGCTTCCCTGGTGGCTCAGATAATAGAGAATCCACCTGCAGTGCAGGGTTGGATCCCTGGATCAAAAAGACCACCTGGAGAAGGGCATGGCAACCCACTCCAGTATTCCTGCCTGGAGAATCCCATGGACAGAGGAGCCTGGCATGGTGCAGTCAATGGAGTCACAAAGAGTCAGATACAAGTGAGTGACTAAGCATATATATATATATATATATATGTATATATATATATATATATATATGCATGCTCAGTCAAATATACATATATGTGTATATATGACTCCTCCTTTACCTCTTCAAAGCATTTCCTCAGAGCCATCTGAGAGGCTGTCTCCCAGGCTATTGTCCTCAAGAAGGTCCCTGAATAAAGCTTAACTCACTACTCTTTCTTTCAGTAGACATTGACAGGAGCATGTTCAGTGGAGTAATAGAGAAGTTTTTGGAGAGTGAGTTAAAGAAAGAATAGGAGATGTGGTAGCAGGGACATCTTCAAGAAGTTTTGGTCTTAAGTGGAATAGAAAACTGGGGTGGTAGCTGGAGCAGTATGTAGTATCAAGGTATACAGTAGATACCCCAAACCCAAGCTTTAGGAAAGCAAATAGTTGATACAGTCACAAACCCAGATTTTTTATTGGAAAGAAACTGACTTTGTAAGAAATAAAAAGAAAATATATCCAAACACATCTTTCTAGATATTGTTATAGATTTGAAAAGGCACAACCTGAGTTGAATCTATGGATACATATACATGCCTTTTAGCTAGGCATGTGTTATACTAGTTTGCAAACCTATATGTCTCTCTTGTCAGATTATAAGGCCCCAGACAGTGTTTTTCTGATTTGTTAATTCTCTACATACTAGCTACAAGGGCTTCCCAGGTGGTTCAGTGGGTAAAGAACCGCCTGCCAATGCAGGAGACTCAGGAGACACAGGTTCAATCCCTGGGTTGGGAAGATCCCCTGGAGGAGGTCATGGCAGCCCACTCCAGTATTCTTGCCTGGAGAATCCCTTGGACGAAGGCGCCTGGAAAGCTACAGTCTGTAGGGTCACAAAGAGTCAGACATGACTGAGGTGCCTGACTGAGCATGCTTGCACAAGAAAAATCAAATCATAGAATTTTTCTATTCTCATTTGTCCCTTCTCCCTCCTCTTTAGTGTGTATTGTGCTTCTGCATTAGCCAGACCTCCTTAGGAGATACCGTTCCTTCTGAATCTCATTAAGGGTCACAGTTCCTTGGGTGATAACCTTCCTTCTAAGTATTATAAGGGACCATGACAATCCATTACCTACTACTCACTTTGTATGTAGACCTGCATTTGTGTAAACTGTCAACAATATTGGATATCTAATATAATCCCCTGTCTCAAAAACGTATATAACTGTGCTTTGACCTCTAATGTGAGGAACACTCTTCAGAGCTTTCTGAAGGACTGTCTCCCAGGTTATAATCCTCAGATTGGCTCAAATAAAATTTTCTGTTTATTTCTTAGATTAGCTGTTAATTAATTTTTCCAAGGAACAAGAAAAGACAAGCCCCTTGTGGGCTCCCAAAGAAAAGGCAATTTGGGGAATGGAGCAGGGACATCTTCAAGAAGTTTTGGTCTTAAGTGGAATAGAAAACTGGGGTGGTAGCTGGAGCAGTATGTAGTATCAAGGTATACAGTAGATACCCCAAACCCAAGCTTTAGGAAAGCAAATAGTTGATACAGTCACAAACCCAGATTTTTTATTGGAAAGAAACTGACTTTGTAAGAAATAAAAAGAAAATATATCCAAACACATCTTTCTAGATATTGTTATAGATTTGAAAAGGCACAACCTGAGTTGAATCTATGGATACATATACATGCCTTTTAGCAAGGCATGTGTTATACTAGTTTGCAAACCTATATGTCTCTCTTGTCAGATTATAAGGCCCCAGACAGTGTTTTTCTGATTTGTTAATTCTCTACATACTAGCTACAAGGGCTTCCCAGGTGGTTCAGTGGGTAAAGAACCTGCCTGCCAATGCAGGAGACTCAGGAGACACAGGTTCAATCCCTGGGTTGGGAAGATCCCCTGGAGGAGGTCATGGCAGCCCACTCCAGTATTCTTGCCTGGAGAATCCCTTGGACAAAGGCGCCTGGAAAGCTACAGTCTGTAGGGTCACAAAGAGTCAGACATGACTGAGGTGCCTGACTGAGCATGCTTGCACAAGAAAAATCAAATCATAGAATTTTTCTATTCTCATTTGTCCCTTCTCCCTCCTCTTTAGTGTGTATTGTGCTTCTGCATTAGCCAGACCTCCTTAGGAGATACCGTTCCTTCTGAATCTCATTAAGGGTCACAGTTCCTTGGGTGATAACCTTCCTTCTAAGTATTATAAGGGACCATGACAATACATTACCTACTACTCACTTTGTATGTAGACCTGCATTTGTGTAAACTGTCAACAATATTGGATATCTAATATAATCCCCTGTCTCAAAAATGTATATAACTGTGCTTTGACCTCTAATGTGAGGAACACTCTTCAGAGCTTTCTGAAGGACTGTCTCCCAGGTTATAATCCTCAGATTGGCTCAAATAAAATTTTCTGTTTATTTCTTAGATTAGCTGTTAATTAATTTTTCCAAGGAACAAGAAAAGACAAGCCCCTTGTGGGCTCAAAGGGCAAAAGAATTGAAGGCAATGGTTTACCTGTCTTGAGGCAATTTGTGGATGAGTGTGTGAATGTGTGTGTGTGGTGGTGGGGTTGGCGGTGATGCACCCTCTGGAAGGTAGTGATATTTAGACTAATTTTACTAATGTTGCAATAATATATATTTTAGAACATACAATTTGCAAAAAAAGATTTTTATATGTACTTTATCCTTAAAAAAAAAAAGACCCATGATAGGTATAAACATTTCTAAAATATAGATAAAGAAACTGAAGCCCACTGAAGTGTCCAAGGGAATCCAAGTACTGTACGTAGCAGAGGGACTCAAACCCAGATCTCCAAAACTAGGTCTCCACACTTCAAGTTCTCTGTTTTGACCCCTACTTCAATGCCTACTGCAGTGTTGAATATAGAGTTCAGAACTAAGATTAAAATGCCGGGTTCAAAAAGAGGATGACAGAAAAGAAGTAACTGAGTCAATGAAAGCCAGTATCAGAAACTGAGAACAAGATTCATGGGAGAGCAGGGTTAAGGACACGCCTCAGAGTGGGATCAGAATGAACATTCAGTGAACACTGATTTTAGGCTCCCAGCCCCTATATATATGTGAATGTGGGTGGGGGTGGAGGTACATTCACAAACATTTGTACATGTTATTATTCAATTTGTGTGTGTGCTAGTTGCTCATTTGTGTCCAAATAATTGCCATGTAATAGGAATCTGAAAGTTCACAGCCTCAAAGAATGCATTTCTCAACTTGTTAGTAAAACATTAAAAATAGTGATTAGGATGTTAAGTGATCCAGGAGTTTAGCCTTGGAAGAGGTGGGAGGGTGAGGCAGAGAGAATCAAGGGAGCAAGAGACGGTTTAGAACAGAGAAGACAGAACCTTAGCTAGGACTTGAAGGATGGGCATGTACAGGGGACAGAAGAATGTGTCAGAGGGAGACACATGAGTGAAGGTTTGTTGCATAGAGGCACTACTGGTGTGGCAATAGTAGGGATGATTGGGGAATAGTGGTGGACGGGGTAGGATATGAGTCACGTTGAAGCCAAACTGAGGAATTTAGACTTGCTTTCATAGGTAACTAAGAGTCTATGCAGGGGCTTCCCTGGTGGTCCAGTGGGTAAGGACACTGCCTTGCAGTGCAAGGAGTGCCAGTTTGATCCCTGGCCTGGGAAGATCCCATGTGCCGCAGAGCGACTGGACTGATGGGTCCAACTACCAAGCTGGAGTTCTGGAGTGCACGCGCCCAGAGCCGGTGCTCTGCAACAAGAAAGGCCACTGCAATGGGAGGCCCACGCAGGCCAAATAACAAATATGAATAAAAATAAATAAATGAAAGACCAATAGAAGTGCCCCCCACCTCCAAAAGAGTCTATGCAGATGTTTAATCAGAAATAATCAAAGAGGAATTTTAAAACTATACCACAGAAACATCTTCTGGGCTTTCAAAGGAAAGTTTTAATCTGTGTTTCTTATTCTACTTATCCATTAAAATAGAGGATGTGTGTGTGTGTGTGTTACACTTTTACTCTTACTCAATTAGATTATATTTCTCTCCCAAGTTCAAAAGGGTAGCTAAAAACAACTTAGACCTTTGTTTTTTTTAAATGCATGCTGAGATTCTAGGTCACTGAGACTTTAATAGGGCACCCTACTCTCTGACATCTGGGAGCATTTTACTCTGTGGCTGAACTTCATTTAAGAAGATAATGACTGAAATGAGAAAAATCCTGCTGATGACACATTGCAATTTGGGGGAAGGGTTTAAAAAATAAATGCTTCTACTCCTCTCATACCAAAAATAATTAGTGGGTTAAATGACTAACCAGCAAATGTAAGTAAGCAGATGCTAACTTGCTATTTTTCAAACAGAAATGCAGCACTGTATGAGATTTGTGGAGACGCATCTTGACAAATCCTATATTATGACATAGAAGTAATCATTAAAGCAAGCATATTATAATAAAAGGAGCTTCCCAGGTGGTGCTAGTGGTAAAGAATCCAACTGAACCTAAGAGATGCAGTTTCGATGTTTGGGTGGGGAAGATCCCCTGGAGTAGGAAATGGCAACCCACTCCAGTATTCTTACCTGGAGAACTGCATGGACAGAAGAGTCTGGAAGGTTATGGTTCATAGGGTCAAAAAGAGTCAGACACGACTGAAGCAATTTGACACAGCACACACATTACAACATAAAACTTGTAAATTATTGTAAATACTTAAAGAGAGCATTTAGGGCTCCACTACAAAAAATAGCCTCTCAGGGCTTCCCAGGTAGCTCAGTGGTAAAGAGTTCACCTGCCAATGCAGGAGACACACGTTCAATCCCTGATCTGGGAAGATGCCACATGCTGTGGAGCAATCAAGCCCACGAGCCACAACTATTGAGCCAGTGCTCTAGAGCCTTGGAGCTGCAACTATTGAGCCCATGTGCCACAACTACTGAAGCCCTCGTGCCCTTAAGCCCAAGTTCCACAACAAGACAAGTCTGTGCAAAGATAACTTGCTCACCTCAACTAGAGAGTAGCCCCCCACTCCCTGCAACTAGAGAAGAGCCCGCAGCAGCAGTGAAAACCCAGAATAGCCAAAAATAAATAAATAAATATGAATTTAAAAAATAGCCTCTCAAACACTTATTTGCAAGGGAGTTTTTTGAAATTTAGAACATGGCCTTCTCATAGGGTAAATAACGAATTAGTTCCTGGGCTAATCTACAAATGTTATTTGACTTATGATATTCAAATAATGTGCATTTGCAATTAAAACTGTACCTAGGGCTTCCCTGGTGGTCCAGTGGGTAAAGAGGCTGCCTTGCAATGCAAGGGGCACTGGTTTGATCCCTGGCCTGGGAAGGTCACATATGCCACAGAGCAGCTGGACCAGTGTGTCCAATTATGAGCCAGTGCTCTGGAGCTCATGTTCCCAGAGCCAGTGCTCTGCAACAAGAGAGGCCACTGCAATGGGAGACCCACACAGGCCAAAGAATAAAGATGGATGGAAATAAACAAATAAAAAACCAATCAAAGTGGGCAAAATTTTTAAAAAAATACCCAAAAGGAGTACTTCTGTAATGCTTTACAATTTAAAAAATGAGAAAGAAAACCCCTTGGTGTTAAGTGAATAATTTTTAATGAATGTTTGTACTTAAAGAAAGGCAGGTTTTAAGGGTCAAGGACAAAAAAGTTGGACAGAAGTTGTGGAGTTCTAGAGTGGGAAGCAGAGCCCCTGCCAGCCATATTGGATCCTGGGCAAATTTTTTATGAGGAATGTGTCTATTCTTGATACTATGCATGAACTGTGTACCTACATTACAGTAGATAATGAGAACCTACTGTATAGCTCAGGGAATCCTATTCAGTGCTCTGTGGTGACCCAAATGGGAAGGAAATTCAATAAAAGAGGGAATATATGTATACATATGACTGATTCACTTTGCTATACAGCAGAAACTAATACATTGTAAAGCAACTGTGCTCCAATAAAAATTAATTTTAAAAAATAATTCTAAGCCAAAAACAAAAGCAAAAAGGATGTGCGTAAATCTGAGAAAGATTGTCTGAAGTGGGATCACCTTGGCTATGAGTGAGAAAGTCCAAAGGAAATTCAGGTGAGAGTGTGATGGCCAAGAAGTAGGAGGTGGGGAGGGGCACTCTCTTGCTGGAGGAGCAGAGGTGGGGAGAAGTTTGGAGGGAAGAAAAGTCGATTTGACCACTTCTCCATCCTGGCCACCCAGTGGTGCTGTTGGAACAGGGCTGACTGCTATCCAGAATGAAGGACTCGAAATGGACCAGGCATCCTGCGATGGAGGTGGGGAGAGGGAGCCTCAGGGCTGGCCACAGAGTTTGTGGAGATCAGAAGTCAGCAAGTCAGGTTTCTGTAAGTTGTGTTTATGTGTATTTGCAGGCCCGCAATGTACACATGTTTTAAAGTGATAGTAAATTGCAGGAGAGGGTTTCAAACATTTCTAAAACTACTACTTTTAGTATTGTGGAAGGTGCTTACGTGTCAGCATGAAAAATGATGGGTTTTCAGGTTAGATCATTTCACTCTGACAGAGCAAGAAACTTTAGGGCAGTGTTAAAGAAGGTTATGGGAACGTTTTAATCCATTTCACAGAAATTAGCAATGATGAATTGCACAAAAGTTACCATTAGTCTTTAGTCACCAGCCTGAGCACTTCTGTAGTGGGGAAAAATTTTAAAAAAAGACCCAAAAGGAATACTTCTGTAATGCTTTACAATTTAAAAAATGAGAAAGAAAACCCCTTGGTGTTAAGTGAATAATTTTTAATGAATGTTTGTACTTAAAGAA
Source organism: Tragulus kanchil (assembly GCA_022376925.1). Taxonomy (NCBI): domain Eukaryota; kingdom Metazoa; phylum Chordata; class Mammalia; order Artiodactyla; family Tragulidae; genus Tragulus; species Tragulus kanchil. Next base: position 92,407,596 of record JAIOJX010000026.1, on the reverse strand, counting down.
AGGCAGGTTTTAAGGGTCAAGGACAAAAAAGTTGGACAGAAGTTGTGGAGTTCTAGAGTGGGAAGCAGAGCCCCTGCCAGCCATATTGGATCCTGGGCAAATTTTTTATGAGGAATGTGTCTATTCTTGATACTATGCATGAACTGTGTACCTACATTACAGTAGATAATGAGAACCTACTGTATAGCTCAGGGAATCCTATTCAGTGCTCTGTGGTGACCCAAATGGGAAGGAAATTCAATAAAAGAGGGAATATATGTATACATATGACTGATTCACTTTGCTATACAGCAGAAACTAATACATTGTAAAGCAACTGTGCTCCAATAAAAATTAATTTTTAAAAAAATAATTCTAAGCCAAAAACAAAAGCAAAAAGGATGTGCGTAAATCTGAGAAAGATTGTCTGAAGTGGGATCACCTTGGCTATGAGTGAGAAAGTCCAAAGGAAATTCAGGTGAGAGTGTGATGGCCAAGAAGTAGGAGGTGGGGAGGGGCACTCTCTTGCTGGAGGAGCAGAGGTGGGGAGAAGTTTGGAGGGAAGAAAAGTCGATTTGACCACTTCTCCATCCTGGCCACCCAGTGGTGCTGTTGGAACAGGGCTGACTGCTATCCAGAATGAAGGACTCGAAATGGACCAGGCATCCTGCGATGGAGGTGGGGAGAGGGAGCCTCAGGGCTGGCCACAGAGTTTGTGGAGATCAGAAGTCAGCAAGTCAGGTTTCTGTAAGTTGTGTTTATGTGTATTTGCAGGCCCGCAATGTACACATGTTTTAAAGTGATAGTAAATTGCAGGAGAGGGTTTCAAACATTTCTAAAACTACTACTTTTAGTATTGTGGAAGGTGCTTACGTGTCAGCATGAAAAATGATGGGTTTTCAGGTTAGATCATTTCACTCTGACAGAGCAAGAAACTTTAGGGCAGTGTTAAAGAAGGTTATGGGAACGTTTTAATCCATTTCACAGAAATTAGCAATGATGAATTGCACAAAAGTTACCATTAGTCTTTAGTCACCAGCCTGAGCACTTCTGTAGTGGGCTGGTTTTTCTGATGGTGCATTGACTGTGAGGGGCTCCTGGGAAGAGATGCACAGAGGGGTGAAGACTGCAGAAGGAACACACCGCAGCCTCTGCTTCCAGGGGTGCATGTTTCCTGTCAGAGGGGAAATTCTGTGGCTAGGATACCCTTTTGGGTACCAGGAAACAAAATTCCCTTCCATGCACAAGAGAACAGTGTGCTGAGTTGATGAACCCCCTGTGTATCCAGCAAAAGGGTACTCATACCACCTGGGTGCTCACTGTGTGAAGATGTAGTTAAAAGCACGGACCCTGGGGGCTTCCCTGGTGGTCCAGTGGGTAAGGACACCGCCTTGCAGTGCAAGGGGTGCCAGTTTGATCCCTGGCCTGGGAAGATCCCATGTGCCGCGGAGCAGCTTGACCGATGTGTCCAACTCCTGAGCCTGAGTTCTGGAGCGCATGCGCCCAGAGCCGGTGCTCTGCAGTGACAGAGGCCACTGCGATGGGAGGCCCACACAGGCCAAAAAAGAACAAAGATGTAAAAGCATGGACCCTATAATCATTACCAGTGCATTTAAATTCTAACAGACTCTAAGAAATGTTGGGCAATCTTTCGTTTTCTCGTCTGAAATTGGGGGGATAAATATCTATATCACAGAATTCAATTAGATAATGTATATGAAGTGCTTGGTTAGAACCAATCAAAACAGTGGTAACCATATTAGGTGGCAATGGCTAAGGAAAAACGGAGGACCAAAAACAGATGTGGAAAGTCTTTGATGTGACATTATCACCCAACTTTTAATTTAGATCAAGAAGGAAAATGGTCAAGTAGATGTAAAGTATGGATCTCAGAGCTGTTCTTTGATTAAATCCTGGTTTCACCACCTTTTCAGGTGTGGCCTTGGGCAAATTGCTTAATGCTTCAGACCACGTTCAAAAATTTTCAGGTTAGATCATTTCACTCTGACAGAGCAAGAAACTTTAGGGCAGTGTTAAAGAAGGTTATGGGAACGTTTTAATCCATTTCACAGAAATTAGCAATGATGAATTGCACAAAAGTTACCATTAGTCTTTAGTCACCAGCCTGAGCACTTCTGTAGTGGGCTGGTTTTTCTGATGGTGCATTGACTGTGAGGGGCTCCTGGGAAGAGATGCACAGAGGGGTGAAGACTGCAGAAGGAACACACCGCAGCCTCTGCTTCCAGGGGTGCATGTTTCCTGTCAGAGGGGAAATTCTGTGGCTAGGATACCCTTTTGGGTACCAGGAAACAAAATTCCCTTCCATGCACAAGAGAACAGTGTGCTGAGTTGATGAACCCCCTGTGTCTCCAGCAAAAGGGTACTCATACCAGCTGGGGGCGCCGTGTGTGAAGGTGTTGTGAAAAGCACGGACCCTGGGGGCTTCCTGGTGGTCCAGTGGGTAAGGACACCGCCTTGCAGTGCAAGGGGTGCCAGTTTGATCCCTGGCCTGGGAAGATCCCATGTGCCGCGGAGCAGCTTGACCGATGTGTCCAACTCCTGAGCCTGAGTTCTGGAGCGCATGCGCCCAGAGCCGGTGCTCTGCAGTGACAGAGGCCACTGCGATGGGAGGCCCACACAGGCCAAAAAAGAACAAAGATGTAAAAGCATGGACCCTATAATCATTACCAGTGCATTTAAATTCTAACAGACTCTAAGAAATGTTGGGCAATCTTTCGTTTTCTCGTCTGAAATTGGGGGGATAAATATCTATATCACAGAATTCAATTAGATAATGTATATGAAGTGCTTGGTTAGAACCAATCAAAACAGTGGTAACCATATTAGGTGGCAATGGCTAAGGAAAAACGGAGGACCAAAAACAGATGTGGAAAGTCTTTGATGTGACATTATCACCCAACTTTTAATTTAGATCAAGAAGGAAAATGGTCAAGTAGATGTAAAGTATGGATCTCAGAGCTGTTCTTTGATTAAATCCTGGTTTCACCACCTTTTCAGGTGTGGCCTTGGGCAAATTGCTTAATGCTTCAGACCACAGAACTGTTAAGAGTAAATACAAGTAAACCAACTACAATGAGTAAACCAACTACAATGGGAGGCCCACATGGGCCAAAGAACAAAGATGGATGAAAATAGATAAATGAAACACCAATAGAAGTGGTCTCTCTCTCTCTCTCTCTCTCTATATATATATAATCTAACACATATATATGGAATCTAGTAGGATGGTAATGATAACACATGCAGTGAAGCGATTGGAGAATAGACATATGGACATTGTGGGGAATGAACAGTGGATGGGAGGCGTAAAGGAAGTAGCATGAAAACCTATACTATCACATGTGAAAAAAATAGCTATTGTCATTGGGCTGTAGGAAAAAGGAGATCCTGCAGGGGCGCTGTGTAACTGCCTGGAGGGGTGGGATGGGGGGGATATACATATGACTAATCTGGGATCATACATATCTGCAAACAACAAAACTCTGTAAAAGTAAAAAGTAAAATAAAAATTAAAAAAATACAAGTACACTATGTACTTGCCTTATTATTATCGTAATTTTTCCCTCTCTTCAACCTGAAGACTTAGACTAAATATGTGAACAGTTGCCCTACCATGAAACCTGACAATAGTATAAATACAAAGCTATTCTTTATAAAAAGAAAATGAAATCAGTCCATTTAAAAATTATAATATTGTTGGTGTCCCCCATTTCATTTGGTACCAAATCATCAGTTCCAGTCATTTCTGGAATTTTCCCTTAATACATTCAGACTCAAGAAATCAAAACAAACAATCATACAAATGCAAATAACAACAGAGAATACATCTAGTCTATTGAGGCACAATTTTATCTTTCGCTTGTGCTGGAAGTAGTGTCTTTCTACTTTCCCTTCATTTACAGATATTCCAAGGATTCCCACGGTTTTAGACAAAGGATCCTCTTTAGGTATAATATTCAGTGTAATTCCGTAGTTTCACAAGCTAAGCCATTCTATCACAGGAACACCTTGCAATTAGATTTCTTTACCTACTTGTGAAATGTCGCTTTTAACCTGTTATTGCTTTCAGGTGGTTTTAGAATATGGGCCTCTACATATGGAATTGCTCAGCATTCTTCTGTGTTCTATCTGTAGCTCAGTTTTGATCCTCAAAACTGAGGGATGGCCAGGATGTGAGGAGAGCTGAATGTGAGGCAGAGTCTGATAGTATCAGAGTCAGGAGCACAGGAATTAAGTCTAGAAAACTGTACCTCTGGCATTGTGCTTTACTGAGCAGAAATTCCCAACCTTCAAAATCGCCTTCTTAAAATCAACAAGGGGCTTCCCTGGTGGCTCAGTGGTGAAGAATTCGTCTGCCAATGCAGGAGACACTGGTTCGATCCCTGATCTGGGAAAATCCCACATGCTGCAGAACAACTAAACCCGTGAGCCACAACTATGGACCCTGTGCTCTAGAGCCTTGGAGTTGCAACTATTGAGTCCATGTGCTGCAACTATTGAAGCCCGTGTGCCCTAGAGCCCGAGTTCCACAACAAGAGAAGTCACTGCAACAAGAAGCCTGCTCACCTCAACTAGAGAGTAGACCCCACTCCCAGCAACTGGAGAAGAGCCTGTGGCAGCAGTGAAAACCCAGAATAACCATAAATAAATAAATGATAAATTTTTAAAAACTATAAAAAAATCAATGAGAACTTGTGAACTTTGGAAAATGGCTATCTTGCTGCACAAACTTCCTCATTAACTCATCAGTTTTAAATTTTATTACTACTCTTTCTAGAAGGTAGTAGAAATAAAATGTAACACTGGGATTTACACCATCAGCTTTATTGTGAAAACTGAGCAAAAGGAAACAAATAACACTCTGTAACAGACTATAATAATATGATGTAAATACACAGATGCATGTGTAGGTGCAGAGGAAACCCAGGTGCCATGTGCTTGCAGTTCTGTTTGTTGTCAGCAGACAGCACTCTCAGCATGTGAAAGCGTCAGGCGATAAAGACCCAGGGAGAACTAAGGCGAGAGATTTCACAATCATACTCTAGCCTTTATTTGGGCCATAGATGATGGCACATGCCTCCTGATTAACAAACTACAGTCACTTACCTATTACTGATTTATCCTAAATGTTATAACTAATTTAAATATGTGTGTGCTCAATAGCTCAGCTATGTCCGTCTCTTTTTGACCCCATGGACTGTAGCCCGTCAGGCTCCTCTGTCCGTGGAATTTTCCAGACAGGAATATTGGAGTGGGTTGCCATCTCATTCTTCAGGGAATCTTCCTGCTCCAGGGATCAAACCCAAGTCTCTTGCATCTCCTATATTGGCAGGTGGTTTCTTTACCACTGAATCACTGGGGAGACCAATTTAAATGTAGGCCTAATCATTAATAAAGAATGAGACCAAACAGAGAGATTTTGTGCTCTTTATGCAAATGCAATTTTCAGTGCGTCCTCATTAAATAAAATCTGGGGAATTTGGTAGTTTTTGAGCTGCTTTTTAAATATTTTCTACTATTTGTAATTTAGGAATCTTGGGAAGGGAACATCCCTCTTGGCTTAGCAGTAAGGAATCTGCCTGCCAATGCAGGAGACGAGGGTTCAGTTCCTAGGTGGGGAGGATCCCCCAGAGAAGGAAACGGCAGCCCAGTCCAGTATTCTTGTTTGGGAAATTCCATGAACAGAGGAGCTTGGCAAGCTATAGTTCATGGGACCGCAAGGAGTCAGACAAGACTTAGTGACTAAACCTAAACCTAATCTTGGGAAAATTACTTGAACTCTCTAAGATTCAGTTCCCTCATGATTAAGTAGGGATACTAAAGGTACCTACTCATTGTCATGGAGGTGGAGGATCAGTCTGGCATAGAGCGAGCACTGACATGGTAGCTGTCGCAATTATTATTACTACTGTACCTTTATCTAAAGCTTTCCTCAGCCCCCACCTTGTGGGAAATAGACAGAGATAGAAGAAAATAAATAATTAGATGCGTGGATTTCATGTAAATGTATTTTCAAAACTATTATTCTTTTCCTAACTTTCTTGTTTAGAAAATTCTTAAGCACACAGAAATGAGCCTCCCTGGAGCCATCACTCAGCATAACCAATGATCAACATTTTTACCAATTTTGGGTTTTTATTCTCAACATTATTTTTCCGGAATATTTTAAAACAAAGGAATTGAATCATTCCACCCACAAATACTTTAGTCATCATCTTTAACCATAGGATTGTTTTAAAAGCATAATCATCATGCACCATTGCAAATGAATTCTTAAGGTCATCTACTACCATATGTAAATGTCCATACTTGTCTCAGAAATGTCATTTTACAGTTGTTACCCAGGGTTGGGGAGTGGGGCTAATGGGCAAATGTTGCCCAAAGGGTCTGAAGTTTGAGGTATGCAGGGTGAATAAATTCTGGAGCTCTGATGTACAGCAGGGATATTATAGTTAACAATAGTGTATTGTATACTTCAAATTTGCTAAGAGTAGATCTTAATTGTTCTCACATACACAGAAGTTATCTATGTGAAGGGATTGATATGTTAATTAGCTTGCTTGTGGTAGACATTTTGTAATATATACATATATCAAAACATCACCTTGGACATCTTAATTATATGCAAATGTTTTGTCAATTATATCTCAGTAAAGCTAGGGTGGGAGAAACATTGTTTCACCATTAGTTACAAAATATACAACATGAGACGAGGGTTCAGTTCCTAGGTGGGGAGGATCCCCCAGAGAAGGAAACGGCAGCCCAGTCCAGTATTCTTGTTTGGGAAATTCCATGAACAGAGGAGCTTGGCAAGCTATAGTTCATGGGACCGCAAGGAGTCAGACAAGACTTAGTGACTAAACCTAAACCTAATCTTGGGAAAATTACTTGAACTCTCTAAGATTCAGTTCCCTCATGATTAAGTAGGGATACTAAAGGTACCTACTCATTGTCATGGAGGTGGAGGATCAGTCTGGCATAGAGCGAGCACTGACATGGTAGCTGTCGCAATTATTATTACTACTGTACCTTTATCTAAAGCTTTCCTCAGCCCCCACCTTGTGGGAAATAGACAGAGATAGAAGAAAATAAATAATTAGATGCGTGGATTTCATGTAAATGTATTTTCAAAACTATTATTCTTTTCCTAACTTTCTTGTTTAGAAAATTCTTAAGCACACAGAAATGAGCCTCCCTGGAGCCATCACTCAGCATAACCAATGATCAACATTTTTACCAATTTTGGGTTTTTATTCTCAACATTATTTTTCCGGAATATTTTAAAACAAAGGAATTGAATCATTCCACCCACAAATACTTTAGTCATCATCTTTAACCATAGGATTGTTTTAAAAGCATAATCATCATGCACCATTGCAAATGAATTCTTAAGGTCATCTACTACCATATGTAAATGTCCATACTTGTCTCAGAAATGTCATTTTACAGTTGTTACCCAGGGTTGGGGAGTGGGGCTAATGGGCAAATGTTGCCCAAAGGGTCTGAAGTTTGAGGTATGCAGGGTGAATAAATTCTGGAGCTCTGATGTACAGCAGGGATATTATAGTTAACAATAGTGTATTGTATACTTCAAATTTGCTAAGAGTAGATCTTAATTGTTCTCACATACACAGAAGTTATCTATGTGAAGGGATTGATATGTTAATTAGCTTGCTTGTGGTAGACATTTTGTAATATATACATATATCAAAACATCACCTTGGACATCTTAATTATATGCAAATGTTTTGTCAATTATATCTCAGTAAAGCTAGGGTGGGGGGAGAAACATTGTTTCACCATTAGTTTATTCAAATCAGGATCCGAACAAGGTCTACATATTACATTTGTTTGTTCTGTCTCTTGACTTTTTCTTTTTCTGCCACTGCTGTTTAAAGAGAGATCAAGTTACCTGTCCTGATTTAGCTGTTTGCTTCCTTGTGGCATTATGTAACTTTTCTCTTCTCTGTGTTTCCTATAATCTGGTTTTAGATGTAGGTATTTGATTGGGTTCAGGTTAAGTTTTTCTTCTTAGTCAAAAATAAGTCATAAGTGATGCTGTGCAATTTCTGTTGTATCATCACACCAGGAGGCACATAATGTCTGGATGTCCCAAATTTAGTGGAGCTAAAATTGATCAGAAGACTCAGATAGTGTCCACTTGACCCTTCATTGCAGCATTCCTTATTAGTCTTTCACTGAGGGACTTCCCTGGTGGCCCAGTGGCTAAGACTCCTTGCTCCCAAAGCTGGAGGTCCTGCTCAGAGAACTAGATCCTACATGCTACATCTAAGAGTCGTCATATGGAAACTAAAGATTCTGCATGGCGAAGGAAAGATCTTGAGTGTTGCAATTAAGACCAGGCACAGCCAAATAAATAAATATTAAAAAATCACTTTCACCTAACCATTTTAGTGTCCATTAATGATCACTGCTTAGAACTGTTATTGCATTGTGCTGCTAAGTCACTTCAGTCATGTCCAACTCTTTGCGACCCATGGACTGTAGCCCTCCAGGCTCCTCTGTCTATGGGATTCTCCAGGATTCTCCAGCGCACTGGAGTGGGTTGCCATTTACTTCTCCAGGGCATTTTCCCGGCCCAGGGATCCAGACCCAGGGATCAGATCTACATCTGTAGTGTCTCCTGCATTGGCAGGCAGGTTCTTTACCATGAGCACCAACTGTGAAGCAGATTATTGTATTAGGGGTTGGATAATAGTAAATTTCTTACTTCTGTCGTTTCTTCTGCATTTATTAGTTGGAATTATTTCATGAAGAATTTCCCCCTCATTAACTACTTGATAACCCTGGAAAAAGAGTTTGTATAGAAAAGACAAAATAAGTACCTGATTCTTTCTGTTTATTTATCAATATTTTGAGTAATGAATTGCTCCACTAGGCACCTTCAAGTGGTCATTTGTAGTTCAAATCACTATGAAGCTATGGATTTTATGTATTTGGCGTGTTTCAACCCATTGTACCCATTAGTCTTTTTGTTCTGTCTCTTGACTTTTCTTTTCTGCCACTGCTGTTTAAAGAGAGATCAAGTTACCTGTCCTGATTTAGCTGTTTGCTTCCTTGTGGCATTATGTAACTTTTCTCTTCTCTGTGTTTCCTATAATCTGGTTTTAGATGTAGGTATTTGATTGGGTTCAGGTTAAGTTTTTCTTCTTAGTCAAAAATAAGTCATAAGTGATGCTGTGCAATTTCTGTTGTATCATCACACCAGGAGGCACATAATGTCTGGATGTCCCAAATTTAGTGGAGCTAAAATTGATCAGAAGACTCAGATAGTGTCCACTTGACCCTTCATTGCAGCATTCCTTATTAGTCTTTCACTGAGGGACTTCCCTGGTGGCCCAGTGGCTAAGACTCCTTGCTCCCAAAGCTGGAGGTCCTGCTCAGAGAACTAGATCCTACATGCTACATCTAAGAGTCGTCATATGGAAACTAAAGATTCTGCATGGCGAAGGAAAGATCTTGAGTGTTGCAATTAAGACCAGGCACAGCCAAATAAATAAATATTAAAAAATCACTTTCACCTAACCATTTTAGTGTCCATTAATGATCACTGCTTAGAACTGTTATTGCATTGTGCTGCTAAGTCACTTCAGTCATGTCCAACTCTTTGCGACCCATGGACTGTAGCCCTCCAGGCTCCTCTGTCTATGGGATTCTCCAGGATTCTCCAGCGCACTGGAGTGGGTTGCCATTTACTTCTCCAGGGCATTTTCCCGGCCCAGGGATCCAGACCCAGGGATCAGATCTACATCTGTAGTGTCTCCTGCATTGGCAGGCAGGTTCTTTACCATGAGCACCAACTGTGAAGCAGATTATTGTATTAGGGGTTGGATAATAGTAAATTTCTTACTTCTGTCGTTTCTTCTGCATTTATTAGTTGGAATTATTTCATGAAGAATTTCCCCCTCATTAACTACTTGATAACCCTGGAAAAAGAGTTTGTATAGAAAAGACAAAATAAGTACCTGATTCTTTCTGTTTATTTATCAATATTTTGAGTAATGAATTGCTCCACTAGGCACCTTCAAGTGGTCATTTGTAGTTCAAATCACTATGAAGCTATGGATTTTATGTATTTGGCGTGTTTCAACCCATTGTACCCATTAGTCTTTTTTGATATTCAAATCGTCCCATCCTAAGCCAAATGAGGGTCTTTCAGATGGACTCCTGTGCCCTTTTCATCATGAGTCCATTGAATTAAGATGAACTTTTGACAAATTTCTTTATAACTTTCTAGATTTCATGCTCTAGACATTAAGCTACCATTTCTCCATGGGTCCTTGGTTCTTTTTAAAGGAAAATGGCATTTATAGACAACAAATTCAGTGCCGGGAGTGCTTATTGCCATTGAGCTGCCATTGTTTCTATATCTTTTTGGTTGACAAAGATTACTTTTTAAGAGAAAAAAATCATAACCAAAATCAAAACATTTATACCAATATTCCCAAATCAAATTGAAGATTGCATAATTTGTATTTGATTTCTTCAATCTGACACTTATGCTTATTTGTTCTTTTTTTTTTTTAATAAGTAATATCTCTTTTTTTTGACATTTATTTATTGATTTATTTGGGGGCGGGGTGGGGAGGGAGGGGGTGGGTGGGCCGCCTCTATTGGTCTTTCATCTGTCTGTTTTTCATCCATCTTTGTTCTTTGGCCCGTGTGGACCTCCCATCGCGGTGGCCTCTGTTGTCGCAGAGCACTGGCTCTGGGCGCATGCGCTCCAGAGCTCCGGCTTGATAATTGGACACATCGGTCCAGCCGCTCTGTGGCACGTGGGATCCTCCCAGGCCAGGGATCGAACCGGCGCCCCTTGCACTGCAAGGCGGTGTCCTTACCCACTGGACCACTAGGGAAGCCCTTATTTGTTCTTAAGCTGAAAAGTTTGGCTTCTAATGACATTACCATAATTACTTATGTGATCCTAAAATACACCAGTAACATTTTCAAAATAATAACGGTAATATTGCTACTATTAGTAAACTCTTGACTATACTTCCCCACAATTTTTGCCACAAGAGTGAAAGTGCTAGTGCAAGTTGCTCAGTCATGTCCAACTCTTTGCAAACCATGGACAAGTCAAGAAATACTGGAGTGGGTAGCCTTTCCCTTCTCCAGGGATCTTCCCAACCCAGGGATCAAGTCCAGGTCTCCCACATTGCAGGCAAATGCTTTACCATCTGAGCTACCAGAGAAGCCCAAGAATGCTGGAGTGGGTAGCCTATCCCTTCTCCATGGGAATTTCCTGACCCAGAAATCAAACCAGGGTCTCCTGTGTTGCAAACAGATTCTTTACCATCTGAGCTACAAGGGAATTCCCTTTGTATTCTTTTTGCCACACACACACACACACACACACACACGCACATACGCGCACACACACATGCACATACGCGCACACACACACAAAGGAAATTCCTTTTACCACAAAAGGAAACACACAAAAGCATTTTTTTTCACTTAATATATGTTGATGATCACTGCATATCATTATATAGAGACTTTTTATTATAACTACATTCCATTGGATATATGTGGATTATTTTTAGTGTTTCAGACACAGACTTCATATTATTTCTTAGTTAATATCTGTTAAATGTTTATGATAAACTATATATTCTAGAATGGTTATAATTAGACCCAAATTCCTAGTAATCTGGCTAAATGAAATAAAAATAGAATGGAAGATTAGAAAAAGTGCAAATTCTCAATTAACATAGCTGTTTGAATACACACCACCTGAGAAAGGAAAAAGGACTCCAAAACTGTAGGTGGGAGAATCTAGCCTGAAACTATTAATAACCTGTAATGTTACTGCTAATTTAAAACAGTATCTACCACTTGTCAACACTGAGTCCCTGGAAATAAATCTCAAGCAAAAACTTATATGCAAACACTGAACTTTGATGGGGAGGGTCATGTGCAATCCTAGAAGCAGAAATGAGCAGGGAGAGCAGAAATGGAGCATGTTTCTGAGCTGACTTTAGCTCTACAACAAGCACTGCAGGTTTCATAGTGGACATCCTTGCATGGGACTCCCTGCATTCGTCGCTTGGATCACTTGACCCTTGCAGATAGTTGCTAGGGAACCCAGAGGCTCTGTTAGTCCATTCAGACTGATGGCCAGACATGGAGGCCAGCGGACGGGGGGAGAGGGTTGGTCTAGGAGGTGACAGAGTTCAGTTCAGTTCTGTCATGTCCAACTCTTTGCAACCCCATGGACAGCAGCATGCCGGGTTTCCCTGTCCTTCACTGTCTCCCGGAGCCTCCTCAAACTCAAGTCCATTGACTCAGTGATGCCATCCAACCATCTCTTGTACTCCAAGGGATTCTTTTTTTTTTTTTTAGATTTATTTATTTATTTATTTTGCGCAGGGGTCGGGTTGGGGAGGGAGGGGAGAGGGCAGGCCACTTCTATTGGTCTTTCATTTCTCCATCTTCATCCGTCTTTGTTCTTTGGCTCCTGTGGCCTCCCATCGCGGTGGCGTCTGTTGTTGCAGAGCACCGGCTCTGGGCGCAGGCGCTCCAGAGCTCCGGCTCGGTGATTGGACACATGGGTCCAACCGCTCTGTGGCATGTGGAATCTTCTCAGGCCAGGGATCGAACCGGCGCCCCTTGCACTGCAAGGCGGTGTCCTTATCCACTGGACCACCAGGGGAAGCCCTCCAAGGGATTCTTAAGAGTCTTCTCCAACACCACATTTCAAAGACATCAGTTCTTCAGTGTTTAGACTTCTTTGTGGTCTAACTCTCACATCCATACATGACTAATGGGAAAACCGTAGCCTTGACTACAGGGACTTTAGAGTGGCCATGCTTCAAGACAGCATAGTGGACTTCTTCCACTAAGAAGCCAGTCAGCCCCTATGTTTAGATCTGACCAACCTAGAATGGCACGTGAACTGGGTCTGATTCACAAGTCCAGATGAGATCATCTAAGTTTTATGTTTCTATTCAGAAATCTTTGGTACAAAAATCATTTATGACACAAACGGTATGCTACCACTTGTCAACACTGCCAAATAAATCTCAAGCAAAAACTTATATGCAAACACTGAACTTTGATGGGGAGGGTCATGTGCAATCCTAGAAGCAGAAATGAGCAGGGAGAGCAGAAATGGAGCATGTTTCTGAGCTGACTTTAGCTCTACAACAAGCACTGCAGGTTTCATAGTGGACATCCTTGCATGGGACTCCCTGCATTCGTCGCTTGGATCACTTGACCCTTGCAGATAGTTGCTAGGGAACCCAGAGGCTCTGTTAGTCCATTCAGACTGATGGCCAGACATGGAGGCCAGCGGACGGGGGGAGAGGGTTGGTCTAGGAGGTGACAGAGTTCAGTTCAGTTCTGTCATGTCCAACTCTTTGCAACCCCATGGACAGCAGCATGCCGGGTTTCCCTGTCCTTCACTGTCTCCCGGAGCCTCCTCAAACTCAAGTCCATTGACTCAGTGATGCCATCCAACCATCTCTTGTACTCCAAGGGATTCTTTTTTTTTTTTTTAGATTTATTTATTTATTTATTTTGCGCAGGGGTCGGGTTGGGGAGGGAGGGGAGAGGGCAGGCCACTTCTATTGGTCTTTCATTTCTCCATCTTCATCCGTCTTTGTTCTTTGGCTCCTGTGGCCTCCCATCGCGGTGGCGTCTGTTGTTGCAGAGCACCGGCTCTGGGCGCAGGCGCTTCAGAGCTCCGGCTCGGTGATTGGACACATGGGTCCAACCGCTCTGTGGCATGTGGAATCTTCTCAGGCCAGGGATCGAACCGGCGCCCCTTGCACTGCAAGGCGGTGTCCTTATCCACTGGACCACCAGGGGAAGCCCTCCAAGGGATTCTTAAGAGTCTTCTCCAACACCACATTTCAAAGACATCAGTTCTTCAGTGTTTAGACTTCTTTGTGGTCTAACTCTCACATCCATACATGACTAATGGGAAAACCGTAGCCTTGACTACAGGGACTTTAGAGTGGCCATGCTTCAAGACAGCATAGTGGACTTCTTCCACTAAGAAGCCAGTCAGCCCCTATGTTTAGATCTGACCAACCTAGAATGGCACGTGAACTGGGTCTGATTCACAAGTCCAGATGAGATCATCTAAGTTTTATGTTTCTATTCAGAAATCTTTGGTACAAAAATCATTTATGACACAAAGTTAGAAAGCATCTTAAGTCATCTAATATTTTTCCTAGACTTTAAACAAGACCATAAGTTATTTTATCTTTGAAAATTCTAAAGGGCATTTCACAGTTTCCCTCAATAGCTCATTCTAGTTTTTAAACATACCAGTTTAAACTTCTATAAAATCAGACTGTTCTATTTTAGCAACTTGAGACTTAGGTGAATTAACCCCAAGGCTAATAAAAATGCTAATCTTTTAAAAATTCTAAAACTTAGAATAATTAGAGGGTGATAAAGGATAACTGTCTCAAATCTGGTCTGGGATAATTTTTGTGTAATGAAATTCATGATATTTTAAGACGAAATCAACATTTCTGACAAAATGTATTATAAGCAAATGATGTTAAATTCTAATGCAATTAAACATTTTGAGAAACCAGCTTCTCTCAATATCTGTTGATTATCAGTCAAAAGTTTGATAGTTTAACCAAATATTCTTTTCCTTGTATTTGTATAACTAGTCTGTTTTTGTTGTTGTTGCTTTTGTTAAATATCTTTAATTTGAGTGAGTCTTTGACGTGACCTGTTTTAGGTTTCTTGTGGCACTTTTGATATAAAACTTCATACATGTTCATAATTAAATTACCTGAATAATTACAATAATTATTGCAACAATTATAATTATTCTTGTAAGATTCAGATATCAAATATACACAAATATTGTGATAGTAAGACATGACTCTTACTTTTCCCTGAATTACACTAGCACATTTAGTTGTCCTTATCCACTGGACCACCAGGGAAGCCCTCCAAGGGATTCTTAAGAGTCTTCTCCAACACCACATTTCAAAGACATCAGTTCTTCAGTGTTTAGACTTCTTTGTGGTCTAACTCTCACATCCATACATGACTAATGGGAAAACCGTAGCCTTGACTACAGGGACTTTAGAGTGGCCATGCTTCAAGACAGCATAGTGGACTTCTTCCACTAAGAAGCCAGTCAGCCCCTATGTTTAGATCTGACCAACCTAGAATGGCACGTGAACTGGGTCTGATTCACAAGTCCAGATGAGATCATCTAAGTTTTATGTTTCTATTCAGAAATCTTTGGTACAAAAATCATTTATGACACAAAGTTAGAAAGCATCTTAAGTCATCTAATATTTTTCCTAGACTTTAAACAAGACCATAAGTTATTTTATCTTTGAAAATTCTAAAGGGCATTTCACAGTTTCCCTCAATAGCTCATTCTAGTTTTTAAACATACCAGTTTAAACTTCTAAAAAATCAGACTGTTCTATTTTAGCAACTTGAGACTTAGGTGAATTAACCCCAAGGCTAATAAAAATGCTAATCTTTTAAAAATTCTAAAACTTAGAATAATTAGAGGGTGATAAAGGATAACTGTCTCAAATCTGGTCTGGGAAAATTTTTTCTGTAATGAAATTTATGATATTTTAATACGAAATCAACATTTCTGACAAAATGTATTATAAGCAAATGATGTTAAATTCTAATGCAATTAAACATTTTGAGAAACCAGCTTCTCTCAATATCTGTTGATTATCAGTCAAAAGTTTGATAGTTTAACCAAATATTCTTTTCCTTGTATTTGTATAACTAGTCTGTTTTTGTTGTTGTTGCTTTTGTTAAATATCTTTAATTTGAGTGAGTCTTTGACGTGACCTGTTTTAGGTTTCTTGTGGCACTTTTGATATAAAACTTCATACATGTTCATAATTAAATTACCTGAATAATTACAATAATTATTGCAACAATTATAATTATTCTTGTAAGATTCAGATATCAAATATACACAAATATTGTGATAGTAAGACATGACTCTTACTTTTCCCTTAATGCTTTTGTATGTGTGTGTGTTATTTTCCATCTCACTCTAGCTAGCACATTATAGGGGCAATGATCTTTAGGATTCTATGAGAAAAAGAAGTTCTGTTCAAAGACTGCAGACTAGTTTGAGGTAGTGCCCTGATATGTCACTGTAATAATAAATTGATAGCAAGCATTAATTACATTTATGCTGATGGAAGGAAGTAGGGAGAGGAGAGAAGAGAGGGAGAGGAGATATTTCATGCAAACTCCTCTCTCTGTGCCATTGGATAACATTACTAAGAACAACACAGGTGCTTGCTAGATAGTTTTTCAATCAGTGAATGAATGAGTACCCTCTCTGGGACTATTGGTTACACTGTTACTTGAAGGCAAAGAGATGGAGTAGATTATCTTCAGCTTTCTTCCTGTCCTAGGGTTCTGTGGTTTCTTTGACTACTAAAAGTTGGCTAGGTTGCAAATTTATTCTGAAGTCTTAAGAACAAAATACCTTCACATGAAAGGCAGGGAGAAAATGCTTTTCAACATGTCCAGAAAGTCTAATAAATACTATCAATAATATGGATAAGCAATGTAATTCTTTAAAAAGATGTATACCAGTAGCCCTAACTTGTGACTGGAAGAAGAACTTTGTGCCAAAATTTATTCTAGCCAGTATTAGCTGTCCTGGAATCAGCTGTGCACGAGTGAAGGCAGGCGGCCGTCTTTCTGATGTACTTTCTTGCACTGGTTAAGAAAAACTGCTGAAGTCATGAGGCTGCTCCAGGCAGAGCCCTCATGTGAGTCATATGAAAGCTCCCGCATTGCTGACCTCTGGCAAAAAGGGATTGAACAAGGACAGAAGAGGCAGTGGGAGGGAGGTTCAAGGGCCGGTGTTCTCCTTGAACCCAGAAGATTATGGGTCAAGAGCTGTGTGCAAAGACTCTGCAGCCTGCATGCAGCTGCCATCGCTGTTGGGAGGGAGGCGATGCACACATCTGTCAGAGGAGTGCGCCTGTGCCGAAGGAGGCTGCGATCGAGGTATTTGTATTCCAGGAGCATCTTCCTCTGTTTATCAACAGAGGAGGAGCTCAGAAGCTCCCTTTCTGTAGCAGGGTCTGATTTTCCTGTGCTAGGACTAAAGCAATAAAAAGAAAATTCTATTAAAGTTCACAGAGCATGTGTGGCTGTTGTTACCAATTTGGGGGATTTTCTTTTAAGCTAGAAGGGGAAAATAATCCTATGCTTTGCGCTGCATAAAACTCACTTGACTTGAAGTCAAGAAAGTTATTCTCTTGACATGTCTGAAGTAATAAATTAGAGGGCTGAATCTCAAAAAGCAAGATGCAGTATTTGCCACCCTATGAATTAAAATTTTCAGTAATTAACCCATGGTTATTAGCAATGCTGTACAGGAAGATTAGTTCCCTAAAGAGATAAATTAAAGGGATATGAAGAAAACCTCTAGCTTCCAAAGAGAAAATTAGAACCCTTCCATCAAAGAAATTAAGGTTAAAGGTTTACCTCTCTGGGACTATTGGTTACACTGTTACTTGAAGGCAAAGAGATGGAGTAGATTATCTTCAGCTTTCTTCCTGTCCTAGGGTTCTGTGGTTTCTTTGACTACTAAAAGTTGGCTAGGTTGCAAATTTATTCTGAAGTCTTAAGAACAAAATACCTTCACATGAAAGGCAGGGAGAAAATGCTTTTCAACATGTCCAGAAAGTCTAATAAATACTATCAATAATATGGATAAGCAATGTAATTCTTTAAAAAGATGTATACCAGTAGCCCTAACTTGTGACTGGAAGAAGAACTTTGTGCCAAAATTTATTCTAGCCAGTATTAGCTGTCCTGGAATCAGCTGTGCACGAGTGAAGGCAGGCGGCCGTCTTTCTGATG